>JALGPY010000002.1:163270838-164527088 GCA_023055425.1 Linanthus parryae | reverse complement strand
TACATAACATGGCGTACATGATAGATCCTATGGCCGAGGCATAAGGGATCTTACTCATGCGGTCCATCTCAATCTTATTGGATGGACAATAACTCTTCGAAAGAGTAATTCCATGGGACATGGGCAATAATCCCTTCTTGGAATCTTGCATGTTGAACCGTTTCAACACCTTGTCTATATATGTACTTTGAATTAGGCGTAGAAACCTCTTAGATCTATCCCTATAGATCTTTATACCGAGTATATAGGCTGCTTCCCCTAAGTCTTTCATTGAGAAACACTTTCCTAGCCAATCCTTAACTGATTGCAGCATAGGAATGTCGTTTCCAATGAGTAGTATGTCATCCACATACAAGACCAGGAACGCTACGGAGCTCCCAGTAACCTTCTTGTAAACACAAGACTCATCTTCGTTCTTGACAAAGTCAAACTCTTTGACAGCTTCGTCAAAACGTCGATTCCAACTCCTAGAAGCTTACTTCAATCCATAAATGGATCGTTGAAGCTTACAAACTTTATTTGCATGCTCTGGATCTACAAAACCTTCTGGTTGTGTCATGTACACATCCTCGAGAAGATTCCCATAAATGAATGTTGTTTTGACATCCATCTGCAAAATCTCATAGTCATAGTAAGCTGCAATTGCAAGTAGGATTCGGGTGGATTTGGTCATAGCGACTGGGGAAAAGGTTTCATCATAGTCTATACCATGAATCTGTCTGAATCCTATAGCCACCAATCGGCTCTTATAGGTAACTACATTACCATCCATGTCGGTCTTCTTCTTGAAGACCCATTTTCACCCTATGGGGCGTGCCCCTTGGGGTGGTTCCACCAAAGTCCATACTTGGTTTGTGTACATGGATTCCATCTCGGATCTCATGGCTTTTAGCCACTTCTGAGAGTCCGGCCCTTGCATGGCCTCTCCATAGGTAGTAGTCTCATCTCCTATGAGCATAGTGTCACCAGTTTCCGTCACGAGAAGTCCATACCTCTCTGGCTCCTGGCGCACTCTACTCGACCTACGAAGCTCTTGTGTTACTTGAACAGGTTGCTCCACAACCTGTTGTGGTTTCTGTTCAGGTTCCATAATCGAATCAGTAAATTGTGGTTCTTGAACTTCTTCAAGTTCTACAGTCCTCCCACTTGCTTCCTTAGAGACAAATTCTCTTTGTAGAAACACGCCGGTCCGAGCAACAAACACTTTGTTATCGGTTGGATTGTAGAAGTAATAGCCCTTAGTTTCCTTAGGGTATCCCACAAACTTACATTTATCCGATTTTGGCCCGAGTTTGTCTGACTGTAAACGTTTTACATAAACATCCAGCCCCATATCCACATAAACGACACTGTTGGACGGCTCCCACTCCACATCTCATGTGGTTTCTTCATGACTGATTTGGATGGAACACGGTTAATGGTGAAAGCTGCACACATTAAAGCATAGCACCAAAAAGATAACGGAAGATCTGTTTGACACATCATAGATCTCACCATGTCCAACAAGGTTCGATTCCTCCTCTCGGATACGCCATTCCATTGTGGTGATTCGGGTGGAGTGAGTTGGGATAATATCCCACACTGTATAAGATAATTATCAAACTCTTGGCTTAAGTATTCACCTCCTCAATCTGATCGTAGAGCTTTGATACTTTTGCCAAGTTGCTTTTCTACTTCATTCTTAAATTCCTTCAATTTCTCAAAAGATTCGGATTTAGCCTTCATAAGGTATACAAATCCATATATACTGAAATCATCAGTGAATGTAATGAAGTATACATAACCACCTCTGGCAAGTGTAGCAAACGGCCCACATACATCAGTATGTATGAGTGCTAATTGCTCACTAGTCCTTTCACCTTTCTTGTTGAAAGGGGACTTTGTCATCTTTCCCAACAAACAAGCCTCACATGTCTCATATGATTCAAAATCAAACGAGTCTGGAAATCCATCCTTATGGAGTCTAGATACACGTTTCTCATTTATATGGCCTAGAAGACAATGCCATAGATAAGAAGGATTTAAATCATTCATTTTAATCCTTTTAGTATTTATGTTATAGATTGGATGGCTTAGATCAAGGATATATAATCCATTAAATAATTGCGCACTACAATAGTGAATACTATCAAAATAAATGGAACAACAATTGTTCTTTATTGAAATAGTAAAGCCTTTCTTGTCCAAACAAGATACGGAAATAATGTTCTTACTCATAGCAGAAACATAAAAGAAATTATCTAATTCTAATACTAATCTTGATGGCAGAGACAGCCTATACACGCCTATAGCTAATAAAGCAACTCTTGCTCCATTCTCAACGCGCAATTCCACCTCTCCTTTTTCTAATCTTCTACTTCTACTTAGATCCTGCATATTTCGACAAATATGAGATCCACATCCAGTATCCAATACCCATGATGAAGAAGTAGTTAAATTAACATCTATAACAAAAATACCTGGTGGTTGTGGGATCACTATCCCAAGCCTTTTATCCTCCAGATACTTTGGGCAATTCCTTTTCTAGTTTCCAGGCTGACTGCAGTAGTGACAATCACCCTTGATCACGCCTTTGGACACGCCACCAGCAGGTTTAAGAGCAGTGTCCTTAGGTTTAGAACCAGCCTTGCCTTTACCCTTGGAAGTAGAGGCAAACATTTTACCCTTTCCTTTCTGCACCATCATTATGGCCTTTTCCTTTCCCTTGTTGATGGATTGTTCAGCTTTCCTCAACATATTGATTAGCTCTGGTAGAGGCTTGGCGATCTCATTCATGTTATAGTTCATGATGAACTGTCCATAACTATCCGACAACGATTGCAGAATAAGATATGTGGCCAACTCTTGACCAATCGGGGACCCTAGGCGATCGAGATTCTCAAGATACCCGATCATCCGCAACACATGCGGTCCTATTGGGTTCCCTTCCGCCAAATGACTCTTGAACAATGCCCGAGAAACTTCATACCGTTCAACCCGTTCCTGCTCTTAAAAGAGCTGCTTCAAGTGTTCGATCATATCGACTGCATTCATGTTCTCATGTTGCTTTTGAAGCTCAGGAGACATAGTGCAAAGCATAAGGCAGGACGTATCATGAGAATCGTCAACACGTTTCTGATACGCCTTTTGGGCTGCAGGGGTATTGTTCTCTGGACCCTCTGGAACAACTTCTTCTAGTGTGTACAGAAAGCTTGTCCTTCTCAAGAACAGCCCGTAGGAGTGTGATGAATTCGATGAATTTTTTGCCATTGGAATTCTACAAAAATGAGAAATATACAAGATTTTAGTATGATTTTACTATACTCAATAATGGCTAGATTATCAAATATAGCTCACACTATTTTTCTCGGATTAATAACCCTCCATATTAATGCGGAAAATATCTTTATATTTTCTAGTGGGCCAAGATCCATATTTCGCCTTTTCCGAGCTTGCTTTGGCAAGTCACCCGGAATTGGTTATTTAGGTAGGAACCATTCCAATTACATCATATGTAACTCTTGGTTCAATTGGGCAAATAACAATTATTTATCCATCCCCATGGATAATCCCAATTGTAGGCTCTTTTAATCTTATTAAATATATCTAGTTGTGTCCAAACTCTTACTTAAACAATTGCACATTGTTACGTGCCATCGCATCTAATCACAATAAACCATGTTGCCATGCTTTGGCACACACAACCATGGGATATAGTGATCATGATGAGTGTTTAAATAACGAGAAGGCATAAACACAATATTTTGATTGAGGGATTTTCCTTTCAATTTTAGTTTGTATTGTTGATCCATATCAACATGATCTATATGTTTGAGTTTTGGGCAAAACTCCAAACATAGATCCGGGTTATCTAATTTTCTTATTATCCTAATCGCATTGATCAACCATACACCAATCACAAAATAATAAGACAATAAAATAAACAACCACAGCAAAATAAACGTGATGTGGATATGGCCTTTCTAGACTAAGATATTCCCAAGCCAATGAGAATATCTATGAACCCTAAAATATATCACATCACCATGCGCTTCCATCTTTTGGTACATCCTTCATAGTTTTGTGGAATGCTCCATGCTCCATCTCCATGGCTCCAATGTCTTTGGGCTTCTTTCTTCAATCTTGGCTAACAATATATTTTATCTAGCTACAGCTATACTAATAAAATAAATCTCACAAGTTGAGAAAAAAACCGACTCGCAGGCCGTAAACCTTAATTAACTATTACATTAATTGATCAGCTCGCAGGCCGTAAAACAAACCACAAAATAAACATTCACACGCAAACTACAACCTAGGGCCATATCCAACCAACATGTGAATAGCACATAAACAGTTAAAACCGATTTTAACGCGCTTGTTCAATTTTAGTTGTTTTGGAATAAGTAGGGTCAAAAACAATCCAAAAAGAACTTCCCAAAGCCCTATTGGATCACACACGGTCCTAGGGCCCGGCCTAGCCCAAGCCGCCGGTCCCCCCGGTCGCGCCAAGGCCCGGCCGGCCTTTAGGCCGTGCGTGGCTTGGGAGGCAAGGCATAGGGGCGGTCCCCTATGGGGGCCGAACCCTTCTAGGAGTTGTTTCCAAAAACAACTCCTTTCCTTGTTGCCCAATCCTAGTTGTTTCCATGTTGAAAAACCCTTTTTCCAAACATGTGCCCAAACCCTAATCTTCAAATTAAGAAACTCACTAATTTGTTGCATCCAATGCTCAATTAGATCTTGTTAGATTGAATCTCCATTCAATTGCATCTACTATGCTTAATTTTTCGTTTTATGCGATGAACACGAATTTAAAGTGTTAAAACAACAAAATTGTAACACATAAACTACGTTATGCTCTACGACATGTGGCTCTGATACCACTGTAGGGTTTTGAACATGGAATCGCAGAGGAAGAAGATAATTATTCCTTTCAAATCCCTCCAAGGATCACAAGTCAAGAATAAATAATGATAGTAAAGGATTGATATGTGTTTACCTTTGATTTCTCCTGTGATGACTTCAAAAGCGAATAATGTCACGTTCTCTATTGTTTATCCACGCCTAGGATAGAGAATTGGACCTCCAAACCTTCTTGTGCCAGCTAGAACGGAGGAAGGAGACAACGGAATCACACAACGAAGCAACAAGGAGGAGCTCGACCTCCTTGTGTGGCCGACGGGTTTGGGGCGGCGGGTAAGGGGCGGACGCCTCTTGCCTTGCTTGCTCTCAACTCTTTTCTCTCCTCTCAATGTGTGTTATGGATAACATGTATTGAGAGGGAAGGAAGGAGTTCCTTTGTATAGTCCAACTACTCTTAATTTTTGCATAAAGGCCACAATACTAATCATATCCATATATGGATTAGTATTATTTGCTAATTAGTCCTACTGAGTTAGCAACTTGTTGCAGTATGATTCTTTTAATTAATCACTATTAATTAAGTCTCTTGTCCAATTATATCCATATGGCGTGTGACCCCATAGGTTTCTACTTAATTGGTAGTAACTATTTACAAACATGGAGCGATGTCTAGCAACACATCCATGCCACCGAATTAATTGAAATAGTCATCTTGACAAACCTTGTGATCTTATTATCGCATCCCTTTGTCTCATTATCCGGATTGGACACGAGACATAAAAGTCACACTCGTATATCCAATCCATGTTTCTCGATCCTGGGAATAGCCCTATCCATGCATATGACATCAATATCCCGATATTGATTCATATGAGTCTGGCCAGACATTCCATAGGCACCATCCCTCGAGTGGCCTTGGATATTTGCTCTCGTTATGTGGGAGGGACAAATCCTATCTACATCACTCACCGTCTCTAAGCTTGCTTCCTATTGTGCCCAACATGCGCTTTTATAACTACCCAGTTACGGAGTAGTGCTTGACGTTGTCAAAGCACAATATTCCACAACTAGAGGATCTGGTGACTTCAAGTCTAAGGATGATAATATCCTATCACCGCGAGAAGCGCTTGTGACTTTACATGACTTGTATTTAGCCTTCTCGGATTGGGATCAATCCGGTATGTCATTTCTCCTAATACATACCCATGTGTTGGATCGTGATATCTCCATATCAATCCAACCCCATACTAGTCTATAGATGATCGTCATGTTAATCATTATATTTGACTAGGTATAATTAAGATAAACAACACGATTTATAAATCTAAGGACATCATTATATTAAATATCTCCATAAATAATACAATGATTATTCTACCCAATTCATACTAAAATTAGATTTCCTGTACGACATCTATTCCAACAGACTTCGTGTGCGCATGCTCTTTACCTTGTTACCTAGGGTCCAGCTTCTAGATACCACTCATTTGGTTTACGCTCTTAGGAGTATGTTGCAACACTTAAGGTCTAGTTTGTCTGATGTGGTCACTCGGATATTCGAGAACTGTAAAATAAATAATTTGACTGCATTGTGGCATTATTATAGGGAGTCCCTTTGTTGGCATTACTTTAACCGGTTACTGCGCATAACAGTTGGATTCGTGGATTCTATTTTGGGACTATTTCACTATTTAACATTGTTTTTTATACTATTGCGGACTCTGACCGTTTACTTAATCTCTGTTAATCTTACTTTATTTAATACGTGACCCTGTAGCCTTTCTTAACCTTCCTGTTTTTACATGCTAAGGTGTAACTCACTTAGCATTCTTGCTGACTTTGGAAAAATTGCGGTATTTGTTTCTTTTCTGCCGCAGGTCTAGGAGCTGGGAGCTTGATATAAGGGGATCACAAACTTATCTAGTAGTTGGTAGCACTTTTATTAAGTCGAACTCTTATTTAAATTCCATCTTGTGTATCAGTATGCATCATGTTGAAGACAATCTATCATTTTGTAATATATAATTATGGAATGTTTTGTTCACGATTTCCACCGCATCATTTTGGATAGCACCCTCATTGGCTCTCCGGTCCGGAACGGAAATCTTGGTAATCAAGGGGTGTTACAGGCGAAGAGAAACTCAGACACCACCATTACCTCCGCCACCTCCACCGAGAACAACCACCCCCATCACCAATAACACCGCCTCTATCTCCATACTTCTCTGCCCTCTCCCTTTATCTCGTCTCTACTTCTCTGTCTCCCTCTCATATGCTCTATGTTTTACCCAGAAACACAGACAACGACCACCACCATCATCGCCCACCTTCACTGTCGACAACCACCAAGGACCTCCACCACCTCTGCTCCAACTCGCTGCCCTCTATCTCTCCCCTTAATCTCCCTATCCCTCACTTCCTTTCACCCCGAATATCCTCTGAAACAAGTGGAAGGAGCAGCAGAGGTCGAGACCACCACTGACGCTGCCGTTACCACCATTAAAACCGGTGAAGAAGTGGTTCAAGAACAACCGGTGCTACCCACCCCTCCAAACAAGTTCCTATCACTCCATGAAGGTCCAAGGAGTCTCTAGGAGGCCTTATCCGAAGCCAAAGACCACCTAAGCAGCCCCGACGAGCTCCATCAACGGCAACCTTGACGCGTGACTCCACCCGACTCATTTCTCGACCGTTTTTTCGTGATTTTCCGCTTGGGTAAACTCTAAACCCTCTATTAATTCATTTTATATCATTAAAAAGTGATCTCGTGGCCTCTAAATTGATTACAGATTATGGATCCGGCGTGTTCTTGAATCAGGGTTTTTTATATTTTCCGAAAACCTTAGGGTTGTTATAACTTTTCAGAAGCTTAGGAGGGTATAGTTGTACCTTATATAAACTTTTTATATGCTACTAACTAGTTATAGTTTATTTAATCTACAATTATTGTATTGGTTTAAAACAATAAGTCAGTGTTTATTAAATCCAAGTAAATACTAAAAATATGTAGTGATTTATCATAATAAGTATTTTTCTTAAGAAGAGGAAAATAAAATGTATTTATATACGTATATTAGTATAATTGTGGTTTTATTGATAGCAAGTTTTCGAATATGTAATAATATCCTGCAAATAAGTGAACTTCTCTAAAATGGAATATTATTTTTTTTTAAAGTAAAACAAATTAGTTGTGAAGTAGAGAATATTTAGAAACAATTTAGTTAACTAAAAATATAATTTGAAGTTGTTGTTTTATGAAGGTCATTAATTTCCTATAATTAGTAGCAGTACTTGACAGTTTCCAAAATAATATGTTGTCAACATTTCAGAAGTATTGATTTAATTATTTTGTTTCACCTTTCTTCTGTTAAATAAATAATAAGTGAAATGCTAATCTTTTATCAATAATGAGTTAAACCAATATTTAAATAAATATTTACGTCTTCTTAATATTATTACGTGGGGGTCTTGAGGGTTGGATTTGGATTTTCATCCTAGCTAAGCACTCAAATAGGAGTAGTGCATTTATTCGTTTAGAATTACCGGCATCGTGACGAGATGAAGATAAATTGTAGGCGGCGATTTCATAGACGTGGGCTACGTCGATTACCCGTAGGAGCTACTGTTGGATAAATATTCTTTCGACTTGCGGTGAGTTCTACATGCTTAGCCTTGCGTGCCAGCTTATTTCGTGTCCACTAAATAGTAGTCGTATTTTATCCCCTACTTGATAAATGTGTTTTACTTGTTTTAAAATATTTGAAATGTTATTTGGACTTAGAATACCTATTACACTTGATCAGAAATCATTAACCACTTAAAGTGAAAAGATTCACATGTACCGGAACCAATAATGTTACTTTTATAAGGTTTGGATCCCTTGGGCTCAGGTCCCTAAATTGTGGGACTTCGCATGCCCCTCAGGTTTCGATCCCTTGGGGTTTGGTCCCTAAAATGCAGGACTTCGTCTGCCCCAGATATTTGCCTTGTTGGCTAGGGTCCATCTTCTAGATACCACTCCTTTGATTGACGCTCTTAGGAGGGTGTTTCATCACTTAAGGTCTAGTTTGTCTAATGTGGTCCCTGGTCTACCCGGGTACTATGAAATAAATAATTTGACTACCTTGTTTGCATTATTATTGGGAGGCCCTTTGTTGGCATTACTATAACCGGTTGCAGTGCATAATGGTTTTGAAAGGGGAGTATGCAGATGGATATGCAACACAGATACTCTAGAAGGGGGGAGGGTTGAATAGAGTATGCCAACTTTTTTCAAAACTTGTTGAAATGAAACAGACAAGTCTTTTTCAAGGCCTTGAAAAGAGTTTCAAACCCCTGATAACAGACAAGTTTGAATGCTGCAAAAACTAAGTGTGTAAGAGAACTGTAAATGCAAGAGACACTGGATTTCTAGAGTTCAGTCCACTTGGACCTACGTCTCTACCTCAGGGATGTTCTCCCTGCAGGATTTTCAACTCAATTCTTATTAATCAACATCTAAGCCCTAGATCTCAAGCACAGAGAATTTCCTTACTCTTTTATAGCTTGTGGTTCTCCTTAACCTATCTAGTAACATGCTCTAGCTTACTTATTAACTAATAATTCTCTATTTTTCACCTTGAACAATCCTTGAGAATGAAATATAGAAGTATTACAAAAATAATCTATCAATAAAGCACAATATAGAAGAACACTAGAGTGTAGAACTGCAGTGAAGAATGTAGTGAACTTCTGTGAGTTGGATTGTGAGAGTGATGAACATCTTTGATGCTTGTCAATCCAGAGTTGTTTCTCTCTTTTCTTTCCATTGAGTGTTGTGTATAGTTGCTTCAAAATGAGCTCCATTTATACTGTTTGAAATTCTGCAAATTTTCCCAGATTTTCAGCAACAACTTCCTATTTTATAGGCAACAAACATTAACTCTCTTTACAGCTTTCTCCAACGGATAGTTGATCACAATCTTCAGAGATATTGTTGTGATATTGTCTTTAAACATACTGAGAAGCTGTCATGAGTCGCTGATTGATCACAGAATCATCTTCTCTAAGTATTTTCCTTCGTGCAAAAGCCAGATAAGGTAACAAATCCTGCA
Source organism: Linanthus parryae (assembly GCA_023055425.1). Taxonomy (NCBI): domain Eukaryota; kingdom Viridiplantae; phylum Streptophyta; class Magnoliopsida; order Ericales; family Polemoniaceae; genus Linanthus; species Linanthus parryae. The sequence continues at coordinate 164,517,153 of JALGPY010000002.1, read as the reverse complement.
CATTTAGGAATTAAATTTCCCTTCAAAACTGGGTCAACTGATGGATTAAATCATGTTAGATATATCAAAACAGTTTGTCTTTCATCATCAAATAATAACACATCAAGTACAGGGGTGAGAGGGATAGAATTAAATCAAAAGAGTTTAGAGAAACTCCCCCTAAGAACATGCATGCAGGTCAGACAGTTTCAAGGCTTTGAATCCTGGTTCAAGGCCTTGAAATAGCTCTGATATTTCAATCCTGTGAAACCTGATTCAAGACTTTGAAAACTGGTTCAAGGCCTTGAAATACCTAAGTATTTCAAGTCCATAAAACCAGTGAGCTTACAATCTCCCCCTTGATGGAAGACAAAACCTCAATCTGTTTGATTCTTAGTTTCTGCAAAAAATACTGATTAGCACACAATTCACACAAATAATAATAACATAGTAATTCCAAAAAGATCCAACTTATTAATGAACAAAAGCAAAAACAAAAAGTAAGTTGCAGATAATCCTACTTATGAAAAGATAGGTCATCTAAATAGAAATAAAATCAAATCAAAACGACCTAAGATTTTTCTCCCCCTTTTTTACTTTCATCAAAAAGAATGAGAAGATGTTGGATCAGTGTCTGGAAAATTTTGAAAATAAAACTTGAAAAGAAGAATGAGAAAGAAAGAGTAGGCAAGATTAAGGGGTTGGGTCTTCATCTCCATCCTGATCTGCCTCTTCGTCCTCACTGTCATCATCATTGTCTTTGACTTCTTGTGTAACCACATCTAATTCCTCAATGAAATAACTAATATTCTCTATAACACTGTTGAACAGGAAGGTGAGTCCTTCCAAAGCTTTTCTTCCATGCTTTAGTTTCTTCTTCACAGCCACCCTCTTCTGTTGTGTAGAGGGAATTTTGTGATATTTCTTTACTGTTTTTGATGCAGCTACAGACTTTAACGGATCCTTCTCATGTATCCCCTTCTTGGAAACAGAGTACACTCCATAGGATCCTGAAGCTGTGTCTGAGTCTTAGTTTGGAATGAGAATTTATTTTCCTTTTCCTTTGATCCCTGTGTCTATCTTTTTATTGTCTCTCCTAGGGCTTCCAATATGGATTCCCTTCTGCTTATTTTGTGAAGATACTGTAGACTGTTTCTTCTTGCCAGTTGCTGGAATCTGGTCCCTTTTCACCATCTTATTGGGTGTTGAAGACTCCTATTCTTCATCAGTAGAGCTTCTTGACTCTGAGTCTTCACTGATTGTTAGAACTTTTTCTTCAACTGCCTTTCTCTTCTTCTCTGTACTCTGAGTCTCAATACGGAGTGAAGGAGAGGAGAAGGAGATAAATACTAAAAGAGTTTTATTTGAAAGGAAACTGCAATATTTTTCTTATCTTAAAAGATCTGTAATGATCAACAAAGATTCAAATCTTTGAAGCTGTTGAAAATAAATAATTTTATACTATCTTTGGCTGAAAAAGAATTTTGAAAAAGGTAGGGGCAATATTGAGCAAATATCTACAAAGATAGCACCCAATACTGAATGATTCAATAGTTATTCACTAACCAGTTATCAGACTTTTCAAGGCTTTGAAAGTAGTTTCAAAGTCTTGAAACGCTGTTAAGCTGAAACACATAAGACCAAAGCTTTGAATAGATTTTCAAGGCTTTGAAAATCAGTTCAAACCATTGAAACTCATAAAAGCTTACCTTCCTTACCTGAAGCTCCCCCTAACCAATGCATCTTTATGTAGCATGCCTAATTCCACTCTTAAGAGCTGAATATCTTTCCTCTGGAAATGGTTTAGTGAATAAACCTGCAAGTTTCATGTTATTAGAAACAAATTCAAGAACAATATCACTTTTCTCAGCATGATCTATGATGAAATGGTGTCTGACATCAATGTTCTTGGTTCTTGAATGCTGAACTGAATTCTTTGTAATAGATATTGCACTGGTGTTGTCACATTTGATGGGAATACTTCTGAAATCAAATCCAAGATCCCTCAATTGTTGAGCAATCCATAATACTTGTGAACAACAAGCTCCAGCAGATATATATTCAGCTTCAGTTGTTGATAAATCCACTGAGTTTTGTTTCTTGGAGTGCCAACTGATCAGAGATGATCCAATAAATTGGCAAGTTCCAGAAGTGCTTTTCCTATCAGCTTTGTAACCTGCAAAGTCAGCATCAGATTCATCCTTATCAGAATAGTGTAGATCTCATTGGAGTCTTGATCTCTTTGGATTGAGACATGTTGTACTTGTTCAGCAAGTCCCTAGTGTATTTGCTTTGATGCAGAAAGATGCCATTCTTCAACTGATGTATTTGAATTCCAAGGAAGAAGTTCAACTCTCCCATCATGCTCATTTCAAATTCCCTGCTCATAAGACTTGAGAATTCTTTGCATAGAAGATCATTAGTAGCTCCAAACAGAATAACATAAATCTGAACTACAAGTAAATCTTTCTCATGAGTCTTTATGAAAAGGGTCTTGTCTACAAATCCTCTTTTGAAATCATTTTCAAGCAGAAACTTTGAAAATCTTTCATACCAAGCCCTTGGAGCTTCCTTGGAGCTTGTTTCAAACCATAAAGAGCATTGTCAAGTTTATAAACATGATCTGGAAACTTATCACTTTCAAAACCAGGAGGTTGTGCAACACAAACTTCTTCTTGTAAGTATCCATTCAGAAAATGCACATTTCACATCCATTTGAAATAGTTTCATGTTTTTGAAGATGCAAATGCAAGCAGAATTCTAATTGCTTCTAACCTGGAAACTGGAGCAAAATTTTTCTCATAATCAATACCTTCTTCTTGATTGTAACCATGAGAAACTAACCTTTGTTTGTTTCTGATCACCTTTCCATTCTCATCCAACTTGTTTCTGAACACCCATATCGTACCAATGACAGACTGGTCCGTAGGTGGAGGAACTAGGTTCCACACCTTGTTCTTTCAAACTCATTGAGTTAACTTTGCATAGATATAATCCAGTCTGCTTCTTGTACAGCTTCTTTCACAATTTTGGGTTCTACAAGAGAAATGAAAGCATTAAAGGCACAAAGATTCTTCAACTGTGATCTTGTTTGTGTATCAGTGGTTGGGTCAGAGATGATGTTGTCAGCTAGATGAGATGAAAGATATTTGAATCTCTTTCTTGGAGACCATGGTTCAGGCTCTCCATATTCCTTCTCTGGTCTTGAAGTAGTAGCCTTATCATTCATCTCTTTCAGATCATCTCTGTCAAGGCTTTGATCTCTATTTTCAAGGCCTTCAGACCTGTTTTCAAGGTCTTGAAAATAGCTTTTGTTTCCTTCTGAACTTTTCTTGAACCCAAGAGAGTTCTCAGCTTCTTCTTCTGATTCATTCTTGTTCAGATTCAAGTCTGCAAAACTTTCACTCAAAGAACCATCAATGCTTTCATAAAAAATAACATGCATACTTTCTTCAACCAGCTTGGTTCTTTTATTATATATTAGAGTAACCAAGAAATATACCTTCATTACTTCTTGCATCAAAATTACCCAAGTTGTCCTTACCATTGTTTTGGACATAGCATGTGCAACCAAAGGGTCTGAAGTATGATATGTTTGGCTTTTTTTCTTTGAAGAGTTCATAGGGGGTTTTCCTTCAAGATAGGTCTGATCAAGCACCTGTTCAAAACGTAATTAGGTGTATTCATAGCTTCTCCCCAATAATGTTTTGGCAGCTTGTTTTCTTGAAGCATTGTTCTTGACATGTCTTCAAGAGTCATGTTCTTTCTTTCAACAACTCTATTTTGTTGAGGAATTCTAGGAGCAGAGAAATTGTGAGAGATACCATACTTTGCACGAAAAAAATCAAATTTTAATTGATCAAACTCTCTACCATGATCACTTCTGATTGAAGCAATGGGTAAGTTTTTCAAGTTTTGAAGTTCTCTGCAAAGCTTTGAAAATTCGGAGAGGGCTTCACATTTTTCTTTCAGAAAAATAACCCATTTATATCTAGAATAATCATCTATAATAACTAGCATATACCTCTTACCTTTTGGATTTGGTGTCCTCATAGTACCACACAAATCCATGTGAAGTAGTTCAATAGGTCTAGAAGTACATACAAATTTCTTTGGTTTGAATGAGCTTCTGGTCTGCTTACCCTGAGAACAAGCTTTGCTTCATCATCTTTGAACTTGATAGATGGTAATCCTCTTACCAGATCTTTGGAGATCAATTTGTTCAAGGTGTGAAAGCTAATGTGACCAAGCTTTCTGTGCTAAACCCTTGAATCCTCTTTCAAGGCCTTAAGGCATTTTAAGCTTTTACCTGCAACTTTGTTACTCTGAAAGGTATAAACATTGTTTGATCTAGAGGCTGTGAGAATGCAATTGCCTGATTTCTCCTTTTGCACCACACACTTCTCTTTATCAAAGATAACCTTATTGACATTATCACAAAGCTGAGATACACTAAGCAAGTTAAATTTCAAACCATCAACTAGATATACATCAGAAATAGAGTTTTCAGAATCTGTACCAACTTTACAAATACCAATAATTTTTCATTTGCCTTTGTCACCAAGAGTAATTGAACCTTCATATTGCTCTTTCAATTCTGAGAATAGAGATCTCTTTCCACTCATGTGTCTTGAGCATCCACTATCCATAAACCACTTTTTTTCTTTGACATTGGAGACAACCTGAAAACACCAATCACTTCCTTACCCAGCTGTTAGATCAAGTGTGGAATTTGGACTCATACTCAAAATCAACCATGTTAGGTGATCTGACCCCTTTAGGAACCCAAATCTGTCTGACTTGTCCTTTAAGTTGAAATGGGAATGTGTTCCTGATTATATGAGGGTTTCTTCTTCTGAAAGGACAAGTCATCTTCATATGACCAATCTTGTTACAAAAATGACACTTAGGAGAAGTTTTGCTTACAGATTTTACAAATATGGTATTGTTATTTCTTGGAAAACTAGGATTGTATCCAATACCCGTTTTGTGAAAAGACTTTGAAGTTCCTCCAAGAATCAAGTTTAACTTGTGTTCTGAGCCTGCAAGCTTGACTTTGACTAATTCAGATTCTTGAAGTTTCTCAGCAAGAGTAGTCTTTTGTTTATCTAATTCATCAACCTGATGTCTTAGATTAACAAGGTTGTTACTCAGTAAAGAGTTCTCAGTGACTAATTCCTTGACTTGTGTTTTCAAGGCTTTGAAACTGGTTTTCAAGGCCTTATAATCATTTTCAGTTTTCTTCTGAGAGATTTCAAGATTCTGATTAAGACCAACAAGTTGTAAGTTCTATTTTGATTGCTCACGAACTTTATCTTTCAAAAGTCTAATCTCTTTCAGATAATATTCTTCATTTAAAAGCAATGTTCTAAGATAATCTGAAAGGGTATCTTTTGGTTTTGAAATCAGACAGTTTACCATTACCTCAATGTTCTTCTCAGAACTTTCATCATGCTTGGCCATGAAGCATAGGTTGGCATGTTCTTCTTCAAATTCAGATTCACTTGAGCTGTCTGAATCACGACATGAATCTATCATAGCTTTCTTTCTCCTGTCATGGTCTTTCTTCTGAAAGTTCTTGCTTTTCTTGTGTGGACAATCTCTTATCAAATGTCCTGCATCACCACACTCAAAGAAGTTCATGACTTTGGATTTATTATGTGAAGAAGACTTACCTTTCTAGTCCTTGCTACTGAAAGATCTTTTTCTTTCTCTGTTGAAGTCTTTGTTTCCAAAGTTTTTCTTCATCTTGAGAATTCTTGTCAAGGCTTTGGAGATCAATGCAAATGGATCTTCTTCATCATCATCTTCAGTTTCCTGGCTTTGAATTTTCTCATTCTCTTTGTCCTTGAGTGCTAAGTTCTTGACACCTTCAGGTAGTTCTCCATCAGCTTCATTCATGGATATTTCATGTGTCAGGAGCTTCCCTTGTAGGTCATCAAGTTTTAGTGATGAGAGATCTTTAGCTTCTTCAATGGCTGTTGTCTTTAGTTCCCAATTGGCCTTTGGAAGACTTATCAGTATCTTCCTCACCTTTTCTTCATTGGAAATATGTTTCCCAATGAATCAAGGTTGTTGACAATGTCTGTGAATCTCTTGAACATCTCTCTTATTGACTCATCTGCATCCATCTTAAACAACTCATATTTCCTGAGATAGATGTTGATTTTGGTTTGCTTCACTTGACTGGTTCCTTCAAAGGTCACCACAAGCTTGTCCCAGATTTCTTTGGCAGTCTTGAAGCCTGAAATCCTATTGAATTCATCTGTACTCAAAGCACAATACAAGATGTTAATAGCTTTTTAATTCTTAGAAAATTGTTCTAATTCAGAAGAGGAGAGTGAGTCTTCAGATTTGTGAGTTTTGATCCCATCTTTCTCTGTAAATAAAGTGTGAGGTCCATATTGAATATGGTCCAAAGCTCTATGTCCTGATCAATGATGAACATCTTCATCAGGGCTTTCCAGTGAGCAAAGTTGTCTCCACAAAATAGAAGAGGTCTGTTGGTAGCTCTTCCCTATGAGAAACCACCATCACCTGCACTACTCATGATCACCAGATGGTTAAATATTAAACAGTGATACAATATCTAATACCAATTGAAAGGGGAGTATGCAGGTGGATATGCAACACAGATACTCTAGAAGGGGGGGGGGGTTGAATAGAGTATGCCAACTTTTTGCAAAACTTGTGGAGGAAAAGAGTTTTAGTTCAAGAGAAATGCAGTTTAAGGCCTTCAATACAAATTCAAGCCTTTGGAATGAGATAAGTTTGAAATGAAACAGACAAGTCTTTTTCAAGGCCTTGAAAAGAGTTTCAAACCCTTGAAAAAAGAAAAGTTTGAATGCTGCAAAAACTTAGTGTGTAAAAGAACTGTAAATGCAAGAGACACGGGATTTATAGAGTTCAGTCCACTTGGACCTACGTGTCTACCTCAGGGATCTTCTCCCTGCAGGATTTTCAACTCAATTCGTATTAATCAACATCTAATCCCAAGATATCAAGCACAAAGAATTGCCTTACACTGTTATAGCTTGTGGTTCTCCCTAACCTATCTAGTATCTGCTCTAGCTACTGATTAACTAAGAATTCTCCATTTTTCACCTTTACCAATCCTTGAGAATGAAATATAGAAGTATTACAGGAATGATCTACCAATAAAGAATAATAAAGAAGAACACTAGAGTGTAGAACTGCAGTGAAGAATGCGGTGATCTTCTGTGAGTTGGATTGTGAGAGTGATGAAATTCTTTGATGCTTGTCAATCCAGAATTGTATCTCTCTTTTTGCTCGTTCAGTGTTGTGCATAGTTTCTTCGAAATCTGATCCACTTATACTGTTTGAAGCTCTCCAAATCTTCCCAGATTTTCAGCAACAACTTCCTATTTTGTAGGCAACAAACTTTGACTCTCTTAACAGCTTTCTCCAACGGATAGTTTATCACAATCTTCATTGTCTTTAAACATACTGAGAAGCTTTCATGAGTCTCTGATTGATCACAGAATCATCTTCTCTGAGTATTTTCCTTCCTGCAAAAGTCAGATAAGAAAACAAATCATGCACATTTAGGAAATAAAATTTCCCTGCAAAACTGAGTTAAACTGATGGATTAAATCATGTTAGATATATCAAAACAGTTTGTCTTTCATCATCAAATAATAACACATCAATTACAGGGGTGAGATGGATAGAATTAAATCAAAAGAGTTTAGTGAAACTCCCCCTCAGAACATGAATGCAGGTCAGACAGTTTCAAGGCTTTGAATCCTGGTTCAAGGCCTGCTATTTCAAGCCTGTGAAACCTGATTCAAGGCTTTGAAAACTGGTTCAAGTCCTATTTCAATTCCATGACACATGTGACCTTACAGGTTGGATTCGTGGATTCTATTTTTGGACTATTTCATTATTTAACACCGTTGTTTATACTTTTAGGAACTCTGATGGTTTACTTAATCTCTTTTAATCTTACTTTATATAACATGTGACCCTGCAGCCTTTCTTAAACTTCATGTATTTACATACTGAGGTGTAACTCACTCAGCATTTCTTGCTGACTTTAGAAAAATTGTGGTCTTTGTTTCTTTTCCCCCGCAAGTCTAGGAGGTGTAAGCTTGATATAAGGGGTCACAAACTTATCTAGTAGTCGGTAGCACTTTTATTAAGACGAAGACTTAGTTAAGTTCCATCTTGTGTATTAGTATGCATCATGTTGAAGACAATCTATTAGTTTTCAATATTTAATTATGGAACATTCTGTTCACGATTTCCACTGTACCATTTTGAGTAGCACCCTCCTGGGTTGTCCGGTCCAAAACGGAAACTTTGGGATTAAGGATGTTACGGGTGCTATCACAGCAGGCAATCCAAATAGGGATTAAGACCTGTAGGCTAATTTAAAATGAATCTAGGGGTAATAAAATCTAAAATTTGACAAGCCGATTGGGTTATGGGTAGTCTGAGCCTTACGTAGTCCCACCCACCCTCGACCTTTCTCTTCCTTGCTACGGATATTCTATGATCTGTTAAAATCTAAATTGACTATTTTGATTATGGGATACTCTATTTTGTATTTTCCTATTTGATTGTCATTTGGACTAGTACTACACTCATGACGGAGACGATTTGACGATTTGATTATTGAGAGAAATAGAGATGATAAAATTTGTTGAATTATGAGGATAAATTATGTGTATTAACTGCTTGATGATGCATGATTTGATTTTTATGTGTTAGGAAATGTCTTATAAATGATAATTGTGCTATATGAAGAGATACACGTGCATTAAATTGTAAGGTCACAGGTTTCATGGACTTGAAATACTTAGGTGTTTCAAGGCCTTGAACAAGTTTTCAAAGTCTTGAATTAGGTTTCACATGCTTGAAATAGAAGAGCTATTTCAAGGCCTTCAACCAGGATTCAAAGCCTTGAAACTGTCTGACCTGCATACACGTTTTGAGGGGGAGTTTTTCTAAACTCTTTTGATTTAATACCACCCCTCTCACCCCTTTACTTAATGTGTTTTTATTTGATGATGAAAGACAAACTGTTTTGATATATCTAACATGTTTTAATCCATGGTTTTGACTCAGTTTTGCAGGGAAATTTTACTTCCTATATTTGCATTATTTGTTTCCTTAACTGGATTTTGCAGGAAAGGAAATCACTTATTGAAAATGATCCTTTAATCAATCAGAGACTCATGACAGCTTCTCAATCTTTTTAAAGACAATATCACAGCAAAATCTATGAAGTTTGTGATCAACTATCCGTTGGAGAAGGTTGTTGAAGAGAGTCAAAGCTGTTGCCTAAAATACAAGAAGTTGTTGTTGAAACTCTCGGAAGATTTGTAGAGCTTTAAACTGTATAAATAGAGCCCAAATTGAAGCATCAAGAGACAACACTCAACGAGCAAAAAGAGAGACACAATTTTGGATTGAAAAGCATCAAATAAGGTCATCACTCTCACAATCCAACACACAAAAGTTCACTGCATTTTTCACTGCAGTTTTCTACTCTAGTGTTCTTCTGTACTGTACTTTATTGGTAGATCATTTCTGTAATACTTCTACATATCATTCTCCAGGAATTTTCAAAGTGAAAAATAGAGAATTCTTAGTTAATCAGTTATCTAGAGAAGGTACTAGATAGGTTAGGGAGAACCACAAGTTGTAACAAAGTAAGGCAATTCACAGTGATTGAGATCTAGGGCTTAGCTTTTGACTAATAAGAATTGAGTTGAAAATCTTGAGGGAGAAGATCCCTGAGGTAGAGGCGTAGTTCCAAGTGGACTGAACTCTATGAATCCTTTGTCTCTTGCATTTAAAGTTCATTCATATTCATAGTTCTTACATCACTCAAACTTGTCTGTTTTTCGAGGGTTTGAAACTCTTTTCAAGGCCTTGAAAAAGACTTGTCTGTTTTATTGCAAACTGTATATCATTCCAAAGGCTTGAATTTGTTTTCAAGGCCTTGAACTCCTTTGCACTAAAACTAAAACTCTTTTCCTCCTCTATTTTTGCAAAAAGTTGGCATACTCTATTCAACCCCCCCCCCCTTCTAGAGTATTTGTGCTGCATATTCATCTGCATACTCCCCTTTCAATTTGTATCAGAGCTTGTATCACTGTCTAATATTTAACCATCTGGTGATCATGAGTACTGCAGGTGATGGTGGTTTCTCACAGGGAAGATCTTCCAACAGACCTCCTCTATTTTGTGGAGACAACTTTGCTCACTGGAAAGCCCTGATCAAGATGTTCATCATTGATCAGGACATAGAAATTTGGGCCATTATTCAGAATGAACCTCACAATTTCTTTATAGATAAATATGGGATCTAAACTCCCAAATCTGAAGTCTCACTCTCCTCCTCTGAGTTAGAACAATATTCTAAGAATTACAAAACTATTAACATCTTGTATTGTGCTTTGAGTACAGATGAATTCAACAGGATTTCAGGCTGCAAGACTGCCAAAGAAATCTGGGACAAGCTTGTGGTGACATTTGAAGGAACTAGTTAAGTCAAGCAAACCAAGATCAACATCTATCTCAAGAAATATGAGTTCTTCAAGATGAATGCAGATGAGTCAATCTGAGAGATGTTCAAGAGGTTCACAGACATTGTCAACAACCTTGATTCTTTGGGAAAACATATTTCTGATGAAGAAAAGGTGAGGAAGATACTGAGAAGTCTACAACAGCCATTTTAGAAGCTCAAGATCTCTCATCACTACAACCTGATGACCTACACAGGAAGCTCATGACACATGAAATATCCATGAATGAAGCTGATGGAGAGCTACCTGAAGTTGTTAAGAACTTGGCACTCAAGGCCAAAAAAATTGAGAAAATTCAAAGCCTTGAAACTGAAGATGATAATGATGAAGATCCTTTTGCATTGATCTAAAAAGCCTTAACCCTAATTCTCAAGATGAAGAAAAATTTTGGAAGCAAAGACTTCAACAGAGAAAGAAACAGATCATCCAGTATCACGGACTACAAAGGTAAGTCTTCTTCACAAAATAAATCCAAAGTCATGAACTGCTTTGAGTGTGGTGATGCAGGACATCTGATAACAGACTGTCCACACAAGAAAAGCAAGAACTTCCAAAAGAAAGACCATGACAGGAGAAAGAAAGCTATGATAGCTTCATGGAGTGATTCAGATAGCTCGAGTAAATCTAAATCTGAAGAAGAACATGCCAACATATGCTTCATGGCCAAGCATGATGAAAGTTCTGAGAAGAACATTGAGGTAATGGTAAACTGTCTGATTTCAAAACCAAAAGATGCTCTTTCAGATAATGTCAGAAAAATGCTTTTAAATGAAAAAGATTATCTGAAAGAGATCAGACTTTTGAAAGAAAAATTTCATGAGCAAGCAAAAGAGAATTTACAAATTGTTTGTCTAAATAAGAATCTTGAAATCTCTCAGAAGAAAACTTACAGTGATTTCAAGGCCTTGAAAACCAGTTTCAAAGCCTTGAAAACACAAGTCACGGAAGTAGTCACTGAGAACTCTTTGATGAGTAACAACCTTGTTAATCTGAAACATCAGGTTGATAAATTAGATGCACAAAAGACTACTCTTGTTGAGAAACTTCAAGAATCTGAATTAGTCAAATTCAAGCTTGCAGGCTCAGAACAAAAGTTAAACTTGATTCTTGGAGGAAGTTCTAAGTCTGTTCATAAAAATGGTATTGGATACAATTCAAATTTTCCAAGAAACAACAATACCAGATTTGTGAAAGCTGGAAGCAAAACTTCTCCTAAGTGTCATTTTTGCAACAATATTGGTCATATGAAGATGACTTGTACTTTCATAAGAAGAGAACCTCATATAATGAGGAACACATTTACCTTTCAACTTAGAGGACAAGTCAGACAGACTGGGGTTCCTAAAGGGGTCAGACCACCTAACATGGTTGATCCTGAGTATGAGTCCAAATTCAACACTTGGTATAATAGCTGGGTAAGGCAGTGATTGGTGTTTGCAGGTTGTCACCAACATCAAAGAACAGAAGTGTTTTATGGACAGTGGTTGCTTAAGACACGTGAGTGGAAAGAGATCTCTATTCTCAGAATTGAAAGAGCAATCTGAAGTTTCTACATCTATCCCTCGCTCTCCAAATTTTTTCTCGATATGCTCTACCTGTCTGAACACTTCTTCTCCAGATAGCAGCGGTGGGGCCTCTGCGTCTTCTTCTGTCCCATCAAAACTTTTATCTTTACGGAACATGTGGCAAGTAGGCTAGAAACGACGATTACCCCCATACGCGTGCTTTCTACCGTGTTTTAACCATCGATACTTAGTGTTTTTATTACAAGGAGGACATGGTAATTATCCTCTAGTACTCCATCCAGACAAACTCGCATATGCTGGAAAGTCGTTTACAGTCCACAGAAGACATGCACGTAATGTGAACATTTCACCAGTTGCTGCATCAAATGTGCGTACACCTTGATTCCATAAATCATTCAAATCATCTATGAACTGTTGCAGGTAAACGATTATATTATTTCCAGGCGCCTTAGGTCCATCAATAAGGATCTAAAAAATCATATTAGCTTGCCTCGTACATATCCACGGCTCCGAGTTAAATTGCGTCAACAAGACTGGACACGTGCTGTGAGCAATGGTCATCGTCCTAAATGGATTAAATCCATCTGATTCCAAGCCCAATCTGACATTGCAAGGATCACTAGCGAATTCAGGGTGATTTTCATCAAAAAAATTTCCAGGCTAAAGAGTCAGCTAGATGCCTAAGTATGCCATCTTTAGTACGTCCTTTGTCATGCCATACCATTGACTCTGCAGTTTTAGAGGACATAAACAATCGTTGCAACCTAGGTTTTAGAAGGAAGTAGCGCATTTTTTTGCGAGGTATCTTGGTAGCCTGAGTGGTCCCATCTAGTCTCCATACTGAAATGGTTTATACCTATCTTGTCCACAAAAATCACATTTCTCTAAATGCGCCTTGTCTTTCCAGTATAGCATGCAATTTTGGGGGCAAACGTCATACTTTACGTAGGTAAACCATAAGTAATCCTTCAACTTCTTTTCTTCATAGTATGAATTGGGTAACTTATCCTCCTTAGGGAGAGCCTCTTTGAATAGTTGAATCAAATCATCGAAGCATACATTTGGAAGGTTATATAAGACTTTAATGTGCAGCATTCTAACTAAGAACGACAATGCGGTAAACTTCTTACATCCTGGATACATCTCACTCTCAGCTTATTCTAGTATTTTAAGGAGTTCCATAGTTTCTTCGTAAACCGATGTCTCATTAGAACTCATAAAATCTTGATCGGGCTGAGCTCCTAATGCTTCACATACCATACCAATCATGTCATCTCCCCCAACTGTTTCTTCAGTACCCAACTCAGATTCCACTAGTTCATATGGTTCTCCATGATAAATCCATTGCAAATAGTTAGGCTGGAATCCATTACATATTATATGACCTCTAACTACACTTCCGGTCTCGTAAAACCGGTTAAGAATTTTTTACAGAGGCAACATATTTGTGACCCACCATCCATGCCCATGTACGCAAAGTCTAAGAACTTAGCACAACCATCAACAAAAGCCGGATCACACCTTGGGGTAATATTTATCCAAATCTTATCCATCGAGAATTCAACTAAAATCCGATGTGATGACAAATTCGTACATTAGTTCTACAAGCACAGATTAGAAGCATTACTAATTGAACTTAATTAATCAGCACAAAACTTAAGAAAACACCAAATTAACTAGAGTTACAGTGTGTACGTGATACTCAAACTTTGTTTGAACAATTTAGCATGTGAAATCATACAACCAGAAGGTTTCATACGACATTCAACCAGAAGAAATTGAACAATCAAATCAAATTGGCAAAGATGACATGCAACCTAATATATTAATCGTAGGAAAGGAAAAAAAATAAGAAGAGAAGAACAACTCATACGGCGGGGAAACGTCGCGAAGACAAGATAGCATCGAGGACACTTCGCCCGAACCACCAAAGTCGCCTGAACCACCAAAGTCGCCTTAACCACCAAAGCCGTCAACCACCAAATCGCGTTCGAACCCTCGTCAAACCCTCTGGCTAGGTCTAATTCGTTCTGGCTAGGTCTATTTCCTTCACCGCGCGGGGTAAGAAAATTTTCGCCCCAAAATTTGGCGGACAAATCAAACAATTTGGACATAGGGTGACACATGTAAAAATGTACATATCCGGCGATATTTCTCTTAGTATATACCAATAACTAGCGGCGTAATAAGACTCTCGCCGTTACTCCTAAATATTATTTACCGAGTTAAAAAATGACGCAATTAGTAACTTATTATCGCCGTTTTTAATACCAGTATAAACGGCGATTAAAAAATTAGCCTTTTTGTTAAGACTCTTGCCGTTAGATCAAAACTAAATGCGAGGCCACTAATTTGTTTCCGTATAAGATTATTTTAAGCGAGATTAGATATTATCGTCGTTTGTGATACAATAAATGGCAAAAATTTCCCATGCCGCGCGAAGTTTAGTATTCTTTTGCCATTTATATGCTCATTTCTAGTAGTGAAACGTGGGAGGTCAACGAATTGGCAGCAAAAATCAAGGGATCTGACAAGGAAGTGAAGACTGGTAATAGTTGAGGAAATCAGAACTGGGGAATGGTGAGAACCGAAACCAGCAAATGACGAGAAACGCATGTAATCTTAATGGCGTGGTAGGTACCATCGGGGATACAACTGTGACGGCACCGCCTTGACTTGTAGGTTTTGTGGTATCAAAGGCCACATAGCTCCTGACTGTAGAAAGAGGATGGCAGCCGAATATGAGCAAGGCCTCAACGGGCAAGGGTACCGTCAGAAACAGAATGGGAACGGTTACCGACAAAACAATCTGAATGCACCACAACAAATGTGACCTTTATTGATAATTTTTTTTGTTGACAAGTAGTTTTGCGTAGCTACTTACATGATGTATCTACAATACTTCTGTTTTTCGATGCATATGATATTTTTTGTCGAAATTTTGATTTTTCTTTTCTTCTACCAAAACATTTGGTCAAGGATTGTGACTATTTATTTGAGTTTGAAAATTAATTATTCTGTTGACATAACCAATTGTCAACGCCTGCAAAAGGTGAAAAAATGGAGGCTAAAAGTGAGGTATTTCCCGCACTAACAAATTGTAAGGAGTGAATTAAAAATTAACTCACACGATTTACGAAAAGATAAATATTCACACACCCATCAGACTCACACAACTCTCGGGCTCCTCTCTTCAATCCCTTCAATTCCCCTTCAACCGGCGATCTCATCTTCGATCGATCGATTGACTCCTCTGCTCCTTGTGAACGATCGATCGAATCCTCTGCACCAATTTCATCGGATTTCAGGTATGGGACTGCGCCTCTTTCATCTTCTTCTTTCACTCTAGTATCCTCTCTTGAATCGCATCTTTCGTCTTCTTCTTTCATGAAATTGCATGTTCCGATTGAACATACTTACCCAAATTCTTCTTCCACCCTAGAAGAAATTGCATGTTCCGATTGATGTACTATTGAACAAGCTTACCCAATTTTTGAGTGATTTCGGCAATCGGACATGTATGTGTTGATGATTTTGTCTTCTATTGAAACTTATGCTACTATGTTGATTGTTTTTGAGATTTTTGCTACTGTGGTATTGGAGATTCCATGGTATGGTTCATGTTCTAGGGTTTTCTGCAAATGGGTAAAATTTAGGGATTTCATTGTTTTATTCCTTTTTGGACTGATTATTTTTGTTCTGACTGCCTTACATTGGGTATTTGAGGGTTCATCATGTTCTCTACGATTTCATGGATCTCTGCCTTGTTGTGGATCTCTTCCTTGAAAGTTCTCTAAAGTATTCTTGTGGTCTCTGGAGATTACTATTGTTGTTCCTCTCAATTTATGTCTTGATGTTTAAGTTCAAGTTTCTCAAGTATAGTCTTTTTGAATATGTAGTTCATGTTTTCTCTCATACTTCCAAAGTTGTTGTGGTAGGAGATATTTCATCAGGGTAATGGATTTGTTACTGTTTTTGTACCTTTAGAATATTAAGCTACCTCAACATGTTTTACTCCATCTTGCGTACATTAACCAAGTATCATATTATTTTACTTTGCTGCATACGAATTATAAGATCATCTGATTTATACAACTAATTTATACGATTTTCTACTACCAGTGATATGTGTGCCCATTGCCTAGTTCCAGTGAGATGTTGTAAAGCTCCAGGGGCTTAAACTTTGTCCGAACGTTAAGTAATCGGCTCTGTCTCTATTCGTCAATCGTTTTTTCCCTTCCCTCTGTCAGTATGTCCCTTGACTTCAAGCATAATATTTTATCTAAAGTTTCATATTTTAGCCTGTGATTTGTTTTCGTTTGATCTCTCTGTATCCTCCAAAATTTTACATAGAAATTTCATCTTCTAAGTATTTTATTGATAATATTGTTTTTTATCTCCGTTTTTGCTATTGATACCTTGACGTAATTGAGCATCCTACCATCTTCCTGTAGTGTTATTATTTTATTTTCCACCAATCAAAATAGCAAGTTTCTTGCTGCTTTGGTGCAGTGTTTTGTTTCCATTTAAATACTTATAAAAAGTTTTTAGGATTGTCTTTCCAAGAATATGTTAGTGATACTTTACTGGATAGTGTTTGAAGTTGTTCTTGTCTTGTTTGACAATCATGACTTTGTTCAGTGTTCACCTGAGTTAAGGGTCATATAACTGTTTCTTTTTTCAAATAAATTCTCCATCGGATTTACGATTTATTAGCAGAAAACTGGAAATGTTTTTAGAATTCTTACGTCTGATCCACTGGTAAGCTTGTTCAGTGGAAAAAAGTGATAATTGGTTGCAGTATATTTTGGTTGTAGTATATGATAAATCCTATTACTACTACAACTATTGCTTATAAAAGTTACACATTAGTCAATGAATAAAGAAGCAACAGTGGAGATTTATTTATTTATTTACTTTTTTTTTACATGGATGTATTTGGTTGTTTACATGACTGCAAAATGTATATTATAGCGATTGTCTTAATAGAAGTATTGATATATATATATATATATATATATATATATATATATATGGTGTGATGAATAAGTTGATGGTATTTCAAACTTCATTAAGTTTGCGAGTCGGCATGCTGATGGAAGAAATATGATATGTTGTCCATGTTCTAGTTGTGTTAACGTGACCTTTAGATCTGTTAATGTAGTAGGAGAACATCTGCATCATAATGGTATGCTTCAAGACTATCGAAAGTGGGTATTTCATGGGGAGGACTACGGATTAGGTCAGGTTTCCGAGAATGATTTCGGTGACTGTGTAGATGACATTTCTGAGACACGCGTTGACGTTGAGGGCTTAATAGGGGACATAAAAGAGGGAAGGTTTACTAGTTCTCCTACGTACATATTACATTGTCATTTCTGTGCATTTCGGTGCAAAGTGACGAGATTTGAGCCAAAAAATAAAGAAAGTGCACTTTTGGATGTTTTTGAGCTTTAATGTACAATATGGGCGTTTCTTAATGGTTTTGAATATGATTTTGATAATTTATCACATTTGATCTTCTCCGTAGTGTCCGTGTTGTTGTTTGACAGGAATTACGCAGGTGAGAATCAAGTGGAGAGAAGGAACGAGCTTCAGAATAGAAGAAACGGGGGAATTTGGCGCGTTTTGGATGTTTTCGCCAATTTTGGGCAATAATGGAGAAAAACGAGAAAATGGTTCGGAAACGGGAATTTCTCTACATGGACGAAGTTTACGTACAAAGGAATCCAAAGGTGAAAAAATTACGTTCATCGGAGTTCGGGATCAAAATATGGGTCCTTATGTGCTTTTCAAAAACCTTAGTTGCTTTTTCAGGATGTTTTGAGGATTTAGATGTCGCACCACTTGGTGGAAAAGAAAATAAGGTATGCATTCACCCTAAACACCATTAACATCCTACTTCCTACACAAAATTGAATTCACCACCAACTAGACCACCATTACACCACCCAGAAGTTACCAACCTACACAGCTACAATCTACACCAAAGGATTCAATCAAATACCAACATAATTCACCTGCAAAACCACCAGGATCTTCACTCCAGCGGCACCTACAACTCCTTAGCCACCATCAACCATCATCAAAATTGCCATCCCTTGACCCACCTGAACCAAAACACCTAAAACCAACTACCTGTTGTTATACCATTCTCCTCCACCATCATTTTACCACCTTCAGACCTACATTTATCCTCACCATATCCTAATGAACCAAACTGACCTTTAACCTCCATAACACCTCTGACCTTCATAAACAAACACTTAGAAAAAATCCATTACAATCCTAAGTCACCACTGACCCAAGACAACAAGCCTTCCTCCAACACCTACAATTTAAATACCACAGCCACCAATAACCTCATCACCACTTCCTTCTCTGCCCCTTAGACCTCCATTACCATACCCAATTCCCCTCAGCCAACACCAGTTCAGCAGCTCACAAATACCATATGTAACAAATTTGAAATTTGAAGCCCGGGGTTAGCCGTAGCATTCCCGTCGAGCACCACCACCGAGCTCGCCGGCGGCAAACTCGACCCACCTCCGTCCTTCGCCGGTTTTCATCATTCTTTGAGTGGTTATGCCCTAAATCTTCCTATAAATCGTTTTTGATTGTCATAATCGAGTCTTGGTTGCTTAAATCCACAATTGCAATCCGTCGGGTTGGGTGTTTTTGGAGTGTACCGTAAGTGTTCTTAAGGGGGGGCGTTTTGTCTTTAATGAAACTGTTGGGGGGAAGTGGTTGTAATTTGGCAAAACTAAAGGGGACCAGTTATGGTTTATATATTCTATATATACATATGTTTTAGTTAAATGATCTAAAACTATTTACTAATTTAGATTTCAAGAAAATAAGGTTGAATAAAGAGTGGGTAATAAATATATGGTTTTAGCAACTTGTTATAATATGTATTTTTAGATATAGCTACACTTGTTTAAATAGAATTAGTGTTTTTTCAATATCATGAAGCAAAAGTAATATCTATGAATAAGCTACAATTTCAATATTTATAGAATATCATCTTGAGAAAAAAAAACAAAAACAATAGGAGGTTGATAAACGTATGTTGCGTATATGATATCGTCGCGTTAGTTTCAAATAAGTCATTTATTAACATTTTATCAACAAGAATCCAATATTGTTTTCTTTTTGGTTGAATAACTCTTTACTAATTATAATCAGTATTTTTTTTTTCTCGATAAAATCCCTACAAGTGATCATAATTATAATAGTACACAAATATTACTTGTTTACTTCAACAAATGTTTATAAGAATTGTCTCACTTATTTAAATATCATATTTATCCCTAAAAGCTCTTCCTTGAATATATATAATTATAAATCGGGATTTCGTTGGGGATCGTGAGAGTTGGACTTAGTATTCGAAATAGCCAAGCATTCGTATAAGTCTAGTGCATCCGTTTATTTAGAAGCACTATTGTTGTAATTAGAAATTGGTAATTGTAGGCGACGGGTTCGCCAACGAGGACTACAACCGTTCGTACGAGCTTTTATATGATAACTGCTATCGGATCAGGTGAGTTATATGCTTAGCCTTGATTGCCTAGCTCCCTTCGTGTCAAACGTGATTTATATTTTCTGTCTCAAAATATACTTGTGAGTTTTACGAGCTTAGCCTTGCGTGACAGCTTATTTCGTGTCCACTTCTCATTTAATTGAAAATGGTTGTCGTGTTTCATCCCCTACTAGATAATGTGTTTTGTTCGTTTTCGAATCTTTGAAAAATTATTTGTGTTGAGAATACTTGTCACACTTTATCATAAATCAGTAATCACATAATCTATACGAACCAGTGATGTTACTTGTATTTGGGTGATGATTCCCTGGGCTTAGTCCCTAAAGAGATAATCGGGTTCGATCCCCGGAGTTACTTGTGTTGGGTGATGATTCCCTGGGCTTAGTCCCTAAAGATATATTCGGGTTCGATCCCCGGAGTAAAGTAAAATGATTCGCATGTACCGGAACCAGTTATGTTACTTATTTCGGGTTTCGATCCCCTGGGCTCAGGTCCCTAAAATGCGGGACTCCGTGTGCCCCTCAGGTTTCGATCCCTTGGGCTCAGGTCCCTAAAATGCGGGACTTCGTGTGCCCTGGCTCTTTACCTTGTTGGCTAGGGTCCAGCATCTAGGTACCACTCCTTTGATTGACGCTCTTAGGAGGGTGTTGCAACACTTAAGGTCTAGAATGTCTGATTGTGGTCACTGGTCTACCCGGGTACTGTGAGATCAATAATATTTGGAAACAGTTATTTGTAAGTCGTGTTACGAACAGTTAAACCATATCTGAAAGAATTAATCGGGAAACTTTTGACGTATCATAAATGTTATTGAGACATCTTGGTAAACGGATTTGTTGTGGGAAAACCAATCGATACTTGTTAATTGATAACTCGACGTATTTGTCGGCATTATTAGTTGGTAGGCCTTTGTCGGCATTATTATATACGGCTAGTGTGCATAACGGTTGGATTATTGGATTCTATTTTGGTTTGGTTTCATTATTTAACATTGTTGTTTTACTGTTGTGCACTATGATAACGTTTTACTTATACTCCGTTACTCTTGTTTACTTAACACGTGACCCTACAGCCTTTCGTAACCTTCCTGTTTTTACATGCTAAGGTGTAACTCACTCAGCGTTTTTGCTGACTTTCGAAAAACTGCTGTCTTTGTTTCATTCCCCCGCAGGTCTAGGAGCTGGGATTTTGGAGTAGCGGGATTCGAGACACACGTAGATTGTCACACATCATCACTTTACGATGAGAACACTAGTTTAACATCAGTATATTAACGTTGTAGCATGAATTGTAGCCTAAATACGATAATGTATTAACTTGTTATTTAACTTTTATGGGATAGAATGTTCTCGATTTCCGCTATTCGAGTAGCACTCTCCCGGTCTCTACCGAGCCGGAACACCGGAGTGTTACAGGTGGTATCAGAGCAGTTCGTTCTGAAAAGGGAATTTAAAACCTGTAGGGTAAGCTAAAATGAACATAGGGAAATATAAAATATGGAAAGCCGGGTATTTGGGGGCTTGATCCTTTATAAACCCCTGCATAATAAGTTGCTACGTATTACCCGAGATTACCCTGTTTCGTGTTGGGGCTGTAGTGTTGTTTCAGACATATGGATGTCTTCTCTACCCGAGGTTTCTTCTTAGTATACCTCGACAAGATATATTTTATGTGGTTTATTGATATTCTCTATTTCCGGCTTGTAAAGTGCTCCTTGTGCTAAGGACTTGAATATGTGGAGAGTATGTGTTGATACTTACTTTGTGTGCAACTTAATGTTTGTTACTTGTTCAAGTGTTTGCTGCTAGAATCAAGGTCGGACTGGGGTGACGATCCCACGTACCGTACCAGCCCGAGGAACTTAGGGCGGACTAGGGTGACGATCCTATGTACCGTACCTCTGGACCCTCGTGGCATGCCCTGAATTCTACTTGTAGTAACTTGCGAAGTGCTATAGCATTAGTGGTGGCTCTAAGACCCGGGACTCTAGAATCAACTCTAGCTTCGAGGACGAAGCCCTTTTTAAGGGGGGAAGGATGTAACACCCCGTCTTTTTCCTGAATATTATTGACGTATTTTTCCGCAAAGTTTAAATAGTTATTTTTCGAAATATGTTTCTAGCGGGGAGGTAGTTGTAGTATAAGATGTTATTAACTAGTTATTAGTTGGAGAGATAGTGTGATTTACAAAATTAGAAAGCCTAAAAGGTAAATAGAAACTAGTAATAAAATAAAAAACCAAAAAGAAAATGTTTTTATTTAAAACCACCCCCTCCTGACATTCCCCATTCCCCAACAATTTCCCAACCCCCAACAAAAATTTCTCTCTCTCTCTCTCTCTCTCTCTCTCTCTCTCTCTCTCTCTCTCTCTCTCTCTCTCTCTCTCTCTCTCTCTCTCTCTCTCTCTCTCTTCTCCTTCTATATCTTCTTCTCCTTATCTCGGCAACACACCACCCCCGACACCACCAACTCCCTCACCACCTCGTCTCCTCCCTCTCTGCCACCATCTCACTGCCTCTCTCTCTCTCCTCTGTTTTTGCTGAGAGGAAACCCACCAAGCCACCGCTGCCGCCATCACCAACGCCACCACCCACACCACCGCTGTCTCCCCTCCAACTCTCACCCCCGTCTCCCTCTCTGCCTCTCTGTTTGGCCCGGCGAGAAACCCAGAAGAAGCACAGCAGCAGCAGCGGCGTTGAGCCGCTGCCATCTCCGACGAACGCCACCACGACCCGCCACCGCCGAGAGACCCACCCAAACCACGACCACCACCACCTCATACCTTATCTCCCCCTCTGCCTCTCTCTCACCCTCTCCGTTCTGCCGGAAGTAGCGCAGAAGACGAAGCAGAAGCAGCGGCGACCCACTGCCGCTGCCGTCGCCGGAAAGAACGGGCACCACCACCACTGTCGTCCCTCTCTCTCTCTTGACCTGCTCTCTTCTCCTCTCCCCTCACTGCCGTGCTCGACGAAGCCACCAGAAGGAGAAGGAGCAGCAACAACAGCAGCAGCAGCGGCGGCGGCTAAGCCACTAGCTGCCGCCACTTTCCCGTCGGAGAAGACAACCAAGGAGCCATCACCACCCTCTGCTCTCTATCACTTCCTATCTCTGAATTCGCAAGAAGGAACAGAAACAGGAGCAACCCGCAACAGCAGCTCCAGCAGATTCGGAGCCACCACCGCCGGCGCCTCCATGGTTTCCGGCGACGAGCTTTAGCCCAACGAACCCGGCGGTACCCACCGCCCGTTCTCAGTTTGTGCGCGCTCCTGAACACGCTAGGAGCACGAGGATATCAAATTTGAAGCCCGGGGTTAGCCGTAGCATTCCCATCGAGCACCACCACCGAGCTCGCCGGCGGCAAACTCGACCCACCTCCGTCCTTCGCCGGTTTTCATCATTCTTTGAGTGGGTATGCCCTAAATCTTCCTATAAATCGTTTTTGATTGTCATAATCGGGTCTTGGTTGCTTAAATCCACAATTGCAATCCGTCGGGTTGGGTGTTTTTGGAGTGTACCGTAAGTGTTCTTAAGGGGGGGCGTTTTGTCTTTAATGAAACTGTTGGGGGGAAGTGGTTGTAATTTGGCAAAACTAAAGGGGACCAGTTATGGTTTATATATTCTATATATACATATGTTTTAGTTAAATGATCTAAAACTATTTACTAATTTATATTTCAAGAAAATAAGGTTGAATAAAGAGTGGGTAATAAATATATGGTTTTCGCAACTTGTTATAATATGTATTTTTAGATATAGCTACACTTGTTTAAATAGAATTAGTGTTTTTTCAATATCATGAAGCAAAAGTAATATCTATGAATAAGCTACAATTTCAATATTTATAGAATATCATCTTGAGAAAAAAAAAACAATAGGAGGTTGATAAACGTATGTTGCGTATATGATATCGTCGCGTTAGTTTCAAATAAGTCATTTATTAACATTTTATCAACAAGAATCCAATATTGTTTTCTTTTTGGTTGAATAACTCTTTACTAATTATAATCAGTATTTTTTTTCTCGATAAAATCCCTACAAGTGATCATAATTATAATAGTACACAAATATTACTTGTTTACTTCAGCAAATGTTTATAAGAATTGTCTCACTTATTTAAATATCATATTTATCCCTAAAAGCTCTTCCTTGAATATTTATAATTATAAATCGGGATTTCTTTGGGGATCGTGAGAGTTGGACTTAGTATTCGAAATTGCCAAGCATTCGTATAAGGCTAGTGCATCCGTTTATTTAGAAGCACTATTGTTGTAATTAGAAATTGGTAATTGTAGGCGACGGGTTCGCCAACGAGGACTACAACCGTTCGTACGAGCTTTTATATGATAACTGCTATCGGATCAGGTGAGTTATATGCTTAGCCTTGATTGCCTAGCTCCCTTCGTGTCAAACGTGATTTATATTTTCTGTCTCAAAATATACTTGTGAGTTTTACGAGCTTAGCCTTGCGTGACAGCTTATTTCGTGTCCACTTCTCATTTAATTGAAAATGGTTGTCGTGTTTCATCCCCTACTAGATAATGTGTTTTGTTCGTTTTCGAATCTTTGAAAAATTATTTGTGTTGAGAATACTTGTCACACTTTATCATAAATCAGTAATCACATAATCTATACGAACCAGTGATGTTACTTGTATTTGGGTGATGATTCCCTGGGCTTAGTCCCTAAAGAGATAATCGGGTTCGATCCTCAGAGTTAATTGTGTTGGGTGATGATTCCCTGGGCTTAGTCCCTAAAGATATATTCGGGTTCGATCCCCAGAGTAAAGTAAAATGATTCGCATGTACCGGAACCAGTTATGTTACTTATTTCGGGTTTCGATCCCCTGGGCTCAGGTCCCTAAAATGCGGGACTCCGTGTGCCCCTCAGGTTTCGATCCCTTGGGCTCAGGTCCCTAAAATGCGGGACTTCGTGTGCCCTGGCTCTTTGCCTTGTTGGCTAGGGTCCAGCATCTAGGTACCACTCCTTTGATTGACGCTCTTAGGAGGGTGTTGCAACACTTAAGGTCTAGAATGTCTGATTGTGGTCACTGGTCTACCCGGGTACTGTGAGATCAATAATATTTGGAAACAGTTATTTGTAAGTCGTGTTACGAACAGTTAAACCATATCTGAAAGAATTAATCGGGAAACTTTTGACGTATCATAAATGTTATTGAGACATCTTGGTAAACGGATTTGTTGTGGGAAAACCAATCGATACTTGTTAATTGATAACTCGACGTATTTGTCGGCATTATTAGTTGGTAGGCCTTTGTCGGCATTATTATATACGGCTAGTGTGCATAACGGTTGGATTATTGGATTCTATTTTGGTTTGGTTTCATTATTTAACATTGTTGTTTTACTGTTGTGCACTATGATAACGTTTTACTTATACTCCGTTACTCTTGTTTACTTAACACGTGACCCTACAGCCTTTCGTAACCTTCCTGTTTTTACATGCTAAGGTGTAACTCACTCAGCGTTTTTGCTGACTTTCGAAAAACTGCTGTCTTTGTTTCATTCCCCCGCAGGTCTAGGAGCTGGGATTTTGGAGTAGCGGGATTCGAGACACACGTAGATTGTCACACATCATCACTTTACGATGAGAACACTAGTTTAACATCAGTATATTAACGTTGTAGCATGAATTGTAGCCTAAATACGATAATGTATTAACTTGTTATTTAACTTTTATGGGATAGAATGTTCTCGATTTCCGCTATTCGAGTAGCACTCTCCCGGTCTCTACCGAGCCGGAACACCGGAGTGTTACAGGTGGTATCAGAGCAGTTCGTTCTGAAAAGGGAATTTAAAACCTGTAGGGTAAGCTAAAATGAACATAGGGAAATATAAAATATGGAAAGCCGGGTATTTGGGGGCTTGATCCTTTATAAACCCCTGCATAATAAGTTGCTACGTATTACCCGAGATTACCCTGTTTCGTGTTGGGGCTGTAGTGTTGTTTCAGACATATGGATGTCTTCTCTACCCGAGGTTTCTTCTTAGTATACCTCGACAAGATATATTTTATGTGGTTTATTGATATTCT
Source organism: Linanthus parryae (assembly GCA_023055425.1). Taxonomy (NCBI): domain Eukaryota; kingdom Viridiplantae; phylum Streptophyta; class Magnoliopsida; order Ericales; family Polemoniaceae; genus Linanthus; species Linanthus parryae. The sequence goes on along the minus strand of JALGPY010000002.1, from coordinate 164,491,499 downwards.
CTATTTCCGGCTTGTAAAGTGCTCCTTGTGCTAAGGACTTGAATATGTGGAGAGTATGTGTTGATACTTACTTTGTGTGCAACTTAATGTTTGTTACTTGTTCAAGTGTTTGCTGCTAGAATCAAGGTCGGACTGGGGTGACGATCCCACGTACCGTACCAGCCCGAGGAACTTAGGGCGGACTAGGGTGACGATCCTATGTACTGTACCTCTGGACCCTCGTGGCATGCCCTGAATTCTACTTGTAGTAACTTGCGAAGTGCTATAGCATTAGTGGTGGCTCTAAGACCCGGGACTCTAGAATCAACTCTAGCTTCGAGGACGAAGCCCTTTTTAAGGGGGGAAGGATGTAACACCCCGTCTTTTTCCTGAATATTATTGACGTATTTTTCCGCAAAGTTTAAATAGTTATTTTTCGAAATATGTTTCTAGCGGGGAGGTAGTTGTAGTATAAGATGTTATTAACTAGTTATTAGTTGGAGAGATAGTGTGATTTACAAAATTAGAAAGCCTAAAAGGTAAATAGAAACTAGTAATAAAATAAAAAACCAAAAAGAAAATGTTTTTATTTAAAACCACCCCCTCCTGACATTCCCCATTCCCCAACAATTTCCCAACCCCCAACAAAAATTTCTCTCTCTCTCTCTCTCTCTCTCTCTCTCTCTCTCTCTCTCTCTCTCTCTCTCTCTCTCTCTCTCTCTCTCTCTCTCTCTCTTCTCCTTCTATATCTTCTTCTCCTTATCTCGGCAACACACCACCCCCGACACCACCAACTCCCTCACCACCTCGTCTCCTCCCTCTCTGCCACCATCTCACTGCCTCTCTCTCTCTCCTCTGTTTTTGCTGAGAGGAAACCCACCAAGCCACCGCTGCCGCCATCACCAACGCCACCACCCACACCACCGCTGTCTCCCCTCCAACTCTCACCCCCGTCTCCCTCTCTGCCTCTCTGTTTGGCCCGGCGAGAAACCCAGAAGAAGCACAGCAGCAGCAGCGGCGTTGAGCCGCTGCCATCTCCGACGAACGCCACCACGACCCGCCACCGCCGAGAGACCCACCCAAACCACGACCACCACCACCTCATACCTTATCTCCCCCTCTGCCTCTCTCTCACCCTCTCCGTTCTGCCGGAAGTAGCGCAGAAGACGAAGCAGAAGCAGCGGCGACCCACTGCCGCTGCCGTCGCCGGAAAGAACGGCCACCACCACCACTGTCGTCCCTCTCTCTCTCTTGACCTGCTCTCTTCTCCTCTCCCCTCACTGCCGTGCTCGACGAAGCCACCAGAAGGAGAAGGAGCAGCAACAACAGCAGCAGCAGCGGCGGCGGCTAAGCCACTAGCTGCCGCCACTTTCCCGTCGGAGAAGACAACCAAGGAGCCATCACCACCCTCTGCTCTCTATCACTTCCTATCTCTGAATTCGCAAGAAGGAACAGAAACAGGAGCAACCCGCAACAGCAGCTCCAGCAGATTCGGAGCCACCACCGCTGGCGCCTCCATGGTTTCCGGCGACGAGCTTTAGCCCAACGAACCCGGCGGTACCCACCGCCCGTTCTCAGTTTGTGTGCGCTCCTGAACACGCTAGGAGCACGAGGATATCAAATTTGAAGCCCGGGGTTAGCCGTAGCATTCCCATCGAGCACCACCACCGAGCTCGCCGGCGGCAAACTCGACCCACCTCCGTCCTTCGCCGGTTTTCATCATTCTTTGAGTGGGTATGCCCTAAATCTTCCTATAAATCGTTTTTGATTGTCATAATCGGGTCTTGGTTGCTTAAATCCACAATTGCAATCCGTCGGGTTGGGTGTTTTTGGAGTGTACCGTAAGTGTTCTTAAGGGGGGGCGTTTTGTCTTTAATGAAACTGTTGGGGGGAAGTGGTTGTAATTTGGCAAAACTAAAGGGGACCAGTTATGGTTTATATATTCTATATATACATATGTTTTAGTTAAATGATCTAAAACTATTTACTAATTTATATTTCAAGAAAATAAGGTTGAATAAAGAGTGGGTAATAAATATATGGTTTTCGCAACTTGTTATAATATGTATTTTTAGATATAGCTACACTTGTTTAAATAGAATTAGTGTTTTTTCAATATCATGAAGCAAAAGTAATATCTATGAATAAGCTACAATTTCAATATTTATAGAATATCATCTTGAGAAAAAAAAAAACAATAGGAGGTTGATAAACGTATGTTGCGTATATGATATCGTCGCGTTAGTTTCAAATAAGTCATTTATTAACATTTTATCAACAAGAATCCAATATTGTTTTCTTTTTGGTTGAATAACTCTTTACTAATTATAATCAGTATTTTTTTTTTCTCGATAAAATCCCTACAAGTGATCATAATTATAATAGTACACAAATATTACTTGTTTACTTCAACAAATGTTTATAAGAATTTTCTCACTTATTTAAATATCATATTTATCCCTAAAAGCTCTTCCTTGAATATTTATAATTATAAATCGGGATTTCTTTGGGGATCGTGAGAGTTGGACTTAGTATTCGAAATAGCCAAGCATTCGTATAAGGCTAGTGCATCCGTTTATTTATAAGCACTATTGTTGTAATTAGAAATTGGTAATTGTAGGCGACGGGTTCGCCAACGAGGACTACAACCGTTCGTACGAGCTTTTATATGATAACTGCTATCGGATCAGGAGAGTTATATGCTTAGCCTTGATTGCCTAGCTCCCTTCGTGTCAAACGTGATTTATATTTTCTGTCTCAAAATGTACTTGTGAGTTTTACGAGCTTAGCCTTGCGTGACAGCTTATTTCGTGTCCACTTCTCATTTAATTGAAAATGGTTGTCGTGTTTCATCCCCTACTAGATAATGTGTTTTGTTCGTTTTCGAATCTTTGAAAAATTATTTGTGTTGAGAATACTTGTCACACTTTATCATAAATCAGTAATCACATAATCTATACGAACCAGTGATGTTACTTGTATTTGGGTGATGATTCCCTGGGCTTAGTCCCTAAAGAGATAATCGGGTTCGATCCCCGGAGTTACTTGTGTTGGGTGATGATTCCCTGGGCTTAGTCCCTAAAGATATATTCGGGTTCGATCCCCGGAGTAAAGTAAAATGATTCGCATGTACCGGAACCAGTTATGTTACTTATTTCGGGTTTCGATCCCCTGGGCTCAGGTCCCTAAAATGCGGGACTCCGTGTGCCCCTCAGGTTTCGATCCCTTGGGCTCAGGTCCCTAAAATGCGGGACTTCGTGTGCCCCGGCTCTTTGCCTTGTTGGCTAGGTTCCAGCATCTAGGTACCACTCCTTTGATTGACGCTCTTAGGAGGGTGTTGCAACACTTAAGGTCTAGAATGTCTGATTGTGGTCACTGGTCTACCCGGTTACTGTGAGATCAATAATATTTGGAAACAATTATTTGTAAGTCGTGTTACGAACAGTTAAACCATATCTGAAAGAATTAATCGGGAAACTTTTGACGTATAATAAATGTTATTGAGACATCGTGGTAAACGGATTTGTTGTGGGAAAACCAATCGATACTTGTTAATTGATAACTCGACGTATTTGTCGGCATTATTAGTTGGTAGGCCTTTGTCGGCATTATTATATACGGCTAGTGTGCATAACGGTTGGATTATTGGATTCTATTTTGGTTTGGTTTCATTATTTAACATTGTTGTTTTACTGTTGTGCACTATGATAACGTTTTACTTATACTCCGTTACTCTTGTTTACTTAACACGTGACCCTACAGCCTTTCGTAACCTTCCTGTTTTTACATGCTAAGGTGTAACTCACTCAGCGTTTTTGCTGACTTTCGAAAAACTGCTGTCTTTGTTTCATTCCCCCGCAGGTCTAGGAGCTGGGATTTTGGAGTAGCGGGATTCGAGACACACGTAGATTGTCACACATCATCACTTTACGATGAGAACACTAGTTTAACATCAGTATATTAATGTTGTAGCATGTATTGTAGCCTAAATATGATAATGTATTAACTTGTTATTTAACTTTTATGGGATAGAATGTTCTCGATTTCCACTATTCGAGTAGCACTCTCCCGGTCTCTACCGAGCCGGAACACCGGAGTGTTACACCATACAACACCACTAGGACCTCCATTCTCCAACTCAGCCTTAAAAACCACAATAACCATCACCACTGCTACTGTGCAGCTCCCAAGACCAACCATTAACACCTCTGCGCACCAAACTATTCACACCAGTACACCTACATGCTATCAATCAACCATTAGAACAAAAACCCACCTGTAAAACAGCAGCCATAACCACTATTAAAAAGACCTGGAGAACCACTACCTTCCCCTTCAATCCTTGCAGCCATGGCCGCAAGAACCACCAGCATCGTAAGGAGAAACAACAGACACAACAAGAGATCATAAGAAGCGAAATAGAGAATCAAGAAAGAGCAGAATTTCCAGGTTCCGTTCGTGCGAAGAGATTGTCTCTTCGTGCAAAAGTCAATACTTAGTCAATTTAAATATTTTTCCAGAATCTCTTCGTGAAACTAGCTGTTGTGTCATTCTATGAACGCCTTCATGCGAGGAGGCAGAGTTGTTCATGCGAAGAGAATTTCCAGGCGGTTATCTTTTGCGTGGGTTTTCTTTGAGCGTGGCTATTAGAGAGTATTCACGTTGGAGACCTGGATCTTGGAGCTTGGGGATACATTTGGAGCGTGGAGAAACACTCGTTTGGATTATCTATCTTCATATATTTCTTTATTTTTTGTTATATGATCATAAAATTTGTTATTTTGATCATGTTGTATCGTAGCTAAACTCGTAATTCGGGATATCTCGTAGGTAGCTAGGGTTTGAACACCACGTTTGGTGATTTATGGATCTTGTTTCATGCTTTTTTCCTAATTGAATGTATTTTTTTTAGCTATCCTTGATTTATGTACTTCATACTATCGTTTCTATTGTTTGACGTCGCAATAGGATGATCATAGGTAGAGGATGTTAGAGGAATCAATATTCGCTACCCGGAAACTTGAATCTTGCACTATTCGTATCTAGAGTTGAGGAATCTTTTTAGTTAACTAGAACTAAGAGTAGAACACAAGAACGTAATGCTATTTAGACGTACATAAGCTAGAGGAATCAGGTGAGTGCCTCTAAATATAGAGTTTTTTTGAGGAATCTTCAAAGTGTAGTTGCTCGTTTTCCTAAGCATAAAATATTCGTGTTGCATGAACGTAAATCGTTAACGGTGTGAGATCCCTAGTGACACCGAAGAGATATCCTGAACGTCCCCTCGTATTAAGTACCTTTATAATAACTCTTTATTAGTCCTGAGATCATTCAATAGATTAATTGAGATAGTTTTTATTTTAATTTTAGTAGAATTGGTAAAACAAACTCAAATTTCTAGCCCACGTAAGGTTATATAATAATAACTAGTTTACAAGAAGTCTCTCGGGATACGACAACCCATATCTTACTTATAACTTCACGCGACAACCGTACACTTGCGGTAGGAACGTGTCAAGTTTTTTGCGCCGTTGCCGGGGACTTCGGCTAAATTAGTTACAATTTATAGCCTTAGGGATTTATATTTTCTTAATCTTTTATACTTTAATCTCTCCTAACTTGGTCTTCCTAGCTATATTCCGGGTCCTCAGTAGAAATGGCTGATCACGTGGAAAAAGCTATGGAGAGGATCCAAAAGGAGAATGAGGCGCTGAGAGCTCAGTTGGCCGCCCTGGCCACACAGGCACAAAAGGTGTCACAACCACAATCAGTTTAACGGGCTGCACTAGCTGCAACATTGGCATAAGAACATAGGCCAAGATATCCTCCTATGGTGAGATTCTAATGGGCTACAGAGAGCACTTATCCACCTTCCATCTGTGTACCCCACGTGGGGGCAGAGAATTTCTCCATCAATCCTATCACGATGATTCATAATGACTGCTAATTCAGCAGGATAGAAAGTGATAATCCCAATGGGCATATGACTACTTGCTTGCAGTTGTGCTACACATTCAAGGAACAAGGGTGTCAGATGAAGCAGTAAGACTTATCCTATTCCCATTCTCACTAAGGAGGGAGCTGAAAATTGGCTCAACCAGTTGCCCAATCATTCCATCACCATGTGGGAGGAGCTAACTCAGAAATTCTCCAAAAAGTATTACCCACCATGGAGAGTTTCTCAATTGATGGAAGAAATTTATCTATTTAAGAAAATCGATGGAGAAACTATGGGCGATGCATGGATCCTATTTAGATAGGCGTTGAGGAAAGTTCCTACTCATGGTCTGAAGTGGTTTCGTTTACTGCACCAATTTTATAAAGGCTTATATTTAGAGCATGCAAAGGAATTAGATCAAACAGCTAAGGGAAATTTCATGGATATGGATGAACATAGTGCAATAGTCTTGCTTGATAATCTTGCAACAAAGATGACTACTAGAGTTGAGGACATATATCAGGCTCCTATTCAAGTCATGGTCGTGAAAGTGAAAGATTTTTCACGTGAAAGAGAAGTGGCCCCTTTGCCAACACCAACCCAACAACAGTTTCAGCAACAAAAAGAACAATCAATCAACCATGAGTTGATTAAATTGCTAACAAAAATAAATGTTAATCTTGATTGGTTGGACAGTAAAGCGGTTGACGCAGATTTGCAAAGCAATAAGACGTAGATTGACCATATTGCCAACAAGAACACTACTCTTCCACTTAGAATTCTTTCTGCAGGTACAAATACTCCCGATGAGCAGGTGAACGCAATCACTGGGAGTGGGGTTTCTACTACAGTCCACCATATCCTACGCATGCCACACCTGAGGCGACTAAAGCCAATGAGAAATAATTAGGTGAAGAAGTGCCCGAGGCCGTGTGATAACTCCTTAATAAGAGTTATCCTACGTACGTTTCACATTGTTATTTTTGTGCGTTTCGGTACAAAATGACGAGATTTGAGCTAAAATATGAAGAAAATGCATTTTTGGATGTTTTTGAGCTTTAAAGTGCAATTCGGGCGTTTCTTAATGGTTTTGAGTATGATTTTGATAATTTGTCACATTTGATCTTCGCGGTAGTGTTCGTGTTGTTGTTTGACAGGAATTACGCGTGCGGGAATCAAGTGGAGAGAAGAAACGAGCTTCGGAATTGAAGAAAAAGACGAATTTTGGCTTTTTGGATGTTTTTAGTCAAAATTGGGCAATAATTGAGAAAAACGAGAAAACGGTCCGGGAACGGAAATTTCTCTACATGGACGAAGTCTACGTCGCGAAAGGAATCCAAAGGTGCAAAAATTATGTTCATCGGAGTTTGGGATCAAAATCCGGGTCCTTATTTTCTTTCCCGCGATCTCAAAATATCCTGAAAATCCTGAATTTAACTTAAAACATCCTGAATCATCCCCCGAGCATCCTTTTGAGCTCCCAAACTATTCCAACGCTCTTCATAACATTACAATGGAAACACCAGTACCTCCTCCACAGTCATTACAAGAATACAGACCAGTTCAACACTCAATTGACTTCAACACCATATGACCTCCACCTGACTTACCTCACAACAACCTGCTGCATTCAAATCAACACCCTTTCTGTACACCTGAACTGGAACCTTTCACCAGTACATCACCATCTCAGCCCCTTAGACCTCCATTACCACCTAATTTCACTATTTAACTCCACTACAACCTGCCATCTCCTATCCTAAACTATACACACCAACATTACCCAATTCATCAGACCACAACCTGGAACCTTTAACATTAACCACCTACATAAACTCCTTGCTACATCAACCAAACAACACTATACCTTTAACCTAATAAACCACCTCAATACAACCTGAACTTCACCTCAGCCTTTACACCAACATCATAAACCTCCCAAAATACAGCCTGATCACCATTAACCTTATGCAAATAAAAACACGAATTGACCATTACATTTTAACCAATTTAACCACCAGTAACCATCTCTAACTAATTCACTACCACCAATCTCATTAAACTACAAAATACCCTGCAGTCACCTTCCTCAATATATAGACCCAATAAAACATAGCTACAACCACCATGAATACTCTCAGCCTACTTCATTACCAGTTAAAACCAAAACCACCTAATTACCTAAATCCTACAACCTGCTATCAGCCTTTAACCACACTGCTAGCAATATCTTGACCAACCTAGCACCTGTTACTAGTACCTACTGACCTCCCAGACCACCAACTACAACTCAAAGCAACCTACTGCACATAGCCAAAAGACTTCACCATTACCTGAATAGACCTGCTGAAATCAACCACCAACAGTTCAAATTCACCAACATGACCACCGTTTAACCCCCTACAAGCCTGCAACAACTACCCAGCACCCTTAACAACTTGCTACAACCTATGGCTTGCCAACTCCAATTTAACTTAACTACCATCACCACAATCTGCCTATTCCACACAATAACCCATCCATCTTCATTCTCTTCCCCTTCAAGCCCGTAGCAGCCAACACCTACAACCAACCTGAATTATAGCCACCAATTTAGTAGCTCCTATCTCACCTAAACACCACCTGCTGCAATTCAGCAGCTCACAAACTGCCTTCAACCACTGCTAATACCACCTCACTGTTACACCATCCTGAAACTCCAGCTCTAAAACCCAGTACTTTAACCACTGAAAACCCACCTGATACAACCACCGAACCACTCCACAATCATCACAGCCTCTGCAACACCACAGCCGTGACCTTCAACAATCAAGAACCCCGATTAAAACACAACAAAACAGGCCGCAAAAGCCACCTGATTCAGAGGCAACCCAGCAGCGGAGAAAGAAGAAATCTGCGCAAGAACAGAGAAGCGAGAAGAAGAGTGAAACAGAAAAGAAGGAAGCTGCAATCAATTTCCAGGGGTGTTCGTACGAAGGACGGAGTTGTTCGTTCGAACGTCAATCCTTAGCCAAAATCAGAGAAAAAGAAGAAACTCTTCGTGAAATCCATCTCAGTATCCATCTGCGAACGCCTTCGTGCGAAGGGGCGCGTCTTCTTCGTGCGAACAGAGTCTCCAGGCGCGCTGATTTTGCTTCAGAAGTTATTTGGGGCTTTTGTGTAATATTTAAAACTTGTTTTAAATAATTAGAAAAGGTATAAAAGCCCAAAAAACGAGAGAGATCAGGGGAGGACGGGTCTCAGGACGTTGGGGACACTACAGGAAGCTTTCGTGGAGCTTGGAGCACTGTTTGGAGAGCGGAGATTCATCGTTTGAATTCTTTTCTCCTCTTCTCTTTATTTTTATCTACGGTTATGAAAAACATTGCTTTTGTAATCATGAATCATAGTAGCTAAACACTTTATATCGGGATTTCTCAAACGGTAGCTAGGGTTTGAAGCCGTATTTGGCGGATTATGAGTTTGATTCACGTTTAAATTGAACTTAATAGATGATGAATTGTTTTGCTATGTTTCATTCTTGTTCATAATCTATCTTCGTATTGTTTGGCCAGCAGTATAAAGATTATAGGTAGTGTGTTAGTGAAAGCAACAAACTACCCGGATAATTGAATTTAGCACGTAGTCGCAGGTTAGAGAAATCAACCATTGACTGTGAACTTGGAGTAGAATTATACGTAATTATATGTTTTAGGGCTAATTAGAACTTGGTAACTCGGTTGTAATTTGACCTAGTCATAGAAAGCTAGCTTGGTAACTCGGTTAGCATTATTGCTCGTTTGGCAAAGTAACACATCGTCATTGTTTCAAAACGTAATTCGTTAACGGTATTCACCTAGTGATCCTAGAGAAATCCTGATACTCGTCTCTCATTTAAATCTCAATTTTAATAATTAGTTTGTTATTTATTTTCTTAGTTTTAGTAAAGAAATCAATTGCTTGCCCACATTAAAGTTAATCTTACTAATTGATTCACGACAAGTCCTCTGGGATTCGACAACCCTCTTTATCACATTATTACTAGAACGATAATCGTACACTTGCGGAGATCGTCATCACCGTGAGTCCCCAATCAAAACACACAACTGAGAAGAAAGAAGAGCCCAAAAACACTCTAAATCCGGCTAAATATGTGCCAGACGTGTCATATCCGGCAAAAATAAAGAGGTGATGAGGAACATTTTGGGATATTTTTAGAGATATTCAGACTTCACATCAACATCCCATTAGTGGAAGCACTTGCTCAGATGCCCAACTACAAGAAGTTCTTGAAGGAAACCCTATGGGGCAAGAAGAGCATAGACCCTTATGCCACGGTGAAATTGATAGAGACATGTAGTACAGTGATTTAGAGAGATATTTTCAAGATAAGAGATCCAGACAGTGTCATTCTAGGTTGCACTCTTGGGGGTGGATATCATACACATGGGCTCTGCGATTTGGGCCCAAGAAATAATTGCATGTCATTGTCCTTGTTTCAGAGGTTGGGAATTGGTGCGCCAACCCCAGTGAAGATGGTTCTGCAATTGGCAGACAATTCTATTGTTACAGAAAAGGGAGTGATTGAAAAATTGCTTGTGAAAGTGGGTTTATTTGTCTTTCCAGCTGACTTTGTGATAGTGGACATCAAGGAGAATCGTGATGTGCCACTCATCTTTGGAAGACCGTTTTTGAAGACAATGCGCGCAAATGTGGATTTAGAGACTGAGGAGCTCACTATCAAAGCTCTACATTCATCACTTGTGTTCAAGGCATTTGTTCCGGGCAAAGGGAAGAACAAGTTGGTAATGATCAAATTTAGAGAGAAAGGTATGGATCTTGCTCCTAGGTTGCCTATATTTTTGCAACTCGATCCACCCGAATCAGAGAAGAAGCCAACTATTGTGAGTGCACATGATGTGGTGCAAAATATCAAGAGCGAGAAATTGAAGGAGGAGGCACCTCGTGCTAGACCTCCTTAAAATCTTTTGAGGTAACTGGGTCGGATCGTCAACCTTACATTACCCGCCACTTGTTGGGAGGTAACCCAACCTATTTATTGCTTTAGTGTAGGGAGTGCGTTTTTACATACAGTTGTATTATGTTTTTATTTATTTATTTGGAGAGATGAGAGAGAGAGGGGCTAAAGATGTTTCCTAGTGACATATATAATAAGGTTATGAAAGAGTCTACCTTGGTGAGCCTTGGCTCACATGACCTTTACAGGGACTTGCATTGGTGAGTTAGGGAATCTTCAGACAAAGATTTTAGCAGAGGAGGCAGTCGACCCCGGTGTGCGAGAACACATTGACCAGATGGGAGCATGGTGGCACCACTACTGTGCTTGGGGACTGCATGGCGCAATTTCGTCCCCACACCCTTGAGGTGGTTGTAAGTATCTTTTTCTTTTGCCGAATTTTTTTGTTTTTTTTATAAAGTATGTCAGGCTCCATCTCATCTACTGGCATACGCAATTGATTGTTGAGTTCTCTTGCATGATCTCTAACTTTGCTGAGGACAACGAAGCATTCAGTGTGGGGTGGTTTATTTGTTTGCTAGCCACTTTTTTCCATAGCCAGTTACATGTAGGACGTGTTTAGGTTGTATTATGAGTCACAATTGTGGTTTATGTTATGTTATTTACTTATATTTCTGTATTGTGCATAGTAGATTTAAATACTGTTTGCACTTTTATATAATTGAGTCTACCCACCAAACAGAGTTGTTGTGTAGTGTCAAAAAAAATCGAGTCTAAGCCTTGCGTATAGAGTTAGGAGTTTTTGGAAAAAAAACACTGTGAAAAATAGAAAATTCATAAAAAATAGAAAGTTGAAAATATGAGAAAAGGCAATTGAGAGAAGAATAGACTTGGTTGATTTACTCAGATGTGAAAACTTTAGGGATAGGGTGTGAATTTTAACCGAGAATATACGATTTTAGTTCCCCCTAGTAAGTATAGAGGGAATTTCATTACGTGAATGTCTACCTATTTTTAAAACTAAATTTAAATTCGAAACAACCAAAGTGTGTGCTGTTTTTATCTACAAGATTTAAGCTTGGTGTGAGCTAAAAAAGCATAAAGTTCATGTTGTTCGTCTTAGGTAGTCGCCAGCCCGCCTCGTAGTGGCTTACAGAATAGTTGTGCGAGGATGCGTATTAGAGCACTCACTGCTCAAAAAAACTCACATTGTAGGCCCACTAGAAAGTCCGCTTTGAAACTTGGTTTTATTTGTTAGCCTATTGACCTAGGGTGACGATTCTTGACCTTCATCACAACTCGTTTAAAATCACCATTTTAGTGCATCACGAGGGAGTTGTAGTTGAGGGGGTTCGATGAGGGAGAGCTTTATTGTACATTTTTGTGAGTTCTACATGATCGCATGCGCGTTATTATATATCTTCAAAGGGATGCAAGGGTGAGTGAGTAGTCTTGCGCACTTCAGTGTGGCAGTGTTCCATGTCATTTCACCATGGACATAGGTTTGGAGATCCGTGAGTACGTGACGTCTAATCCACACAACATTGGGGTTGATTGAACTTAATCGGTGTATCGTGCTAGGTATCGTTTCTTTTCATCATCACGGTGTAGGAGGTTCAGGTTGATTAGGCACGAGACATTCATATATTTGACTACTTCAAAGGGGAAATGATTACACTCTAGTGTGGGGGTGTCGACTTTTGACTACAGACATCGAGATTGAGCTTTTGACCACCCCACCCCACACATGTGCTTTGATTATTTTGCGGCTTTGTTTGGTGGCACCGTGTACTTCATGGAGTTAGGGGGAGATGAATTTTACTTGTGATATACATTAATTTGATCGTTTATTTCCTCCACCTAACATGTTTGCTTGGCTTAATTCTTGGAAGACCACTCGTATATTTTTGCAGTATTTTGTTGGTTTTGAGAGTTAAAAAATAGAAAAAAAAAATAAGAGAGAGAAAAAAGGAGAGAGATGAATAAAGGAATAATTTGAGCTTATTGGAAATCGAGTGGTGGAGTTTGCTATTTCGTTGACGACTGTTTACATTGCGTGCACGTTTCGCCACGATAGCCACGGAGATCGTTATTGTTCCGGGGTTCGTGGGGATCAAGGGTCGGAGACGGTGAATTTAAGGTTTAGGTTTCTATAATCATGGAGAGGGTGTGTGAGATGCGGTTTTTAATGGGAGAATGTGATGCTTTATGATTTCATGATTATCCTTTGTCCCTAATCTTCATCATTCTAAACCGTTAGCAGAATAGGAGCTCGGACAATGAATGTGGCTTAGCCTTGGTTAGCCTCTTATTTTTATCATCACACATGAAGAGGTTGGTTGTTCTTTATAGTAAAGTTAAGCTTTCTATACTAACTATGAGGTATTACTTGTTGTCGAATTTAGTTGCGATTCACACTTCTTGCCTAACTTTTTCATCATCCATGAGCACTGGTCTATGTGTATTGAAATTGCCTGATCTCCCAAAAAGAATGTGATTTGTGTTAAATCATTATTTCAAGATCGAGTCCAGAATTTCATTTGCATCATCATGCTGCATTGTTTGTGTCTTGAGTCATGTTAGAGTCGTTTGAGTATGTTTGGCTATTAGACAGTTAGATGCACTAGATGAGAATTTGCTAGGGACGCGCAAATGTCAAGTGTGGGGGTATTTGATAACTCATTCATAAGATTTATCATGCGTACATATTACATTGTCATTTGTGTGTGTTTCGGTGCAAAGCGACGATATTTGAGCCAAAAAATGTATGCACTTTTGGATGTTTTTGAACATTAAAGTACAATCCGAGCGTTTCTTAATGGTTTTGAGTATGATTTTGATAATTTATCACATTTGATCGTCGCGGTAGTGTTTGTGTTGTTGTTTGACAGGAATTACGCATGCGGGAATCAAGTGGAGAGAAGGAACGAGCTTTGGAATAGAAGAAAAAGGGCGAATTTGGCGCGTTTTGGATGTTTTCGCCAAATTTGGGCAATAATGGAGAAAAACGCGAAAATGGTCCGCAAATATGAATTTCTCTACATGGATGAAGTCGGTGTCGCGAAAGGAATCCAAGGTGCAAAATCACGTTCATCGGAGTTCGGGATCAAAATCCGGGTCCTTATGATGTGCTTTTCAAAAAGCTTAGTTGCTTTTCAGGATGTTTTGAGGATTTAAATGTCGCGCCACTTGGTGGAAATAAAATAAGGTATGCATTCACCCTAAACACCCTTAACATCCTACTTCCTACACCTAATTGAATTCACCACCAACTAGACCACCATTACACCACCCAGAAGTTACCAACCAACACAGCTACAACCTACACCATAGGATTCAATCAAATACCAACATAATTCACCTGTAAAGCCACCAGGATCTTCACTCCAACGGCACCGACAACTCCTCATCCACCATCAACCATCATCTAAATTGCCATCCCTTGACCCACCTGAACCAAAACGCCTAAAACCAACTACCTGTTTTTATACCATTCTCCTCCACCATCATTTTACCACCTTCATACCTACATTTATCCTCACCATATCCTAATGAACCAAACTGACCTTTAACCTCCATAACACCTCTGACCTTCATGAACAAACACTTAGAAAAAATCCAGTACAATCCTAAGTAACCACTGACCCAAGACAACAAGCCTTCCTCCAACACCTATAATTTAACTACCACGGCCACCATTAACCTCATCACCACTTCCTTATCAGCCCCTTAGACCTCCATTACCAGACCCAGTTCCCCTCAGCCAACACAATTCAGCAGCTCACAAACACCGTACAACACCACTAGGACCTCCATTCTCCAACTCAGCCTTAAAAACCACAAGAACCATCACCACTGCTACTTAGCAGCTCCCAAGACCAACCATTAACACCTCTGCGCACCAAACTATTAACACCATTACACCTACATGCTATCAATCAACCATTAGAACCAAAACCCACCTGTAAAACAGCAGCCATAACCACAGTTAAACAGACCTGGAAACCCACTACATTCCCCTTCAATCCTTGTAGCCATGGCCGCAAGAACCACCAGCAGCGTAAGGAGAAACAACAGACGCAGCAAGAGATCATAAGAAGCGAAATAGAAAAGCAAGAAAGTGCAGCGATTCTAGGTGTCGTTCGTGCGAAGAGATTGTCTCTTCGTGCAAACATCAATACTTAGTCAATTTCAATATTTTTCCAGACGCTCTTCGTGAAACTAGCTGATGTGTCATTCTATGAACGCCTTCATGCGAGGGGACAGAGTTGTTCGTGCGAAGAGAATTGACAGGCGGTTATTTTTGCGTGGGTTTTATTTGAGCGTGGCTATTAGAGAGTATCCATGTTGGAGAGCTGGATCTTGGAGCTTGGAGTTGTGTTTGGAGCGTGGAGAAACACTCGTTTGGATTATCTCTCTTCATATTTTTCTTTTTTTTGTTATATGATTATAAAACTTGTTATTTTGATCATGTCGTATCGTAGCTAAACTCGTAATTCGGGATATCTTGTAGGTATCTAGGGTTTGAACACTGTTGATGAATTAAAATTGCATATTTATGTATGTTAACAAACTCTTCTTAACTTGCTAATATGTGTAATTTATCTTGTTTATCTCTCTTTCTAGACTTATGCTTGTTTTCGAAGTTTTGGTTGTTTTCTCTCATTTTGTAGGCAAAGAAGTGAGTTAAAACGCAAGGGGCTAGTTGTGAAAGCTTGAATGAGGAATTTGAAGACTTAATTTGAAGGAGTCAAGTGATAAAGAGGCTAAAGTTGAAGACAAAGCAACGAATTTGCAAGTTAAAGAGAGGTTTCAAGGGTTTAAATGAAGAGGACAAGGGAAGATAGAAGCCAAAATTGAAGATTTAGAAGCCAAGAGGCCACATTACAAGGCCAAAGTTGCATCTATGGGGTTGTTTGAGAAGAAACTAACAGAATCGGGGTCAAAATGCAAGGTTCTAAAGTTTCTAAGGACTTGAAAGATGACTTTTTAACGGAAGTGGGGCTTAAGTGCAAGTTTTGAAACGTTTTAATGGCTTATTTGAAGGATACTTAACGGATTGGGGGTCAGATTGCCATTTTCAGAAGATTTTAAGTAAGGATCCGGGCCTTTTAAAACATTACAGCAAGCTAGGGGGGAGCCGGGTGCAATTTCCCTAACCCATCTCACCCCCAGCTCATCCTCTCTGACCCGTCGGCTAAGGAACACTCTGTTTTTGGGTCTCAGTTCGTCCTCTCTCTCTCTCCGATTTCACCCAAGTCAGGGCTTGTTCTTGAGCGCCTGAGCTCTCTTTGAGCATAATCAGGGCCAAGAACAAGGGAAAGAGGAAGAGGGGGAGAGAGGAGGTGAGTTTCAGGCGGATTTGTGGCTGTAGAGCACTGTTTTGCTCTGTTCTGCTGCTGCTGCTGTGTTCTTCACTGTAGCATAGTAGCAGCAGCTTAGTTGCACATCTTTGATTCACTTGGTAGTTTAGTATTGTAGTTGGAAGTGATTATTGCTCGTTTTTGTAGTTTGAATCGAGTAGTAGTTGATGTATTGAGGTTGAATTGGTGATAACTTGTGTTGGATTCAAGTATGATGAATGGAATGATAATTTTCTTTACTTCTCTTGAATTTATACTCATGTTTAGCTAATTCAATTGCTTGGGTGATTTGGGACTATCTAGTGCTCTAATCATCTTATTGATTCAAGTTGAACTTCAAGGATGAATGGGTTGAATTGGGTTCACTTGAATGCTTAGTGCAATGTTTGAATTTCTCTTGTTGAAGTATTTGATGCATTGAATAGGTAGATGTGCGAATACTTTAGATGTGTTTGATTTGAAGTTGCATTTGAGTGAGAGGAACTCATCAATCCTAACTTTGAGAAATCGAGTTCTAGTTAGGTGATTTGAGTGAGAATTTACAAATCTCATTTGTTGCTTGATCTTTCATGTGGAAACACCTACGTGTGTTTACATATGGTTGATGCTTGAAACACTTGAAATTTGGAGAATCTCATTTGAATAACCTCTTTAGTGCTTGTTTAGCGTGTTGGATTTACACACTTCTCTTGTCGCGAGTTGGATTGTATGAGCAATCACTTCTTGAGATACTTGTCTTGTGGATTGACACATGCGAATTGAGAATCGGGCTTGAATCTAATAGGAGGATTGGTCACTAGAGAAACCGATGATCCCTAGCCCCTCATTACTTGATATTTCGCTTATTTTCTTGAATTGTCGCTTTAGTAGTCTTTTACTCTAAATCATACTATAAACTTGCTCCATCACATTTTGTGGTGGATTCGATAGCTTGGCAAGCTCTAAAGCCATTGAGAGAAGTTGCTTTTATCGTTTAGTTAGTCGTTTTCTAGTTAAGCAAGTCATTGTCTAAACCTCCTCTCCTTGTAGAAATCGACCCCGTTCTTACTCGGGTACTACTTAGAACGATATTCCTATTCTTGGGAATTATCGCGAACAAACACCGCGTTTGGTAATTTATGGATCGTGTTTCATGCTTTTTGCCTAATTGAATGCCTTTTGTTTAGCTATGCTTGAGTTATGTACTTCATACTATCGTGTATATTGTTTGACGTCGTAATAGGATGATCATAGGTAGAGGATGTTAGAGGAATCAATATTCGCTACCCGGAAACTTGAATCTTGCACTAGTCGTATCTAGAGTTGAGGAATCTTTCTAGTTAACTTGAACTTAGAGTAGAAGACAAGAACGTAATGCTACTTAGACGTACATAGGCTACAGGAATCACATGTGTGCCTCTAAATATAGACTTTGGTTGAGGTATCTTCAAAGTGCAGTTGCTCGTTTGGCTAAGTATAAAATAGTCGTGTTGCATGAACGTAAATCATTAACGGTGTGAGATCTCTAGTGAACCCGAAGAGATATCTTGAAGTTTCCCTAATATTAAGTACGTTTCGTAATCACTCTTTATTAGTCGTTAGATCATTCAATCGATTACTTGAGATAGCCGTTCTTTTAATTTAATAGAATTAGTATATTAAACTCAAATGTTAGCCCACATAAGGTTATATAATAATAACTAGTTTACAGGAAGTCTCTCGGGAGACGACAACATGTAATCTTACTTATTACTTCACACGACAACCGTACACTTGCGGTAGGAACGTATCACTGCTGAAGTATTTGTTTCCAAAGTTCTTCTTCATCTTGAGAATCCTTGTCAAGGCTTTGTAAATGGGAGAAAAACGATCTTCTTCATCATCTTCTTCTTTCTCATTGATTTGAGGTTGTTCACTCTCTTTTTCCTTGAGTGCCAGATTCTTGACATTTTCTGTTAGTTCTCCATCAGCTTCACTCATGGAGATCTCATGTGTGAGTAGCTTTCCCTGTAAATCATCAAGTTGGAGAGAGGACAGATCTTGAGCTGGTTGTTGTCTTTGGTTCCCATTTGGCTTTTGGAAGACTTCTAAATATCTTTCTGACTTTCTCTTCATTGGAGAATGGTTTCCCCAAGGAATCCAAATTGTTGACAATGTCAGTAAACCTCTTGTACATATCTTTGATGGATTAACATCCATTCATCTTGAACAGTTCATACTATCTAAGGAAGATATTTATCTTGGTTTGTTTCACTTAGTTGGTTCCTTCAAAGGTTACCAACAATTTATCCCATATCTCCTTAGCAGTCTTGCTGTTGAACTCATGTGCATTCAACACACAATATAAGAGACCCGTAGCTCTATAATTGTTTGAAAGTTGTTCTAATTCAGAAGTAGAAATAGAGTTTTCAGGTTTGGGAGTTCTAGTCTCATCCTTTTCTATGTAGAAGATGTGAGGTTTATTCTGGATGATAGACCAAAGTTCAATGTCTTGATCAACAATGAACATTTTCATCAAGGCCTTCCAGTGTACAAAATTGTCTCCATAGGATAGACGAGGTCTGTTAGCAGCTCTTCCCTGAGAGAAACCACCTTCACCTACATTACTCATTATCACCAGATTGTTAGATACATACTGTGACACAAAATCTGATACCAATTGAAGATTGTAATGCAGGTAACAAATACGGGATCAAATACTCTAGAAGAAGAGGGGTTTGAATAGAGTATTGCAACTTTTGCCAAAGGAGTGCATTTTAAACAAAATAATAAGAAAAATAAGTATTTCAAAGCTTTTAACTCATATTCAAGGCTTTGAAATGCAAACAGACAGTTTGAAACTTGCTGATAGTTTTCAAGGCTTTGAAAAGCCTTTCAAAGCTTTGAACTGAAAACTTGTCTTCAAGCGATTAAGAAGATAAGTGCACAACTGAATGTAAAGGATTGAACACAGTGGTTTGTTACGAAGTTCGGTCCCAAGTGACCTACTCTCCACCTGAGAGATCTGATCCCTTCAGGATTTCAACAAACTTCTTATTTATAAAAAGCTAAGGCTTGGAGGTAAGTGTGATGGTTTCCGCATCAGTTTAGTGAAGATGTTGGTGTGATGTGATGGCTTAAGTCTTTTGTGAATGCTAAAGATTGTTCGGAAGTTAGAGGAGGTAGGTTAGTTTCAGAAGCTTGTTCCTCTTTGATCACCTTCAACACAGCTTACTCCTTTCCTCTCCAGTGCTAGCCAATTTTCCAAGCTTTACTTGTTTTCAAAGTTCATTTCCCTCTACACTAGATCTCCGACTTGGTTTCATGTCAACACAACACGAAAACACCCGGTGCGATCAAATGTGATAAAATAAGCTCAAATAATACAAAAAAATGCCTGAATTTGTCATTTAAACACGAATAGCTCGAGTGCTCAAATACTTGTCAATCATAGCATATTTCTCAATAATATTACCCAAAAATCACGTAAAACGATAGTAAATCGTAGAAGAGATATAACTCTAACACATAGTTATCAATATGTTATGCTTAATTCCTTAGCAAGAACTTTGTAATTAACCAGACTTGTTAATTAGCTAGTGAGTGCGTGACAGCGAATCAGGCCTAGTTGTGATGAGTTTATGAACACAATCCCGAATCAGTGAGACCGAAAGGATACATGAGTAGGATTGGCTTGAGTGGGTAGATTCGGTAGGAGCTTTCGAATGTTTTGTGCAACCGTGGACCGACAAGACGCGTTGTCGTGCACGTCGTTAGCCTGCTAAAATGGACCGGTAGACGTTGGTGGACCAACAGGATCCTAAGTAAACCGAGACGTAGAGTGACATGTGATCGACTGGAGATTGTAAGTGCAGTTAACCAGCTTAACTGGAATAGAGTTACATGTCACTTAGCTAATCCGGAAATCTTCTATAGCCCTTGGTAATCTAGAGATCGCCTGGTTTCTCCATATTTGTTTTATTTAAAAATACAAAAAATATTAGCTTAGTTGTTATTTGAATTTCAGTCGCTTGACTAGGGGCGACAAACTCTTTAATCAATCCTTATTCCTCCGATTACTGTTCTCAATCTAATTTTCTAATTAAATAATCTCAAGTCTGTCCTAGTGGGATTGATAACTCGGGGTTGAAATACCACCACTATACTACTTGGCAGTGCACTTGTGCATATGCGTTAAAGAATCGCATCAACTATCAGCATGTGATAGGTTCCCTTTTAGGCAAAAGGCGTAATTGCTTCTTTTATTTAAGAAGCGCAATTGTTATCAGCATGTGATAAAGGAATGTGATCGCTGTCGCAGATGACAGGCAAAATGTTGAAGAAGAAAAATTCATAATTCCTTATGAATGAATCTCGGTATTGTCAGAAGTTATGGCTTCAGTTATTCCGACTTGCTTCTTCAAGCAGGGAATGTAGTTGTTATCACCATGTGATATGCATGTGACGCGACTGCTATCTCAGAGGATAGGCTTTTTTTTTCTTCTGCATGAAACGTAATTTCTCTCAACAGGTGATAGGTTATGAGTCGTTTCTATCTCGGGGGATATGCTTATGTTTCTTCTACAAGAAACATAAATTCTGTCAGCAGGTGATAGGCTTACGACGCGCTGCTATCTCGTAGGATAGACTTTTGTTTCTTTTGCGAGAAGCATAATTACTATTAGCAAGTTGTAGGCTTTTAAGCGTGGCCACTTTACAAGAAGATAGGCTTAAGTAAGTAGTGGATTATCAATCCGTCCTTAATAGCAAGTGGATTATCAATTCGTCGTAAATGGCAAGTGGATTATCAATCCTTTGTTAATAGCAAGTCGATTATCAATCCTTCGTAAGATTTTATTTATAAAGTTCCTCTTATGGGAGGAAAAATGATCTAAAATCCATGAGACTCATGATATGGGAGGAATTGTAAATAGCGAACTCATGAATTACCTTGCTTGGTAGGAGTTTCAAACGAATGTCCATGGAAATCCTCATGTGGGAGGAATATTCATTGGTGATCCGCAAAACTTCTTTATACTATGCGACCCCTTCTCTTTCCTGGCTTCTTTGCTATGCGAAGGCAGGGGGTTCCTTCGTACGTCCTTCTCGGGCTCCTCGAGGAACAACTCTTCTCCCTTTATTTTCTTTTCAATGAGATACTTGATCCATTCCATGGTTGGGTGCGATACCTCACCGTGATATTCGCATCTCATAGTTGTGCCTTTGTTGGAGGCCTTCGTAATGCGGGGAGAACACCGCCTTTTCTCCCTTCTCTACATAACTTTGAGACTTCTGTAGCGGAACATGTGAGAGGCGAAACTGATCCTTCAGCTTCCTTCCGGGACATCGTGGATTTCATCATCACTCCCTCTCCTTAAGCTGAAATTTTCTTCTGTGGAATCTGGAACCGATGACGCGTGTTGCTTCTTCTTTTCTTCCATAATTGACTCGACTATTCTGGTGCAATCGAGCAATCTGTAGAAGGTGGGCATTTGGAGATTCATAAGCATCTCCTTATATTTGAGCTGCATTCCCTGATACGATTTCCCCAAGTGTACGGTTATCGCTCTAGTAATAATGTGGAAAGAAGGGTTGTCGAATCCCAGAGGACTTGTCGTGAATCAACTAGTACTATCAACTTTGTGTAGGAAAATCTTTGAGTTTGTTTTACTAAACTAATAATTTAAATGAGATTAATACGAGAGACGAGTATCAAGATTTTCTCTAGGTTTGCTAGGTATCCACCGTTCACGAATTACGGTCTGAAACACGGATGATGATTTGATTTGCCAAATGACCTAGGGTACTTTGAAGATTCCTCAACCAATGTCTACACTTAGAAGCACGTAACTGATTCCTGTAGCTAACTTACGTCTAAACATGCATTATGTTCTTGTGTTCTACTAGTGCAAGATTAAAGTTTCCGGGTAGCGAATATTGATTCCTCTAACATCCTCTACCTATGATCATCCTATTGCGACGTCAAACAATATAAACGATAGTATGAAGTACATATATCAAGCATAGCATAAACATTCATCATCAATTAATTTTAATCAAGGCGTGAATCAAATTCACAATTCGCCAAAACGGCTTCAAACCCTAGCTACCATTGAGAAATACCGACATTTACCTTAGCTACTGAGATTCATGATCAACATGATGATGTTTATGTTGATCATGATCAAAAACAATGAAAAAGATAGAGAAAAGAGATCAAACGGTAGAATCCTCACTTGCACGACGAACTCTAGCTCCAATTCTTGTCTCCAACCTTGTGCTCTGCGTCTCTCCTCTGAAAGTGCGACCTAATATTTCTTAAATACGTCCCCTAAGAGTCCCGGGTCAATTAGGAAATTTTTAGGCATTGTTTCCTTAATTTTGGCCGCCTCTGCGGTTTTCATGCGACGACTCATGGTCTTCGTGCAAAGGCCTTCTCTGTTCAATGCTGCAGCTGTTTCCACGAAGGCATCTGATTCTTTGTGAAAGTGTGAGTATGCAGATGTATAAGCAACTAATATACTCTAGAAGGAGGGGGGTTGAATAGAGTATGCCAACTTTTTGCAAAACTTGCTAACAAGAAGAAAAACTTGTGCAGAAAATGAACTTCAAGGCCGTGAACACAGGTGCATGCCTTTGAAGAGAAGCAGAAAGTTTTAGAACAAGTATGCCTTTTTCAAGGCCTTGAAAACAAGTTCAAACCCTTGAAAATAAACAGTTTTTGTATGCTGCAAAAGTTGTGAAAGTAAATGAACTGAAAATGCACAAGCCAAGTGATTTATAGAGTTCAATCCACTTGGACCTACGTCTCTACCTCAAGGATTAGATCCCTGCAGGATTTTCAACTCAATTCTTATTAATCAAAAGCTGAGCCCTAGAACTCAAGCACAGAGAGCTACCTTACTCTGTTACAGCTCGTGGTTTTCCCTAACCTGTCTAGTACCTGCTCTAGCTAACTGATTAACTAAGAATTCTATATTGTTCACTTTGAACAATCCTTGAGAATGAATTTAGAAATAATACAGAAATGATCTACCAATATATCTCTATACAGAAGATCACTTAAGAGTAGAAAACTGCAGTGAAATGCAGTGAACTTCTGTGTATGGATTGGAAGAGATGAAGAACTTCTTTGATGCTTATCAATCCAGAATGATTTCTCTGTATTTGCCCGTTGATAATTGTTTTTTTTTTCTTCAAATTTGAGCTCTTTAAATACTTCAAACAGCTCTGCAAATCTCTCCAGATTTTCAGCAACAACCTTCCTATTTTGTAGGCAACAGAGTTTGACTACTTTGAGATCTTCTCCAACGGTTGAATGATCATAATCTTCAGAGATGTTGTTGTAATCCTTCATTTAACCATCATGAGAAGCTGTCAAACACGTCTG
Source organism: Linanthus parryae (assembly GCA_023055425.1). Taxonomy (NCBI): domain Eukaryota; kingdom Viridiplantae; phylum Streptophyta; class Magnoliopsida; order Ericales; family Polemoniaceae; genus Linanthus; species Linanthus parryae. The sequence goes on along the minus strand of JALGPY010000002.1, from coordinate 164,467,914 downwards.
ATTGATCACAGGATCAAAGTATTCAAGTGTTTTCAAATCTGCAGCAATCCAGTTTAGGAAACAATCCTGCAAAACTTAGAAATAATATTTCCTGCATTATCATGGTCAAACAGTTGATATAGTACGATTAAAAACATGTTCAGTAGTTTGTCTTTCATCATCTAATAACAGATAATCAAACATATGAAGGAGAGAAAGTAAATCAAATCAGAGAGTTAGCATAAACACTCCCCCTGAGAATATGCTTTTAGGTTTAACAATTTCAAGGCTTTGAATCCAGTTTCAAGGCCTTGAAAATAGCCAACTATTTTCAAGCCTCTGAAGCTGGTTCAAGGATTTTAAAGCTGTTTCAAGGCCTTAAAATATCCAAGCTATTTCAAGTCTTGAATAACCTGAGCTTTCAATATCCCCCTAAATGAAAGACAAAACCAAAATCTGTTTGATCCTTAGTCTCTGCAAAATAAACTGATTAGTCTACAATAAAGACACAGTAATTCCAAAAAATCCAACTTATTTAAATGCCAACAAAAACACATAAATAGTTCAGCAGATAAAATCAAATAATCCTAAAAACCTAAACTGAAACCAAGAATTTTCTCCCCCTTTTTCACTTTCATCAAAAAGATAGAAGATGTTGGATCAAGTACCTGGAAAATTTAGAAAAATTAAAGAAATAATTAAAGCAGAGAGAATATGGAAAAAAGAATAGGCAAGATTAAGGGGTTTGATCTTCATCTTCATCCTGATCTCCTTCCTCTTTCTCATTGTCTTCTTCATCAGTCTTGTCCTGCCCTTCCCGTTCTTCTGCAGTTCCTGCTTCAATGGTTTCCTCTTCAGTCATGTCCTTTTCAGCACCCTTTGGAGATTTCTTCTTCTTCAAAGTGATCAGCAGCTCATGTGAATCAGAGCTATTGACTTCATCCTCTGCCTGTTCTGCTGCCTGCTTTCCCTTATCTGAAACTGGAGTAGCTTCTTCCTGATCTGAATTCTCACTAGGCAAATCCTTGTAAGATTCTCCTTTCTTTGTTCCTTCAGGATCCTCAGGAACATCAAGCAAGTTCATGCTTCTGAAGATACTTTCCACCATATACTTGACCTATCCCATGTCACTTTCTAGTCCAAAAGCAGTAGCTTTGACATCCTCCATGTCAAGTTCTAAACCATCAAGTCTTTGATTGTCTGTAGGCTGAGAATTCTGGCTTGAAGTGGGAGTCAAGGTCTTGGGCTTAGAAAATTTCTTTGCACCTATTTCTGCTTCAGTCAGGTCAGAGTAAAGTTTCCAAACTTCCTCTTTTGTTTTCACAACTCCAATTTTCTCAAAGGTTTTCTCATTGAGTTCCCCAAACCCAGATGTGACTGATTCTTCTCCAGTAAAAGGGATCTCAAAATGCTTAAAGAACATAGTGAGGAGGTTAGCATATGGTAGAGGGTGAATCCTTTTACTGGTTAGGCTAAAGAGCATGTGTTCAAGAACTAGTTTTGGAAGATCAATCTCACAGCCATGCATAACCAAGTACATGATGTGCAGCATTCTCTCAGTCACCAATTCTCTTGAGTGCTCTCTAGTAAAGACACATCTCACCAGTATAGTGTGAAGGACTTTGGCTTCAACATTCAACACAGAGTGTGTTAATTGTTTGGCTGAGGTTGAGATATTTGGAAGAAAGAATTATTCTTTGGCTAGCTTCAAAGTTTCTGACTTTGGTGGATGGTTGCTAGTGTCATACCTCTTTGGAAAACCTAACACAGTGGCAAACTCAGAGTGATCTAGTTCAATTAATATCCCAGCAACTTTAGATTTGATCACCAAGTGTGCAGATCTCTTAACTTGGGTTAGGTTCAGATAGAAGAGTCTAGTGATTCTATGGTAGGCTATTTCTCTAAGATTCAGCATACACCACAAAGAAATCTTCTTTAACATGGAGATGCACTTGAGTTTCATGTGTTCCAACACATACTTATTAACCAAACTGTAAAAACCAATAGACCTTGAAGCAAAACCATCTAACCACTGACCTTTAGAGATGTTTGAGAAAAACCATGTCTCATCTGGAGCTGTATTCTTTGTTGAGACCTTAGAATAGATCTGCAATGCCTTCTCCAATTGACTTTCTGGTTGTGTTTCTGTCACCTTCCCTTTCCCTTTTTCTGCCAGAGTTGCCTTCTTATTTACCTTCTTTGAACTGATAGGTTCTTTTTCTGGTTGCTTTTCTGTAATGGCCTTCTACTTCTTCTGCTTTTCTGAAGAGGAGGTTGTAGCCTTCTTGATCTTCTTCTTTGGTGGAAGAGGATCTTGAACTGCTTCTGCACTGGGAGTTCTGGAGCTAGAGTCTCCACTAACTTCTTGAACCTCTTCCGCTGTTGCTTTTCTCTTCTTCTCTGAGACAGGTTTTGAACCTCCAACCATCTTGATTCTTTTTGAGGCTCTTCTTGTGCTCATTAGGGTTAGGGAGAAGAAAAGAGAGAGATGGAATGATATGGAATGAAGGAGAAGAGAAGAGAATAAATACTGAAAGAGTTTGATTTTCAAAAGGAAACTATATCTCTCTGATTCTGGAGAATATTTGCAAAGATCAGAGAAATTTCAAACTATTATGCCGTTGGAAAAAGAATATACTAATACAATTTTTGGCTAAAATCAAATTTTGAAAAGGGTAGGGACTATATTAGGCAAATATCTACAGATATATCACCCAGTATAGAATGATCCAAGTTTATTGACTATTAGTGTAACAGATTTATTTTCAAGGCTTTGAAAATGCTTTCAAGGTCTTGAAATACTGTAACACTGCAACAGGTAAAAAATCAAAGCTTTGAACTGATTTTCAAGGCTTTGAAACTCAGTTCGAACCTTTGTAAACACAAACAACTTACCTTTCTTACCTTATGCTCCCCCTAAACCAATGCAGTCTTATTTAGCATTCCCAATTCCACTCTTAGAGGTTAGAACCTTTCATCTGCTAATGGTTTGGTGAAGATATCTGCAATTTGCATGTTAGTAGCAACAAATTCAAGAAAAATATCACCTTTCTCAGCATGATCTCTGATGAAGTGGTTTCTGACATCAATGTGCTTGGTTCTTGAGTGTTGTACTGGATTCTTTGTTACTGAAATTGCACTAGTGTTGTCACACTTAATAGGTATGCCTCTGAAGTCAAATCCAAGGTCTCTTAGCTGTTGAGCAATCCATATTACTTGTGAGCAGCATGCTCCTGCAGCTATATATTCAGCTTCAGTTGTTGATAGAGCAACTGAATTCTGTTTCTTGGAATGCCAGCTAATCAAGGATGATCCAATGAATTGACCTGTTCCAGAAGTGCTTTTTCTATCAAATTTGTAGCCTGCAAAGTTAGCATCTGAAAAACCACTCAAAGAGAAGTTAGAATGTCTTGGATACCAAAGCCCTAAGTCTTTGGTACCATTGAGATATCTGAATATTCTCTTCACAGCAGTTAAGTGTGATTCTTTTGGATCAGCTTGAAATCTAGAACACATGCATACACTAAACATAATATCTGGTCTGCTTGCTGTCAGATAGAGTAATGATCCAATCATGCCTCTATACTCTTTTACATTGACACTCTTACCATATTCATCCTTGTCTAAGGATAGTGTAGAGGTCATAGGGGTCTTGGATTCCTTGCATTGAGCCATGTTGTATATATTTAGCAAGTCTCTTGTGTACCTGCTTTGATTTAGAAAGATACCCTTCTTTAATTGATGTATTTGAAGTCCTAGGAAGAAGTTTAATTCTCCCGTCATGATCATCTCAAACTCCCTACTCATAAGACTTGAGAACTCTCTGGAAACTGGAGCAAAGGTTTCTTCATAATATATACATTCTTCTTGATAGTAACCTTGAGAAACTAACCTTGCTTTGTTTCTGATTACCTTGCCACCTTCATCCAACTTATTTCTGAACACCCATCTGGTACCAATGACAGACTGGTTTGTTGGTGCAGGAACTAGGTTCCAAACCTTATTCCTCTCAAACTCATTAAGTTCACTTTGCATAGCAATGATCCAGTCTGCTTCTTGTAAAGCTTCCTTCATAGTTTTTGGTTCTACAAGAGAAATAAAAGCATTAAAAGCACATAAGTTCTTCAACTGTGATGTAGTTTGTGTACCAGTGATTGGATCTGATATGATATTATCAGCTAGATGGGATGAGAGATATTTAAATCTCTTTCTTGGAGACCATGGTTCAGGTTCACCATGGATCTTCTCTGGTCTTGAAGTAGTGGCTTTGTCACTTGAATCCTTCTGATCATCTTTTTCAAGGCTTTGAGATGTATTTTCAAGGCCTTGAGAACTATTTTCAAGGTCTTGAAAATGTCTTATATTTTCTTCTGAGCCTTTCTTGAATCCAAGTTGATTCTCAGTCTCTTCCTCTGATTCATGCTTGTTCAAATTCAAATGTACAAAACTTTCACTCAAAGAACCATCATAGCTTTCATAAAAAATAACATTAATGCTCTCTTCAACCAGTTTGGTACTTCGATTGTAAAATCTATAAGCTTTGCTATTTCAGAGAGTAACCAAAAAATATACCTTCATCACTTCTTGCATCAAACTTACAAAGATTGTCTTTTTCATTGTTATGGATAAAATAAGTGCATCCAGAGGGTCTGAAGTAACAGCTGTTTGGCTTCCTCCCTTTGAATAGCTCATAGGGGGTCCTCTTTAGAATAGGTCTGATCAAGCACCTGTTCAAAATATAATTTGCTGTATTCACAGCTTCTGCCCAGTACTGTTTTGGCAACTTGTTCTCAAAAGCATTGTCCTTGACATATCTTCAAGAGTCCTGTTCTTTCTTTCAACAACACCATTTTGTTGAGGAGTTAAACTTCTTTGGCTTGAAGGAGCTTTTGGTCTGCTTCCCTTATGCACAGGCTTTGCATAACTCATCTTCTTTGAACTTGGTGGATGGCAATCCTCTCACCAAGTCTTTAGAAATCAATTTGTTCAGAGTATGCAAACTGATATGACCAAGTTTCCTATTCCAAAGATTTGAATCCTCTTTCAAGGCCTTGTGACACTTCAAACTTTCACCTGCAACTTTGTTAGTCTGAAAAGTATAACATTGTTTGATCTAGAGGCTGTGAGAATGCAATCTCCTGATTTCTCATTTTTCACCACACACTTCTCTTTATCAAAGATGACTTTGTTTCCATTATCACAAAGCTGAGATACACTAAGAAATTTAAACTTCAAATCTTCAACCAGATAAACATCAGAAATAGAGTTTTCAGAATTTGTACCAACTTTTCCAATACCAAGAATATTGCATTTCCCTTTTGTCAGCAAGTGTTATTGAACCTTCTGATTGCTCCTTTAATTCTGAGAATAGAGATCTCTTTCTACTCATGTGTCTTGAGCAACCACTGTCCATGAACCACTTATGTTCCTTGGTGACAACCTGCAAGCACCAATCACTACCTTACCCAGCTGTTAGACCAAGTGTGGAATTTGGATTCATATTCAGGATCAACCATGTTAGGTGGTCTAACCCCTTTAGGAACCCAAATCTGCTTAACCTGTCCTTTAAGTTGAAAAGGAAAAGTGTTCTTCATTATGTGAGGGTCTCTTCTTCTAAAAGGACAAGTCATTTTAACATGACCAATTTTACAAAAGTAATGACGAGTAGGAAAGGTTTTGTTTCCAGCTTTCACAAATCTGGTATTGTTTCTTCTTGGGAAGTTTGGATTGAATCCAATACCAGCTTTGTGAACAGACTGTGAGCTTCCTCCAAGAATCAAGTTCAACTTTTGTTCTGATCCAGCAAGCTTGATTTTGACTAGTTCAGATTCTTGAAGTTTCTCAGTAAGAGTAGTCTTTTGTTTTTCTAAATCATCAACATGATGTCTTAGATTAACAAGGATGTCATTCACAGAGGAGTTTGCAGTAACTACTTCCTTGACTTGTGTTTTCAAGGCTTTGAAACTGGTTTTCAAGGCCTTGAAATCACTGTCAGTTTTCATATGAGAGATTTCAAGATTCTGATTTAGGCAAACAAGTTGTAAGTTTTCTTTGACTTGCTCATGAACTTTCTCTTTCAAAAGCCTGATCTCTTTCAGATAATCTTCCTCATTCAAAATCATTGTCCTGAGATATTCTGAAAGATCTTCTTTTGGCTTTGAAATTAAACAGTTAACCATTACCTCATTGTTCTTTTCAGAACTATCATCATGTTTGGCCATGAAGCATAGTTGGCATGTTCTTCTTCAGATTCAAATTCATTGGAGCTATATGAATCACTCCATGAAGCTATCATGGATTTCTTTCTTCTGTCATGATCTTTCGTCTGAAATTTCTTGCTCTTTTTGTGTGGACAATCCCTTATCAAGTGTCCTGCATCACCACACTCAAATAAGTTCATAACTTTTGACTTGTTTTGTGAAGAGGACTTACCTTTGTAATCCTTGTTGCTGGATTGCCTATGCCTTTCTCTGTTGAATTCTTTGTTTCCAGAGTTTCTCTCCATTTTGAGAATCCTTGTCAAGGCTTTGGAAATCAAGTCAATTGGATCTTCATCATCACCATCCTCAGTTTCAATACTTTGAATTCTCTCATTCTGTTTGGCTTTGAGGGCTAGATTTTTTACACCTTCTGGGAGTTCTCCATCAACTTCATTCATATATATCTCATGTGTCAGGAGCTTCCCTTGTAGGTCATCAAGTTGTAAAGTTGAGAGATTCTGAGCTTCTTCAATAGCTGTGGTTTTTGGTTCCCATTTTTCCTTTGGAAGACTTCTGAGAATCTTCCTCACCTTTTCTTCATTGGAAAAGTGTTTTCCCAGTGAGTCAAGGTTGTTGATAATATCCGTGAATCTCTTGAACATATCTCTGATGGACTCATCTGCATTCATCTTGAAAAACTCATATTGTCTAAGATAAATGTTGATCTTGGTCTTCTTGACTTGACTGGTTCTTTCAAAGGTAACCACAAGTTTATCCCAGATTGATTTAGCAGTTGTGCATCCAGAGATCCTGTTGAATTCATCTGTACTCAAAGCACAATACAAAATGTTAATAGCCTTGTAGTTCGTAGAAAATTTCTCTAATTCAGAAGAGGAGAGCGAGTCTTATGTTTTGGGAGTTTTGATCCCATCTTTCTTTGTATAGAAAGTATGAGGTCCATTTTGAATGATGGTCCAAAGCTCTATATCTTGATCAATGATAAACATTTTCATAAGAGCTTTCCAGTGAGAAAAATTTTCTCCACAGAATAGAAGAGGTATGTTAGCAGCTCTTCCCTGTGAGAAGCCACCATCACCTGCAGTACTCATGATCACCAGATGGCTAAATCTTATACAGTGATACAAGCTCTGTTACCAATTGAAAGTGTGAGTATGCAGATGTATAAGAAACCAATATACTCTAGAAGGGGGGTTGAATAGAGTATGCCAACTTTTTGCAAAACTTGCTAACAAGAAGAAAAACTTGTGCAGACAATGAATTTCACGGCCTTGAACACAGGTTCAAGCCTTTGAAGAGAAGAAGATAGTTTTAGAACAAGTATGCCTTTATCAAGGCCTTGAAAACAAGTTCAAACCCTTGAAAATAAACAGTTTTTGTATGCTGCAAAAGTTGTGAAAGTAAATGAACTGAAAATGCACAAGACAAGTGATTTATAGAGTTCAATCCACTTGGACCTACGTCTCTACCTCAGGGATTCGATCCCTGCAGGATTTTCGAATCAATTCTTATTAATCAAAAGCTAAGCCCTAGAACTCAAGCACAGAGAGTTCCCTTACTCTGTTACAGCTAGTGGTTTTCCCTAACCTGTCTAGTACCTGCTCTAGCTAACTGTTTAACTAAGAATTCTCTATTGTTCACTATGAAAAATCCTTGAGAATGAATGTAGAAATAATACAAAAATGATATACCAATATAGCTCTATACAGAAGATCACTTAAGAGTAGAAAACTGCAGTGAAATGCAGTGAACTTCTGTGTATGGATTGGAAGAGATGAAGAACTTCTTTGATGCTTATCAATCCATAATGCTTTCTCTGTATTTGCCCGTTGATAATTGTGTTGTTGTTGATTCGAATTTGAGCTCTTTAAGTACTTCAAACATCTCTGCAAATCTCTCCAGATTTTCAGCAACAACCTTCCTATTTTGTAGGCAACAGAGCTTGACTACTTTGAGATCTTCTCCAACGGTTGAATGATCATAATATTCAGAGATATTGTTGTAATCCTTCATTTAACCATCATGAGAAGCTGTCAAACACGTCTGATTGATCACAGGATCAAAGTATTCAAGTGTTTCCAAATCTGCAGCAATCCAGTTTAGGAAACAATCCTGCAAAACTTAGAAATAATATATCCTGCATTATCATGGTCAAACAGTTGATGTAGTACGATTAAAAACATGTTCAGTAGTTTGTCTTTCATCATCTAATAACAGATAATCAAACATATGAAGGAGAGCAAGTAAATCAAATCAGAGAGTTAGCATAAACACTCCCCCTGAGAATAAGCTTTTAGGTTTAGCAGTTTCAAGGCTTTGAATCCAGTTTCAAGGCCTTGAAAATAGCCAAAACTATTTTCAAGTCTCTGAAGCTGGTTTAAGGCTTTGAAAGTTGTTTCAAGGCCTTGAAATAGCCAAGCTATTTCAAGTTTTGAATAACATAAGCTTTCACTTTAGCTAAGTAATGTTTTCGTGCGAAGACAATTTTTCTTCGCACAGACACTTTCTGGAGAGCAGTTTCCTTCATCTACGACGGACCATAACTTTATCTTCCGATCTCCATTTTAGCTATGTGACCTATCATTGGAAAGATATTTGAGTCTACTTTCAATTTTCACCATTCTTACCCGAAAGATTAATTTTAGAACTCAAGCAATTATCAAAATAGTGAAGGTTGGTCACTTTTTGCTTCTCCAATTTTGCTTCTCTTGCTTCCTCTTGAACTTGCTTTGTTTCCGAAGCTCGTTTCTTTTATCCAAGTGCTCCCCGCGTGCCTTGTTCCTATCAAAAACAACACGAGCACTACCGCGAAGATCAAATGTGATAAACCATCTCAAATAATACTAAAAAAATAAATAAGAAACGCCCGGATTGTACTTTAAAGCTCAAAACATCCAAACGTGCATTTTCTTCATATTTTGGCTCGGATCTCGTCACATTACACCGAAACGCACACAAATGACAATATATGGGGTACTTAAGATAACTCATGTGAAGGGTTTATCATTACCTAGCAAACAGACTTCCACGAAGCGATGCTTTGTTACTTCTTCCGAACATTCGAGAGACCTCGTCTGGAAGCGCTTGATAAAATCCACCCATCTTCGTTTTATCGTTGGTTCACCCGCAAGAGGTGGATGGTAGTAACCTGCTCTTCGACTTGGAAGAGCGTGGCGTAGAACTTTTCTGACCATGTCTTCCTAACTTTGCACGGATCCAGGCTCAAGCTTGTTGTAGCACTTGTGCGCCACAGGTCCCAAGGACTTGGAAAACTCGTGCAGCCTCAGGTTTATATCACTTCCATATGGTCCTAGGACGTCCAGAAGCGCATGATGTGTAATTGAGCATTTCCTTCGATTTCGTCAAAATTCTCCTACTACGATGGCTTGTACCCGAATGGGTTAGGCATCAAATAGAATTCTGTTGGGATTGGAGGGGAGCATTTGATGCTCGAAAGAGTATTGGTGTCCTTGCCATGGCTTGCCATGAAGTTCCACAACCTCTTCTCTAGTGAGGCGGATGTTGTCGCAGCGGGAGAGGGACCGGGTGAGGCACATGTGAGAAGGGCACATCACATTGTAGGCATTGTGCATACTTGCATACGTGTTTGGGGCTCCATAAATAGGAGCCACGAACTGCTGGTCTCATGTGGGGATGGGTACACAAATTGACTGTACACTCGGTCCCATTGGAGGAGGAGGCGACAGGCTGACGTTGTGAGGGGAGTGCGAGGAAGATCCTATGGAAAGAAATTCCTTGGCATTCTAGTGGTCATCTGCAGCGCGTAAATTGCGCCAAACGAAATGGTCCAATGTACAGGGCTTGCGGCGCTGCACAGGTAGGGACTCCTTGTGCACCTGGTGCCACCTGCACCATATCCGTTGTCTGGTTATGCTTCGTTGATTGCGTATGTGCCATCAGTCCTGCCTGGTTATGTATCACGTCCGTCTGAGGGTGGTGGTGTAGAGCCTCTCGATCAGACTCGTTAGAGTAGCTTGATTGGTACCTTCAGGTGGAGGGAGCTTGATTCTGGGTGGTGATGTTACACTTGTTTAACTTGAAAATAAACCAACCCTAGACTTAACGGTTTGACCTAACGGGCCCGAGAAAGAAGCGTTTAAAAAAATCCGATCCAATTAATTAAATAACTAAGTAATTAAACTAATTAAATAATTATAACTAATTATTAAATAAATAAATAAATAAATAAATATTACGGGTGATGAGATACGATGAACCCGTATCAGAATACCAAACTGATTTTCTAAAAAATGAAATATTAAACTGATGCATCTAATGGTGATATAGTTCAATTAATTTTGTAATGTTTGATGAATCATCTCTTTCAAATTTACTTATGCTTCCCAAATTTCTATGTCTACTTCATTTGTGATTTACCAATTGAGTGCTAAATTGATCGACAAGCTTGTATATGAACAACCACCATAATGGATAGTGTAAGAATCAAATACATACGAAACAAATAAAATCAAAAATTTCTCAACTTTATTTTATCAAACGTGGCATTTACGTTGAGAGGGAGTAGTAAATATGGATTCCAATTTTTCCATCTTAATTAAAGGGTGATGATAATTACAGCACAATATTTAATAGTTACATCACACATTTCTGTTGCATGACTATTCTACCCCTATTACTAAATGACATGTTTGTACTATTAATGCAATCAAAATAATGCCGCAGATTGCAAATCTTCCAGGGTTTTACTTATTTTCCCTTTTCTTCAACCCCTTTGCCCTCACTGCCTCCCTCTCGAGTCCGGAAACTGGCACAAGAAGAATAAGAAGGAGAAAAATTGTTTCTATCTTGGCCAGATCTCTCTCTCCCTTGATCATCTATCTCTCTGTTGATCTGCAAAAATACTTGTGGATTGAAATTCGGATAATCAAATCGCTGAAATTAGTCGGAGTAAAAAACACATTTCAAAGTCCAATTCCAAAGAGGGGAGAGGACACCCACTGATGCAGGAAAAAATTGGAGAATTAATCAGTTGCATCTAGAAAAGCAGTTTCGGTTAAAACGCATAATTGAAGGATATCAGATTTGGGCAAAGTCATACATAATTTTGAGTGGAAACGACGTTCTACAAATAACCCATGACTTACCACGGGCACCGCCTTGATTTGGCCAAAATTGGCTGTTTAAGGGTCCAAATCAGCATTGTTTTATTTTAGTAATATTTATTTCGCTAATGAGGAGGTCAAATTATTCCCGATTTGGGTGAATCTTTTTGATGAGTCTTTATTTTGTTTAAAATTTAATTTAGGATTGTTTTTGGAATTTTGCTATTTTTAGCAAAATTATTTTGGAGGTATTTATATCCGGCTTGTGGGTAAATTTCGGTGAGACTTTGATATTGATTATTTACGAATTCTAGAGAGCTTCCTCCCCTAGTTTCTTTTCCCTTTTTCATTGTTGATTCCGCTGTGATCCCTCGCTTGGTTGTTTAACCCGACGTCAGTTGGGTATCAGTGCAAGTTCGACGTGGGAGGAAGATCATCATCAACGATTGTGCGTGAACATCCTGGAGGCTGCGGGCAGGTTTCGGCTGAGGAAGCCCCCCAACGGAGACGTAACGTCCAAGACATTATGATGATAAAAGATCTGCAGAGGCAGATTTATGCGTTAGCCCAGCACCTAGAATTGCGGGATTTGCAGCCACAAGTTGCAAAGTTAACCCAACGCTTGGTGGCGCAGGATTGCAAAGATAGCAAGGTCTTTGATCGTAACTCGTAGCCCGCGTGCGAGATCCACTACAACGACAATTCCGGTGGTTGGAGCGAGCGTTATGGAGGAGCGAGTTTGAAGAATGATCTCTCTGATTACTCAAGTATGGTACAACCTGATGAGTTCTTCAATTATTTTCGTGAAGTTGATGAACTAGTTGGAGAGAAATTTGAAGATACATCCTACGAAGATATCTTTTATGAAGGCAATTTATCTTCATCTAGTTATGATGTGGATTGGACAAGGCCTTGTGTTTATGATGACTATGGCAATGATGATGAAGAATTAATGGCGGAGGATGATCATTATGATAACCCTATTCAGTTTGAGGTATTTTCAAATTCTATTCTATTAGTTCATCGATCAAAAATTATTAATCAAGCTCAAGATAAAGTGCTGATGATTGAATTAGAGGAATCTGTGATTTTTCCGATCAAGCCGCCATCTCTATGTTGTGAACCGTTTTTGGTGGGGCGCATCTCTCACGAGCCTAAGCTGAACTCGAGGGCGAGTTCTTTTGAAGTGGGGGTGACTAATGCAGGAAAAAATTTGAGAATTAATCAGTTGCATCCAGAAAAGCAGTTTCGGTCAAAATGCATAATCAGGGGCAAAACTGAAAAAATTGGAGAATTAATTCAGAATTGATTATTTCTGAATTTTAAAGAGATTCCTGCCCTAGTTTCTTTGCCCTTTTTCATTGTTGATTCCGTTTTGATCCCTCGCTTGGTTGTTTAACCCGACGTCACCCACTCAAGCATATTTCGATTTACAAATATGTACCCATGTTGGGTTCAATTTAGAGCTCTGACTAAGGCTTTTGGTTTATTTTTTGTTTTCAATATTTTTGTGTTTGGTTTGACACTGCGTGGGTGAAGGAGATGAGGTGATCGAGATGACTTGTTTGAGATGAAGAATCTATCAGCGGTTTAGGCTTGATTTTAGTGATGTGATTGGCGTTGATTATGGTTATATTAGGGTTCTAAATCATTTTTCAATTTCCAAATTAGGTTTGATTGGGTCCGCTAATGTGGCTTGTTTTCTTTATGATATTTTGTGATTCCATTGGAGTTTCGGTAAAGATTTGTGCTGTTGCACATTTCGTTTTGAGATTAAATCAGGGATAGGTTGAGTATGAAACGGGTAGAGAAATGAATTTAGTTTAATTTTCATTTCTTTTGGGGTTCATTGTTGTGGTGTCCATTGTTTAACGAAGATGTAAAACAAGAAGTGAACACATGATAAGCAAGTAGGATCTTGATTTTTGAGAAGATTTTTTTAGATGTGTAGGAAGAAGTAAACACTGAAATATTCGGTCTAATAGAAGAGGGTTATACATCATCTAATACAGGATATCACCATCCATGGGTAAATATGGCATGTAACAAAAATTATGTTGTGATTTTATGTTAGGGAATTGATTCTTACACCGGCAATTATTAATGGTTATACCGGATTTTAGTTAGCCTGAATTTTTTACCCTTATTTATTAATTAATACCATTTTCTCTTTTTTGTCGTAATACTTAATTTTGGACAACTTTGTTTTTTTTAGGGAAAAACTTGTTATTCAATTAAACTTGGTTTGGGCTGATGAGGCCCAATACATCCTTTTGAATTTGAAAAGATGCCCAATGGGGCTCATTGTGGTACCAGACCTCACTAACTCTACTGGCATTTCCATGTTTCGCGTGGATATGAGCCACTTTGTTCGTGGTACGACTGCTGTATTGGATGATGAACTTCTCGAACCTCTTAGAAAACACCACCGCTTCATTGATGATACTAGCTATTTCCGAGAAGCTCTCTGACTCTTCATTTCTTATCTTCTTGAACTCTTCCATCACCGAGCTTGAGTCGCCTTCCACCACTAGATATTTGCAGCCGATCTCCCGTGCGAGCTTGATTCCGATTCTCAGAGCCTGACCTTCTGCTGATCTGGGTCTTGTTCCGAATGGGACCAGCATGGCAAAAACGGCGACATACCTTCCTTCACCGTCTCTGATGACTCCTCCCGCTCCAGCGTGTGCTTTCTTTGAATCCCATGCCCCATCAACATGTAGCTTGAAAAAGCCATGTTCTGGTGGTCGCAAGGTCTGAGACAGGGGTATCGCCAGTGACGATTTCTCCGATCTTGTGGCTTGGAATCTGATGAGTTTATCCAGGACTAATTTTGCGATCTCTTTACCTGTAAGTTTTGATTGCTTGAAAATCCATTGATTTATGTTGCTCCAAATCCCTGCAATATACATGCATAATAGATTGATGTCCTCTTCTTCAAACCGGAGGATAACTGTTCTTCAAGCCAAAATTGAAACTCTTTATTGCGGGTCTGTAGATCTTTGTTTGGGAACGCTGATTTTACATCTCTTTTGCAACTGGCCATTCAAGAAAAATGTGAGTTTCGGATTCGGGCTTTTGCCCACACAAATCGCACCAGATTGGAACTTTTATTCTCCGTTTAACGAGGTTTGTTTTTTGTGGGGAGAGCCCCTCTCCAGCCTCTCCAAACGGGGAAAAGATTTCTTATGGGGATTTTTAGTTTCCAAAAATTTGTTAGCCAGTCTTTACTTGTGCTTCCTGAACTTTGTGGTTGACTACTTTGTTGATTATCTTCGAGCTTCCGTGCAATTTGGTACTCTGTGTGCATAGTGTAAATGCCATCTTCCGTATAATGCGACATAATTGAATCCTTGTCTGAGATCTTTACTATTGTAATTTTGATAATATCTTCAACATCTCTGGGCCAAAAAACTTCTTTAAGCTTTTCGAGGTCCCAACAATTATCGGTGATAAATTGTCCCACCGTAAAATTGTGATTTGGGACTATTGTGATTGGCTTAAAAGGAGCTTATGTGGGTAGCCATGGATCCAGAAATGGGTTCACTCTATCCTCTCTTCCGATACGCCACCTCATCCCTGCTATAATAACCTTCCTGCTTGATAAAATACTCCTCCATGTGTATGAGCACTGGGAGGTTGGGTCAACTGAAAAGATATCTTTATGAGAACAATATTTTTTGATTAAAACTTTACTCAGTAAGGATTCTGGTTGAGTGATAATCCTCCAAAGCTGCTTCCCCAACATTTCCATAAGAACGCTTGTAGGTCACCAAACCCTATGCCCCCTTCTTCTTTGCTTTTCTTTAGTTGATCCCAGACGATCCAGGAGATTCCATTAGTGTCTTCTTCATGAGCCCAGAAAAACCTCCTGCTAATAGCTTCGATTTTTTTTCAGATGGATTGAGGTAACTTGAAACAGCTCATCGTGTATGTGGGAACTGTCTGAAAAACTGCTTTTATAAGAGTTTCTCTACCTGCAAAAGAAAGTGAGTTTCTTTTCCACGATTTACATTTAGTTTCAACTTTTTCTACTACAAAATTGAAATCTAATGATTTGTTTCTACCCAACGTGGTTGGGAGACCCAAATATCTGTCATTAGAAGCTGTCAACTGGACTCCACTATGGCTGCTAAGATCTTCTTGCCTCTGACTATCAATGTTTGCTGAGAAGACAATTGCGCTCTTGTCCAGATTAAGCCTTTGTCCTGATGGTTTTTCATAGTCTTGTAAAATTTGTAATAAGTAATCTATCTCCTCTGTAGTAGCTTTAGAGAATAAGATACTGTCATCGGCGAAGAATAAATGGGTGAAGATAGGTCCATTACGAGAAGCTGCTACTCCCGAAATGAGTTCGTCTCTTTGAGCCGCAGTAAGTCTGCGAGATAGAGCATCCCCACACAGTAAGAAGAGGTACGGAGATAATGGGCAGCCTTGCCTCAAACCACGACCAGATAATACTTCACCACAACTCCTCCCTTCGTAAGAAAAACTGAACGTAGACGTGGTAACACAGTCCATAACTAGGCTGATCCATTTGATGCCAAAGCCATATCGTTCTAGGCATGCTAGAATAAAGTCCCATTCGACGCGATCGTAAGCTTTGGACATATCTATTTTCAACGCAAAACAGCCGTGCTTATTTATTTTTTTCGGTTTTTCATCGTATGCAACAATTCGTAAGCCAACAAATATTATCTGTAATCAAACATTCGGGAACAAAACTGCTTTGAAATTATGTGATCATACCTGGAAGTACTTTTTTGAGCCTGTTCGCCATAGTCTTTGTGACTATCTTGTAGACGACAGAATAGAGACTGATAGGTCTTAGATCTGCAGGGGACCGAACTTGCTTAGTTTTTGGCAGCAACGCTATAATGGTTTTGTTAAAAGAGGTCGTGCCCTTTCTACCATTCAAAATATCTAAACATACGGTTTCCACGTCCTTTCCAACAACATCCCAATGGTTTTGATAGAAAGTTGTTGGAAACCCGTCAAAGCCAGGTGCTTTGATTAGACCCATCTGAGACAGGGCTTCTAACACTTCTGATCGCGAGTATTCACTTTCCAACATCTGCCTATTTGGACCAAAAATCAAATATGGTATTTCTTGCAGCATCGGTTCCATATCGGCCCTAGATGGATAAGAAGATGTAAACAAATTTGAGAAATAATCAGACAGAATTCCCATTACCTCTTCCTCACTGGTGCACCACCTCCCGGTAGGATCTTCCAATCCTTTCAAAGCATTTCTAGCTTTACGAATTGTAGCTTTCCTATGGAATAAAGTTGTATTTCGATCACCTTTATCAAGCCATTGGATTCTACTTCTTTGCTAACATATTTCTTCTTATTTTGCTAACATCCCATTCATCTCTATTTTGATTGACTTCACCGCCTCCCTGTCCATCCCGTACCCTTGACTCCTCTCCAAACTTGCTAGTTTCCTGCAAAGGACTGCTATTTTCTTGGAGATATTGCCCAGCTCAACAGATTCCGACTATTTCAAGTCAACTGAACAGCGGTATAGTGCTAGTCATAACCTCCAAAGAATTTTTGATGAATTCACTGCATTTCTAATATTGATGCCAAAACGCTTCAAACTGGAACCTCCTTGGTTGAGTATTCTTTTGTTTTACCTCCTCCCAACGTAACTGTATGGGGCAGTGATCAGAAACTGTTGCTGTTAAGTGATTAACTCGTCTACTTTGCTACAAATTCAACCAATCAACGGTGGCTAACACTCGATCGAGACGTTCGTTAATTACCTCACCATTCCTGGGATTGCTTTCCCAAGTAAAGTCTTTTTTGCTGTACCCTAAATCAAGAAGATTAAGGTCTTGGAGTACTTGACAAAACTGACTAGATGCTTGTTCATCGAAACTCCTTCCTCCTTGTTTTTCTCTTGAATGGGTCATAGCATTGAAATCCCCTACTACGCACCAGGGGCAGGCATTATTACCTCTGATCTGCCTCATCAATTCCCACGAGTGGTGTCTCTCCTTCGAATCCGGATTTCCATAGAAACTGGTAAGTTGCCACTCTACTTGCATATCAGCATCATACACAAAACAGTCAATGTACCACAAAGAACTATAACAAAACTTCACTTTGAGGCTATCTCGCCAAAACATAGCAAGACCACCACTTCTACCTCTACTACTAATACATCTACTGTTTGGGTAACCCACTTTATTAACTAATCTCTCCATATCCACTTGCGCTAATCTAATCTCCAATACAAAGACCAGATCTGGTCCATTGCTCTTCACTAAATTTTGAAGAGCCAATACATTCCGAGGGTTGCCCAGCCCTCTGACGTTCCAGCTTATTAGACTCATTGGGTTAGGGCGGACCGAACCCCGGTCTCCGCCTTTTCACTTTGTACTTCCATATTCCCATCAACATTCATAGTAGAATTGTTATGTCCTTGCCCGATTTCATAACTGAGTTGCATGCCTTTCTTGTTAGTAAACACTTCAACAGCTGTTTTATTAGGCGGTGGACTAAAGTAAGTGGTTGAACCCTTCCTCTTAATGGCTTCCACCTCTGCTTGAGCTGCTTTATATCTTGATAGTGTAACTTTCGGGTTTAGGGGAGTGCTCGAATGATTATCACTAGTAGCACTATTGATTGATTGTACCCTGTCTTTAACCGAACTCCTCATAGAATTGGTGGGTGTCTGCAATGTCACCTGGAAAGGCTTTGATCTGCTTTCTTTGAGAGTTCGTGGTTGTAATCATTGGTTCCTCTGCCACTACGTTGTTTGCTTCCTTTTCCTGGGAGTTAGGGATGTCCTCGATGGTTCCTGAGCTTTTAGTTAACAAAATATCCTCATCCATACACTCTTCCTTGGCGTTCTGATTGGGGTGCTGTTTGTTCGCTTCCTCTTCATGATGCTCCCCTTTTCCTTCTTCAGATTTGTTAGGCGTGGGCTCAATCTTCTTGTTGCCTGGATGGTATAGCAAGAAATTGCCATATCCAGTTTCAAGGGATTTTTTCTCTGCGGTTGAGAACTCATCACAGTGATCACTGTTATGAGTGACAAGACCACACCAACATCATACTGAGGGTATCCGTTCAAAACGGAAATCCAGCCAGATTCTCTCATTCCTAATCATGGCATGAACTCCTCTTGGTAGTGGTTCTCTAATAGCTAGCCGAACTCTAACTCTAACAAAATTTTCATCGTCTCCCTTGTTGTAAGTGCGTTTATCCACATCTACCACCTCACCTATTTCTTCACCGATCTTTCGAGCACCTTTTTCATTCACCAACAGGATCGGCAAACCCAAAATCTGGATCCATGCCTCATAATGTCCGATAGATACTTCTTTCATCGGGACTCCTATCGCCCATGGCTTGTGGAGAAGGAATTTTTTGTTGAAAATCCATGGACCTCCGCCAGATACACGTTCTACAGACGCTTGATCTGGAAAACAAAACAGGAATGTATTGAAATCTACCTCGAGTATTGTGACTTTGTCCCCGTTTGTTCAGATCTGCCTAAACATACCTCTCATGGATCCGGCGTTGATCTGTTCTTCAGAAGCAAACATACCGATAAGACAATGGGAGAATTTTTTGTCGGCTTCGTTGCAGTACTCATCATCAAAGACAACAGTTCGGTTCTCTTTTGCTGTGTACTCTGCTGGGTTTCTGATTGCCATCGCCACCGCAGCTAGGTCAACTTCTGATCGCCCTGGGGTTCTCCGGGAAAGTCGGAGCACTAGAAAACTAAAAACTTAATCATCAATTGTTTTTTGACAACTCTGTTTTAATACCACTGTAATTTTCATTAAGTTTGGCATTCCCTTAATTTTGAGAATACTAATGATTTTCACAATAAATTATGATGCTTGACTTTTTTTTTAATGCTTGACGTTAGGATTAGTAAAGTTTACTTTTAGAATGATTATTTGAGGTGGCTCTACAGAGCCTTCAAGAAAAATCAAGCCGACCAAATAAAATCTAGCAACTACCATAGCATTTGTCACAAAAACTAAAACAATGAAGGGTGTGGCGAATGAGATAAGTTATGAATGTAATTTCGAATGAAGTAAAGGGTCTTAAAAATTTCGTTCATTTTTTTTTTCATCAGCAAATTCCCAAAAAGTTCTCTGAGGGGTAAATCAAATAAATGAATTTGTTTCTTCTGTTGGAATGATCCAAAATATTGGATCTCAAAATACTTTATAGTCTTCAAATATGTTTGTCTTAAATTATGAAAATTATTCTTAAAATAAAAAGGAATGTTAAGATTATTACAAGAGGGAGTAAATATTAAATTCCTAAATAAATAAGTACACATTAATTATAGAATATTTAGTTTTTAGGAAGGAGTTGGAGAAAATTGTTACTACTTTACAAAAGAGGCTAAAAAAGTCGGGATCGGCTTAGGTCATGTTATGATCGATACGGTGCTTGTGCAGTAATTGTCTGCGAAAATTGTCAAAAAAAAAATAGAAAAATTGTCTGCAACGACGGAAATTGTACGCAACGCCGGAAACTTGAGAGCCCTTGATGGTTCTCCGACCGTCTCTGATCTTTGATCTTTGATATTGAGAATGTCATAAAATTTGCAGCTCTAGATGTAAAAAACTTGGACGCTATCATGAAATCTCCAATCAAAAAATCAGAAATTGTCTGTGAAAGTGAGAGGCACTTGAAAATCATCGTTGTATTGCAAGAGTGAGATGAAGGTATCACTGTCTGGGTTGTTGGGTTTCAAACAGGGTGACAATCGTTGAGAGAGAAGAATAGATGTCTATGCGCGTGAGGTGTCTTTTGAGATTGCAAACTCAAATTGTATCTTGTGCCACGTGGATCGTTAAGGTCCCTTGGATGGTAGCTGCACATGCACCGTATAGATCATAATCGGACGGTAACTAAAATCCCGTCTAACCATCAATAAAATGACCGGTGTAAGAATCAATTCCCTTAAGTTATTGTGCTATCAGATTTTCAGTGAAACCATCTGTGAAATTCCGATGACTCCGTTCTCAGTGTTGGTGCCAGAGACTTTTTTGAACCTGCGGAAAGAGGACATAATCAAATTTTGTGTGGGTTTTGCAACTATTTGGTATAACAGAAACAAAATCGTTCATCAAAACCAAGGAAACCTCCAGATCTACTATTAGAGGAAGTAATTTCAAACTTAGCTTTTATGGATCTGCACATGCATGATCAAGAGGAGGCTCATCTGGCTCAGTCTCCCCCAACTCCGGCGGCGACCTGGACGAAACCTCTACCGAACTGGTTCAAGATTAACACAAATGCAAGCTGGAACAAGGATTCACAGACCGCCTCTGCCGGAGTGGTTGTTCGCGACGAAACTGGACTCCTCATTGCCGGAAAGGGGATTAAACTGCCGTTTGTCTCATCACCGCAAGAAGCTGAAGCCCTGGCCCTCTTCGAAGGGGTTAAAATGACGAAAGAGCTCAACTTCTCGCCAGTGATTTTTGAGAGTGACTCAATGTCAATTATTTCTCTGTGGAACGGTCTCAGAGAGAGAGAAAGGGAACAGTCTCTATGCTCAAATGAAGAAGAAATGATGGTGGACAACTCACCCGGTCAGCGTATAGTGGAACGAAGCACGCGTCTTGTAGGGAGTTCCATCGACTACGTGGCTTCCTATGCACCTCGGAAGTGTAATTCTGCTGCGCATTTGGTGGCCCAACGGATTAATCAAAACGGGCTCAATTTCTCTTGGCTGTATACCGGATTGGATAAAAAATGTAATTGAGCTGGATATGATGGGCTCTAGCCCAGTTGCTTAATAAAAGTTGTTTCCTCAAAAAAAAAAGTTATTGTGCTGTAATTATCAGCCCCATAGTTAAAATGAATTCGATTACATTTTGATAGGGTAAAGATTACTCGAAAAATTAAATAATGAGGGTTAAACTTATGTCATTGATAACTCTAATTTCAAGCCAAAGTCATAGTTAATTAATTAAATAAATAGGGTATATTTTAAAAAAATAAAAATAGGGTAAAGATTTCTTAAAAGTTAAATAATGAGGGTTAAACTTATGTCATTGATAGCTCTAATTTCAAGCCAAGTTTAGTTAAAATAATCTCAATTAATATTAACCAATAAGTAGAGTAAACTTAAATTGGCAACTTTTATTGCATTCTAGCCAAATTTAAGAAAGTAGATTTATAGGGGGTGAAAGTTTACTTTATACAGACGCCAAAACAGATTCTTTGGCTGACTTTACCAAAACAGTTGGTGGAAAACTCCCACAAAGATTCCTCTTCACTTCCTCTCGAGTTGTTATCACCTGGGATGATTCTACCCAGCAGATAATTTCACAAAGCCATACAGAAGGTAAAGTCAAATTACCATCTTCATAGCTCATATTATGGAGCCTGTTTGGTTCTAATTTAAAATCTTAATAATTTAATGAATATATTTTGCCAAAAGTGGCAAATGGGTACCCAAATTTTCAAATCGTGCACCATGAGTATCCAAATTTTCAAAATCGTGCATCGGAAGTATCCAACGCTAACTGCCGTTAACTTTCCGTTAACTTTCCATCCAAATTGGATGGAAGAGCATAAAAAGATTATTATACCCATTATTTTCACCTCCAACTTTTTTTAAATTACAACTGCTACTAACGAATCTATTTTTTTTACAAATAATAAAAATTGAATTTAATAATTTGATATATGTAAGATAATGCAATTCATCAAAATTACATATTTTTACATCATTTCAAGATATGAAATATGTTTTTAATAACATATATCCGTCAATCTTAAAGTCTTAAACATTTTTTTTAACAAAAATATCAAAATTTCATAATCTCAAAATGGAAAGTTAACGGGAGGATACATGTGAAATTATCAAATATACTTATATGTTATTGTTTTTATTATATATGTGAAATTATGAAATTTTGAGATTGTTTTTATTAACATATATCCGTCAATCTTAAATTTTTTAAACTTTCTTTTAACAATTTTTAAAAAAAATCTCAAAATTTCATAATTTCACACGATTTTTTAATAAAAAAATAACCCACAACTATCTTTGAAAATACCCTTCCGTTAATTTTCCATTTTGAGATTATGAAAATTTGATATTTTTGTTTAAAAAAAGTTGAAGACTTTAAGATTGACAGATATATGTTAATAAAAACATATTTCATATCTTGAAATGATGTACAAATATGTAATTTTGATGAAATATATTGCATTATCTTACATATATCTAATTATGAAATTAAAATTTTATCGTTTTTAATTTTTTTAGATTTGTTAGTAACACTTGTATTTTAAGAAAAAAGGGTTGGAGATGAAAATAAAGAGTAGTTTTATAATTTTCCGTCCAATTTGGATGGAAAGTTAACGGCAGTTAGCGTCGGGTACCTCCGGTGCACGATTTTGAAAATTTGGGTACCCGTGGTGCACGATTTTGAAATTTGGGTACCCACTTGCATTTTTTTGCAAAATATGGATACCTCCGGTGCAATTTTGCCAAAATTGTTTTTGTCATTAATCATGTTTGAACTCGGGAACTCATGTAGGGGCTTACAAAGCTCTACCACTTGAGCTACCACTTTAGCTGCAATAAGTTAATGACTATCATGGGTGAGTGATGTGATTCAAATTATGATTTGAAAACTGTTCGCTATGCACTGAAAATTTGTTATATTTAACAAGATCTATAGTTCTTAAACCAAAATTTACAATTTATGTCATTATTTGAGCATACATCACATTTGAAATGTTATTTGTTTGGACAAATTAAAAATTTATACTTGGAAAGAAGGTCAATATGATTTTTCAACAATCCAGAGCTAAAAAATCTCTAAAATCAGAGACTGTAGAATATACACATTATTACATAACTTAAATTAAGATCTGGTTCAAGAAATTTACAGAACATACGAGATTAAATTATTTGACAACATTTGATATCAAATGAGATTGAAGTCCCGAACAAAAGAGGAAATAGTATTTTTGGCAACAATAAGTTGGTTCTTTTAAGTATGTTGGGTGGGCATATTTTTCACTACCACATAAACTTTTCTATCAATATCATACACCCATAGTTGGAGTAACCGTACAAACATACGTTTTCGCCAATGTTTGGACCTTGTTTCATGTAATTACTTATTTTGTTAGACTACAGTTATCTGTTGAAGCAATCTGAGAAATATTTTCTGGAGGTCTGAACTCTAACAGAAGATATTGTTCACATTCTATTTTTCTTCGTTACTATATCATGACAAAGTTCACCGCAGTCTTCAATATAATACTTCTCAAAGATTGTACACATTTGGAACATCTAACAAAATAGTAAGAGATGGACCATCAAATAATGTTGGGAGCGTTTGGAACGCATAATTTGGATCACCGCATCTATATTATAAATTATGACGGTTGACTTTAAAATGTCTTTTAGACCGTTAGATTGAATTAACCCTAACCCTTAGATCTCACCTACCACTCACTTAATTGCCCACTACTCAACTTCCCACTTAACTATCCACTACTTTTATCATAATTATAAAAAAAATTATTTCCTTTGTTCATGATTATTTACTACAATTATTTATGTCGTTTTTATTTTCTGCCCATGTTTGTAGATAAAAATATTCATTTTATTTATGACATTACAATATGTGAAAACGTGTTTTTGGGATAGTGCCCTCGGGCACGGGCAATCCCCTAGTCTATATTATAAAATAGGACGGTTGACTTCAAAATGTCTTTTAGGCCATTGGATTGAATTAACCCCAGCCATTAGAGCATCTCCAATGGTAAAACCACAAATTAGCTAAATTATAACTAGTATGGATTTTAACTAAGTGAACTATTTAGTGTTTGCTCCAATGGTGTCATGTATTTTACATAACTTATAGGTATGAAATTATAAAAATATTTATTTATTAAATTAAAGTAGGAGAGAGATAGACACAAAAAGTTTAGCTTCCTACTTTCTAGCTAGCTACTAGTAGAGAGCGGGATACATAATATGTAAAGTATTGAGTCATTTAACTAGTCCACTGGAGCTTGTTATTTCTTCTAATTATGTAAATTATAACTAAACTAACTTTTTAACCTAACCATTGGTGATGCTCTTAGATCTCACCTACATTCCACTTAACTACCCACTACTTAACTAACCACTTAACTACCCACTACTTAAAAATTTACCTTTTCTCTCGAATTAATTTACGTAATTATCAAAAGTTTGTAAGAACATGACTTGATGGATATTATATAAAATTACCGGGGACGTCATTTTCATCTTCTGCTCCAACAAAATCGATTATGAAACATGTTTTTTGGTAGTGCCCCCGGGCACGGGCAATCCCCTAGTTCTTCAATATAATACAACATCTAACAATTCGACCTTCACCCAAAACACGTAGGAATGAA
The DNA here is from genome assembly GCA_023055425.1 of Linanthus parryae. Lineage (NCBI taxonomy): Eukaryota > Viridiplantae > Streptophyta > Magnoliopsida > Ericales > Polemoniaceae > Linanthus > Linanthus parryae. Next base: position 164,443,238 of record JALGPY010000002.1, on the reverse strand, counting down.
GACATAGGAAAAAACGATTTTAACCCATTTGGATTTTTTCTCATAATTTCATCTAAATTATAAGCTAATCATCGGAGTGAAAATGTGATACAACCGTCCACAGGCTATTACTGCCTCTCTACGTCAGCCCCCACAAACTAATCACTACTCCGCAGCACGTTCTCTCCGCACAACTGGTTTCCATCATGGAATACTTATCCCCACTCCACTCACAGGCCCGTGACTCAACCCCAAACGACCTTCACCCAAAACACGCCACGCTTCCTCTCATACTCCACGTGATCTCTATTCGTACCTTTGTCATCGACGTCAAATCGTCACCGAAGCTGTGACGTTAACCTTCTCCCTAAATTAAAATATCTCACCCCCTACGCGTATCTTAGCTCAGCATAGAAATCTCCGCTAGCTTGCGCGATCGGCGCGAGAGACAAAGGTGAGGTTTGTAGGTCTGAAAGACAACTTTGGTTCACTCGCCGGAATCTGATAAAAAAAATCACCTCTCCGATCAAAAAAAACCCACCTCGTATGTGATCTGTTTCGATAATCTGAGATTGACCCATTTATTATCAGCTTTCAAAACTAGTGGGTTTTCGATTTCGGGAGCAATGGGGGTCGATTACTACAACGTCCTGAAGGTGGATCGGAGTGCGAGTGATGAAGAATTGAAGAAGGCGTACCGTAGATTGGCGATGAAGTGGCACCCAGACAAGAACAGCTCTGCTCAAGCTGAAGCAAAGTTTAAACAGATCTCTGAGGCATACGACGTGCTCAGTGACACCGAGAGGCGTCAGATCTACGATCTCTACGGTGAGGAGGCTCTGAAATCTGGACAGTTTCCTCAGCAGTCGCCGACTTCCGGAGATCGGAATGGGCGGTTCCGGTTTGGCCGCGATCCGGATGATATATTTCGGGAGCTTTTCGGGGGATCGGATTTGGGTGATGTGAGTCAGAGCCGGAGCTTCGGTGACAACAACCGGTACCGGAATTCTAATGGGTTTCCGGCGAATCAGACGCTCGGGAAGGCGGAGACGATCGAGAACACGTTGTCTTGTTCTTTGGAGGATCTTTACAGAGGAGCTAGGAGGAAGATGAAGATCTCAAGGATTGTTCCTGATGACTCTGGGTACGCAATTTTTGAATCCTTCATACATTTATGCATACCAAATATAAATGGGTAAATTCATATGATGGTACTTTACAATTCTTGCGCTTTGAGGGTTTAATTTGTGAATTAATTGGGGGTTTATGTGTAGTTTCTAGGTTTTGGATTCCCAATATTGACCAATCAATCACACCCACTCAGATTCCCAATTGATGTGTTCATTGTTAGATATCCTAGTTTTGTGTGTTTGCTGTAGTCAACTGAATTGGCCCTTTTCATGATGTATATGATCTGATGTGATGATGGAATGAAATGTTGGGTTATTGGTTAGTTGCCGCGGTTCTGGCGGGAAAGTTAAAGGATCCGCCAGTTTCGGCGGCTGTCGTGGAGCAAAGATGTGTTCATTTTTAGATATCCTAGTTTTGTGTGTTTGCTGTAGTCAACTGAATTGGCTCTTTTCATGATGATACGATCTGAGTTGATGATGGAATGAAATGTTGGGTTATTGGTTAGTTGATGCGGTTCTGGCGGGAAAGTTATTGGATCCGCCAGTTTCGGCGGCTGTCGTGGAGCGAATCTTGTTGTCGTAACCATGTTACTTTCCATAAGATCATGCAATGGAACTGTCGCGTACCGACAATTCTAAGATCACGTCATTCTGAATATTTATCATGTGATTCATACGTTGAGTAATTCAAGTGACGCAGTTTGGATTTGCTTCAATTGGATGAATCCGGTCTTGTCGGGTTCACCGGCATGTGATCACCGCCATTTGGGTATTTTGTCGCTTATTGCTGTCTTGAGAGATCTCCCAAATCCGTAGTCTTTGAGGTCAAATTATGCATCAAGTCCGCCTATAACTCATTTTCTTTTTGGCTCTTTAGTCCTTTAACATTTTCAAGAGAGAGAGCTAAGCTGTTTGTTTCTCCTTCCACAAATATGTAATCAAATATGTTGATTTGTTACTACAACATTGGGATCCACTGAAGTTACCTATCATGTAGTGATATCCTAGCAATGCAACTCAACATTTAAATGATTTGAAGTGCAAGATCTACGGCCCAGTTAGGAATTAGATAAGTGGTATATGCTTTGTGTGTTGAGAGGTAGCATTTACTCGTGCCAGTTGTGAATTGGGAGTCTGATTTGATATACCACTTTAAATCTCACCCATCAATTTTAACTATAAGGGCATGTTTGAGGCAGGAATAAAGAAGGGGTACAGTAATAGTATACCGGCAGGGGGTAATAACGGGCGTTTGGTGCAGGGACAATTTCAGGGGGGATTTAATACCCCCTTATTGTTTATACCCCTTCTATGCCTAAAATTTAATCACACCATGTAGGTGGGATTATATACCAAATCTTAGTACTCTTTTTTATAATGGTGCAAACAAACAAGCATCATAATCCGACCTAAATAATTAATACCCCCTTAATAACAATACACCCTATAATACTGGAGGGCCCCCTTACTCCCAATTTTCAATCCTGGCACCAAATGTTCCCTAAACTTATACGATGGTGGTGCGAGATAACTCAGATATGTTATCAACACATAAGTTAATGAAATCTTTAGTGGTACCCTGTACCCTGCAAAATGTTACTACACCTATTGAATTTTGACCCAACTTCACATCTCTCAAAATGGTGAAGACTTATACTTGATGAGAGTAGTGGTAAATGGTTATGGTGTGAGAGTAGTGGGAAGTTGAAAATTAAACTTCTGTAATTTTGAAAAGTGGATGAGATTTCGTCCTTATTTCTAGCAAACTTGATAGAGAAGTGATTATAGCTTTATGTAGAAAGTAGGATAGTGGTTAAAACAGTATAGGAGATAGTACATGGACGTGGGTTGTTGCAGTTTTCTCCTCTTTTATTTGGCGCAACACGTTTATCTATGGTTATGGTATTTTAGGAATAACAAAAACCAGACAGGGCCTCAAAATTGGTAATACATTAGAATGGAATCATGAACCATGATATCCTTGGTTTATTAGATCATGCTTTTGTGTGTTTTGCTCTCTGTTGTCAATACTGTGCAATACTCGATACGTATTGTTCCTTCAATTAGATGTGTAATATCCCATTCCACTTGGGAAACTCGTGAATTAGAAGTCTGGTATATAGTAAACCTTGAGAATAACTACTAGCACTTTCGAGGCTTGAGCATTTTGATCCGGTCATACGGATCAAGAAGTTTCTGGTACAGTGATCCGCTCGGGATGTTACGAGATTAGTAGATTACTTGTACTTAACTTATGTAATGTGAAGGTGATTCAAAGTGATCGAAAGTCTAAAATATATTAACATGGCCCTTATGTTAGTAGTCACATTTGTTATTATTACTATGATTATACGAGTTAATCTTTTGGTACATCAAACAATTAGAGAAGTGTAAAATGAAATATTTACTTGCCGGTTAGACTATATGATAACTAGTCATATGCAACTATCAAAGGACTATGCTTGTGCTTTGTGTTGGTCTTGACAAGACAGATACAAAGAAATGGGAGAAAAGGCTCCTGGGAAAACCAAAGGAGTTCTGACATAGTATTGACTCAGTGAATACCAGAAACCGACTCCACCCATATTGACTCTCTCGTGTTGGTACAGGTCGATCCCAGATGGGAATATTTATGTCCCGAATTGGTTTCTCAGGGTTTCATATAGAACAGCATTTGAGTTTGTTCCAGCTCACGTGTTATCTTTTCTTTGGTGATGTTGACTTTACCGTTTACCAAGGTACTTGGTTTAGATCCAGCCAAGCATCATGTGAGGTGTAGGAGCTGTTCGGTAGTAGGCGGATAGCCAAATAGAAAAACCATAATAATAAGACATCTTCGCATTTTCTGGAGGTTTCCGCTTACCTTATGAGTGGAGAAGTAGTAGTATCTTGCAACAGCCGATAAAATGCATTTTAGGAAGGGTATTTAATGACTAAACATGATTTTTTTTTGGAAACTGCAAGCTGAAAAGTTGCCAAAAGGTGATGTATGCATACGCTCTCGAAAATTTCCTTCGAATAATTTATTTTTAGTTTTCCTCGTTTTACATCCAGTGAAATCTATCTTGATGGGAACTTTTACACATGCAGCAAACCTGTTACAGTAGAGGAAGTGTTGAAAATAGACATTAAACCCGGCTGGAAGAAAGGCACGAAAATCACGTTCCCCGAGAAAGGCAACCAGTGTGTGGGCAAGGTCTCCGGCGATCTCGTCTTTGTGGTCGACGAGAAGCCACACGGCGTATTCAAGAGGGATGGAAACGATCTGGTGCTGAATAAGAGGATATCTCTTCTCGAGGCTCTCACGGGAAAGACCCTTGCCATTGTTACTCTTGATGGTAGGACGATATCTGTCCCGGTCACAGATATCGTCCGACCTGGCCATGAAGTGGTGATAGCGAACGAAGGAATGCCGGTGTCGAAGGAACCGGGAAAGAAAGGTAACTTGCGGATCAAGTTTGATGTCAAGTTCCCGTCGAGGCTCAGCGAGGAACAGAAGTCTGATCTGAAGAGGGTATTGGGAGGAAGAAGCAGCAGCTGACTCTGTTGAGGAAGGATATGAAGATGTTACCTGATCTCACCGACAGTGCAAGCCCTTGGATGTAAATACCTTTAACATATGGCGTCGGCGGCGTCTTAGAGAGGAAAAATGTGCATATTAGGAAGGAACATAATGTGGATGGATGTGTTTATTAGCCATTTGCCAAGGAGATGGATGGGATGTAGCTAAATTAAGCAAGCTCTAATGTCAGGCAGCTGCTGCTGGGGAAGTAAGTAACCTTTGGGGTTTATCGTATGGATGGATTACCTGTAGGCCGTTGTCTGATGTTTTTTTTTTCTTTGTTTATTGTGTTTTTCCTTGTCTACAATTGCGTTCTAGAAATGTAGAATGTAACGCTGTTTAATATTTTGCTTATACTAAACTTTGCGAGTAGTAGATCCGTTTCCAAGTATTTATTGGGTTTTACCCAATTTGGTCACATGTCTCTTCACAATTTGCTCCTTTTTTTTTCGGTTCCTGAATTGTGTCTAGAGTTGCATAGTTGCATACGAGGCACGAGCGGCGCTGATGTGCTCTTGCCATCAAAATGCTGGCCATTATCAGCAGTTTCTGGTCTGGATTCAGTTCTGTGTCAACGCTGTCGCTTTGAGCCTCCCTTTGCTGGATTTAGGATTGTAGCTCTTGTTGACATTTCATCTCTGCTTCTATTGTTGACATTTCATCTCTGCTGACTGCTTCTAGTCAATCCCATTATATGGTAGTGCGAGGCATATATGGTAAATTGTAACAGTCAGCCGTTCGTTTCCTGATTCCTTTTTTGACAGGGCGACTAATCCCTGTCTGGCGTAGAGATCATCACCACAGTGGGTTTTACCTCTCTCAACCATCTACCAGGTGTGCTTTTACTTTGGGAGACTTTGATCACTGACTTCGCAAACCAAGTGGCAATGTTTCCCTTCACACGGGGAAACCCTAGGTTGAAATTTGAAGACAAACTATGTAATTCCAAACATCGATAACTTGTTAATATGTTCATAATGTTGATGGAGGGAGACAATTTCTACAAATGTATGGAAAGATAAACAAAAATTCGTAACTACTGATGGGCATTCAAGTATGTACGAGCATCCCGTCTATTTCCTTGCTATAAACTTGGAGTTCTACTACTTTGTGTTCATAACGCATAAGGTGAACATATTTTGATCACGTTAATCCTTCTGACACGCGTCTTTTTTTTTTGGACAAACACGAATATATCGTCACAACAGTGGGTTTTGCCTTTCCCCAACAAAGTCATCATCAGGGTCCAGCCCAACGCAACCATCTACTTCTATTGCTTTCTCAATTTACTTTGATCACTAACCTCTTAGCTTTATGATTCCCCAGATATTCTACAAGGCAAACTAATTTGCAATGTCTCCCTTCATACCGGGAAATCCCGGGATGATTCTCTTCCCAGCCTAAAGTTACGAGCATTCTAAATATCTACAAGAGTGGCGTCTATTTCCTTGCTATAAACTTGCACTTCAGCTACTAAAACTGTGTTTATCATCTACAAAAGCTGTCCACATTTCTACCGAATACCTTATGATTTTGATCATTGGAACTCATATCATACAACAAACAAGAACACCCAATTTCACCAATAATCCATGCACGAGCACGACCCATCTTTGAAGTGGTGGAACCGGAGCCGATCTCTCACAACAATCTCCACATTGTAGATCTTCGATATCATCTTCGTCACGTTATGGCAGTCCCTGCACACCCGGAGGTTTTTAAATATCCGAATAGCTTCCCCTGGTTTTGCATTCAGGAGCCCAAACCCAATAGCTAGCCTCTCACTGTGAAGCCTCAACGACTCCTTCCTACCTTGTTCAAGCTCATCAACTAACGGCGCTTGTGTATAATCCGGCATGTAACCCAATGACCCGAGCCTTTCATCAATCTCATCCAAAATCAGATATATCTCTTTCGTCCGCGGATGCGATGTATCTCCTGCGAAAAATTCATGAGTGATACCATCTACTTCAATTGAAGTACAACCTGGCTCTTTTGCTAAACCCTTATCCGTCATTAGTTTCCTCACCAATCCGACCTCGTTCCACTTACCCGCGGATGCATAGATCTTAGACAAGAGGACATATTCGCCACTGCATTCATCCACTTCTGAATTTATTAGTTTTCTAGCGACTTCTTCGCTAAGCTCTAAGTTTGTATTTTTCTTGGAACAAGCATCAAGAAGACTCCTCCATATGATTGCATCAGGCTTCACAGGCATGTTTGATATAATTCCCAGTGCTTCATCGATTAAGCCAGCGCGTGCGAGGAGATCTACTAAGCAACCGTAATGCTCTAACATTGGTTCAATTCTGTATCCGTTGATCATTTTGTGGAAGAATTTGCGGCCCTCAGAAACCATGCCTCCGTAGTTGCAGGCACTCAAAACACCAACGAATGTGACCGAATTAGGTTTAATGCCTTCGTCAACCATCTGGGTGAAATTGTCTAAGGCAAGATCGGCTTGGCCGTGCATTGCTAGGCCGAGAATCATGGAGTTCCACGCATTTGCATCGCGTCTATGCATAGTCGTGAAAACCTGCTTAGCCATGTCTAATGACCCACATTTGCAGTACATGTCCACCAATGACGAACTCATTAGAGAATCACCGGCTATGTCGATATCACACTTCGTCAAAACATAAGCATGAATCCACATCCCAGTCGCTAAAGCTCCCAACCCAGCACAAGCATTGATTGCGCTCTGGAGCGCGTACCCGTCCGGCTCAAACGACTTCTGCATTTCAGTGAACAGCTTCAGTGCACTATCAAACTCCCCCAATTCGACAAGCGCATTGATCATAACGTTCCACGAAACAACGCTTCTCTCAGGCATTTTATCGAACACGTTGCGGGCTTCTTTCAAACACCCACATGTTGAGTAGAAATGAATCAAGCTGTTGTTCACATACACATCAGAAGCCAACCCAAGTTTCAGAAGCTGACCATGGACCTGTTTGCCTTCAGAGAAGGCGAATACGTAAGCGCAAGCCTTGAGAACGAAAGGGAAAGTGTGGTTATCAGGCGAAACGGCTCCATTCTTCAGCATTTCTTTGTAGGTGAGAATGGCTTGCTCTTTCCGATCGGAGCTATGAGCACAAGCCCTGATGAGGGTATTCCACATGAAGGAATTGGGTTCTTCGATCTGGTCGAAGACTCGGAAGGCGTAATCGAGACTGAAGAGGGTCGAGGAATGGAGAACGCGGCTGTAGAGGAAGAGGGCGTGGTATTGATTGGTGGGTGCTGTGCGGAGGGTTTTGGCGTGGATTTCTTTGAGGTGAGAGACGGAAGTGCATTGGTTCAGTTGGTGAAGAAGGTTGCGGTGGTGGTGGTTGGAATTGGGTCTTTCGTCGTTGGTGGTGTGAGAGAGAAGAGTTGGAGAAGGTACGTTTGGGGTGACTGATAAAACCACCATGGCTAATGTTTAGCATGGATAGATGGACAAGATAAGAGAGAGTACTTAAGCCAGTCGTATAGACTCTTTTTGTAGGGAAATGTAATCATAGAGAGCCAAAAAGGAGCAATTCTTAGGTGCTCATAGAGCAAATCACACGTGGTGCTCTATTCCACTCACATGTTGACATCTACACTAGAAGTGGGGTGAGTGGGAGAGAGAAAATAGCAATATAGGAATCTGTTTTTTTTCTATAACCTATAGGGGTAGTGGTTAACCCTAGTGGGTACATGTGTCAGTTACTGAATGGTGTAGAGCACCACATGTCATACTGACGTGGTGCTCTTAGAGCAACTAAAAATTTCTCGCCAAAAAGTAGCAAGTTATACAATCTGAGATAAATTCCCTCTCTAACCAAGTGGGGATGTTTGAACTTCTAGCTCTCTTAGCCAAACGTTGGCTGAACACCCTAATATTTATATAAGACTTAGCTTGCAAATCACTTGAAGTTTTGAGTCAGATGAGTAATTCCTTGTTCAACAATGTTTGCTGACATCTACAGAACATAGAATGTCTAAAATATGAATGAGTACAAATACTATACATTCTCTGTTGTTTGAATTTGACTACAACGAGGGTTGAACCTCCGTGTACTTTCTTTTTTTTTTCACCGGCAACGAAAAATATTAGATAGATATGAAAGTTAGGTTACATCATCGAGTATGTGGGACATATCCCCTAAAAGTCAGAAAGGGAACAAGCCCTAAGTTCAACAGAAAGGAGACAAATAAAAGACATAGATAACGAGGCTCCACCAACTAAAAGCAAAATCGAGCATTTTCTTGGGCTGATTTGGCGAGCGCATGGGCTTTGGAGACCTCCGATCTGGAGGCTTTGGAGACCGTGCACTAAATCAGGCGATGAAGAAGCTCTAAGGTAGCATGGATGGTGGCAGAGTCCTCGAACGATCCTTTAGAGGGATCAAGCAGCTACGAGATTAGATTAGTACGGTCATAAATGAAATCAACATAATAGACATGGTAGGATAAACACCAAGAGCAAGCATAGTAAATGGCCAGTAATTCCGTGTGGAAGGTCGAGTGAGCAAAAGTGCGGCGTTGCTCTGAGTGGAGGAGTTGGCCGTCCATGGAGAAAGCTGCGAAGCCAATTCCTGCAGAACATGTGGCTGCATTCCAAGCCCCGTCGATTTGGATGATAGTCTCATGGGTATTGTTCCGGGGGCAGGAGCCCCCTTTGTAGTGAGGTGGGGATCTCCCCTGAGCCTGGGGGCGCCGGGCATGATTTATCTCTTTGGAAGCTGCAAGGAATTGAAAGGCTGCAGAGACTGCATCAGAGGTGATCTTAGCTGTACAATCCCAGATTCCGTTGAGCAAAGCATTGTTCCTTGCTTTTCAGAGGATCCAGAGGATGGCCATGAAGGCACATATATTTTTGCTATCCTTCTTCAGAGCGGAGAGCCAATGGATGATCCAGTCAGAGAGGTTGAGGTTTGGGGGGGGGGGGTGTTCAGGATTTGACCACCAAAAGGGGATCTTCCCCAAATATCAGTGGCAGTGCTGCAGCAACGAAAGATGTGGTCGGGGGTTTCCTCCTGGTTCGGGCAGGAGTGACAGTTTGGGGAGATGTGGGGGAGGCGTTTGGCAATGGAGTGTTTTGTGGGGAGGGCATTAGAGAGTGTTTTCCAAAGGTTGAGTTTGATTTTTTCAGGGAGGGGAAGGTTCCAAAGGGTGTGCCAGTGGGTAGGGTTGAGGGTTCTATAGAAAGATTCAATATGAGAGGCCGGGGCAAGGGTCTGTGGGAGGTTGTTAGGGTGTAGGTGTCGGCCAGATTTGTTAGAATAGGACCCTGAGAGGGTGAAGGGCCATACCAGCTTGTCGGATTCAGTGGTGGTGTGTAGTCGGATGGAGAGAATGTGTGGGATAAGTAAGGATGGGATGTGGGTGAATAAGGTTTGGATGTTCCAGGAGGGAGAAGGAGTAGTCAAGGTTATGAGATCCGAGACCCAACGAGTGGGGTCAGGGTTGGCACCAAGGAACGTGGCGTGTGTGGGTTTGAGGGAGGGGATCCATCTATCGGTGTATACGTGGACAGAAGTTCCATTTATGATATGCCATCTAAGGCCTTCATTTAAGAGGTCTCGGCCATGGAGGATGCTTCGCCATGTCCAGGAGCAGTTTTTTGAGGGGCTGACCTGGAGTAGGGACTCTGATCTGCAGTACTTGGCCTTGAGAACATGGGAGAGAAGGAGGTCAGGTTGGGAGAGCATGCGCCAACAGTGTTTCACAAGGAGGGCTTGGTTGGTGCTTCTGAGGTCGGTAAGTCCAAGACCTCTGAGGTGTTTTGGTTTGAGGAGGAGGTCTTTTTTGACAAAATGCATGGGCTTTGGGGAGTTGGGCTTCGACCAGAAGTTTCGGATGGTTGAGGAGATCCGGTCGTAGGTGGAAAAGGGGAGCTTGAAGGTAGAAGCGGCATAGGTGGGGACGGTCTGAAGGACATACTTGGCTAGGGTGAGATGTCCGGCGCTATTGAGCCAAATTCCTTGCCATCCATTGGTTCTAGTGGAGACGTGGTCAAAGATAAATCTGAAGAAGGACTTCTTTTCAGCTCCAGGGTTGGTGGGGAGGCCCAGGTATCTGGTGGGGTTGTCTGAGAGAGGGAACGAGAGGTTTCTATAGATGCTTTGGATAGTTTGAAGGGAGGAGTTTGGGCTAGGGACGAGTGTAGTTTTGTCCTGGTTTATGATTTGGCCGGAAAATCTGCAGAAGTCCTGGACAGTGGATGCCAGGCGTTGGTTGCTTCTGTTTGTGGCTTCGAAGAAGACGAGGCAATCATCAGCGGAGAAAAGGTGGGAGATGGGGGGGGCTGAGGGGTGTAATTTGATGCCAGTGCATGATCGACTTGTATCCAGGGCATGGAGGTTTTGGGAGAGGGCTTCGAGATAGAGAATGAAGAGGTATGGGGAGAGGGGGTCTTCTTGCCGCAATCCTTTACTGGGGTGAAGATGCTTGAAGGTCTTACGTTGATGAGTACAGCCATGGAGGTGGTGGAGAAGCATTGGGTGAGAAGGGTGATCCAGTGGGTGGGGAAGTTCATTTTGGCGAGGAGGGTGGAGAGGAATTGCCAGTCTACTCTGTCGAAGGATTTTCTCATGTCGATGTTTAGAGCTGCGAGGTGGTGCGTCCCGATTTCCTTCCGTTGATGTAGTGGAAAAGCTCATTTGCGAGGATTGAGCTGTCAGTGATTTGTCTGCCAGGGACGAAAGTGTTCTAGTTTGGGCTAATGAGGCTGTTGAGGATGGGTTTTATTCTGTTGGCTAGGGTTTTAGAGATAATTTTGTAGAGGTTGTTGCAGAGGCTGATGGGTTTGAAGTCAGAAGGGTTCATGGCTCCGGGTTTTTTGGGATAAGGACAAGATGAGTGAGGTTAACTTCTCTCAGCATTCTACCCGAGCGAAGGAACGAAAGAACAGCATGGGTAATTCTGTCACCTACGATGTCCCAGTATTCTTGAAAGAAAAGGGCTGGCATACCGTCGGGGCCAGGGGCTTTGTGGGCACCCAGATCAAAGGCGGCAAATTTTATTTCAAATGGGTAAAGGGTTTGTCGAGGTGGGCAATATGGGAGTGAGAGAGGGTGGAGTGAAAATTTGACCACCCAGGCCAGTCGTTAGGGTTAGGGGGAGAGGTAGGGGACTGGAAAAGGTTTGAGAAGTGGGAGACCAAAGTGGAGGCTATATCTGTTTCAGAGGTGTGGGTGGTACCGTCATGATCCTGGATTAAGCTAATCCGAGAGGAGGCTTGTTTGATCTTGAAGGATTTGTGGAAGAGGGAGGTGTTGCAGTCCCCTTTATGAAGCCATCGGACCCGTGACTTGTTTTCTCAGTATTCCTCTTCCTTGAGAATTAGGGTTTCCAACTTGAGGCGGGTGCTTTGTTCCTGCCGGGCGAAATTCTGGGAATGGCTGAGTGAGTGGCTTCTATGAAGGTCCTTGTAGGGTTTTGATTCATGGATGCGCAACGGAAGCATAAACAAACATAAAAACCATTCAAAACCCTCCAAGGATCACAAGTCAAGAGACATAACGATGGTAAGGGTTAGAAATCATAAACACACCTTAGGGTTCTCCTTTGATGACTTCAAACGCGAATTGTGTCACGTTCTCTATGGTTGATCCATGCCTAGAGTTGATCCTAGATCTCCCAAGTCCTTGGTGCTAGCCCGGAAGAGGAAGAGGAAGAAGAATCACGCAAAACGAGACCCAAAAAGGAGGGTCTCGGCCTCCTTTGGCCGACGGGGACGGGGCGGCGGCAAGGGGGCGGTCGGCTCCCTTGTTGCTTGCTCTCTCTCCTTTTGTTCTCTCCCACTCTTTGTTATGTTCACTAATGAGCATAAGTTATGTGGGAAGGAAGGACGGAAGGTCCTTTATATAGTCCAACAACTCCTTGCCAACTACCTAAAGGACTTATTCTAGTCCTACTAGAATTCAATTTAGTCCCTTCCTTGCAAATTAGTCCCTACTAAGTTTGCAAGGGTTTGCAAAGTGATCCTTCTAATTAATTAATCCAATTAATTAATTCCCAAATCTAGTTCAACTCTATATAGCGTGTGACCCCATAGGTTCTATCTAGTTGGTAGCAACTATTTGCTAATATGGAGCGGTCTCTGGCAAAACATTCATTCTAGCCAACTAATAGAATAGTCATCTTGACAACCTTTGTACAAGTAATTGTCTCATCCCTTTGTCTCTATATCCGGATTGGACACGAGACATACAAGTCACACTCGTATATCCAATCCATAGTTTCTCGATCCATGGGAATAGCCTTATTCGTGCAAATAACATCAATATCCCATATTGATTTATTTGAGTCTGGCCAGACATTCTATAAGCACTATCCCTCGAGTGGCCTAGGATATTTGCTCCCGTTATGTGGGAGGGAAAAATCCTATCTACGTCCACTACGATCTCTAAGCTTGCTTCTTATTGTATCCAGTACACGCTTTTATAACTACCCAGTTACGGTGTAGCGTTTAACGCTACCAAGATCACAATGATCCACAACTAGAATATCTAGTGACTTCAAGTCTAAGGATGACAATACCATTGTACCGCGAGAAGCGCTTGTGACTCAACATAACGTGTATGTAGCCTTCTCGGAGATGGGTCAATCTAGTGCAACATTCCCTAATGCACACCTATGTGTTGGATCGTGATATCTCCATATCAATCCAACCCCATACTAGTCTATAGATGATTGTCCCATTAATCATTATACCTGACTAGAGATATTTAAGATAAACAACACAATTGTAAATCTAAGGAATTCATTATATTAAATATCCAATAAATAATAAATGAATTTCTAGCCACAAATAATTCATACTAAACTAGATTGCCTCTAGGGCATCTATTCCAACAGTCTCCCACTTGCACTAGAGCCAATCTGGCGCATCTCGTATGCCCATGCTCCTAGTGTGCCCTTCATGCTTCCACTGCGTGAGAGGCTTTGTAAGCGGGTCTGACAGATTATCATCTGTAGGAATCTTGCATATCTGAATGTCTCCTCTATCGATAATATCTCGAATCAGATGAAACTTCCTGAGCACGTGCTTGGACTTCTGGTGCGACCTTGGTTCCTTTGATTGCGCGATCGCCCCAGTGTTGTCACAGAACAACTCAACTGGATCCGCAATGCTAGGGACCACACCAAGTTCAGAAACAAACTTTCTGATCCAAACAGCTTTCTTTGCTGCGCCATTTGCAGCAATGTACTCAGCCTCTGTTGTAGAATCAGCTACCGTCTCTTGCTTGGAACTCTTCCAGCTCACCGCTACTCCATTCAGGCAAAACACATATCCCGATTGTGATCTAAAGTCATCTATGTCGGTTTGGAAGCTTGCATCAGTGTAACCCCTTACACGAACTCTTCCTCACCACCAAATATCAAGAAGGCATCCTTAGTTCTTCTCAAGTACTTTAGGATGTTCTTGACTGCAATCCAGTGACTCTCACCCGGATTGGATTGGTATCTGCTTGTCATACTCAAGGCATATGACACATCTGGTCTAGTACATAACATGGCGTACATGATAGATCATATGGCCGAGGCATAGGGGATTCTACTCATGCGTTCTTTCTCAATCTCATTGGAAGGACAACCACTCTTCGAAAGAGTGATTCCATGTGACATGGGCAAGAATCCCTTCTTGGAATCTTGCATGTTGAACCGCTTCAACACCTTGTCAATATATGTACTCTGACTTAGGCCTAGCAACCTCTTAGATCTATCTCTATAGATCTTTATACTGAGTATATAGGCTGCTTCCCCTAAGTCCTTCATTGAGAAACACTTTCGTAGCCAATCTTTAACAGATTGCAGCATGGGAATGTCGTTTCCAATGAGTAGTATGTCATCCACATACAAGACCAGAAAAACTACAGAGCTCCCACTAACCTTCTTGTAGACACAAGATTCATCTTCGTTTCTGATGAAGCCAAACTCTTTGACCACTTCATCAAAACGTCGATTCCAACTCCTAGAAGCTTGCTTCAATCCATAAATGGACCGTTGCAGCTTACAGACTTTGTTGGCTTGCTTTGGATATGCAAAACCCTCCGGCTGTATCATATACACGTCCTCGAGGAGATTCCCATGAAGGAATGCTGTTTTGACATCCATCTGCCAAATCTCATAGTCGTGGTATGCTGCAATCGCAAGTAGGATTCGGATGGATTTGATCATAGCGACTGGTGAAAAGGTTTCATCATAGTCAATACCATGAATCTGTCTGAATCCTTTAGCCACCAATCGGCCCTTATAGGTAATCACATTACCATCCATGTCGATCTTCTTCTTGAAGACCCACTTGCACCCTATGGGCCGCGCCCCATCGGGTGGTTCCACCAAAGTCCATACTTTGTTGGTATACATGGATTCCATCTCGGATCTCATGGCTTCCAGCTGACAGCGTAAACCTATCTTCTTTTTCGCAAGTGTACGATCAAGTAATATAGAGTATGTAATTGTGACTCTGGTTGTCGAACCCTCGAGAACAGTTTAAGTTTTGTTAATTAGAATTAGAATTAGGCACAAAGTTTGTAAAAATGAGGAAGGTTTGGGATTTGCCTCTACTAAATTGCGGTAAATAAAAACAGTAAAAAACTTATTTTATTTTTCTGTTGAATATTTTGCAGGAATTGTTGTAGTTGTAAAAGTTGATAATTCTAAAAATCTAGGTTCCGGGATCCCCTAGGGTTACTCTCCAGCTTTCATGGTATATTCGATTTCAGAAACACACGGTGGTTTTGTTTATGCCAGCATACCAATAGTACAATCTCCTCTCGGTCTCATGCACTTATCACTTGACTGCAGATTTTCGGGTCCTCTCGGTCCACCTAAATCTGCAGGTTCGTTCTAAGTCTGCTAGGGTTACAGGTTCTCCTCTCGGTCTCCCCCTAAACGTCTAACAGTTGGTCTAATGCTTCTGGGCTAGTCCCCTGATTCTCTTCACCTCTCGGTCCATCAAGGCAGAGTACTAAATCCTGTCTTTTCTTCCTAACTTTCACTGGTCACTCTCGCGCACCAGATCCTGCCTGTAACACTCCTGGGTGATCAAGCCATTCATGTATGTGAATAAAATCAAAGACAGAATAATAAACAAACCATCCTGTATTAAGACTTAGCTAACCATGCATCTGAAAATCAAACAACCAAGTCTGCTGAATTCATAAACCCTAGGTTCACCGAGAACCTAGGCAAAAGGTCTAGCTAGCTTGCATTATTTAAAAACAACGTTTCATAAAGAGAGAAAAGATCAAACTAGTTATTTTTCTGAAAATACTGGAAAACTGCTCCAATCCTGCTCTGCTCCAACTCCTGGCTGCTATAAAACTGGCTGTTGATGATGATGATAGCTGTGAGTGTGTATGCGTAACCCTAATTCAGTGCTGGGACACCTCCTTTTATACTGCTACAGTCTACAAAACTGATGCACGAAATTCCTGTTTTACCCTCGAAAAGACCCGTCCTGTAAGCTTCTGGAAACCTTCTGTGCGTCCGAACGCACACTTCCTGCGTTCAAACGCAGTGCGTCTGAACGCACACCCTCTGCGTTTGAACGCAGGCCTTAGCAGTTTTTTCCTTTTTCCTCTTCTGGCTTCTGGACCCATGCGTTTGAACGCAGCTCCTCTGCGTTTGAACGCACCCCTTGGCCTTCTCTTCTCTTGAGTGTTGAGTCCTGCGTTTGAACGCAATAAGTGCGTTTGAACGCACCCCTTGATTTTTCAGCACTTCGTCCTCTGACCCCTGCGTTTGAACGCAGACTGCCTGCGTCTGAACGCAGGACTTAACCAATTTTCCTGCCATTTTCCTGCTGCCATCTTCTCGTGCGTCTGAACGCAGCTCCTGCGTTTGAACGCACAACTTAGCATTTTTTTTTTCTCTTTTTTCTGCTCAGCTTTCCTGACACGTTGCCTCCCATCCAAGTTAATCTCATGCATTTTTCGGCACCTGTTACCTGCACATCATAACACGCACCCGCGATCATATCCAACAAACAAAAGTATGCATAAAATTACTCAAATTTTACAATCATGATCTATAAATCTCTGCCTCGTATCAGGTGGAAAATAAGCTGAAAATGGCCAAACTCAACTCTCACAGGGTTAAAACCAATGGTAAAAAGATTTCCCAAACTAATACATTTTCAAGCTGTCAAAATACCCCCACACTAACCTCTGCTCGTCCCGAGCAGACCCTTGCATACTGCCCTGCAGACCCATTTTTGCATACTTTAATTGCATACTTCCCCTCTTTCACAGATTCAAGACACAGACCAAAACACTCAATAGACGACTGACTCAAATACAGAATATACACAAACTGACTCAAGACACAGCTAAAATTTTTTTTTTTTTTATTTATTTATTTTGTTTTGAAATTGGGCAACCTCTCTGTCATAAACTGAAATCATCAAATCCTCACAAGCTTATTTCGAAATTCCACAACATGCAACAAGAAATGATATAAACTGATCCTATGCACAAGCTCACTAAGGTATCCCCAAACATCCACCAAACCAACCAAGATAAAGCACGTCTTTTGACTTTGAGGGTCCAGGCATCTGTAGTCAACAGATAATTTTTCTTCGCCAAGTCATTTGAGGTTTTCAGACCCTCTTAGCCGTTATTGCGTTTGTTTTGCAAATTGTCCCATTGCTGGGAGACACAACTCCTGTGTAATACGGCTTGACTTTAATTTCCCTCTTAAGCTCTAAATTGGATTGAATCCAAATTTTCCATGTGAATGGAAGCACATTATGTTGTTTCTCCTTTAAGCACAAAATATTATTTATTTATTATTATTATTATTTTTTTTTCTTTTTTTTTTCTTCTTTTTTTTTTATAATCCCCTCTGGTTTTTACAACTGTGCAGTAGAGCGTTAAGAGTGCGGGCTTTTTAGGATTTTCTCTTGGAACCACCTTAAGGGATGGTGGTGTACATTCTCCAACTTCGCTTAGGCTACAGATTTGTACCACATAAAACCGACTCTACACGAAGGTCCACCCCAGATTCCAAGAGTCCACCAGTTTCCACGGGAAACAGAATATTCAATTATCTAAGGATCAAATCTGCCTAGCACACTAGAGAAGTCAAAAGTATGCCTGTTATCTACTTTCCTCATTCCTGAATACCCGGGATAGCCTGTCGTTGAAATTGTGCACAAAATACTAAAATTTGAAGTATCCCTGCTACGGTGCTTCCTACTCTCATAAGCTCTTTCATTGGATTCTCTTCAGTTTCTAGGTCCTAAGTTGCCCTTTCTCAAAAAAAAAAAATAAATTTTTAGAATTATTTATTTATTATTATTATTATTTTTTTTTTTTATGCAAGGTCAGAAAGGTTGGTGGGTAGACTCAACATAAAAAACGTGCTGACTCAAATAATGAAAAATAAAATGAAAAATAAAATTGACAAAAATATGCTGACATGGCTATGCAGGAGGACACGATTCCCCACCCCCACACTAGAGGTGGCGCGTCCTCGCGACTCTACTGATCTGGTCTGTAACTAGAATCTGTGTTCTCCGGAGTAGACTGGTCAGTCGGCTCGGGAGATGGTGAAGGGGTTCGCCCTCTGGCGCGTTTCCTCGCAGCATGGCGTGCTGCGGCAGCGGTACCAGCGTGACTGGCACCGGGATGGGCACTGCTGGCCCCTGGGTCTGCATGCTCTCTCCTAGGCGGGTACTGGGTACCGGGTCTGCCGGGGTCACCTACACTGTCTGCATGTTCAGGGCTCGGTGTGGGGTCATGGCCAGAGAAGCTATCATATGGCCGGCTATCCTCCATTGTCCAGCTTGGACAATTATCACTCGAATAGCGGTCCGGGAAATTAAACCTCTTACCACGCATGTTGCTCTGAATTTCAGCGAGTGCCGCCTCATGAGCTCTCATGGCGGATGTGTGAGCGTGGTAGATATGCTTCTGGGTCTTGAACAATTTGCCAAGACCCCTGGCCATTTTCTTGACCGTCCTTACCAGGTAGTTCTGTACTTTTTCTTGGGCCTTAATTTTCTTTCTGACCCATTCCTCATGCTCAGTCCTCTCCAGGCACCCAAAAGAACTGCGCCTGGCCCCTCTGCTAGACTGCCCCAAGTCAGGGTCGGCCTGCCTGTGTTCGCTGGAACTGGCAGATCGGGGCAGTGGGAAGGGACCTGGTAAGGCTGGAAAACCCCCATCACCGGGAGGGGGCGGTGGTGGCATACCAACACCCCCACCCTGAGGTGGAACATCATCATCATCGTCCACTTGGACATATTCAGGAGGCCCGTGCACGGCCTCATGCAGCGCACATCTCATGTTCTTGTACTTTCGAACCTGAATTGGTCGAATATCTCTCAGGTCGCCAGGAATTACCACCAGATAGTCCTGTGCCATTTTTGTTAACATCCCCAGGAGACCCAAACCCTTCTTGCTGTGAGTCTCTCTCCGTTCCCGGAAAAACTCACAAATAATCTCCGGGAGGCTCACAGGCTCGCGGGCCATCAGACAGTAAACAAGCAGGGCAATATTATAATCAATGCGGGTAAAGTGTTTTATACCCACAACTCTGTTGTTCACCCACTTGGTCCACCATCTCGCCTCTCGAATCAGGTAGGTCGCAGGGAGTTTCCGGTAGGAAGGACTCCGTTCAGGGTAGTACCAAGCAGCGCCGGGTACACCAGCACACAGGGTGGTCAAGATCTGCTCACTCAACTGCTCAGATGGATGACGTCTCAGTTCCTGAAACTGACAGTCATCCAACACTAACTCCAGACCCAGACTCTCTCGGATACTCTCTGGGGTGATTCGAATCCATCTCTTTCTGCAGTAAATCCAGTCAATTGACTGGGCTTCACTGTTCATGCACTGCTGGAGATTGCTGTAAATCTCCTTAGCCAGCACAGAACTGACCTGCAGATTGGTAAACCCAGTAAACAAATCCCCAAAATGATCCTGCCCAGTGTAGTTGAACAGTTCATCCCCCATTGCTACTCTATCACGGGGAAAGGTCCTCTCAGCAGGTATGTCATACCGAATCTTTTTGTCTTGCAGAAAAAAACGGTGAGCCTCCATGTTAACAAACCTATGGTCGCAGAAATGGTTAACCCTAAGCAATCGGCAGTCTATGATATTCAAAGGTGCAATCGCCCTATCCGGCCTCATGTAAGGTTGATCCTCCTCCATTTCAAGATTCAAACCGTAAAAAAAAATGAAAATATTCAAAGAGAGTGAAAAGATAGAACCTGGCTACCCGGAGTGAATCTTACGGGTACAGATCTGGAAATTTATCTCTGAAGTGGATCTGTTGGTGTTTGGATCGGATGAGTTGGACCACCCCCACACTGTTCCTGACCTTCTGGTGGTCCTGCGGTGGTCGTCGGAGGCTGCTGGCGGCAGACTGCTCTGGTGGCTGCTAGGGCAGAGAGAATTTTCTAGAGAGAGAGTTGAAAACTGGAAGACTTGTGTGAAAATGAGTCACTGTCATCCGTACAGTATATATAGGCAAACTTTTAGAAATTGCAGAATGGCCCTAAAATTTCAAAATTTTTCAAATTTTTCCGAAATTTTTGATCCCGCTCAAATGTGCGTTTGAACGCATCTCCTGCGTTTGAACGCACAGCTTAATTTTTTCTGGAAATTTTGAAGATCTGATGATCTGCGTTTGAACGCACGGTGTGCGTTTGAACGCAGTGCTTGAATGTTCTTGAATTTTCTGGGTCTGATGAGTTGCGTTTGAAAGCACATGAGTTGCGTTTGAACGCAATGCTTATCTTCTGCAATCTCTCTGATGAGCTGCGTTTGAACGCACATGAGTTGCGTTTGAACGCACGCCTTTGTCTCTAGAAATTCTCTGCTGATTGGGTCTGCGTTTGAACGCAGCTCCTGCGTCTAAACGCACGTCCTTAGATTTTTCCACCTCATCTCTGTCTTCTTGCGTTTGAACGCACATGAGTTGCGTTTAAACGCACCACTTGGTGGCTGGAATTTTTACTGCGTGTTCTGCGTTTGAACGCATGACTTCTGCGTTTGAACGCAAATGTGTTAACCGTTTCCAGTGCTTTTCCTGTCCGTTGGTGGGGCTGCGTTTGAACGCGGGGTCCCTGCGTTTGAACGCACAAGTGCGTTTGAACGCATGTCTTCTGCGTTTGAACGCACGCCTCTGCTTCCTGAAACACTGAGTTCAACATTAAATCCCTCTTTCTCACTTTTCTCTCGAATTATGAACATTGTAAAAATTATATAAAAACAACTAATCTATGTTGGGTTGCCTCCCAACCAGCGCTTGTGATTTACAGTCGACAGCCCGACTTTGTTACCTCTGCTGTAATCACGGAATGTCGAGGTAGAGTGCCTCTACCTCCATGATTTCCTGAGGATCCCTGTATGGCTTGACTTTGTTCCCATTCACCTTGAAAACTGTATTGTCCCTCGGGTTCTCCAGCTCCACCACTCCCCATGATGTAATGTCCTTCACAATAAATGGTCCAGACCATCTTGAGCGCAGCTTCCCTGGATAGAATTTCATCCTTGAATTGTAGAGGAGAACCTTCTGCCCGATTTCTATCTTCTTTGGTAGAATGCGGTTGTCATGCCACTTCTTTGTTTTTTCCTTATAAATTTTGGCACTCTCATATGCAGTTTTACGGAATTCCTCCAGTTCAAGGAGTGCCATCTTCCGCTTATTTCCTGATAAACTGTGATCCATATTCAGCTGCTTGATTGCCCAGTATGCTTTATGCTCCAATTCTACTGGTAAATGACATGCTTTTCCAAACACCAGCTGGTACGGGGACATTCCCAGTGGGGTTTTGTAAGCAGTTCTGTATGCCCAAAGTGCATCATCCAGCTTTAACGACCAGTCCTTGCGTCCTGGATTCACAGTTTTTTCCAGTATGCTCTTTATCTCCCTGTTGGACACCTCTGCTTGCCCGTTTGCCTGAGGGTGATAAGGCAGTGATACCTTATGGATAGACACCCCGTACTGCTTTAGAACCTTGGCAAAGACTTTATTGATAAAATGAGAACCTTCATCACTGACCATGGCCCTCGGTGTTCCAAATCTGGTAAAGATGTTTCGTTTGAGGAACTTTTCCACGACTGACGCATCATTCTTCTGGCAGGCTATTGCTTCCACCCATTTTGACACGTAATCTACTGCCAATAAGATGTAGAGATTTCCCAGAGATGAAGGAAAAGGACCCATAAAATCAATACCCCATACGTCGAAAGGTTCGACTTCCTGCCAAAGTGTCATGGGCATTTCATTCCGCTGGGAGATATTTCCTGTCCTTTGGCAGCGATCACAACTCTGCGCATAATCATGGCAGTCCTTGAAAACTGTTGGCCAGAAAAATCCTGACTGCAGCACCTTGTGAGCTGTTCTCGGTCCGCTGAAGTGTCCTCCACATTGTGCTGAGTGGCAGTGCTGAATTACTTCCAAAATTTCGTGACATGGAATGCATCGACGGAGAATATGATCTGCCCCTTGTTTGAACAGATAAGGGTCGTCCCAGAAATATTGCCTGCAATCTGAAATAAATTTCTTTTTCTGCCAAGGGGTGATGTCTTCAGGGAGTGCTCCATTGACCAAATAATTGGCTATGGCATAGTACCAGGGCCGTCTATTGGTCTTGATCTTCATAATATATTCATCTGGAAAATTTTCTTGAATGGGCACCACTTCTTCTGTAGGTTTTTCCAGACGAGATAGATGATCAGCTACTACGTTTTCAACTCCCTTTTTGTCCCTGATTTCGACGTCAAATTCCTGCATCAGCAGAATCCAACGCAGCAGCCTTGGCTTTGCATCCTTCTTTTCCAGCAAGTATTTCAGTGCACTGTGATCTGTAAAAATAATGACTTTAGAGCCTACCAGGTACGATCTGAATTTATCCAGGGCAAAAACGACTGCCAGCAGCTCCTTCTCTGTAGTCCCATAATTAATCTGCGCCTCATTCAGGACCCTGCTGGCATAGTAGATGACGCTGCACACCTTGTCCTTCCTCTGTCCCAGTACCGCGCCCACAGCGTAATCACTGGCGTCGCACATCAGCTCGAACGGGAGGGTCCAGTCTGGTGTTGTGATAATGGGTGCAGTCGTCAGCCTTTCTTTAAGCACGTCAAAAGCTTCTTTGCAGGCTTCGTCAAATACGAAGGGCACATCTTTTCCCAACAAATTACATAGTGGCTTTGTAATTTTTGAGAAATCTTTAATAAACCTTCTGTAAAATCCTGCGTGGCCCAAAAAGCTCTTGATTGCCTTCACTGTGGTTGGATACGGCAGCTGCTTGATCACCTCTATTTTTCCTCTGTCTACTTCCAGCCCTTTACTGGAAATCCTGTGTCCCAGCACTATTCCTTCAGTAACCATGAAGTGGCATTTTTCCCAGTTGAGCACCAGGTTTGTTTTTCTGCAGCGAATCAGAACTCTGGCCAGATGGTATAAGCAATCTTCAAAGCTGTCCCCGAATAATGAAAAATCGTCCATGAAAACTTCCAAATTTTTCTCTATCATATCAGAGAAAATAGCCATCATACACCTCTGGAATGTTGCTGGAGCATTGCACAGTCCAAATGGCATTCGTCTAAAGGCGAACGTTCCATACGGGCAAGTGAACGTCGTCTTTTCTTGGTCTTCTGGATTTATATAGATCTGATTGTAGCCAGAGTACCCGTCAAGAAAGCAGTAATAAGCATGGTGTGCTAGTCTGTCCAACATTTGGTCCATGAATGGCAGCGGGAAGTGGTCTTTCAGTGTGGCATCGTTCAGCTTCCGATAGTCCATACAGATTCGCCAGCCAGTGACAGTTCGCTGGGCGATCTGTTCCTGATCAGCATTCTGCACTACTGTAATACCCCCCTTCTTTGGTACACACTGGACAGGACTCACCCAGGTGCTGTCTGATATGGGGTATATAATTCCTGCTTCTAGCCACTTCATGACCTCCTTACGTACCACATCTTTCATAATTGGGTTTAATCTTCTTTGAGGCTGGATAACTGGCTTCTTTCCGTCTTCGATTCTTATTTTGTGCATGCAATAATCAGGACTGATTCCCTTCAGGTCTGCAATTGTCCATCCTATGGCTTCTTTATGCTCTCGGAGTACCTCCAGTAGCTTTTGTTCCTGTTCCTGAGATAAAAGAGAAGAAACAATTACCGACAGGGTATTATTTTCACCAATAAAGGCGTACCTGAGGTGTTCTGGCAACTGTTTTAATTCCAGGGCTTGTGGTTCCTGGAGTGACGGGACCAGTGTCATTTTCTGCTCGCCTCCTTCATCCCTGTATAGCTTGACCCAGCTTTCTGTTCCCATGATCTGCTCATCCTGCTGCTCTTCTGTTTCCTCTGGAAATATGTCTTCAAATTCCTCCCATAAATCTTCTATCTCATCGCTTTCCAGATCATCAATTACCTCTACTGCAAAACAGTTTTCATGCCCATAATGATCGGGAAGCTGGAGAGATTTGAAAACATTAAATTTTACTTTTTCTTCATTGATTTGCATGGACAGCTCTCCACTTTTGCAGTTAATAATGGCTTCACCAGTCGCCAGGAAAGGTCTGCCCAGGATCAGCGGAACCTCTCCTGCCTCCATATCCAGTATCACAAAATCTGCTGGAAAAATAAGCTCTCCCACTTTTACCAGGATATCTTCAATTACTCCATAGGCAGGTTTCACGGATCTGTCAGCCATTTGAAGCATAATTCTTGTTGGACGTGGTTCTCCGACTCCCAGACTTTTGAAGATGGTCAGTGGCATCAAGTTGATGCTGGCACCCAAGTCGCATAAGGCTTTTCCTGTGTATGCACTGCCCAGGGTTACTGGAATAACAAAGCTGCCAGGGTCTTTCTTTTTCAGTGGTAGACCATTTTTTACACAACTGCTCGCTTCTGCCGTCAGATTCACTGTTTCGAAGTCACTCATTCGCCTTCTACCATACAAGATGTCTTTGAGAAACTTCGCATAAGTAGGCATTTTGGCAAGTGCTTCGGAAAAAGGTATATTTATCTGTAATTGCTTGAATACCTCCAGGAATCTGGCGTAGTCTTTGCTGTCATCTCTCTTACGTGTCTTCAGAGGGTAAGGAACCTCCTTGGAAATTGGCACTGTTTCTTGAGTACCCTCATTCGTCTGCTCTGCTTCCTGCTCGACCGAACCCCTTTTCTGAGGGTTAGCGGTTGAACTGTCTTCCCGGTCAATCACTTCCTGTTCAATAATCTTGGACTTTTCTGCGCGTGCATGACTGGGATACGGTGGATCCTGCAGTGCAATTCCACTCCGAGTTGTGATAGCATTGATTTGAGCGCGTGGATTGTTCACTGTGTTAGATGGTAAATTCCCTGGGGCTCGTTCTGCCTGGTTCTGTGCAAGCTGTCCATTCTGTACTTCCAAGTTGCGGATAGCAATCTTCATCTGGCTTACATCAGCAGTTAATGAGTCCATCTGTGCGAATCTAGTTTCCAACTGCTTATTGAATTTCTCCATATAGGACTCAAAATGTTGCTGAGACAGGTTTAGTTGTGGTGCTGCTTGTGCAGGCTGCGCTGGAGCTGTCTGTTGTGCCTGTGGCCTGTGCTGGAATCCTGGTGCATATAGTGCTGCATTGGGATTTCCGTAGCGAAACCCTGGATGGTCACGTGTGCCAGGTCTGTAGCGACTAGGATCCCACTGCTGCTGAACATAGTTGGCATCTTCGGTCTGAAGCTCCAGAATTGCTGCATCAAAGTCAGGTTCGTCCACTGATGCCACCGGCTTCTTTTCTGTATACACCTTCTTGACTAAGTCCTGTACCACTTTCGTGAGATTGTCAATCCTGTCATCAACCACTGGTTCTGCTGCTGCTGCGAGCCTGCGGTCATCAAACAGGCGAGTATCCTGTTTGGCTAATTGCTTCATCAGTTCGTATGCTCCATCCTTGTCTACATGGTATAAAAAGTTACCCCCAGCTTCCCTATCAATCCTGTCTGCATTCTCCCTGTCAAGTGCATGGTAGAATACCTGCAGAATCTTTGCGTCCCCGAAGCCGTGATTGGGGCATTTTTTCACGAGTCTCATTAGCCTGTCCCATGCATCTACAACTGTCTCCCCCATCTGCTGTTTGAACGATAAGATCTCACTCTGCAGCTTGATGACGCGGGATGCAGGGTAGAATTTTGCCAAGAAATCAGCAACACACCCTTCCCAGGTAGTGATAGACCTCGGTGGTCTTGCCTCCAGCCAATCCTTTGCTGTTCCGAACAAGCAGTATGGGAATAAAATCAGCTTCAGCGTGTCCGCTTCGACCCCTCTATACTTAATCTTGTTGCAGTAATCCTCAAATTTTCCAAGGAAGTCGTTTGGATCTTCATCTGCCTTCCCATTAAAAGGACAATGAGTCTGGGCGGTCTGAATGGTGGATGATTTCAGGTCGAAGTGCTCTGCTGTAATGGGAGGCACTACAATAGATGGTTGATGTCCTCCGGTTGGGACTTCAAAGTTTTCGACCAGCGCCCTTCCAGACCTGTTATAAGTCCTCTGATTGTTCCTGGCAGCAAAACCTGCTGCTATCAGCTCTTCAATGTAAAGAGCCATCTGTGCTGGAGTACGTTGCGGCTGTCCTGTGGGTGTTCCTGTTTCGGTTGTGGTGTCTTCTCCGTGCTCAGACATCGCGGCTCGGTGTCTGCGACTTTGCTCTCTGAAAAGTTTTTCGGGATCTTCGAGTGGTGATACCAGTTTGCTGGGCAATCTGGGCATAAATTAGAATAGCCTGAAAATCAGATTTCAAGAGCAGTAAGTCGAAAGAAAGTAACTGTGAAAATAAAAGAAAAACTCTGAGACTTATTCTAATGTCTTTTTAACAAAAACTGTAACCGTTCCCCGGCAACGGCGCCAAAAACTTGACAGCGTAAACCTATCTGCTTTTTCGCAAGTGTACGATCAAGTAATATAGAGTATGTAATTGTGACTCTGGTTGTCGAACCCTCGAGAACAGTTTAAGTTTTGTTAATTAGAATTAGAATTAGGCACAAAGTTTGTAAAAAGGAGGAAGGTTTGGGATTTGCCTCTACTAAATTGCGGTAAATAAAAACAGTAAAAAACTTATTTTATTTTTCTGTTGAATATTTTGCAGGAATTGTTGTAGTTGTAAAAGTTGATAATTCTAAAAATCTAGGTTCCGGGATCCCCTAGGGTTACTCTCCAGCTTTCATGGTATATTCGATTTCAGAAACACACGGTGGTTTTGTTTATGCCAGCATACCAATAGTACAATCTCCTCTCGGTCTCATGCACTTATCACTTGACTGCAGATTTTCGGGTCCTCTCGGTCCACCTAAATCTGCAGGTTCGTTCTAAGTCTGCTAGGGTTACAGGTTCTCCTCTCGGTCTCCCCCTAAACGTCTAACAGTTGGTCTAATGCTTCTGGGCTAGTCCCCTGATTCTCTTCACCTCTCGGTCCATCAAGGCAGAGTACTAAATCCTGTCTTTTCTTCCTAACTTTCACTGGTCACTCTCGCGCACCAGATCCTGTCTGTAACACTCCTGGGTGATCAAGCCATTCATGTATGTGAATAAAATCAAAGACAGAATAATAAACAAACCATCATGTATTAAGACTTAGCTAGCCATGCATCTGAAAATCAAACAACCAAGTCTGCTGAATTCATAAACCCTAGGTTCACCGAGAACCTAGGCAAAAGGTCTAGCTAGCTTGCATTATTTAAAAACAACGTTTCATAAAGAGAGAAAAGATCAAACTAGTTATTTTTCTGAAAATACTGGAAAACTGCTCCAATCCTGCTCTGCTCCAACTCCTGGCTGCTGTAAAACTGGCTGCTGATGATGATGATAGTTGTGAGTGTGTATGCGTAACCCTAATTCAGTGCTGGGACACCTCCTTTTATACTGCTACAGTCTACAAAACTGATGCACGAAATTCCTGTTTTACCCTCGAAAAGACCCGTCCTGGAAGCTTCTGGAAACCTTCTGTGCGTCCGAACGCACACTTCCTGCGTTCAAACGCAGTGCGTCTGAACGCACACCCTCTGCGTTTGAACGCAGGCCTTAGCAGTTTTTTCCTTTTTCCTCTTCTGGATTCTGGACCCACGCGTTTGAACGCAGCTCCTCTGCGTTTGAACGCACCCCTTGGCCTTCTCTTCTCTTGAGTGTTGAGTCCTGCGTTTGAACGCAAGAAGTGCGTTTGAACACACCCCTTGATTTTTCAGCACTTCGTCCTCTGACCCCTGCGTCTGAACGCAGGACTTAACCAATTTTCCTGCCATTTTCCTGCTGCCATCTTCTCGTGCGTCTGAACGCAGCTCCTGCGTTTGAACGCACCACTTAGCATTTTTTTTTCTCTTTTTTCTGCTCAGCTTTCCTGACACGTTGCCTCCCATCCAAGTTAATCTCATGCATTTTTCGGCACCTGTTACCTGCACATCATAACACGCACCCGCGATCATATCCAACAAACAAAAGTATGCATAAAATTACTCAAATTTTACAATCATGATCTATAAATCTCTGCCTCGTATCAGGTGGAAAATAAGCTGAAAATGGCCAAACTCAACTCTCACAGGGTTAAAACCAATGGTAAAAAGATGTCCCAAACTAATACATTTTCAAGCTGTCACCAGCCACTTCTGAGAGTCTTGGCCATTCATGGCCTCCTCATAGGTAGTAGGCTCATCATCTATGAGAATCGTGTCACCGGAATCGGTCACGAGAAGTCCATACCTCTCGGGTTCCTGGCGCACTCTACTAGATCTACAAAGCTCTTGTGTTACCTGAACAGGTTGCTCCACAACTGCTTGTGGTTTCTGTTCATGTTCCATAATCGGTTCAGTGATTTTTGGTTCTTGAACCTCTTCAAGTTCTACATTCCTCCCACTTGCTTCTTTAGAGACAAACTCTCTTTCTAGAAACACGCCGGTCCGAGCAACAAACACTTTGTTCTCGGTTGGATTGTAGAAGTAGTAACCCTTAGTTTCCTTAGGGTACCCCACAAATTTACACTTATCCGATTTCGGCCCCAGCTTGTCTGATTGTAAACGTTTTACATAGACAACGCAGCCCCAAATCCTCATGAACGACAGTGTGGGACGCCTCCCACTCCACATCTCATATGGTGTCTTCATGACTGATTTAGATGGAACACGGTTAATGGTGAAAGCTGCACTTAATAGAGCGTAGCCCCAAAATAATAATGGAAGATCGGTTTGACACATCATAGATCGAACCATATCTAATAAGGTTCGATTCCTCCTCTCGGACACGCCATTCCATTGTGGCGTTCCGGGTGGAGTGAGTTGGGACACGATCCCACACTCTCTAAGATAGTCGTCAAACTCTTGGCTCAAGTATTCTCCTCCACGATCCGATCGTAGAGCCTTGATACTTTTGCCAAGTTGCTTCTCTACTTCATTCTTGAATTCTTTGAACACTTCAAAGGATTCGGATTTTGCCCTCATGAGGTACACAAATCCATATTTACTGTAATCATCAGTAAATGTAATGAAGTAGACATAACCACCCCTGGCAGGCGTGGCAAATGGCCCACACACATCGGTATGTATGAGTGCCAATTGCTCACTAGTCCTCTCACCTTTCTTATTGAAAGGGGACTTTGTCATTTTTCCCAATAAACAAGCCTCACATGTCTCATATGATTCAAAATCAAATGAGTCCAGTAATCCATCCTTATGGAGTCTAGATACACGTTTCTCATTTATATGGCCTAAACGACAGTGCCATAAATAAGCAGGATTTAAATCATTTATTTTAATCCGCTTGGTATTAATGTTGTAGACATGATTGCTTAGATCAAGGACATAAAGTCCATTAAATAATTGCGCACTAAAATAGTGAATATTATTTAAATAAAAGGAACAACAATTGTTCTTTGTTGAAATAATAAAACCATCCTTGTCCAAACAAGAAATAGAAATAATGTTTCTGCTCATAGCAGGCACAAAATAGCAATTATTTAATTCTAAAACTAATCCTGAAGGGAGAGATAGCTCGCACACGCCTATGGCCAACGTAGCAACCTTTGCTCCATTCCCAACGCGCAGATCTACCTCCCCTTTAGCCAGTATCCTACTTCTCTTTAGATCCTGCATATTTCGACAAATATGAGATCCACATCCAGTATCTAATACCCATGATGTAGAGAAAGTTAAATTGACATCTACAACAAAAATACCTGGTGGTGGTGGAATCACTATTCCAAGCCTCTTGTCCTCCAGATATTTTGGGCAGTTCCTCCTCCAGTGTCCAGGCTGACTGCAGTAGTGACACTCACCTTTAGTCACGCCCTTGGCAATGCCACCAACAGGCTTAAGGGCAGGTTCCTTGGACTTGGCAACTGACTTGCCTTTGCCCTTGGAGGAAGAGGCAAACCTTTTGCCCTTTCCTTTCTGTACCATCATTATGGCCTTGCCCTTACCCTTGTTGATGCTCTGTTCAGCCGTCCTCAACATGTTGAGTAAATCTGGCAGTGGTTTAACGATCTCGTTCATGTTATAGTTCATAATGAACTGTCCATAACTCTCGGGCAACGATTTCAACACGAGATCGGTTTCCAACTCTTGGCCGACCGGGAACCCAAGTCGGGCGAGATTCTCCAAGTACCCGATCATTCGGAGTACATGGGGTTCCACCGGGTTCCCTTCTGCCAGATGACACTTGAACAGTGCCTTTGAGACCTCATACCTCTCTACCCTCGCCTGCTCTTGGAAGAGCTGCTTTAGATGTTCGATCATATCGACAGCATTCATGTTTTCGTGTTGCTTCTGAAGCTCAGAAGTCATGGTGAAAAGCATAAGGCAGGCCGCATCATTAGCGTCATCAACACGCTTTTGATACGCCTTTAGGGCAGCAGGTGTTTGGTTCTCTGGACCTTCTGGAACATGCTCCTCTATTGCGTACAGTTTCTTCTCTTGCTTGAGAACAATTCTCAAGTTTCTGTATCAATCAAGAAAGTTGGTTCCAGAGAGCTTGTCCTTCTCAAGGACAGATCGTAGGGAATGTTGTGAACTCGATGAGTTGTTTGCCATTTGGAATTCTACAAAAGGAAAATACTCAAGTTTTAGTATTTGTGAATTTTTGACTATATTCAATAATGGCTAGTTTATCAAATATAGCTCCCACTATTTTTCTACGGATTTATAACCCTCAAGATATTAATGCGGAAAATATCCTTATATTTTCTAGTGGGCCAAGATCCATCTTTCATCTCCTTATGAGCTTGCTTTGGCAAGTCACCCATAATTTGACTACTTTAGGTAGGAACAATTCCAATTGCATCCCATATGCAACTCTTGGTTCAATTGGGCAAATAACTCCTTATTTATCCATCCATATGGATAATCCCAATTGATTGCCTCTAGGTTTCTTAATCGAATTAATAGCCTAGTTGTGTTCAACCTCTTATCTAAACAATTGCACATTGTTACGTGCCATCGCATTCCATCATGATGAACCAAGTCGCCATGCTTTGGCACGCACGAGCTTGGTAAATAATGATGATAATGAGTGTTTAAATAACGAGAAGGCAAGAACACAATATTTGAATTTTGAGGGATTTTAAATTCAATTTTAATTGTTTTGTTGATCGATATCAACTAATCTATCTATTTGAGTTTGGGCACAACTCCAAATAATAGATCCGGGTTGTCTAATTATCTTATTATCCTAATTGCATGCATCATCCATACACCAACCACACAATAATAAGACAATAAAATAAACAACCACAAAACAGAAATTAAACGTGATGTGGATATGGCCTTTTCTAGACTAAGATAATTCCAAGCCAATGGAATTATCTATGAACCCTAAACAAACACATCTCCATGCATCTTGATCTTTTGGTCCATCCTTCATAGTCATGTGGAAAAGCTCCATGCTCCATCCTTTGTGGCTTCTTTGGCTTTGGGCTTCTTTTCTTCAATCTTGGCTAACAATCTACTTTATCTAGCACTAGCTAATATCTACACTAAATAAAATAAATCTCACAAGTTGAGAAAAAAAATGGCACGCAGGCCATAAAACCCTAATTAATTATTACAATTAATTGATCAGCTCGCAGGCCGTAAAACCAAACCACAAAATTAAACATCCACATCAAACCACATCCTAAGGCCATATCCAATCACCATGCGATTTGCACATAAACAGTTAAAATCCGATTTTAACGCGCTTGGTCAATTTTAATTGATTTTAGGATTTCTAGGTTTAAAACGGTCCATGGGCCCAACAATCAAATTGCCCGGGCCTAACATGAACCACAAGGCCCTAGGTCCGGACCGGCCCAAAACCCACAAGCCTAGGCCCGCGGGTTAGGGCCGCCCGGCCCCTAGGGCGGCCAATCTTGGGCGGCAAGCAAGGGGGGCGGTCCCTAGGGGGGCCGAACCTCCTTGAGGGATTTGTTTCCAAAACAACTCCCTTGCTTGGTGCCCAAGTTTGGTTGTTTCCTTGTTTTGGGAGAACTCCTTCTTCCCCAAGGAAGCCCAAACCCTAGATCTAAGATCCTAAAATTTCTCAAACTCACCAATTCATGCATCCAATGCAAAAATTGGATCTTGTTATGATTAATTATTGACAAATTGCATCCCATGCTTGATTTGTCTTGTTTTACGCGATAAACAATCAAATTAAGGTGTAAAACAACTAAAACGTAACACATAAACCACGTTTATGCTCTACGACCTGTGGCTCTGATACCACTGTAGGGTTTTGATTCATGGACGCGCAACGGAAGCATAAACAAACATAAAACCATTCAAAACCCTCCAAGGATCACAAGTCAAGAGACATAACGATGGTAAGGGTTAGAAATCATAAACACACCTTAGGGTTCTCCTTTGATGACTTCAAACGCGAATTGTGTCACGTTCTCTATGGTTGATCCACGCATAGAGTTGATCCTAGATCTCCCAAGTCCTTGGTGCTAGCCCGGAAGAGTAAGAGGAAGAAGAATCACGCAAAAAGAGACCCAAAAAGGAGGGTCTCGGCCTCCTTTGGCCGAAGAGGACGGGGCGGCGGCAAGGGGGCGGTCGGCTCCCTTGTTGCTTGCTCTCTCTCCTTTTGTTCTCTCCCACTCTTTGTTATGTTCACTAATGAGCATAAGTTATGTGGGAAGGAAGGAAGGAAGGTCCTTTATATAGTCCAACAACTCCTTGCCAACTACCTAAAGGACTTATTCTAGTCCTACTAGAATTCAATTTAGTCCCTTCCTTGCAAATTAGTCCCTACTAAGTTTGCAAGGGTTTGCAAAGTGATCCTTCTAATTAATTAATCCAATTAATTAATTCCCAAATCTAGTTCAACTCTATATAGCGTGTGACCCCATAGGTTCTATCTAGTTGGTAGCAACTATTTGCTAATATGGAGCGATCTCTAGCAAAACATCCATTCTAGCCAACTAATAGAATAGTCATCTTGACAACCTTTGTACAAGTAATTGTCTCACCCCTTTGTCTCTATATCCGGATTGGACACGAGACATACAAGTCAAACTCGTATATCCAATCCATAGTTTCTCGATCCATGGGAATAGCCTTATTGGTGCAAATAACATCAATATCCCATATTGATTTATTTGAGTCTGGCCAGACATTCTATAAGCACTATCCCTCGAGTGGCCTAGGATATTTGCTCCCGTTATGTGGGAGGGACAAATCCTATCTACGTCCACTACGATCTCTAAGCTTGCTTCTTATTGTATCCAGTACACGCCTTTATAACTACCCAGTTACGGTGTAGCGTTTAACGCTACCAAGATCACAATGATCCACAACTAGAATATCTAGTGACTTCAAGTCTAAGGATGACAATACCATTGTACCGCGAGAAGCGCTTGTGACTCAACATAACGTGTATGTAGCCTTCTCGGAGATGGGTCAATCTAGTGCAACATTCTCTAATGCACACCTATGTGTTGGATCGTGATATCTCCATATCAATCCAACCCCATACTAGTCTATAGATGATTGTCCCATTACTCATTATACTTGACTAGGGATATTTAAGATAAACAACACAATTGTAAATCTAAGGACTTCATTATATTAAATATCCAATAAATAATAAATGAATTTCTAGCCACAAATAATTCATACTAAACTAGATTGCCTCTAGGGCATCTATTCCAACAGTCCTGTCGGAGTTTCTGAATTTCGTGATGGAGAGGGGTGATGCCATGCTGGTTCCATCTAAGAAGCGCGACCCTGGTGGATTTCCAGCGGGACACAACCTGAAAAAGGGGGATCCTATAGGAGGGGTCCTCCAAGCGGCATCAATGGTTTCTTTACAGGAGGCGTATCTCGTCCAAAAGCTTTTGAAGTTGAAGCGTTGTTTACGGATGATTTGGGGGGGTGGAGTTTTGAGGAGAAGGGGGCCATGGTTAGAGGAGAATGGGGAGGTTGATGATGTGTCCAGTGGGGAAAGAGGACAACCAGTCTGGGTTGCAGAAGCCTCTATCTAGTCGTTCATAGGTGCAAACCCCAGGATCACGATTGTTGGTCCAAGTTAGCTGAGCCCCAGAGAAGGTGATCTCAGATAGGTGGAGGGTGGAAAGGAAGTTGAGAAGGTAGGTTTCACCACTGAAGGTACTGGCTCTGGGTCCCTATTTATCTCCTATGTTGAGGACTTGGTTGAAATCTCCGATGCAAGCAAGGGGTCCTCGGATTGCAGAGAGAGCGGATGCGATGTTAATCCAGACGGATGGCCTTTGGGAGAGGTAGGGTGAACCGTAGATGCAAGCAAGGTGCCAGTCAGGAAGTTCTGGTTCAGAGAGATGGACGAGGATGAGGTTTTTGTGCTTTTGGACAAGGGAGACGGAGATGTTCTGGTTCCAACCTAGCCAAAGGCCCCCTTTTGTACCCTCGGGCTCAACAAAAAGGTATTTATTGTAGCCCCATTTGGATAGGATGGGAGAGGTGGTGGAGGAGTTACATTTGGTTTCCATTAAGAAAATCAGGCCAAGGCGGTATTGGAGAATATCCGCCTTAAGGGTATGAACTGTCAGGGGTTGGCCAAGACCCCTGCAGTTCTAGCTGTAGACGATCATTGGGAATGTCGTGGCTGCTCCATGGCAGGCACGGCGGGCAGGGGGGGGGGGGGGTAGGGGGCAACAAATTTTTTAGGGAGGGTTTCCGGAATGGAAGGGGGTGATTTTTGCGTTTTCGTGATGAGTTAGGGGGCGTGGTTAGAGGCTTAAGGGGTTTAAATTTTTTTGAGGGGGGGGGGGGGTAAATGGCTAAATGGTGTTTTCGTTTTTTTTTTGGGTTTGGGGTCTTTCGAGGCCATTTGAGCTTTAAAAGGGGGGTCGGGTGGCTTAAAGTGGACCAAGGGGGAGGCGTGTGCAAATAGTTCAAAACAAAATAAACTAATGGTGTTTCCAACAGAGCATGGTGTAGTGAAAATAAAGTACTTCATGGATGGCGTTAATAGGAATGTAAAGGACTATAAGTGAGACGTCATACCCGGGTCAGTTCCAAAGGGTGGGAACCGAATAGTGAATTGTGGCGTGACTGAAATCCGAGCACCAACTCTAGTCCTTTTTATCGGCGGGTGGGGGTCGGTGGAGGCTCCTGGGCGGTGCCAGTGCCTTCCGTCACATGAGGCACAATGGCTAGGGCGTCCTGATCAGTCGAACCATGCTCCTCCGGCGCGGTACGACGTTTTTTCGGAGGCAGGGGGTGGAGGTTGGGTGCTCCTTTCTTTTCTGCTGGGTTGGGTTGGGGGAGAGATTGGGCTTGTGGGCTTCATCCATGATGTCCAGGTTGTCAAGTGCATCCAGTTGGTTCATGAAGTGTTTATCGAATCCAAAGTGACCATGAGGTGGGCTGGAGTGGGGGTATAGGAGGTGTGGTGGGGTTCAGACATGGATCGGGCTTTAATGTTTGATGGTCTGGTAAGACATGGGCTTTGGTGTTGGGTCTTTGTTGTTTAGGGTTGTGGGTCAGAGAGAGAGTCTCCAAGTGGGTTAAGTAGGGGGTATAGGCTTTGGTTTTGCCTAGGAGGTCCAGTAAGGCTATTAGGGTTAGTGGAGGAGAGAGTTGACCGGTTAAAAGAGATGGTTCTTGCAGGGGCGTTACCTCATACGAGGTTCTCCAGATGCGACCGGTAGGGCTGTAAGAAAAACCGAATGAACCGGTCAAACCAACCGAACCAAACCGAAATACTTGGTTTTGGTTGGGTTTTTTTATGTCCGGTTTATCAACGGTTCAAATTTTCACCAATCGGTCTATTCGGTTTTGTTTTTGGTTTGTGAAAATATCACACCGCACCAAACCGAACCGAACCGATATGTGCTTAACGTACTTTTACTACAATGTGTATTGCGTAAAATATATTAATTAATCTATAAAAGAAAAACACGAGTAGATAGATTCAATTAAAATGAGTATATCAATCTTATTCTTCTCCGTTTTCTCTGACGTTTCATCATTTTTCTCTCTAAAGCGATAGTTGTGCATATTTTTTTAAGTCTATTTAATTTATTGTTCACTTAAATCTTGAAATTCGTTGACAAAGTAGTATTACTATATCCATTCCACAATTTTTACGCAAACCGACCGCACCGAACCGAACCAGACCGATATTTTTCGGTTTGGTTTGGTTCGGTTCGTCCTTTCAAATGGTTTGGTTTGGTTACAAAATTAGTAAACCGGTGAATTTGGTTCGGTTTATGGTTTTAGCAAAAACCGCACCAAACCGAACCGCTTACACCCCTAGCGACCGGGGCTGAGGCTGCAGAGGGTCGATGCTAGGGGTTGTAGCTCGGCTGATGGCGACAGGAGAAGGCGTGTCAGAGCTGTTGACCCACATGATCAACAAGGTGGATGAGGAGGATTCCGGGGAGAGCACGCTGGTGGGTGATCTCGCCTGCGGAGGGTGTGGCGGAGCAGATTGATCCGGCGATTCCGGTGGCTATTCAGAGGGGTCCTTTTCGTCGTTATTGTGGTCTGAATCAAATAGATTCATATCTGAAAGAGGCCTCCCAAAAGGTAACGGAGGCGTGCAAAGGTTTCCTCGGGCCGGACGGAGATTGGCCCTCGAGTGCAAAGGCAGAAGGGAGCTTGACTGCAAGACCCACCCGTCGAGCAGGGACGAAAGTCGGACTTAGTGATCCGACGGTGCCGAGTGGAAGGGCCGTCGCTCAACGGATAAAAGTTACTCTTCCTGTCTTGGTCCGAGTGGGGATAGCATTTCTCTTCTGCATGTCCATGAAGTTTTGAAAAATACAAACATACTCCGCTCTTTTTCTCCCCCCCTCCAAAAAAACGAGTAATTAATTACTAGTTAATAGAGACAAACCTAATTTTTAAAAAATATTGCGGAGACAGGATTTGAACCTGTGACCTCAAGGTTATGAGCCTTGCGAGCTACCAAACTGCTCTACCTCGCGCTGAAGAGAGGAACCGAAAGCTAATAAAAAACAAGGATTTAGTCTGCCCCTTGCTTCCGACCGATCCCATGCTGTCATCACCATTGCCGGCGCCGCTTGTATCATCAGTTGGTTCATCATCGGAGGCAGGGAAGGGACGGTAGAAGACCGTGGTGAATATGCCCTGCAGCTATTCAACGATTTTCGTTTCAGAAGGTCCATCTCGGAGGGTAACCCGGAATTTTTGGGTTCGATTGATATTGGTGTTTCTGATGGCCTTAATTTCTCGGGTATACAGAGGCTGTTCATTCAAGTTTAGAAGGTGGAGTTGGAGCCTATTCGCAGATTGGCGGATACGGCGGTGCACCATGGAAGTAGCTTGGTTGGTTAGGATGGTGCAGGAGCCGGCTGGATGTCCGATACAGCCGCAATTTGAGCAAAATCTAAAGATTTTTTCATAGCTAAATTGCACCCACTGGGTTCTCTGGTTGAGGAGACGGATGTAGGTTCCGGCGATAAGGGGTTCGGCAAGATTGACATCAATGAAGGCTCTGATACAATCTCTGTTCTCTCCGTTGATAGTGGAGGCATCCAAGTAGTGAACATTTCCAGCAGCAGCGGCAGTGTCCGAGGCTGTATCGACGGTGATGTAGTCCAGAGGAACAGCACGGAGTTGAACCCAAAGCTGGTTATGTGCAAAGTTGTAACTGCGGAGGTCTAAGTTGGGACGCCAAGGCCTGATAAAGGGAAGGGCGGCTTTGATAGTGAGAGGGATGGAGAGCAACATATTGTTCCGGTCGATCATGGAGTCAAAGTGAAAAGCCAAAAATCTCTCCTCCACTCGGGTGACCCACACTTTTCCGGCGAGATCCCAGTCGCGGTCGACCTCAGCTTGGATATCAGCTTTTGTGAAGGTTCAGTTGTCACAGAAATAGCCGATGAGGGCCATTTGCCAGTGGCCTCAGTTTTGATCGATGGCGTCGGAGGGGTAGAGAATGACTTCAGAGCCAAGAAGGGTGTGTGGAGGTTAGTAAGGGTTAAGGGGGTTGGTTAATTAGGCTATGTTCAGGGTGTGCAGAAGGTACAGAGCCTTCAATATACAGAGAAGATTGTACCACTGAAGTAGGAATTTTGTGGTGAGGTAGGTGATGATAATGATGAGGGGGGGGGGGGGGGGATAATGGGGGGAGGGAGGTTAAGGGGGAAGGGGGGAGCCATTTCCATGACATGGAGAAACCAGTGGTTACAAGGGGGGCTGGTGGAGATACAGTGAGATGACCGGCGATGTGAGTGATGGTGGCTGGAGGGAGGTAGGGAGGTGGGAGCTTCTAGAGAGAGAAAAGTGCTTAGCACTCAAATTGTACCTCCGTGTACTTTCAATTGAAAACTTCCTGAGAGAAGATAACTCACTGTACATTCTCTTTGTTTTTTTGTCGATAGCTATTCCGCTTAATTTTGTGAGGTTGGCTTAAAAATGTAAGTTGTTTCATTTTATTCCTTTTGCAAATTCCTTTTTAATGAACTAATAAGTGCTACTTATATTTTTATCCAAATATAACGATAAATAATAAATTAATATGTAAGTAACTAATTTAAAATATAACTTATTCTTTTGTTTAAATATAATGATAAATACTACTAATAATTTGATGTGTAAAGTCAGTTCGGGCAAGTTTAGTAATGATGTGGCGTTTTAAAAAGTTGTCGTGTAGAAAGTACTGTGAGAAATCTGCTGAGAAAATTTACCCGAAAAGTGTTAGATAAATTATGTATTTAAGCTGCTGCGGGAAAGCACTTTTGACATTTTCTGTTTGATAATTAGTGTTTTAGAGTTGTTACTGTTGATATGACAATATCATAATTAAATGATAAATAGTGTTATTACAATAAATAATTGTTGATATTTATTAACGGATAAGAATGTCAAATAATACATTTATCGAAAAGCAGGTCCTGAAAAGCAACCCCTCCCCTGCTTTTCAAAAGTTACAGTGAGGAAGCAACTGCTTTCCAGAAAGCAGTAAAAAATAAATTACCAAACACATTAAAGCTACTTTTAAATTCGAAAAACATCGTTCTAGGAAGCAGAAACATTACCAAACGGGCTTTTAAGCGTATATGCTCTGAGAGGAAGAGTCCTAGAGATGGCCGCAGCAGCGCGAGGAGTTAACAATTGTATGTGCTGCAGAACGACTATGTGCTGCAACCTGGGATCACCAGGAAAATTTCTTTCTAAATAGATTCGGGAGACTTTACCCAAGAAATGGGTACAACAATGGATCCAGGATAGAGACACCCATTCCTAATCACTTCTGTTAAGGTTTCAGCAATTTTGAATAGACGTTGGTTTTAAGGTTCGGCAATTTTGAATAGACGTTGGTCCTAGTACAACAATCAACGAATTGATCATAGCCTTTTATAAACCGTAAATGCGAAAGAATGAGCTTTGAAGCGCGAAAGAATGAGCTTTGAAGCCAACTAAATCAATAACGGGGTTGGTGGGTGCACCTGTTCTGAACATGTATAACAAAGTAGAGTATATTTTACCTTGTCAAAACGAATGTGTTTTATGCGCAGATTAGAAGACAAACTACGAGTACAAATTCACGACATTGCAGGACAGTATGGTCATTTTCACATGAATCATTCTTTGTATCCTGCCTCATCCTACAACACCCAAACACAGTAAAGATATCATATCCTGCCAATCCCACAACCTTCATATCCCAACATACATCATATCCCGACGTATCATATCCCAGCATACATCATACCTCAGCGTATCACATCCGCTACCCAAACGAGGCCTCAAGGTATTTGTAAACAAAGGATACAAGGTCTAGAAAAAAGAAGAAGACAATCAATGACATCAATTGGAGTTTCAAATTAAAATCCTTATGGAGTTCGGACTGACTACACTACAAAGGGATCCTTGAAAGTTTGTTTTCATAAGCAAACACAGATTCGCGTCCAAGTTCCATTTTTTCCAGGCAAAAGCATATCCTTAACCACCCTAAGTAGCCAAGAAAAAACAAAATCCTATAGACAACTAGAGAGAGGTAATAGAAAGAGGCTCACGATTCTGCCGCCGCTGCATAGGCCGCTTGACCTCCACCTGAACTATTGTTGTAGAAGTTGCCGCCACTTCCCCTGCCGCCCCTTCCCCTGTTGTTATGGTAGCTCCTTGGGTAGAAATTTCCAGGCTGTTCATAGTATTGACCACCACGGCCATTCTGGTAAGGCCCGCCGCCGCCTCCTCTGCTGCTTCCCCTTCCACCACGACCATTGGGGAAACCCCTGCGGCTCCCACCACGACCACCTCTTTGGTTCTGATTGTTCCTCCGAGAACCATGTTGATGCTCCTTGGACTCCACGTCTCTCTGGTTCTGCTCTTCTAAGTGCACTTCACCTTGCTCTGTCTGAGAAGGAATCTCCCTAGGACTTTGTGAAACAAACTCGTCCTGTCCAATAAAATGATACGAATCAAATCACTTCGCCAGCAAAAAAGAAAAAGTTTAAAACAAGACACATATGGCAAAGGTGCAAACACAACCTTGTGATGCTCAGCCTCAGGACTGGAAAGATTGTCGTAACCGCCATTTGTTTGGGAACTTTCTGAATCTTCCACTTCCTAGACACATTCAAATGCATGTAAGAAAGTTAGAAACAGATTAATAAACGAACATGAATTCTTACATCCGGAATGTAGGCAGGTTAGAGAAGAATCCCTTCAGAAGTCTCAAATTAAAGAGCACGATGTATTTGGTTATCAACAGTAATTAACACATGTACCCCCTACATATACAACAACATAGCAGCGTCTACAGTATGAGGTTTGATAGATTTCTAGATTCTTATCTAAACAATTCAAAAGAAGAACATAGATCCCTGGCAGTAGAATTCGGCTGTCTGACAGCCAAATCATAGAAACTTTGCTCGGGTGTTCGGATTGCTCTAAGGATTCAAATAACGGTATGGGCCGGCATATCAGAATCGGTCGCGGATAACGGTATCGGCGTATCGGAGAAACCGTAACGGAAATCGGGAACCAAACGCGTGAGTGTTAACAAATCGTCAAAAGATGCAAAAATGTATTTTTAAGACATTGTTTTGTATATTAAATATATTTATGGTCTTTTATATAACATGATTTAAAGTCAAACTAAACATATTGTACCCCAACAAAAGTCAAACTAAACATAACCTAGCATTCAGAAGTAAGTAGAAACAAACAAGACCTAACTTCTATCTACTCTACTAGCAACCAATAAGTATTGGTCTGTTGATGATAAGTTGATAAGGTCAAACATACTAGCAGTCATTAGGAGATAAGGTTAGAACTTAGAAGACCCCCCACTTCCACATCGAGACAGATAGCAGAGGCGTGAGAGAGAGAGAGAGAGAGAGAGAGAGAGGATAACCATCGTGAAGAACGGCGTCCTCCGTTCCGTTCGGCAGCTGCAATGGAAGAGTGGCAACCTTCTGGCTTGTGCTTCTGATTTATCTCTCCCTCTCGTTCTCTTTCTACAGTCCGCTCCATTCTTTCATCTTCCGAGACCCATATCGTTCCAAATCATTCCAAATCGTCCTGAATCGGCTGGAAAACAAGTGTACAATTCCGAATCGACCGTTTCGGCTGTGGATCTGAATCACATGTACCGTACCAGGTGAAACGGTTTCGGAGACCACCGTTATTGTTCCAAATCGCCCGGTATGTACAGAACGATATTTGAATCCCTGGTTTAATCTAAATAACAAGATATCAGCATCTATTGCATGAATCCGAGGTTAAGAGATCTGTAGGTTCTTTTATAGACAAGTTAAAAGAAGAAAATACATTCTTAAAAGTGGAGAATCGACTGTCTAACAATCAAACATCAGAAATCTGCTTCAGTGTTTAAGGGTGTTGATCTTCCCAAAAAATAGACACCAAATTCCTCAGTTCGAGTGAGAGTCCCCTGGTTCTGTGAAGCTTCACCAGTTGAAGCTACAATTGGCATTGGAACTCCAGAGATCACGAAATTGTTGATTGACCATGTTATCGAGGATCGGTTGAAGGAAATAGGTTTAATGTTGACTGTTGGGGAGTGATTCATGAAGGCCAGATCGATGTGGAGGTTGGCTTGTTATAACACTGGTAGCTTGGACAGTGGCTTCTACTGGAGCTGCTTTGGATTAGCCAATGACTTTCGGGCTTAGGCTTGGAAGAGGCTATTCTTTTATTTCTATTTTTTTCCGGTGACTGACACCTAACCAGCCTAGAAAAAAAAAGAAAGCTTCAA
The DNA here is from genome assembly GCA_023055425.1 of Linanthus parryae. Classification (NCBI taxonomy): domain Eukaryota; kingdom Viridiplantae; phylum Streptophyta; class Magnoliopsida; order Ericales; family Polemoniaceae; genus Linanthus; species Linanthus parryae. Next base: position 164,400,956 of record JALGPY010000002.1, on the reverse strand, counting down.
TGAGACTATTGATGAAAACCATGACGTGATACATTTCATGTGTTCTCGGTGGATCTAATTCTGAAGTTAGTCAAGCTATGTGGTAGATGTCAAGGACAACCCTTGGGCAGCATCCATGCTCGAACAGCAGCAATACTTCCTATCTGTCCAAACATTGCTTGTATTACAATTTACGTTCGTGTTATATAATCCTTCATGCAGCCAAGTCATCATCTTAGTAGAACTCTATTTTAATGCAGCACAGGAGTGTAACTAGCAACCTGGTGCTACAATTGGTGAAAAGTAACATCTTTAGAGGAGTTTGATCAAAGCACAAGGTAATAGGGTAGTGAGAATAATTAGATATAGTATATTGAAGTGGGAAACACAGAAACTCTCGCTTATAACTCTAGGTTGTTTGCCTTAACAGGTACAATACAAAAATAAAAGCTTATCCAGAGAGGAAATACAATGGCTATTTATATGAGCTATCAACCCTTCCCCTAAATAGACAAAAAGACAACTATAACCTTACATCTGGGCTAAGTAACTTCAACAAGGCCAAGAAAGAGTTGCTAATAGAAGAACAAAAAGCTGCAGGTTAACTGCATGCAAATAGGCTGACATAGTTGCAGGTAAAGGCTGCAACAGAGGGCCCCGGATTCGAGTTTGGCAAGCATTGAAATTACTCTTCTTTAGCACCTTGCCAAGCTCCAGCCTCTGCTGCTAAATTTCTAGGAATATGTTGGTTAAAACACGAGTTATGATAGGCCACAAACTTGTAGATTTTGCGAGATTCTCCCTGCATCATATTGTTTCTCTAAAACGAAAATTTTCTTAGTTCACATGGCAATAAGCTGAGAAATAGTTGCTCGAGAATAGGCAGCCTAACAAAAACTTGACAAGGGAAAATAGATGTTTCCAATTTAGATAAGCATATCTTATTTTAGACGAAACGCCGGGGGAACGGGGACGGGAATGCCGGAACGGTAATTTTCAAAAATTTAGGAGACGAAACGCCGGGGGAACGGCGATATATATATATATATATATATATATATATATATATATATATATATATATAATTAGAAAGCCCAGTTCATTAGGCTGTTTACTTGTTTAATAGAGAAGCCCAACCACAGAAGCCCATTAAAGCTTTTATGAGGAATGGCATGTTTGTAAAATTGAGAAAAAGCATGGGTAATACAGTAAAAACAAGGAATAAAAAGTGGGTTTTCTTCTCCAACAACGTTTAGAGGCTACAGACATGGCCGCCGTCTTCTCTGTGAGCGACCTACCATGCCGCAAAACTCATCGTTCCCGTCGCCGGTGAATGAACACACACGTCGCCAGTCGTCCCCGAGATTCTGGTGGAGATCGAAGTTCCCCAGGAGTTCCAGAAACGCTGGATAGCGTCCCGGCGCCGTTCCAGGTAAGTACCGAATCTCAGTTTTTTCCGGAGACGCCACCTGTCATTCCGGGAACGTTCCGGCGTTCCGGACAGGGACGAAACGGGGACGACGGGCTTTATGACGTTCCGGTGCTTCACAGCTTGTGGATTTCATCAGTCTACTGCAATTGAGGCCCTGCTTAACTCAAGCTGGCTACCATCTTCTACAACCTACAGACACGGAAATCCAAAGTACCGTAGGTGTATCGTACAAGCAGGGCCATGGGGATATTTGTGAGACACAGAAAAATACATGTCAGGCATGGCAGGTGGCGTGTCTTGATGATTTAAACATGTTTGGGGCGCCAGGACCCAGGACACTTCTAAGAAACGGCAGATGGTATGTGCTGATGAGTTGAGCATATTTAGGATGCCAGGACACATCTGGGACAGAGCTAAATACGCGGAGAAAATAAGGAATGCAGCTAGCCCCTTAATTAATTTTGGAAGGTCATTAGGTATCTTAAAGTACGTGCTCCCTCCGTCCCATATTAACTGTCATTTTTTGAAACTCCAACTTCTTAAGAGGACATGAATTAATTCCAGAGTTAAACTTTGTTATAGTATTGACATAACTATCACTTATGCATTTCTACCACAACTTTAGTTGATTATATTGGGCAATATTGCCAATCTACACAATATCAAACATTAAAATTGGTAAGTGGAGAATTATTTTGGGACATCCCAAAACGGAAAAGCGGACAGCTATTATGGGATGGAGGAAGTAAAACCTAAGGGATAATATATAATAACCCTAAAATGTGCTAGCCCATTACTCTTTTGAACAAGAATTCGAAGGTTTTGAGAATGTGTATCTGTGATTGAGGGAAAACTCTGATGTCTTAAAAATATAACTCAAATATTGAGGTTTTACCCAAGATTGCAACAGAGATATAAGAAAGAACTTCTTATTTATTCCTTGTTCCCTTATCTTGTGTCGCGTTTTTCTCTCTCTTTTCCAAATGAGTTCTAACCCTCTAAACCGACTTTTTGCACCCCTTTCTGTTCTACTATCTTTACCCCATTCTATTTTCTTTGGGTGTTTGTATGAATTAATATGATATACCAGGAGTTTGAATGCCTGTGCCTTTTGGTACGTGTAATGTAATCTGATTTTAATATGTGGATATGGATATTTTTAACAACTAACGAAGTCGAAATTAAAAATCTTTCAGAACTCTACATTGACCCATGAGGCCATGATATAATCTAGGGGCATAAGAAATTTTATATATATATATATATATGTATATATATATATGTATATATATATATATGTATATATATATATATGTATATATAGTAACTGTTCGAGTTGGTATAAGGAGAATAGAGCAAGATAATTTTTAGAATCCTTTAGTTGTAAGACAAAGAAGCACTTGTACAGATGTGTCGTATACACGGGATACTCCATTTTCTAAAACTGAGGATACGGATACAGCAAGGATACACCATCATTTGAAAGTTTCTGTATCCTTGCTGTATCCGTATCCTCAGTTTTAGAAAATGGAGTATCCCGTGTATACGACACATCTGCACAAGTGCTTCTTAGTCTTACAACTAAAGGATTCTAAAAATTATCTTGCTCTATTCTCCTTATACCAACTCGAACAGTTACTCTGTCTTTAACCTGGAAAGCCCCTCCCAACTTTCATAGGACTTCTTTCTCCAAGCAGTCCGGAACATAACATGTTCTTGCATAATCAGGAGTGACTTATAACAGCTCCTAACCAAACCGATGTAAAGTGAATATAGCTAATGAATAGAGAGTATAAAGTGAACGACGCTGGGAAGTCAGATCACAGAATGTAACAAAAGCAGCCAAGGTTGTCAATGCAATACTTCTACTTGAGACTAAAGTTAATGGACGTCAAAAAGTGCTGCACTGACGAGTCAGTAAATGAATTCATGTCATGCAGAGATAAAAAGAGATGTAAAAGTCAAAACTCCAAGACCAACTATATCCAGAGAAGTTGTAACAGAATGATTTTGTTTAACAAAGTAACTACCAAGAGTTTGTAATGAACAATCAAGAAATCAACTCATTCAACAAGCGGTTTGACAGCTATCTGGACTCCCCTACAAGGATCAATCTCATCCAGTTGCGTCTTTACAAAATCATTCGCTCATTTAGGTTACATTTGATCAAGTTTTATCATATTATCTCTGCCCAGATACGTTGTTGTCGTCCTCTTCGCGGTCTACAATCCTCGATTAGTACTGAATCACTTCACAATCAAGAAATCAAACCCCAATAGCAACTTTTATAGGAAGTTTGAAGCCGACTTCCTTAACTCAGTTTGTTGACAAATATTATCCAATGAATCTATGCTGTTTTGTATTGGGTTTGTTCCATGTAACTATCACTTGCCAAAGATTTGGGCCATCTCTAGGCACAGTAATGTTCCTGTATCCAGGATGCTAGCTTCAATGCCGCAACAGAAACAATGATAATGGTCAATGGTTACTCCATCACCCTGCAACCTAATACCCTCACGACTTAATAGTCCCACTCAGATGATGACATGATATATCGAAGTTGGTAATCTATAAATCAAGCCCTTTTTATGCATATTGCATACGGAACAACCAAGAGGGGGGTATCTAAATATACTTGTGTTTGATTCCAAGTTTCCAACTAAGCTGACGCTAGTACTTGTGAGTTGTGATAAATCAAATAATTTTCATTCATTTAATGAAGGGTAAAAGACAAAAACCACCCCTCGAGTATGGGTTATATACAAAAACACCCCTCGTGTTCGGGGATATACAAAAACCACCCCTGCGGTGGATGGCAGTTAGACAATCACCACCCCTATGTTAATGTCAGTCATTAGAGGGGTGCAATATGACTTTTTATGACCATTTTACCCCTATTTGTGTTTCTGTGTTTATTTTGTCCATGTTCTTGATGTTCTTGGTGTTCTTGAACACCACCTCCACCACCACCCCCACCTCCACCACCAAGTGTTCTTCACCACCACCACCAACACCAACTGTTGCCAAACCAGAACCCAATACACCTACCTAAAACAACCTGCCTGCACCAATCTCACCACCATAACAGTTACCTTCAACACCCTCCATCACCACCATCAACCTACGACCTTCGCCACAGCCACCTCCACCTGAAGCAAACACTCAAGACAACCTGCAACACAAACCCGCTGAACTAATTGAAACCATTACTAACACCAAAATCTCCTCAAAAGGGCGACTAATCTCCATGAATACCCAATCAAAGAACCCCCATTGCCTAGACCACCAAAGCAATCTGTCACTCAATCAAAGAATTCCCCTCTTAGCCTCCATGAATACCCAAACCATCAGACCAATTACAGATACAAAACCCAGCAGAAGAAAACCTAGAAGAAGCGCAAAAGAAACAGAGAAGAACTCAGGGGAGAACGCAAAAGAAACAGCAGATCTCCAGAGGAGAGCGAACTCAGGGGTTTGGGTTCGGTTAATCGAGTGGAGGTATGGGTTTCAATCGCCGGAAATCATGGCGGCTGCTAGGAGATTCGTGGGTTTGCGTCAGTCTGAGTGGACGCATCGGCGTCTCTCCCCGCAGACTCGCCGGTGTAAAGCTTGTACTCGTGGAGATCGATTGAGCTCCGTGACTGATTCCTCCGCCGCGTTATCGCCGGGAAATCACAATCTCCGCCGGATTTCTGACTCTCCCGCTGCGGTTTGTTCGATTCCAGAGGCAAAGGATCGTCAGATTTGCAGATCGGAGCGCCATCGAGCAGCTCTGATCCTTTGAGAACGTACTCTAAACCGTGCGCTGGGTAGATGAAATCGTTCTCATGCCAAACAAAGCCGTTCTTATAGCTCCTGAATCAATTCATCTAACAAATCCGTTCACATCTGAAGGAGGAGGACAGGGAGAGACCAGGTGGGTGGTGGCTAGGGTTAGAGATGGTAGGGTAAAAATGAAGGGATAAGGAGAGAAAGGGCTTATATAGCTGGGTATTTTTTTTTTCATTTTAGGGTAAAATGGGTATTTTATGTTTTTCGTTACTTGCCGTTAGCTGCCGTCCACTGACGGGTGGTTTTTGTATATCCCCGAACACGAGCGTTGTTTTTGTATATAACCCTTACTCGAGGGGTGGTTTTTGTCTTTTACCCTTTAATGAATTGTGATAAATCACATACTGGCTCGTTCATTTAACAACACACCAAACATCAACTTCTTCAAAAGTATACCTGGGGCCTGGGGGCTAGGTGTCTGAATGTATTTATGTTATCAACTCCAACCTCCATATGATCACTCCAAAAATAATTCATTCATTAAACAGAACTCCAAACATTAAGTTGTTCAACAGTAAACCATAACCACAGACATTAACCAGATCTATGTTGCCTGAATCGGTGAAGATGCCGTGTCAAGAAATTTTGTCGTACAATCTCAATCGCGGATCTATCACAGCCTTGGTCACATATTCCGATGCCCTTAAGTTTACACATAAGAACTCACCCCCCCCCCAAAAAAAAACAAAAAAAAAAAAAAAAAAAAAAAAAAAAAAACAAACAAACAAACAAAACACTCCTCCGTCTTCGCCGACAATGGTGCTCTGCTCTGGTGAGTAGCATCATTTGATTAGAATTTTATCAGAGAAGAAATCATACCATTGGAGAGACACGTTTAAGTCTTCGACACTTAGCAAGAAGATTATCCATTATGTAAACTAACAAAAGAGTTGATAGTACCCACTGTACGGGTAAGTTAAAGAGATATAACAATGAAATGCCATAAATCTCACAACATTCCAATTTAAATAGTGAGAATGGTGTTCCAATTACTGTTCACGCTCCCACGTATTTCGTATCAGAATAATATTTCAGAGAAGTCTATCCCTATCGTAGCCCACTCCAGGGCCTGTCACAATCTCCGTTCCCGTTTCGCACACTCCACCATACTGGAAAAGTAGAGAAGAAACCCTATTCCCTGGATTGTTCCAAAACGTTATTCAGTAAGAGAGAGCCATCTCTCTGTTAACAAGGATTGGTTCATAACTGGAAAAGGTATGCCAGCTTTTCTTTTCCTTTTTTCTTTATTTGCTTCATCAAAAAATTCCAGAAGCCTAATGCATCCACTCACAGCTCGAAATTATCCACACTGTTACATTTTGCAATTTTTTAAAAGGGTTAATTGCAATTTACCCCCTGTGATTAAGGGTTTGTGCGAAAGACCCCCCTAGGTTCTCAACTGATGCAAAAACCCTCCCTGTAAAATCGGTTTTGTGCGGGAGGGGGGTAGATTTAAGTAACCAACCCAAGGGTAAAATAAACCAAATTCCCTTTGATATGTCATGATTCTTTCATTCTTGATTCATTCATTTTCTCCTACCTCTTTCTCTCTCTAACTCTGCTTTCTCCCTCTTTACTCTCTAGATCTTCTTCTTCTCTTCCTTCTTCTCCAGATTTTTACTCAAAATAAGGATACCAACCCTTCAGAAACCAAGATTTTTACTCAACCATAAGGCTGGCTACCAAGCTTTCAAAATTGACAAATAAGAGATATTTACTCATTCGAAGCAATAACAGTAACAAAATCGTGCTCAAAAACTTGGTCAATTGAAGATCTGGAATATTGTCTGTTCAATCGGAAATAAAAGAAAACAACCCTAGACTCACAATCAACAGAACCCACAATCCACAACCCCCACGAACTCCTCTTCAACAACTGAACACCAACTGAACACCAATTAACCTTCTCCGCCCTCTATTGGAATCCAAATAGCCATCAAGTAACCCCATCGATCAGACCACCATTCCACCAAAACCATGTTCACAATCAAAAGCAGCTTTTCGGACCCAAGAACAGACCTCAAGGAGGGAAATTGATATGGAGGAGAGGGAGAGGAAGAAGAAGAAAAAGCAGCAACAACAGAGCTGGTAGAACCAGATCAGAGGCGGCGGCAAAGACCGATGAAGCAGAGAACCCAGACCTTCGCCGATCCCGACGTCGCCGTCGCTGTGTTGGTCGACTTCCTCGCCATCGCTATCCTCCTTCGCTCCTCCTCTTCTTCCTCCTTCCTCAAGTCTGTTTTCTATCTTTTCTTTCTTTCTTTTTTGTGAACTCTGAGGGTATAATGTGTATTAAAAGTTAAAATTTGATGGATTGTGTTAGATTTAAAGAAACCGCACAAAAACCAAACCACAGTGGACTATATTGCAACATTTGAGACCCCAGGGGAGTCTTTCGCACAAACCACCAACCACAGAGGGTAACATAGAACTAACACTTTTGAAAAATCCAACATGTTGCATAATAGAAATCTCCCACTCTATCTCAACAAGAAGGTTGGTTCATTTCATCAAAATGGTTAGACAAAGGGGTTATGTTTCCCAAATAAATTAACTCGACAGTGTATTACACTCGGCAACCCTGAGGTTTGGGCTTAAAACACCTGGTAACCCTCTAAACTGCGCTATCTACCTTCTTAGTAACTCGGTCAACAGAAGTGATGAAAAGTCTATGAACCCCCTCATTATATCCAAAAACAACCCTACTCAACCGAGCGCACAAAGTCTCGCATCCTCCTCCTTCATTGTCTTCCTCCATCACTGTCGACATCCCAACTCCTCAGCCGAGACCCATAGTCATCTCACCTGGAAGCAGCACCATTGGTTCACCGAAAGACCAATTTTGAAAATCCGTCAATTGTCACACCCAGCCACAACATAGTTGAGCACTTGTTATCTTCTCACCCAAACCCCTCAATGATCGAGAAAAGGCCTCAGCCATCGAGCACCCACCATCCTCTCTTTCTTCTCCATCACTCTCAAGATGGTCAATCCCCATCTCGAGTTTTGATTTATAATTTCAAGATGGATATGTCAGTTTGATTTCTGATTTCAAGGCTAGTTCTTGGATTTTCGTTCTAAGATTTGTCAAATTTAAATCTCAATAACATAGTTTTTAGCTTAATCTGTGGCTTTGATTTCGAGTCTGTGGTCCTCTTTGTGCAAATAAGTTTCCATTTAGGATCGTAGTCCACTATCTTTTTGACATTTGAGTCCGGTCTGATATTGTTGAGCGTTAGAGTTTGGATGAGGAAAACAGAAGACGATACAGGTTTCTAAGTTGTAATGGCGGTGATGCTAGTTTTGGGTAGAGCTGGCAAACTCGACCCGGACCCGCCAGCCCGCCCATATCCGTGCAATTAAACGGGTCCGGGTCTTGTTTATTATCTAAGCGGGTTGAAGTGGGTGAACAAAATATAACCCATTGAACTATATGGGTTAAGCGGGTTGGAAAATTAAACCGCCTCAACCGGTCCCTTTCGATGATGCGATGCCAGATTTAGAAGGGAACGACGGTGGTGCGAGTAGAAAGGGACGCCGGTGACGCAAGCCCATGGCTGAAGGGGACGGCGAGTGATTGACGGCGAAACTAGAGACGGCGGAGTTGGGGACGAAAAAAAAGCAGAGAGCTTTTGGAGTGGGAGAAGTCTCGGACAGCGGTGGTCTGGAGCCAACAATTCAACAGCAATTTTGAGGGTTTCGATTGTTGAGGAGGCTTTTTCCGGCAATTGGTTGGCGGTGTAGTGATCTGGTGGGTTTGTACGCGACACCAATTGATGAAGGGAAGAAGATTCTGACGAGTAGAGAGGGTTGTTTGAAGGAGTGGTGTGGGTCTCTGACTCTCTGATGAGTGAGACTGTGTGAGAGAGATCAGAACCGAACCCAATTTGAAGAACATCGTCGACACTGTTGGGTCTCTATCAAAGACAACGAATTGAACGGAAAAACAACATATCAAAGCCTGTCTATGACCAATTGAACATCGATGAAGCCCTTAAAGCTCCTAATTCATACGAAAAAGGGGACTTTTTTCTGCAATCAGAGACCGAAAAGCTAAGAATTGAGTGAAGAATGTTACAGAGAGAGTGAAGATTTCGATTTAGAAAGTGAGAAAGACTTTGAATTTTCCTTCCGAAGTACTGTGTGAGAGAGAGATCGTATACTTTTTCCTTTTTTCTTCTCTTTTTATTTATTTTTTTTTTGAGAAACTTCTTAATTTTTTTTGTTATAAAGAAATAGAGAACTTATTAATAAAAAATTATTAACAGAGAGGTGGGGCTACGTGTCTTTTTTTATGCATCATATGTATAAATAAACGGGTGGGTTTGGCTTTATATTGACCCGTTTATGACCCACCCATAAAACCCGTAACATCTAAACAGGTAAAACGGGTTGGACCCATGCACAATGGACCCATTTATAAACGGGTCGGGTCCACCCGAACCCGGCTGTTTGACACCTCTAGTTTTGGGTGACAGGATTTGAGTGATGTGTTTGGGTGAGAGTGATGAAGGCGAGACAGATTTTGGTTGAGAGATTCTAGCATGGTGTTGGTAGTGGTAGGAGTGACATTCGTGGCAATGTGGTAATGTTGGTGCTGCACTGCTGATTGTTGACCGGTGGTCGTGGACGACTGCGGGAAAGAAGTGATAACTTCGAGGGGATTTTCTTGATATTAAAGTTTATAAACGAGAAGTGGTAATAATTAGATATTAAAGTTTGATTTCATTTTTATTTATTTTTTTTGAGGAAAAAAGTTTGATTTCATTTAATTGAGGGCATATTGGTCAACTGGGTGATTTGTTAGCAATGCATTGGTCACGAGGATATTTGTGTGATAAGTGTGGTAAAAGTAAGAGTAGCAAGCGTACTTTCCTATAGCGAGTGTTTTAAGATAAACCCTAACAGGTGCTTAGATTACCCCCAACTCAAATGAAGAATTAACCCTCCAGCCTTCACAGTTCTGGACACCCAAAAGTTATCACTCTCCACTCTGCTTTAGACTACAATTCATACTTGATAGATGGGGTACTAAGTTGCTAACTTTTAGTTATTGCAGACAGAAAAGTGTGACAGAACAAAAAAAATGACTAAATCTAATAAGAACTAGTAATAAAGGTCTATCAAGAATACTTGGGACTGTTTGCAAGTAGTGATTCTAATTAGGTCTCATCTTCTGTGTACCGAGAGAACGAGTACTAAATATAGCTGAAGCCCGACTTCATAGACTTCCCCAGAAGCATTCAAGCTAGCTTCAGAATTTCTCAATCACGGCAAACTCTTCAAAGCAATTGAATGGTCCTGAAGATACTTTATATTGAAAAAATGGTAGTCAATGCAACATTATTCTTCTTCTAAATATTTTAGCCCGTGATGACATAATCTAACGAAATTATATAAACATAATTCAACTGCTCAAATGCCTAGCTTTTATGTATTCTCGGATTCTCCCGATGCATTAACCAAAAGATAGAAGAAAAAAGACTTAAGGTCACACTAGGAGCACCCCCCCCCCACAACCTCGTAATAGAAGAGAAAAGGGATTTGAGACCCAGAGAAGATACAGTACTTTCCAGCAAGCCCCCAAAGCACACATGCATTCCTTACATGAGAAGAAATGCAATAGACAACAACAGCAGGTTCTACCCATGACAACCTGAAGTAGTGAATTACAGATTCTAACAAGATCATGGTCATCATTCTTAGGTACTTCTAGAGACTCAATAAGTATCTTGTCCTAAGCCCCACGCAAGTACAAACAGAAAGCTGTAGTAAATGGAGCACTTACATATGACACTGAATCCATTCCAAAGAATCCCTCAGGTATTGGAACTGAGAGCACACTTCAGGAGGAGCACATCTACGATCTACCAAAAGTCATGTGCAAAAAGCACCACTAGCTCAGTATGGAAAACTTCTACCCTAAACCTTCACTCAAGGCCAGTGAAAAAGCACGGAACTACAGAGAATAGTTTAGGAGAGTTGTATCATAGATGGGTGAAAGGTTATCCTTGGTGCAGCCCAATTCTAACAATCAGGTCTATGGTTAACCTGAAATCCAGATTTGAATCTATGAAACACCCTGAGTCCTCCAAATCACCAGGATGTTGCAACTTGCAAGCCTGCGAGTCATAGAATTTTCTAGCAGAAGTTTTCTACCAATAATAAGAGCTAATTAGCGTAGGACCGAAGCATGCATGTAATATATGATAGATATGTGATCCAAAATTACCAGTTTAATCAAAAAATTAGAGAGCCTTTTAGTGCAATGGAATTTCTTCCTCTCCCCAGATTCTCTACCCTTAACACCAAATCATAAGGTCAGTTATTTCAGTATAATCTACTCACTCTCTCACGTTGTCACTCGCTTATTTGCTTCTCCATGTTGCATCTGCTTTTACTTTTGTTCGAACCACCTTCACCCAAAATCCCAACTCCATCTCATACTGATACCATTTGATCCAGTACTCATCCATCACAACTCAGACAAAGAAACAATCTTGTTGGCGGTGAATGGTCCCAAACTCAATACCATCACGAGCTGACCACTGGTAACAGATAATCCAACCGAAGTACCACGATGGCTACCAGGGCCGTAGAATTGAACAACTGCAAGCACCTAAACCATAAATCATCTAAATGCCAAAATCATTGCCAATTGCCAGAATGGTTCTCCTCTTACAATGTGCTCTTAAAACTGATGAGATAAATGGAAATGTGTATCATTGATAAACTATTTAGATCCATAGTCTAGTAAAGTCGTTATAAATATACCCTTGACTACCAACAGGGTCACTACTTGATTGAACACTGATAAACTTATACATCCATCTATATCATGCAAAAAATCAACTGCCCATATGAAGTATCATGAACCTCTCAGACAAATGGACACCATAATCAATCGACAAAATACTGACACTATCAACTAACATACCCCTATCTAATAATGTAAAGAGTCATATCATTACCTTCTGATTGTACTGCTCATGAGAACTCTCCACTTGGATCTGACTGACTGCTGCAAGAGAGCCAGGCATTTGAAACGCGGCAAAATTCCCTGCAGCAGCTGCAGCCATTTCAACTGTAGCTTTCATCTCCGGCGACGTAGTGAAATAATCAGAAGCCATGATTTTGTTAAGCTTTGCCCTCAACCCAGCATCTACAAAACAACAGGTGAAAAGAACCCAATGGGTATAAAGCCATATAAATTCAGAGCATATAAAATGGTATACAGGGCAAAGTAAGTAAGCATACAAGTAATGTTTGAATCCGGGTCAATTAACTGGTCTGAGTGTGAAAGCCATTGCTTTGCATGCTCAACACAGTTTCGCAAAGCATTCTTGTGAGAGACTCTCGAATCCATCGGCCGAGAAATCAAGAGACTACCCAATGTAGAAATAGAGTCCAAATCCGTCTCATTGAGGAGATCGGAGGTAGCTTCGTCGTCGGTGACGTAGTCGTAAGTCAAGCAGCAACCTCGCTCATGAGTCCGAGTCAACATCGTCGAAGTGAAATCGTTTTGATTCTTCACATCGAACATAGTCCCGAAGTAGACCAGGTTCAGGAGATCCTCAACAACCACATCCTCTTTCGCCGTCTCCGATTCAGTCTCCGCCGAATCTCCGCCCTCATCAGCGGTGGTGGTGGTGGTTGAAGCCGAGATTTGCGGGTGGTTCTGGTGGTGGTGGTGTTCGAGGGCGAGGCTGATTTCTTCAGCGAGGAGGGCAGCGAGGGGCTGACGGAGCTTCTCCAGCTCGTCGATGGAGGCGGAAACTGAGGGTTTGGACTTGAGAACGTCCTCTTGTTCTTTGTTGAGTGTCTTCCCCTGAGCGATTGCTTCTTCCATTTGGGCGATGCGGTTCTGCTTCTTGCGGAGGGCACGGAGTCGCTTGTTGATGTAGCTGAGGAGTGGTCCTTCATTGACCTCCGATGTCGGCGTCGATGCCATTTGCGGATGAGTAATCGGACTGGACCTGATCGGGGTAGACCCACTGGAGAGTGTCGCCGTTGACGGCGGTGGTGAGATTGGGGAAGGGTTTTCGGAGGTTTTGCGGAGTTTGGGGGACTGAAGAGACTTGAGGAAGATAGAGGAGATAAAGGGGCAGGAGGGACTTATGGGAGTGAGGAGAGATAGTTGATAATCCGCAATTTACTCTGGATTTGGCTAATTTGTACAAGAAAGTTTGGCTTAATGGTCATTTCAGTCCTCGGTACTCGGTAAGCAATATTACTGTGAAGATCATTTTTTTTATCCACATCGAAAAATTTAGTGATAATAATAAGATGAACACCAACAACAGCAGCAGCAGCAGCAACAACAACAACACCTCGGTGTGGAATGGCCGAGCACAAAACTCGGGGATTTGAGTGCAATTCCAGCCGGAAGGGCAGCTCTTGAGGTGCTTCGTTCGGCTTGGACAAGCGTGGAGGTATGGCGAGTTCATCTTGCTATTCAAATGGCAAGTTCATCTCGGTGCTCTTAAACTTAATATGAGTAAGGTTTTTGATAGGGTGAGCTGGTACTTCTTGGAAATAGTTACGAGGAGAATGGGTTTCCCTCATCACTAGGTGGATCTCATCCTCCAATTTGTCACCACGGTCTCCTTCTCCGCCATTGTCAAATAAGACGATCAAGCTCTCTAAATCTAGAGGTGGTCTGGGTCTTAGATACCGCTCATTCTGGGCAGACCGTTGTACAAACAAATTTTGCAAACTCAGCGAAAATGAGACAAAAATAAGTGCACAAACTTAATTTGTATTTAATTTGATTTAAAGTGGGTACAATCCTCTTGGTTTTACACCGGATCGGAAACCTCTGATTAAATCTCCTACTTCTTTTGAAATGGTCGGATTCGAGCGCGGCGATGACGCGATTTCCTCAAAGAGACGAGGTTGATTATTATTTTTTTGGCTTCTTGACCTTTGAATGGGAGAATTTGATGAAGAACGGTTCGCGGCTTCAAACTCCGATCTTGAAGAACTTGAAGTGGAAGGACTTGTGTCTTCGAACTTCCAGGAGCAGCGTGATGATGAAGCTTGAACGAGGGCTTGTGAGCTTGATCTCGGTCGCGCTTCGGGTACCTTTGCCTTCTTAAATCTCCGGCGCAATGCTTGTGGATCTTCAAGAGGTCTCTTGGTCGACGTGTGGATGAAGCTTGAACGAGGGTTGGAGAGCTTGATCTCGATCACGCTTCATGTGATTTGTCTTCTTGAATCTCCGGCGGAATGCTTGTGGATCTTCAAGAGGTCTCTTGGTCGGCGTGTGGATGAAGCTTGAACGAGGGCTGGAGAGCTTGATCTCGATCACGCTTTATGTGCTTTGTCTTCTTGAATCTCCGGCGGAATGCTTGTGAATCTACAAGAAGTCTTCGAGTGGCGCAGAAATGATGCTTGGACGAGGGCTTGAAGGCTTGATCTCGTTAAGGCGTTGTGTTCTTTGTATTCTTGAATCTCCGACGGAATGCTTGTGGATCTTCATGTGAGTCGTCAACGTGTGTGAGAGCTCTGGCGTCTGCTAGCACGATGTCCTTTGTGTGTGAATGACAGTCTCTATTTATAGACTCACACGTAGGGACTAGTATGTAATAATCCCTTGATTTCTTTTGATTTATTGCATAAAGCCCCCTCGACTTTATGAAGAATCCCGTTTAAGGATATTTTAGGGCGTTAGATACAATTTGATTTAACCCAAGGATGAGTGGGGTCGTCTCCCTTATTTGGCTTGGCACGAGACCGTAATGAGAGGTCCGTTGCGCTTGTAAGGCTCATCGTGGCCCGATTTTCATGAAATAAAATGTTAGACAATTTTAATGTCTACAACCGTATCCGGCCACTGGAGAAGCCATGATAAACTGCAAAAGCGGAGAATTGACCATGCATATTACTGAGGAAAATGTGAAATTCAACGTCTTCAAATCCCTCCAGCTTCCAAACTATTACGAACTTCTTCATTTAAAAGCATTGTTCTGAGATAATCTGAAAGAGCATCTTTTGGTTTGGAAATCAGATAGTTTACTATTACCTCAATGTTCTTCTCAGAACTTTCAACATGCTTGGCCATGAAGCATAGATTGGCATGTTCTTATTCTGATTTAGATTCACTTGTACTATCTGAATCACTCCATGAAGCTATCATAGCTTTCTTTCTTCTGTCATGGTCTTTCGTTGAAAGCTATTGCTTTTCTTGTGTGGACAATCTCTTATCAAATGTCCTGCATCACCAGATTCAAAGCAGTTCATAACCTTTGATTTACTCTGTAAAGAAAACTTACCTTTGTAGTCCTTGCTACTGGATGGTCTATGTCTTTCTCTGTTGAAGTCTCTGTTTCCAAAGTTTTTCTTCATTTTGAGAATTCTTGTAAAGGCTTTAGAAATCAAAGCAAATGGATCTTCATCATCACCATCCTCAGTTTCAAGGCTGTGAGTTCTCTCATTTTTTTGCTTTGAGAGCTAAGTTCTTGACACTTTCTGGGAGCTCTCCATCAGCTCCATTCATAGATATTTCATGTGTCAGAAGATTCCCTTGTAGGTCATCAAGTTGTAGAGTTGAGAGATTCTGAGCTTCTTCAATTGTTTTGGTCTTTGGTTCCCACTTTGCTTTTGGAAGACTTCTTAGAACCTTCCACCTTTTCTTCATTGGAAAAGTGTTTTTCCCAGTGAATCAAGGTTGTTAAAAATGTCTGTGAACCTCTTGAACATATCTCTGATAGACTCATCTGCATTCATCTTAAACATCTCATATTGCCTGAGATAGATGTTGATCTTGGTTTCCTTCACTTGACTGGTCCCTTCAAAAGTTACCACAAGTTTATCCCATATTTCTTTGGCAGTAGTGCAACCTGAAATCCTGTTGAATTCATCTGTACTCAAAGCACAATATAAGATGTTAATAGCTTTATAATTCTTAGAGAATTGCTCTAATTCAGAAGAGGAGAGTAAGTCTTCAGATTTGGGAGTTCTATTCCCATCTTTCTTTGTGAAGAAAGTGTGAGGTCCATTCTGGATAATGGTCCAAAGCTCCATGTCTTGATCAATGATGAACATTTTTATCAAGGTTTTCCAGTGAGCAAAATTTTCTCCACAGAATAGAGGAGGTCTGTTAGCAGTTCTTCCCTGTGAGAAACCACCATCACCTGCAGTACTCATGATCACCAGATGGTTAAATCTATAAAGTGATACAAGGTCTGATACTAATTGAAAGTGTGAATATGCAGGTGGTAATGCAGCTCATATACTCTAGAAGGGGGGGGGGTGAATAGAGTATGCCAACTTTTTGAAAAACTTGCTAGAATGATGATATCTTATGAAAACTAATGAAGTTCAAGGCCTTGGAAACAATTTCAAGCCTTTGAAAGAGATGCAGTTTGCAAAAGAGCAGACAAGCCTTTTTCAAGGCATTGAAAAGAGTTTCAAACCCTTGAAAAACAGACAGTTTCAACAACTGCAAGTACTATGAAAATGAATGAACTGTAAATGCAAGAGACAAATGATTTATAGAGTTCAGTCCACTTGGACCTACGTCTCTACCTCAGGGATTTGATCCCTGCAGGAATTTCAACTCAATTCTTATTAATCAAAAGCTAAGCCCTAGATCTCAAGCACAGAGAATTGCTTTACTCTGTTACAGCTTGTGGTTTTCTCTAACTTATCTAGTACATGCTCTAGCTAACTGATTAACTAAGAATTCTCTATTGTTCACTTTGAACAATCATTGAGAATGGAGATAGAAGAAATTACACAAATGATCTACCAATAAAGCACAATACAGAAGAACACTTAGTGTGTAGAAACTGCAGTGAAGTATGCAGTGATCTTCTGTGAATGGATTGGAAGATTGATGACTTCTTTGATGTTTTTCAATCCATATCTCTTTCTCTCTTTTTGCCCGTTAAGTGTTGTGTATTGTTGCTTCAGAATTGAGCTCTATTTAAACTTCAAACAGCTCTGAATATCTTCCCAGATTATCAGCAACAAATCTCCTATTTTGTAGGCAACAAACTTTGACTATTTGACAATATTCTCCAACGGTTAAGTGATCACAATCTTCAGATATAATGTCGTGATCTTGCATTTGAATAGGTTGACAGTCATTCAGATTAAACATATAATCATCTTTTTGATTATTTCCTTCCCTGCATAAATCAGATTAGGAAACAATCTCTGCAAACTTATGAAATAAAATCTCCTGCAAAAGCATAGTCAAACAGATGATATTCTATGTTAAAACTAGTTAGGATGCTTTGTCTTTCATCATCAAATAACAGTAAATCAAGCACAAGAAGGATAGAAAGGAAAACAACTCAGGAGAGTTTGCAAAAAACTCCCCCTGAGATTGTTCACACAGGTTAAACAGTTTCAAGGCTTTGAATTCAGTTTCAAGGCCTTGAAAACTATTTTCAAGCCTATGAGAACTGATTCAAGGCTTTCAAAGCTGGTTCAAGGCCTTGAAATAATCAGACTATTCCAAGCCTTGCACAACTTGATCTTACAAAGGTAACCATTGATTCATTGAGAAAATAGTCTTTGTCTTCCTTTTGTGAAAAAATTGATGTCGATCAAACATAGTGTAATCATATTCATAATAAATATGGGAGATGGCTAAATGAAAATGAATGAAAGCAAACACAGTTTACAATCTTGAGTGAAATTGAAATGTCAAGAACAAAACTGCTAACCAACTACAGTTTCAAGAACACTAGATATCCTTAATTTGTAAAAGAAAATTAATCGTGCCCCTGTGCAAATAATAAAGTGCCCCCCTTTTCCCCAAAAGCTTGTCCAGGGTAGTTGGTAAAAGGCGTGGCTTTAAACCATAATGACGAAGGTTCGAGCCTCCTTTTGCACTCTTTT
The DNA here is from genome assembly GCA_023055425.1 of Linanthus parryae. Classification (NCBI taxonomy): domain Eukaryota; kingdom Viridiplantae; phylum Streptophyta; class Magnoliopsida; order Ericales; family Polemoniaceae; genus Linanthus; species Linanthus parryae. The sequence goes on along the minus strand of JALGPY010000002.1, from coordinate 164,382,862 downwards.
TAAAAAAACCAACAAAAAATAGAAGACTAATTAAAACATCCCAAGCCGGGGGCTCGAACCCTTGTGGCGAAAGTTCGAGGGTGGAATCCTCTACCATCTAAGCCATAACACTTATAATGCTTTTATTGATATTTAATGTAGTTTATGTTTTAAATAAGAGTACAAGTACTGGCTCTGCTACTAGCCGAGTTGTGCCCCCCCCCCCCCCTCCTCGATGAAATCATGGCTCTGTCGCTGTACATTTTCATATGCGGGGACATGTTCAAACACATTCCTTGTCACATGTTGGATCAGGAGTCTCTGTGACTCGATCAGTACAAGATATTAGACAGCATCGACCACACACATCACCAACATTAGCAGAACCAGCTTGGCCTCTATTGTCAAATTCACGAGCTACGTTTCTATATGTACTAGCCTCGGCCATAAGTATTACCAACATTAGCAGAACCAACTTGGCCTATTGTCAAATTCACGAGATAGGTTTCTGTATGTACCAACTCAGATGTTAAGTCTAATATAATGTGTTACGTCTAATATGTTGTGACAATGTAGTGCTTGTGCATGTACAAGTCTAGAAAATTCACATTATGCATAAAGAGGAACAAATTAGATATTTATTCAAAAACATTAAGCTTCTAGTGCAAGTCTAGTCGTTAAAATTTTAGCCACAATACTAGTGTCTATAAACAAAAATTACTTTTCTCATAAATACCATTTACTTCTCACATTATCAAGCCGGTACCGTTCAGTAACTAAATTTCAGCACTTATGAGCTTTAAGCTCAGTCGCTCACTTAATTAAACTTAACCAAAAAAAAACTACATTTCAGCACGTCTTACAATCTTTTGATGTTACAATGATAGTTGGAGAAAAAGCTTATGTTTTGTCTTCGTGTCTCCGTTGGTAATAGTGGATTGGGGCTTAATATATATATATATATATATATATATATATATATATATATATATATATATATATATAAGAGGACACAACTTGTTTCATTGAATATATATAAATATATATAAAGAGGACACAACTTGTTTCATTGAAACATGTAGCATAGTACTTTTTGGTGGCTTATTTACAAATTAAGCCATTGTACTATGACATGTTATCAAATTGCCATTATAGTTCCCATACTTCGTGACTTCGTGCTCCGTAATTTATAATATATTTTTCCTAATAAATGAATTATATTTTTTCTTTGAGAAAAAGAATGAATCGTACTATATATATGAACTCCTCATATATTACTTGAATATGGATTAAATACTCCTGAGCATTGTACCTGGAGTTAAAAATTTGGATATCTTTGTTTCAAAGATAGTGGAAGTAAATGAAGACCCGCCTGGACAATAACTGGGACGTGAGTTTGAATTTCATGATTTACAGAAAATCGAGATTATATTCAAGAAATGAAATTTAGTAATTTTTGTCAAGAGAAGATAAAAAAATCATGTAATAGAGTATATATACTAGATATAATAGACTACTACATCTTGGAATACATACTTTTCAGGGACTATTGGATAATTTTCAATGTGAAACAAAACCCCCTTCTATAAATACAGGCATTTATGGTTATGTTATGTGTAATCTCGCTTTTGGTGGACCGATGCCGACATTATCAAGTGTCTTAATTTGATTCCCCTCAAGTTTAAGCCCATCAAATTATTAATACTGACAACAAATATAACTAAAATTAAATTAATGAATTTTTCTTATCGAACTTGCCTAAATATTATTATTCGTTTGGGCTTGGTACCTGAAATCTAGATCCTATAATCAGCCTGTGAATAAATTTAAAAAAAAAAATATGACAACAATGAGAAGCATAAAATATTTCAGAATTAGTTTGATCTTATTGGTCTTGAGGAAATAGCTACCAGGAAAAGTCCAGCAGTAAGCCATATCAAACTTCACCTCCCATCTTACTTTGCAGGCTGCCTGAAGAAGACTGATGTGTCCAAACTATATTGTATGCAAACCATTACGTAAATCAGCAGTTTATAACACAAGGTTCATGGCATGGTTCAAACAATGGACAACTAAGTTTTAACGTTATGTAATATATACCCGAGTATTTGTATCTGACAAAGTAAAAAAATCTTACTCTTAAACAAACATTTGACTTTCTGTATGGGGCTTTCAGGATACAACTTTTCTAGAAATTCTTGTATGTGGCATGCAAAATTGAGTGATTGACAAATATGATTTTGATATTAAGGAAATTGAAAAGAAATGAAAAACTTATGTTATTGGTTCCAAACAAGCATTGACCGCCCGATAATAGAACTGCAATATAAATCCACAAGTCGAACACTGACTATCTTTGAAAAAAAGTACTGCTCAACATATACTCAACCGAAACATAGATTCCCTTTCAATTGTTGGAATCATAAATGTTGGAAAAAATTAGTTAGACAGAATGTTTGATTATAAAAATAAATACAGAAAGAGGGAAAAACTTATCGATCTGAAGTGTCCAGGAATGGAACCGAATTCGCTGTCCTTAAGAACAATTTTTCCCGCACTAGGACTACCTCCGTGGTGCAGATGTTGAGGCGGTTGTCCTCCATGATACAACGACGTGTCCCGGTTGGTGTGCACTCACCAAATTCGGAACATGAACTCCTCCATAGCTTGACTCAAGAGCAGTGAAAAATGGTAAAGAAGGAGTAAGAAAATTGGATAATGAATGTGTAGAACGAAGTTGGTTATAAAGAAATGTTCAGAGCTGATTTTGGAGAGAATTATTTTGAAATTAATTGAGAATTAAAGTGAATCAATCACTGGTCAAAATTTGGCTGTAACAAAAACGTTTCCAAAATTGAGTTTGAATTTTTTTTAAACAATTGGAACGGACTCAACTCAGTTAACATAGACACGACACGCCGAGCCCGCGTCCCAAGTCCAAGTCCACGCCCCGTGCGGTAATATATTGGCTTTGTCTAGTAGGCTCAAGCTAGCATAGTTTCAAACACATAACCCACATTGTAATAATAAGGTGAAGTAGTGAAAAATAAAGTGGCAATGTGGGAAAAATTAAACACATAAGTTTTGAAGAACATCTAACAATCCCCCACATGATTCAAAAATAGAGAAAGAGAAGAAAGAGAGTGCTCTTGAGTCGATTCCAGAGATGCAGTGATGTCGATGTCTTGTGGACTTGAATCAACACTTAGTGATAACAGGGCTTGTTCCACTTGTGGTGACGGTGAACAAAGTCTTGAACCTTTGCTCTTGATTAGATAAGAGGTCATGCTCACACACCTCTGGCTGTGCTATGACGAGTTATCCATTTGGCGCCTTTAGGCCATGTGCACTACCTGGATATTCATGAGCGCTCTAGAGAGTTAGCCCCAACTCTCATAGTGGGCGGACCAATCCCTTACACTCACATAGGTGAACCCATCAAGTGTGACTGCAACACACCTGATAACTCTCTTTTAGGAGCTATTATTATACTTCCATATTACTTGTATTAGGCTTATTTCACATGATTTATATGATATATGTGCACTAATATGTGAAATTAATGACTTATAAGCCTAAGAGTCAAAAGTTGTGTTTTTAGCTTATTTGCGCATGTTTTCTCTCATATTTGCTATGATAATTGCACGGGTTGTTTAGTGTTGTGTAACTCAGGTAAAATAGGTGCAATGGAGCTTATGAGAGGCTTGGATATTCTTGGGATGGAGATTGATGAAGAGGAGAAAAGAAGACGCAAAAAAGAAGCAAAGTTGGAAAGGCCGCATAGGACCAGCCTGCACTCTTTTCTATGCTCAGGAAAATATACAAAATTTTTGGAAGCAAGGCACGCGGAATTGGAAAGTATACATTCGTAGCTTTCCAACGATATATGGTAGGCCCGAATACGAGTCCGGATGAGAGAGCAATGGCCCGCGCAAGATCAGCTTACAATTCTGTCCGAGAATTACAAACTGGAGGGGCGGAAGTGCAATTTCGGCCAAATTTCATTGAAAAGCTTGCCCAAGCCTTGAGGAACGACTTCTCAGACCTAAAACACATAAGGACTCTGCTGGGGAAGATCCAAGAAGGCTAGGGGAGGCAAGAAACATGGAGAACGACGCCAGAGTCGCGACAACGCGAATTTCGTCACGAGTTTGACTATCTCTCCCATCTTTTCTATGTTTTCTTGTTACTATGAACTTGTTAGCATCTATTTTCAGTATATTTGAGTAAATTTATTTGCTGGGACTCCTTGTTGAAAAGCTAGGGTTTGCTTGAATGAATGTTTTGATACTTTGATTCGTTCTTTGGATTAAAATTATGCGTTCTCCTCTTATTATGATCATCTTGTGCTTGATTATTCAATGTTCTTGCGAGTAGCTAACGTAGGAGCACATTTAATTAGAACCCGTGTGGTAACTCCATGAGAGCTAGTCGGTAAATCAAGGTAATCACCTAGTCGTATCGTTATCTTGTAACTGGGTAGCGTTAATTAGGATCAAAGAGCGGATTAATGAACAATAATGCATGCTTGTAATTGAATTAGGCTTGGTAACTCGGTCTAAATTGATCATAAGTGTAGGCAAATTGCTTGATAACTCGGTAGTTTGTAGATTGCTCGATTGATAGGAGTAGCGTATGTGCGTTCCAAAGATCAAAACACCATTCATAGCGTCCCTAGTGGTCCACAAGTAGAATCCCCAGCACTCGTCAAACTACACTCCTCCTTAATTACTTTACTCTTTATTTTAGTCTCTAATTAACAAAAACCTACTATCTGTCCTCGTGGGATCGATAACTCGGGGTTGAAATACCACCCCTATATTACTTGACCGTTCACTTGCGCATACGCGTAAAGAATCGCGTCAACACCACCCATAAGGGCTATGAGTTCATTAAGTGCATAGTGCTCATCCTTACTTATTTTGCAGCAAACACTTATTTACACCATAGGGAGGGACATAAAGAATATAGTGTTTTATTAGAGTTTCTCCATGACTTTTTGTTACCCATTGAACCTGTTTCCTGGGATCTCCATTCATGCAGGTTGGGTTGCCATCCTGGGAATCTCACTCTATGGGCTTGAGTTCCACCCCCCTCGATGCATCAGCAATTATCTTCCTTGCTAGACCCTTCGTCAAAGTATCTGCCATGTTCTTCTATGACGTCACGAAGTCTAGGGGAATCACGCTATTTCTCATTAAACTGCGTACAATGTTGTGTTTCAAGCAAATGTCTCTTCTTTCCATTGTACGTCTTGTTCTTTGCTCAAGCTATGGCCGCATGTGAATCACAATGCAAGGAGATGGATGGAACCGGCCTTTCCCACAATGGAATGTCCGCCAATAGGTTCCTTAGCTATTGGCCTCATTACCTGCCAATTCCAAAGCAATAAATTCAGATTCCATAGTAGAGGCAGCTTTACAAGATTGTTTAGAGGATTTCCACGAAATTGCACCCCCACCAAGGGTGAACACATAACCACTAGTACAGTTCGTGTCATCATTGTCTGAAACCCAGTTAGCATCATAGTAACCTTCCAGCACAGCTGGATAACCACTATAGTGGAAACCATGGTTCATTGTCCCGTTTAGGTATCTCAGTAATCTGTTCAATGCGATTCAATGCTCTCTACTTGGATTATGTGTGTACCTGCTCAATCTGATCACAGCATATGCAATGTCAAGACGATTACAGTTCATCTGATACATGACACTTCCAATAATTTTATCATATCAGGATTGAGACACACTAGTTCCTCTATTTTTCTTCAGATGTATGCTCGGATCATAAGGAGTTTTAACCGCATCAACATCATAAAGATTAAATTTCTTGAGAATTTTTTCAACATAGTGTGACTGAGATAGCACAAAGGTCTTTAATTTACGAATCACCTTAACTCCAAGAATTAAATATACCTCTCCAAGATCTTTCATATCAAAGGTAGAGCAGTTCTAGTTTTGAGAGATCAGGAACTAGTTTTGAGAGATTTGGAACCGTATTCATTTACATAATAAAATCGGAAACTGTTCTTAAGATTGTTGGAAAAAATTATTTAGACAGAATGTTTGATTATAAAAACAAATATAGAAAGCGGGAAAAACTTATCGATCTGAAGTGTGGAGGCACGGAACCGAATCCGCTGTCCTTAACAACAATTTCGCCCTCACTAGGACTCCCTCTGTGGTGCAGATGTTGAGGTGGTTTTCCTCCAGGATACAACGACGTGTCCCGGTCGGTGTGCACTCACCAAATCCGGAACATGAACTCCTCCATATCTTGACTCAAGAGCAGTGAATAATGGTGAAGAAGGAGTAAGAAAATTGAATAATGAATGTGTAGAACGATGTTGGTTATAAAGAAATGTTGAGAGCTAATTTTGGAGAGAATTGTTTCGGAATTAATTGGGAATTAAAGTGAATCAATCACTATTCAAAATTTGGCTCTAATAAAAAACGATTCCAAAATTGAGTTTGAATTTTTTCAAAAGAATTGGAACGGACTAAACTCCATTAACATAGACACGACACGACACGCGCAGTTATTATATGGGCTAGGGCTGAGCATAAACCCGCCAACCCGGCCGACCCGACCGACCCAACCCAAACCAACCCGATAAAACACAAAACCCGGTGTATTTTGATTGGGTTTGGGTTTAAACTCTCAAACCAGGCCTAGCATCGGGTGATTTGCGGGTGAAGATTTTTTTAACCCGAATAAACCGACCCGGCCGGAAAATACATTTAATACCTACTCCATCTATTATCCACCGGACAACCACTAGTCCATGACCCCACTTCCTATTACATTAGCTTTTAGTTGTGATAGAGACTAATAGAGAGGAAGGAGAGAAGTTGTTTCTTTCAACAGAGAGAGAAAGAGTGTTTCCACTTTCCCATGTTTTTTGGTCAATCACTTCCCCTGTTTCACTTTCAATTCAAACGAAGACAGAGAGTCGAGAAAGAAGAAGGTGGGTACTGGGTGGGTATGGCGGTGAGTGAAGGTGAAGATGGTGGTTCTGGCTATTTATAGAAGAAGAACCACCACAGAGAGAGAGATACGAATGGTGTTTCTCCGATTCTCGCGCTCACTTCTCAGAGAGGGTTTCTCCGATGAGGGAGTTTCTCCGATTCTCCGACATATCTCGCTTCTCCGACGTTTCTCCTCCTCCTTCGTCTCCGACCACCATTTTTTCCAGCAAGTCCTACAGGAGAGCGAACCCGTCCGGACCCGGCCGAACCCGGCCGAACCCGATGAATCCGAAAGCAACGGGTATCACTAGTGTTTCGATCGGGGTCGAACTGAGATTCGCCAGACCGGGTAGGTCGGGTCGGATGCCATATGGCGCAAAAACCCGGCCGACCCGACCCGTGCTCAAGCTTAATATGGGCTTTGTCTAGTGGGCTCAAGCTAGCATAGTTTCTCCTTCTATTTGGATCTCAAACACATAACCCACATTGGTAATGATAAAGGGAAGTAGTGAAGAACAAAGTGGCAATGTGGGACAAATTAAAACATAAGTTTTTGAAGCACATCTAACAATATATAGAGAAACTAAAGTGATTAACTGGAAATTCACCATGATTTTCATTTTTTCATACATGACTGACTGAAAATACAAGCTAAAGGGGAAATACAAGACAAAGTACAAAACATACATTTCTTGGTGTTTTGATAAGATGAAGTGTTGTTTATGTTCTTATCACTTTAATATATCTGAAAAAAGCAAAAGGACAAAACAATACTGGTTTGTATATAACGGAAAAACCAAACAACTGTATCAATTAGTATTGTAAAATACCATCAACTATCGCAAATTTTACGTCCACAATGGGGAGAAGATCGTTAAACTGGTAAATCTTCTAGATCTAGGTCTCCTTCTCTCTAATTCTCCACCGCTTACTTCTCTGAATGATCTTAGATGAAAGATTAAAGAGGAGGAATCGCTTATCTATTTTCTGATTTCTGATTTCTTATTAACTAAACCCTTTCTAAGCCCATCACTTAAGTAAGCGAGATTCCACCGCCGAAGAAAGATCAAGATACCATACGAAGAACAATAAAAGGGTCAAAGACATTTGATTTATCATAGGCAATCTAAAAGTTCATATGCACCGAGTCAGATCAATCATTTTAGTAGAAGTTGATGTTCCAACCTAAAACAAAATCTAATAGTAAGCATACCTAGATCAAATCTGTTGATGAAGAAGAATCAAATCAAACCTTAGAACCAGTATGTCGCTGCGAATAAAGCACACACCTAAATATGAATATTGTTAACTACGGATCGTCGCAAAAAAATTAAAATCTAAATCATTCTTACCCTTCCTTTGATTTCGTCCGAAATTCGTTGAAGCCTAACCATTTCAACAATGAAACAACGTTGAAAAACAATATATTAAGCCAATGGAGGAATAGAAAAAATAAGAGGCAGTTGAAAAGAAAGTAAAGGAAAATAAAGGCATCTCCAATCCTATGGGGGGATGGGAAGGGGAAGGGGGAGGGGAGGGGTAAAATCGCAACCCTATGGGGGGGGGGGAGGGGGACGGGGAGGGGTAAAACCGTAACCCTATGGGGGGAGGAGGAAGGGAAGGGAGTGCTATGGGGAGAAACTAAGCTTTGGGTGTGGGCATGTCCATGGGGAGAACCCCTCCCCATCTCCCTCCCCTCACATGGTTGGAGAGGAGTAGTAGTTTGGGGGAGGGGGAAAATGGTGGGCTTGTGGAGGGAATGGGAGAGGGAATGGGAGGTGAGGGGAGGGGAAAAAGTCGTGGGTTGGAGATTCCCTAAGATAGAACTCACATAATTGAAAAGGAAAATAAATAAGAGGAGGGGTGTTGTAGGTGGCTAGTAACTGAAAAGGAAAATAAATTAGAGAAGTGAGGTTCTTTTAATGGAAGAATAAATAGATTTGACCATGTTTCCACAAATTTTCCTATTTATTTATATCTATCTATATATGTAGTATATAATAAATTTTCTGGGAGTTCCAGTAGAAACAATTTTAATGTGGTCATCAGTACTGGTGACTTTATGAACTTGCAATATCAACCCTTGCTTCTTTAAAATATTTTATAGAACTTTTGACAGAAAACTCTCTCGCCATTCTCAAAAAAATAAAATCTCTTGCAGTTTCGCCTTGCTGACACTTAGCTACTGCAGTATTGGTTTTACTAGTTATCATCTCTGCATTTTGTAAAATTGCGACACTTAGATCAAAGTAGACTAACACCGTTAACTTACATTAAATACGAAGAAGAAAAAATAAGGAAAAAACAAGAAAAAAAAAAGATAAATAAAATTGAAAAAGAGAAAAATGTAAGAGAAAAAATACCACATCCTTTTTGAATATGAAAATACTAAATTTCATTCACTTATCTAATAGAAGTTAACGCTGTTAGTCATTTTGACATAAGTGTCGCAATTTAACAAACTGCAGAGACGATAAGTGGTAAAACCAATACTGCATATATTTAAGTGTCAGCGAGGCGAAACTGCGAGGGTGTTTTCTGTCAAAAGCTTTATTTTATAAATAACCATCTCTTTCAACTTAATTACGATACTAATATTAATGTTGAAAGTGTGTATAAAGACAATTTCCATCATTTTTCTTTTCCTCCTTTAATGTCTTCCTGTTTTTCTCCCTGCAAGTTGGAAAATAAAATGCGAAGCAAATATGAGCAATTAGGCTGAATGATGAATAATTAGAGAAAAATGTAAAATCATAATTAATTGCTATTATTCTATTTGACTTATTTCAAATATGTTATATGCATTTACATAGACGTACAAATAGTTATACCCTACTCTTCCATAATTTTTTGGTTCTCACAGAATAAATTTCAGATGCTAGTCATCTCCATGAATTTCTGGGCGAGCTGAGTAGATACTTGAAGTTGAATTGTAATATTGCTTCAATGATCTTTTTGTTAATAGTATTGATGCTCTTTCAGAATGTACAATCTACTGCTTAAAATCAACGAATGTAGTTGTTGGTGAATTGAAATAACAGGGGAAGGTAACTCTCATACCAAATTTTTATGTGTTTGTACAATTGTTCTATTAAAGAAACAAATATGGGCCGAGTAAAATTAAGCTTAAATATGTTGTAACCTGATTTCTTGAGTATTTTTGACATAATGTTAATGATGTTATGGATCCGTTCAAAAGAAATAGCTACACATGTTTTTCTTCTCTTTCTTGACTTTCATGACAAATGAATAGCCAAAAAGCCATATGATATTTGCTACTCCAACATTAAGATTTGAGATTCTATTGCAACAGGTGAATACCGCATAGAAGAGAAAAACATGCTCTAACAGTAAAATGAATTTATTCATATTGTTATACAATTTTAAAAAAATGAATACTTCATAAAGATGAAAATGTGTAAAGTAAGCATAGCATGTCGATCATTTGTATGAGTTTTTTTCTTCTTATTGAGATATATGGTTACAATTAACAAATCGAGCAAAATACGGGCAAATTGAGATATTAGAATTTCAAACATAAGTTATATTATGCTAAACTATTCATATAGTTGATCGAGTGTCTATATAGAACAAATGTGTCGAATTCCTAACTCATGCAGAACTATATAATCGGGCTTTGTCATGAAACTTAAAAGTTGAAGAAAGAAAAGAAGTCACATAAATATATATATATATATATATATATATATATATATTCAATTTAGGCCACTAGCAGAACACTACACTGTTGGCAGCCGATAAAACTAGCAATCTCAGATCTGATGTGAAACCAAACTAAGAAGAAAATCTAAGGAAATTGTTTAGTCTATGTAAACAATAAACATGTTCTAGACTCATGTGGAATGACAGAAAACTTATTCTAGATCAATAGAAGAAGATTGATTCAGAGACTCAATGAAAAACAAGATCAACCTAGCCTCTATTAATTCTAGAATAGATACAACAATTTTATACTTTTAATTGAGGCTGAGTAAAGCTGAAGCTCCGCTGGAGGAGAACCAGAAGCTGAACCGTTGGCCAGGGAAGGTGAATCGCTTGTTGGAAGCTCTCTCATGCTTGTGACCTAAACTCAGAGGATGTCTCTCTCTACTCACTTTTTTCTAGAGGCTAACCTAATTTTGCTTCTACTTAAACTTAATTTTCTTTGAACTCTAGTCCTATGTTTATAGATAAGATTACTTATTTTTCATGAAAGAGATTTCTAGAGACAACAAAATACGAATCTAAACTTTTAGAAATAAATTAAATTTAAACTCTATTTAACGATTAAATTAAATATTAAATAAAAGAGATTAATTATTAATAAAATCAAATTTTCAAAAATAAAGATTCATTCATATTTTCCAATTCTAAAAAAATAATAAATATATAAAAGCTTATCTATTTCGAAAATTAATTTAAATTACTTAGAATAGAAATTAAGTTGTCAAGTATTCTTTTTAATAATTAAGAAGAGATTCTTCATCACTGTAAATCAAATCTTCATTATAATATTTTGAAAATATAATAAAACCAATATTTATTTATGGCTGAAATTTGCAGTGAAAATGATAAGACAATTTCTGAACTTCGTAATGAAAATACAATCACCATATTAACTTTGATTTTTTCTAACACTCTTCCAAATAACTTTACATGTAAAAATTTAAGTTCATAAAGAGATTTTATAGGAAAATACATCTTATTGTGATCATTATCACTATATGTATTATTTCTACAATATATATATATATATATATATATATATATATATATATATATATATATATATATATATATATATATATATATATATTGTTAAGACAAGGAACGAAATCGTAAGAATCACGGCAGAAGAATAGCTGACTCTGAAATTGTCAAAAGAGCTAGACACAACCCTAGGGCACGCCATAGAGTTCCTGAGTTTCTCTTTAGCCCTTTTCTTTTACATTGTTAACACTTTAGTCCAAAAACACATGGATTGATGCTTTATGAATGATCATACACCTAAGAATAACTCATACTTCTAGGAATATTCATGAAACCTAAGGATAAAAAAACTTATGACTTCTGATGATTGCTTGCATAAATAGATTCAAGGAGCTTGAATTGCCTACAAGAACATGGGTTAGCATTACAAAGTATCTAAATACAGAGACTCATATCATTTATAATAAACCTATACCATCAACTATATGATCTAAGCTATTTCATTCATGAATTGACAAACACTAAGAAACAATCCAGATCCTAGATTGAACATATTCTGACTCATCCTGTTTCAATTTTCCCCTTTGTCAATTCGAGGAAAAAAATCCTCTTCTGAATTTCTATAATAAAACAAAATTTTATAGTATTCATTTTTTGCATAGTCTTGCTCATCATGAATGCTCCAATCTTTTTCAACCAGTAATAAATCAACTTTGTCTTTAAAACTTGTAACATTCATCATTATTCTTTTAAATCCTGCATAGCAAACACTCCATACAAATGACTAAGTGTAATATGCATTGTAACGTAAAATCATAATAATAATAGCAAGCATTCATCATACCATCAGAAAGTATACAATATATCAATTTAATATGATGGGCAACGTGCATGTTTGATTCTCATATTCATATAGAATGAAAAAATTCAAATTATGAACAAGAAACCATTTAAATCTCTAATCCAGTAAATAATTAAAGTTGGAGTACCATAGAGCATATAGAATAAACAAGAATACTACAATTGATTCATCATTGGGAAAAATCATCACATGACTCATAATCAATTGGAAACATCATGATATACAATGAAGAATAATAATGAAATCATCAATCTCATGAGCAAAAAATTAAATTTTATTCATTTTTCAACCTTCTAAATAAATTGAAACAATTCTCCTACGGATCAAAACTACTCCCCTATTTGTCACACGAACTTAAAAAATGACTATCTATTTAATTGAATGAAACTAACAAAGAACTAAGCATCCAACTAAAATGAACAAAACTATATGATTCTTGACGAACATGCATCATCAACAAGACATCTAGGATTATGAGAAAAATCTACAGACAACCTATCACTAAACTCAAAGCCCATATCTTCATTAGAATGAAGAAAATCGCATGCATTGTCTTAGTCAATAGAGCTACATTGTATCACCTCGAGAATCTTCCACAATATCTTCATCATTAATACCAATTTCTTCAATAAGTTGTTCGTCTGACGAAGTAAACCAAACACTAGCAAGTATTGATGTTTCAACAAGAGAATGTGCCAAAGTGAAAAAAAATAACGATAATAAACTTCATTATGCATATTGGATATGATACACAATGCTTGGGAACAACTTCAAGATTCTTTGTATCTTCATTGTCCAACCATAAAGTTCTAGTCGCTAGTGATTTTTTTATTCTAGAACTTCCAACTTTTATTTTTGTAGTCCGAGCTTCGTCACCTTTGTTACGAAGTTCATATTTATGAACTCCGCCTGGAAACTTTATAAATTTTTGGACCAGTCTAGAGGAAGTCATTGGAAAATCAGAAGTAAATAACCAAGAAGAATAAACACCCAAAACCCTTATAGAGGGAAGCTCTCGGAGAACAAAACATAACATTTTGCTAGAGGAGGCCGACGGGTTCTATGGGGGTGTAGGGTGAGCCCAAGACTTTTGGTTTAGGTCAAAATCTACACTCCTAGGTGTTTATATAAATTCCTAAGAACTTATGCTAGTGTCAATCCTACAAAAAACATCATTCTAGGTATGAAAACATTCCTAAAAATCTAGATTCCTAAACTTAGCATAACTCCAAGTAGGACACTAAATCTAGGTCAAATTTAGTACTTTGGTAAGGAGAATAGTCTAATGGAATTACAACATGCAAAGAATTTAAGAAGTCCCGCCAAAAAGTCAAAATTGGTCTTAGACATTATGGAGGCCGAATTTCTCAAGTAAAAAAGATAAAAATTCAATTTGTAATCGATAATCGGTTACACACTTGTGAAAAAGTAGGTAGTTTTGATAATATTCTATATAAAATACTCTCCCTAGCTAAATACATTGTACGACATGCCATGGAGTAAAGAAAAATTAATTCTTAGATTTTATCAAAATCTCTTGTAGAAACTATTTTTTCTTTAATACACATCCTTCATGAACTCAAAATATTCACTAGAGGGAAATTCTTTCTTTGTGAAAAATAATGAATAATAAAAAGAATATTTAATTCTCTTCAGCTTTCACAAAGAATAAAGTAGAGAGTATTTTGAAAGAGCCTTAGACCACCATGACCAGAATAAACACAAATAAGGAATTAATTTTGGTAGAATTTGATCCTAAGCGAAGCCATATTAAGTCTCCCGTATTAAAAAAATTACCCTAAAAAAGAAAAAGAAAACAAATATTTTCATCATAAGGCTCCTACGGACACGTTCTCCACTTCAGAGGGTCTAACTGGAAACTAGGAAACACTTGAATCAAGGTCCACCTTCAGTGTCATTTCATGATAAATATTTGAGATTCATCTGCAGAGCATTTGAGACTCTGTTAAACATAGAGAATTTGAGACCCTAGATATATAGAATAATTGAGATTCTAATTTTAAATATCCCAGTCTTGATTGCATCGAATGCAAATTATCCTTATGAAAAGAGACATGACTTCATTTAGTAAGACTGAAAATGTGGGTTTTTATGATTTTCTCTTAATACCACCTTAACGGATAGTGAGACACGCCCCATGACTTCACATAAAGGTCGTAGGAACTGGGTGGCATTAATCTCAAAACAAAAGTCTACCCGAGATCATTAAGAGTCCACAAGTTTCCACAATAATATTATAAACATACGAACAATATTGATAAACTCCTTCCAGTAGCACAATAAAGGAAGTGTAGGTATACTTTTATGTTACACTAGAACGTATCGGTAGTTAAACTTGGCCTAAGAGGGATAAATCGGTACCGGTGTGAAGAGCCACAAGAGACCGATAGGTAATTGTCAATGACATTACCCAACTTAGTTAACTAAGAGTTGTCGTGTTAGAACATGGAATCTGGAATCGTCAAAACTACCCTAGGTGATCTACATATTGCCTAGTCTTATCTCCATTGGTTCAATATAAATCATTTCTTTCTATTAATTTTAATTATAGTTTCTAGTCACTTGATTAAGGGTGACAACACTCCAATTGAAAACCTTTTTACCGGTTACTAAGTAGGTTAAAGTAGTTGTAGAGTTATAAAAGTAAGAACATTCCCTTGGGTTTGATTTCTCGGAGTCCCAAATACTCGATTTTTACTACTTGACGAGTCATAAATCTTACAAAGGAAAAGGTGTTCCGAAGGCTAGTCCAAATAAGCTGAAGAAAGATCTGAAAAATGTTAAAGAGAAGGAGGTTCAAAAATCATAAAAGACCAAAGGGGACAAGAAATATGTTCCTGGTAAGACTTTTATATCAAAGCATTGGTTTATCAATTTTAAATCACAAGGTCTTTAGTTAGATGGCTATGCTTCAACCTCTATAGCTTGCTGTACTATGATTTGCACTAAGATGCTTGAAAAGATAGATGTAGAGTTAGTTAGAAGGTTGAAAGAGACTTCTATTTGGAAGATTTTGAATCATACTGAGAGGCGTACCATAAATTGACTGGACTGTTTTATCTTAACCTTCAACAAGTACCTGGTAAAGAATTGATTTTATCTTCTAAGGTTGCTGGTATAGATATTCAGTTCAATCATGAGGTATTTTTCAAATGTTTTAGGTTGTCCTGAAGTTTATGATGTTGATAGTATTCCAAGTAAGATGGAGGCTATTAGGTTGGCCAAAGTGGATTTCTTTCTACCTAAAACACCCTCAAACTAAAAATAGTTAACACATTATGTTTTAACTGTTGTAGCCAAAATTCTTTTCACTATCCTAATGAGGTGTGTGGTGCCTAAGGAGAATCAAAATGAATTTCTCACGGATAGGGTTATATACTTGATGTATCTGGTTATGTATGGTTTTGAGATTGATTTGGCTAGCATTCTGATGGAGCACATGCTATACTGTAGTACCAAAAACCGAAACCATGCTTTGCCCTATGCGAATCTCCTACCTCTTTTCTTCCAACACTTTGAACTTCATGTTGTTAAAGAAGAGAGGATTTCTGCTGGTTTTGGAATGATCAATGAATCCTTTTTTCAAATGATTGGAATTTTAGAGACTTCGTGGATGGATGGGTTGGTGTAGATGTGTTTGCTTTAGGAAGTTATGTGATCAGATTATTTGTATTACTACTTGGTTTACATGTTTTGATTATTGCTTACGTTACTGTTTGGTATTTAATTTTATTTTCATATGACTTTTTCTTTTATGTTGCTAATGACCATGAAATTTCAGTGCCGATATACAGTCTAAAGAAAACATTTGTTTTTTGTTTCATCAAGGGGGAGATTGTTAATTCAGATTCTTGTCTCAAAGCTTTGAAAATATTCAGAGGATAAGTTCGGACTGAGGGGGAGTTTATCTCCAGGCTTTAAACTTTGCCTTGTGTGATGAAAGAAAAATTTATATTGAAAAATTATCTGCGCTTGTCTAAATCTGTTGGAAATTAGCCAACTTTCAGTGCTTATATTCTGAATGTGGTGCTTATTGTTAGAGAGTTTTTGTTTTAACTTTGGTTTGCAGGTTCAAAGCTTTGAAAATACTTTGAGTATCTAGTCTACAGGTTCTGAATGCAGGATTGCCAAACATGTCACTAATAGCCTAGCTATTTTTTGGAATTTGTTCAGAACTTGTCTTAAGCTTGCAGTTGCAGATTGTGCTCAAATTAAGTGGAGAAAATCAAACTCATATCCGTTGAAAAATAGCTGTTGAAGAGCCAAGAATCTGTTGAGGATTTTTAGGGATCCTTGCAACAAACTATGTGACTGTTGCACTCATACTTTGAATTCAAAGTGAAGCCTGACAAAGAGATAATGACACACACATGGGAGATACATTCATTCAGAGAAACTCATACGGATTAAGAGAAGCATTTAAGAAGAAGATCCATTCAGACTACTCATCCATTCCAATCGAGAAGAACACTTCCAAGCTTATCATAGCTTTACTGTCTTCATAATGCTCTTACTTCTATGCTTAATATACTTATTAATTAGAAATTGTTCCAAGTCTTCTACATTTTGTTTTAGTTGAGTTTTTCAAGATGAACAACTAAGGTTCTTATTGTACTAGTTAGTTGACGCTGTTCTAGATAGGTTAAAGAGAACCACATGTTGGTATAAGAGTAAGGCAATTCTCTTAGGCCTGAGATCTAGGGCTTAAATAGTGATGAATAAGAAGTTGTTCAAATCCTAGAGGAATTAGATCCCGCAGGTGGAGAGTAGGCCTTTTGGAGGTAGAACTTCGTAACAAATACTTGTTTCTTGCTCTTTACATTTCAGTAATTTACTTTCTTGCAAAATTGTTTCAACACATGTTAAGTTCAAGGCTTTGAAAAGCCTTTCAAGGCCTTAAAATGTCTCAGAAGCTTTTAAAACAGTCTATTTCATTCAAAGTTTTGACATTGGTTTCAAAGCTTTGAAAAACTTCAAAACTTCTCTCTTATTTTTTCAAACCTATATTTTAGCGAAATTTGCCATACTCTATTCAACCGCCACTTCTAGAGTATATTTGATCCTGTATAATTACCTACTTAGACACTTCATCCAGAAATCAGGGTATGTCTGCGTGGAGAAGCTTGCAAGCGTGAAATGTGAAGACTCTCCGCACGAAGGATCCGGTCTTCATACGAAGACATATACTTAGACAAATTTGAAGCCTGAAGAGTTCCCTTTCGTAGAAAAGCTCTCTGACTCAAAGTACGAAGGTTGTTCGTACAAAGGGTGTAGGTCTTCGCACGAAGATAGTTCGCTCAAAGACTTTAAGTCTTCGCACAAAGAGTCCGGAAGAGGCAGAAGATTGTTATGGGGTCGTTATGTAATTGATCAAAATTTGTTCTGTTTGTTTTTGGGAAACATATTTAAAGAGTCTAGGTCGTATTTTGAGGGGGAGACAGTATTGAACCTTCTTTTTGGAAATGAGGAGCGTTGGTGGAGCTTGGAAACATCGTTTGGATTCTTTTATCTTTTCTTTTTTTTTTAGGATTTTTTATGAACATCAATAAAAATGTTACTTTGATCATGAGAGTCGTAGCTAAACTCGTATTCAGGATATCTCGTCTGTAGCTAGGGTTTGAACACCTTGTTTGGTGATGTATGGATTATGCATCTCGCTTTTAGCTTAATTGAATGATTTTCTCCTTAGTCGGCCTGATTTATGCGCTTAATTTATTTTTATTGTTGTTTGACGTCACAATATGATTGATATAGGTAGTGAAAATTAGAGGAATCGATATTTATTACTCGTACTTGAATCTTTCACTAGTCGTATTTAGATTAGAGGAATCGGTCTAGTTAACTAAGAATGCTAGAACGTAATGCATGCTTAGACTTCTGTAGTCTAAAGGAATCAGTTACGTGCTTTTGAGTACAGACTTCGTTAGAGGATTCAACAAAGTGATGATGCTCGTTTGGCGAAGTATAAGACATGCGTATTGCATGAGCGTAAATCATTAACGGTGTAACATCCCTAGTGAAACAAAAGAGATATCCTGATATTTATCACATATAAGTAACTTCAGTAATCAATCTTATTAATCGCGCGATCATACAATCGGTTAACTAAGTAATTTTTTATTTTAGTAGAAATAGTGAACTAAAATCATATTGCTAGCGCACATAAGGATACGAATTGTTAGCTAATTTACACGAAGTCTCCGGTGAAACGATAACCCCTACTTTTCAATTTACAAGAAGTCTCTTGGAAAACAATAACCCCTAATTTACAAGAGCTTGGTATGACAAGCTTTGTCATTTTCTGCATCTACAGGGTTTTCTTACTACAGCAGCAGATACTCTCTATTCATTACGAAGAGTTATAAATTTATCATTATTATTCTAGTATATGTGAATGATATACTAGTAATCGGTAGCAATGCTACAGAGCTTGGATCTCTATCTTACGTTCTGGGATTAGAAGTGTCTCAAGTAGCCTCTGGGACTGTCATTCACCAATTTAAATATGCCACGGATTTTCTCAAGAAGGCTGATTTGCATGATTCTAATCCAGTAGCCACTCCCACTGTAGTAAGATCTACATCTATGGTTGAAGACACTACTCCTCTTTCAGCTTCTCAGATCACTCACTTCAGAAGTTTAGTCGGTGCCTTGCAGTATTTGACAATAACTAGACCAGACATTCAATTTTCCAATCACCTCTCTTTGTCAACACATGGACTCTCGAACTGTGTTTCGTTTGCAGACACTTAAAATAATCATTAGATATGTGAAAGGCTCTCTTCATCTGGATTTGTTGTTTACTTCAGGCTTATGCTTATCTTCTTCTCCAAAACTTCAGGCCTATAGTGATGATGTTGGTTCTATTTGTGATAGAAGATCTACTACTGCATTTTGCATCTTCTTAGGTGATAATCTCATTTATTGTTGCTCTAAGAAGCAACATATTATTGCTAGGTCCTGAACTGAAGCTGAGTATAGAGCTCTTGCTGTTACTGCAACTGAGTTTAAATGGCTACTATATCGTGTCCATGATCTGGGCATTGAATTTCATCCTCCTGTTTTATGCTGTGACAACAACTCAGCTCTAAATAGATTATCACTTTGTTCGAAAAATGGTACGTTTTAAACATCTTCAGCTCGCAAAATTCATACTTCTGAGCAAGTAGAAGATGTTTATACTAGGGCTCTCTCTTCTCACCAACATCATACTCTCTATAGCAAGCTGAATTTGAATGTTGCTTCCTCAGTTTCTTTCACTTCACCTTCAGCTTGAGGGGGGCTGTTAGACATATAGTGTATAGAAGAGACTAGAAGTGTAATATTGAGGAAATAGTGGGTCCTTTGTGTAATTGTTGTAACTTCATAACTGTCTATGTAAATGACAGTTATGTATACACTCATCAATGATGAAAATACATTTTGAGTGATTTTCCATCTTCTCTCTCCTGAACTTCATCTTCATCTTCTTCTTTTTTCTAATTCTGTATGAACTTCAACAATGCCCAAATCATATCATACCTTATACCATGGGGATATGATTTTTTGGGAAACGAAGGAAAAATTATAGAGAGGGGATAATGCGGGATATGATATCATCTCATGTATTCCCTCACTGAAACATTGCATTTGATTGGGAGGGGATATCACATCATATCCCACCCTCATATCCTCTACCCAAACAAGACCTAAGGTTAAGGGTATAATGTAATTATTGTCTTTACCTATTTGAGAATTGATATTTTAGTGGTGTAATTGTGTTTCAATGTTAGGCTATAGTTGTATTTTAGTTCAAAACGTTATGGGTGTTAGTTATGAGGGTGACAAGTGTAATCATCCAAAACATGGGGTGTCTGAGTTTATTTTTTCCTAAACAAAATGGTGCATTCCTAAAAAAAGCATACAGTGTCTTTTAACGAGTTTAGATCCTCTGTATCATTTGTGTGTATCCTTCTCTGTATCCTTACTATGATTGGTACATTTCATATTTTTTTATTCAAGGATTCAGAATAGGATACACACAACGGATACAGAGGATCCGGACACTCTTTTAGCCTAAATATATTCACTCACTAGATGTAAAATGAATTGAAAATTTAACATCCGTAAGCTACTTTACTATTCTTCGGAGAGTGAAGGAGTGTGACAACAACACACACTACCACATTGGCCAGCAAAAACCACTACTACAGCCACCCACCTGGGCCACCTCCACCCTTGTCGATGTCCGCAACCACCAACTCCAACACTACCTCTCATGCTGATGCCACTCCACCACAAACTCCACGACTTAGCCATACAATTAGTATATATATATTTTTTGGGACTTGAAACTTAAACCCTCAACTTCAAACTCAAACTAATTTACTCGTAATCACCGAGACAACAAATTAATTTGTGGGTCTATGTAAATTTTCATTATAACAAGCAATGCTTAAGCAAAATTTAACACGAGAAAATATGTATAGAGAGATTTTTTTTCACAAAAAACACCTTACGCGTTTAATATACTCCTTTGTGAAAAATTTGATGTCAATCAAACATAGAGTAATCATATTCATCATAAATATGGGAGATGGCAAAATGAAAATGAATGAAAGCTAACACAATTTACAATCTTGAGTGAAACTGATATGTCAAGGAAAAAACTGTTGGAATAGATGCCCTAGAGGCAATCTAGTTTAGTATGAATTTGTAATTGGCTAGAAATTCATTTATTATTTATTGGATATTTAATATAATGAAGTCCTTAGATTTACAATCGTGTTGTTTATCTTAAATATCCCTAGTCAAGTATAATGATTAAATGGGACAATCATCTATAGACTAGTATGGGGTTGGATTGATATGGAGATATCACGATCCAACACATAGGTGTGCATTACGGAATGTTGCACTGGATTGACCCATTACCGAGAAGGCTACATACACGTTATGTTGAGTCACAAGTGCTTCTCGGGTACAATGGTATTGTCATCCTTAGACTTGAAGTCACTAGATATTCTAGTTGTGGATCATTGTGATCTTGGTAGCGTTAAACGCTACACCGTAACTGGGTAGTTATAAAGGCGTGTACTGGATACAATGAGAAGCAAGCTTAGAGATCGTAGTGGACGTAGAGAGGATTTGCCCCTCCCACATAACGGGAGCAAATATCCAAGGCCACTCGAGGATAGTGCTTATAGAATGTCTGGCCAGACTCAAATAAATCAATATATGGGATATTGATGTTATTTGCACGAATAAGGCTATTCCATGGATCGAGAAACTAGGGATTGGATATACGAGTGTGACTTGTATGTCTCGTGTCCAATCCGGATATGGAGGCAAAGGGATGAGACAATTACTTGTACAAGGTTGTCTAGATGACTATTCTATTAGTTGGCTAGAATGGATGTTTTGCTAGAAACCGCTCCATATTAGCAAAGAGTTGCTACCAACTAGATAGAACCTATGGGGTCACACGCTATATAGAGTTGTACTAGATTGTGGAATTAATTAATTGGATTAATTAATTGGAAGGATCACTTTGCAAACCCTTGAAAACTTAGTAGGGACTAATTTGCAAGGAAGGGACTAAATTGAATTCTAGTAGGACTAGAATAAGTCCTTTAGGTAGTTAACAAGGAGTTGTTGGACTATATAAAGGACCCTCCTCCTTCCTTCCCTACACACTTTATGCTCTAGAGAGAACATAACAAGAGTAGGAGAGAACAAAGGAGAGAGAGAGCAAGCCACAAAGAGGGACGCCGCCCCCTTTGCCGCCGCCCCTTGTCCCCGACGCCACAAAGGGCCAAGCCCCTTTTGGTGCCTCGTTTTGCGTGATTTTTTCACCCTCCTTTCAATCCGGGCTAGCACCAAGGTGATTGGAGATCTAGGAACAACTCTAGGCGTGGATCAACTATAGAGAACGTGACACTATTCGCGTTTGAAGTCATCAAGGAGAACCCAAAGGTGTGTTTATGATTTCTTACCTTTACTATCGTTATGCATCTAGACTTGTGATCCTTGGAGGGTTTTGCATGGTTGTTTGTTTGATTATGCTTCCGTTTGCGCGATCCATGAATCAAAACCCTACAGTGGTATCAGAGCCACAGGTCATAGAGCATAAACGTAGTTTATGTGTTACATTCTTGTTGTTTTACACCTTAATTTGTTGTTTATCGCGTAAAACAAGACAAATCAAGCATTGGATGCAATTTGTCAAAGAATTAATCATAACAAGACCCAATTATTGCATTGGATGCATGAATTGGTGAGTTTGAGAAATTTTAGGATCTTAGATCTAGGGTTTGGGCATCCTTGGGGAAGAAGGAGTTCTCCCACAACAAGGAAACAACCAAACTTGGGCTCCAAGCAAGGAGGTTGTTTTGGAAACAACCTCCACAAGGAAGGTTCGGCCCCTAGGGAGCCGCCCCCCCTTGCTTGCCGCCCAAGCTTGGCTCCCTAAGGGGGCGGGCGGCCCTAACCCGCGGGCCTAGCTTGCGGGTTTTGGGCCGGGCCGGCCCTAGGGCTTTATGGTTCACTTATTTGGGCCCGGGCAATTGGATTGTTGGGCCCATGGACCGTTTTAACCCTAGAAATCCTAAAATCAATTAAAAATTGACCAAGCGCGTTAAAATTGGATTTTAACTGTTTATGTGCAAATCGCATGGTGATTGGATATGGCCTTAGGATGTGGTTTGATGTGGATGTTTAATTTTGTGGTTTGGTTTTACGGCCTGCGAGCTGATCAATTAATTGTAATAATTAATTAGGGTTTTATGGCCTGCGTGCCATTTTTTTTCTCAACTTGTGAGATTTATTTTATTTAGTATAGATATTAGATAGTGCTAGATAAAGTAGATTGTTAGCCAAGATTGAAGAAAAGAAGCCCAAAGCCAAAGGAGCCACAAAAGATGGAGCATGGAGCATGGAGCACACCACATGACTATGAAGGATGGACCAAAAGATCAAGACGCATGGAGATGTGTGTTTGTTTAGGGTTCATAGATAATTCCATTGGCTTGGAATTATCTTAGTCTAGAAAAGGCCATATCCACATCACGTTTAATTTCTGTTTTGTGGTTGTTTATTTATTGTCTTATTATTTGTGTGGTTGGTGTATGGATGATGCATGCAATTAGGATAATAAGATAATTAGACAACCCGGATCTATTATTTGGAGTTGTGCCCAAACTCAAATAGATAGATTAGTTGATATTGATCAACAAAATAATTAAAATTGAAGAAAAATCCCTCAAATTTTAAATATTGTGTTCTTGCCTTCTCGTTATTTAAACACTCATTATCATCATTATTTATCGAGTTCGTGCGTGCCAAAGCATGGCGACTTGGTTCATAATGATGGAATGCGATGGCACGTAACAATGTGCAATTGTTTAGATAAGAGGTTGAGCACAACTAGGCTATTAATTTGATTAAGAAACCTAGAGGCAATCAATTGGGATTATCCATATGGATGGATAAATAAGGAGTTATTTGCCCGATTGAACCAAGAGTTGCATATGGGATGCAATTGGAATTGTTCCTACCTAAGAAGTAATCGAATTATGGGTGACTTGCCAAAGCAAGCTCATAAGGAGATGAAAAAGATGGATCTTGGCCCACTAGAAAATATAAGGATATTTTCCGCATTAATATCTTGAGGGTTATTAATCCGTAGTAAAATAGTGGGAGCTATATTTAATAAACTAGCCATTATTAAATATAGTCAAAAATTCACAAATACTAAAACTTGCGTATTTTCCCTTTTGTAGAATTCCAAATGGCAAACAACTCATCGAGTTCACAACATTCCCTACGATCTGTCCTTGAGAAGGACAAGCTCTCAGGAACCAACTTTCTCGATTGGTACAGAAACTTGAGAATTGTTCTCAAGCAAGAGAAAAAGCTGTACGCAATAGAGGAGCAAGTTCCAGAAGGTCCAGAGAATCAGACACCTGCTGCCTTAAAGGCGTATCAAAAGCGTGTTGATGACGCTAATGATGCGGCCTGCCTAATGCTTTGCACCATGACCTCTGAGCTTCAGAAGCAACATGAGAACATGAATGCTGTCGATATGATCGAACATCTAAAGCAGCTCTTCCAAGAGCAGGCGAGGGTAGAGAGGTATGAGGTCTCAAAGGCACTGTTCAAATGTCATCTAGCAGAAGGGAACCCGGTGGGACCCCATGTACTCCGAATGATCGGGTACTTGGAGAATCTCGCCCGGCTTGGGTTCCCGGTCGGCCAAGAGTTGGCAACCGATCTCGTGTTGCAATCGTTGCCCGAGAGTTATGGACAGTTCATTATGAACTATAACATGAACGAGATCGTTAAACCACTGCCAGATTTGCTCAACATGTTGAGGACGGCTGAACAGAGCATCAACAAGGGTAAGGGCAAGGCCATTATGATGGTGCATAAAGGAAAGGGTAAAAGGTTTGCCTCTTCCTCCAAGGGCAAAGGCAAGTCAGTTGCTAAGTCCAAGGAACAAGCCCTTAAGCCTGTTGGTGGGATTGCCAAGGTCGTGACTAAGGGTGAATGTCACTACTGTAGTCAACCTGGACACTGGAGGAGGAACTGCCCAAAATATCTGGAGGACAAGCGGCTTGGAATAGTGATTCCACCACCACCAGGTATTTTTGTTGTAGATGTCAATTTAACTGTCTCTACATCATGGGTATTAGATACTGGATGTGGATCTCATATTTGTCGAAATATGCAGGATCTAAAGAGAAGTAAAAGATTGGCTAAAGGGGAGGTAGATCTGCGCGTTGGGAATGGAGCAAAGGTTGCTGCGTTAGCCATAGGCGTTTGCGAGCTATCTCTGCCTTCAGGATTAGTTTTAGAATTAAATAATTGCTATTTTGTGCCTGCTATGAGCAGAAACATTATTTCTATTTCTTGTTTGGACAAGGAAGGTTTTATTATTTCAATAAAGAACAATTGTTGTTCCTTTTATTTGAATAATATTCACTATTTTAGTGCGCAATTATTTAATGGACTTTATGTCCTTGATCTAAGTAATCCTGTCTACAACATTAATACCAAGCCGATTAAAATAAATGATTTAAATCCTGCTTACTTATGGCATTGTCGTTTAGGCCACATAAATGAGAAACGTGTATCTAGACTCCATAAGGATGGATTACTAGACTCATTTGATTTTGAATCATATGAGACATGTGAGGCTTGTTTATTGGGAAAAATGACAAAGTCCCCTTTCAATAAGAAAGGTGAGAGGACTAGTGAGCAATTGGCACTCATACATACCGATGTGTGTGGGCCATTTGCCACGCCTGCCAGGGGTGGTTATGTCTACTTCATTACATTTACTGATGATTACAGTAGATATGGATTTGTGTACCTTATGAGGGCAAAATCCGAATCCTTTGAAGTGTTCAAAGAATTCAAGAATGAAGTAGAGAAGCAACTTGGCAAAAGTATCAAGGCTTTACGATCGGATCGTAGAGGAGAATACTTGAGCCAAGAGTTTGACAACTATCTTAGAGAGTGTGGGATCGTGTCCCAACTCACTCCACCCGGAACGCCACAATGGAATGGCGTGTCCGAGAGGAGGAATCGAACCCTATTAGATATGGTTCGGTCTATGATGTGTCAAACCGATCTTCCATTATCATTTTGGGGCTACGCTCTATTAAGTGCAGCTTTTACCATTAACCGTGTTCCATCTAAATCAGTCATGAAGACACCATATGAGATGTGGAATGGGAGGCGTCCCACACTGTCGTTCATGAGGATTTGGGGCTGCGATGTCTATGTAAAACGTTTACAATCAGACAAGCTAGGGCCTAAATCGGATAAGTGTAAATTTGTGGGGTACCCTAAGGAAACTAAGGGATACTATTTCTACAATCCAACCGAGAACAAAGTGTTTGTTGCTCGGACCGGCGTGTTTCTAGAAAGAGAGTTTGTCTCTAAAGAAGCAAGTGGGAGGAATGTAGAACTTGAAGAAGTTCAAGAACCACAAATCACAGAACCGATTATGGAACATGAACAGGAATCACAAGCAGTTGTGGATCCACCTGTTCAGGTAACACAAGAGCTTCGTAGATCTAGTAGAGTGCGCCAGGAACCCGAGAGGTACGGACTTCTCGTAACGGATTCCGGTGACACGATGCTCATAGACGATGAGCCTACTACCTATGAGGAGGCCATGAATGGCCCAGACTCGCAGAAGTGGCTTGAGGCCATGAGATCCGAGATGGAATCCATGTATACCAACAAAGTATGGACTTTGGTGGAACCACCTGATGGGGCGCGACCCATAGGGTGCAAGTGGGTCTTCAAGAAGAAGATCGACATGGATGGTAATGTGATTACCTATAAGGGCCGATTGGTGGCTAAAGGATTCAGACAGATTCATGGTATTGACTATGATGAAACCTTTTCACCAGTCGCTATGACCAAATCCATCCGAATCCTACTTGCAATTGCAGCATACTACGACTATGAGATTTGGCAGATGGATGTCAAAACAGCATTCCTTTATGGGAATCTCCTCGAGGACGTGTATATGATACAGCCGGAGGGTTTTGAGGATCCAAAGCAAGCCAACAAAGTCTGTAAGCTGCAACGATCCATTTATGGATTGAAGCAAGCTTCTAGGAGTTGGAATCGACGTTTTGATGAAGTGGTCAAAGAGTTTGGCTTCATCAGAAACGAAGATGAGTCTTGTGTCTACAAGAAGGTTAGTGGGAGCTCTGTAGCTTTTCTGGTCTTGTATGTGGATGACATACTACTCATTGGAAACGACATTCCCATGCTGCAATCTGTGAAAGATTGGCTAGGAAAGTGTTTCTCGATGAAAGACTTAGGGGAAGCAGCCTATATACTCGGTATAAAGATCTATAGAGATAGATCTAAAAGGTTGCTAGGCCTAAGTCAAAGTACATATATTGACAAGGTGTTGAAACGGTTCAACATGCAAGATTCCAAGAAGGGATTCTTGCCCATGTCACATGGAATCACTCTTTCGAAGAGTGGTTGTCCTTCCAATGAGATTGAGAAGGAACGCATGAGTAGGATTCCCTATGCCTCGGCCATAGGATCCATCATGTACGCCATGTTATGTACTAGACCAGATGTGTCATATGCCTTGAGTATGACAAGCAGATACCAATCTAATCCGGGTGAGAGTCACTGGATTGCTGTCAAGAACATCCTAAAGTACTTGAGAAGAACTAAGGATGCTTTCTTGATGTTTGGCGGTGAGGAAGAGTTGCGTGTAAGGGGTTACACTGATGCAAGCTTCCAAACCGATAGAGATGACTTTAGATCACAGTCGGGATATGTGTTTTGCCTGAATGGAGCAGCGGTGAGCTGGAAGAGTTCCAAGCAAGAGACGGTAGCTGATTCTACAACAGAGGCTGAGTACATTGCTGCAAATGGCGCAGCAAAGGAGGCTGTTTGGATCAGAAAGTTTGTTTCTGAGCTTGGTGTGGTCCCTAGCATTGCGGATCCAGTGGAGTTGTTCTGTGACAACACTGGGGCGATCGCGCAATCAAAGGAACCAAGATCGCACCAGAAGTCCAAGCACGTGCTCAGGAAGTTCCATCTGATTCGAGATATTATCGATAGAGGAGACGTTCGGATATGCAAGATTCCTACAGATGATAATCTGTCAGACCCGCTTACAAAGCCTCTCACGCAGTGGAAGCATGAAGGGCACACTAGGAGTATGGGCATACGAGATGCGCCAGATTGGCTCTAGTGCAAGTGGGAGACTGTTGGAATAGATGCCCTAGAGGCAATCTAGTTTAGTATGAATTTGTAATTGGCTAGAAATTCATTTATTATTTATTGGATATTTAATATAATGAAGTCCTTAGATTTACAATCGTGTTGTTTATCTTAAATATCCCTAGTCAAGTATAATGATTAAATGGGACAATCATCTATAGACTAGTATGGGGTTGGATTGATATGGAGATATCACGATCCAACACATAGGTGTGCATTACGGAATGTTGCACTGGATTGACCCATTACCGAGAAGGCTACATACACGTTATGTTGAGTCACAAGTGCTTCTCGGGTACAATGGTATTGTCATCCTTAGACTTGAAGTCACTAGATATTCTAGTTGTGGATCATTGTGATCTTGGTAGCGTTAAACGCTACACCGTAACTGGGTAGTTATAAAGGCGTGTACTGGATACAATGAGAAGCAAGCTTAGAGATCGTAGTGGACGTAGAGAGGATTTGCCCCTCCCACATAACGGGAGCAAATATCCAAGGCCACTCGAGGATAGTGCTTATAGAATGTCTGGCCAGACTCAAATAAATCAATATATGGGATATTGATGTTATTTGCACGAATAAGGCTATTCCATGGATCGAGAAACTAGGGATTGGATATACGAGTGTGACTTGTATGTCTCGTGTCCAATCCGGATATGGAGGCAAAGGGATGAGACAATTACTTGTACAAGGTTGTCTAGATGACTATTCTATTAGTTGGCTAGAATGGATGTTTTGCTAGAAACCGCTCCATATTAGCAAAGAGTTGCTACCAACTAGATAGAACCTATGGGGTCACACGCTATATAGAGTTGTACTAGATTGTGGAATTAATTAATTGGATTAATTAATTGGAAGGATCACTTTGCAAACCCTTGCAAACTTAGTAGGGACTAATTTGCAAGGAAGGGACTAAATTGAATTCTAGTAGGACTAGAATAAGTCCTTTAGGTAGTTAACAAGGAGTTGTTGGACTATATAAAGGACCCTCCTCCTTCCTTCCCTACACACTTTATGCTCTAGAGAGAACATAACAAGAGTAGGAGAGAACAAAGGAGAGAGAGAGCAAGCCACAAAGAGGGACGCCGCCCCCTTTGCCGCCGCCCCTTGTCCCCGACGCCACAAAGGGCCGAGCCCCTTTTGGTGCCTCGTTTTGCGTGATTTTTTCACCCTCCTTTCAATCCGGGCTAGCACCAAGGTGATTGGAGATCTAGGAACAACTCTAGGCGTGGATCAACTATAGAGAACGTGACACTATTCGCGTTTGAAGTCATCAAGGAGAACCCAAAGGTGTGTTTATGATTTCTTACCTTTACTATCGTTATGCATCTAGACTTGTGATCCTTGGAGGGTTTTGCATGGTTGTTTGTTTGATTATGCTTCCGTTTGCGCGATCCATGAATCAAAACCCTACAAAAACAGGTAACCAGCTACAGTTTTAAAAACACTAGATAATCCCTAATTTGTAAATAAAATTAACTGTTCCCCTGTACAAATAAAAAAGTGCCCCACTTTTACCAAAAAGCATGTCCAGCGTAGTTGGTAAAAGGCGTGGCTTTAAACCATAATGACGAAGGTTCGAGCCTCCTTTTGCACACTTTTAAAAAAAAATCCACAAAAAATACAAGACTAATTAAAACGTCCCCAGGGGGACGTCCCGGGTGGCTCGAACCCTTGTGGCGAAAGTTCGTGAGTGGAATCCTCTACCATCTAAGCCAGAACACTTATAATGCTTTCATTGATATGTAGTGTAGTTTTTGTTTTAAATAAGAGTACAAATACTGGCTTTGCTACTAGCCGAGTTGTGCCCCCTCCCCCCCCCCCCCCCCTTGATGAAATCATGGCTCCGCCTCTGTATGTTTTCATATGCGGGGACATATTCTAACACATTCATTGACACATGTTGGATCAGGAGTCCCTGTGACTCGATCAGTACAAGATATTAGACAGCCTCGAATACAATTTAGACAGCCTCGGCCACAAGTATTACCAACATTAGCAGAACCAGCTTGGCCTCCATTGTCAAATTCACGAGCTAGGTTTCTGTATGTACCAACCTCGACGACAAGTATTACCAACATTAGCAGAACCAGCTTGGCCTCCATTGTCAAATTCACGAGCTAGGTTTCTTTATGTACCAACTCCGATGTTAAGTCTTATATGTTGTGTTAAGTCTAATATGTTGTGACAATGCAGTGCTTGTGCATGTACAAGTATAGAAATATTCACCATTTTGGTGCATTCAAAATTTTCCCAAACTAGTTTGGGGGCATGTGGGATTGAGAAAAGATAGACAATTGTATATTCTTTATGTGTTCATATAAAAATATGTATGAAAAATCTCATTATACATAAAGAGGAACAAACTTGATATTTTATTAAAAATCATTAAGCTTCTAGTGCAAGTCTAGTTGTTAGAATTTTAGCCACAACACTAGTGTCTATTAACAACAATTACTTTTCTTATGAATGCCATTTACTTCTCACATTATCAAGCCGGTACCGTTAATTAACTAAATTTCAGCAGATATGAGCTTTAAGCTCAATCACTCACTTAATTAAGCTTATCCAAAAAAACTAAATTTTAACACGTCTTACAATCTTTTGATGTTACAATGATAGTTAGAGAAAATGCTTATGTTGTGCCTTTGTGTCTTCGTTGGTAATAGTGGATTCGGGGCTTTATATATATAGGGCACAACTTGTTTTATTGACACATGTAGCATAGTATTTTTTGGTGGCTTACTTAAAAATTAAGCCAGTATACTATGACATATTATCAAATTGCCATTATAGTTCTCATACTTCATGGCTGTGTGCTCCGTAATTTATAATATACGTTTCCTAATAAAGGAATCATATTTTTTCTTTGGGAAAAAGAATGAATCATACTATATATGTGAACTCCTCATATATTACTTGATAACGGGTTAAATATTTCTGAGCATTGTAACAGCAGTTAAAAATTTGGATATCTTTGTTTCAAAGAAAGTGGAAGTAAATAGAGACCCGCCTGGACAATAACTGGGGCGTGAGTTTGAATTTCATGAACCACATAAAATCAAGATTTATATCCACTAAATGAAATTTAGTGATTTTTATCGAGAGAAGATACTAGATGTAATAGAATACTACATATTGGAGTACGCACTTTTTAGGGAATATTGGATAATTTTCAATGTGAAACAAAACCCCCTTCTATAAATACAGGCATTTATGGTTATATTATGTGTAATCTCACTTTTGGTGACCGAGGTGGACATTATCAAGTTTCTTAATTTGATTCCCCTCAATTTTAAACCCATCAAAATTATTAATACTGACAACAAATATAACTAAAATTAATGTTAGAAATTTGTGCGCCCATGTGGGGTGCCCAATGCAATTACTACAATATTATGGGGTTAGTTGTAATGAGACAAACCAAAAGGGGGTTAGTAGAAAATGCTTAAATCCTAGGGGTTTAGTATAAATCTAAGAGAAGTTTTGCCTATATAAGGAGGCAGCCTCCTACATATTTTAATGCTAGTCATTGTGTAGAGACACTCTGTCCACATTCATTCTCAAGTTGTAGAGAACACTAGTCTCTCTCCAACTACATCCAAGAAGGTGGTACGTTGTGAATCAAGGTGTTCTTCCTCGTGATTTGCACTAGACCGGTGAGATCAAGATCAAGGTGAAGGCACGTGAAAGCAAGCAACAACAAGATCAGAATCCGCGCTAGGAGCTTAGGAAGAAAAGGTACACATGAATCTTCCGCTTTAATTCATGTTGTAGATCTATTTGTGTTAGATCATGCTCTTCCTTCATTGGCATCAGAGCCCTAGGCTTGTTTTTCATGCCTCGTAGTTTGAACCCGAAAGTGGTAAACAGTAGAAAATCGAGTTTTTCAAGTTTTAAAATCTGTAGGCCAGACCTATATGGTTGGATATGATTTTTCACGAGGATTCCATAAATATAAGATTTGTATATTTTGGACAAACAAAAAAAAAGTTATGCCTCTTTGAAGTTTAGGAACTGTATTAATCTGGACTGGTTAGATCTGATTAGGAAAACATGATTTATCAAACTTGTTAAAATTGTATTTTAAACACATAATCGGGATCAGGACGAAAAGACGATTCCAGTGATATAAAAATTATCGGAAACGGATCACGGGAAGGCGGCGCGTGGGCCCCACGCACCACCATCGACATCCCCAGGCGCGGCCACGCGCCACACACGTCACACGCGCCAAAAGGAATGGCGGAAAATGCTGACGTGGCTAGGGCTGACTTGGCATGATGACGTGGCGGTGCCACGACAGCAAGAGGCCGACGTGGTAGGGTGTCGTGGCAGCAGACGTCGTCATTGGTGCTGACGTGGCATGACACATTGCATGATGACGCGACACATGGCTGACAACAACGCGTGGCGGAGGCGCCATCACCTGTAATGGAAGATTGAGGAACTGATGGGTACTGACTTGCAAGTCATCTTCTCTTTTCAGCGGATCACAAAAACTTGGTGATCTTAGTACCGGGTTCTCCAATCGATTGACCAGCAACAGGCATCTGCATTAGTGGATCGGGATAGTGCATAGGCATTGAATCGGCGTACGATCGATTGAAGTTGCCGGATGTTCCAGCCTACTATGGTCCTAAACCAACCAAAGCACCTTTTCTTCTCTTAGGTGCCTTAACCATCAAGCGAGAACCGTCTAACATTTTTTGTCCGGTTTTTTCCTAGGTACTCCAAATTGAATTTTCTATTTTTCTGGATAATTTTCCATAATTTTTGGAGCGACAGAAAATTTTAGTGATTTCAAGATTAATTAATTATTGTTTAGCACACTTCCCGAGGCAGTTTGACGACCTTAAACACACTTTTTTAGCCCAAAATTTTCCGGAGACGCAGTTCATTATTACCTACAGTCTACCATAGGTGGTGATACCCTAGGTGGTTTGGAGAAATTTTTGATCATTTAAGGTGATTAGATTATTGCTTATTAATTTCCAGTAATTAGAGTTTAATCTGGAAATTTTCATTAAATCTCAGTATGTTTATTTTATTATTATACATGCTGTTGTGGTTTGAATGTATGAGTTTGATGCATGGATGTGGCGTAGATGTTTATATTTGTTTTTGGTTTTTAGTATGTAATCAAAACACGGCCTGCGTGTCGTGCCTCTCTATACACTCTATTGTCTTCTCTTCTTATCCAATCGCCTCTACGAGGTTACTTCTTATTAGAAATAAGATAGTTCGTAGAGAATAAAGATAGAAGCTTGAAGAGAGGTGGCCAAACCAAAAGCTATGGCGCAAGGTGCATGGAGCAAATAGATGGTTTAAGGAGCCTCAAGCTTGGAGTCCTCAAGTTAGGCAAGATGGCATGAGATGGAGTTCAAGACTTGCTCAAGAAGTATTCCCAATTGTGGGAGTGCACCTTAGGGTCTACATC
Source organism: Linanthus parryae (assembly GCA_023055425.1). Lineage (NCBI taxonomy): Eukaryota > Viridiplantae > Streptophyta > Magnoliopsida > Ericales > Polemoniaceae > Linanthus > Linanthus parryae. The sequence continues at coordinate 164,349,135 of JALGPY010000002.1, read as the reverse complement.
CATTGGATATTTATTTATTTATTTATTTATTTATTTATTTATTTATTTATTTATTTATTTATTTATTTATTTATTTATTTATTTATTTATTTATTTATTTATTTATATATGCTTGTGTGTTTGTTTTATGTTATAAATTGCGTGTGGTTGGATATAATTGTATAACATCGCATGCTAAAGAACTAAAACAAAATAGCTCACAGTAGATGACATGATTAAAACTAATAGGTGTAAGCTCAATGAAGTTTCAATGTTTCAAAGACTTGAAATAGCTAGTTTATGTCAACGCATTGAAACAACTTTCAAAGCCTTGAAACTGACTGAGACTTAAAAGCTTGATCATAGGGGGAGTTCCTGTTTATGTTTGAACTCCTAAACCCCGGTGCCTTATCTATTACTTGATGATGAAAGGCAATGCATTTTGATATGTGTTACAACATCTAATCCATCTGTTTGACTCAGTTTTGCAGGGAATGTTTATTTCCTATTCTGCAGGATTTATTTCCTAACATGAGTTTTGCAGGGAAAAAATTTATGGGTTGATTTGATTCTGCAATCAATTTATTGATCCTAACAGCTTCTCAACATGTTTATGGACAAGATCAGATCAGTATCCCTGGAGATACTGAGAAACTATCCGTTGGAAGAAGACTGTTACAGAAGTCAAAGTTGTTTCCTACAAAATAGGAAAGGTTGTTGCTGAAGATCTTGAAGATTTGCAGATCAAATGAGCAGTATATAAGGAGCTTAGTTTGAAGCATTTTATACAAAACTCAACGGGAAAAAATCTAGATACACTCCCAAACAATTCAAGGATTGTCAAGCATCAAAGAAGCTGATCAAAATCTCAATCCAACTCTCAGAAGAACACTGCACTCTCACAGCAGTTTCATTTCTTGTGTTCTTCTTTTCTGAACTTTATTGTGTATCTTTCATATAGTACTCTTGTTTACACTCTCAAGGATTGTTCAAGTTTAACAATAGAGAATTCTTAGTTAATCAGATAGCTAGAGCAGGTACTAGATAGGTTTGTGAGAACCACAAGCTGTAACAGAGTAAGGTATCTCTCTGTGCTTGAGATCTTGGGCTTAGCTGTTGATTAATAAGATTGAGTTGAAAATCCTACAGGGAGAAGATCCCTAAGGTAGAGACGTAGGTCCAAGTTGAGTGAACTCTATATATCTCATGTCTCTTGCATTTACTTTTCTGTTACAAACTTAGAATTTTTGCAGCATTCAAAGCAGTTAAGTTTCAAGGGTTTGAATCTCATTTCAAGGCCTTGAAACAGACTTATTCTTTCATCTAACTGTTTTATTCCAAGGGTTGAAAATCATTTCAAGGTCTTGAATCTCTTTACAATTATTTGAAACCACTAATCTTGCAAAGTTTAGCAGAAATCTGCATACTCTGTTCAACCCCCCCCTTCTATAGTATTGATCCTGCATTTCTACCTACTACACCCCTTCAATTGGTATCAGAGCTTGTATCACATTATAGATTTAACCATCTTATGATTATGAGTACTGTAGGTGATGGTGGTTTATCACAAGTAAGAGCTGCTAACAGACCTCCTCTATTCTGTGGAGACAATTTTGTCCACTAGAAAGCTTGATGAAAATGTTCATTATTGGTCAAGAAATGGAACTCTAGACTATCAACCAGAATGGTCATCATACATTGGATAAAGAGAAGGATGGGATTAGAACTCCCAAATCTGAAGGCTCTCTTTCTTCATACGAGTTAGAGCAATTCTCAAAGAACTATAAAGCTATAAATCTCTTATATTGTGCTTTGAGTGCAGATGAATTTAACAGGACTTCAAGCTGCAAGACTGCCAAAGAGATATGAGAAAGCTTGTGGTGACCTTTGATGGAACCAGTCAAGTGAATCAAACCAAGGTCAATATATATCTTAGGAAATATGAGCTATTCAAAATGAATGGAGATGCGTCAATCGGAGACATGTTAAAAAGGTTCACAGACATTGTCAACAATCTTGATTTACTGGGAAAACATATTGCCAATGAAGAAAAAGTGAGGAAGATTCTGAGAAGTCTTCCAAAGGATTCCAAAGGAAAAATGGGAACCAAAGACTACTTCTATTGATGAAGCTCAAGATATCTCATCACTCCAACTTGATAACCTGCAAGGAAAGCTCCTTACACATGAAATATCCATGAATGAATTTGATGGAGAGCTACCAGAAGGTGTCAAGAACTTGGCTCTTAAGGCTAAAGAGAATGATACAATCCAAAGCCTTGAAACTGAGGATGATGATGAAGATTCAAATGCTTTGATTTCCAAAGCCTTGACCAGAATTCTTAAGATGGAGAGAAACTTTGGAAACAAGGACTTCAATAGAGAAAGACACAGATCCTCCAGTAGCGAGGAATACGAAGGTAAGTCTTCTTCACAAAATAATAAGCCTATATTCATGAATTGCTTTGAGTGTGGTGATGTGACACGTTCCAACTGCAAGTGCACAGTTGTCGGTGCAGTAATAATCCGAAAAGTCCGGATTGTCGAATCCCAAGAGACTTCTTTGTAAATTAGCTATTAGTTCTTAACCTTGTATGGGCAAAGCGCAGTGGTTTGTTCTACTAACTCTACTGAAATTGAAAGACAAAGATCTCAATTAATCAGGTGAAAAGCTTCACGATTAACGAATAATGATTTTTAAATTACTTAACAAGTGGACAAGTTCAGGATATCTCTACGGGTTCACTAGGGAATTCACACCACTTAGGATTTATGTTCATACAACACGGATATTTTCTACTTAGCCAAACGAGCAATTTCACTTTGAAGATTCCTCAACCAAAGTCTATATTTAAACCCTTGTACCTGATTCCTCTAGCCTACTTAAGTTTAAATATGCATTATGATCTTGATATCAACTCTTTGTTCTAGTTAACTAGCAAGATTCCTCAACCCTAGATTCGACTAGTGCAAGATTCAAGTTCAAGCAATAACTATTGATTCCTCTAATAATTATCACCTAGATCAATCTTATTGTGACGTCAAACAATATGAAAGATGGGATTACGCATATGAATCAAGCATAACTAAGCATAAACATCCAATTAAGCTAATAAGCATGAAGCATAATCCATAAATCACCAAAATATGGTGTTCAAAACCCTAGTTCCCTATGAGATATCCCGAATAGAGGGTTTAGCTACTAAAACACATGATCAAAGTACAAAGTTTCAATGATCATAAACAAAAACTAAAGAGGGGAAGAAAATAAAGAATCAAACAATGTTCTCCAAGCTCCCAAGAATGCTCCTTGCTCTCCAATGGCGTAGAATGATGAATCCTCCACGCCCTAGGTCGTTCTCCTTGTTAAATCACGTCACTTCTTTTCAAGTTTTTAAAAATTACACTTTTTACCCCTTTTCTAATCACGTCAGATCTACTAATGTGATCTTGGGATCACAATTTGTGATCCTAGGATCACCTTACTTGATTGTAGGATCACGTTGGTGGTCTTGTACTTGATCTTGTGATCATAGGATCACCTTTTGTCTTGTAGGATCACCTTGATCTTCCATGTGTGTTGCTTCTTTTCACCTCTTGAAAATTTGGCTAAGTCTTTTTCTCCTCTTCTTCTATTCTCTCATGCATTCCTTGAGTTTCTTTCTTTCCGAAGTTCGCTTCCGCTCCAAAATCCGCACTCCACGCTTCCGGTTCCTGAAATTCACAACACGAACAAATACCGGAAGATCAAATGCGACAAATAAAGCATAAAACATGCATAAAACGCCCGGATTACACCATGAAGTCCAAATACTCAAGTATGCTCAAAACTATCAAAACTCTGCCTAAAACACACATAAATGCATCGGAAAGTACGCGAAACGACAAGTAATCACAATAGAATATAACTCCAATTATGGAGTTATCATGATGCAGGACATTTGGTCAGAGACTGTCCACATAAGAAAAGCAAGAACGTTCATAAGAAAGATTATGATAGAAGAAAGAAAGCTATGATATCTTCATGGAGTGATTCAAATACCTCAAGTGACTCTGAATCTGAATAATAACATGCGAACCTATGTTTTATGGCCAAACATGATGAAATTTCTAAAAAGAACATTGAGGTAATGGTAAATTATTTAATTTCAAAACCAACAGAAGCCCTCTCTGATTATCTTAGAACAATGCTTTTAAATGAAGATGACTATCTGAAAGAAATTAGAGTTTTGAAAGAAAAAGTTCATGAGCAAGCAAAAGAAAATTGCAACTTGTTTGTCTGAATCAGAATCTTGAAATCTCTCCGAAGAAAACTGACAGTGATTTCAAGGCCTTGAAAACCAGTTTCAAAGCCTTGAAAACACAAGTCAAGGAAGTAGTCACTGAGAACTGTCTCTTGAGTGACAACCTTATTATGAGACATCAAGTTGATGAACTGGATAAAAAAAGACCACTCTTACTGAGAAACTTCAAGAATCTGAATTATTCAAAACCAAACTTGCAGGCTCAGAACACAACTTGAACTTGATTCTTGGACGTAGCTTGAAGTCTGTTCACAAAACTGATGTTGGAAACAATCCAAACTTTCCAAAGAAAAACAATACCAGATTTTTGAAAGCTAGAAGCAAAATATCTCCTAAATTTCATTACTACAATAAGATTGGTCATGTAAAAAAATGACTTGTCCTTTTAGAAGAAGAGACCCTCACACAATGAGGAACACTTTTCCCTTCCAACTCAAAAGACAAGTTAGATAGATTTGGATTCCTAAAGGGGTTAGACCACCTAACAGGGTTGACCCTGAATATGAATCTAAATTCTGCACTTTTTCTAACAACTGGGTAAGGCAGTGAATGTGTTTGCAGGGTGTCACCGAGATCAAAGAGCAGAAGTGGTTTAAGGACACTGGTTGCTCAAGACACATGAGTGGAAAGAGATCTCTCTTCTCAGAACTAAAAGAGCAATCAAAAGGTTCAATTTCACTCGGTGACAAAGGAAAATGCAACATTATTTGTATTGGTTAAGTTGGTACAAATTCTGAAAACTCCATTTTTGATGTATATATAGTTGATGACTTGAAATTTAATTTGCTTAGTGTATCTCAACTTTGTGACAATGGCAACAAAGTTATATTTGATAAAGAGAAGTGTGTGGTGCAGAATGAGAAATTTGGCAATTGCATCCTCACAGCCTCTAGATCAAACAATGTTTATACTTTTCAGACTATCCTACCTCTCTCTTCTTCTCCAAAACCTAATGATCACCAGAAGAGCCTCAGACGGAATCAAACGGCTGGTGGATCAAAGGCTACAACAGAGAAGAAAATAAATGCCACTGTGGAAGAGGTTCAAACCATTAGTGTGGACTCCATCTCAAAAACCCCTACTGCATAAGATATGAATCCTCCTCCTCCCAAGAATAAGGCCAAGAAGGATGAGACCCAGTGTCCAGCAAGAAGAAGAAGAAGGCAATAGAGACAGCACGACCGAAACAAAAGGGTATTCACATTGGTAGCCCAAATAAGTCACAGAAGAAGGCAAAAATTACTTTTAAAGGAAAAGTAAAAGAGAAGATTTACATCCAAGAATTAGACTCAGAGACATCATCAAGCTCGTATGGAGTTTATTCAGTCTAAAAAAGAGTGGATAAGAAGAAAGATCTCCAAGAAGATGAGTCAGAATCCAGCATGGAGCCTGAAAGAAAGATTAAGAAGAAAACTTCCATCCTGACATAAAAAAGAGTTGCTGTAAGGAAGAAACTGAAGCATGGAAGGAAAGCCTTGGAAGGGCTAACCATTCAGTTCAACAGTGTGATCAATACTATAAGTTTAATCATTAATGATGTAGATCAATAGGAAAAACATCAAGATGATGAGGAAGAAAGTCAAGTAGAAGATTCAGAGAAGCAAGGAGATGAAGACCCTACCCCTTGATTCTTGCATATTCTTTCTTTTTTTTCAAGGCCTTGAACTCTTTTCCAAAGCCTTGAATTTCTTAACTTTCAAAATATTTACTTTTCTGTTTTTCCAAAACAATGATCCAACATATTCTCATTCTTTTTTGATGAAAGTAAAAAATGGGGAGAAAATTTTGGTTGTTTATTTGTTATTTTAGATGACCTGGTTTTGGTCATTTAAGATTATCTGCACACTTTGCAGGTTTTCAGTTTAATTAGTTGGATCTTTTGGACAATATATGTTGATTTTATATGATTTTTTATGCTATGTGCTAATAAGTATTTGTTGCAGAAGTACATAATCAAACAGATTGGAAGACCTTGGTTTTGTCTTTCATCAAGGGGGAGATTGTAAGCTCAATGAAGTTTCAATGTTTCAAATACTTGAAATAGCTAGTCTATTTCAAGGCCTTGAAACAACTTTCAAAGTCTTGAAACTGACTGAGACTTATAAGCTTGATCTTAGGGGGGAGCTTTTTATGTTTGAACTCCTAAACCCATGTGCCTTATCTATTATTACTTGATGATGAAAGACAATGCATTTTGATATGTTTTAAAACATCTAATCCATCTGTTTAACTCAGTTTTAAAGGCAATGTTTATTTCCTATTCTGCAGGATTTACTTCCTAACCTGAGTTTTGCAGGGAAGGAATTTCTGGGTTGATTTGATTCTGCAATCAATTTATTGATCCTAACAGCTTCTCAACATGTTTATGGACAAGATCAGATCAGTATCCCTGGAGATACTGAGAAACTATCCGTTGGAAGAAGACTGTTACAGAAGTCAAAGTTGTTTCCTACAAAATAGGAAAGGTTGTTGCTGAAGATCTTGAAGATTTGCAGATCAAATGAGCAGTATATAAGGAGCTTAGTTTGAAGCATTTTATACAAAACTCAACGGGAAAAAATCTAGATACACTCCCAAACAATTCAAGGATTGTCAAGCATCAAAGAAGCTGATCAAAATCTCAATCCAACTCTCAGAAGAACACTGCACTCTCACAGCAGTTTCATTTCTTGTGTTCTTCTTTTCTGAACTTTATTGTGTATCTTTCATATAGTACTCTTGTTTACACTCTCAAGGATTGTTCAAGTTTAACAATAGAGAATTCTTAGTTAATCAGATAGCTAGAGCAGGTACTAGATAGGTTTGTGAGAACCACAAGCTGTAACAGAGTAAGGTATCTCTCTGTGCTTGAGATCTTGGGCTTAGCTGTTGATTAATAAGATTGAGTTGAAAATCCTACAGGGAGAAGATCCCTAAGGTAGAGACGTAGGTCCAAGTTGAGTGAACTCTATATATCTCATGTCTCTTGCATTTACTTTTCTGTTACAAACTTAGAATTTTTGCAGCATTCAAAGCAGTTAAGTTTCAAGGGTTTGAATCTCATTTCAAGGCCTTGAAACAGACTTATTCTTTCATCTAACTGTTTTATTCCAAGGGTTGAAAATCATTTCAAGGTCTTGAATCTCTATACAATTATTTGAAACCACTAATCTTGCAAAGTTTAGCAGAAATCTGCATACTCTGTTCAACCCCCCCCCTTCTATAGTATTGATCCTGCATTTCTACCTACTACACCCCTTCAATTGGTATCAGAGATTGTATCACATTATAGATTTAACCATCTTATGATTATGAGTACTGTAGGTGATGGTGGTTTATCACAAGTAAGAGCTGCTAACAGACCTCCTCTATTCTGTGGAGACAATTTTGTCCACTAGAAAGCTTGATGAAAATGTTCATTATTGGTCAAGAAATGGAACTCTAGACTATCAACCAGAATGGTCATCATACATTGGATAAAGAGAAGGATGGGATTAGAACTCCCAAATCTGAAGGCTCTCTTTCTTCATACGAGTTAGAGCAATTCTCAAAGAACTATAAAGCTATAAATCCCTTATATTGTGCTTTGAGTGCAGATGAATTTAACAGGACTTCAAGCTGCAAGACTGCCAAAGAGATATGAGAAAGCTTGTGGTGACCTTTGATGGAACCAGTCAAGTGAATCAAACCAAGGTCAATATATATCTTAGGAAATATGAGCTATTCAAAATGAATGGAGATGCGTCAATCGGAGACATGTTAAAAAGGTTCACAGACATTGTCAACAATCTTGATTTACTGGGAAAACATATTGCCAATGAAGAAAAAGTGAGGAAGATTCTGAGAAGTCTTCCAAAGGATTCCAAAGGAAAAATGGGAACCAAAGACTACTTCTATTGATGAAGCTCAAGATATCTCATCACTCCAACTTGATAACCTGCAAGGAAAGCTCCTTACACATGAAATATCCATGAATGAATTTGATGGAGAGCTACCAGAAGGTGTCAAGAACTTGGCTCTTAAGGCTAAAGAGAATGATACAATCCAAAGCCTTGAAACTGAGGATGATGATGAAGATTCAAATGCTTTGATTTCCAAAGCCTTGACCAGAATTCTTAAGATGGAGAGAAACTTTGGAAACAAGGACTTCAATAGAGAAAGACACAGATCCTCCAGTAGCGAGGAATACGAAGGTAAGTCTTCTTCACAAAATAATAAGCCTATATTCATGAATTGCTTTGAGTGTGGTGATGTGACACGTTCCAACTGCAAGTGCACAGTTGTCGGTGCAGTAATAATCCGAAAAGTCCGGATTGTCGAATCCCAAGAGACTTCTTTGTAAATTAGCTATTAGTTCTTAACCTTGTATGGGCAAAGCGCAGTGGTTTGTTCTACTAACTCTACTGAAATTGAAAGACAAAGATCTCAATTAATCAGGTGAAAAGCTTCACGATTAACGAATAATGATTTTTAAATTACTTAACAAGTGGACAAGTTCAGGATATCTCTACGGGTTCACTAGGGAATTCACACCACTTAGGATTTATGTTCATACAACACGGATATTTTCTACTTAGCCAAACGAGCAATTTCACTTTGAAGATTCCTCAACCAAAGTCTATATTTAAACCCTTGTACCTGATTCCTCTAGCCTACTTAAGTTTAAATATGCATTATGATCTTGATATCAACTCTTTGTTCTAGTTAACTAGCAAGATTCCTCAACCCTAGATTCGACTAGTGCAAGATTCAAGTTCAAGCAATAACTATTGATTCCTCTAATAATTATCACCTAGATCAATCTTATTGTGACGTCAAACAATATGAAAGATGGGATTACGCATATGAATCAAGCATAACTAAGCATAAACATCCAATTAAGCTAATAAGCATGAAGCATAATCCATAAATCACCAAAATATGGTGTTCAAAACCCTAGTTCCCTATGAGATATCCCGAATAGAGGGTTTAGCTACTAAAACACATGATCAAAGTACAAAGTTTCAATGATCATAAACAAAAACTAAAGAGGGGAAGAAAATAAAGAATCAAACAATGTTCTCCAAGCTCCCAAGAATGCTCCTTGCTCTCCAATGGCGTAGAATGATGAATCCTCCACGCCCTAGGTCGTTCTCCTTGTTAAATCACGTCACTTCTTTTCAAGTTTTTAAAAATTACACTTTTTACCCCTTTTCTAATCACGTCAGATCTACTAATGTGATCTTGGGATCACAATTTGTGATCCTAGGATCACCTTACTTGATTGTAGGATCACGTTGGTGGTCTTGTACTTGATCTTGTGATCATAGGATCACCTTTTGTCTTGTAGGATCACCTTGATCTTCCATGTGTGTTGCTTCTTTTCACCTCTTGAAAATTTGGCTAAGTCTTTTTCTCCTCTTATCTTCTCCTCTTCTTCTATTCTCTCATGCATTCCTTGAGTTTCTTTCTTTCCGAAGTTCGCTTCCGCTCCAAAATCCGCACTCCACGCTTCCGGTTCCTGAAATTCACAACACGAACAAATACCGGAAGATCAAATGCGACAAATAAAGCATAAAACATGCATAAAACGCCCGGATTACACCATGAAGTCCAAATACTCAAGTATGCTCAAAACTATCAAAACTCTGCCTAAAACACACATAAATGCATCGGAAAGTACGCGAAACGACAAGTAATCACAATAGAATATAACTCCAATTATGGAGTTATCATGATGCAGGACATTTGGTCAGAGACTGTCCACATAAGAAAAGCAAGAACGTTCATAAGAAAGATTATGATAGAAGAAAGAAAGCTATGATATCTTCATGGAGTGATTCAAATACCTCAAGTGACTCTGAATCTGAATAATAACATGCGAACCTATGTTTTATGGCCAAACATGATGAAATTTCTAAAAAGAACATTGAGGTAATGGTAAATTATTTAATTTCAAAACCAACAGAAGCCCTCTCTGATTATCTTAGAACAATGCTTTTAAATGAAGATGACTATCTGAAAGAAATTAGAGTTTTGAAAGAAAAAGTTCATGAGCAAGCAAAAGAAAATTGCAACTTGTTTGTCTGAATCAGAATCTTGAAATCTCTCCGAAGAAAACTGACAGTGATTTCAAGGCCTTGAAAACCAGTTTCAAAGCCTTGAAAACACAAGTCAAGGAAGTAGTCACTGAGAACTGTCTCTTGAGTGACAACCTTATTATGAGACATCAAGTTGATGAACTGGATAAAAAAAGACCACTCTTACTGAGAAACTTCAAGAATCTGAATTATTCAAAACCAAACTTGCAGGCTCAGAACACAACTTGAACTTGATTCTTGGACGTAGCTTGAAGTCTGTTCACAAAACTGATGTTGGAAACAATCCAAACTTTCCAAAGAAAAACAATACCAGATTTTTGAAAGCTAGAAGCAAAATATCTCCTAAATTTCATTAATACAATAAGATTGGTCATGTAAAAAAATGACTTGTCCTTTTAGAAGAAGAGACCCTCACACAATGAGGAACACTTTTCCCTTCCAACTCAAAAGACAAGTTAGATAGATTTGGATTCCTAAAGGGGTTAGACCACCTAACAGGGTTGACCCTGAATATGAATCTAAATTCTGCACTTTTTCTAACAACTGGGTAAGGCAGTGAATGTGTTTGCAGGGTGTCACCGAGATCAAAGAGCAGAAGTGGTTTAAGGACACTGGTTGCTCAAGACACATGAGTGGAAAGAGATCTCTCTTCTCAGAACTAAAAGAGCAATCAAAAGGTTCAATTTCACTCGGTGACAAAGGAAAATGCAACATTATTTGTATTGGTTAAGTTGGTACAAATTCTGAAAACTCCATTTTTGATGTATATATAGTTGATGACTTGAAATTTAATTTGCTTAGTGTATCTCAACTTTGTGACAATGGCAACAAAGTTATATTTGATAAAGAGAAGTGTGTGGTGCAGAATGAGAAATTTGGCAATTGCATCCTCACAGCCTCTAGATCAAACAATGTTTATACTTTTCAGACTATCCTACCTCTCTCTTCTTCTCCAAAACCTAATGATCACCAGAAGAGCCTCAGACGGAATCAAACGGCTGGTGGATCAAAGGCTACAACAGAGAAGAAAATAAATGCCACTGTGGAAGAGGTTCAAACCATTAGTGTGGACTCCATCTCAAAAACCCCTACTGCATAAGATATGAATCCTCCTCCTCCCAAGAATAAGGCCAAGAAGGATGAGACCCAGTGTCCAGCAAGAAGAAGAAGAAGGCAATAGAGACAGCACGACCGAAACAAAAGGGTATTCACATTGGTAGCCCAAATAAGTCACAGAAGAAGGCAAAAATTACTTTTAAAGGAAAAGTAAAAGAGAAGATTTACATCCAAGAATTAGACTCAGAGACATCATCAAGCTCGTATGGAGTTTATTCAGTCTAAAAAAGAGTGGATAAGAAGAAAGATCTCCAAGAAGATGAGTCAGAATCCAGCATGGAGCCTGAAAGAAAGATTAAGAAGAAAACTTCCATCCTGACATAAAAAAGAGTTGCTGTAAGGAAGAAACTGAAGCATGGAAGGAAAGCCTTGGAAGGGCTAACCATTCAGTTCAACAGTGTGATCAATACTATAAGTTTAATCATTAATGATGTAGATCAATAGGAAAAACATCAAGATGATGAGGAAGAAAGTCAAGTAGAAGATTCAGAGAAGCAAGGAGATGAAGACCCTACCCCTTGATTCTTGCATATTCTTTCTTTTTTTTCAAGGCCTTGAACTCTTTTCCAAAGCCTTGAATTTCTTAACTTTCAAAATATTTACTTTTCTGTTTTTCCAAAACAATGATCCAACATATTCTCATTCTTTTTTGATGAAAGTAAAAAATGGGGAGAAAATTTTGGTTGTTTATTTGTTATTTTAGATGACCTGGTTTTGGTCATTTAAGATTATCTGCACACTTTGCAGGTTTTCAGTTTAATTAGTTGGATCTTTTGGACAATATATGTTGATTTTATATGATTTTTTATGCTATGTGCTAATAAGTATTTGTTGCAGAAGTACATAATCAAACAGATTGGAAGACCTTGGTTTTGTCTTTCATCAAGGGGGAGATTGTAAGCTCAATGAAGTTTCAATGTTTCAAATACTTGAAATAGCTAGTCTATTTCAAGGCCTTGAAACAACTTTCAAAGTCTTGAAACTGACTGAGACTTATAAGCTTGATCTTAGGGGGGAGCTTTTTATGTTTGAACTCCTAAACCCATGTGCCTTATCTATTATTACTTGATGATGAAAGACAATGCATTTTGATATGTTTTAAAACATCTAATCCATCTGTTTAACTCAGTTTTAAAGGCAATGTTTATTTCCTATTCTGCAGGATTTACTTCCTAACCTGAGTTTTGCAGGGAAGGAATTTCTGGGTTGATTTGATTCTGCAATCAATTTATTGATCCTAACAGCTTCTAAACATGTTTATGGACAATATCATATCAGTATCCCTGAAGATACTGAGAAACTATCCGTTGGAAGAAGACTGTTAGAGATGTCAAAGTTGTTGCCTACAAAATAGGAAAGGTTGTTGCTGAAGATCTTGAAGATTTGCAGATCAAATGAGCAGTATATAAGGAGCTCAGTTTGAAGCATTTGATACACGAATCAATGGGCAAAAATCTGGAGACACTCTAAAACAATTCAAGGATTGTCAAGTAACAAATAAGCAGATCAAAATCTCAATCCAACTCTCATAAGAACACTGCACTCTCATAGCAGTTTCATTTCTTGTGTTCTTCTGTTCTGAACTTTATTTGTATATCTTTCATATACTACTGTTTTTTACATTCTCAAGGATTGTTGAAGGTTAACAATAGAGAATTCTTAGTTAATCAGATAGCTAGAGCAGGTACTAGATAGGTTAGCGAGAACCACAAGCTGTAACAGAGTAAGGTATCTCAATGTGCTTGAGATCTAGGGCTTAGCTGTTGATTAATAAGAATTGAGTTGAAAATCCTATAGGGAGAAGATCCCTGAGGTAGAGACGTAGGTTGAAGTGGACTGAACTCTATATATCTTGTGTCTCTTGCATATACTTTTCTGTTACAAACTTAGAATTTTTGCAGCATTCAAAACAGTTTAGTTTCAAGGGTTTGAATCTCATTTCGAGGCTTTGAAATAGACTTATTCTTTCATTTCCTCTAATTGTTTTATTCCAAGGGCTTGAAACTCATTTCAAGGCCTTGAATCTCTTTACAAATCTTTTGAAACCACTAGTCTTGAAAAGTTTAGCAAAAGTCTGCATACTCTATTCAACCCCCCCCCTTCTAGAGTATTGATCCTGCATTTCTACCTACTGTAAACCCCTTCAATAGGGAATCATAAGTGACGATATTTGATTCCTAGAATTGCTAATAGGTTTTGGTGGAGTCCCTATGAGACACTATTATATTTTAGTCGAGTCTCTAAATGTTAGCTAAGTAAATGCTAGTGATTAATATCCATAATTTCTCAATCAATAGTCTCTAAATCGAAACTGTAAGGGCTAAATGGTGGCAACAAACGAATTGACAACTCGTCGTACTATGTAACCATCTGCTGGACATAGGTTGTCATCCACCTACAAACATGGTTGAACATGTGATGAATAAGTTGTCACAACAGCACATAGACATTATCTTAAGGCTCACCAATAGTGGGAGGCAGCATACAAGATAATGTCATGGAGCATGCTATGATAAGGTGGGGAAATGACCACATCAACAAGTTCAATACCACCTTTAAAAAATAGTACGGATTGGAAAAAGAAGAATATTGGATCCATCTTAGCCATTTGTGTACATATATTTTGAGTAGTGACTCATAATAATCCTGCCTTAACTATGAGTTATGGCTTATGTCATAATATTGAGCACCCGACTGTAACGTCTGAGATTCATGCCATTTATGATCAGAAAGTTAAAGGCTGTCAGGTGCATGATATCCGATTAGCAATTATTTGCAATCTCTTCCACGTTTCATGAAACGTTATATGACACACTTTGTAAGTGTCAACATGTTTGGATAAGACAAAACATCACTCGGTTCCAGGATCTAAGCAACCAAGTGTTTGCTATAGAATACTAGTCCAACATACTTCTAAAGTCTAAACAATATATGTTTGCTAAAGGCTTGAATGAAGTATGATCGGCAGATTTAGTCCCTAGCCAGGTATTAGGACCGCAAGGCAACAGGTGGGGAAAAGATAAGGAAATTTAGGGGCAATATTGGTATAAGACCAATAGCCCAAGACTGGCAAACGCACAAAATTGCAAAATATTTTTCCTTAGACTAGAGAAGCGTCCAGACATGGCAAATAACTTCTCTTCTAAGGATCCACAGGATCATCTTTGAGGGAGTAGCCACTAAAGATTTTTTTGGTCACTGTTTCAACTTTGGATATGGTTATGTCATGGTGTTTGCGTTCTTAATTTCTAGCACAGGAGACGCCTCAGAATCCTTAAATGTCAACTCAAGATTAGGACTAATATTATGATATTTGGCGCGCTAGATTAAGAAACACGATGGCAAGAAAGGGTGTTAAGGCTAGCTAGGGAAGGCCTGCTTGGATTATGCCCAAGGTACCCCTACATGTGTGTGATTCTTGCCTTACAGGAAAGGCAAAACGCAAATCATCTAGTAAAGCATTAAGGACTATTGAGCCTTTATATCTTATTCATTCTTTTATTTTATTCCATTAATTGTTAGAGCTAAGACATGGCTCTTACCGTTCCATCACATTCGTAGATTATTGTACGCATCTCAAATATGTGTGCGAGAGGCCAAATAAGTCTCTGGTACCAGGGTGCTTCAGAAAGGTATCTACCAAAGGGTAGAGAACCTTACAGACCAAAGAATATGTCTTTTGAACAGAAAGAGACTGCGAGTATCTATCTTAGCAAGAGCCATGTGATAGAGAGGAATAGTAAGGCAGTTGGCTATTCCCACGCCTCGCAGCAGAATGCTCTAGTGGATAGGAGGAATAGAATACTGTAAGAGATGGTCTGATGTATGATAGCACGTGCAAAGTACATGTTCCCTATTTGGAAGAGACACTTTGCTAAACGTCTGTCAATATACTCAACCAAAGGCCCACCAAGTCTGTAGCCACTACACCCTACAAGTTGTGGATCGAAAGGCAACCTAATGGGGTCACCTTAGGCCACACGGATCGACAACTTATGTGCTAACTAAATTTCAAGTCAGGAAGAGGTTCGCAGAGAAGTAAGTCTCTACAAAACAGAGCTATCAGTTGATGAAACCCCAACCCCGATATATCAACAGGTAACAGTTCCTATGGATCTTCAGGACAGTGGTAGTAACTTGCCCAGCGAACAGCCCATCATAGATTATGACTATGCATAGGAACCCTCATTGCGTAGGAGCGCTCTTAGGAGTGTACCCCGTCGAAGATTTGACATCTAAGGGGAGACATGATGGTCACCACGCAAAATAATGATAAACCTAGGATATTGTCCCAGGATCTTCTTCATCACCTGACAAGAAGGAATTTGAAGTTAGAACCTAGATGGAAGAAACAGATCTTCATGGAGTGACGTGTTTTCTCATACTATTCGGAGTAATCTAGGGGTTGCGTATTCAGAACGCACCATCCGATTAGTAGTATAACATAAATGGACTCACGATGTATATGATTTCTCATATGAGATGTTCATAATTAAGGGAAATGTTCGTAGACATGATGATCTCCGCGAGCATGGAGGAACCACTAAAAGATATCCGTTCCTTAGTCGATTATGAGGAATTAATTCTTCAAGGATCCTTTGGACAGTGGGAGTGACTTTTGAAGTAAGGTTCCCATCCATAAGGGATGAGAGCAAAAAATGATCCTCCTATGCAAAGGAATTGATCATAGGAGCATACCCCATCGACTGCTTGAGATCGAAGGGATGATATTTAGGGTCACCTTGCATAAACGATAGGATAGAATCCTTATCGTTCCCTAATTGTGAAGAATGAAAAGTAAGCTTTACCGGATGAATTAGAGGGAGTAAGGGGCCAACCAATGTAAGGACTAGGTTGATTTTCCGTCTGGATGGAAGACTACTGGAGATTAATGGATTTCCAAAGTCAATAAGAGACCTAGACGGAAGCATGGTAAGGCATATGAATTTCATAGGAGTGAAAAAGGCTACACTCATTTTGAGAGTATACATTGACGAGAAATTCAATCGGAGGATTGGATTTCAGGGTATTCCAATTTAGGACACAAGATTGCTGTCACCAGGATACTCAAACTGATGGATCACGTGCTATGACTATTGGAGATGACGCTTCGACTAGACCTAGATGCACGTGGATCCACATCAGGCTATTATCCATGCTCTATGATAGACTCACATGGAACAAATACAATATATGCGTTGCATGATCGTATTGGACCGCTCCATCGACCATGGAAGCGAAGCACGATTTCCTGTTCTGCCATTGGGAAGAAATGTGTTTAACTAAAAGGGTTTTCTGGTAAGCTTATGAGCTTTCGACAAACCAGTAGCACTTCAGTAAAGTTAAACACATATTCAAGGGTACCATTTCACAAAAGGTGAAATAACTACCTAGAGAGTAATCTTGGAGTGGATCGACTACTGGCGGAAGAGTTGGCTGATCCCATTCCTAAACAACCTAAGAATCTTCTTTGTGATTGCTTTAGGGAACTGGGACTCGGTAGTTGATAACTAGCAATATGATTTATGAGCACACGAGACATTGATTGACTGGATTTTAATTGAATTTGTTTTAATCAGCATGTGAATTGACACATGCATGATATGTTACATTTGATGTACTAGCATAGAGCATGTCACACAGAAACTAGGTCGGCTCACTCACACGAACGACCGCCTTCGCAATATCATGGATATGTCTGGGTGTGGCAAAGATGAGACAGAATCCCGATAAGTGCTGAAAGCCTACGATATGATATGAGATGCCTATCATATGAGGAATAAAGCTTATGATAAGAGCTAGACATCTGTCAGTAGAGCTAGAATCCCTTCACACGGACTCAATTATCTCATTGGAAGTAAGTTCCAAGGTGAGACTGATTATGGCCGATCGAACTTGGTTAATACCCCGAGCCATGTTTAGTCTGTGTAGAGAAAGCCAGATGAGAGAACTGATTTTGGTTCGCATATGTGCGGCATTTTAGTACTCGGGTTGGTAATCATAAGGGCTATTGGACTTACATCTGCATAGTGGTCCTTACAGGATAAGACATGTGCTCTGATCAGAGTTCAAACACTATGGCACATATTCCCCCTGAATAACGCGCGCTTATGAGTGACCATGAGGTGATGAGTAGAATTAATCCCCGGTATTCCTCATCGTGTGAGCCTCTTCCATCATAAAAATATGATTGAAACTGTAGACCCTTAGTACTTTTATCCGTGTTGTGGAGAGACGGGTCAGTGGTTCTACTTTAGCGTGACACTTTACCGCTATGGATGATTCGGCCTTCTGGACACTGCTAGGAAAGTAGCTTATCCGAATCAAAGCAACACAAGTATGGAAAGAAAGATTATCATTGCACCGCTCTTTGTTATTTCATTGGGCCCACCTAAAAGATCTTATGGGATCATATATGATATGACTATAATGGGGCTGTTTGGATTTAACGGTTATGGGGTTAGGTTGAACCGTAATCTTTTGTCGTTTGGATTTAATGGTTGGGGTTTTAGGTTTAGTGGGTGGGGTAGAATTATTGCAGTGACCGGTTAAGTTGGAGTCGGTCAGCGGTTTTTTTTTTTATTATTTTTTGTCGCTAAAAGTACAATTTTCATCACCACATCATCCCCACACCAGGTCACCGACCTACTTACCCAGCCACCGGTAATCATGTCCCATGACCGGGTCTTTGTCATGGTTGAGGTAAGGTTGGGTTCAACCTAACCCCGAAATCCAAACATCCCCAATGAAGGAGATGTGGACTCATTGGAGCATGGCCTATGGGAAAAGGCAGGTGCTCATGCAAAATTGAGTGACTGACAAATATGTTTTTGATATTAAGGAAACTGAAAAGAAATGAAAAACTTACTGTAAGATCAGGTTGTGCAAAGCTTGGAATAGCTCAGCTATTTTTAGGCCTTGATCAGCTTTCAAAGACTTGAATCAGTCTTAGAGGCTTGAAAATAGTTATTTCAAGGCCTTGAAACTGGATTCAAAGCCTTGAAACTGCTTAACCTGTGAGCACACTCTCAGGGGGAGTTTTCTGCAAACTCTCTGAGTTGATTCCCTTTATATCTTTCATACGTTTGATTCATTGTCATTAGATGATAAAATACAAATTATTTTAACATGTTTTGATCATAGAATATCATCTGTTTGACCTTGATATTGCATGAAATTTTGTATCCAATATATGCATGACTGTTTCCTAAACTGAATTTGTGCAATTTTGGAAATAGTTGGATATTTTGATTTTGTGATCAATCAGAGACTTATGACAGCTTCTCAGATTACTTATGGACAAGATCACAACAATATCTCAGAAGATTGTGATCAACTATTCGTTGGAGAAGGCTGTTAAAGAGAGTCAAAATTGTTTCCTACAAAATAGGAAGTTGTTGCTGAAAATATGGGAAGATTTGCAGAGCTTCAAATAGTTTAAATAGAGCTCACTTTGAAGCAACAAAATACGAGACTCAACGAGCAAAAGCAACAGACAAGTTTCAGGATTGACAAAGCACCAAAGAAGAACATCAAACTCTGAATCCACTCCACAGAAGTTCATTGCATCTTCACTGCAGTTTTCTATTCTAAGTGTACTTCTGTTTTGAGCTGCATTGGCAGATCATTTCTGTATTATCTCCACATCTATTCTCAAGGATTTTTCAAAGTGAACAATATAGAATTCTTAGTTAATCACTTAGCTAGAGCAGGTACTTGACAGGTTAGGGAAAACCACAAGCTGTAACAGAGTAAGAGAACTCTCTGGGCTTGAGTTCTAGGGCTTAGCTTTTGATTAATAAGAATTGAGTTGAAAATCCTGCAGGGATTTAATCCATGAGGTAGAGACATATGTCCAAGTGAACTGAACTGTATAAATCACTTCTCATTTGCATTTTCGGTTCATTCCTTTTCATAAGCTTTTGCAGCACACAAAATTGTCTGCTTTTAAATGGTTTGAACTTGTTTTCAAGGCCTTGAAAAAGGCATACTTGATTTTTACTGTCTGCATCCTCTCCAAGGGCTTGAACTGGTTTTCAAGGCCTTGAACTTCATTGTTTGCACAAGTTTTCATCTTCATAGCAAGTTCTGCAAAAAGTTGTCATACTCTATTCAACCCCACCTTCTAGAGTATATTAGCTGCATTAACATCTGCATACTCACACTTTAAATTGGTATCAGTGCTTGTATCACTGTATAAGATTTAACCATCTGGTGATCATGAGTACTGCAGGTGATGGTGGTTTCTCACAGGGAAGAGCTGCTAACAGACCTCCTCTATTTTGTGGAGAAAATTTTGCTCACTGGAAAGCCCTTATGAAAATGTTCATCATTGATCAAGATCTAGAGCTTTGGACTATTATCCAAAATGGACCTCATACTTTCTACACAGAGAAAGATGGGATCAGAACTCCCAAAACAGAAGACTTACTCTCCTCTTCTAAATTAGAGCAATTTTCTAAGAACTACAAAGCTATTAACATTTTGTATTGTGCTTTGAGTACAGATGAATTCAACATGATCTCTGGATGCACAACTGCTTAAGAAATCTGGGATAAGCTTGTGGTTACTTTTGAAGGAACCAGTCAAGTCAAGAAAACCAAGATCAACATTTATCTCAGGCAATATGAGTTGTTCAAGATAAATGCAACCTTGATTGACTGGGAAAAAAAATTTCCAATGAAGAAAAGGTGGGGAAGATTCTCAGAAGTCTTCCAAAGGAAAAATGGGAACCAAAGACCACAGCTATTGAAGAAGCTCATAATCTCTCAACTCTGCAACTTTATGACCTACAAGGGAAGCTCCTGACACATGAGATATCTATGAATGAAGTTGATGGAGAACTCCCATATGGTGTCAAGAACTTAGCTCTCAAAGCCAAAGAGAATGGGAGAACAAAAAGCCTTGAAACTGAGGATGGTGATGATGAAGATCCAACTGCCTTAATTTCCAAATCCTTGACAAGGATTCTCAAAATGAAGAAAAACTTTGGAAAAAAAGATTTCAACAGAGAAAGGCATAGATCATCCAGCAGCAAGGACTACAAAGGTAAGTCCTCTTCACAAAATAAATCAAAAGTTATGAACTGCTTTGAATGTGGTGGAGCAGGAGACTTGATAAGAGATTGTCCACACAAGAAAAGCAAGAGCTTTCAAAAGAAAGATCATGACAGAAGAACGAAAGCCATGATAGCTTCATGGAGGGATTCAGATAGATCTAGTGAATCTGAATCTGAGGAAGAACATGCCAACCTATGCTTCATGGCCAAGCATGATGAAAGTTCGGAGAAGAACATTGAGGTAATGGTAAATTGTCTGATTTCAAAACCAAAAGAAGTTCTTTCAGAGTATCTCAGAACAATGCTTTTGAATGAAGAAGATTATATGAAAGAGATCAGAATTTTTAAAGAAAAAGCTCATGAGCAAGCAAAAGAAAACTTACAACTTCTTTGCCTAAATCAGAATCTTGAAATCTCTCAGAAGAAAACTGATAGTGATTTCAAGGCCTTGAAAACCAGTTTCAAAGCCTTGAAAACACAGGTCAAGGAAGTAGTCACTGAAAACTACTCAATGAGTGACAGCCTTGTTAATCTAAGACATAAGATTGATGAATTAGATAAACAAAAGACTACTCTTACTAAGAAACTTCAAGAATCTGAATTGGTCAAAGTCAAGCTTGCTGGATCAGAACACAAGTTGAAATCGATTCTTGGAGGAAGTTCACAGTCTGTTCACAAAGCTGGTATTGGATTCAATCTAAACTTTCCAAGAAGAAACAATACTAGATTTGTGAAAGCTAGAAACAAAACTTCTCCTACATGTCATTACTGCTGTAAAACTGGTCATGTTAAGATGACTTGTCCTTTTAGAAGAAGAGATCCTCACATAATGAGGAACACTTTTCCTTTTCAACTAATAGGACAAGTTAAGAAGATTTGGGTTCCTAAAGGGGTTACGCCACCTAACATGGTTGAACCTGAATATGAATCCAAATTCCACACTTGGTCTAACAGCTGGGTAAGGTAGTGATTGGTGTTTGCAGGTTGTCACCAATATCAAAGAACAAAATTGGTTTATTGACAGTGGTTGCTCAAGACATATGAGTGGAAAGAGATCTCTATTCTCAGAATAGAAGGAGCAATCAGAATGTTCAATTACACTTGGTGACAAAGGCAAATGAAATATTCTTGGTGTTGGAAAAGTTGGTACAAATTCCGAAAACTCTATTTCTGATGTGTATCTAGTTGAAGATTTTAAATTTAATTTGCTTAGTGTATCTCAGCTTTGTGACAATGGAAACAAAGTTATCTTTGATAAAGAGAAGTGTGTGGTGCACAATGAGAAATCAGGAGATTGCATTCTCACAGCCTCCATATCAAACAATGTTTATATTTTTCAGACTAACAAAGTTACAGGTGAAAGTTTGAAGTGTCTCAAGGCCTTGAAATAGGATTCAAAGCTTTGGCACAGGAAACTTGGTCATATCAGTTTGCATACTTTGAATAAGTTGATTTCCAAAGACTTGGTAAGAGGATTGCCATCCATCAAGTTCAAAGAAGATGAAATGTGCAAAGCCTGTGCTCAAGGCAAGCAGACCAAAAGTTTCTTCAAGCCAAAGAAGTTTGTAAGTACAAATAGACCTATTGAATTGCTTCATATGGATATATGTGGTCCTATGAAGACTCCTACTCCAAAAGGTAAAAGGTATATGCTAGTTGTTGTAGATGATTTTTCTAGATATACTTGGGTTATGTTTCTCAATGAAAAATCTGAAGCACTCTCTGAATTTTTAAAGCTTTGCAGAGAACTTCAAAACTTGAAAAACCTACATGTGGCTCCAATCAAAAGTGATAATGGTAGAGAATTTGATCAGCTATAATTTTATTTATTCTGTGATAAGCATGGTATTACTCACAACTTTTCTACTCCAAGAACTCCTCAACAGAATGGTGTTGTTGAAAGAAAGAACAGGACTCTTGAAGATATGTCAAGAACAATGCTTCTTGAGAACAAGCTGCCAAAACATTATTGGGCAGAAGCTGTGAATACAGCAAACTATATTTTGAACAGGTGCTTGATCAGACCTATTCTGAAGAAGACCCCCTATGAACTATTCAAAGTGAGGAAGCCAAACATTTCATACTTCAGACCCTTTGGATGTACTTGTTTTATCCACAACAATAGAAAAGACAACCTTGGTAAGTTTGATGAAAGAAGTGATGAAGGTATATTTCTTGGTTACTCTCTGAATAGCAAAGCTTATAGAGTTTACAATAAAAAAACCAAACTGGTTGCAGAGAGCATTCACGTTATTTTTGATGAAAGCTATGATGTCTCTTTGAGTGAAAGTTTTGCAGACTTGAATTTGAACAAGCATGACTCAGAGGAAGAGATTGAGTATCCACTAGGATTCAAGAAAGGCTCAGAAGAAAATAGATAACATTATCAAGACCATGAAAATGGTGCTCAAGGCCTTGAAAGTAAACCTCAAAGCATTGAAAAAGATGATCAGAAGGATTCAAGTGACAAAGCCACTACTTCAAGACCAGAGAATATCTATGGAGGTTCTGAACCATGGTCTCCAAGAAAGAGATTCAAATATCTCTCATCTCATCCAGTTTATAATATCATATCAGATCCAACCACTGGTACACAAACTAGATCACAGTTGAAGAACTTATGTGCTTTTAATGCTTTTATCTCTCTTGTAGAACCTAAAACTGTGAAGGAAGCTTTACAATAAGCAGACTGGATTATTTCTATGCAAAATGAACTCAATGAGTTTGAAAGGAATAAGGTTTGGAACCTAGTTCCTCCACCTACAAACCAGTCTGTCATTGGTACCAGATGGGTATTCAGGAATAAGTTGGATGAAAGTGGAAATGTGATAAAAAACAAAGCAAGGTTAGTTGCTCAAGCTTACAATCAAGAATAAGGTATTGATTATGAGAAAACATTTGCTCCAGTTGCCAGGTTAGAAGCAATTAGAATTTTGCTTGCATTTGCATCTCACAAGAACATGAAACTATTTCAGATGGATGTAAAGTGTGCTTTCTCGAATGGCTATTTACAAGAAGAAGTTTATGTTGCACAACCACATGGTTTTGAAAATTACAAGTTTCTTAATCATGTTTACAAACTTGACAAAGCTCTTTATGGTTTGAAACAAGCTCCAAGAGCTTGGTATGAAAGACTGTCAAAATTTTTTGCTTGAAAATAATTTCAAAAGAGATTTAATAGACAAGACTCTTTTCATAAAGACTCATGAGAAATATTTACTTGTAGTTCAGGTATATGTTGATGATATATTGTTTGGAGATACTAATGATCAATTGTGCAGAGAATTCTCAAGTCTTATGAGCAGGGAATTTGAAATGAGCATGATGGGAGAGTTGAACTTCTTCCTAGGAATTCAAATACATCAATTGAAGAAGGGCATCTTTATGCATCAAATCAAATACACAAGAGACTTACTAAAAAAATATAGCATGGCTCAATGTAAGGAAGCCAAGACTCATATGAGCTTCACACTATCCCTAGACAAGGATGAATCTGGTAAGAGTGTTAATGTGAAATAGTATAGAGGCATGATTGGATCATTACTCTATCTCACAACAAGCAGACCATATATTATGTTTAGTGTGTGTATGTGTGCTAGATTTCAAGCTGATCCAAAAGAATCACACTTGACTGCTGTGAAGAGAATATTCAGATATCTCAATGGTACCAAAGACTTAGGGATTTGGTATCCAAGACATTCTAACTTATCTTTGCATGGTTTTTCATATGCTGACTTTGCAGGTTACAAGGTTGATAGGAAAAGTACTTCAGGAACTTGCCAGTTCATTGGATCATCCTTGATCAGTTGGCATTCCAAGAAACAGAACTCAGTATCTCAATCAACAGCTGAAGCTGAATATATAGCTACAGGAGCATGTTGCTCACAAGTGTTATGGATTTCTCAACAACTAAGAAACCTTGGATTTGATCTCAGGAGCATACCGATTAAATGTGATAACACTAGTGCAATTTCAATTACAAAGAATCCAGTGCAACACTCAAGAACTAAGCAAATTGATGTCAGACAACATTTTATCAGAGATCATGCTGAGAAAGGTGATACTGTTCTTGAATTTGTGGCTACTAACATGCAAATTGCAGATATCTTCACTAAACCATTAGCAGATGAAAGGTTCTCAGCTCTAAGATTGGAATTGGGAATGATAAATAATGATGCATTGGTTTAGGGGGAGCATCAGGTAAGAATGTAAGGTTTATGTGTTTTCAAAGGTTTGAACTGATTTTCAAAGCCTTGAAATAAGTTCTATGATTTGGTTTTTACTTGTTGTAGTGTTACAGTTTTTCAAGACCTTGAAAACCTTTTCAAAGCCTTGAAAATAAGTGTGCAACACTGATAGTCAATATAGCCCCTACCCTTTTCAAAAATGTGTTTTAGCCAAAATAGTATTAGAATATTTTATTTTCCAACGGCAGAAAAGATTTGAAATCCCTCTGATCATTGCAAATCTTTTGAGATCAGGGAGATACTAGTTTCCTTTTGAAACTCAAACTCTTTCAGTATTTATCTTATTCTCTTCTCCTTCAATCCGTATCATTCAACCTCTCTCTATTCTTATCACAACCCATAATGAGCACAAGGAGAGCCTCAAACAGAATCAAGATGGCTGGAGGATCGAAACCTGTCTCAGAGAAGAAAAGAAAAGCAGCAGTGGATGAAGTTCAAGAGATCAGTGAAGACTCTGATTCAAAGAGCTCTACTGAGGAAGAAGAAGAATCTTCACCACCCAAGAAGATGGTGAGAAAAGATCATGCTCCAGCAAAGAAGAAACAAACTATGGCACCTACACATGAGAAGTAGAAGGGAATCCATATTGGAAGTCCTTGATAAGAAAAAGACAGTTTCTGAGGTCAAAGGAAAAGGAAAAGAAATTCTTATTCAAGATTCAGATTCAGAAACTACTTCAGGATCCTATGGAGTGTTCTCTGTATCCAACAAATGGAAACATGAGAAGGATCCGTCCCAGTCGATAGAAGCTTCAAAGTAGGAAATAAGAATCTCAAGACTGTTTCTCCTCAACAGAAAAGGTTAGTTGTAAATAAGAAGCTGAAGCATAGGAAGAAAGCCCTGGAAGGACTCACCTTCCTATTCAATAGTGTTATTGAGAAGATCAGCTCCTTTAGTGAGGAACAAGATGTGGTTTCACAAGAAGTTCAAGCCAACAATGATGAAAGTGAGGAAGAAGCAGGAGACCAGGATGATGATCCAACCCCTTAATCTTGCCTACTATTTTTTCACCATTCTCTATTCTTCAAAGTTTTTCTTTAAAGTTTTTAAATTTTCCAGACACTTGATCCAACATCTTCTTTCTTTTTGATGAAAGTCAAAAAGGGGGAGAAAATTCTAGGATTTTAGCAGTTTTTATTTCTAGGTTTATTTGCTATTTGCTGAACTGTTTTAATTGGTATTATGAATAAGTTGGATCTTTTTGGAATTACCGTGTTATAAATTGTGAACTAATCAGTTTGTTTTGTAGAGACTAAGGATCAAACATAATTTGGTTTTGTCTTTCATCAAAGGGGAGATTGTAAGATCAGGTTGTGCAACTTGGAATAGCTCAGCTATTTTAAGGCCTTGAATCAGCTTTCAAAGCCTTGAATCAGTCTCAGAGGCTTGAAATAGTTTAGCTATTTTCAAGGCCTTGAAACTGGATTCAAAGCCTTGAAACTGCTTAACCTGTGTGCACACTCTCAGGGGGAGTTTTCTGCAAAATCTCTGAGGTGATTCCCTTTCTATCTTTCATACGTTTGATTCATTGTCATTAGATGATGAAAGAAAAATTATTATAACATGTTTTGATCATAGAATATCATCTGTTTGACCTTGATATTGCAGGAAATTTTGTTTCCTATATTTGCAGGACTGTTTCCTAAACTGAATTTGTGCGTTTTTGGAAATAGTTGGATATTTTGATCTTGTGATCAATCAAAGACTTATGACAGCTTCTCAAATTACTTATGGAAAATATCACAACAATATCTCTGAAGATTGTGTTCAACTATCCGTTGGAGAAGGATGTTAAAGAGAGTCAATGCTGTTGCCTACAAAATAGGAAGTTGCTGAAATCTGGGAAGATTTGAAAAGCTTCAAACAGTTTAAATATAGCTCACTTTGAAGAAACAAACTAAGAGACTCAACGGGAAAAATCAAGAGACAAGTTTCTGGATTGACAGAGGACCAAAGAAGAACATCAAACTCTCAATCCATTCCACAGAAGTTCACTGCATCTTCACTGCAGTTTTCTATTCTAAGTGTACTTCTGTTTTGAGATGTATTGGTAGATCATTTCTGTATTAACTATTGGTAGATCATTTCTGTATTAACTCTACATCTATTCTCAAGGATTGTTCAAAGTGAACAATAGAGAATTCTTAGTTAATCAGCTAGCTAGAGCAGGTACTAGACAGGTTAGGGAAAACCACATGTTGTAACAGAGTAAGGGAACTATATGGGATTGAGTTCTAGGTCTTAGCTTTTGATTAATAATAATTGATTTGAAAATCCTGCAGGGATCTAATCCTTGAGGTAGAGAAGTAGGTCCAAGTGGACTGAACTCTATAAATCACTTGTCATTTGCATTTTCAGTTCATTCCTTTTCATAAGCTTTTGCAGCACCCAAAACTGTCTGTTTTCAAGGGTTTGAACTTGTTTTCAAGGCCTTGAAAAAGGCATACTTTCTTTTTACTGTCTGCATCCTCTCCAAAGGCTTGAACTAGTTTTCAAGGCCTTGAACTTCATTGTTTTCACAAGTTTTCATCTTCATAGCAAGTTTTGCAAGAAGTTGGCATACTCTATTCAACCCCCCCTTCTGGAGTATCTTAGCTGAATTAACATCTGCATACTCACACTTTCACTTACGTTATTGTTTCCAAACAACCATTGACCGCCCGATAATAGAACTACAATATAAAGCCACAAGTGGAACACTGATTATCTTTGAAAAATGTACTGCTCAACATGTACTCAACCGAAACATAGATTCCCTTTCAAATGTTGGAATCATATATAGAGAAACTAAAGTGATTGACTGGAAATTCACCATGATTTTCTTTTGTTCATACATGACTGACTGAAAATACAAGCTAAAGGGGAAATACAAGCCAAAGTACAAAACATACATTTCTCGGTATTTTGATAAGATGAACTGTAGTTTATGTTCTTATCACATTAGTATATCTGAAAAAAGCAAAAGGACAAAACCATACTGGTTTGTATATAACGGAAAACCCAAACAATTGTATCAATTGGTATTTTACCATCAACTATTGAAAATTTTACGTTCACAATGGGGCAAAGATCGTTAAGCTCGTAAATCTTATATATCCAGGTCTCCTACTCTCTAATTCTACACCGTTTACTTATCTAAATGATCTTAGATGAAAGATTAAAGAGCAGGAATCACTTATCTATTTTCTGATTTCTCATTTCTTATTAACTAAACCCTTTCTAAGCCCATCACTTAAGTAAGCGAGATTCCACCGCCGATGAAAGATAAAGATACCATACGAAGAATAATAAAAGGATCAAAGACATTTGATTTATCATAGGCAATCAGAAAAGTTCATATGCACCGAGTCAGATCAATCATTTTAGTAGAAGTTGATGTTCCAACCTAAAACAAAATTAAAAGCTAATAGTAAGCATACCAAGATCAAGTCTGTTGATGAATAAGAATCAAATCAAACCTTAAACCCAGGATGTCGCTGCGAATAAAACACACACCTAAATATGAATATTGTTAACCATGGATCGTCGCAAATAAATAAAGATCTAAATAATTCTTACCCTTCCTTTGTCTTCGTCCGAAATTCATTGAAGCTAAGCATTTCCACAATAAAACAACATTGAAAAAAAATATGGAGCTAATGGAGGAAAAGAAAAAAGAAGAGGCTGTTGAAAAAAAAGTAAATGACAATAAAGGCATCTCCAACCCTATGGGGGGAGGGGGGGGGGGAACCGTAACCCTATGGGGGGGAGGGGGAAGGGGAAGGGGTGCTATGGGGAGAAATTATGCCTTGGCTGTGGGCATGTCCATGTGGATTTCTCCCCATGGAGGCCTGTCCACGTGGATTTCTCCCCATGGAGGCCTGTCCACGTGGATTTCTCCCCATGGACATGCCCACACCCAGGGCATTATTTCTACCCATAACACCCCTCCCCATCTCCCTCCCCTCACATGGTTGGAGATGAGTAGTAGTTTGGGGGAGGGGGAGGGTGAAAATGGTGGGCCCGTGGAGGGAAGGAGAGGGGGATGGGGAGGTAAGGGGAGGGTGAAAATTGTGGGCCCGTGGAGGGAAGGAGCGGTATTGTATGTGGCTATTAACTGAAGAGGAAAATAAATTAGAGGAGCGAGGTTATTCTAATAGAAGAATAAATAGCTTTGACCATGTTTTCACAATGTGCACAAGGAAATCCTTCGGAGATATTTGTTAACGACATAAAATTACATATTTTAGTATGTTAACGAACTCTTCTTAACTTGCTAATATGTGTAATTTATCTATTTCATCTCTCTTTCTAGACTTATGCTTGTTTTCGTAGTTTTGGTTGCTTTTAACTTGCTTTGTAGGCAAAGACGTGATTTAGAACGCAAGGGGCTAGTTCGGAAAGCTTGAAATGAGGAATTGAGAGGCTTTGAAGGGGCCAAGAGACATGAAGAAAGGGCTTGGAGGACTTAATTGGAAGAATATGTGAAGAAAAAGGCCAAAAAGTGAAGTTTAAGAAGACAAGAGACCAATTCGAAAAACTAAAGTTACATCGGAGGGCTTATTTGAAGTCATTCTAACGGAGTTGGGGCTCAATTGCAAGATTTTAAACGTTTTAGGGACTGCAATGTAGGCTTTTTAATGGATTTGGGGGGTAGTAGCAGTTTTCCAAACATTTTAAAAGAAGCTGGGGGCATTTTTAAAGCCCCCAGCAAACTAGAAGGGGGCTTTTTGCAATTTTCGGACAACAACTCAGCACAGACGCGACTGCTTCTTCCTCACGACGCCTAAACATGCAGCAGAGCACAGAGCCACCATGAAAGCTTTGTCCGAAGCTTCTTCGAAGGCCACCCTGACCTCGTTTCTTCACCAAATCAATTGAATACGGTCTCAATCTCCTCCCTAGCCTGATATCTACCCAGCCCAAGCCTCAATTCGGCCCAAGATCAAGAGACAAGAAAAGCCCTAAAACCTAGGGTTCGTGAGAAGGTTCTGAAAATGGACGACTGAGGATGAATGAGACGAATTGGAGGGCATAGATGAAGTCTTGGAGGCTACTCAACCCATTCCCATCATCTATATAAAGCAAGTGTGAAGAAAATTTCGGACTCTTCTCCAGACCCGACAGTACCACAGTCCCTTGTTTCTGGGTTCGTCTGTATCCTCTCTCTCTCTCTCTCCGATTTCTCTCAGTTTTTGGGTTGTTATTGAAGCTAATAATAGAGAAAAAGGAAGTGAGGGAGAGAGGAGGTAATTTCCAGTTAGTTTTCAGTCCGATTTTGGACGATTTGGGGCTGTTGTTCTTGAGCACTGTGAAGCTCTGTTTCTGCTCTGTTCGTTTGTGATTGCAGCAGCAGCAGCAGCTGCAGAGATTGCAGCAGTAGCTTAGTATTCCATCTTTATTTCATGTTTTGTTGCCTAGTTTAGGTTTGAAGTGTTTTTTCTCTTGGATTTGTAGTTTGAAACAAGTGTTTGGGATTGAATTAGTGAAAAGTGTATTGGTGCTATCAAGTATGAATTCAAGTTTTGATTATTGAAAGTTAAATTTCTCTCATTCTCTCTTGAATTTTCTGTTATGTCTAGCTAATTCAATTTGCTTGGGTGATTTGGGACTATCTAGTGCCTAAATCTCTCTAATAATTCAAGTTGAAATCAAGGATGAATGGGTTGAATTGGGTTCACTTGAATGCTTAGTGCAATGTTCGGATTTCTCTTGTTTAAATATTTGATGCATTGAATAGGTAGATGTGCGAATACTTTTGACGTGTTTGATTTGAAGTTGCATTTGAGTGAGAGAAACTCATCAATCCTAACTTTGAGAAATCGAGTTCTAGTTAGGTGATTTGAGTGAGAATTTACAAATCTCATTTGTTGCTTGATCTTTCATGTGGAAACACCTACGTGTGTTTACATATGGTTGATGCTTGAAACACTTGAAATTTGGAGAATCTCATTTGAATAGCCTCTTTAGTGCTTGATTAGCGTGTTGGGTTTACACACTTCTCTTGTCGCGAGTTGGATTGCAATGAGCAATCACTTCTTGAGATACTTGTTTTGCGGATTGACACATGCAATGTGAGAAACGGCTTAAATGCAATAGGAGGATCGGTCACTAGAGAAACCAATGATCCCTAGCCCCTCTTACTTGTTTTTTCACTTAGTTTCTTGAATCGTAGCTCTAGTAGTCGTTTACTTTGTTCTTAAACTCAAACCTCAAACTCGCTCCATCAATTGATTTTGGTGGATTTGATAGCTTGGAAAGCTTTAAAGCCATTGAGAGTTTGTGTTTCTTGCTTTAGTTTTTCGTTTTTTTCTACTCGCTATTGCTAGTTATGCAAGTCATTTTCTAAACCTCCTCTCCTTGTGGATTCGACCCCGTTCTTACTCGGGTACTACTTGTAGCGATATCCTATACTTGGGATTTTGTCGAACAAGTTTTTGGCCCCGTTGCCGGGGAGAGGCTAGGTATTAGATTTGATTTGATTTACTTTCTTAGTATTTTTTCTTGACATTTTCTCCAGTTGTTTGTGGTTAGTTAAGCTTGTGAGATTCAAGAGGGCTTGTGAAATTCATCAAGTGCCTCTCATCTACTTGCTTGAAAAAAAAAATATCTCATGAACATTTTGGACTTGGTGAGAGGCCTAGTGTTCCTTATTAATATGCATTTACTATTCATGGAAATCATTCTAAGGAATCAATGCGTTCCATACGTGAACGTGCGATTAAAAATGGTGATTATTTTCCTAAGAATGATTATTATTGGCATGGTAGTAGGACACTAGATTACACATCTCATGCTTCTTGTGCACAATCACCTCCCTCAAACACTTTGAACTCCCATGATTCTTGCACTTATCAATATACTGATATGATGTGTGAATCAAGAGGAGTTAATCATTTTGAGAGGGAATCATTTGTGAATGATGAGCTAAATACGCCTATAAGTGATTCTTTATATGAAAAAATTCAAAAGCATATTCAAAAGAATAAAGAAATTTTGGAATCACTAATAGAATCAAGAGAATCACAAAGAAAATTTGAAGAATCATTCTCTCACTTGGATGATAGAGTGGCTTCCTCACAATCGCATGATGATTCTCTTGATTATAGTACTTACTCTTCACAAGACTCATCATCATAAGAGTCTCAACTTCCTATTCAAACACATCACGAGCCTATTCAAGACCAAATTATGGATGATGTGTATGATGATGGATTTGTTGCTACTAGGATAGGCGATTTTATTCATTTCTCATTTGCACATTCCAAAGAAGCATGTGCTAGTGATATTGGTAGTGAGATTGATATTTTTGATGATGACTCTTCAACCCATGACATGAGTGAAGCCATTTTGGATGACTCACATAGTGAAAAATGTGAGGAGGATTCACAAAATGAAAACCACTCATGTGATGAGTTAGAAGTCGAATTGGATGCTACCATTCAAGAAGGAAATGTTATCTTGACTAGTGCTCATGAAGAGTCTATTACTCACCGGAGTTCCAATGATCATGAGCATCACTTCTTTTGTGATGACTTAGAGGATACTCTAGGAGAACCCCCTCCACTAGAAATTGTGGAAGTACCTTCAAGTAAGTTGGGGGGTTCATGTGTTGATACTCCGATTCATATAGACTCTTTTACTACATCTTCTAAAGAATTAGATGAGCTTACTTGGGAGGAAATAGAATTTTTGTATGGTAGTTAAGCTTCATACTCATCTCTTCTTATGGAAGATGCAATTAACTTTGGGGAAGAGGAGAGACTATTGGCTCAACTAGACCAAGTCAATGATCCAAATCATGAGCCTAAGGGTTTGGATGTGGTTTCATGTTCCCAATTGATTTTACCTCTTTCTTGTGAAGCCACATCCCTAAATCCATATGACTTATTTAAAATTGATGAGATTGAAGATTCACAAGTTGCCCATATCTCTCAAGTTGTGATTTCAAGTAAAAATTTGGCAATTTATGAAGACTCATTCTATGATTCAATTCATTTGAGGACTTCAAACCCCTTTCTTAAGATGATGCATGATATAACAACTTGCTCTAACTTTATTGTTAGATTTTGCGTGCATCTCTTATTCATATTTTCTGTCTTGCCCCTACTTCTCCTATCTATTTTAATTGATGAATCAAACTTTTTGAAGGAGAAGTACTTTTCTAAGAATGAAGTAGGGGCATGGCATGAAAGGAAATTTCCAAGATCGGGGGTTGGATAGCATCATTTACTTTGTTCCACCTCCTTAGTTGTAAATAAATAAATTAGTTTTCTTGCATTTTTTTTTCTTTTCTTTTACCATTTTGTAGGTTGCTCTTGGAGGAGGACTTGTGCTTTGTGGCCAAAAAAGCTAAAACGAGGTCTATCTATCCCTTATCTCTTATATGAACTTGTATGATTTTCCATTGTTCTCACACATTGAGGACAATGTGACATTTTAGTTGGGGGGGGGGAAGTAGATATATTACTTGGCTTAAATGGTTACTAGCATGATTTTTCTTTCATTAGTGATTTACATGAAAAATACAAAAAAAAAAAAAAAATGAAAAATTTGAAAGAAATCATTAAAGTTAAAAAATTGAAAATTTTGAAAAAAAATATGTGTGTGTGAACCTTTCATGAGAAGCATCATTCTTTCCCCTTGTCAAACCATAGATTTTTTTTTCTTTCTTTGGTAGTTTTATTTATTTTAACCTTTCATCTTGAGTCTAGATTTTATTTTCTTATTTGATAGCTTTATTGAGTCTTAGGAAGTTATAGTTGAGTCACTTATTTTGAAAAAAAAAGAAAAAATGAAAAACAGAAAAAAAAAATGACAAAAAGTGAAAAGGGAGAATTTTAGGAAGCTAAATGTTTTCAAATAATGAAATCTCTTAGTCCATGTTCTTTTTATTTTTATTTTATAAAGGAATTCTTTGCTTATACTCAATACATCTACACCAATATCCCACCTTCCGCGACATCATGCGTTCTCACAAAGCGACACACTAAATTTACTTTTCATGTTTAAGTCCTTCAAGCTAAGTTGATCACATAAACTTTGACGTCTTTCTACTTTTGATAAAGGGTGCATTTTCTAAAGCCATTTGAACTTCACAAAAAGATTTTACTCTATTCGTTTTTGCGGTGGAAACTTGTAGCCCATTGGAGTGGTGGTTGCCAATGACACCCCATGCGATGTCTAAGAAATAGAGGGGTGTCCGGGGATAATGTTACGTCACCACCTAGATAGCTCCCTTGGTTTAGCTTAAAAAGGCCACTCGCTTGTATATTCCTCTATTTTGTTGTGGGTCTTGGAGAGCCTTGGATTTGAGGTTAAAAAATAAAAAAGAAAAAAAGAAAAAAAGAAAAAAAGAAAAAAAAAATCATGATAAATCGCACAATCTACCAAAAATCCACAAAAGGATCATAAAAGCCCACAACCACATCTCCCCTTCTTAAAATTTTTTTGTTCAAAGCTTTGGAAGTCCATCCTACATGGTTGCTTTTGAATAAGTATGAGAATGTCTAGTTTCTTGTGATCCTTATTTTTTTGAAGGCATACTTTCTCGCAAATTGGACTTAATTTAACAAGTTTTGTGGATCGCATGAGTCACCTTCTACCAAACACCGCCCACATTTGTATGAGTATATGCTTAGACGTCCATAGGCTTCTTTCTCAATCTTCTTGGACTTTGAGAATTTATTTGAGGAGACATTTATGCATTCTCCTTTTTCTCCCACTAAAAAAATTAAAATTAGCTAGTAACTCTTAGTATTTTGTTTCTTTGAGTTCTCACTTAGGATAGATAATGTGTGTGTGCGTTTTTGTAAATATTTGAGTCTAGTTTAGAATTGAGTCAAGCCTTGTCTAGTTGAGTTTGTGTCTCTCATGATTGGTTCTTAAAAAAAATTTAACATCGCTCTCTTTGCTCGAGGACGAGCAAAAGCTAGTTGGGGGGGGGGGTGTGTTAACGACATAAAATTACATATTTTAGTATGTTAACGAACTCTTCTTAACTTGCTAATATGTGTAATTTATCTATTTCATCTCTCTTTCTAGACTTATGCTTGTTTTCGTAGTTTTGGTTGCTTTTAACTTGCTTTGTAGGCAAAGACGTGATTTAGAACGCAAGGGGCTAGTTGGGAAAGCTTGAAATGAGGAATTGAGAGGCTTTGAAGGGGCCAAGAGACATGAAGAAAGGGCTTGGAGGACTTAATTGGAAGAATATGTGAAGAAAAAGGCCAAAAAGTGAAGTTTAAGAAGACAAGAGACCAATTCGCAAAACTAAAGTTACATCGGAGGGCTTATTTGAAGTCATTCTAACGGAGTTGGGGCTCAATTGCAAGATTTTAAACGTTTTAGGGACTGCAATGTAGGCTTTTTAACGGATTTGGGGCGTAGTAGCAGTTTTCCAAACATTTTAAAAGAAGCTGGGGGCATTTTTAAAGACCCCAGCAAACTAGAAGGGGGCTTTTTGAAATTTTCGGACAACAACTCAGCACAGACGCGACTGCTTCTTCCTCACGATGCCTAAACACGCAGCAGAGCACAGAGCCACCATGAAATCTTTGTCCAAAGCATCTTCGAAGGCCACCCTGACCTCGTTTCTTCACCAAATCAATTGAAACGGTCTCAATCTCCTCCCTAGTCTGATATCTACCCAGCCCAAGCCTCAATTCGGCCCAAGATCAAGAGACAAGAAAAGCCCTAAAACCTAGGGTTCGTGAGAAGGTTCTGAAAATGGACGACTGAGGATGAATTAGACGAATTGGAGGGCGTAGATGAATTCTTGGAGGCTACTCAACCCATTCCCATCATATATATAAAGCAAGTGTGAAGAAAATTTCGGACTCTTCTCCAGACCCGACGGTACCACAGTCCCTTGTTTCTGGGTTCGTCCGTCTCCTCTCTCTCTCTCTCCCTCTCTCTCCGATTTCTCTCAGTTTTTGGGTTGTTATTGAAGCTAATAATAGATAAAAAGGAAGAGAGGAAGAGAGGAGGTAATTTCCAGTTAGTTTTCAGTCCGATTTTGGACGATTTGGGCCTGTTGTTCTTGAGCACTGTGAAGCTCTGTTTCTGCTATGTTCGTTTGTGATTGCAGCAGCAGCAGCAGCTGCAGAGATTGCAGCAGTAGCTTAGTATTCCATCTTTATTTCATGTTTTGTTGCCTAGTTTAGGTTTGAAGTGTTTTTGCTCTTGGATTTGTAGTTTGAAACAAGTATTTGGGATTGAATTAGTGAAAAGTGTATTGGTGCTATCAAGTATGAATTCAAGTTTTGATTATTGAAAGTTAAATTTCTCTCAATTTCTCTTGAATTTTCTATTATGTCTAGCTAATTCAATTTGCTTGGGTGATTTGGGACTATCTAGTGCCTAAATCTCTCTATTAATTCAAGTTGAACTTCAAGGATGAATGGATTGAATTGGGTTAACTTGAATGCTTAGTGCAATGTTCGGATTTCTCTTGTTGAAATATTTGATGCATTGAATAGGTAGATGTGCGACTACTTCTGACGTGTTTGATTTGAAGTTGCATTTGAGTGAGAGGAACTCATCAATCCTAACTTTGAGAAATCGAGTTCTAGTTAGGTGATTTGAGTGAGAATTTACAAATCTCATTTGTTGCTTGATCTTTCATGTGGAAACACCTACGTGTGTTTACATATGGTTGATGCTTGAAACACTTGAAATTTGGAGAATCTCATTTGAATAGCCTCTTTAGTGCTTGATTAGCGTGTTGGATTTACACACTTCTCTTGTAGCGAGTTGGATTGCAATGAGCAATCACTTCTTGAGATACTTGTCTTGTGGATTGACACATGCAATGTGAGAAACGACTTGAATGCAATAGGAGGATTGGTCACTAGAGATACCGATGATCCCTAGCCCCTCTCTACTTGTCGTTTCACTTAGTTTCTTGAATCGTAGATCTAGTAGTCGTTTACTTTGTTCTTAAACTCAAACCTCAAACTCGCTCCATCAATTGATTTTGATGGATTTGATAGCTTCGAAAGCTTTAAAGCCATTGAGAGTTTGTGTTTCTTGCTTTAGTTTGTCATTTTTTTCTACTCGCTATTGCTAGTTATGCAAGTCATTTTCTAAAGCTCCTCTCCTTGTGGATTCGACCCCGTTCTTACTCGGGTACTACTTGTAGCGATATCCTATACTTGGGATTTTGTCGAACAATATTCAAGTGTGAAACTCAAGTAGGGAATAAGAACAGAGAGAGATGTAAGGTTGTGTGTAGGGAGAGAGTAAGCAATGGTAACTGTGTGAGAGAGAGAGAGAGAAATAGCTTAATGGCAGAGCTTCGGTAAGTCCAGAAGGTCTCGTGTAGCTGGGTTGCACTAGTGTGTCACATCGGAGGGCTAGAGATCCTATATATAGTAGGGAAGTGACCGTTGTGAGGGGGTTAATTCACCATAAATGGCGGCTTAATGGTAGCCCCTTCAACGGCACGTTCGACCGTGTATATAGGAACCGTTAGGCACCTGACCGTACATATCGGAGACCGTTATGAGTTCAGGCGAGGTTTATATGACGTGGCCATTAAGTCTCTCAAAGCAGTTACAAAGGGTCGCGCGCGAGCTTGGTTGTCGCACGTGCGGAACAGGCCTTACCCTTGCCTCCAAACCACTAATTCCCTACAAGTTCCGTGTTGGTGCGCGAGGGCCCTGTCTCGCCGCACCCATGTGGACAAGCATAGGTAGTTGTACGGTGTGTATGGAGCACAACTAGGTGTGCTGGATAGCTGCCACGTGGCTATGATCTGTCTATCTGGAAAGCACCATCTACATTAGCCCCCTTTTATGCGAATGTCATGCGTGCATCTGTTGTGCAGTCGCGTAAAATTAGTCGTGCATGGGCTCCACGCAGATTCTTTGAATTTTGAATTCTGATTCAAATCCCTAGCCCCCGGTCATAGCCATTTGATTTCTGACGAAGCGTGGTCACTGTGAAGCCAATCAGACGCCATCAATGATTTTTCACCTATTTTCTAGGCAAGAACAACTCGGAAGGATTTGATGGGTCCAATTAGAAATTTTCAATGTGAAGGCTATTTAAACCCTTTGCTTACTCCAATTAGAAATTTTCTATTGTTGTTACTTTTGAGTTCGTATGCATCGGAGAGAGGATCCTACAATTGAAGCAGATACTTTCGACCAAGTTCTTGTTCAAATTGTCGACACCTTCTCTCAAGCGATCCAAGCTCTCAGTCGTCAACAAGGTGAGTGATTATATATTTTGAAATTTGTCGTTGGATTTTGCAGGTACCCTTCTCCCCCTTTTTTCGTTTGCATGTCGTTGATTTGTAATATGTTGCTTTATATTCACAGCAATGGCCCCGAAGAAGTCAAACAAGGAGACCGTTGAAGTTCCGGAGCTTTCCAAGGAACTTTGGTACAAGGCCCCCTATCTGGGTGGTGATGAATTTTACTTGGCCACGATCCGGGGAGACGCTCCCCAAGCGTCTCCTCCAACTGCTGCTTTCGAGCTGAAACCCAAGCCAAACAGGGAATATTGGAATTTAGCTGGCACCCATGATGTACAGAGGCGAAGTATTAAAGCTGTCCTGATCCCTCTCAACGATGTCCTCTTCCAGGCTTTCTTGGAAAAGCTTTATGGAATGGATGAATGGATCACGTTCATACTTAACAACCACGGGGATGTATTAAAGCAAGATGGGGTTTATAACACTATCTGTGCGACCAGAGGTTTCAACCTCAGAGCCGATCAGGACATTCTAAGGGTCTTATTCTCGCGTTACTCGAGAAAAAACCCATTCATTCCATTTTTCTTCTTTCGAGGCCGCGCCTACCCTTGAAGATGAGGAAAACCTATTGATGCTTCCAAGTATGGGAGCCTTTGACCCTTTGGAAAAATTAGAGGGCGATGAGGAGCTTGCCCTCTTTACGCATATGCAGGAGTGTATTGCGACTCTAAAGAAGGCCGCCACGCGGTGGTCACCTGACGATATTAAACCTTGCGATACCTTTATGTCAGTTTCTTCTAGCGCGAAGAACATCTGGTCTAAATGGCTTATGTTCTTTTACAAAGACTACGCTAAGCCCGCCATCATCCAGAAATTGCTTAGAGCCAACCCTAATGCGGTGATTTGTACTGATGGAGAAGGGCTACCATGGTCATTGTGTGGCTTCTTGTGTGTTTGGTTGTCACATTTCCTTATAGACGGGAGTCCGCGCGATGGAGTTTTTATCCACGTGCTCCCACTTGCAGTAAAGCGCGCGCTTGGTCAAAAAATTGCTCTGGGGCCCCTTGTTTTGGGTTCTTTATACTATCGTCTCGACTTAGCCGTGTCTCATGTCGAGCAGTCGCGCGGAAGGGTCGATGTCATTTCCTTCGTCAATTTCGGATTCTTGACAATGTGGGTCTTCGAACGTTGGCCCGTATATGCTCCAACTCCCTCTGCTGTCGACTTGTGGAATGTGCAGAGCTCGAAGGAGGTACACCTGTGTCCCCGTTCGTGGCGTTGGTTTGGTACCAAGAGTACTCGCCGTAACTCTTCCTTGGTATGTGATGATGCTGACCTCTTCGTGGCCCGGCCATATGTGGTGTAATTAGATAACATCGTTTATCTTGAGAAAATGTATCCCGAGGTTGATACCCCTTTCCAGGGAAAACACATCACTAGAGGGTCTCGGCGTTATGGATGATACGTGAACTGGTGTAGAAGAGGTTATCTGCCTGCACTGGTTGAATACGCGTCTGGTGCAGAATCTTGCAACTATGAGCGCATAGCAGCTCCCTTTGATCCTCTTCGCATGGCCTTTCAACTGAATTATGATGTCGTCACGCCTCCCATGTGGTTTAAGTCTGTTACCAAGGGTTGTTATAATGGAGTGCTTTATGGGAAAAGCAACGAACTGCTTCTTGCAGAACTTCCTTTGACTCAGCCTTCTAGAGGAAGGCAGGGCAGAATATCGGCGAGTTGGGTGGCTATCTGGAATACCCAGGCTCGTCATTTGACCAATCCCCAGACTTAACTTCCAGTTGGCACAGCCTCGCGCCTTTATCAAAAGATTATCCTTTCAAGACTACTTTGAACCGAAGCTCGGCCCATTATGGATATTACTCCTTGCTAGATGAAGACCACCATCTTTGTCCGGAGTTCATCCTGGAGAAGAAGACTACCGTTATCGGACATAACTCCCTTGATGCTAGGACTCAGTATGCGCGGGACTTCCAAGTGGTATTGTCTGAACCTTATCATTCCCTTTTACTTTTGCATCCTGTGACTGAAAATATTGTTCCCTTTTCCTTATTAATGCTGCTTGAGACGCTTTGCCTCAGGGGATCGCAGTGGGGATCTTATCGATCTTCGTCGCTCAAAGAAAAGCCAACCCGACGACGTCATCCTTCCAGAGACGCCCATGGATGAAGAAATCCAGCGAGCGATTTTGAAGAAACTTTAACTTTTCCTTGCCCCACATGTCAAAGCGAAAAAGAAGAGGGGTGCAGGTCCCTCTTCGGCTGATGATTTGGTGACGCAGCCATCGAAACGCTCGCGGAATGAGCCAGTAGTGAAGAAAACTTCTTTTGCCAAGAGAACTATTTCGAAGAAGGGGGCCACCCCAGAATCAGGGGCAGACTTTGTTGCCAGGGAGGAGGAAGAAGGTGAGATAAAGTGGCATATTAACAAGGCAAGTTAATGTGTCAATACTCATTTTTTTTGTTACTTCTGCTGCAGATGATGATAGTCCCTTAAAAGGGCCGGTGGTTATGACCGAGGAAGAGGCCATCAAAGAATTCAGACATATGGCTGAGGAGAGATCCTTAAAAGAAAAGCTATCAGAGGAAGAGCGAATCGAGATGGATAAACAGAAAAGTCTCGAGGATATCGCCAAGGAGAACTCTAGAGAGCGAAGACCACGCACGCGATCAACCCGTTCGCGCACACCTCGTCCATCTCCCGGAACTTTGAATGAATTGCATCAAGCTCAACTAGCCCTTCATGAACTCGTCGATGATGAAGACGAAGAAGGTACAATTTTTAAATTTTCTTTATCCAACCATGAAATTGTGATTGGCGCATTGTACCATGGTGTGCCTATATATGTAAGTGGATAAGGGATCAGTGTGGGGAATCCTCAGGTAACCCCTTTGGCAACACGCACCAAACTCATCCCGCTTCACTCTTCTTTGAGCCAGGCTTTAATGTCTTTATCATAAGCAGATCACGCTAGGCTAAAAGGTGTTGATGATAATCTGCAACATGCTTATTGCGCGGACACCCCATATAAGTGGGGAACCGCCGCTTCAAACGCTGGTAGAGGTTTAATTTCCATTGTTTGTTGTTTCGAGAGTAACCCACTAGGTTTTGCAGAGCCCGACCCTTGCCCCTTGAGGCCTCGTCCCCTCAGAGCGCCATAGTGGTTCCTGAGCATGAAAATTTATATTGCAGGAGATTCGGAGCAAGGTCCGGTGGAAAAGGCTTCACTAATTGAAGGTAACGCTGATGCAGAGTGCCTCGAGTTCATTTCCGAGCAGGAGGAAGAGGACCGGCGAAGGCAGGGGGATGATGCTGCTCCCATCACTCAAGCAATATCCCTCTCTTCGGATGAAGAAGATGCTGGGAGAGGAATAAGTCCTGAGCGAGCCCCAACGATTGTGAGTTCTGGACAGGATGCTTCTCCTAGGGAAAGTGCTGGAAGGGTCGAACGCGATGCTGAGTTGGGTGAGCATGCCACCCCTGTTAAGGAAAGTACTGCAGGAGCTTCTTCAACTGAACGCGACGCTCTTGATGATGGCGGGCTTGGGTCAACTGGGCGCGATGCTCCTGTCGCGAGTGTTTCGGGAAGTGCTGCTGTCACAGGGGGCGTTGATTTTGATTTAGATGCCCTTTTCTCCAAGAACCCATGGGAGGTCTGGGGCTCACAGGTTGCAGACCCTGTTGTCATGGCCCAGAGGAGTTTTGTAATTCCTGAGGCATACTTTGCACGCGAAGCTCATGCTGATTAGAGGATGGTCAAGGCAGCTGGTTCTAACTCGCAAGAAGCGGCTCCTATTGCCCCTCTTTGGCAAATTATCGAATACACTGGTAAGGCCATTGCACTCTTATTCATGATACTTAGTCGTTGAACTCATGTTTTTGGTGAGTGTTTCGCTCTTGTTTCCACGTGTACAGATATCGACTAGGATTGTCTTGAATGGCTAATGAAGGTGCGCCTCTCGTATCCAAGAAAATTTTCAGGAGTGCTGGAGCTACTGCCCGGGCACAGAGAGGTTTTGCTCAAGGAAATGACTGCCCTTTTGGATAAGGTGTATAGGAAAACCCCCGCAAGCACCACAGTTGAAAGTGCCCAAAATCTCCTTGCAAGTGCGGACGAGCTTCAAGAAATCGCAGCAGGGCAATTGGATACGGGCTTCCTCATACAGAGGTTAATCAGGATCCGCAATTCTGCTCAACTCAAGTCTGAGTGCTCTGGCTATAACGAAGAGGAGGCCACCCTTCAAGAGCGCAAGGCAGAGCTGGAGAAAGCCCTCAGAGAGTTAGAGGAAGCTGACAAGCGTTATAGGGACAACAAGGCTCGCTTGGAGCAATTGGCTGCCAAATCTATTCACCTGTCGGCAGGAGATTCCCTTTTGAAAGACCTCTTCACGGATTAATAGTTAAATTTGGCAACAACTCTTTCTTTTGAACTACTTTTGATGTAATCTTTACATGCTTTTTGTGGCCGCGCTCCTTAGATTGCTCGAGCATGTCCTGTTTTTACGCGCGTTGGTTTTGCGTACTTTGAAATACTTTCTAGTTGGTTCCTGTTCATGAATGCGAAGCTTTTTGTGTCTGCTCCTTGTAGGTAAATAGCGTCTTGTTTTAAACAGATAGGCTGTCATAGGCCAAGCTTTCACGCGTGTCTAGTTGCTGCCTAAAGAGGCATGCTTACACTAGACTTAATTATTTTTGCCGCTATCGAAGATAGATAGGCTTACGCGCATGTATCATGTTTTGCTATAGCTTAAAACCGAATATCTCAGGACTTTCGGTGAGTCCAGACTATTTTAGTCCTTTGTAGGCTCAAGTCCCCATGAGCCGCCATTTTTATCTGAACTATCGTGCCGCCATGTTATTAAATAAAGTTTGCTTGTCACACAGTGGGCCCAACCTTCATCATTTCCTAGGGCTACTGTATCTTCGTAGTCTTTAATAGGGTCATTGATTCTTGCTCATTTTCGAGGTGTTGCTGACTCAGCCGGGAAACTGAAGAGTCTCCTCTGAGTCCTATATAAACCCCCTTTCTTTGTATTTCATTTCTTCATAAGGGCTCCTGTGATTGACAAATGCCACCTCTCCTGAGTCCTCGCCACTCTTTTCATTTGTCTTTACCCCTTTTCAATATGTATCAGCTCTGGTCCATTCTTTGAATCTGTGCGTTGTGCTATAGAAATGACTCCTAAGGAATTAGCTGAAGAGGCCCATGATTCGCTTGGTCTTTTCGAAGGCCAGCTGTGTAAGCTCTTTCATTGGAATGAAGACATCTTTTTCTTCATCATGTTTGCAGGGGTCATCTCCGGTGGTCCTCCGGCGAAGAGTAACTTTGCGCCGATTCCTATACCAGTAAGTAATGAGTGGTGTGCATCTCCGTTGGTTCTTCATCGGAGAACTATTTGCCACCATTGTTTCAACCAGGGAGCAACAAGTGGGTGTGCTCCTTTCTTACACACGATTAGCTTCCTACCACATGAGTTGTTCTCCCACTTGTTCTTCACATCAGCAACCTTCATGGCTTGAAGTTCATCTGGATCCGTACCATTTCAGGGCTATGAACAAGAGCTCTGCTGTGGTCGAGGACGTTGACGGCAGCATCAAGTTTCGTAGTTTTAGAGTTATGTAGGAAAGTTCCTTGAGAACACTTCGATTTTTGGTTGCAAAATTTTTTCGTTGTAAGCCTTGCTTTAGGATGCTATCTAGACAGATAAACTGTAAGCCGCATTTAACTGTTGTGAAAGTATGTTTTGCATTCGCTGTTTTGTCTACTACGATAGACCTTTAACTCGCGTGTTAACTTGCTATTCAATCGAACAAATAGAAGGGTTTTGAGTGAATTGATATCTAGACAGATAGTCTTTTTTCGCGTTTGGCTGCTATCTAAACAGATATGCTTTTTTTTTTGCTGCTATCTAGACAAATAGGCTTTGGTCACTTTTGGCTGCTATCTAAACCTATAGGCCTTTTGTTTTTGCTGCTATCTAGACAGATAGGCTTTGGTCGCGTTTGGCTGATATCTAAACAGATTGGCTGTGTTTTTGCTGCTATATAGACATATAGGTTTTGGTCGCGTTTGGCTACTATCTAAACAAATAGGCTTTGTGCTTTTGCTGCTATCTAAACAGATAGGCTTTGGTCGCATTTGGATGCTTCTAAACAGATAGGCTTTGTGCTTTTGCTGCAATCTAGACAGATAGGCTTTGGTCGCGTTTGGCTGCTATCTAAACAGATAGGCTTTGTGCTTTTGTTGCTGTCAGGAGGTTGATGATTGACATAATAGCTCCCCTAGGGAAAATCTATTGCTATTAATAGAACCCTCGTGCGGGGAAATCCAGGAGTGTACAATGTTAATTGCAAACCATAGTAAAGATAAGGCTAGAAACAGTACCGTTGCATACCGGTTGGTGGTGGTAGTCCCGTGGCATCCTTCAGATGCGGTAACACTTCTTGCCATTGGAGTAGAAACTTCCCACATGCTTTCCCTCCTTAACATGCCCGATGACCCTCTTCAGGGTATAAACACTCTTGTTGCAGGCAACCCTGGGAAATTCTTCCCCTGCGGATTTCTTCCCTTTAGGCTCCTCTTGCATCACCATTACTCCGGATGGTGACTGGATTTTGGAATCTTCCCACTTAGGTAGGGGGGTCGACTGAAAAGGAGCTGGAGTGGCTTCATCTACCATATCTATAAATCATACAGCCTGGGAAAGATGTGCTTCGTCTAGATTGAAGGGGTTCACCGAGGCGGGAATTGCGACCACCCTATCTTTCCAGATGGCTTTCATTACTTGGTGAGTCGTAGAAGGTACGGTGTCGAAGCCATGAATCCATGCTCGACCAGTGATCATGTGGTAAGTCGTGTCAGCATCAATGACGTGGAACTTGGCAGAACAGCTAATCTCCCCAATCTGGATCCTCAAGCGGATCCATCCCACAATCATTCGGGAATCACTTCCAAAACC
This sequence comes from Linanthus parryae, assembly GCA_023055425.1. Classification (NCBI taxonomy): domain Eukaryota; kingdom Viridiplantae; phylum Streptophyta; class Magnoliopsida; order Ericales; family Polemoniaceae; genus Linanthus; species Linanthus parryae. Next base: position 164,304,219 of record JALGPY010000002.1, on the reverse strand, counting down.
CATCAATGGAGAAGGCCTCTTTACGATCTTGCTTTGCGAGACTCCTGCCAGCTCCAGGGTGCTAAGTGGGATCACATTTACCGCGGCTCGTCCATCAAGAAAGGCCCTTTTGAACTCAACGTGGTTAATAGTGGTCATCAAGTACAGTGGCCTTTGATGATTAACATCAATCTTCTTGTCCGACTCGTCGAATGTCATGACCAAACCCCTTGATCGTGCGGCCCTCACGACCTTACCATTGGAGATGACCAATTCATCCCCATGGTATTCGGTCACCCTCAAGATTGCCTTTGTCACCTCATGCCTGCAGTTATTCGAAAAGTTCATCTCATCGAAGAATTTAACAAACTTGGCAGAGTCTTTCATTCGCTCAGCACGCGAATCTTCTGTTTCAATGTCGTAGTCCTCATCCTCATGGATTTCCGCGACTACTGAGGCCTTTGTGTCCATGATCGAGATCATGGCTATCTCCTTTCCTTTGGGCTCCTGCCTCATGTGAGACGACAGGGGGTTGCTGCGCACATCTTTGGTTGGCTCATCAACAACCAACTGACCCTCCTTTATCTTCCTGTCTGCTAACCACATGAGCTTTTTGCACTCCCTGGTTGGGTGCAGCACCTGCCCATGGCACTCGCACCACCTTGGATCTTGTAGCTGGTCTCTTGTGGGTTTGTTCTCCAAGGCTGGTAAGATCCCATCTTTGCGCCATCTCTTGCAAAGATCTATTGCATCTTCAATCGAACAAGGCAAGGGTGGTGCCTTCTGGGGCGCGGGCCGTTGTTGTTTGTTGGGGGATGAGACTGCATGTACACAGACGTCGCGCGTTCGTCGTAGTTAAACTTTCCAACCTTCAAGCTGGGATTCGTCTGTTTACGCTCACTGGCATCTCTTTTTCATCGTTTCCACCAAAGGCTCCACATTCCTGGTGCTTTCAATCAACCTCGAAAAAGTGGGAATATTCAAGTTGATCAGCATGCCCTGAAGACATATTTCCACCAGTGGCTTTCCAGGATGTCGTTGACGCATTCCAAGGACTTGGCCCTCAATCTCTTGGTAAAAACAACTCCCTCCTCGTCATGCCTCTCGTACATGCGGGAGATGGATGGTGGTGACCTTTTCTTCTACTTGGAAGAATTTAGTGTAAAACTTCTTCCCCATGTCATCCCATGTATTGAAAGATCCTGCCTCCAAGGTCCTGTACCACTTGTATGCGACAGCCCCCAGATACTTAGGAAACTCACGCATCAACAGCCTGGTGTCAACTCCATGTGGGCCCATCATGTTAACGAATCGCATCACGTGTTCGTGCGCATTCCCACTGACTTCATCGAATTTCTCCCACTTGGGTGCCTTGTACCTAACAGGATTGGGCATCAGGTAAATGTCTCGCGGGATGGGAGGCGCGCTGTCAACCTTCAGGATGACGGTATCTACGAAGCTCTGATTCGCGATGATGCTGTCTATTCGTTGTTCTAGAGCTGCGAAACCTGGGATGTAAGGCATGCTTGGATCATAAGGAGGTGGAGGTGGGGGCGCATGGCTCCCTAAAGCTCCACTTGCGTGCAAAGACACCGCCGAATATGGCGTAGGGTTTCCCGCCTTCATCAGGGACGAACTCAACGGAAGCCCCGGTGCCTGAAGCCCAGGGCCACTGGAAAGAGAGGATTGGGCAACAGATGTGTGCACTATAGATGTGGTTGCCGCCCCTGGTAGAGGCAACTAGGCAGTCGATGGTGGGACTGAAGCTCCTTGAACGACGTTTTGGGCTAACCTTCCCAAGATTGTCATCATTTGAGCAATCTCGGTGGACTAAGCCTGCATGATTTGGGTTTGACTCTAGATTGTGGCTTGGAGTGCCTCTAGAGAGGGTCCACTGTCGGAAGTTGTTTGAAAACGAGCATTGGTGTTGACAATAGTTTTAAGTGTTCCTTCGTCCCTTGAGGTTTCCTAGTTGGAAGGAGACCGGTCACCATCGCGAATGTTTCCATCGGAAGACATTTTTGTAGGTTTCGAAGGATTGAAGCTCTGAAGATGGGTGTTCACGTCGGGTTCACCAAATTTTGCGCAGGGAAATCCTTCGGAGATATCCAAGTGTGCACCTCAAGTACGGAATAACAACACAGAGAGATGCAAGGTTGTGTGTAGGGAGAGAGTAAGCAATGGTAACTGTGAGAGAGAGAGACAACTTAATGACAGAGCTTCGGTAAGTCCAGAAGGTCTCGTGTAGCTGGATTGCACTAGTGTGTCGCAACGGAGGGATAACGATCCTATATATAGTGGGGAAGTGACCGTTGTGAGGGGGTTAATGCACCATAAATGGCGGCTTAATGTGTATAAATATATTTCGAGAAAATCTGTGAGTGTGTTTTCCGTCACTTTTCTTTTCCTCCATTAATGTCTTCCTGATTTTCTCCCTGCAAGTTGGAAAATAAAATGCGAAGGAAATATGAGCACTTAGGCTAAATGATGAACAATTAAAGTAAAAAGTAAAAAAGTAATTTATTGCTATTAGTCTGTTTGACTTTATTTAAAATATGTTATATGCATTTACATAGACATATAAATAGTTATACGCTAGTGTTCCATAAATTTTTGGTTCTAACAAAATAAATTTCAGATGCTAGTCATCTACATGAATTTATGGTCGAGCTGAGTGGATACCTGAAGCTGAATTGTAATACCGCTTCAATGATCTTTTCGTTAATAGTATTTATGCACTTTCAAAATGTACGGTCTGCTGGTTAAATTTAACGAATGTATTTGTTGGTGAGTTAATTGAAATAACAAAACAAGGTAACTCTCATACCCAATTTATATGTGTTTGTTCAATTGTTCTATTAAAGAAACAGATATGGGATCAGTAAAAATAAGATTAAATATGTTGTAACCTGATTTCTTGAGGATTTTTGACATAATGTTAATGATGTTATGGATCCATTCAAGATAGATAGCTACACAGGTTTGTATTCTCTTTCGTGACAAATAAATAGCCAAAAAGGCATATGATATTTGCTACTCCAACATTAAGATTTGAGATTCTATTGTAACAGGTGAATACCGCATAGAAAGAGAAAAACATGCTCTAACAGTAAAATGAATTTATTCTGATTGTTATACAAGTTTTTAAAAAATGAATACTTTATAAAGATGAAAATGTGTAAAGTAAGCATAGCATGTAGATCATTTGTCAAAGTTATTTTTCTTCTTCTTGAGATATATGGTTACAATTAACAAATCGAGCAAAAGATCAAATATATTTTAATACAAGGACTGCGTAAAGATAAATAAGATGCAGTAGTATCACTCAAACGAAGAAACTAATTAATCTAACAATATAACATCTATAAGAAAACGTAAAAGACACACTATACAATAATTTACCCTGGGGAGACATTTGTCGTGTTTTCGGCCCCGAGAAGGAAAATTAGGAGTAAAACCCCACATGCTAGCACCTACACGTGATAGACTGTATATTGCACGAAACATGTGATACAAGATAGATAACGGGTTGCCCTTTAGAGCAGCTACTTACCACATTATCGTTTTCCTGCCGAGTTTATGTAATCTCTTGTGTAACACCCCACGCTTGTGGCAATTCAATCCTCGCTTGAATTTAGTCAGCAATAGCACACTAACTCCTCGATATAGTGACCTAAGATACACGGTGCCCCTCATACAGGCGTGTAACCTAGGCTCCTCCGTCAGGTCATCAAGTGAACAACAATATCTCTGTTTAGTTCATGAGTGAACGCCTGTTTCAGATAGATATGAGTAGCACAATCTACACCTGTAGTATAGGTGACTTTAGACAATGCAAAAAGAATCCTAGACCTAACAAATACAAGAGACAAAAACTATATAATACAATGGTTGACTCTATACGTCCTGGTATAGGGGAAACAAATTCATATATGAGAGATTCAATATTAAACAGTTTATGATAACTAATCTGGAAACAATATAGACTCTAGGATTAGTTTGAGAGAGACATCCTATTGTTTGGAGTATGTGAGATGTCTATAGAGAGGACACAGTCTAGAACACAGATCTGATGTCAATTCAAACTAAGAAAGAAGATGTAAGGAAATTGTTTAGTCTATGTAAACAATAAACGTATTCTAGACTCATGTGGACTAACAGAAAACTTATTCTAGATCAATAGAAGAAGATTGATCCAGAGACTCAATGAAAAACAAGATCAGCCTAGCCACTATTAATTCTAGAATAGATACATCTAATTTTTTCCATGTATTGAGTCTGAGTAAAGGTAGGGCTGTAAACGAGCCGAACCGAACATAATATAGCTTGTTTGAGTTTTGCTCATTTAACTTGCCTTCTAAACGAGTCGAACACGAACTCGAGTCGAACAAAAAAACATTGTTTGAGTTCTCGTTTAGGGCTCGAGTTGTTCGTTGTTCGGCTCGTGGCTCGTTTAACTAGTTCGTTTACGAGCTCGAATTCGTTTCGACGAACTAATATTTATCTTGAATATATATGATAAATATAATTCTTCAATTAAAATATCATTGGATGATACTTACGATTTAATACTTACATAAAACAAATAACTTAACATGTATTAGTTTAGAGATATGCTTTATTTGTGTTAAAGATAGATTCAAAGCATCAAATGTTATATATAGTAATTATTAGATTATAGAATTATAGATTATAATTTATTATAACTTATAAAATTACCTTTCGGAATCATAATTAAGAGGTCAAATTCCTACTAAATGGAAATCATTCACTAATTACGCATGACTTTATGAAATTACCCATATAGAAGACAAAATAAATTATTTGCTTCTAACTATATATATAAATATATACTAAATAACTTGTTCGCGAACATTAACGAGCGAGCTCCATGTTCGGCTCGTGTTCCGCTCGTTTAGGAAATGAACACATTTTCGTGTTTGAGTTTGTTTGATTAATAAATCGAATCAAACGCAAACGAGCTTTTACCGAATCGAACGCGAGTTGTTCACGAACGGCTTGGTTCGTTTACAGCCCTAAGTAAAGCTGAAGCTCCGATGGAGGAGAACCAGAAGCTGAACTGTTGGCCTAGAAAGGTGAATCGCCGGTTGGAAGCTCTCTCATGCTTGTGACTCAAACTTAGATGAGGTCTCTCTCCTCACTTTTTTCTAGAGGCTAACCTAATTCTGCTTCTACTGAAACTTAATTTTCTTTGAACCCTAGCCCTATGTTTATAGATAAGATTACTTATTTTCCAATAAAGAGAGTTCTAGAGACAATCAAATACGAATCCAAAATTTTAGAACAAATTAAATTTAAATCCATTTAAAGATTAAATTAAATATTAAATAAAAGAGCTTTAATTATTAATAAAATCTAATTTTCAAAAATAAAGATTCATTCTTATGTCCCAATTATAAAAATTTGATTACTATAAAAAAGTTATCTATTTAGAAAATTAATTTAAATTATTTAGAATAGAAATTAAGCTGCCAAGTATTCTTTTTAATTATTATGAAGAGATTCTTCATCAATGTAAGTCGAATCTTCATTATAATATTTTGCAAATATAATAAAATCAATATTTCTGGCCAAAATTTATAGTGAAAATGATATGGCAATTTCTGAACTTCTTAATGTAATACAATCACCATATTAACTTTGATTTATTCTAACACTCCATCACATGTAAAACTTTAAGTTCATAAAGAGATTTAAAAGGTAAAACACCTTCTTGTGATCATTATCACTATATGTTTTATTTCCACAAAAGATATATAAATACATATATATATATACATATATATATATATATATATTCTTAGGACAAGGAAAGAAATCCTAAAGAATCACGACAAAAGAATAACTGACTCTGAAACTATCAAACGAGCTAGACACAAACTTAAAGAAGTTGTAGAGACACAATCTAGCCGCTCCTAGGAATGCACGGCCACCTAGGGACTCGTGCAAACTCTAAGACGCGCCATAGAGTTCATGAGTTTCTCTTTGGCCCTTTTCTCTTTTACATTGTTAATAGTTTAGTCCAAAAACACATGGATTGATGTTATATGAATAATCATACACCTAAGAATAACTTAGACTTTTAGGAATATTCATGAAACCTAAGGATAAAAAAAAAAACTTATAATTTTTGATGATTTCTTGCATAAATAGATTGAAGGAGTATGAATTGCCTACAAGAACATGGTTTAGCATTACAGAGTATCTAAATACAGAGACTCATATAATTTATAATAAACCTATACCATGAACTACACGATCTAAGCTATTTCACTCCTGAATTGACAAACACTAGGAAACAGCCGATATCCTAGATTGAACATATTCTGACTCATCCTGTTTCAATTTCCCCTTTTGTCAATTCGAGGAAAAATCATCTTCTGAATTTCTATAATAAAACGAAATTTACTAGTCTTTATATTTGCATAGTCTTGCTCATCATGAATGCTCCAATCTTTGTCAACCAGGAATAAATCAACTTTGTCTTTAAAACTTGTCACATTCATGATTCATCATTGTTCTTTTAAATCCTGCATATCAAAACACTCCATACAAACTACTAAGTGTAATATGCATTATAACATAAAAATCGTAAGAATAATAGCAAGCATGCATGATATCATTAGTAAGTATACATTATACCAATTGATATGATAGACATCATACATGTTTGATTCTGATATTCATATAGAATGCAAAAATTCAAAATATGAAAAAGAAACAATTTAGATCTCTAATCCAGTAAATCATCATAGTTGGAGTAGCGTAGAGTATATACAATAAAGTAGAATACTTCGATTGATTCATCATTTGGGAAAATCATCACATGACTCATAATCAATTGGAAACGTCATCATTTACAATGAAGAATAATAACCAAATAATCAATCTCATGAGAAAAACATAAAAAGTTATTCCTTTTTCGAACTTTTAAATAAATTGAAACAATTCTCCTACAGATCAAAAGTACTCCCCTATTTGTCACAAGAAATTAAAAAAATGGCTATCAATTTAATTGAATGAAACTAACAACACTACAATAGATCCTGCTTTCAGCGACCAGTTTCCTTCCGACTACCAGGATTATGGTCTTTAAAAGCAGTACAAACATAGTTTTTTATCAGTTAGTCGTCTGTGACGCGTGTAAACTACGCGTTGCTGCGCAAGTGTACAGTCAAGTACTAAAGTGAAGTATTTAGGACCCCGAGTTGTCGAACCCACAGGGAGTTGAACTACTATTAACCAATCGTTAATCAAATTTTTGATACAAAGTAACCGGTAAAAAGAGTTTGAATGTTTATAAGTTTGCCACCCTCAATCAAGTGGCTCTACGTAACTAAGAACTGCAAATTAACTGAATAATAGTACTAAGAGTATGGAGAAACTAGATGATTTAGGGTCCCTAGGATGCTTAGTTGATTTTCGGATTCACTTCACAACATTTCACTCTTTCTTCCACCATATCAGATTATACCCGCAACATATATCTCTCGATCATGTATCACACTGTACTGTAATAAACAACAAATCCTTTCAGCCTAATGTTGCTAACCACACTAGTCTAATTGAAATGATAAAGGTACTTGCAAATGCTCTCAACCTTGCAAAGTTATCACTCTAGCATAATCAATTGAAACAATCCTCATATGATCACTCACATTCTTTCACCTCTCAGTTTCAAGAATATTAAGAGTGTCTTCCTACTCTTCACGAACCTAGGGTTGAGTTATTTTCATACACTCTCCTAGATAACTAACATGATATGGTTGATCAAGCCTCACATGCTAAGAATTAAGGACTCATGTAGAAGAATAGAAGAAATCAAGAGTGAAATTAAGCTTTAAGCATGAAGTAAATCCATGAATCCATCAATCAACCAAGTAAACCCTAGTTCTCCATAATCACCTAGCTATGAGTTTAGCTAGACATGAAATATCTTGACAAAATCATGTTCTCCATAGAAAATAGTACACGATATGAAGAAAAAGAATCAAACGATGAAATCCTTGAAGATGGGGCGTGAATCCTCTCTTCCTTGAGTTTTCTAGTCGTTCTCTCTCTCTCTCTCCCTTCTGCGTGAATATCTTATTTTCCAGGCCTTCATCACATCTTTTAACCAGCTGGGGCGAATTTTCAATGTACTTTGCTGAAACTGCAGTTCAGCCCCTCCAGTTTGTAATTCCCGTCCGGAATTGTGAGCTGATCTTGCGCAGGCCATTACTCTCTCATCCGGACTCCGATTAAGCTCTGTGACCTATCGTTTGAAATTTCTTTACGTCTACTTTCATTTGGAACTGGTATCACTCCCAAATTCATTGTATATTTTCCTGAGGATTGAGAATAGTGAAGGTCGGTCATTCTAGCTCCTCCAACTTTGCTTCTCTTCGTTTCACTTGAACTCCCTTTGTTTCTGAAGTTCGTTCCATGCCTCCCAGCAACCGATTAGCATCCGTTTCTGTCAAAACAGCATGAACAAACATACCAAGCGATTATATTTGACAAACAACAACTAAATATGCTTCGAAAACGCCCGGACTAACATTATAGTGCATATGAAGCATCAAGTGATAAAACACGACATATTTTCAACAATTTAGCTCAAATATCTCATGAGAATGTGGAAATCCATGATAATATATAGATCCTAAAAGGCAATATCAAATTCCCCCACACTACCTTCTTGCTCGTCCCGAGCAACAATGACGCTCAAAACCCCCACACTTGAGACATTGCCTACTTACCACAACCAAACCAACATACCCCACCGCTTTGCATATTTTACTTTCCGGTAGACAACACGACTCGTGACTCAATACACAAAGACATGACTATGCAAACTACATGATATGTACAATGCAACTCAAGTATGTACAATGCAAGGAATTAAAGAACATCTTTTTTTCTTGTTAGAGATTGAGAAACCTCTCCATCATTAACCAAAAATGATCAAATCGTCACAAGCTCATTTTTAAATTTCAAAACACATAGCACGAAATAAGATATGTGATCCTATGCACAAACTCGCTAAGGCGTCCCCAAAACATCCACCAAATCATACCAAGACACGTAACGTCTTTTGATTCAAAGCGTCTAGGCATTTCAAGTTTCTAAGTGACCCTCCTACGCCAAGTCATTTGAGGTTTTCAGACCCTCTTAGCCGTTATTGCTTTTGAAATACAAATTATCACATTGACGGGAGACACAACTCCTGTGTAATACGGCTTGACTTTAGTTTCCCTCTTAAGCTCTACAATGGATTGAATTCAAATTCTCCGCGCACACAGAAGCACATTAGGTTGTTTCACCTTTAAGCACAATTTTCTTTTAGATTTTTCATTTCTTTTTTATTTCCACCTTTGTTTTTACAACCGTGCAATAGAGCTTAAGAGTGTGAGATTTTTAGGATTTTCTCTTAGAACCACCTGAAGGGATGGTGGTGTACACTACTGTGGTTATATGTAAATTTTAGCTGATTATCTATGGTATACTGGTTATCTATCTAGTATTATTGTCTATTGTATATGCATTTTGTGGTTATCTAATTTTCATAATGAGTGGCATGAAAATCTATACAAGACTGTAGGTTTTGTCTTTCATTAAGGGGGAGATTGTTGATTCAAAGACCCTTGAATGTGTTTTGGATGGTAATTGTTTTTTGTGATGAAAGACAAAGACATAAGCAGAAAGCATTTCAGATACTCTAAGGTCTTGAGATACTGACAGAGCTTCAAAGCCTCGAGAGTTGTTTTATCCTGCTATAGGTTCTAACAGTACTGTGTTGCAGATTGGTTATCTGATTATACAGATCACGGATTTACTGCATATACTTATAGTTTACACTATTTACATATCTAACACAATTGCAGATGATCGAAACAAGAAGAATCAAAGTTTTCTGGGTTTAACTTTGAATATATGTGAAGCTCTCCAAGGCCTTGAGATGTTCCTTGAGCTGCTGACAGTTTTTACAAAACTAAGTTGATTCTTTCTTGCAGGTTGTGATTCTTATTATTGTGATTATTCATTGACTTCTAAGAGTCTTAAACTTGTTTTTCATGATTTATATGTATTAGAAGTTAAACAGATTACTGTTCTAATCTTTTAACCAGTTTTATCAGAAACTGGAAAACCAAACAGCCATAGCACTGTTATCTTTCTGGATTTTGTTGTTGATGTGTTTTAATATTGTTGCAGCTTTGTTAAACGTGCAAGAACTTTATTAACAAACTCCAACGGATATCCACTTAGAGCTGTTTGAATTTCAGTTGAAAACAGAAGGAGGATTTATAGGAACTGAGATCCTAAAATCTCTCAATCAGTTGCAACTGTGGATAAAAGAGACTGGTTTCAATTTTGAAGAAATAGAGAGGCTTGCAGAATACTCGGAAAGGTGTGACAAATTCTTGGGAGATCATTCATTCAAACACACAAGGATTCAAGCTTCAAACCAGATTCTAGAAATCAAATCAATCCAGTTTCCAGAAGAACATATCCAGGCTTCAATAGCTTATTTCTTCTACTGTGTTCTTCACTTGTTTTGTAATCTGTGTATCTTTTAATTATCTTAAACCTCACTTAACCTAGTGGTTAGTTGTTCAAGTGAACAACAAGATGTTCTTGTTGGCTCAACAGTTAGTAGATGGAACTAGATATGTTTGGAACCACAAGCTGTATAGGTGTAAGGGAAATCACTTAGGCTTGAAGATCTAGGGTTGTTTCTGTGTGAGTAATAAGAAGTGTTTGCCCAATCCTGGTGGGATTAGATCCCCTAGGCAGAGATTAGGTCCATTGGTACTGAACTCTATAAATTGCTTTGTGTTCTTTACTTTTCAGTTTGATTATTATCTGCAGCATACAACTCAAATCAAACTAGGGTTCATAAGCTGTTTAGAACTGATGATAATTTAAGGTCTTGAAGCTTTCTATTTTGCCTTTGAAAGTTTCAAACAGTTTTCTAAAATCTCAAGGCCTTGAGATTTGAGTTTCACACAAAGCTAATCTGTGAGTTTTGCAAAAAGTTTCCATACTCTATTCAACCCCCCCTTCTAGAGTATTTAGGTCCTGTAATTAGTCTACATTACACACTTTCAACAAGCTTTCTGGAATCAACTTACTAGACTGGTATAGGAATTTGAGAATCATTCTCAAGCAAGAGAAAATATTGTACATTCTATAGGAGGAAGTTCATGAGGGTCCAGATAATAATACCCAAGCAGCTCTAAAGACATATCAGAAGATCGTTGACGATGCTAATGATGTGGCCTGCCTTATAGTTTGCACCATGAGCTCAGAGCTTCAGAAGCAACATGAGAACATGGTTGCGTACGATATGACCGCACACTTGAAGCAGCTCTTCGAAGAGTAGGGGAGGGGTGAGAGGTATGAAGTATCCAAGGCATTGTTCAAATATCATCTGTCAGAAGGAAACCCTGTGGGACCTCACATACTGTGCATGTTCGGGTACTTGGAAAATCTCACACGCCTAGGGTTTCCGGTGGCTGAAGAGTTGGCCATTGATCTCATCTTGAAATCATTGCAGACAGGTATGGACAGTTAATTATAAACTCTTACATGAATGAGATCAACAAGCCTCTGCTAGATCTGCTCAATATGTTGGGGACAGCTGAACAAAGCATTAACAAGGAAAAGGACAAGGCCATAATGATGGTGCACAAAGGAAAGGACAAGCGAGTTGCCTCTACCTCCAAAGGGAAAGGCAAGTCAGTTTCAAAACCAAAGAAGTTGCCCTTAAACCTGCCGGAGGCGTTGCTAAGGGAGTGACGAAGGGTGAGTGTCACTACTGCAGTCAGCCTGGACACTGGAAGAGGAACTGCCCAAAGTATCTGGAGGATAAGAGGCTTGGAATAGTGATTCCACCACGACCAGTCTTTTTTTCATAGATGTCAATTTAAATTTCTCTTCATCTTGGGTATAAGATACTGGATGTGAATCTCACATTTGCCGAAATAAGCAGTAGCTAAAGAGAACTAGAAGATTGGCTAAAGGGGAGATAGACATACGCGTAGGGAATGGATCAAAGGTTGCTGCATTGGTCGTGGGCGTGTACGAGCTATCTTTGCCTTCAGAATTAGTGTTAAAATTAGATAAATGCTATTTTGCGTCTGCTATGAGCAGAGCATTACTTCTATTTTTTGTTTGGACAAGGAAGGTTTTACTATTTCAATGAAGGACAATTATTGCTCCATTTATTTTGATAGTATCCACTATCGTAGTGCGCCATTATCTAATTGTAACACCCCCGATTTCCAGAGGAGCCGGAGACCGGGATGGTGCCCTCCGTACAGGGGATTTTACCCTTTCGTACAAGGAGTGGTAACAACAAACGAGTGAAACGAAACATCCAACTACCGATTCATTAAGATAAAAGTTTACAACATCTGTGACTGGTTCCAAACTAGACACCGAGTCTAACAAAAGATATCATACAACAAAAAGGCTCTTCGGTTAATTACTAAGCTCTATTGTTTGCATGAGAGAACAGATTTGTGATCACAGCGCGTTACCCCAAGCAACCAATCATATACCTGCGGGGAATTTAAAAGAAACACAAGGACGCAGTTTTTCGAGTATCAGTAAAAACTGAGTGAATATACAACTTAGCATGTAAAACAGAGTGGCTAGATAGGTTACGGGGTTTACGTTTGAAACACTTTAAACAGTATCAGAGTGTAAGTATAAACATCAGAGTACGCGGAAGTTGGTGTTTCCAAATCTGAAAGTTATTATAAGTGCTCGATTCGTTTACCGAATTATTCAAAAGTTTCCAGCATGGAATGAAACAAGTCACGTTATTAGTTCGCAGTATCCAGGGGTGACCAGGGTAAATAGTAACGGATGATACTGGCGTATAGGGGGTTCTGATAACCCAACCTCTCTGCCAAGCGTTATGGATCGGATCCCCCGTCCCGCTAGTCATCATACAAATAGCTAACTAGACCTTAAGTGTCGACACCCCCTTAAGATTGTAAGTCAGAAGAATAGTACTAGATGCTAGACTCCAGCCTACGGCGAAAAGAGTCGGGGCGCACGGAGTCCCAAATCTTTAGGGACTGAAACCCAGGGAATCATCACTCGAAATAAGTTTAGAGGCTGAACCCAGGGGATTATCCCGGTATCTCTTTAGGGACCTGGCCCAGGGAATCATCACCCGATAGTAACGTAACGTAAAGTAACACGACGTAGGCGTATAGCACTGTCGTAGACCCAACTGGTTCCGGTATACGCGATTCTTTCACTTTACGTTATTAATGACTTCTGATTTAGAGACATTTGAACAATGAGATTGTCGATTCGAATACGAGAAGTAAAGTGAGGATATTAAAGCAATTAAATCACGTTTAACAAATTTCAGAATAAAGTACGACAGTTATTTGAAAAGAAAACAAGTATAGTATGAGAAAGAACTTGGCACGACAGGTATATTTTGAGACAGAACATAAATCACGTTCGGACACGAAAGAAGACAAGTACACAACGCTAAGCATGAATACTCACCGTGAGAGCAGTAGAGTGCTAGCTAGTCGCTACTCGGGAATAACGTTCGGATCAACTAGCTCGTCGAAGACATGCTCTACAATCATACACATAAATTGCTAATCACAAACAAGTTCAGTCGGCAAACGTTTGAGATGCACGTGTCCTATTTGATATGCAAGCGGAAGCCCTGAGTAATTATGAACAACTAATTTATTTTTACATTATTAAACTCTCGGTTGCTAACAAGTCAGAAATATCCGAAACGATTTATAAATTTAAGTAATAAACTTTCAAGAATATAAACATATTTATATTCTAATTATGATATTTAAAAATAAGAAGAAAAATAGAATTCCAATTTAAAATAAGATCTTATAATTGAAAATGTCATATATCTAATTAAAGAAATAATTTTTAATATATCATAATTATGATTTAATCTACAAACAATTTATTTTAATTTAAAAGTCGATAATATTTAATTAAACGGATTAGTTTATTGATAAAAACGAATAATATCGATATTTGTAAACATTTTAAATCTCACTATTTATTTACATAAAACGAAGTTGAAAAATATTTAATATCTAAACAATAGTATTTATCGATTGCATAATTAGAAGTATATAAACAATACATTTTTATTTAACTTATTTTTCAAGAAAAAAAAAAGTGTAACATTAAAAATAGTAACTTATGCTTATTTGTAAAAAAATTAATTACAAATTTTTATAATATTTATTTAATCATTATATATATAATTAGCAAAATTTAAATAGCATATAAACTAATTAACTAAAAGCTATTAAAATAAATAAAACAAGTTATATGAAATACACCTATTTTCCCCAAGAGTTGAACAAGGTACAAACACTCCGCCTAAGTTTCAGAAAAAGACAAAATAATCCCCCTGAAACAAACCCACTGTAAACACCGTACATCACTCAACTCCAACCGATCAAACATGAATCCTAGCTAATCCAAATACGATTTTGATGATCAAGAACAAATCAAGATGTGATTAAGAGCTTACCCACGCGAAGAACGACGAAAACGGTGGAGAAACAAGGCGGTTCGAGTTCGCCGCGGCGGGTTCGGCGGCGGCGATCGAGGGGACTGCTCCGGATGCCTTCGGGCTTGGCTTGGAGGCTTCGTGCGCTCCTCGGGAGCTCAGGAATGCAGAGGAATTGAGAAACGGGGCTGGGTGTGCTCGAGGAAGCTCGGCCCCAAAACCCGCCGGTTTTAATGGCCGACCGGCGGTGGTGGTGGCTGCAGCTACTAGCTGCTGCTACTGCTGGTTGTTTCTGCTCCTGGTGGTTTAGCGAAGTCAGAGATAGGGAGAGAGAAGGCAGAGAGTTAGAGGTGATGGAGTTGGTGTTGGTGGTGGTGATCGGTGGTTGTGTCGGGGGTGGTTGTGGCCGGTTGTGTTCCGGCAAAACAGGGGGAGAGAGAGAGTGGGACAGGGAGATGGAGGTGAGGCAGAGAGATAGAGATAGGAAGAGAGGAGGGACAGCAGGTGGAGGTTAAGGAGGTGGTGATGGCAGTGGTGTGAAGTGGTGTGGTGGTGCTTGTGCTGGGTTTGTCTCTCGGAAAAGCAGAGAGAAAACAGAGAGTTGGAGGTGGAGAAGATGAAGATGAAATTGTTATTGTTGTTGTTGTTATTGTTGTTGTTGTGTTCTGTTGAAGATGAAGGAGGAGAAAATGAAGAAGAGAAGAGATGAGGAGGTGATCGATGGTGAGTTTGATGGGAGGCTGTAGGGGCGGTGAAGTAGGCGGCAATTTTCAGGGAAGAAAATGATGAGAAACAGAGGAGGACGGTGAAGAGAAGAAAAGATTGGGTGTGGCAATTTCGCCCGTGACGCGGTGGTTCGGGTACGCAACGAGCAATTAAAACGCAGTGGTCAATTTAAATACACGGCTTATATTTTAGAAACGCGACGACGGTTCTACAAGCAACAAGCAACTTATAAGATTAAAATAAATAAAACGATTTTATTTGACTATCAATAACTAAAGTTGACTGATATAAATAATTTCGACTGATAAATATAAATTTTGACTGTTAAAAGTATAATAGCTGATACAAAAAATGAGTTTGACCAATAAAATAAAGTTCGACTAATATTTTTAATATAAGTTTCAATGTTGATTTTGAGAAAAAGTACTAAACGCTATATCTTAATAATATTTACTAAACATTTGATAAAAATTTATAATTAACTTATTATCAAACTAAAAGAAATTTATCTAAAAATAATGTATAACAATAACCTAGCTTATCAAAATAATTAAAAAAAAAACAAATTAGTTAATCGCTACGAAATGAAATCACGCATTCTATCTATAACGTCTTATTACGACTAACACTAATATCACACAATACGATTCTCACTTTCTCCAAAAATATCTACGCCGTACAAAATTAATAAAGTAACCCTAGAGTAAAATTACGGGTTGTTACATCCTTCCCTCCTTGGACTAAGCTTCGTCCTTGAAGCTTGAACTCGGTACTAGGATTTAGAGGTCTCTATTCGAAGTCACGACTAGACAAAGATACAATTAACAAACAAATGAATGCATGGACAAATCAGGGTCGTTACATCTGCCCCCACTTAGGAGTGAGCTTCGTCCTTGAAGCTTGAAAGAGTTTCTAAGAGTCTCAATGGGTTTCTAATACCAACTGAAAGGTATGGTCAGTGTGGACAGGAAACACATCACCAAGTTTATTGGTTCCCCCGCGTCTATCAGATTCATCATAAGGATCTGGCCACCTTGCACCCTGAGCTACCTTCCTTCCTTGCAGGTAGGTACGTTGATTAATTTGGTGGTGTAGCAGGTTTTCCTATTAGACGGGAGTCCTACGCTAAAGCTATTGACTATGCGGTGGGGGGGTAGGCAAACTGATTGGATATGAATCAAAGCGCACAAAGATTGTTCTAAAAGGACATTATATAAACATATACGCAATAGCATTTAATCATATAAGAAATTTGTCCGAATTCACGAAATTTGAGAATATAGTTCTCACAAGTAACGAAGCATATAGCGAAGTGTGATTGAACAATCAGAAACCAGCACAAAGCGAGGTAAAACACCCTTAAGTCGTGTAAGAAAGAACACACATAAGTGTAGGATATAGTATTTCAAAACCAAGGATGAGGGTGGGCGGGAAATACCCATGTCAGTCACTGGTCATTCGAACATGTATAAGCACTAAGTCTTGAAAATGTAATGAAAGTAAAGACAAGTAACAAATATCAGTTAGGCATGCGAGGATAAACAAGAAAAACCAAAATCCCCGGCTTATTTAGATTTTACTTTTCCGTTTATCTTGCCCTATCGATTTCAAATCCAACTTCAAACTAAGCTTTAGTTACTTTCAAAATTATTAGTTTTAAGTGTTGTCTCCCTACAGTCCTACTGGATGTCATTGCTCTGATAACAAATGTAACACCCCCGATTTCCAGAGGAGCCGGAGACCGGGATGGTGCCCTCCGTACAGGGGATTTTACCCTTTCGTACAAGGAGTGGTAACAACAAACGAGTGAAACGAAACATCCAACTACCGATTCATTAAGATAAAAGTTTACAACATCTGTGACTGGTTCCAAACTAGACACCGAGTCTAACAAAAGATATCTTACAACAAAAAGGCTCTTCGGTTAATTACTAAGCTCTATTGTTTGCATGAGAGAACAGATTTGTGATCCCAGCGCGTTACCCCAATCAACCAATCATATACATGCGGGGAATTTAAAAGAAACACAAGGACGCAGTTTTTCGAGTATCAGTAAAAACTGAGTGAATATACAACTTAGCATGTAAAACAGAGTGGCTAGATAGGTTACGGGGTTTACGTTTGAAACACTTTAAACAGTATCAGAGTGTAAGTATAAACATCAGAGTACGCGGAAGTTGGTGTTTCCAAATCTGCAAGTTATTATAAGTGCTCGATTCGTTTACCGAGTTATTCAAAAATTTCCAGCATGGAATGAAACAAGTCACGTTATTAGTTCGCAGTATCCAGGGGTGACCAGGGTAAATAGTAACGGATGATACTGGCGTATAGGGGGTTCTGATAACCCAACCTCTCTGCCAAGCGTTATGGATCGGATCCCCCGTCCCGCTAGTCATCATACAAATAGCTAACTAGACCTTAAGTGTCGACACCCCCTTAAGATTGTAAGTCAGAAGAGTAGTACTAGATGCTAGACTCTAGCCTACGGCGAAAAGAGTCGGGGCGCACGGAGTCCCAAATCTTTAGGGACTGAAACCCAGGGAATCATCACCCGAAATAAGTTTAGGGGCTGAACCCAGGGGATTATCGCGGTATCTCTTTAGGGACCTCGCCCAGGGAATCATCACCCGATAGTAACGTAACGTAAAGTAACACGACGTAGGCGTATAGCACTGTCGTAGACCCAACTGGTTCCGGTATACGCGATTCTTTCACTTTACGTTATTAATGACTTCTGATTTAGAGACATTTGAACAATGAGATTGTCGATTCGAATACGAGAAGTAAAGTGAGGATATTAAAGCAATTAAATCGCGTTTAACAAATTTCAGAATAAAGTACGACAGTTATTTGAAAAGAAAACAAGTATAGTATGAGAAAGAACTTGGCACGACAGGTATATTTTGAGACAGAACATAAATCACGTCCGGACACGAAAGAATACAAGTACACAACGCTAAGCATGAATACTCACCATGAGAGCCGTAGAGTGCTAGCTAGTCGCTACTCGGGAATAACGTTCAGATCAACTAGCTCGTCGAAGACATGCTCTACAATCATACACATAAATTGCTAATCACAAACAAGTTCAGTCGGCAAACGTTTGAGATGCACGTGTCCTATTTGATATGCAAGCGGAAGCCCTGAGTAATTATGAACAACTAATTTATTTTTACATTATTAAACTCTCGGTTGCTAACAAGTCAGAAATATCCGAAACGATTTTATAAATTTAAGTAATAAACTTTCAAGAATATAAACATATTTATATTCTAATTATGATATTTAAAAATAATAAGAAAAATAGAATTCCAATTTAAAATCAGATCTTATAATTGAAAATGTGATATATCTAATTAAAGAAATAATTCTTAATATATCATAATTATGATTTAATCTACAAACAATTTATTTTAATTTAAAAGTCGATAATATTTAATTTAAACGGATTAGTTTATTGATAAAAATGAATAATATCGATATTTGTAAACATTTTAAATCTCACTATTTATTTACATAAAACGAAGTTGAAAAATATTTAATATCTAAACAATAGTATTTATCGATTGCATAATTAGAAGTATATAAACAATACATTTTTATTTAACTTATTTTTCAAGAAAAAAAAAGTGTAACATTAAAAATAGTAACTTATGCTTATTTGTAAAAACATTAATTACAAATTATTATAATATTTATTTAATCATTATATATATAATTAGCAAAATTTAAATAGCCTATAAACTAATTAACTAAAAGCTATTAAAATAAATAAAACATGTTATATGAAATACACCTAGTTTCCCCAAGAGTTGAACAAGGTACAAACACTCCGCCTAAGTTCAGAAAAAGACAAAATAATCCCCCTGAAACAAACCCACTGTAAACACCGTACATCACTCAACTCCAACCGATCAAACATGAATCCTTGCTAATCCAAATACGATTTTGATGATCAAAAACAATTCAAGATGTGATTAAGAGCTTACCCACGCGAAGAACGACGAAAACGGTGGAGAAACAAGGCGGTTCGAGTTCGTCGCGGCGGGTTCGGCGGCGGCGATTGACGGGACTGCTCATAAGTTCAGAGACTTGAGAATGGAACAAAAAATGGGCAGACTCAACCGTCTTCCGAAAAGAGATGCGGCTGTGTTGAAAAGACAATTATTTCACTTGCAAACATATAACATTTTTACCCAAAGCAAGTTCGCCACCAACTGTAGCGGCACCGTCCGCTAAAATTTGTCCCCTTTTAATGCATCTACCCTGCTGAACCTGGGGTTTTTGATGCATACAAGTATTTTTGTTAGAACGTTGATACATAACTAATGGAATCTTTAAAGTATCGCCATTTCTCAATAAAACGATATTGTCAGTATTAGTATGGATGCCTTCGGGCTTGGCTTGGAGGCTTCGTGCGCTCCTCGGGAGCTCAGGAATGCAGAGGAATTGAGAAACGGGGCTGGGTGTGCTCGAGGAAGCTCGGCCCCAAAACCCGCCGGTTTTAATGGCCGACCGGCGGTGGTGGTGGCTGCGGCTACTAGCTGCTGCTACTGCTGGTTGTTTCTGCTCCTGGTGGTTTAGCGAAGTCAGGGATAGGGAGAGAGAAGGCAGAGAGTTAGAGGTGATGGAGTTGGTGTTGGTGGTGGTGATCGGTGGTTGTGTCGGGGGTGGTTGTGGCCGGTTGTGTTCCGGCAAAACAGGGGGAGAGAGAGAGTGGGACAGGGAGATGGAGGTGAGGCAGAGAGATAGAGATAGGAAGAGAGGAGGGACAGCAGGTGGAGGTTAAGGAGGTGGTGATGGCAGTGGTGTGAAGTGGTGCGGTGGTGCTTGTGCTGGGTTTGTCTCTCGGAAAAGCAGAGAGAAAACAGAGAGTTGGAGGTGGAGAAGATGAAGATGAAATTGTTATTGTTGTTGTTGTTGTTGTTGTGTTCTGTTGAAGATGAAGGAGGAGAAAATGAAGAAGAGAAGAGATGAGGAGGTGATTGATGGTGAGTTTGATGGGAGGCTGTAGGGGCGGTGAAGTAGGCGGCAATTTGCAGGGAAGAAAATGATGAGAAACAGAGGAGGACAGTGAAGAGAAGAAAAGATTGGGTGTGGCAATTTCGCCCGTGACGCGGTGGTTCGGGTACGCAACGAGCAATTAAAACGCAGTGGTCAATTTAAATACGCGGCTTATATTTTAGAAACGCGACGACGGTTTTACAAGCAACAAGCAACTTATAAGATTAAAATAAATAAAACGATTTTCTTTGACTATCAATAACTAAAGTTGACTGATAAAAATAATTTCGACTGATAAATATAAATTTTGACTGTTAAAAGTATAATAGCTGATACAAAAAATGAGTTTGACCAATAAAATAAAGTTCGACTAATATTTTTAATATAAGTTTCAATGTTGATTTTGAGAAAAAGTACTAAACGATATATCTTAATAATATTTACTAAACATTTGATAAAAATTTATAATTAACTTATTATCAAACTAAAATAAATTTATCTAAAAATAATGTATAACAATAACCTAGCTTATCAAAATAATTAAAAAAAAAACAAATTAGTTAATCGTTACGAAATGAAATCACGCATTCTATCTATAACGTCTTATTACGACTAACACTAATATCACACAATACGATTCTCACTTTCTCCAAAAATATCTACGCCGTACAAAATCACTAAAGTAACCCTAGAGTAAAATTACGGGTTGTTACACTAATGGATTATACATCATTGATCTAAGCAAACCTTTCTATAACGTAAATACTAAGAGGATTAAAACTAATGATTTAAATCCTACTTACTTATGGCATTGTCATTTATGCCAGATAAACGAGAAACTTATCTCTATACTTCAGAAGGATGGAATCCTAAGACTCATTTGATTATGAATCATATGAGTGTATTAGAAAAAATGACAAAGTCCCCTTTCAGTAAGAAAGGAGAGAGTGTAATACCCCGTAAAATATTTAAGGGTAAAATAGTAAATTGGCAAATTATATATAAATTTAATCGTAAAAGAAGAATAAAATAAAGTTGTGTAAATTATAGTTAAGAAAATTTGTGAGATTTTAAGAAATATTGAAGTAATATTTGTAAATAAATATGCAAGCAATTTATTAGTTTTAATCGTTAACGCGGGCATGACCACCGCGTAACTTCGTAGTTATGTCACGCACAACAACTTAGTGTGACTTGCCACACCAAATAATTTTCCTAGGTGATTTGTCATCAGATTTTTCTTTCTCATTTGTCTTTTTCCCCTCTTGTTTTCTTCCTCTTATTCATCTTCAATTTTTCTTCTTCTTCTACTTTTATTCTTGCGGCAACCAACCCCCGACAACACCACCGCCACTATCACCATCACAGCTACTTTAACTCTCATATTTAAACACCTCACCATCACCAGTTCATGATCATCATCATCATCATCGTCATCGCCTTCTTCTCCATCTCCGGCCACCACCAACACCACCGTGGCCTCCATCTCTCTTCCTCTCTCCCTCTTTATGTCTCACTCCCTTCTCTGCACAAAAACAAAGACCCAACAGCAGCAGCCTTCATCACCATCGCCATCATCATCATAGTCATCTTCTTCACCTCCGGCGAAATCGCCGGCACCCCCACCGAGAGCACCACAACCACCAATACATCCTTCTTCTCCCCATTAGCTCTCTGTTTCTCTCCCTCTTGCTCTCTGTCCCAAAAACAGAGCACAAAGCAGTGGCCAACGGCCACCACCGAGCTACACCACCGTCGGGAAACGACGACCACCAACCACCACCACCACTTCGAAAAGCCCTCAGCTCTCTTCCCCATCCCTCTCTGCTCTGCCTCAGTTATTCTCCATCCCAAAACAGAGACGAAGGCAACAACAACAACCACCAAAACAGAGCACTGCCGCCGCCACCGTCGGCCATTAAAACCGGCGAAGGTTTTCGCCCAAGCCACCGGAGCACACCCACCACTTGAAATTGGGTCTAATCAGCTCCTAGAGGCTCGAACAAGACAGTAGGAAGCTCAGACGAACCCAGAACCGCCCCGATCGCCGGACTCGAGCCCCATCTCCGGCGCCGTCGTTCGGCGTTCGCGTAATTTTTGGCACCGGTACGCTCTACTCTTCACCCTGAGTTGATTTAGGTTGTCAAAAACGTATCTCAATGCTTAGATTCACGTTTAGATTGATCAACTTGAAAATCCATGCTCAGGGGGGAGGTAGTTGTATTTTTCAGGAACTATTTTAGTAATAAGAGGGGGGTAATTCTGTTATTTCAGTAAACATGGGGGTTTGTTCGTTATTTAGCAATCTGAAAATATAAAAATAAAATAAAATTAGGATTTTTAAAGTTTAAATTATTTTCTACACTTTCTAGCTATTATTTTAATTAAATAATAATAATAATAATAAAAATAATAATAATGATAATAATAATAATAGTAGTAGTAGTAGTAGTAGTAGTAGTAGTAGTAGTAGTAGTAGTAATAGCAATTATAACGATAGAAGTAGTACTAATAATAATAGTAATAATAATAGTAGTAGTAATAGTAGTAGTGATTATGATAAATAGTAATAAGCAATAATAGAAATAGTAATAACAACAACAATAATAATAATAATAATAATAATAATAATAATAATAATAATAATAATAATAATAATAATAATAATAATAATAATAGTAATAGTTATAATAAATAGTATTAGGAGTAATAGCAATAGTAATAATAATGGAATAACAATAATAATAATACTAATTATAATAATAGAAATAATAATAGAAATAATAATAGTAATAATAATAGTAGTAGTAGTAGTAGTAATAATAATAATAATAATG
This sequence comes from Linanthus parryae, assembly GCA_023055425.1. Taxonomy (NCBI): domain Eukaryota; kingdom Viridiplantae; phylum Streptophyta; class Magnoliopsida; order Ericales; family Polemoniaceae; genus Linanthus; species Linanthus parryae. Next base: position 164,281,143 of record JALGPY010000002.1, on the reverse strand, counting down.
GAAGTAATAATAATAATAGTAATAATAGCAATATTAATAATATATATATATATATATAAATAGGGGCTAGTAAATAGAATTTATGTTCTTAAAAATAAGCAAGCTAGGAACATAATATAACTTGTAATTATTAATTTTTGGTTCATTTCAAATTAGTTAGTAAATAAGAAATATTTTATAACTTTAAATTTATGGCTTTCTCAATTAATAACGAACGTTTAGGTCTATTAATAAAAAGAATAATTTCTCATAACTTGTATTTTATCCACTAAAAATATTATGATTGGTTTTCATAATTAATCTTATAAATTTGATAAATAAATAGCTAAACTAATAATATTATTCATTAAATAAGTTATTGGTTTCTTAAAAATAAATATGTGGATAAATGTTAGTATTTAAATATTATTAAAAGTTTATGGACTTAAACTATGAGTTTATATATAATATTAACATTTAAAATATTATTAAAGAAATATGAATAAATATATATATAGGGAAAATTAAGAAAGTACAAACAAAACTTGTTAGGCTTATAATAATTTACTATTTTGCATACTTGTAACCCGTGATCAAATAATCAGATATTACATGTAGGTGACAAGTTTGTAAACGAAGGTCACGTGACGTTCTAGGAGACTTTACGTGCTAAGGATCGAGGTAAGTAAATATGCCTAGCCTAGCGTTCCTAGCTCCTTTCGTGTCATGATATGATTTTTAATATTTGTCTCAAAATGTGTTTGGAAGATTTTACCATCAATTGGAGTGTTTTGACTTCGTCTTTGGGCTTATGGTATAGAATGGGATGTCAGACAGTTGGTGTTATTTGTCAGTGGAGGTGTGCTAATCGGAGTTCGTCATTAAATAAATTTCTGAGTCCTGGGATGCTGATTCTCTTATCAATTGATTATAGAGGTTGTACAATTTTATAGAGCTACCCTACATTTTGATTCGGTGGCAGTAGATGTTTCACATGATCTCCGGCAGATTCTATGGATTGTCAAGTAAAAGACTAGTAGAAGTCATATCTTACTTTATGCTGGGTAAGTTGACCTCCGACTGAATGATCAGGGTAATAAATTCATAAGGAGTTCCGGGGACGTCACTCTCTAAGGGGGAGAGGATGTCACCCTTCGCCTAAAACCGTTTCGTGTCTAGGACATCAGTATCATTAAGCCAAGCATAGCATTAACATTCAGTGACTAAAACGAGTTGCAACATTACTTAATATTAAGAGTGCATTTCTTATGCGTAGGGAATACCAAATAGAGATTTGTCGGACAGAGAGTTCTTACTTAGCATCAGTATCATTAAGCCAAGCATAGCATTAACATTCAGTGACTAAAACGAGTTGCAACATTACTTAATATTAAGAGTGCATTTCTTATGCGTAGGGAATACCAAATAGAGATTTGTCGGATAGAGAGTTCTTACTTAGGCCAAGTTTACTTGAAAAATCGATTGCTCGCCAGGTGGTCTTAGTATCGCGATTATTCGTTGGATTATAGCTTCGAGGACGAAGCTCTCTTTAAGGGGGGAAGAATGTAATACCCCGTAAAATATCTAAGGGTAAAATAGTAAATTGGCAAATTATATATAAATTTAATCGTAAAAGAAGAATAAAATAAAGTTGTGTAAATTATAGTTAAGAAAATTTGTGAGATTTTCAGAAATATTGAAGTAATATTTGTAAATAAATATGCAAGCAATTTATTAGTTTTAATCGTTAACGCGGGCATGACCACCGCGTAACTTCGTAGTTATGTCACGCACAACAACTTAGTGTGACTTGCCACACCAAATAATTTTCCTAGGTGATTTGTCATCAGATTTTTCTTTCTCGTTTGTCTTTTTCCCCTTTTGTTTTCTTCCTCTTATTCATCTTCAATTTTTCTTCTTCTTCTTCTACTTTTATTCTTGCGGCAACCAACCCCCGACAACACCACCGCCACTATCACCATCACCGCTACTTTAACTCTCATATTTAAACACCTCACCATCACCAGTTCATGATCATCATCATCATCGTCATCGCCTTCTTCTCCATCTCCGGCCACCACCAACACCACCGTGGCCTCCATTTCTCTTCCTCTCTCCCTCTTTATGTCTCACTCCCTTCTCTGCACAAAAATAAAGACCCAACAGCAGCAGCCTTCATCACCATCGCCATCATCATCATAGTCATCTTCTTCACCTCCGGCGAAATCGCCGGCACCCCCACCGAGAGCACCACAACCACCAATACATCCTTCTTCTCCCCATTAGCTCTCTGTTTCTCTCCCTCTTGCTCTCTGTTTCTCTCCCTCTTGCTCTCTGTCTTATACCAATATTGGATCCATCTTAGCCATTTGTGTACATATATTTTGAGTAGTGACTCATAATAATCCTGCCTTAACTATGAGTTATGGCTTATGTCATAATATTGAGCACCCGACTGTAACGTCTGAGATTCATGCCATTTATGATCAGAAAGTTAAAGGCTGTCAGGTGCATGATATCCGATTAGCAATTATTTGCAATCTCTTCCACGTTTCATGAAACGTTATATGACACACTTTGTAAGTGTCAACATGTTTGGATAAGACAAAACATCACTCGGTTCCAGGATCTAAGCAACCAAGTGTTTGCTATAGAATACTAGTCCAACATACTTCTAAAGTCTAAACAATATATGTTTGCTAAAGGCTTGAATGAAGTATGATCGGCAGATTTAGTCCCTAGCCAGGTATTAGGACCGCAAGGCAACAGGTGGGGAAAAGATAAGGAAATTTAGGGGCAATATTGGTATAAGACCAATAGCCCAAGACTGGCAAACGCACAAAATTGCAAAATATTTTTCCTTAGACTAGAGAAGCGTCCAGACATGGCAAATAACTTCTCTTCTAAGGATCCACAGGATCATCTTTGAGGGAGTAGCCACTAAAGATTTTTTTGGTCACTGTTTCAACTTTGGATATGGTTATGTCATGGTGTTTGCGTTCTTAATTTCTAGCACAGGAGACGCCTCAGAATCCTTAAATGTCAACTCAAGATTAGGACTAATATTATGATATTTGGCGCGCTAGATTAAGAAACACGATGGCAAGAAAGGGTGTTAAGGCTAGCTAGGGAAGGCCTGCTTGGATTATGCCCAAGGTACCCCTACATGTGTGTGATTCTTGCCTTACAGGAAAGGCAAAACGCAAATCATCTAGTAAAGCATTAAGGACTATTGAGCCTTTATATCTTATTCATTCTTTTATTTTATTCCATTAATTGTTAGAGCTAAGACATGGCTCTTACCGTTCCATCACATTCGTAGATTATTGTACGCATCTCAAATATGTGTGCGAGAGGCCAAATAAGTCTCTGGTACCAGGGTGCTTCAGAAAGGTATCTACCAAAGGGTAGAGAACCTTACAGACCAAAGAATATGTCTTTTGAACAGAAAGAGACTGCGAGTATCTATCTTAGCAAGAGCCATGTGATAGAGAGGAATAGTAAGGCAGTTGGCTATTCCCACGCCTCGCAGCAGAATGCTCTAGTGGATAGGAGGAATAGAATACTGTAAGAGATGGTCTGATGTATGATAGCACGTGCAAAGTACATGTTCCCTATTTGGAAGAGACACTTTGCTAAACGTCTGTCAATATACTCAACCAAAGGCCCACCAAGTCTGTAGCCACTACACCCTACAAGTTGTGGATCGAAAGGCAACCTAATGGGGTCACCTTAGGCCACACGGATCGACAACTTATGTGCTAACTAAATTTCAAGTCAGGAAGAGGTTCGCAGAGAAGTAAGTCTCTACAAAACAGAGCTATCAGTTGATGAAACCCCAACCCCGATATATCAACAGGTAACAGTTCCTATGGATCTTCAGGACAGTGGTAGTAACTTGCCCAGCGAACAGCCCATCATAGATTATGACTATGCATAGGAACCCTCATTGCGTAGGAGCGCTCTTAGGAGTGTACCCCGTCGAAGATTTGACATCTAAGGGGAGACATGATGGTCACCACGCAAAATAATGATAAACCTAGGATATTGTCCCAGGATCTTCTTCATCACCTGACAAGAAGGAATTTGAAGTTAGAACCTAGATGGAAGAAACAGATCTTCATGGAGTGACGTGTTTTCTCATACTATTCGGAGTAATCTAGGGGTTGCGTATTCAGAACGCACCATCCGATTAGTAGTATAACATAAATGGACTCACGATGTATATGATTTCTCATATGAGATGTTCATAATTAAGGGAAATGTTCGTAGACATGATGATCTCCGCGAGCATGGAGGAACCACTAAAAGATATCCGTTCCTTAGTCGATTATGAGGAATTAATTCTTCAAGGATCCTTTGGACAGTGGGAGTGACTTTTGAAGTAAGGTTCCCATCCATAAGGGATGAGAGCAAAAAATGATCCTCCTATGCAAAGGAATTGATCATAGGAGCATACCCCATCGACTGCTTGAGATCGAAGGGATGATATTTAGGGTCACCTTGCATAAACGATAGGATAGAATCCTTATCGTTCCCTAATTGTGAAGAATGAAAAGTAAGCTTTACCGGATGAATTAGAGGGAGTAAGGGGCCAACAAATGTAAGGACTAGGTTGATTTTCCGTCTGGATGGAAGACTACTGGAGATTAATGGATTTCCAAAGTCAATAAGAGACCTAGACGGAAGCATGGTAAGGCATATGAATTTCATAGGAGTGAAAAAGGCTACACTCATTTTGAGAGTATACATTGACGAGAAATTCAATCGGAGGATTGGATTTCAGGGTATTCCAATTTAGGACACAAGATTGCTGTCACCAGGATACTCAAACTGATGGATCACGTGCTATGACTATTGGAGATGACGCTTCGACTAGACCTAGATGCACGTGGATCCACATCAGGCTATTATCCATGCTCTATGATAGACTCACATGGAACAAATACAATATATGTGTTGCATGATCGTATTGGACCGCTCCATCGACCATGGAAGCGAAGCACGATTTCCTGTTCTGCCATTGGGAAGAAATGTGTTTAACTAAAAGGGTTTTCTGGTAAGCTTATGAGCTTTCGACAAACCAGTAGCACTTCAGTAAAGTTAAACACATATTCAAGGGTACCATTTCACAAAAGGTGAAATAACTACCTAGAGAGTAATCTTGGAGTGGATCGACTACTGGCGGAAGAGTTGGCTGATCCCATTCCTAAACAACCTAAGAATCTTCTTTGTGATTGCTTTAGGGAACTGGGACTCGGTAGTTGATAACTAGCAATATGATTGATGAGCACACGAGACATTGATTGACTGGATTTTAATTGAATTTGTTTTAATCAGCATGTGAATTGACACATGCATGATATGTTACATTTCATGTACTAGCATAGAGCATGTCACACAGAAACTAGGTCGGCTCACTCATACGAACGACCGCCTTCGCAATATCATGGATATGTCTGGGTGTGGCAAAGATGAGACAGAATCCCGATAAGTGCTGAAAGCCTACGATATGATATGAGATGCCTATCATATGAGGAATAAAGCTTATGATAAGAGCTAGACGTCTGTCAGTAGAGCTAGAATCCCTTCACACGGACTCAATTATCTCATTGGAAGTAAGTTCCAAGGTGAGACTGATTATGGCCGATCGAACTTGGTTAATACCCCGAGCCATGTTTAGTCTGTGTAGAGAAAGCCAGATGAGAGAACTGATTTTGGTTCGCATATGTGCGACATTTTAGTACTCGGGTTGGTAATCATAAGGGCTATTGGACTTACATCTGCATAGTGGTCCTTACAGGATAAGACATGTGCTCTGATCAGAGTTCAAACACTATGGCACATATTCCCCCTGAATAACGCGCGCCTATGAGTGACCATGAGGTGATGAGTAGAATTAATCCCCGGTATTCCTCATCGTGTGAGCCTCTTCCATCATAAAAATATGATTGAAACTGTAGACCCTTAGTACTTTTATCCGTGTTGTGGAGAGACGGGTCAGTGGTTCTACTTTAGCGTGACACTTTACCGCTATGGATGATTTGGCCTTCTGGACACTGCTAGGAAAGCAGCTGATCCGAATCAAAGCAACACAAGGATGGAAAGAAAGATTATCATTGCACCGCTCTTTGTTATTTCATTGGGCCCACCTAAAAGATCTTATGGGATCATATATGATATGACTATAATGGGGCTGTTTGGATTTAACGGTTATGGGGTTAGGTTGAACCGTAATCTTTTGTCGTTTGGATTTAATGGTTGGGGTTTTAGGTTTAGTGGGTGGGGTAGAATTATTGCAGTGACCGGTTAAGTTGGAGTCGGTCAGCGGTTTTTTTTTTTTATTATTTTTTGTCGCTAAAAGTACAATTTTCATCACCACATCATCCCCACACCAGGTCACCGACCTACTTACCCAGCCACCGGTAATCATGTCCCATGACCGGGTCTTTGTCATGGTTGAGGTAAGGTTGGGTTCAACCTAACCCCGAAATCCAAACATCCCCAATGAAGGAGATGTGGACTCATTGGAGCATGGCTTATGGGAAAAGGCAGGTGCTCATGCAAAATTGAGTGACTGACAAATATGTTTTTGATATTAAGGAATTTGAAAAGAAATGAAAAACTTACTGTAAGATCAGGTTGTGCAAAGCTTGGAATAGCTCAGCTATTTTTAGGCCTTGATCAGCTTTTAAAGACTTGAATCAGTCTTAGAGGCTTGAAAATAGTTATTTCAAGGCCTTGAAACTGGATTCAAAGCCTTGAAACTGCTTAACCTGTGAGCACACTCTCAGGGGGAGTTTTTTGCAAACTCTCTGAGTTGATTCCCTTTATATCTTTCATACGTTTGATTCATTGTCATTAGATGATAAAATACAAATTATTTTAACATGTTTTGATCATAGAATATCATCTGTTTGACCTTGATATTGCATGAAATTTTGTATCCAATATATGCATGACTGTTTCCTAAACTGAATTTCTGCAATTTTGGAAATAGTTGGATATTTTGATTTTGTGATCAATCAGAGACTTATGACAGCTTCTCAGATTACTTATGGACAAGATCACAACAATATCTCTGAAGATTGTGATAAGCTATTCGTTGGAGAAGGCTGTTAAAGAGAGTCAAAATTGTTTCCTACAAAATAGGAAGTTGTTGCTGAAAATATGGGAAGATTTGCAGAGCTTCAAATAGTTTAAATAGAGCTCACTTTGAAGCAACAAAATACGAGACTCAACGAGCAAAAGCAACAGACAAGTTTCAGGATTGACAAAGCACCAAAGAAGAACATCAAACTCTGAATCCACTCCACAGAAGTTCATTGCATCTTCACTGCAGTTTTCTATTCTAAGTGTACTTCTGTTTTGAGCTGCATTGGCAGATCATTTCTGTATTATCTCCACATCTATTCTCAAGGATTGTTCAAAGTGAACAATATAGAATTCTTAGTTAATCACTTAGCTAGAGCAGGTACTTGACAGGTTAGGGAAAACCACAAGCTGTAACAGAGTAAGAGAACTCTCTGGGCTTGAGTTCTAGGGCTTAGCTTTTGATTAATAAGAATTGAGTTGAAAATCCTGCAGGGATTTAATCCATGAGGTAGAGACATATGTCCAAGTGAACTGAACTGTATAAATCACTTCTCATTTGCATTTTCGGTTCATTCCTTTTCATAAGCTTTTGCAGCACACAAAATTGTCTGCTTTTAAATGGTTTGAACTTGTTTTCAAGGCCTTGAAAAAGGCATACTTGATTTTTACTGTCTGCATCCTCTCCAAGGGCTTGAACTGGTTTTCAAGGCCTTGAACTTCATTGTTTGCACAAGTTTTCATCTTCATAGCAAGTTCTGCAAAAAGTTGTCATACTCTATTCAACCCCACCTTCTAGAGTATATTAGCTGCATTAACATCTGCATACTCACACTTTAAATTGGTATCAGTGCTTGTATCACTGTATAAGATTTAACCATCTGGTGATCATGAGTACTGCAGGTGATGGTGGTTTCTCACAGGGAAGAGCTGCTAACAGACCTCCTCTATTTTGTGGAGAAAATTTTGCTCACTGGAAAGCCCTTATGAAAATGTTCATCATTGATCAAGATCTAGAGCTTTGGACTATTATCCAAAATGGACCTCATACTTTCTACACAGAGAAAGATGGGATCAGAACTCCCAAAACAGAAGACTTACTCTCCTCTTCTAAATTAGAGCAATTTTCTAAGAACTACAAAGCTATTAACATTTTGTATTGTGCTTTGAGTACAGATGAATTCAACATGATCTCTGGATGCACAACTGCTTAAGAAATCTGGGATAAGCTTGTGGTTACTTTTGAAGGAACCAGTCAAGTCAAGAAAACCAAGATCAACATTTATCTCAGGCAATATGAGTTGTTCAAGATAAATGCAACCTTGATTGACTGGGAAAAAAAATTTCCAATGAAGAAAAGGTGGGGAAGATTCTCAGAAGTCTTCCAAAGGAAAAATGGGAACCAAAGACCACAGCTATTGAAGAAGCTCATAATCTCTCAACTCTGCAACTTTATGACCTACAAGGGAAGCTCCTGACACATGAGATATCTATGAATGAAGTTGATGGAGAACTCCCATATGGTGTCAAGAACTTAGCTCTCAAAGCCAAAGAGAATGGGAGAACAAAAAGCCTTGAAACTGAGGATGGTGATGATGAAGATCCAACTGCCTTAATTTCCAAATCCTTGACAAGGATTCTCAAAATGAAGAAAAACTTTGGAAAAAAAGATTTCAACAGAGAAAGGCATAGATCATCCAGCAGCAAGGACTACAAAGGTAAGTCCTCTTCACAAAATAAATCAAAAGTTATGAACTGCTTTGAATGTGGTGGTGCAGGAGACTTGATAAGAGATTGTCCACACAAGAAAAGCAAGAGCTTTCAAAAGAAAGATCATGACAGAAGAACGCAAGCCATGATAGCTTCATGGAGGGATTCAGATAGATCTAGTGAATCTGAATCTGAGGAAGAACATGCCAACCTATGCTTCATGGCCAAGCATGATGAAAGTTCGGAGAAGAACATTGAGGTAATGGTAAATTGTCTGATTTCAAAACCAAAAGAAGTTCTTTCAGAGTATCTCAGAACAATGCTTTTGAATGAAGAAGATTATATGAAAGAGATCAGAATTTTGAAAGAAAAAGCTCATGAGCAAGCAAAAGAAAACTTACAACTTCTTTGCCTAAATCAGAATCTTGAAATCTCTCAGAAGAAAACTGATAGTGATTTCAAGGCCTTGAAAACCAGTTTCAAAGCCTTGAAAACACAGGTCAAGGAAGTAGTCACTGAAAACTACTCAATGAGTGACAGCCTTGTTAATCTAAGACATAAGATTGATGAATTAGATAAACAAAAGACTACTCTTACTAAGAAACTTCAAGAATCTGAATTGGTCAAAGTCAAGCTTGCTGGATCAGAACACAAGTTGAAATCGATTCTTGGAGGAAGTTCACAGTCTGTTCACAAAGCTGGTATTGGATTCAATCTAAACTTTCCAAGAAGAAACAATACTAGATTTGTGAAAGCTAGAAACAAAACTTCTCCTACATGTCATTACTGCTGTAAAACTGGTCATGTTAAGATGACTTGTCCTTTTAGAAGAAGAGATCCTCACATAATGAGGAACACTTTTCCTTTTCAACTAATAGGACAAGTTAAGAAGATTTGGGTTCCTAAAGGGGTTACGCCACCTAACATGGTTGAACCTGAATATGAATCCAAATTCCACACTTGGTCTAACAGCTGGGTAAGGTAGTGATTGGTGTTTGCAGGTTGTCACCAATATCAAAGAACAAAATTGGTTTATGGACATTGGTTGCTCAAGACATATGAGTGGAAAGAGATCTCTATTCTCAGAATAGAAGGAGCAATCAGAATGTTCAATTACACTTGGTGACAAAGGCAAATGAAATATTCTTGGTGTTGGAAAAGTTGGTACAAATTCCGAAAACTCTATTTCTGATGTGTATCTAGTTGAAGATTTTAAATTTAATTTGCTTAGTGTATCTCAGCTTTGTGACAATGGAAACAAAGTTATCTTTGATAAAGAGAAGTGTGTGGTGCACAATGAGAAATCAGGAGATTGCATTCTCACAGCCTCCATATCAAACAATGTTTATATTTTTCAGACTAACAAAGTTACAGGTGAAAGTTTGAAGTGTCTCAAGGCCTTGAAATAGGATTCAAAGCTTTGGCACAGGAAACTTGGTCATATCAGTTTGCATACTTTGAATAAGTTGATTTCCAAAGACTTGGTAAGAGGATTGCCATCCATCAAGTTCAAAGAAGATGAAATGTGCAAAGCCTGTGCTCAAGGCAAGCAGACCAAAAGTTTCTTCAAGCCAAAGAAGTTTGTAAGTACAACTAGACCTATTGAATTGCTTCATATGGATATATGTGGTCCTATGAAGACTCCTACTCCAAAAGGTAAAAGGTATATGCTAGTTGTTGTAGATGATTTTTCTAGATATACTTGGGTTATGTTTCTCAATGAAAAATCTGAAGCACTCTCTGAATTTTTAAAGCTTTGCAGAGAACTTCAAAACTTGAAAAACCTACATGTGGCTCCAATCAAAAGTGATAATGGTAGAGAATTTGATCAGCTATAATTTTATTTATTCTGTGATAAGCATGGTATTACTCACAACTTTTCTACTCCAAGAACTCCTCAACAGAATGGTGTTGTTGAAAGAAAGAACAGGACTCTTGAAGATATGTCAAGAACAATGCTTCTTGAGAACAAGCTGCCAAAACATTATTGGGCAGAAGCTGTGAATACAGCAAACTATATTTTGAACAGGTGCTTGATCAGACCTATTCTGAAGAAGACCCCCTATGAACTATTCAAAGTGAGGAAGCCAAACATTTCATACTTCAGACCCTTTGGATGTACTTGTTTTATCCACAACAATAGAAAAGACAACCTTGGTAAGTTTGATGAAAGAAGTGATGAAGGTATATTTCTTGGTTACTCTCTGAATAGCAAAGCTTATAGAGTTTACAATAAAAAAACCAAACTGGTTGCAGAGAGCATTCACGTTATTTTTGATGAAAGCTATGATGTCTCTTTGAGTGAAAGTTTTGCAGACTTGAATTTGAACAAGCATGACTCAGAGGAAGAGATTGAGTATCCACTAGGATTCAAGAAAGGCTCAGAAGAAAATAGATAACATTATCAAGACCATGAAAATGGTGCTCAAGGCCTTGAAAGTAAACCTCAAAGCATTGAAAAAGATGATCAGAAGGATTCAAGTGACAAAGCCACTACTTCAAGACCAGAGAATATCTATGGAGGTTCTGAACCATGGTCTCCAAGAAAGAGATTCAAATATCTCTCATCTCATCCAGTTTATAATATCATATCAGATCCAACCACTGGTACACAAACTAGATCACAGTTGAAGAACTTATGTGCTTTTAATGCTTTTATCTCTCTTGTAGAACCTAAAACTGTGAAGGAAGCTTTACAATAAGCAGACTGGATTATTTCTATGCAAAATGAACTCAATGAGTTTGAAAGGAATAAGGTTTGGAACCTAGTTCCTCCACCTACAAACCAGTCTGTCATTGGTACCAGATGGGTATTCAGGAATAAGTTGGATGAAAGTGGAAATGTGATAAAAAACAAAGCAAGGTTAGTTGCTCAAGCTTACAATCAAGAATAAGGTATTGATTATGAGAAAACATTTGCTCCAGTTGCCAGGTTAGAAGCAATTAGAATTTTGCTTGCATTTGCATCTCACAAGAACATGAAACTATTTCAGATGGATGTAAAGTGTGCTTTCTCGAATGGCTATTTACAAGAAGAAGTTTATGTTGCACAACCACATGGTTTTGAAAATTACAAGTTTCTTAATCATGTTTACAAACTTGACAAAGCTCTTTATGGTTTGAAACAAGCTCCAAGAGCTTGGTATGAAAGACTGTCAAAATTTTTTGCTTGAAAATAATTTCAAAAGAGATTTAATAGACAAGACTCTTTTCATAAAGACTCATGAGAAATATTTACTTGTAGTTCAGGTATATGTTGATGATATATTGTTTGGAGATACTAATGATCAATTGTGCAGAGAATTCTCAAGTCTTATGAGCAGGGAATTTGAAATGAGCATGATGGGAGAGTTGAACTTCTTCCTAGGAATTCAAATACATCAATTGAAGAAGGGCATCTTTATGCATCAAAGCAAATACACAAGAGACTTACTAAAAAAATATAGCATGGCTCAATGTAAGGAAGCCAAGACTCATATGAGCTTCACACTATCCCTAGACAAGGATGAATCTGGTAAGAGTGTTAATGTGAAAGAGTATAGAGGCATGATTGGATCATTACTCTATCTCACAACAAGCAGACCATATATTATGTTTAGTGTGTGTATGTGTGCTAGATTTCAAGCTGATCCAAAAGAATCACACTTGACTGCTGTGAAGAGAATATTCAGATATCTCAATGGTACCAAAGACTTAGGGATTTGGTATCCAAGACATTCTAACTTATCTTTGCATGGTTTTTCAGATGCTGACTTTGCAGGTTACAAGGTTGATAGGAAAAGTACTTCAGGAACTTGCCAGTTCATTGGATCATCCTTGATCAGTTGGCATTCCAAGAAACAGAACTCAGTATCTCAATCAACAGCTGAAGCTGAATATATAGCTACAGGAGCATGTTGCTCACAAGTGTTATGGATTTCTCAACAACTAAGAAACCTTGGATTTGATCTCAGGAGCATACCGATTAAATGTGATAACACTAGTGCAATTTCAATTACAAAGAATCCAGTGCAACACTCAAGAACTAAGCAAATTGATGTCAGACAACATTTTATCAGAGATCATGCTGAGAAAGGTGATACTGTTCTTGAATTTGTGGCTACTAACATGCAAATTGCAGATATCTTCACTAAACCATTAGCAGATGAAAGGTTCTCAGCTCTAAGATTGGAATTGGGAATGATAAATAATGATGCATTGGTTTAGGGGGAGCATCAGGTAAGAATGTAAGGTTTATGTGTTTTCAAAGGTTTGAACTGATTTTCAAAGCCTTGAAATAAGTTCTATGATTTGGTTTTTACTTGTTGTAGTGTTACAGTTTTTCAAGACCTTGAAAACCTTTTCAAAGCCTTGAAAATAAGTGTGCAACACTGATAGTCAATATAGCCCCTACCCTTTTCAAAAATGTGTTTTAGCCAAAATAGTATTAGAATATTTTATTTTCCAACGGCAGAAAAGATTTGAAATCCCTCTGATCATTGCAAATCTTTTGAGATCAGGGAGATACTAGTTTCCTTTTGAAACTCAAACTCTTTCAGTATTTATCTTATTCTCTTCTCCTTCAATCCGTATCATTCAACCTCTCTCTATTCTTATCACAACCCATAATGAGCACAAGGAGAGCCTCAAACAGAATCAAGATGGCTGGAGGATCGAAACCTGTCTCAGAGAAGAAAAGAAAAGCAGCAGTGGATGAAGTTCAAGAGATCAGTGAAGACTCTGCTTCAAAGAGCTCTACTGAGGAAGAAGAAGAATCTTCACCACCCAAGAAGATGGTGAGAAAAGATCATGCTCCAGCAAAGAAGAAACAAACTATGGCACCTACACATGAGAAGCAGAAGGGAATCCATATTGGAAGTCCTTGATAAGAAAAAGACAGTTTCTGAGGTCAAAGGAAAAGGAAAAGAAATTCTTATTCAAGATTCAGATTCAGAAACTACTTCAGGATCCTATGGAGTGTTCTCTGTATCCAACAAATGGAAACATGAGAAGGATCCGTCCCAGTCGATAGAAGCTTCAAAGTAGGAAATAAGAATCTCAAGACTATTTCTCCTCAACAGAAAAGGTTAGTTGTAAATAAGAAGCTGAAGCATAGGAAGAAAGCCCTGGAAGGACTCACCTTCCTATTCAATAGTGTTATTGAGAAGATCAGCTCCTTCAGTGAGGAACAAGATGTGGTTTCACAAGAAGTTCAAGCCAACAATGATGAAAGTGAGGAAGAAGCAGGAGACCAGGATGATGATCCAACCCCTTAATCTTGCCTACTATTTTTTCACCATTCTCTATTCTTCAAAGTTTTTCTTTAAAGTTTTTAAATTTTCCAGACACTTGATCCAACATCTTCTTTCTTTTTGATGAAAGTCAAAAAGGGGGAGAAAATTCTAGGATTTTAGCAGTTTTTATTTCTAGGTTTATTTGCTATTTGCTGAACTGTTTTAATTGGTATTATGAATAAGTTGGATCTTTTTGGAATTACCGTGTTATAAATTGTGAACTAATCAGTTTGTTTTGTAGAGACTAAGGATCAAACATAATTTGGTTTTGTCTTTCATCAAAGGGGAGATTGTAAGATCAGGTTGTGCAACTTGGAATAGCTCAGCTATTTTAAGGCCTTGAATCAGCTTTCAAAGACTTGAATCAGTCTCAGAGGCTTGAAATAGTTTAGCTATTTTCAAGGCCTTGAAACTGGATTCAAAGCCTTGAAACTGCTTAACCTGTGTGCACACTCTCAGGGGGAGTTTTCTGCAAAATCTCTGAGGTGATTCCCTTTCTATCTTTCATACGTTTAATTCATTGTCATTAGATGATGAAAGAAAAATTATTATAACATGTTTTGATCATAGAATATCATCTGTTTGACCTTGATATTGTAGGAAATTTTGTTTCCTATATTTGCAGGACTGTTTCCTAAACTGAATTTGTGCGTTTTTGGAAATAGTTGGATATTTTGATCTTGTGATCAATCAAAGACTTATGACAGCTTCTCAAATTACTTATGGAAAATATCACAACAATATCTCTGAAGATTGTGTTCAACTATCCGTTGGAGAAGGCTGTTAAAGAGAGTCAATGTTGTTGCCTACAAAATAGGAAGTTGTTGCTGAAATCTGGGAAGATTTGAAAAGCTTCAAACAGTTTAAATATAGCTCACTTTGAAGAAACAAACTAAGAGACTCAACGGGAAAAATCAAGAGACAAGTTTCTGGATTGACAGAGGACCAAAGAAGAACATCAAACTCTCATTCCATTCCACAGAAGTTCACTGCATCTTCACTGCAGTTTTCTATTCTAAGTGTACTTCTGTTTTGAGATGTATTGGTAGATCATTTCTGTATTAACTCTACATCTATTCTCAAGGATTGTTCAAAGTGAACAATAGAGAATTCTTAGTTAATCAGCTAGCTAGAGCAGGTACTAGACAGGTTAGGGAAAACCACATGTTGTAACAGAGTAAGGGAACTATATGGGATTGAGTTCTAGGTCTTAGCTTTTGATTAATAATAATTGATTTGAAAATCCTGCAGGGATCTAATCCTTGAGGTAGAGAAGTAGGTCCAAGTGGACTGAACTCTATAAATCACTTGTCATTTGCATTTTCAGTTCATTCCTTTTCATAAGCTTTTGCAGCACCCAAAACTGTCTGTTTTCAAGGGTTTGAACTTGTTTTCAAGGCCTTGAAAAAGGCATACTTTCTTTTTACTGTCTGCATCCTCTCCAAAGGCTTGAACTAGTTTTCAAGGCCTTGAACTTCATTGTTTTCACAAGTTTTCATCTTCATAGCAAGTTTTGCAAGAAATTGGCATACTCTATTCAACCCCCCCCCCTTCTGGAGTATCTTAGCTGAATTAACATCTGCATACTCACACTTTCACTTACGTTATTGTTTCCAAACAACCATTGACCGCCCGATAATAGAACTACAATATAAAGCCACAAGTGGAACACTGATTATCTTTGAAAAATGTACTGCTCAACATGTACTCAACCGAAACATAGATTCCCTTTCAAATGTTGGAATCATATATAGAGAAACTAAAGTGATTGACTGGAAATTCACCATGATTTTCTTTTGTTCATACATGACTGACTGAAAATACAAGCTAAAGGGGAAATACAAGCCAAAGTACAAAACATACATTTCTCGGTATTTTGATAAGATCAACTGTAGTTTATGTTCTTATCACATTAGTATATCTGAAAAAAGCAAAAGGACAAAACCATACTGGTTTGTATATAACGGAAAACCCAAACAATTGTATCAATTGGTATTTTACCATCAACTATTGAAAATTTTACGTTCACAATGGGGCAAAGATCGTTAAGCTCGTAAATCTTATATATCCAGGTCTCCTACTCTCTAATTTTACACCGTTTACTTATCTAAATGATCTTAGATGAAAGATTAAAGAGCAGGAATCACTTATCTATTTTCTGATTTCTCATTTCTTATTAACTAAACCCTTTCTAAGCCCATCACTTAAGTAAACGAGATTCCACCGCCGATGAAAGATAAAGATACCATACGAAGAATAATAAAAGGATCAAAGACATTTGATTTATCATAGGCAATCAGAAAAGTTCATATGCACCGAGTCAGATCAATCATTTTAGTAGAAGTTGATGTTCCAACCTAAAACAAAATTAAAAGCTAATAGTAAGCATACCAAGATCAAGTCTGTTGATGAATAAGAATCAAATCAAACCTTAAACCCAGGATGTCGCTGCGAATAAAACACACACCTAAATATGAATATTTTTAACCATGGATCGTCGCAAATAAATAAAGATCTAAATAATTCTTACCCTTCCTTTGTCTTCGTCCGAAATTCATTGAAGCTAAGCATTTCCACAATAAAACAACATTGAAAAAAAATATGGAGCTAATGGAGGAAAAGAAAAAAGAAGAGGCGGTTGAAAAAAAAGTAAATGACAATAAAGGCATCTCCAACCCTATGGGGGGAGGGGGGGGGGGAACCGTAACCCTATGGGGGGAGGGGGAAGGGGAAGGGGTGCTATGGGGAGAAATTATGCCTTGGCTGTGGGCATGTCCATGTGGATTTCTCCCCATGGAGGCCTGTCCACGTGGATTTCTCCCCATGGACATGCCCACACCCAGGGCATAATTTCTACCCATAACACCCCTCCCCATCTCCCTCCCCTCACATGGTTGGAGATGAATAGTAGTTTGGGGGAGGGGGAGGGTGAAAATGGTGGGCCCGTGGAGGGAAGGAGAGGGGGATGGGGAGGTAAGGGGAGGGTGAAAATTGTGGGCCCGTGGAGGGAAGGAGCGGTATTGTAGGTGGCTATTAACTGAAGAGGAAAATAAATTAGAGGAGCGAGGTTATTCTAATGGAAGAATAAATAGCTTTGACCATGTTTTCACAATGTGCACAAGGAAATCCTTCGGAGATATTTGTTAACGACATAAAATTACATATTTTAGTATGTTAACGAACTCTTCTTAACTTGCTAATATGTGTAATTTATCTATTTCATCTCTCTTTCTAGACTTATGCTTGTTTTCGTAGTTTTGGTTGCTTTTAACTTGCTTTGTAGGCAAAGACATGATTTAGAACGCAAGGGGCTAGTTGGGAAAGCTTGAAATGAGGAATTGAGAGGCTTTGAAGGGGCCAAGAGACATGAAGAAAGGGCTTGGAGGACTTAATTGGAAGAATATGTGAAGAAAAAGGCCAAAAAGTGAAGTTTAAGAAGACAAGAGACCAATTCGAAAAACTAAAGTTACATCGGAGGGCTTATTTGAAGTCATTCTAACGGAGTTGGGGCTCAATTGCAAGATTTTAAACGTTTTAGGGACTGCAATGTAGGCTTTTTAATGGATTTGGGGGGTAGTAGCAGTTTTCCAAACATTTTAAAAGAAGCTGGGGGCATTTTTAAAGCCCCCAGCAAACTAGAAGGGGGCTTTTTGCAATTTTCGGACAACAACTCAGCACAGACGCGACTGCTTCTTCCTCACGACGCCTAAACATGCAGCAGAGCACAGAGCCACCATGAAAGCTTTGTCCGAAGCTTCTTCGAAGGCCACCCTGACCTCGTTTCTTCACCAAATCAATTGAATATGGTCTCAATCTCCTCCCTAGCCTGATATCTACCCAGCCCAAGCCTCAATTCGGCCCAAGATCAAGAGACAAGAAAAGCCCTAAAACCTAGGGTTCGTGAGAAGGTTCTGAAAATGGACGACTGAGGATGAATGAGACGAATTGGAGGGCGTAGATGAAGTCTTGGAGGCTACTCAACCCATTCCCATCATCTATATAAAGCAAGTGTGAAGAAAATTTCGGACTCTTCTCCAGACCCGACAGTACCACAGTCCCTTGTTTCTGGGTTCGTCTGTCTCCTCTCTCTCTCTCTCCGATTTCTCTCAGTTTTTGGGTTGTTATTGAAGCTAATAATAGAGAAAAAGGAAGAGAGGGAGAGAGGAGGTAATTTCCAGTTAGTTTTCAGTCCGATTTTGGACGATTTGGGGCTGTTGTTCTTGAGCACTGTGAAGCTCTGTTTCTGCTATGTTCGTTTGTGATTGCAGCAGCAGCAGCTGCAGAGATTGCAGCAGTAGCTTAGTATTCCATCTTTATTTCATGTTTTGTTGCCTAGTTTAGGTTTGAAGTGTTTTTGCTCTTGGATTTGTAGTTTGAAACAAGTGTTTGGGATTGAATTAGTGAAAAGTGTATTGGTGCTATCAAGTATGAATTCAAGTTTTGATTATTGAAAGTTAAATTTCTCTCATTCTCTCTTGAATTTTCTGTTATGTCTAGCCAATTCAATTTGCTTGGGTGATTTGGGACTATCTAGTGCCTAAATCTCTCTATTAATTCAAGTTGAAATCAAGGATGAATGGGTTGAATTGGGTTCACTTGAATGCTTAGTGCAATGTTCGGATTTCTCTTGTTTAAATATTTGATGCATTGAATAGGTAGATGTGCGAATACTTTTGACGTGTTTGATTTGAAGTTGCATTTGAGTGAGAGAAACTCATCAATCCTAACTTTGAGAAATCGAGTTCTAGTTAGGTGATTTGAGTGAGAATTTACAAATCTCATTTGTTGCTTGATCTTTCATGTGGAAACACCTACGTGTGTTTACATATGGTTGATGCTTGAAACACTTGAAATTTGGAGAATCTCATTTGAATAGCCTCTTTAGTGCTTGATTAGCGTGTTGGGTTTACACACTTCTCTTGTCGCGAGTTGGATTGCAATGAGCAATCACTTCTTGAGATACTTGTTTTGCGGATTGACACATGCAATGTGAGAAACGGCTTAAATGCAATAGGAGGATCGGTCACTAGAGAAACCAATGATCCCTAGCCCCTCTTACTTGTTGTTTCACTTAGTTTCTTGAATCGTAGCTCTAGTAGTCGTTTACTTTGTTCTTAAACTCAAACCTCAAACTCGCTCCATCAATTGATTTTGGTGGATTTGATAGCTTGGAAAGCTTTAAAGCCATTGAGAGTTTGTGTTTCTTGCTTTAGTTTTTCGTTTTTTTCTACTCGCTATTGCTAGTTATGCAAGTCATTTTCTAAACCTCCTCTCCTTGTGGATTCGACCCCGTTCTTACTCGGGTACTACTTGTAGCGATATCCTATACTTGGGATTTTGTCGAACAAGTTTTTGGCCCCGTTGCCGGGGAGAGGCTAGGTATTAGATTTGATTTGATTTACTTTCTTAGTATTTTTTCTTGACATTTTCTCCAGTTGTTTGTGGTTAGTTAAGCTTGTGAGATTCAAGAGGGCTTGTGAAATTCATCAAGTGCCTCTCATCTACTTGCTTGAAAAAAAAAATATCTCATGAACATTTTGGACTTGGTGAGAGGCCTAGTGTTCCTTATTAATATGCATTTACTTTTCATGGAAATCATTCTAAGGAATCAATGCGTTCCATACGTGAACGTGCCATTAAAAATGGTGATTATATTCCTAAGAATGATTATTATTGGCATGGTAGTAGGACACTAGATTACACATCTCATGCTTCTTGTGCACAATCACCTCCCTCAAACACTTTGAACTCCCATGATTCTTGCACTTATCAATATAATGATATGATGTGTGAATCAAGAGGAGTTAATCATTTTGAGAGGGAATCATTTGTGAATGATGAGCTAAATACGCCTATAAGTGATTCTTTATATGAAAAAATTCAAAAGCATATTCAAAAGAATAAAGAAATTTTGGAATCACTAATAGAATCAAGAGAATCACAAAGAAAATTTGAAGAATCATTCTCTCACTTGGATGATAGAGTGGCTTCCTCACAATCGCATGATGATTCTCTTGATTATAGTACTTACTCTTCACAAGACTCATCATCACAAGAGTCTCAACTTCCTATTCAAACACATCACGAGCCTATTCAAGACCAAATTATGGATGATGTGTATGATGATGGATTTGTTGCTACTAGGATAGGTGATTTTATTCATTTCTCATTTGCACATTCCAAAGAAGCATGTGCTAGTGATATTGGTAGTGAGATTGATATTTTTGATGATGACTCTTCAACCCATGACATGAGTGAAGCCATTTTGGATGACTCACATAGTGACAAATGTGAGGAGGATTCACAAAATGAAAACCACTCATGTGATGAGTTAGAAGTCGAATTGGATGCTACCATTCAAGAAGGAAATGTTATCTTGACTAGTGCTCATGAAGAGTCTATTACTCACCGGAGTTCCAATGATCATGAGCATCACTTCTTTTGTGATGACTTAGAGGATACTCTAGGAGAACCCCCTCCACTAGAAATTGTGGAAGAACCTTCAAGTAAGTTGGGGGGTTCATGTGTTGATACTCCGATTCATATAGACTCTTTACTACATCTTCTAAAGAATTAGATGAGCTTACTTGGGAGGAAATAGAATTTTTGTATGGTAGTTAAGCTTCATACTCATCTCTTCTTATGGAAGATGCAATTAACTTTGGGGAAGAGGAGAGACTATTGGCTCAACTAGACCAAGTCAATGATCCAAATCATGAGCCTAAGGGTTTGGATGTGGTTTCATGTTCCCAATTGATTTTACCTCTTTCTTGTGAAGCCACATCCCTAAATCCATATGACTTATTTAAAATTGATGAGATTGAAGATTCACAAGTTGCCCATATCTCTCAAGTTGTGATTTCAAGTAAAAATTTGGCAATTTATGAAGACTCATTCTATGATTCAATTCATTTGAGGACTTCAAACCCCTTTCTTAAGATGATGCATGATATAACAACTTGCTCTAACTTTATTGTTAGATTTTGCGTGCATCTCTTATTCATATTTTCTGTCTTGCCCCTACTTCTCCTATCTATTTTAATTGATGAATCAAACTTTTTGAAGGAGAAGTACTTTTCTAAGAATGAAGTAGGGGCATGGCATGAAAGGAAATTTCCAAGATCGGGGGTTGGATAGAATCATTTACTTTGTTCCACCTCCTTAGTTGTAAATAAATAAATTAGTTTTCTTGCATTTTTTTCTTTTCTTTTACCATTTTGTAGGTTGCTCTTGGAGGAGGACTTGTGCTTTGTGGCCAAAAAAGCTAAAACGAGGTCTATCTATCCCTTATCTCTTATATGAACTTGTATGATCTTCCATTGTTCTCACACATTGAGGACAATGTGACATTTTAGTTGGGGGGGGGGGGGAAGTAGATATATTACTTGGCTTAAATGGTTACTAGCATGATTTTTCTTTCATTAGTGATTTACATGAAAAATACAAAAAAAAAATGAAAAATTTGAAAGAAATCATTAAAATTAAAAAATTGAAAATTTTGAAAAAAAATATGTGTGTGTGAACCTTTCATGAGAAGCATCATTCTTTCCCCTTGTCAAACCATAGATTTTTTTTCTTTCTTTGGTAGTTTTATTTATTTTAACCTTTCATCTTGAGTCTAGATTTTATTTTCTTATTTGATAGCTTTATTGAGTCTTAGGAAGTTATAGTTGAGTCACTTATTTTGAAAAAAGAAGAAAAAAAAAGAAAAAATGAAAAACAGAAAAAAAAAATGACAAAAAGTGAAAAGGGGGAATTTTAGGAAGCTAAATGTTTTCAAATAATGAAATCTCTTAGTCCATGTTCTTTTTATTTTTATTTTATAAAGGAATTCTTTGCTTATACTCAATACATCTACACCAATATCCCACCTTTCGCGACATCATGCGTTCTCACAAAGCGACACACTAAATTTACTTTTCATGTTTAAGTCCTTCAAGCTAAGTTGATCACATAAACTTTGACGTCTTTCTACTTTTGATAAAGGGTGCATTTTCTAAAGCCATTTGAACTTCACAAAAAGATTTTACTCTATTCGTTTTTGCGGTGGAAACTTGTAGCCCATTGGAGTGGTGGTTGCCAATGACACCCCATGCGATGTCTAAGAAATAGAGGGGTGTCGGGGGATAATGTTACGTCACCACCTAGATAGCTCCCTTGGTTTAGCTTAAAAAGGCCACTCGCTTGTATATTCCTCTATTTTGTTGTGGGTCTTGGAGAGCCTTGGATTTGAGGTTAAAAAATAAAAAAGAAAAAAAGAAAAAAAGAAAAAAAGAAAAAAATATCATGATAAATCGCACAATCTACCAAAAATCCACAAAAGGATCATACAAGCCCACAACCACATCTCCCCTTCTTAAAATTTTTTTGTTCAAAGCTTTGGAAGTCCATCCTACATGGTTGCTTTTGAATAAGTATGAGAATGTCTAGTTTCTTGTGATCCTTATTTTTTTGAAGGCATACTTTCTCGCAAATTGGACTTAATTTAACAAGTTTTGTGGATCGCATGAGTCACCTTCTACCAAACACCGCCCACATTTGTATGAGTATATGCTTAGACGTCCATAGGCTTCTTTCTCAATCTTCTTGGACTTTGAGAATTTATTTGAGGAGACATTTATGCATTCTCCTTTTTCTCCCACTAAAAAAATTAAAATTAGCTAGTAACTCTTAGTATTTTGTTTCTTTGAGTTCTCACTTAGGATAGATAATGTGTGTGTGCGTTTTTGTAAATATTTGAGTCTAGTTTAGAATTGAGTCAAGCCTTGTCTAGTTGAGTTTGTGTCTCTCATGATTGGTTCTTAAAAAAAATTTAACATCGCTCTCTTTGCTCGAGGACGAGCAAAAGCTAGTTGGGGGGGGGGGGTGTTAACGACATAAAATTACATATTTTAGTATGTTAACGAACTCTTCTTAACTTGCTAATATGTGTAATTTATCTATTTCATCTCTCTTTCTAGACTTATGCTTGTTTTCGTAGTTTTGGTTGCTTTTAACTTGCTTTGTAGGCAAAGACGTGATTTAGAACGCAAGGGGCTAGTTGGGAAAGCTTGAAATGAGGAATTGAGAGGCTTTGAAGGGGCCAAGAGACATGAAGAAAGGGCTTGGAGGACTTAATTGGAAGAATATGTGAAGAAAAAGGCCAAAAAGTGAAGTTTAAGAAGACAAGAGACCAATTCGCAAAACTAAAGTTACATCGGAGGGCTTATTTGAAGTCATTCTAACGGAGTTGGGGCTCAATTGCAAGATTTTAAACATTTTAGGGACTGCAATGTAGGCTTTTTAACGGATTTGGGGCGTAGTAGCAGTTTTCCAAACATTTTAAAAGAAGCTGGGGGCATTTTTAAAGACCCCAGCAAACTAGAAGGGGGCTTTTTGAAATTTTCGGACAACAACTCAGCACAGACGCGACTGCTTCTTCCTCACGATGCCTAAACACGCAGCAGAGCACAGAGCCACCATGAAAGCTTTGTCCAAAGCATCTTCGAAGGCCACCCTGACCTCGTTTCTTCACCAAATCAATTGAAAACGGTCTCAATCTCCTCCCTAGCCTGATATCTACCCAGCCCAAGCCTCAATTCGGCCCAAGATCAAGAGACAAGAAAAGCCCTAAAACCTAGGGTTCGTGAGAAGGTTCTGAAAATGGACGACTGAGGATGAATTAGACGAATTGGAGGGCGTAGATGAAGTCTTGGAGGCTACTCAACCCATTCCCATCATATATATAAAGCAAGTGTGAAGAAAATTTCGGACTCTTCTCCAGACCCGACGGTACCACAGTCCCTTGTTTCTGGGTTCGTCCGTCTCCTCTCTCTCTCTCCGATTTCTCTCAGTTTTTGGGTTGTTATTGAAGCTAATAATAGATAAAAAGGAAGAGAGGAAGAGAGGAGGTAATTTCCAGTTAGTTTTCAGTCCGATTTTGGACGATTTGGGGCTGTTGTTCTTGAGCACTGTGAAGCTCTGTTTCTGCTATGTTCGTTTGTGATTGCAGCAGCAGCAGCAGCTGCAGAGATTGCAGCAGTAGCTTAGTATTCCATCTTTATTTCATGTTTTGTTGCCTAGTTTAGGTTTGAAGTGTTTTTGCTCTTGGATTTGTAGTTTGAAACAAGTGTTTGGGATTGAATTAGTGAAAAGTGTATTGGTGCTATCAAGTATGAATTCAAGTTTTGATTATTGAAAGTTAAATTTCTCTCAATCTCTCTTGAATTTTCTATTATGTCTAGCTAATTCAATTTGCTTGGGTGATTTGGGACTATCTAGTGCCTAAATCTCTCTATTAATTCAAGTTGAACTTCAAGGATGAATGGATTGAATTGGGTTAACTTGAATGCTTAGTGCAATGTTCGGATTTCTCTTGTTGAAATATTTGATGCATTGAATAGGTAGATGTGCGACTACTTCTGACGTGTTTGATTTGAAGTTGCATTTGAGTGAGAGGAACTCATCAATCCTAACTTTGAGAAATCGAGTTCTAGTTAGGTGATTTGAGTGAGAATTTACAAATCTCATTTGTTGCTTGATCTTTCATGTGGAAACACCTACGTGTGTTTACATATGGTTGATGCTTGAAACACTTGAAATTTGGAGAATCTCATTTGAATAGCCTCTTTAGTGCTTGATTAGCGTGTTGGATTTACACACTTCTCTTGTAGCGAGTTGGATTGCAATGAGCAATCACTTCTTGAGATACTTGTCTTGTGGATTGACACATGCAATGTGAGAAACGACTTGAATGCAATAGGAGGATTGGTCACTAGAGATATCGATGATCCCTAGCCCCTCTCTACTTGTCGTTTCACTTAGTTTCTTGAATCGTAGATCTAGTAGTCGTTTACTTTGTTCTTAAACTCAAACCTCAAACTCGCTCCATCAATTGATTTTGATGGATTTGATAGCTTGGAAAGCTTTAAAGCCATTGAGAGTTTGTGTTTCTTGCTTTAGTTTGTCATTTTTTTCTACTCGCTATTGCTAGTTATGCAAGTCATTTTCTAAAGCTCCTCTCCTTGTGGATTCGACCCCGTTCTTACTCGGGTACTACTTGTAGCGATATCCTATACTTGGGATTTTGTCGAACAATATTCAAGTGTGAAACTCAAGTAGGGAATAAGAACAGAGAGAGATGTAAGGTTGTGTGTAGGGAGAGAGTAAGCAATGGTAACTGTGTGAGAGAGAGAGAGAGAAATAGCTTAATGGCAGAGCTTCGGTAAGTCCAGAAGGTCTCGTGTAGCTGGGTTGCACTAGTGTGTCACATCGGAGGGCTAGAGATCCTATATATAGTAGGGAAGTGACCGTTGTGAGGGGGTTAATTCACCATAAATGGCGGCTTAATGGTAGCCCCTTCAACGGCACGTTCGACCGTGTATATAGGAACCGTTAGGCACCTGACCTTACATATCGGAGACCGTTATGAGTTCAGGCGAGGTTTATATGACGTGGCCATTAAGTCTCTCAAAGCAGTTACAAAGGGTCGCGCGCGAGCTTGGTTGTCGCACGTGCGGAACAGGCCTTACCCTTGCCTCCAAACCACTAATTCCCTACAAGTTCCGTGTTGGTGCGCGAGGGCCCTGTCTCGCCGCACCCATGTGGACAAGCATAGGTAGTTGTACGGTGTGTATGGAGCACAACTAGGTGTGCTGGATAGCTGCCACGTGGCTATGATCTGTCTATCTGGAAAGCACCATCTACATTAGCCCCCTTTTATGCGAATGTCATGCGTGCATCTGTTGTGCAGTCGCGTAAAATTAGTCGTGCATGGGCTCCACGCAGATTCTTTGAATTTTGAATTCTGATTCAAATCCCTAGCCCCCGGTCATAGCCATTTGATTTCTGACGAAGTGTGGTCATTGTGAAGCTAATCAGACGCCATCAATGATTTTTCACCTATTTTCTAGGCAAGAACAACTCGGAAGGATTTGATGGGTCCAATTAGAAATTTTCAATGTGAAGGCTATTTAAACCCTTTGCTTACTCCAATTAGAAATTTTCTATTGTTGTTACTTTTGAGTTCGTATGCATCGGAGAGAGGATCCTACAATTGAAGCAGATACTTTCGACCAAGTTCTTGTTCAAATTGTCGACACCTTCTCTCAAGCGATCCAAGCTCTCAGTCGTCAACAAGGTGAGTGATTATATATTTTGAAATTTGTCGTTGGATTTTGCAGGTACCCTTCTCCCCCTTTTTTCGTTTGCATGTCATTGATTTGTAATATGTTGCTTTATATTCACAGCAATGGCCCCGAAGAAGTCAAACAAGGAGACCGTTGAAGTTCCGGAGCTTTCCAAGGAACTTTGGTACAAGGCCCCCTATCTGGGTGGTGATGACTTTTACTTGGCCACGATCCGGGGAGACGCTCCCCAAGCGTCTCCTCCAACTGCTGCTTTCGAGCTGAAACCCAAGCCAAACAGGGAATATTGGAATTTAGCTGGCACCCATGATGTACAGAGGCGAAGTATTAAAGCTGTCCTGATCCCTCTCAACGATGTCCTCTTCCAGGCTTTCTTGGAAAAGCTTTATGGAATGGATGAATGGATCACGTTCATACTTAACAACCACGGGGATGTATTAAAGCAAGATGGGGTTTATAACACTATCTGTGCGACCAGAGGTTTCAACCTCAGAGCCGATCAGGACATTCTAAGGGTCTTATTCTCGCGTTACTCGAGAAAAAACCCATTCATTCCATTTTTCTTCTTTCGAGGCCGCGCCTACCCTTGAAGATGAGGAAAACCTATTGATGCTTCCAAGTATGGGAGCCTTTGACCCTTTGGAAAAATTAGAGGGCGATGAGGAGCTTGCCCTCTTTACGCATATGCAGGAGTGTATTGCGACTCTAAAGAAGGCCGCCACGCGGTGGTCACCTGACGGTATTAAACCTTGCGATACCTTTATGTCAGTTTCTTCTAGCGCGAAGAACATCTGGTCTAAATGGCTTATGTTCTTTTACAAAGACTACGCTAAGCCAGCCATCATCCAGAAATTGCTTAGAGCCAACCCTAATGCGGTGATTTGTACTGATGGAGAAGGGCTCCCATGGTCATTGTGTGGCTTCTTGTGTGTTTGGTTGTCACATTTCCTTATAGACGGGAGTCCGCGCGATGGAGTTTTTATCCACGTGCTCCCACTTGCAGTAAAGCGCGCGCCTGGTCAAAAAATTGCTCTGGGGCCCCTTGTTTTGGGTTCTTTATACTATCGTCTCGACTTAGCCGTGTCTCATGTCGAGCAGTCGCGCGGAAGGGTCGATGTCATTTCCTTCGTCAATTTCGGATTCTTGACAATGTGGGTCTTCGAACGTTGGCCCGTATATGCTCCAACTCCCTCTGCTGTCGACTTGTGGAATGTTCAGAGCTCGAAGGAGGTACACCTGTGTCCCCGTTCGTGGCGTTGGTTTGGTACCAAGAGTACTCGCCGTAACTCTTCCTTGGTATGTGATGATGCTGACCTCTTCGTGGCCCGGCCATATGTGGTGTAATTAGATAACATCGTTTATCTTGAGAAAATGTATCCCGAGGTTGATACCCCTTTCCAGGGAAAACACATCACTAGAGGGTCTCGGCGTTATGGACGATACGTGAACTGGTGTAGAAGAGGTTATCTGCCTGCACTGGTTGAATACGCGTCTGGTGCAGAATCTTGCAACTATGAGCGCATAGCAGCTCCCTTTGATCCTCTTCGCATGGCCTTTCAACTGAATTATGATGTCGTCACGCCTCCCATGTGGTTTAAGTCTGTTACCAAGGGTTGTTATAATGGAGTGCTTTATGGGAAAAGCAACGAACTGCTTCTTGCAGAACTTCCTTTGACTCAGCCTTCTAGAGGAAGGCAGGGCAGAATATCGGCGAGTTGGGTGGCTATCTGGAATACCCAGGCTCGTCATTTGACCAATCCCCAGACTTAACTTCCAGTTGGCACAGCCCTCGAGCCTTTATCAAAAGATTATCCTTTCAAGACTACTTTGAACCGAAGCTCGGCCCATTATGGATATTACTCATTGCTAGCTGAAGACCACCATCTTTGTCCGGAGTTCATCCTGGAGAAGAAGACTACCGTTATCGGACATAACTCCCTTGGTGCTAGGACTCAGTATGCGCGGGACTTCCAAGTGGTATTGTCTGAACCTTATCATTCCCTTTTACTTTTGCATCCTGTGACTGAAAGTATTGTTCCCTTTTCCTTATTAGTGCTGCTTGAGACGCTTTGCCTCAGGGGATCGCAGTGGGGATCTTATCGATCTTCGTCGCTCAAAGAAAAGCCAACCCGACGACGTCATCCTTCCAGAGACGCCCATGGATGAAGAAATCCAGCGAGCGATTTTGAAGAAACTTTAACTTTTCCTTGCCCCACATGTCAAAGCGAAAAAGAAGAGGGGTGCAGGTCCCTCTTCGGCTGATGATTTGGTGACGCAGCCATCGAAACGCTCGCGAAATGAGCCAGTAGTGAAGAAAACTTCTTTTGCCAAGAGAACTATTTCGAAGAAGGGGGCCACCCCAGAATCAGGGGCAGACTTTGTTGCCAGGGAGGAGGAAGAAGGTGAGATAAAGTGGCATATTAACAAGGCAAGTTAATGTGTCAATACTCATTTTTTTTTGTTACTTCTGCTGCAGATGATGATAGTCCCTTAAAAGGGCCGGTGGTTATGACCGAGGAAGAGGCCATCAAAGAATTCAGACATATGGCTGAGGAGAGATCCTTAAAAGAAAAGCTATCAGAGGAAGAGCGAATCGAGATGGATAAACAGAAAAGTCTCGAGGATATCGCCAAGGAGAGCTCTAGAGAGCGAAGACCACGCACGCGATCAACCCGTTCGCGCACACCTCGTCCATCTCCCGGAACTTTGAATGAATTGCATCAAGCTCAACTAGCCCTTCATGAACTCGTCGATGATGAAGACGAAGAAGGTAAATTTTTTAAATTTTCTTTATCCAACCATGAAATTGTGATTGGCGCATTGTACCATGGTGTGCCTATATATGTAAGTGGATAAGGGATCAGTGTGGGGAATCCTCAGGTAACCCCTTTGGCAACACGCACCAAACTCATCCCGCTTCACTCTTCTTTGAGCCAGGCTTTAATGTCTTTATCATAAGCAGATCACGCTAGGCTAAAAGGTGTTGATGATAATCTGCAACATGCTTATTGCGCGGACACCCCATATAAGTGGGGAACCGCCGCTTCAAATGCTGGTAGAGGTTTAATTTCCATTGTTTGTTGTTTCGAGAGTAACCCACTAGGTTTTGCAGAGCCCGACCCTTGCCCCTTGAGGCCTCGTCCCCTCAGAGCGCCATAGTGGTTCCTGAGCATGAAAATTTATATTGCAGGAGATTCGGAGCAAGGTCCGGTGGAAAAGGCTTCACTAATTGAAGGTAACGCTGATGCAGAGTGCCTCGAGTTCATTTCCGAGCAGGGGAAGAGGACCGGCGAAGGCAGGGGGATGATGCTGCTCCCATCACTCGAGCAATATCCCTCTCTTCGGATGAAGAAGATGCTGGGAGAGGAATAAGTCCTGAGCGAGCCCCAACGATTGTGAGTTCTAGACAGGATGCTTCTCCTAGGGAAAGTGCTGGAAGGGTCGAACGCGATGCTGAGTTGGGTGAGCATGCCACCCCTGTTAAGGAAAGTATTGCAGGAGCTTCTTCAACTTAACGCGACGCTCTTGATGATGGCGGGCTTGGGTCAACTGGGCGCGATGCTCCTGTCGCGAGTGTTTCGGGAAGTGCTGCTGTCACAGGGGGCGTTGATTTTGATTTAGATGCCCTTTTCTCCAAGAACCCATGGGAGGTCTGGGGCTCACAGGTTGCAGACCCTGTTGTCATGGCCCAGAGGAGTTTTGTAATTCCTGAGGCATACTTTGCACGCTAAGCTCATGCTGATTAGAGGATGGTCAAGGCAGCTGGTTCTAACTCGCAAGCAGCGGCTCCTATTGCCCCTCTTTGGCAAATTATCGAATACACTGGTAAGGCCATTGCACTCTTATTCATGATACTTAGTCGTTGAACTCATGTTTTTGGTGAGTGTTTCGCTCTTGTTTCCACGTGTACAGATATCGACCAGGATTGTCTTGAATGGCTAATGAAGGTGCGCCTCTCGTATCCAAGAAAATTTTCAGGAGTGCTGGAGCTACTGCCCGGGCACAGAGAGGTTTTGCTCAAGGAAATGACTGCCCTTTTGGATAAGGTGTATAGGAAAACCCCCGCAAGCACCACAGTTGAAAGTGCCCAAAATCTCCTTGCAAGTGCGGACGAGCTTCAAGAAATCGCAGCAGGGCAATTGGATACGGGCTTCCTCATACAGAGGTTAATCAGGATCCGCAATTGTGCTCAACTCAAGTCTGAGTGCTCTGGCTATAACGAAGAGGAGGCCACCCTTCAAGAGCGCAAGGCAGAGCTGGAGAAAGCCCTTAGAGAGTTAGAGGAAGCTGACAAGCGTTATAGGGACAACAAGGCTCGCTTGGAGCAATTGGCTGCCAAATCTATTCACCTGTCGGCAGGAGATTCCCTTTTGAAAGACCTCTTCACGGATTAATAGTTAAATTTGGCAACAACTCTTTCTTTTGAACTACTTTTGATGTAATCCTTACATGCTTTTTGTGGCCGCGCTCCTTAGATTGCTCGAGCATGTCCTGTTTTTACGCGCGTTGGTTTTGCGTACTTTCAAATACTTTCTAGTTGGTTCCTGTTCATGAATGCGAAGCTTTTTGTGTCTGCTCCTTGTAGGTAAATAGCATCTTGTTTTAAACAGATAGGCTGTCATAGGCCAAGCTTTCACGCGTGTCTAGTTGCTGCCTAAAGAGGCATGCTTACACTAGACTTAATTATTTTTGCCGCTATCGAAGATAGATAGGCTTACGCGCATGTATCATGTTTTGCTATAGCTTAAAACTGAATATCTCAGGACTTTTGGTGAGTCCAGACTATTTTAGACCTTTGTAGGCTCAAGTCCCCATGAGCCGCCATTTTTATCTGAACTATCGTGCCGCCATGGTATTAAATAAAGTTTGCTTGTCACACAGTGGGCCCAACCTTCATCATTTCCTAGGGCTACTGTATCTTCGTAGTCTTTAATAGGGTCATTGATTCTTGCTCATTTTCGAGGTGTTGCTGACTCAGCCGGGAAACTGAAGAGTCTCCTCTGAGTCCTATATAAACCCCCTTTCTTTGTATTTCATTTCTTCATAAGGGCTCCTGTGATTGACAAATGCCACCTCTCCTGAGTCCTCGCCACTCTTTTCATTTGTCTTTACCCCTTTTCACTATGTATCAGCTCTGGTCCATTCTTTGAATCTGTGTGTTGTGCTATAGAAATGACTCCTAAGGAATTAGCTGAAGAGGCCCATGATTCGCTTGGTCTTTTCGAAGGCCAGCTGTGTAAGCTCTTTCATTGGAATGAAGACATCTTTTTCTTCATCATGTTTGCAGGGGTCATCTCCGGTGGTCCTCCGGCGAAGAGTAACTTTGCGCCGATTCCTATACCAGTAAGTAATGAGTGGTGTGCATCTCCGTTGGTTCTTCATCGGAGAACTATTTGCCACCATTGTTTCAACCAGGGAGCAACAAGTGGGTGTGCTCCTTTCTTACACACGATTAGCTTCCTACCACATGAGTTGTTCTCCCACTTGTTCTTCACATCAGCAACCTTCATGGCTTGAAGTTCATCTGGATCCGTACCATGTCAGGGCTATGAACAAGAGCTCTGTTGTGGTCGAGGACGTTGACGGCAGCATCAAGTTTCGTAGTTTTAGAGTTATGTAGGAAAGTTCCTTGAGAACACTTCGATTTTTGGTTGCAAAATTTTTTCGTTGTAAGCCTTGCTTTAGGATGCTATCTAGACAGATAAACTGTAAGCCGCATTTAACTGTTGTGAAAGTATGTTTTGCATTCGCTGTTTTGTCTACTACGATAGACCTTTAACTCGCGTGTTAACTTGCTATTCAATCGAACAAATAGAAGGGTTTTGAGTGAATTGATATCTAGACAGATAGTCTTTTTTCGCGTTTGGCTGCTATCTAAACAGATATGCTTTTTTTTTGCTGCTATCTAGACAAATAGGCTTTGGTCACTTTTGGCTGCTATCTAAACCTATAGGCCTTTTGTTTTTGCTGCTATCTAGACAGATAGGCTTTGGTCGCGTTTGGCTGATATCTAAACAGATTGGCTGTGTTTTTGCTGCTATATAGACATATAGGTTTTGGTCGCGTTTGGCTACTATCTAAACAGATAGGCTTTGTGCTTTTGCTGCTATCTAAACAGATAGGCTTTGGTCGCATTTGGATGCTTCTAAACAGATAGGCTTTGTGCTTTTGCTTCAATCTAGACAGATAGGCTTTGGTCGCGTTTGGCTGCTATCTAAACAGATAGGCTTTGTGCTTTTGTTGCTGTCAGGAGGTTGATGATTGACATAATAGCTCCCCTAGGGAAAATCTATCGCTATTAATAGAACCCTCGTGAGGGGAAATCCAGGAGTGTACAATGTTAATTGCAAACCATAGTAAAGATAAGGCTAGAAACAGTACCGTTGCATACCGGTTGGTGGTGGTAGTCCCGTGGCATCCTTCAGATGCGGTAACACTTCTTGCCATTGGAGTAGAAACTTCCCACATGCTTTCCCTCCTTAACATGCCCGATGACCCTCTTCAGGGTATAAACACTCTTGTTGCAGGCAACCCTGGGAAATTCTTCCCTTGCGGATTTCTTCCCTTTAGGCTCCTCTTGCATCACCATTACTCCGTATGGTGACTGGATTTTGGAATCTTCCCACTTAGGTAGGGGGGTCGACTGAAAAGGAGCTGGAGTGGCTTCATCTACCATATCTATAAATCATACAGCCTGGGAAAGATGTGCTTCGTCTAGATTGAAGGGGTTCACCGAGGCGGGAATTGCGACCACCCTATCTTTCCAGATGGCTTTCATTACTTGGTGAGTCGTAGAAGGTACGGTGTCGAAGCCATGAATCCATGCTCGACCAGTGATCATGTGGTAAGTCGTGTCAGCATCAATGACGTGGAACTTGGCAGAACAGCTAATCTCCCCAATCTGGATCCTCAAGCGGATCCATCCCACAATCATTCGGGAATCACTTCCAAAACCCATCAATGGAGAAGGCCTCTTTACGATCTTGCTTTGCGAGACTCCTGCCAGCTCCAGGGTGCTAAGTGGGATCACATTTACCGCGGCTCCTCCATCAAGAAAGGCCCTTTTGAACTCAACGTGGTTAATAGTGGTCATCAAGTACAGTGGCCTTTGATGATTAACATCAATCTTCTTGTCCGACTCGTCGAATGTCATGACCAAACCCCTTGATCGTGCGGCCCTCACGACCTTACCATTGGAGATGACCAATTCATCCCCATGGTATTCGGTCACCCTCAAGATTGCCTTTGTCACCTCATGCCTGCAGTTATTCGAAAAGTTCATCTCATCGAAGAATTTAACAAACTTGGCAGAGTCTTTCATTCGCTCAGCACGCGAATCTTCTGTTTCAATGTCGTAGTCCTCATCCTCATGGATTTCCGCGACTACTGAGGCCTTTGTGTCCATGATCGAGATCATGGCTATCTCCTTTCCTTTGGGCTCCTGCCTCATGTGAGACGACAGGGGGTTGCTGCGCACATCTTTGGTTGGCTCATCAACAACCAACTGACCCTCCTTTATCTTCCTGTCTACTAACCACATGAGCTTTTTGCACTCCCTGGTTGGGTGCAGTACCTGCCCATGGCACTCGCACCACCTTGGATCTTGTAGCTGGTCTCTTGTGGGTTTGTTCTCCAAGGCTGGTAAGATCCCATCTTTGCGCCATCTCTTGCAAAGATCTATTGCATCTTCAATCGAACAAGGCAAGGGTGGTGCCTTCTGGGGCGCGGGCCGTTGTTGTTTGTTGGGGGATGAGACTGCATGTACACAGACGTCGCGCGTTCGTTGTAGTTAAACTTTCCAACCTTCAAGCTGGGATTCGTCTGTTTACGCTCACTGGCATCTCTTTTTCATCGTTTCCACCAAAGGCTCCACATTCCTGGTGCTTTCAATCAACCTCGAAAAAGTGGGAATATTCAAGTTGATCAGCATGCCCTGAAGACATATTTCCACCAGTCGGCTTTCCAGGATGTCGTTGACGCATTCCAAGGACTTGGCCCTCAATCTCTTGGTAAAAACAACTCCCTCCTCGTCATGCCTCTCGTACATGCGGGAGATGGATGGTGGTGACCTTTTCTTCTACTTGGAAGAATTTAGTGTAAAACTTCTTCCCCATGTCATCCCATGTATTGAAAGATCCTGCCTCCAAGGTCCTGTACCACTTGTATGCGACAGCCCCCAGATACTTAGGAAACTCACGCATCAACAGCCTGGTGTCAACTCCATGTGGGCCCATCATGTTAACGAATCGCATCACGTGTTCGTGCGCATTCCCACTGACTTCATCGAATTTCTCCCACTTGGGTGCCTTGTACCTAACAGGATTGGGCATCAGGTAAATGTCTCGCGGGATGGGAGGCGCGCTGTCAACCTTCAGGATGACGGTATCTACGAAGCTCTGATTCGCGATGATGCTGTCTATTCGTTGTTCTAGAGCTGCGAAACCTGGGATGTAAGGCATGCTTGGATCATAAGGAGGTGGAGGTGGGGGCGCATGGCTCCCTAAAGCTCCACTTGCGTGCAAAGACACCGCCGAATATGGCGTAGGGTTTCCCGCCTTCATCAGGGACGAACTCAACGGAAGCCCCGGTGCCTGAAGCCCAGGGCCACTGGAAAGAGAGGATTGGGCAACAGATGTGTGCACTATAGATGTGATTGCCGCCCCTGGTAGAGGCAACTAGGCAGTCGATGGTGGGACTGAAGCTCCTTGAACGACGTTTTGGGCTAACCTTCCCAAGATTGTCATCATTTGAGCAATCTCGGTGGACTAAGCCTGCATGATTTGGGTTTGACTCTAGATTGTGGCTTGGAGTGCCTCTAGAGAGGGTCCACTGTCGGAAGCTGTTTGAAAACGAGCATTGGTGTTGACAATAGTTTTAAGTGTTCCTTCGTCCCTTGAGGTTTCCTAGTTGGAAGGAGACCGGTCACCATCGTGAATGTTTCCATCGGAAGACATTTTTGTAGGTTTCGAAGGATTGAAGCTCTGAAGATGGGTGTTCACGTCGGGTTCACCAAATTTTGCGCAGGGAAATCCTTCGGAGATATCCAAGTGTGCACCTCAAGTACGGAATAACAACACAGAGAGATGTAAGGTTGTGTGTAGGGAGAGAGTAAGCAATGGTAACTGTGAGAGAGAGAGACAACTTAATGACAGAGCTTCGGTAAGTCCAGAAGGTCTCGTGTAGCTGGATTGCACTAGTGTGTCGCAACGGAGGGATAACGATCCTATATAAAGTGGGGAAGTGACCGTTGTGAGGGGGTTAATGCACCATAAATGGCGGCTTAATGTGTATAAAGATATTTCGAGAAAATCTGTGAGTGTGTTTTCCGTCACTTTTCTTTTCCTCCATTAATGTCTTCCTGATTTTCTCCCTGCAAGTTGGAAAATAAAATGCGAAGGAAATATGAGCACTTAGGCTAAATGATGAACAATTAGAGTAAAAAGTAAAAAAGTAATTTATTGCTATTAGTCTGTTTGACTTTATTTAAAATATGTTATATGCATTTACATAGACATATAAATAGCTATACGCTAGTGTTACATAAATTTTTGGTTCTAACAAAATAAATTTCAGATGCTAGTCATCTACATGAATTTATGGTCGAGCTGAGTGGATACCTGAAGCTGAATTGTAATACCGCTTCAATGATCTTTTCGTTAATAGTATTTATGCACTTTCAAAATGTACGGTCTGCTGGTTAAATTTAACGAATGTATTTGTTGGTGAGTTAATTGAAATAACAAAACAAGGTAACTCTCATACCCAATTTATATGTGTTTGTTCAATTGTTCTATTAAAGAAACAGATATGGGATCAGTAAAAATAAGATTAAATATGTTGTAACCTGATTTCTTGAGGATTTTTGACATAATGTTAATGATGTTATGGATCCATTCAAGATAGATAGCTACACAGGTTTGTATTCTCTTTCGTGACAAATAAATAGCCAAAAAGGCATATGATATTTGCTACTCCAACATTAAGATTTGAGATTCTATTGTAACAGGTGAATACCGCATAGAAAGAGAAAAACATGCTCTAACAGTAAAATGAATTTATTCTGATTGTTATACAAGTTTTTAAAAAATGAATACTTTATAAAGATGAAAATGTGTAAAGTAAGCATAGCATGTAGATCATTTGTCAAAGTTATTTTTCTTCTTCTTGAGATATATGGTTACAATTAACAAATCGAGCAAAAGATCAAATATATTTTAATACAAGGACTGCGTAAAGATAAATAAGATGCAGTAGTATCACTCAAACGAAGAAACTAATTAATCTAACAATATAACATCTATAAGAAAACGTAAAAGACACATTATACAATAATTTACCCTGGGGAGACATTTGTCGTGTTTTCGGCCCCGAGAAGGAAAATTAAGAGTAAAACCCCACATGCTAGCACCTACACGTGATAGACTGTATATTGCACGAAACATGTGATACAAGATAGATAACGGGTTGCCCTTTAGAGCAGCTACTTACCACATTATCGTTTTCCTGCCGAGTTTATGTAATCTCTTGTGTAACACCCCACGCTTGTGGCAATTCAATCCTCGCTTGAATTTAGTCAGCAATAGCACACTAACTCCTCGATATAGTGACCTAAGATACACGGTGCCCCTCGTACAGGCGTGTAACCTAGGCTCCTCCGTCAGGTCATCAAGTGAACAACAATATCTCTGTTTAGTTCATGAGTGAACGCCTGTTTCAGATAGATATGAGTAGCACAATCTACACCTGTAGTATAGGTGACTTTAGACAATGCAAAAAGAATCCTAGACCTAACAAATACAAGAGACAAAAACTATATAATACAATGGTTGACTCTATACGTCCTGGTATAGGGGAAACAAATTCATATATGAGAGATTCAATATTAAACAGTTTAGGATAACTAATCTGGAAACAATATAGACTCTAGGATTAGTTTGAGAGAGACATCCTATTGTTTGGAGTATGTGAGATGTCTATAGAGAGGACACAGTCTAGAACACAGATCTGATGTCAATTCAAACTAAGAAAGAAGATGTAAGGAAATTGTTTAGTCTATGTAAACAATAAACGTATTCTAGACTCATGTGGACTAACAGAAAACTTATTCTAGATCAATAGAAGAAGATTGATCCAGAGACTCAATGAAAAACAAGATCAGCCTAGCCACTATTAATTCTAGAATAGATACATCTAATTTTTTCCATGTATTGAGTCTGAGTAAAGGTAGGGCTGTAAACGAGCCGAACCGAACATAATATAGCTTGTTTGAGTTTTGCTCATTTAACTTGCCTTCTAAACGAGTCGAACACGAACTCGAGTCGAACAAAAAAACATTGTTTGAGTTCTCGTTTAGGGCTCGAGTTGTTCGTTGTTCGGCTCGTGGCTCGTTTAACTAGTTCGTTTACGAGCTCGAATTCGTTTCGACGAACTAATATTTATCTTGAATATATATGATAAATATAATTCTTCAATTAAAATATCATTGGTTGATACTTACGATTTAATACTTACATAAAACAAATAACTTAACATGTATTAGTTTAGAGATATGCTTTATTTGTGTTAAAGATAGATTCAAAGCATCAAATGTTATATATAGTAATTATTAGATTATAGAATTATAGATTATAATTTATTATAACTTATAAAATTACCTTTCGGAATCATAATTAAGAGGTCAAATTCCTACTAAATGGAAATCATTCACTAATTACGCATGACTTTATGAAATTACCCATATAGAAGACAAAATAAATTATTTGCTTCTAACTATATATATAAATATATACTAAATAACTTGTTCGCGAACATTAACGAGCGAGCTCCTTGTTCGGCTCGTGTTCCGCTCGTTTAGGAAATGAACACATTTTCGTGTTTGAGTTTGTTTGATTAATAAATCGAATCAAACGCAAACGAGCTTTTACCGAATCGAACGCGAGTTGTTCACGAACGGCTTGGTTCGTTTACAGCCCTAAGTAAAGCTGAAGCTCCGATGGAGGAGAACCAGAAGCTGAACTGTTGGCCTAGAAAGGTGAATCGCCGGTTGGAAGCTCTCTCATGCTTGTGACTCAAACTTAGATGAGGTCTCTCTCCTCACTTTTTTCTAGAGGCTAACCTAATTCTGCTTCTACTGAAACTTAATTTTCTTTGAACCCTAGCCCTATGTTTATAGATAAGATTACTTATTTTCCAATAAAGAGAGTTCTAGAGACAATCAAATACGAATCCGAAATTTTAGAATAAATTAAATTTAAATCCATTTAAAGATTAAATTAAATATTAAATAAAAGAGCTTTAATTATTAATAAAATCTAATTTTCAAAAATAAAGATTCATTCTTATGTCCCAATTATAAAAATTTGATTACTATAAAAAAATTATCTATTTAGAAAATTAATTTAAATTATTTAGAATAGAAATTAAGCTGCCAAGTATTCTTTTTAATTATTATGAAGAGATTCTTCATCAATGTAAGTCGAATCTTCATTATAATATTTTGCAAATATAATAAAATCAATATTTCTGGCCAAAATTTATAGTGAAAATGATATGGCAATTTCTGAACTTCTTAATGTAATACAATCACCATATTAACTTTGATTTATTCTAACACTCCATCACATGTAAAACTTTAAGTTCATAAAGAGATTTAAAAGGTAAAACACATTCTTGTGATCATTATCACTATATGTTTTATTTCCACAAAAGATATATAAATACATATATATATATATATACATATACATATATATATTCTTAGGACAAGGAAAGAAATCATAAAGAATCACGACAAAAGAATAACTGACTCTGAAACTATCAAACGAGCTAGACACAAACTTAAAGAAGTTGTAGAGACACAATCTAGCCGCTCCTAGGAATGCACGGCCACCTAGGGACTCGTGCAAACTCTAAGACGCGCCATAGAGTTCATGAGTTTCTCTTTGGCCCTTTTCTCTTTTACATTGTTAATAGTTTAGTCCAAAAACACATGGATTGATGTTATATGAATAATCATACACCTAAGAATAACTTAGACTTTTAGGAATATTCATGAAACCTAAGGATAAAAAAAAACTTATAATTTTTGATGATTTCTTGCATAAATAGATTGAAGGAGTATGAATTTCCTACAAGAACATGGTTTAGCATTACAGAGTATCTAAATACAGAGACTCATATAATTTATAATAAACCTATACCATGAACTACACGATCTAAGCTATTTCACTCATGAATTGACAAACACTAAGAAACAGCCGATATCCTAGATTGAACATATTCTGACTCATCCTGTTTCAATTTCCCCTTTTGTCAATTCGAGGAAAAATCATCTTCTGAATTTCTATAATAAAACGAAATTTACTAGTCTTTATATTTTCATAGTCTTGCTCATCATGAATGCTCCAATCTTTGTCAACCAGGAATAAATCAACTTTGTCTTTAAAACTTGTCACATTCATGATTCATCATTGTTCTTTTAAATCCTGCATATCAAAACACTCCATACAAACTACTAAGTGTAACATGCATTATAACATAAAAATCATAAGAATAATAGCAAGCATGCATGATATCATTAGTAAGTATACATTATACCAATTGATATGATAGACATCATACATGTTTGATTCTGATATTCATATAGAATGCAAAAATTCAAAATATGAAAAAGGAACAATTTAGATCTCTAATCCAGTCAATCATCATAGTTGGTGTAGTGTAGAGTATATACAATAAAGTAGAATACTTCGATTGATTCATCATTTGGGAAAATCATCACATGACTCATAATCAATTGGAAACATCATCATTTACAATGAAGAATAATAACCAAATAATCAATCTCATGAGAAAAACATAAAAAGTTATTCCTTTTTCGACCTTTTAAATAAATTGAAACAATTCTCCTACAGATCAAAAGTATTCCCCTATTTGTCACAAGAAATTAAAAAAATGGCTATCAATTTAATTGAATGAAACTAACAACACTACAATAGATCCTGCTTTCAGCGACCAGTTTCCTTCCGACTACCAGGATTATGGTCTTTAAAAGCAGTACAAACATAGTTTTTTATCAGTTAGTCGTCTGTGACGCGTGTAAACTACGCGTTGCTGCGCAAGTGTACGGTCAAGTACTAAAGTGAAGTATTTAGGACCCCGAGTTGTCGAACCCACAGGGAGTTGAACTACTATTAACCAATCGTTAATCAAATTTTTGATACAAAGTAACCGGTAAAAAGAGTTTGAATGTTTATAAGTTTGCCACCCTCAATCAAGTGGCTCTACGTAACTAAGAACTGCAAATTAACTGAATAATAGTACTAAGAGTATGGAGAAAATAGATGATTTAGGGTCCCTAGGATGCTTAGTTGATTTTCGGATTCACTTCACAACATTTCACTCTTTCTTCCACCATATCAGATTATACCTGCAACATATATCTCTCGATCATGTATCACACTGTACTGTAATAAACAACAAATCCTTTCAGCCTAATGTTGCTAACCACACTAGTCTAATTGAAATGATAAAGGTACTTGCAAATGCTCTCAACCTTGCAAAGTTATCACTCTAGCATAATCAATTGAAACAATCCTCATATGATCACTCACATTCTTTCACCTCTCAGTTTCAAGAATATTAAGAGTGTCTTCCTACTCTTCACGAACCTAGGGTTGAGTTATTTTCATACACTCTCCTAGATAACTAACATGATATGGTTGATCAAGCCTCACATGCTAAGAATTAAGGACTCACGTAGAAGAATAGAAGAAATCAAGAGTGAAATTAAGCTTTAAGCATGAAGTAAATCCATGAATCCATCAATCAACCAAGTAAACCCTAGTTCTCCATAATCACCTAGCTATGAGTTTAGCTAGACATGAAATGTCTTGACAAAATCATGTTCTCCATAGAAAATAGTACACGATATGAAGAAAAAGAATCAAACGATGAAATCCTTGAAGATGGGGCGTGAATCCTCTCTTCCTTGAGTTTTCTAGTCGTTCTCTCTCTCTCTCTCCCTTCTGCGTGAATATCTTATTTTCCAGGCCTTCATCACATCTTTTAACCAGCTGGGGCGAATTTTCAATGTACTTTGCTGAAACTGCAGTTCAGCCCCTCCAGTTTGTAATTCCCGTCCGGAATTGTGAGCTGATCTTGCGCAGGCCATTACTCTCTCATCCGGACTCCGATTAAGCTCTGTGACCTATCGTTTGAAATTTCTTTAAGTCTACTTTCATTTGGAACTGGTATCACTCCCAAATTCATTGTATATTTTCCTGAGGATTGAGAATAGTGAAGGTCGGTCATTCTAGCTCCTCCAACTTTGCTTCTCTTCGTTTCACTTGAACTCCCTTTGTTACTGAAGTTCGTTCCATGCCTCCCAGCAACCGATTAGCATCCGTTTCTGTCAAAACAGCATGAACAAACATACCAAGCGATTATATTTGACAAACAACAACTAAATATGCTTCGAAAACGCCCGGACTAACATTATAGTGCATATGAAG
The DNA here is from genome assembly GCA_023055425.1 of Linanthus parryae. Lineage (NCBI taxonomy): Eukaryota > Viridiplantae > Streptophyta > Magnoliopsida > Ericales > Polemoniaceae > Linanthus > Linanthus parryae. Next base: position 164,239,452 of record JALGPY010000002.1, on the reverse strand, counting down.
CATCAAGTGATAAAACACGACATATTTTCAACAATTTAGCTCAAATATCTCATGAGAATGTGGAAATCCATGATAATATATAGATCCTAAAAGGCAATATCAAATTCCCCCACACTACCTTCTTGCTCGTCCCGAGCAACAATGACGCTCAAAACCCCCACACTTGAGACATTGCCTACTTACCACAACCAAACCAACATACCCCACCGCTTTGCATATTTTACTTTCCGGTAGACAACACGACTCGTGACTCAATACACAAAGACATGACTATGCAAACTACATGATATGTACAATGCAACTCAAGTATGTACAATGCAAGGAATTAAAGAACATCTTTTTTTTCTTGTTAGAGATTGAGAAACCTCTCCATCATTAACCAAAAATGATCAAATCGTCACAAGCTCATTTTTATATTTTTAAAAACACATAGCACGAAATAAGATATGTGATCCTATGCACAAACTCGCTAAGGCGTCCCCAAAACATCCACCAAATCATACCAAGACACGTAACGTCTTTTGATTCAAAGCGTCTAGGCATTTCAAGTTTCTAAGTGACCCTCCTACGCCAAGTCATTTGAGGTTTTCAGACCCTCTTAGCCGTTATTGCTTTTGAAATACAAATTATCACATTGACGGGAGACACAACTCCTGTGTAATACGGCTTGACTTTAGTTTCCCTCTTAAGCTCTACAATGGATTGAATTCAAATTCTCCGCGCACACAGAAGCACATTAGGTTGTTTCACCTTTAAGCACAATTTTCTTTTAGATTTTTCATTTCTTTTTTATTTCCACCTTTGTTTTTACAACCGTGCAATAGAGCTTAAGAGTGTGAGATTTTTAGGATTTTCTCTTAGAACCACCTGAAGGGATGGTGGTGTACACTACTGTGGTTATATGTAAATTTTAGCTGATTATCTATGGTATACTGGTTATCTATCTAGTATTATTGTCTATTGTATATGCATTTTGTGGTTATCTAATTTTCATAATGAGTGGCATGAAAATCTATACAAGACTGTAGGTTTTGTCTTTCATTAAGGGGGAGATTGTTGATTCAAAGACCCTTGAATGTGTTTTGGATGGTAATTGTTTTTTGTGATGAAAGACAAAGACATAAGCAGAAAAGCATTTCAGATACTCTAAGGTCTTGAGATACTGACAGAGCTTCAAAGCCTCGAGAGTTGTTTTATCCTGCTATAGGTTCTAACAGTTCTGTGTTGCAGATTGGTTATCTGATTATACAGATCACGGATTTACTGCATATACTTATAGTTTACACTATTTACATATCTAACACAATTGCAGATGATCGAAACAAGAAGAATCAAAGTTTTCTGGGTTTAACTTTGAATATCTGTGAAGCTCTCCAAGGCCTTGAGATGTTCCTTGAGCTGCTGACAGTTTTTACAAAACTAAGTTGATTCTTTCTTGCAGGTTGTGATTCTTATTATTGTGATTATTCATTGACTTCTAAGAGTCTTAAACTTGTTTTTCATGATTTATATGTATTAGAAGTTAAACAGATTACTGTTCTAATCTTTTAACCAGTTTTATCAGAAACTGGAAAACCAAACAGCCATAGCACTGTTATCTTTCTGGATTTTGTTGTTGATGTGTTTTAATATTGTTGCAGCTATGTTAAACGTGCAAGAAATTTATTAACAAACTCCAACGGATATCCACTTAGAGCTGTTTGAATTTCAGTTGAAAACTGAAGGAGGATTTATAGGAACTGAGATCCTAAAATCTCTCAATCAGTTGCAACTGTGGATAAAAGAGACTGGTTTTAATTTTGAAGAAATAGAGAGGCTTGCAGAATACTCGGAAAGGTGTGACAAATTCTTGGGAGATCATTCATTCAAACACACAAGGATTCAAGCTTCAAACCAGATTCTAGAAATCAAATCAATCCAGTTTCCAGAAGAACATATCCAGGCTTCAATAGCTTATTTCTTCTACTGTGTTCTTCACTTGTTTTGTAATCTGTGTATCTTTTAATTATCTTAAACCTCACTTAACCTAGTGGTTAGTTGTTCAAGTGAACAACAAGATGTTCTTGTTGGCTCAACAGTTAGTAGATGGAACTAGATATGTTTGGAACCACAAGCTGTATAGGTGTAAGGGAAATCACTTAGGCTTGAAGATCTAGGGTTGTTTCTGTGTGAGTAATAAGAAGTGTTTGCCCAATCCTGGTGGGATTAGATCCCCTAGGCAGAGATTAGGTCCATTGGTACTGAACTCTATAAATTGCTTTGTGTTCTTTACTTTTCAGTTTGATTATTATCTGCAGCATACAACTCAAATCAAACTAGGGTTCATAAGCTGTTTAGAACTGATGATAATTTAAGGCCTTGAAGCTTTCTATTTTGCCTTTGAAAGTTTCAAACAGTTTTCTAAAATCTCAAGGCCTTGAGATTTGAGTTTCACACAAAGCTAATCTGTGAGTTTTGCAAAAAGTTTCCATACTCTATTCAACCCCCCCCCCCTTCTAGAGTATTTAGGTCCTGTAATTAGTCTACATTACACACTTTCAACAAGCTTTCTGGAACCAACTTACTAGACTGGTATAGGAATTTGAGAATTATTCTCAAGCAAGAGAAAATATTGTACATTCTATAGGAGGAAGTTCATGAGGGTCCAGATAATAATACCCAAGCAGCTCTAAATACATATCAGAAGATCGTTGACGATGCTAATGATGTGGCCTGCCTTATAGTTTGCACCATGAGCTCAGAGCTTCAGAAGCAACATGAGAACATGGTTGCGTACGATATGACCGCACACTTGAAGCAGCTCTTCGAAGAGCAGGGGAGGGGTGAGAGGTATGAAGTATCCAAGGCATTGTTCAAATATCATCTATCAGAAGGAAACCCTGTGGGACCTCACATACTGTGCATGTTCGGGTACTTGGAAAATCTCACACGCCTAGGGTTTCCGGTGGCTGAAGAGTTGGCCATTGATCTCATCTTGAAATCGTTGCAGGCAGGTATGGACAGTTAATTATAAACTCTTACATGAATGAGATCAACAAGCCTCTGCTAGATCTGCTCAATATGTTGGGGACAGCTGAACAAAGCATTAACAAGGAAAAGGGCAAGGCCATAATGATGGTGCACAAAGGAAAGGACAAGCGAGTTGCCTCTACCTCCAAAGGGAAAGGCAAGTCAGTTTCAAAACCAAAAGAAGTTGCCCTTAAACCTGCCGGAGGCGTTGCTAAGGGAGTGACGAAGGGTGAGTGTCACTACAGCAGTCAGCCTGGACACTGGAAGAGGAACTGCCCAAAGTATCTGGAGGATAAGAGGCTTGGAATAGTGATTCCACCACGACCAGACTTTTTTTCATAGATGTCAATTTAAATTTCTCTTCATCTTGGGTATAAGATACTGGATGTGAATCTCACATTTGCCGAAATAAGCAGTAGCTAAAGAGAACTAGAAGATTGGCTAAAGGGGAGATAGACATACGCGTAGGGAATGGATCAAAGGTTGCTGCATTGGTCGTGGGCGTGTACGAGCTATCTTTGCCTTCAGAATTAGTGTTAAAATTAGATAAATGCTATTTTGCGTCTGCTATGAGCAGAGACATTACTTCTATTTTTTGTTTGGACAAGGAAGGTTTTACTATTTCAATGAAGGACAATTATTGCTCCATTTATTTTGATAGTATCCACTATTGTAGTGCGCCATTATCTAATTGTAACACCCCCGATTTCCAGAGGAGCCGGAGACCGGGATGGTGCCCTCCGTACAGGGGATTTTACCCTTTCGTACAAGGAGTGGTAACAACAAACGAGTGAAACGAAACATCCAACTACCGATTCATTAAGATAAAAGTTTACAACATCTGTGACTGGTTCCAAACTAGACACCGAGTCTAACAAAAGATATCATACAACAAAAAGGCTCTTCGGTTAATTACTAAGCTCTATTGTTTGCATGAGAGAACAGATTTGTGATCACAGCGCGTTACCCCAAGCAACCAATCATATACCTGCGGGGAATTTAAAAGAAACACAAGGACGCAGTTTTTCGAGTATCAGTAAAAACTGAGTGAATATACAACTTAGCATGTAAAACAGAGTGGCTAGATAGGTTACGGGGTTTACGTTTGAAACACTTTAAACAGTATCAGAGTGTAAGTATAAACATCATAGTACGCGGAAGTTGGTGTTTCCAAATCTGAAAGTTATTATAAGTGCTCGATTCGTTTACCGAATTATTCAAAAGTTTCCAGCATGGAATGAAACAAGTCACGTTATTAGTTCGCAGTATCCAGGGGTGACCAGGGTAAATAGTAACGGATGATACTGGCGTGTAGGGGGTTCTGATAACCCAACCTCTCTGCCAAACGTTATGGATCGGATCCCCCGTCCCGCTAGTCATCATACAAATAGCTAACTAGACCTTAAGTGTCGACACCCCCTTAAGATTGTAAGTCAGAAGAATAGTACTAGATGCTAGACTCCAGCCTACGGCGAAAAGAGTCGGGGCGCACGGAGTCCCAAATCTTTAGGGACTGAAACCCAGGGAATCATCACCCGAAATAAGTTTAGGGGCTGAACCCAGGGGATTATCGCGGTATCTCTTTAGGGACCTGGCCCAGGGAATCATCACCCGATAGTAACGTAACGTAAAGTAACACGACGTAGGCGTATAGCACTGTCGTAGACCCAACTGGTTCCGGTATACGCGATTCTTTCACTTTACGTTATTAATGACTTCTGATTTAGAGACATTTGAACAATGAGATTGTCGATTCGAATACGAGAAGTAAAGTGAGGATATTAAAGCAATTAAATCGCGTTTAACAAATTTCAGAATAAAGTACGACAGTTATTTGAAAAGAAAACAAGTATAGTATGAGAAAGAACTTGGCACGACAGGTATATTTTGAGACAGAACATAAATCACGTTCGGACACGAAAGAAGACAAGTACACAACGCTAAGCATGAATACTCACCATGAGAGCCGTAGAGTGCTAGCTAGTCGCTACTCGGGAATAACGTTCGGATCAACTAGCTCGTCGAAGACATGCTCTACAATCATACACATAAATTGCTAATCACAAACAAGTTCAGTCGGCAAACGTTTGAGATGCACGTGTCCTATTTGATATGCAAGCGGAAGCCCTGAGTAATTATGAACAACTAATTTATTTTTACATTATTAAACTCTCGGTTGCTAACAAGTCAGAAATATCCGAAACGATTTATAAATTTAAGTAATAAACTTTCAAGAATATAAACATATTTATATTCTAATTATGATATTTAAAAATAATAAGAAAAATAGAATTCCAATTTAAAATCAGATCTTATAATTGAAAATGTGATATATCTAATTAAAGAAATAATTCTTAATATATCATAATTATGATTTAATCTACAAACAATTTATTTTAATTTAAAAGTCGATAATATTTAATTTAAACGGATTAGTTTATTGATAAAAACGAATAATATCGATATTTGTAAACATTTTAAATCTCACTATTTATTTACATAAAACGAAGTTGAAAAATATTTAATATCTAAACAATAGTATTTATCGATTGCATAATTAGAAGTATATAAACAATACATTTTTATTTAACTTATTTTTCAAGAAAAAAAAAGTGTAACATTAAAAATAGTAACTTATGCTTATTTGTAAAAACATTAATTACAAATTATTATAATATTTATTTAATAATTATATATATAATTAGCAAAATTTAAATAGCATATAAACTAATTAACTAAAAGCTATTAAAATAAATAAAACAAGTTATATGAAATACACCTATTTTCCCCAAGAGTTGAACAAGGTACAAACACTCCGCCTAAGTTTCAGAAAAAGACAAAATAATCCCCCTGAAACAAACCCACTGTAAACACCGTACATCACTCAACTCCAACCGATCAAACATGAATCCTAGCTAATCCAAATACGATTTTGATGATCAAAAACAATTCAAGATGTGATTAAGAGCTTGCCCACGCGAAGAACGACGAAAACGGTGGAGAAACAAGGCGGTTCGAGTTCGTCGCGGCGGGTTCGGCGGCGGCGGGTTCGGCGGCGGCGATCGACGGGACTGCTCATAAGTTCAGAGACTTGAGAATGGAACAAAAAATGGGCAGACTCAACCGTCTTCCGAAAAGAGATGCGGCTGTGTTGAAAAGACAATTATTTCACTTGCAAACATATAACATTTTTACCCAAAGCAAGTTCGCCACCAACTGTAGCGGCACTGTCCGCTAGAATTTGTCCCCTTTTAATGCATCTACCCTGCTGAACCTGGGGTTTTTGATGCATACAAGTATTTTTGTTAGAACGTTGATACATAACTAATGGAATCTTTAAAGTATCGCCATTTCTCAATAAAACGATATTGTCAGTATTAGTATGGATGCCTTCGGGCTTGGCTTGGAGGCTTCGTGCGCTCCTCGGGAGCTCAGGAATGCAGAGGAATTGAGAAACGGGCCTGGGTGTGCTCGAGGAAGCTCGGCCCCAAAACCCGCCGGTTTTAATGGCCGACCGGCGGTGGTGGTGGCTGCGGCTACTAGCTGCTGCTACTGCTGGTTGTTTCTGCTCCTGGTGGTTTAGCGAAGTCAGGGATAGGGAGAGAGAAGGCAGAGAGTTAGAGGTGATGGAGTTGGTGTTGGTGGTGGTGATCGGTGGTTGTGTCGGGGGTGGTTGTGGCCGGTTGTGTTCCGGCAAAACAGGGGGAGAGAGAGAGTGGGACAGGGAGATGGAGGTGAGGCAGAGAGATAGAGATACGAAGAGAGGAGGGACAGCAGGTGGAGGTTAAGGAGGTGGTGATGGCAGTGGTGTGAAGTGGTGCGGTGGTGCTTGTGCTGGGTTTGTCTCTCGGAAAAGCAGAGAGAAAACAGAGAGTTGGAGGTGGAGAAGATGAAGATGAAATTGTTATTGTTGTTGTTGTTGTTGTGTTCTGTTGAACATGAAGGAGGAGAAAGTGAAGAAGAGAAGAGATGAGGAGGTGATTGATGGTGAGTTTGATGGGAGGCTGTAGGGGCGGTGAAGTAGGCGGCAATTTGCAGGGAAGAAAATGATGAGAAACAGAGGAGGACAGTGAAGAGAAGAAAAGATTGGGTGTGGCAATTTCGCCCGTGACGCGGTGGTTCGGGTACGCAACGAGCAATTAAAACGCAGTGGTCAATTTAAATACGCGGCTTATATTTTAGAAACGCGACGACGGTTCTACAAGCAACAAGCAACTTATAAGATTAAAATAAATAAAACGATTTTCTTTGACTATCAATAACTAAAGTTGACTGATAAAAATAATTTCGACTGATAAATATAAATTTTGACTGTTAAAAGTATAATAGCTGATACAAAAAATGAGTTTGACCAATAAAATAAAGTTCGACTAATATTTTTAATATAAGTTTCAATGTTGATTTTGAGAAAAAGTACTAAACGATATATCTTAATAATATTTACTAAACATTTGAAATTTATAATTAACTTATTATCAAACTAAAATAAATTTATCTAAAAATAATGTATAACAATAACCTAGCTTATCAAAATAATTAAAAAAAAAAACAAATTAGTTAATCGCTACGAAATGAAATCACGCATTCTATCTATAACGTCTTATTACGACTAACACTAATATCACACAATACGATTCTCACTTTCTCCAAAAATATCTACGCCGTACAAAATCACTAAAGTAACCCTAGAGTAAAATTACGGGTTGTTACACTAATGGATTATACATCATTGATCTAAGCAAACCTTTCTATAACGTAAATACTAAGAGGATTAAAACTAATGATTTAAATCCTACTTACTTATGGCATTGTCATTTAGGCCAGATAAACGAGAAACTTATCTCTATACTTCAGAAGGATGGAATCCTAAGACTCATTTGATTATGAATCATATGAGTGTATTAGAAAAAATGACAAAGTCCCCTTTCAGTAAGAAAGGAGAGAGTGTAATACCCCGTAAAATATTTAAGGGTAAAATAGTAAATTGGCAAATTATATATAAATTTAATCGTAAAAGAAGAATAAAATAAAGTTGTGTAAATTATAGTTAAGAAAATTTGTGAGATTTTAAGAAATATTGAAGTAATATTTGTAAATAAATATGCAAGCAATTTATTAGTTTTAATCGTTAACGCGGGCATGACCACCGCGTAACTTCGTAGTTAGGTCACGCACAACAACTTAGTGTGACTTGCCACACCAAATAATTTTCCTAGGTGATTTGTCATCAGATTTTTCTTTCTCATTTGTCTTTTTCCCCTTTTGTTTTCTTCCTCTTATTCATCTTCAATTTTTCTTCTTCTTCTACTTTTATTCTTGCGGCAACCAACCCCCGACAACACCACCGCCACTATCACCATCACAGCTACTTTAACTCTCATATTTAAACACCTCACCATCACCAGTTCATGATCATCATCATCATCGTCATCGCCTTCTTCTCCATCTCCGGCCACCACCAACACCACCGTGGCCTCCATCTCTCTTCCTCTCTCCCTCTTTATGTCTCACTCCCTTCTCTGCACAAAAACAAAGACCCAACAGCAGCAGCCTTCATCACCATCGCCATCATCATCATAGTCATCTTCCTCACCTCCGGCGAAATCGCCGGCACCCCCACCGAGAGCACCACAACCACCAATACATCCTTCTTCTCCCCATTAGCTCTCTGTTTCTCTCCCTCTTGCTCTCTGTCCCAAAAACAGAGCACAAAGCAGTGGCCAACGGCCACCACCGTGCTACACCACCGTCGGGAAACGACGACCACCAACCACCACCACCACTTCGAAAAGCCCTCAGCTCTCTTCCCCATCCCTCTCTGCTCTGCCTTAGTTATTCTCCATCCCAAAACAGAGACGAAGGCAACAACAACAACCACCAAAACAGAGCACTGCCGCCGCCACCGTCGGCCATTAAAACCGGCGAAGGTTTTCGCCCAAGCCACCGGAGAACACCCACCACCTGAAATTGGGTCTAATCAGCTCCTAGAGGCTCGAACAAGACAGTAGGAAGCTCAGACGAACCCAGAACCGCCCCGATCGCCGGACTCGAGCCCCATCTCCGGCGCCGTCGTTCGGCGTTCGCGTAATTTTTGGCACCGGTACGCTCTACTCTTCACCCTGAGTTGATTTAGGTTGTCAAAAACGTATCTCAATGCTTAGATTCACGTTTAGATTGATCAACTTGAAAATTCATGCTCAGGGGGGAGGTAGTTGTATTTTTCAGGAACTATTTTAGTAATAAGAGGGGGGTAATTCTGTTATTTCAGTAAACATGGGGGTTTGTTCGTTATTTAGCAATCTGAAAATATAAAAATAAAATAAAATTAGGATTTTTAAAGTTTAAATTATTTTCTACACTTTCTAGCTATTATTTTAATTAAATAATAATAATAATAATAAAAATAATAATAATGATAATAATAATAATAGTAGTAGTAGTAGTAGTAGTAGTAGTAGTAGTAGTAGTAGTAGTAGTAGTAGTAGTAGTAGTAGTAGTAATAGCAATTATAACGATAGAAGTAGTACTAATAATAATAGTAATAATAGTAGTAGTAGTAATAGTAGTAGTGATTATGATAAATAGTAATAAGCAATAATAGAAATAGTAATAACAATAATAATAATAATAATAATAATAATAATAATAATAATAATAATAATAATAATAACAATAATAATAGTAATAGTTATAATAAATAGTATTAGGAGTAATAGCAATAGTAATAATAATGGAATAACAATAATAATAATACTAATTATAATAATAGAAATAATAATAGAAATAATAATAGTAATAATAATAGTAGTAGTAGTAGTAGTAGTAGTAGTAATAATAATAATAATAATGGAAGTAATAATAATAATAGTAATAATAGCAATATTAATAATATATATATATATATATATATAAATAGGGGCTAGTAAATAGAATTTATGTTCTTAAAAATAAGCTAGCTAGGAACATAATATAACTTGTAATTATTAATTTTTGGTTCATTTCAAATTAGTTAGTAAATAAGAAATATTTTATAACTTTAAATTTATGGCTTTCTCAATTAATAACGAACGTTTAGGTCTATTAATAAAAAGAATAATTTCTCATAACTTGTATTTTATCCACTAAAAATATTATGATTGGTTTTCATAATTAATCTTATAAATTTGATAAATAATTAGCTAAACTAATAATATTATTCATTAAATAAGTTATTGGTTTCTTAAAAATATTATTAAAGAAATATGAATAAATATATATATAGGGAAAATTAAGAAAGTACAAACAAAACTTGTTAGGCTTATAATAATTTACTATTTTGCATACTTGTAACCCGTGATCAAATAATCAGATATTACATGTAGGTGACAAGTTTGTAAACGAAGGTCACGTGACGTTCTAGGAGACTTTACGTGCTAAGGATCGAGGTAAGTAAATATGCCTAGCCTAGCGTTCCTAGCTCCTTTCGTGTCATGATATGATTTTTAATATTTGTCTCAAAATGTGTTTGGAAGATTTTACCATCAATTGGAGTGTTTTGACTTCGTCTTTGGGCTTATGGTATAGAATGGGATGTCAGACAGTTGGTGTTATTTGTCAGTGGAGGTGTGCTAATCGGAGTTCGTCATTAAATAAATTTCTGAGTCCTGGGATGCTGATTCTCTTATCAATTGATTATAGAGGTTGTACAATTTTATAGAGCTACCCTACATTTTGATTCGGTGGCAGTAGATGTTTCACATGATCTCCGGCAGATTCTTTGGATTGTCAAGTAAAAGACTAGTAGAAGTCATATCTTACTTTATGCTGGGTAAGTTGACCTCCGACTGAATGATCAGGGTAATAAATTCATAAGGAGTTCCGGGGACGTCACTCTCTAAGGGGGAGAGGATGTCACCCTTCGCCTAAAACCGTTTCGTGTCTAGGACATCAGTATCATTAAGCCAAGCATAGCATTAACATTCAGTGACTAAAACGAGTTGCAACATTACTTAATATTAAGAGTGCATTTCTTATGCGTAGGGAATACCAAATAGAGATTTTTCGGACAGAGAGTTCTTACTTAGCATCAGTATCATTAAGCCAAGCATAGCATTAACATTCAGTGACTAAAACGAGTTGCAACATTACTTAATATTAAGAGTGCATTTCTTATGCGTAGGGAATACCAAATAGAGATTTGTCTGACAGAGAGTTCTTACTTAGGCCAAGTTTACTTGAAAAATCGATTGCTCGCCAGGTGGTCTTAGTATCGCGATTATTCGTTGGATTATAGCTTCGAGGACGAAGCTCTCTTTAAGGGGGGAAGAATGTAATACCCCGTAAAATATTTAAGGGTAAAATAGTAAATTGGCAAATTATATATAAATTTAATCGTAAAAGAAGAATAAAATAAAGTTGTGTAAATTATAGTTAAGAAAATTTGTGAGATTTTAAGAAATATTGAAGTAATATTTGTAAATAAATATGCAAGCAATTTATTAGTTTTAATCGTTAACGCGGGCATGACCACCGCGTAACTTCGTAGTTATGTCACGCACAACAACTTAGTGTGACTTGCCACACCAAATAATTTTCCTAGGTAATTTGTCATCAGATTTTTCTTTCTCATTTCTCTTTTTCCCCTTTTGTTTTCTTCCTCTTATTCATCTTCAATTTTTCTTCTTCTTCTACTTTTATTCTTGCGGCAACCAACCCCCGACAACACCACCGCCACTATCACCATCACCGCTACTTTAACTCTCATATTTAAACACCTCACCATCACCAGTTCATGATCATCATCATCATCGTCATCGCCTTCTTCTCCATCTCCGGCCACCACCAACACCACCGTGGCCTCCATTTCTCTTCTTATCTCCCTCTTTATGTCTCACTCCCTTCTCTGCACAAAAATAAAGACCCAACAGCAGCAGCCTTCATCACCATCGCCATCATAGTCATATTCTTCACCTCCGGCGAAATCGCCGGCACCCCCACCGAGAGCACCACAACCACCAATACATCCTTCTTCTCCCCATTAGCTCTCTGTTTCTCTCCCTCTTGCTCTCTGTCCCAAAAACAGAGCAAAAAGCAGTGGCCAACGGCCACCACCGAGCTACACCACCGTCGGGAAACGACGACCACCAACCACCACCACCACTTCGAAAAGCCCTCAGCTCTCCTCCCCATCCCTCTCTGCTCCGCCTCAGTTATTCTCCATCCCAAAACAGAGACGAAGGCCAAAACAGAGCACTGCCGCCGCCACCGTCGGCCATTAAAACCGGCGAAAGTTTTCGCCCAAGCCACCGGAGCACACCCACCACCTGAAATTGGGTCTAATCAGCTCCTAGAGGCTCGAACAAGACAGTAGGAAGCTCAGACGAACCCATAACCGCCCTGATCGCCGGACTCGAGCCCCATCTCCGGCGCCGCCGTTCGGCCACCCGACCCGATTCAATTCTTGACTGATTCGCGTAATTTTTGGCACCGGTACGCTCTACTCTTCACCCTGAGTTGATTTAGGTTGTCAAAAACGTATCTCAATGCTTAGATTCACGTTTAGATTGATCAACTTTAAAATTCATGCTCAGGGGGGATGTAGTTGTATTTTTCAGGAACTATTTTAGTAATAAGAGGGGGGTAATTCTGTTATTTCAGTAAACATGGGGGTTTGTTCGTTATTTAGCAATCTGAAAATATAAAAATAAAATAAAATTAGGATTTTTAAAGTTTAAATTATTTTCTACACTTTCTAGCTATTATATTAATTAAATAATAATAATAATAAAAATAATAATAATGATAATAATAATAATAGTAGTAGTAGTAGTAGTAGTAGTAGTAGTAGTAGTAGTAGTAGTAGTAGTAGTAGTAGCAGTAGCAATTATAATGATAGAAGTAGTACTAATAATAATAGTAATAATAATAGTAGTAATAATAGTAGTAGTCATTATGATAAATAGTAATAGCAATAATAGAAATAGTAATAATAATAATAATAATAATAATAATAATAATAATAATAATAACAATAATAATAGTAATAGTTATAATAAATAGTATTAGGAGTAATAGCAATAGTAATAATAATGGAATAACAATAATAATAATACTAATTATAATAATAGAAATAATAAAAGAAATAATAATAGTAATAATAGTAGTAGTAGTAGTAGTAGTAGTAGTAGTAGTAGTAGTAGTAGTAGTAATAATAATAATAATGGAAGTAATAATAATAATAGTAATAATAGCAATATTAATAATAATAAAATATATATATATATATAAATAGGGGCTAGTAAATAGAATTTATGTTCTTAAAAATAAGCAAGCTAGGAACATAATATAACTTGTAATTATTAATTTTTGGTTCATTTCAAATTAGTTAGTAAATAAGAAATATTTTATAACTTTAAATTTATGGCTTTCTCAATTAATAACGAACGTTTAGGTCTATTAATAAAAAGAATAATTTCTCATAACTTGTATTTTATCCACTAAAAATATTATGATTGGTTTTCATAATTAATCTTATAAATTTGATAAATAAATAGCGAAACTAATAATATTATTCATTAAATAAGTTATTGGTTTCTTAAAAATAGATATGTGGATAAATGTTAGTATTTAAATATTATTAAAAGTTTATGGACTTAAACTATGAGTTTATATATAATATTAACATTTAAAATATTATTAAAGAAATATGAATAAATATATATAGGGAAAATTAAGAAAGTACAAACAAAACTTGTTAGGCTTATAATAATTTACTATTTTGCATACTTGTAACCCGTGATCAAATAATCAGATATTACATGTAGGTGACAAGTTTGTAAACGAAGGCCACGTGACGTTCTAGGAGACTTTACGTGCTAAGGATCGAGGTAAGTAAATATGCCTAGCCTAGCGTGCCTAGCTCCTTTCGTGTCATGATATGATTTTTAATATTTGTCTCAAAATGTGTTTGGTGATATATCTGCTTTTACTTGAGATTGTTTACGACTTGAAATGTTTTCTTGAAATCCTCACACAATAATAATAAAACGTAATAACGTAAAGTGAAAAGAGTTGTACGGGAGAAACTTATTATTATTGTCGTGTTGACTTCGGTCACTCGACCCCTATTATTTTAACCCGGTCGCAACCTGCCGGGTGTCTCCATATACTCACCCCTCTGGCCGCAAAAAGTCTTTGGGGGCTGCCGGTAGTCAAGGTCATGGTAGCTAGTGATAGTATAGTAGATCTTTCCCCGTATCAACAAAGTTAAAAAAGACTTTTCTACAAGACAAGGAAGTTTATGAATAGAAAGAAGAGATAATCGGGATATCACTCCCCGCTACAGAGTAAGAAGGAAAGTTTCAAAGTTAAGAGTTTGTTTACATTTTCATCGAGTTACACTTTTATGACTTATTCCTCCTTATGCTTTGACATGAAATAAAATATTGCTCTCTCATCCGTTTTACAAGCTAGGGTGTTTACTTACTCAGTACTTTATGCTGATTTTAGAAAACTGCGGTCTTTGTTTCCTTCCCCCGCAGGTTTAGATGAAGAGGATTATGGCATGACCGGGTACGAGACTCACTAAGGAGGTTCCGTCACAGGTTGTAAAATAGTATGAGTAATGTTTAGCATAATGTATGATAGAAACGTATGAAAGACTCGAGGAATTTTTGTAATGTTTAATAGCATGTAATATAAATGTTGGGATGTTGTACTTTTGATTCTCCGCCGTTACTTTTAGCACCGGCCTCCCCGTCTCGTCCGAGACGGATAAGGGGGTCGTTGCGGAGAGGGCTAGTGATCAATTGGCTTTCGTGCATACTGATGCATGTGGTCCATTTGCCACGCCTGCCAGATGTGGATATCTTTATTTCATTGCATTTACAGATGATTTTAGTAGATATAAATTTGTATACCTTATGAAGGCTAAATCCGTATCATTTGAAAAGTTCAAAGAATTCAAGAATGAATTAGAGAAGAAACTAGGTAAAAGTACTAAGGATCTACGATCGGATCGTGGAGGAGAATACTTGAGGCAAGATTTTGACGACTATCTTAGGGAGTGTGGTATCTTGTCCCAACTCACTCCACCCAGAACGCCACAATGGAATGGTGTGTCCAAGAGGAGGAATCGAACCTTGTTAGTCATGGTTCGATCTATGATGTGTCAAACAGATCTTCCATCATCTTTTATGGGCACGCTCTATTATGTGCAGACTTTACCCTTAACCGTGTTCCATCTAAATCAGTCATGGGGACACCACATGAGATGTGGAGTGGGAAGCGTCCCACATTGTCGTTCATGAGGATTTGGGGCTGCGATGTGTATGTAAAACGTTTACAAACAGAGAAGCTCGGGCCCAAGTCGGATAAGTGTAAGTTTGTGGGATACCCTAAGAAAACAAAATGGTATTATTTCTACAATCCTTCCAAGAACAAAGTGTTTGTTGCTCAGACCAGCGTGTTCCTAGAAAGAGAATTTGTCTCTAAAGGAGAAAGTGGGAGGACAGTAGAGCTTGAAGAAATTCAAGAACCACAAACTACTGATCTTACTATGGAGCAAGAAAATGAACTGCAATATGTTGTGGATGAACCTGTTAAAGTAACACAAGAGCTTTGTAGGTCGAGTAGAGTGTGCCAGGAGCCAGAGAGGTACGGACTTCTCATAACTGAGCCTGGTGACGCGTTGCTCATAGATGATGAGCCTACTACCTATGGATAGGCCATGAAAGGGTCGGACTCTCAAAATTGGCATTTAGCCATGAGATCCGAGATGGAATCCATGTATAACAACAAAGTATGGACTTTGGTGGAATCAGCCGAAGGGGCTCGCCCCATAGGGTGCAAGTGAGTCTTCAAGAAGAAGATCGACATGGATGGTAATGCGATTACCTTTAAAGGCAACTGGTGGCAAAAGCATTCAGACATATTCATGGTATTGACTATGATGAAACCTTTTCCCCAGTCGCAATGACCAAATTCATTTGAATCTTACTTGCAATTGCAGCTTAGCACAATTATGAGATTTGGCATATTGATAACAAAAAAATGTTTTTGTATGGAAACCTCATTAAGGATGTGTACATGACACAACTAGATGGTTTTGAGGATCACGAGGATGCCCATAAAGTGTTTAAGTTGCAGTGATCCATTTATAGGTTGAAGCAAGCTTCTAGGAGTTGGAATCTATGTTTTGATGATGTGGTCAAAGAGTTCGGCTTCATCAAGAACGAATATGAACCTTGTGTCTACAAGAAGGTTAGTTGGAGATCTATTGCATTTCTGGTCTTGTATGTGGATGACATACTACTCATTGGAAACGACAATCCTACCTTGCAATCTATTAAAGATTGGCTAGGAAAGTATTTCTCAATGAAGAACTTAGGGGAAGCAGCTTATAGAATTGGTATCAAGATCTATAGAGATAGATCGAGGAACCTGATAGGCCTAAGTCACAGTACATATATAGAAAAGGTGTTGAAACGGTTCAACATGTAAGATTCCAAGAAGGGATTCTTGCCCATGTCGCATGGAATCACCCTTTCGAAGGATGATTGTCCTTCCAATGAGATTGAGAAGTAACACATGAGTAGGATTCCCTATGCCTCAGGCATAGGATCCATAATGTACGCCATGTTATTTACTAGACCAGATGTTTCATATGCGCTAAGTATGACAAGAAGATATCAATCTAATCCGGGTGAGAGTCACTGGATAGCTTTCAAGAACATCCTCAAGTACTTGAGAAGAACTAAGGATGCATTCTTGATCTATGGAGCGGAGGAAGAGTTGTGTGTAAGGGGTTACACGGATGCAACCTTCCAAACCGAAAGAGATGATTAAATATCGCAGTCAGGATTAATGGAGGAGCTGTGAGTTGGAAGAGTTTCAAACAAGAGACGGTTGCTGATTCTACAACTGAGGCTGAGTACATTGTTGCGAGTGGCGTAGCAAAGGAAGCTGTTTGGATTAGGAAGTTCATTGCTGAGCTTGGTGTGGTTCCTAGTATGGTGGATCCAATAGAGTTGTATTGTGACGACATTGGAGCGATCGCACAATCCAAGAAACCCAGGTCACACCAGAAATCCAAACACGTACTAAGGAAGTTCCATCTTATTTGAGATATCATCAATAGAGGAGATGTGAAGATATGCAAGATTCCTACAAATGAGAATCTGTCAGATCCACTTACAAAGCCGCTTGTTCAGCGCAAGCATGAAGGACACTTAGATCTATAGGCATACGAGATGCAGCAGATTGGCTCTAGTGCAAGTGGGAGACTGTTGGAATAGATGCCCTAGAGGCAATCTCTTTATTATGAACATTGTTTTTTGCTAGAATAATCATTGTATTTTTTATGGAGATATTTAATATAATAAAACCCTTAGATTACAATGTGTTGTTTATCTTAAATATCCCTAGTCAATTATATTGATTAATAGGATGATCAATAATAAACTAGTATGTGGGTAGATTGATATGGAGATATCAAGTCTAACACATGGGTATGCATTAGGGGTAATGACATACTGGATTCACGCACTAACGAGAAGGCTACATAAAAGTTATGTTAAGTCACAAATTCTTCTCGTAGTGACAATAGTATCGTGGTCCTTAGAATTGAAGTCACTAGATACTCTAGTTGTGAAATATCATTCTCCGATATTATCAAATGTTGCGCCTTAACCGGGTAACTATAAAGGTAGTTATCGGGCATGATAGGAAGCAAGCTTAGAGATGGTAGTGATGTATATAGGATTTGACCCTCCCACATAACGAGAGCAAATATCCGCGGCCACTCGAGGGGTAGTGATTGTAGAATGTCTGGCCAGACTCAGATAAATCAATATAGGATATTGATGTTATCTGCATGGCTAAGACTATTCCCAGGATCGAGAAACTATGGATTAGATACACGGGTGTGAATTATATGTCTCGTGTCCAATCTGGATATGGAGACAAAGGGATAATACAATGCGGTAACATTGGTCACAAGGTTTGTCGGATTACTGACTATTTCTATTAGTTGGGTGGCATAGATGCCTTGCGAGGGGCCGCTATATGTTAGTAATTGTTACTACCAACTAAGTAGAAACCTATGAGGTCACACTCCCTATGGATTTAACCGGACTTGAGAATTAATTAATATGATTAATTAAATAGAAGAATCAATATGCAAATACTTGCAAACTTAGTAGGACTAATTTGCAATTTTAACTAAATCATGTAATGACATGATTAGTGGAGGGGCTATTATGTAGTTAACAAGGAGTTGTTCGACTATATAAAGAACACTCCTAGCTTTTTTCTCATAAGTTGTGCCATAATTATTATCACACAAAAGAGAGAGAAAGAAAAAAAGCAAGGATAGTGCAAACAAGTGCCGAACACAACCCCGTCCGCCCCCTCCTCGTTGTCGGCCACCAAGAGGCACGGCCTCTTGGTCTCGTTTTGCGTGATCTTCTTCTTCATCCTCATTCCTTAGCGAGCAAAAAGGTATGGAGGATCCGGGATCAATCCTGGGAGTGGACGTTGCATAGAGACAAAATAAGTACTTGATGTTCACATCCTTTACCATATTTGTGAATACTAGACTTGTGATCCTTGGAGGGTCTTGAAGGGATGATTATTTTTTTTATTCCGATGCGTAATCCATATCAAAACCCTACAGATCAAATTCTCTACTTTGACCACTCCTAACAGAAGCAACATGTAGGTTTTTCAAAGTTTGAAGCTCTTTGCAAATTTTGAAATTTCATGTAGTGCTTCATATTTTTCTCTATTAAACATAACCCAAGAAAATCTAGAGTACTCATCTACCACAACAAGCACATACCTCTTAAATTTGGGTGTTTAAGTCCATATGCAGCATCAGGGTCTAGTAGTACTTACAAAGTTCTTTGGCTTGAATGAGCTCTTTGTCTGTTTACCCTGGGCACATACCTTGCATATCTCATCATCTCTAAACTTCATAGCTGGTCATCCTCTTACCAAGTCATTTGAGATCATCTTGTTCATTGAGTGCATGCTTATATGCCCAAATTTTCTATGCCAAATCTTTAAGTCCTCGTTTAAAGCTTTGACACAATTCAAACTTTCTCCTGCAACTTTGTTAGTACTCATAGCATAAACAATGTATGACATTGGAGCAGTGAGTATGCAATTGCGAGATTTCTCATCTTGCACCACACATTTCTCCTTATCAAAAATGACTTTATTACCCTTATCACATAATTGAGAGATACTAAGCAAATCATACTTCAAACCATCTACAAGCTAAACATCAAAATTAGAACTTGCAGATTCATTACCAATACTACATAAACCAATATTTTGCATTTTTCCTTGTCATCAAGTTTGATTGTTCACCAAGTGTGATTGTTCCTCCAGATTGCTCTTTAAGTTCTGTGAATATAGACTTCTTTCTACTCATATGTCTGGAGCAAAAACTATCCATAATCCACTTATGATCCTTAGCCTTGGTGACAGACTGCAAAATTCAATCAATGTCTTAACAGGCTGTTAAACCAAGTGTAGAACTTAGACTCATATTCAGACTTAACCATATTAGGTGGTATGACTCCTTAAGGAACCCAAATTTGTCTCACTTGTCCCTTAAGCTGATAAGGATAGGTATTCCTCATTATGTGAGGTTTTTTCCTTCTGAAGGGGCAAGTTAGTTTAACATGACCAAGCTTTCCAGACTAAAATCATTTTGGAGAATGTCTGTTTCCTGATTTCTCAAAGGTGGTTTAGTTCTTATTTGGAAAATGTGGGTTGTAACTAATGACACTTTTGTGTACAGAATGCATACTTCTCCCAAGCATGAGATTAAGGTTGTGTTCTGAGAATGCAAATCTTGACATAACTTTTCTTGATTCTAGAAATTTCTCAGTCAATGAAGTTTTTTGTTATTCTAAATAATCTGAATGATGTTTCATATCAACAAACTTATCAGTTAAGATAGTATTTTGATTCACAACTTCCTTTACATGTTCCTTCAAGGCTTTGAACCTGCAGTCCAAGGCTTTGAAGTCATAGTCAATTTTTGACTTAGATACTTCAAGAGTCTCATTGATAAAAATCAAATCTAAATTTTACTTTGCTTGTTCATGAAATTTTACCTTCAAAGACTCAATCTTATTTACGTAACTTTCCACATTTAAAAACATTCTTTTGAGAATTTCAGGTAAAACATCTGAAGGGCCAGCAAGTATATTTTTTACCATTTCCTCAATGTGTGTGTCTGAGCTGTTTCCTTTTTCATGCTCAGCCATTAGAAAGAGATTGGATTTTTCTTCATATTAATCCGTATCACTTGATGAATCAAAATCACTCCATGAGGCAACCATAGCTTTCTTCCTTTTTTAATCATTTTCCTTCTTAGGTAAAGGCCTGTTCTTCTTCTGTTGTGGACAATCCCCCACCAGGTGATCTGCATCCACATTCAAATCAGTTCACTCTTTTAGATTTATGTGAATGTCATGAAGACTTACCTCTATGATCCTTACTGCTTGAGGATCTGAACTTGTAATTGTTGTAGTCCTTGTTTCCTGAGTTCATATTCATTTTAAGAATTATGGTCAAACCTTTGGAGATCAAGGCTAAAGCATCCATCATCATCATCTTCCTATTCAAGGCTTTGGGATTTCTCGCTGTCTTTTGCCTTGAGTGCCTGGTTCTTGATGTTGTCACTCATATTACCATCCATTTCCTTCATAGAGATCTCATGAGTGGGCAGCTTGCCTTGCAGAACATCTAGCTCCAAAAGGCTCAAATTCTAAGCTTCCTCAATTGCAGTGGTGTGTGGTTCCCACTTGGCTTTTGGAAGTCTTCTTAGAATCTTTCTGGCCTTTTTCTTCATTGGAGAATGCTTTCCCCAAGGACTGTAGATTATTCACAATGTCTATGAACCTTTTTGAACATGACTTTGATAGATACATCTGAATTCATCTTGAATAGCTCATACTGCCTTAGGAGAATGTTGATTTTGGTTTGCTTGACCTAGATGGTACATTCATATGTCACCACCAGCTTGTCCCAAATACCCTTGGCACTTTTGCAGTTGGATATCCTCTTGAACTCATCAAGCCTAAGAGCACAATATAGTAAGTTCTTAGCTTTATAGTTCTTTGATATCTTCTCCAATTCAGCAATTGAAAGATCATCTTCAGTCTTGACAATTTTGATCCCATCTTCAATAGTATAGAATATATAGGAACCATTCTGAGTGATTGACCATTGCTCCATGTCCTTATCTATGATGAAAATTTTCATCAATGCTTTCCAGTGTACAAAGTTTTCACCACAGAACAGTGAAGTTCTGTTGACTGCTCTTCCCTGTGAGAATCGACCATCACCTACATTACTCATTGTCACAAGATTGTTAGCTCGTTATAGTGATCCAAGCTCTGATACAAATTGAAAGTGTGTAATGCAGGTAAAATACAAGACCATGATACTCTAGAAGGGGGGTTGAGAGCTTCAAAGCTTTGAAGTAAAAACTCCTCCAAAGCTTTGGAGAAACTCTGTGTTAATCAGTTTTGTAAAAGGAATAAAATGCAGCAATGTAAAGCAAATGAACACAGTGATTTTTTACAAAGTTCATCCACCAATTGGCCTACTCTCCGCCTGACGGATACTATCCCTCCAGGATTTCAACACCTTCTTATTAATCACAGACCTAGCCCTAGATCTCAAGCCTATGTGAATTCCCTTACACCTATACAGCTTGTGGTTCCAAACCAATCTAGCTTCAGCTACAATCTAATAAAACAATAAGAACATCTTGTTTTACACTTGAACAACTTCAAGTTCTAACATCCAATGAGGTTTAGGAATTCTAATGAATACACAGATTAAGCACAAGTATGAAGAGCACAGAAAACAGAATAAGAAATGAAGCTTGAAGTGTTCTTCAGGAATCTGGAAAGATTGAGATGAATGATCTTCTTCAATGTTGAGCTCTCAATCTATCTGAATGGTTGAAGAGTTGTTGGTTGATCTCCTGTGTATGTTCTATCGTCTTTCTCAAGTATAATTTCAGTCAATCACCTCCTGTCACTGCTTGAAATTCAAACCCTGTTTATAACAAACTGGCAGCAACAACTTGAGACATTTTAGGAACTAACTCTTGCAAATACTCAACAACTTCAACAGCTATATTCAAACGGCTCTCTTGACTTGATCGTCCAGATTTGATCAAAGTCTAGCCCTGCAAAACTTGAACACAAGTTACACAATCCAGATTAAATAGCATTAATATAATGACCTGTTTGCGAGACCATTTTAAACCAATAAGTATAGCTATTCTCAGAGGGTAAACATTATATAAATATATCAAAATGATAATCAATATTGAGAATATGATTTAGAAAAAATCAATAAACAATTACACAGCCTGATATGTCATCCGGCAATAAAGATTTGTTAGCCAATATAGCATAAGCAAGAATCCAGAACAGCCTCCAATGATTTGTATCTTTGGCCACCTTCAAAGCTTTGGCCCTCATCTAGTGATCCTTAAGACATATCAATCTGTACACTTGTCTAGCAATATAAACTCAATATATATGCTCGAGAAGATTGGTAAGAGACAGTACAAAGTCTATAATCAAGCTTTCAATCCTATGCAAGTCTTGCAACACAGAAATCTGTCAGCAAGGGTATAGCAAGAATGTAGGCATTGTAAGCTTCAAGGCTTTGGGGATTTGAACATGTCTCTCAAACTAATCATGTCTTTCATCATCTTCAAAGTATAACTCCCCCTGAGTTTATACACCACTTTAATCCAGAAGGATTGAATTATTATGAGTTTCCAAATCATGTTTATAAGCTTTACAAAGCTCTTTATGGTCTCAAACAAGATCCAAGAGCTCGGTATGAAAGATTGTCAAAAAATTTGCTTGAAAATGATTTTAAAAGAGGCTTAGTTGACAAAACTATATTCATAAAGACGCATGAGAAAGACATTTAAGTGATACAAGTATATGTTGATATTATATTTGGTGCTACTAATGATTCGCTTTCCAATGATTTCTCTAGTCTTATGAGCAGGGAATTTAAGGTGAGCTTGATGGGATAGCTAAATTTCTTTCTTGGACTTCATGTACATCAAATAAAGAAAGAAATTTTCCTACACCAGAATAAGTACACCAAGGATTTGTTGAAAAAGTATAACATGTCTCAATCCAAGATAGCCAAAAATCCCACGAGCTCTACACTATCCTTAGACAATGATCAAAATGGTAAGAGCATGAAATAGAAAGAATTCAGAAGTATGATTGGTTCACAGCTCTATCTTACTGCAAGTAGGCGAGATATTATGTTTAGTGTTTGTATGTGTTCCAGATTCTAAGCTGATCCTAAAGAGTCTCACTTAGTTATTGTAAAAAGAATAATCAGATATCTCAATAGTACCAAAGACTTAGGGATTTGGTATCCTAAACAATCTCACTTCTCTCTGTGTGGCTATTCATATGCTGATTTTGCAGGATATAAAGTTGATATAAAAAGCACATCAGGATGCTGCCAATTCCTTGGATCATCTCATATAAGTTGTCATTCTAAAAAGCAAAATTCAGTGGTTTTATCAACAGCAGAAGCTGAATACATAGCAGCTGGAGCTTGCTGCTCACAAGTGTTGTCGATGGCTCAACAGATGACATATCAGGGATATGAGTTCAGATATATCCCCATCAAATGTGACAACACTAGTGCTATCTCAACTACAAAGAATCCAGTATAACATTCGAAGAGTAAGCCCATTGATGTCAGACATCACTTTATTAGAGATCATGTGGAGAAAGGTGATGTATCTCTATCATTTGTGCCAAATAACTTGCAGATTGGAGATATCTTCACTAAACCACTGCTAGAGGATAGATTCACACCCTGAGATTATAGCTTGGCATGTTGAATAAGGAACCACTGGTTTAGGGGGAGCATCAGGTAAGATATTAGTTTTTCAGTGTTTTGAAAAGTTTTTCAAAGCCCTGAAAATATTTTCAGAGCATTAAAATTTTATATGCAGTATAAAAGTTTTTCAAGGCCTTGAAATCCTTTTCAAAAGCTTTGAATATAAATCTGTATATTATATGTTTCACTAATGGATCACTACTTTTGGGTGTTATCTTTGTAAATAATTGCCTAACATTATTTTTACCTTTTAAAATGGATATTGTACAAATCAGTATAATACTATTTCCTTTCCAAACGAATTTTGAATTTCAAACAAACTTTCGTTACTAAAATATTTAGGAATATTTAGTTTCCTTCTTTCAGTCCAACTCTTAAGTATTTATCTTATATATTTTCTCTCTCTCTTCTATCTTTCCTGCCTCTCTCTTCTAAACCCCAAACCCTATGGATTCATGAAGATCTTCTCAACGAATCAAGATGGTTTGAGGCTCAAAGAAGAACACAGGGAAGAAAAGAAAAGATGAAGAAGAAGAATTTCAAGCTATCAATGACTGCTCAAGTTCTAGAATTGTCAGTGAACCAAAGGTACCCTCTCCTCCTCCAATTAAGAAAAGTAAAAAGGACAAGGATAATCAGACTGCTAGTTCCAGCAAGAAGAATTCAGATATAGTAGCCACTTCTGGGAAACAAAAGGGTGTTCAGATTGATAGTCCAAGAAAGGTGAAGAAGGTAAAGAAATCTCATAAATCTGAAAAGGGGAAGAAGTTACAAAGATCATAAACAGAAAAATGGAAGGAGATTCAAATTTACAATGAGAAGAAATCATCTTCTGGTAAGAAATCTATTTCTAATCATTGTTTCATCAATCATGCTTCTCGTGAAATTTGGTTAGATGGATTTTCATCTACTCCTATTGCTTACTGTAGGATGATCAATACTAGCATGCTGGATAATATGGATATAGAGTGTATTAGGAGATTGAAACAAAGTTCAAGTTGGAAAATCCTAAACCCCTATGAGATTTCATACCCTAGGCTTATTAGACTCTTTTTCTTGAATCTAAAACAAGTGAATGCTTTGGGTTTAAATGTATCATCTAAGGTAGCTGGTATTGAGATGGAGTTAGATCATGTTGAATTTGCTAGAATGTTGGGTTGTCCAAAGAGGTACAATACAGAAAACTACCCTATGAAAATTGATGGTATAAATATGGCTAAGGAAGAGTTATTTTTATCTAATGTAGCTACTAACTCCTAGAAATTAACTCATTATGTGTTAACTGTTGAAGCCAAAATCTTGTTTACTATCTTGATGAGGTGTGTAGTACCAAAAGAGAACTATAATGAAATGATATATGATAGGGTGTTGTATTTGATGTACTTGGTGATGCATGGATATGAGATTGATCAGCCAAGCATTGCTGTAGACATGTTGTACTGCTGTACCAAGAACAGGAAACATCCTCTACCCTATGCCAACCTCCTTCCACTTTTATTTCACCATCTGAAAATACTTGTTGAGAAGGAAGAGACAATCACTACTGGTTTTGGATTGATAGATGAGAAGGCTTTTCAAAGGATTGGAATTGTGAAATCCAGTGAAGGAGAATGAAAATTCTATTCAAAATTGTTTGCTGATGAGTTGAAGGCTAAGAAGTTTTCAAATCCTAAGTCCTTAACCACTCCAATAGCCCTACCTTCTACCACTCATGACCAATCTCAAGTTCTTCATAAGTTGGACTTTATTGAAAATGAACTATATGAACTTAATCAAGGACAGTATCAAGTGAGTACTGAGTTCAGGCAGATGAAGTACATGATTGAGAGCGTTTTCAAGAGAATCAACTTGATACATGTGGAAGAAGAGGATACACAAGCTCCAGAAGGTTCAAGGAAGTCGGAATCTACCAAGGACTTATTTGATGAGCAGAGTACTGGGGATAAGGCTGTTGGAGATAAGGATGCTGGGAAAAAGGTGGCTGAGGATAAAGAACCTGGTAATGAAGGAAGTATTGACTCAGGGTTGCTGCTCAGAGAAGCTCTACAGCAGAAGAAACATAATGGAAAGTTTCCAGCAATTGTCAACTCAGATGACCTGTTTGAGGATGATGTGATGACTGATGAGCCTGGTGAAGAAGTTGCACAGGAAGAGGATCAGCAAGAGAATGAGGAAGATGAGTAAGTAGAGGAAGGAGAAAGTGATCAATAGGATGCTGCAGGGCTTAAGACGGAAAGAGATCCAAAGCCTTGAATCCAGCCTTTCTTTCCTCTTATCAAAGCCTTGAAAATCATCTATCTTCTTTCGATCTTATATCTCTTTTTTATTTTTTAAGTTTTCAAAATAATTTGATCCAACATTTTCTCACTTTTTTTATGGAAGTAAAAAAGATGGGAAAATTTAGAGATATTTTAAGGTTGTGGGGAGACTGATTTTGCATCTTTGGATGAACTGTAAACACTGATTAGTTTCTTTTGAATTGGTTATTCCGTTTGGTTTTGGTTGGCTATTATAACTGTTGGCATTTTTATTTGCTTTTATCTTATATAACTGTTTCTGCTATGCCACTAATGTCTATCTTTTGCAGAAATACATTTCAAATAGAATAATTGATTTGATCTTTCATCAAGGGGAAAATTGTAAGTTCAACGTTGTTTTCAAATCTATGAAACTGGTTTCAAAGCTTTGAAACTTCACAACATGAACTAAGGGAGAGTTCTTACTCCTATTCATTCTCTAATATCCTGCACTTGATCATGCTATATTATATGATGAAAGGCAAACTAATTATGTGTTATAACATGCTTTGATCGTATCATTTACATAAGATATTTTGCAGTAATTGTTAGTTAACTCTATGTTAAAGGTTTAGGTAAGTTTCCTTATTTGCAGGATTGTAGAATTTACAGATTGGGGCTATTCTTATAGAAAGTTTTCTGGAATTTCCTTAGGCATGAAGATCAGATCAAAATAAATGAGAAAATCATGCAGCTAGCTGTTCGGAAAGTGCTGTTGAGAGTCAATCATCTGCAAGAGGATTTTTAGGGATTTCTGTTGAAGTTTCCTATATAGTCTGCAATTCAAATTGACATAAATGAGACACTAATTCAGAGATATTGAGAAGTACAAAACTTTACAAAGATATTCATACACTCTCACATATTTACATGCATCACTAAAGAAGATGATTCATCCATTCAATCAATTCCAGATTCCTGAAGAACACTTCAAGCTTCATTGCTATACCGTCTTCACAGTGTTCTTTATCCAGATCTTTATTTGCATATTATTCTGTTATTTTTCTTAATCATTTTTTAGAGTTAAGGTGCTCAAGAGGAACAACTGGTATTCTTATTGTATCAGCTAGCTAGAGCTGTTACTAGATAGGTTAGGAAGAACCACATGCCGAAAAAGAGTAAGGCAATTATCTTGGCCTGAGATCTAGGGATTGGTTCCTGATAATAAGAACTTGTTGAAATTCTATAGGGATTAGAACCTTTAGGAGGAGAGTAGGTCACTTGGGACCGAACTTCAGAACAAATCACTGTGTTCACTGTCTTGCTTTATTGTTCTTTACTTGTCTTCAAAACTGCATCAAAACAAGTTTATGTTCAAAGCTTATAAAAGGTTTTCAAAGATTTGAAAATACTCATGAAGGGGTGTAAAATAGGTAAAAAATACAGGATCAATACTCTAGAAGGGAGGAAGGTTGAATAGAGTATGCAGACTATTGCTAAACTTTGTAAGAGTAGTGGTTTCAAAAGCTTTGTAAAGAGATTCAAGGCCTTAAAATGAGTTTCAAGCCCTTAGAATAAAACAGTTAGAGTAAACAGAAGAATAAGTCTATTTCAAGGCCTTAAAATGAGTTTCAAACCCTTGAAATGAACCTTTTTTGAATATTGCAAAAGTTCTATGTTTGTAACAGAAACGTAAATGCATGAGACACAAGATATATAGAGTTCAGTCCACTTGGACCTACGTCTATACCTCAGGGATCTTCTCCCTATAAGATTTTCAACTCAAATCTTATTAATCAACAGCTAACTCTAGATCTCAAGCACAAAGAGATGACTTACTCTGTTACAGCTTGTGGTTCTCACTAACTTATCTAGTACCAGCTCTAGCTATATGATTAACTAAGAATTCTCTATTGTTCACCTTCAACAATCCTTGAGAATGAAAACATAAGTAGTATATGAATGATATACAAATAAAGTTCAGAGATGAAGAACACATAGAGTGAGACTGCAATGAGAGTGCAGTGTTATTCAAATGCTTGGATTGGGAAAGCATGATCTGCTTCTTTGTTGCTTGACAATCCTTGAATTTATTTTCAGTGTCTCTAGCTTTTGCCCGTTGTTCTCTCTTTTAAAATCTTCAAACTGAGCTCCTTATATACAGCTCATTTGATTTGCAAACCTTTAAGATCTTCAGCAACAAACTTTCCTATTTTGTAGGCAATAGCTTTGACTTCTCTAACACTCTTCTCCAACGGATATTTTCTCAGTATCTTCAGGGATATTGATTTGATCTTGTTCATAATCATGTTGAGAAGCTGTTACAATCATTAAATTGATTAAAGAATCAAATCAACCCAGAAATTTCCTTCCCTGCAAAACTCTGGTTTAGGAAATAAATCCTGCAGAACAGGAAATAAACTTTCCCTGCAAAACTAAGTCAAGCAGATGGATTATATAGTGTTAAACATGTCAAAATACTTTGTCTTTCATCATCAGGTAATAATAGGTCAGGCACAGGGGTTTAGGAGCTCAAACAGAATCAGAAACTCCCCCTAAGTTCATGCATATAAGTCTCAGTTAGTTTCAAGGCTTTGAAAGCTGTTTCAAGGCCTTGAAATAGACTAGCTATTTCAAGTCTTGAACCTGCATAGAACTACAATCTCCCCCTTGATGAAAGACAAAACCATAGTCTTTCAGTCTGTTTGATACTGTTATTCTGCAACAAATACTCATTAGCACATAGCAGAATTAATCATATAAAATCCAAAAATTATGTCCAAAAGATCCAACTTATTAAACTGAAAAGGCTAATAGCAGCAGAGTGTGCTGATAATCATATTTGACCAAAACCATGTCATCTAAAAAAATAGCAGATAAAACAACCTAAATTTCTCCCCCTTTTTGACTTTCATTAAAAATGAATGAGAACATGTTGGATCACTGTTTGGAAAGATAATAAAAAGTAAAAGTTTTGAAAGATAAGAATTTCAAGGATTTGGAAAGGAGTTCAAGGCCAGGAAAAGGATAAGAAAAGATATAAGGGGTAGGGTCTTCATCTCCTTGCTTCTCTGCATCCTCTTCCTGACTTTCTTCCTCATCATCATGTTCTTCTTCTTGTTTAGCTACATCATCATCTATTTCACCTTCTCCCTCAAACAACTCAGAATCAGCCACAATCTCTGTCTTAATGGGCTTTTTAGGTTTTTCTTCATCAGGTCTTTGGGCAGTGCACCTGAATCTGGACTATCTTCCTCTTGATCTTCATCCGTTTGTTCAATGTCCACCTGCTTTCCTTTGCCTTTGGACTGAGCAGCCCTGTACAGAGTTAAATGCTCACTAGGTAGATTCTTTGCTGATTCAGCCTTTTTGGTACTCTTTTCAGCTTGAGACACTTCCTCAGCCACATCAAACACTGTCATAGTCATGAACATGTTTTCAACCATATACTTCACCTGTCTGAGATCAGTGTCAGACCCATGTTGATTCTCCTTTACTTCATCAATGTCCATCTGAAGTTCTTTCAGCAACTTGAGAGTCAAGGGGTTGTCTTGAGACTGAGAGGTTTGGCTAGAATTGGGAGTCAAGGATTTTGGTTTGAGAAACTTTTGGAACCCAACTCTTCCTCTGTTAAATCCGAGTATAGTTTTTAAACTTTAGCACTGGTTTTCACCACACAAATCTTCTCAAAAGCCTTCTCATTGAGCATACAAAAACCAGTAGTCACTGATTCTTCCCTATCAGTTAGAATTTCAAAGTGTTGGAAGAATAAGGTGAGAAAGTTGGCATATGGCAAAGGGTGTTTTCTCTGGTTGGTTTGCCTATAAAGCATGTGTTCCATCACCAGCTTTGGATGATCAATTTCATAACCATGCATAACCAAGTACATATAGTACAACACCCTATCAGTTACCAGTTCCTTTGAGTTTTCCCTAGGTACCACACATCTCATCAAAATGGTAAAAAAAAACTTTGGCTTCAACAGTTAGCACAGAGTGTGTTAACTGCTTAGATGAGGCAAGGGTATTTGTGTAATGACCGCATTTTTGTGAAGCTTATATTACTTCAGTGAATTTCATGACTAAGCACTTAGTATTTTTGATGTTTCCATATCTGCCAAACCATAATAGTTAAGCTCGTCCAGAAAGACACCAGAAGTCATAATATCTTATCTAATCGCTAAATTAAGGATAAAAATATTTAGGGAATAATTAGTACTAATCATACCGTTTAAGTGTTGATTAGCTTAATTAATCATGATTAGTACATAATGACATGTAGTATGTTAGCTTGTATATGTGTTACTGCATGATTGACACGTGTCACTACCTTAGCCTCTGTCCCAGATGCTTGACACACGCCCCTGCTGCGAGTCGTCGTGTGGTAACTTCTGTTACATACGCGACATGTGTCCTACTGCAAGTCAGATGCTTCTAACACATAACCTCCCTATGTGTCACCGTCATAGCCTCCTGCATTTGCATGCGCGACACGTCGGGGGACACGTGTCATGCTATGGAGCATTATCCTTACATAAATGACACACTGGTGGACACATGTCATAGTCTGGTGTACTTCTATGCATGCGTGACACGCAGGAGGACATGTGTCGCGATTCGGTCATGTGCTTTGCATGCTTGACACATGCCCCTGCTGTGTGTCATCGCGTGGCACCTTCCTTGTGCATGGTTGACATGTGTCTGACACGTGTCATGTCCTGCGAACTCCTTCCCTGCATGGATGCCACGTGTCCCGCGACTCATCGCGACGTGATTGGTCGCCTTCCCCTATAAATAGAACTTGTCGTTAGAGTTATTCTCATTCCAAAATTCAGTCAAGTACTAGAGAGAGATAGTGGGAGTTGCGGAGGATATTCTCGATATATTACTTGGAGGTTCTTATTATTTTATTAGCAGTTTCGTCGGACCGAGGTAGGGAATCTCAACGTTATAGCCCTAAATGTATTGCGTTGCCTGTTTATATGCTAGTCGTTGTACTGCTTAGATATATTCATTATAATTGCTGAATGGCCATTACTGTGTCGATGTTATACCTGATTATTGTGAAGTTGCAAATTGATATATGATTCATGAGGAAATGATGTCAAATTGTTATTTGAATATTTGAATCATACAAAGATGTTGCTGAAATTGCTATTCGAATATGCTGTTGATATTCGTGACTATGTTGGATACATGCTATCAACTGTGTTGATTGTTGATATGCTGTTAGCATGATGATATTGTCGATATTGTTGTCCATGCACGATTTGCATGTGAAATTAAATATGAAAGTGGAAAGATAAATGGACGGGGTTAGGGATTGTACATCCCTTGGGTCAAAGACCCTGATTGCACCCGAGGCCTGGTGCAGAAAGCACTGTCGGCTTGATGGCAGGTAGGTACTCCGCTCCTAGCTGAGAGCGCATATGCGGAGGTAGGCTGACTCACTCCTAGCTGCGAGCGCGTATGTGAGCACCCCAGGTTCCATTAAGATAATAATGATGAAAGAGTTGCATATGCATGACTTGACATATACATGTTTATATTGAACTGTGATAGCATGATTACGTGATATGTGTACCATGAAAAAATACGTGCTTGGACTGTTCCTTTGATGTTCTCTACTGAGCTTGCAGTAAGCTCACCCCTAACATTTTGCAGGAACAAGTTATAGTGGTGATGACGGTTCAGCCCCTGAGTTGTCTTAGCTGTTTGGAGTGCTAGCTTGTTTATAGATTTTGAGACGAGTCTCAACTTGTTTTATATGTAATATAGTTGGGTTGGGAACCGTTAGTAGCTCTGACTACTCTGTGATATATTTCAGTTGTGTAATAAAAGTTGGAGTTGTTCAGTTCACCACTTGTTCGATTAGTTCCTTTAGTTTTATTTCAAAAAAAAATTCACCCCGATTTACGGGCGTGACAGCTTGGTATCAGAGCTTAGGTATACGAGACACCTCGGGCTTGGGGTAATGGTTTAGGAATATGATGTGTTTTATGTGCTTGACTTGATCCTACCTCATAAGTTTATAGATTTGACATTCTAGATGTTTTTGTTGTAGATGGCTACAGCAAACTTGGGGAATGGGACCAATGGAGATAGTAGTGCTTCTAATCAGGGTGCTAACCCTGATACTATGAAGGCCCGTAAGGATTTTAAGAGGCCGAATCCGCCTATTTTTTGAGGTACTCCTGACCCGGTTGCAGCTGAGCATTGGGTGAGGCAGATTGAGAAGACTTTTAATGTTATGGGAATCTTTGGGGATGAGATTAAGGTGAGGTTAGCTACTTTTCAGTTGGAAGATGAGGCTGATCAGTGGTGGTATTTGGTTACCTCTAACCTAGACATATCACTTATGTCGTGGAGGACCTTCAAGACTATGTTTTTGAAGAAGTTCTTTCCAGAGGTGGTTCGGGCAGCTAAGGCTCGTGAGTTTTTGAACTTGAAGCAGGGTAGTATGTCTGTTATGCAGTATGAGGCAAATTTTACGGAGCTTGCCCGTTATGCCCCTAATATGGTATCTGACGATAACGAGAAGGCTAGGTTGTTTGAGTGGAGCCTTTCTCCATCTATTCGAGGCAAGATAGCTGTTTTACGCTTGGAGTCTTATTCTGAGGTTGTAGAGTCTGCTTTAGTTGCTGAAAGGGAGTTGGATGACTCCAAAGGCATGTGGGAGACTAAAGGTCAGAATCGAGGTTATCAAAATAAGGGGAGACAGCCAGAACACAGGGATAATTACTCGGGGAAGAGGCAGAAGACATTTTCCTACCCGAGCCAATCTTTCAGACCTCCCCGTCCACAAGGTCGTGGTTTCCAGGAGAGGGGGAACGTTATATGTTGGGGGTGTGGTCAGTCGGGTCACTATCGCTCTGATTGTCCTCAGGCGAATGCTACAAGTTATGGTGGGGGGTCTCAACAGTGTAGTGTGAACCAACAGTTGCAGTTTCGTCCTGTACAATCTGAGCACTCTGTTAGGCCACCAGTTTCACAGACTTCTGGAGGATCCCAGCAGATGGGTTATGGTCGAGGAAAAGGAAAAGTTGGTGGACAAAGCCAGGGGTCTCAGGGGAGATCTTTTGCACTTTACCCAGTTGAGGAACCCTCATATGATCACTCAATGATACGAGGTACATTTTTATTACACAATACATGGGTAGATGTCCTGTTTGATTCTGGAGCTTCGCATTCCTTTGTATCTGCTTCATGTGTTTCATTACTTGGCTTATCTGCGGAACCTCTATATGCTGCTATGGGAGTGAACTGACCATTGGGTGGGAGAACTCGTGTTGATAAAGTATGTAGAGATTGCGAGCTAGTTATTTCTGATGCTCGAGTCACTTTTGACTTGAGAGTCCTTGACATGGCCGAGTTTGACATCATTTTGGGCATGGACTGGTTGTCTGGTCACTTTGTTGTATTAGATTGTCATGAGAAGTGGGTGACGGCAGTTACCCCAGATGGTACTCGTTTTCAGTTCACGGGGAACTTTAGAGACATATTGCCTTCGTCATTGAGACACTCTCAGTGGCGTGATTATCGCGATGAGTGGTTATCCAGCCTAGCAGGTTCAGATGAGTCTGGACAAGTCATTGCCTTGCCACGTGTCGTTAGCGAGTTTGCTGACGTATTTCCCGAGGAGTTACCCGGTTTACCTCCTCACAGGGAAGTAGAGTTCTTTATTGATTTGCAACCTGGAACTCAACCTATCTCTATTACCCCTTATCGTATGGCTCCGGCTGAGTTGAAGGAACTTAAGGTCCAAATCCAAGATTTATCTGATCGGGGGTATATTAGACCTAGTTGCTCACCGTGGGGAGCTCCTGTGTTATTTGCTAAGAAGAAGGATGGGACTTTGAGGTTGTGTATTGATTATAGGCAGCTTAATCGTGTTACTATAAAGAATAAGTATCCTTTACCCAGAATCGATGATTTATTTGACCAGTTGAAGGGTTCTAAGTGTTTTTCAAAGATTGATCTTCGTTCGGGGTATCATCAGTTGAGGGTTAGAGAGGAAGATATACCAAAGACTACATTCAGGACAAGATATGGTCATTATGAGTTCCTTGTGATGCCTTTTGGGCTTTCTAATGCACCGGCGGTATTTATGGACTTGATGAACCGCATTTTCAGACCATATCTTGATCAGTTTGTCATTGTATTCATAGATGACATCTTGATTTACTCTCAGTCGGAAGAGGATCATGAAAACACTTGAGGTTAGTATTACAATTGCTTAGAGACAACCAGCTTTATGGTAAAGCCAACAAATGCGAATTCTGGCTAACTGAGGTGAAGTTTCTTGGGCATGTAGTGTCCGAATCTGGAGTTGCTGTTGATCCTAGTAAGGTCGAGGCAGTAATGAGTTGGGAGAGGCCCAAGAATTTATTTGAGATTCGGAGTTTTCTTGGTCTAGCTGGGTATTATCGGAAGTTTATAGAGAATTTCTCTCATTTAGCAAGCCCATTGACAAAGTTGACTAGGAAGAGAGAATTTTTTTTGGAATGATGCTTGTGAGGAAGCATTTCAAGAGCTAAAGAAGAGGTTGACAACTGCTCCAATACTAGTGGTTCCAGAAAGAGGCTTGGGGTATACTGTTTATTGTGATGCCTCTAAGGAAGGTCTGGGTTGTGTCTTGATGCAATTAGGAAAGGTTGTGTCTTATGGCTCTCGACAGTTGAAGTCTCATGAAGTCAACTATCCTACGCATGACTTGGAGTTAGAAGTTATTGTCTTCGCTTTGAAGACTTGGAGACATTATCTTTATGGCGAATGCTTTGAGGTATTTTCTGATCATAAGAGTTTGAAGTATATATTTACTCAGAAGGATCTCAATATGAGACAACGTAGATGGATGGAGTACTTAGAGGATTATGATTTTACTTTGGAGTATCATCCAGGGAAGGCTAATATTGTTGCTGATGCTCTGAGTCGGAAGTCTAGAGGGATTGTTGCAAGTATTTTCATCAGAGAATGGCGTATGATAAGCTCAATTAATGACTATAATTTGAGTTTAGAGGAGCATAACGACTTATGTTTTCTTGGAAGCTCAGTTGCTATACCTACTCTACTTACTAGAGTTATTGAGGCTCAACGACGGGATTCTGAGTCAGAGGAAGTCAAAAAGCAATTAAGAGAGGGCAATGCAAAGGAGGGTTGGTCTATTCATACAGATGATAGCTTGAGGCTTAGAGGAAGGGTATTTGTTCCAAAGGTGGATCATTTAAGAGAAGAAGTGCTTAAGGAGTTTCACCATTCTCGTTTAGCAATCCATCCAGGTGGAACTAAGATGTATCGTGATTTGTGTCGTCAGTACATTTGGAATGGAATGAAGAGAGATGTTTCTCAATTTGTGTCCAGATGTTTGAATTGTCAACAGGTTAAGGCAGAACACCAGAGACCAGCAGGATTATTGCACCCTTTGCCTATAGCTGAGTGGAAGTGGGAACACGTTACTATGGATTTCGTTTCCGGGTTTCCTAGATCACCTAGGGGACATGACTCTGTTTGGGTTATTGTTGATCGCTTGACCAAGTCAGCTCATTTCTTGCCTATTCGTATGACTCACTCATTAGATGTCTTGAGTCGACTCTATATCAGAGAGATAGTTCGATTGCATAGAGTTCCAGTATCTATTGTTTCTGATAGAGACCCAAGATTCACTTCTCACTTTTGGCAGAGTTTACAACATGCTCTAGGTTCTCGATTATGCTTTAGTACAGCTTTTCACCCTCAGACAGACGGCCAATCTGAGAGGGCTATTCAGATATTGGAAGACATGCTTAGAGCTTGTGTCATGGATCTTAAAGGTAGTTGGGAAGATCATTTACCTCTTGTGGAGTTTGCTTACAATAACAGCTTTCAGGCTGGCATTGGGATGGCACCTTATGAGGCATTATATGGTAGACCTTGTAGATCACCATTATGTTGGGCTGAAGTTGGAGACACTCCTATTCTAGGACCTGAGCTTGTCATGGAGACTACCGAGAAGATTAAGCTTATTAGACAAAGGCTTCTTACAGCTCAGAGTCGTCAGAAAAGTTATGCAGACCAGAGGCGTAGACCTTTGTATTTTGAGGTGGGTGATCATGTGTTTCTAAAATTTATGCCAAGAAGGGGTTTAATTCAGTTTGGGAAGAAGGGAAAGTTATCGCCACGTTTCATTGGCCCGTTTGAAGTTCTAGAAAGAGTTGGTGACGTTGCTTATCGTTTGGCGTTGCCACCTCAACTTTCAGGAGTTCATAGTGTATTCCATGTTTCTATGTTGAGGAAATATGAGCCTGATCCATCTCATGTCTTACATTATGAGGATTTAGATGTATCTGATGACATACTATTCGAGGAGAAACCTATTCGAGTTCTGGATCACCAGGAGAAGATACTTCGAGGATGAGCCATTCCTTCAGTGAAAATCTTATGGAGTCATGGTGGTATTGAGGAAATGACATGGGAACGAGAAGCGTTAATGCAAGAGAATTACCCACACTTATTTTCACCAGAAGGTATGTTTTAAATTTTGAGGACAAAATTTCTTTAAGGGGGTAGAGATGTAATGAACGCATTTTTATGAAGCTTATATTACTTCAGTGAATTTCATGACGAAGCACTTAGTATTTTTGATGTTTCCATATCTGCCAAACCATAATAGTTAAGCTCGTCCAGAAAGACACCAGAAGTCATAATATCTTATCTAATCTCTAAATTAAGGATAAAAATATTTAGGGAATAATTAGTACTAATCATACCGTTTAAGTGTTGATTAGCTTAAGTAATCATGATTAGTACATAATGACATGTAGTATGTTAGCTTGTATATGTGTTACTGCATGATTGACACGTGTCACTACCTTAGCCCCTGTCCCAGATGCTTGACACACGCCCCTGCTGCGAGTCGTCGTGTGGTAACTTCTGTTACATACGCGACATGTGTCCTACTGCAAGTCAGATGCTTTGACACATAACCTCCCTATGTGTCACCGTCATAGCCTCCTGCATTTGCATGCGCGACACGTCGGGGGACACGTGTCACGCTATGGAGCATTATCCTTACATAAATGACACACTGGTGGACACATGTCACAGTCTGGTGTACTTCTATGCATGTGTGACACGCAGGAGGACATGTGTCGCGATTCGGTCATGTGCTTTGCATGCTTGACACATGCCCCTACTGTGTGTCATCGCGTGGCACCTTCCTTGTGCATGGTTGACATGTTTCTGACACGTGTCATGTCCTGCGAACTCCTTCCCTGCATGGATGCCACGTGTCCCGCGACTCATCGCGACGTGATTGGTCGCCTTCCCCTATAAATAGAACTTGTCGTTAGAGTTATTCTCATTCTAAAATTCAGTCAAGTACTAGAGAGAGATAGTGGGAGTTGCGGAGGATATTCTCGATATATTACTTGGAGGTTCTTATTATTTTATTAGCAGCTTCGTCGGACCGAGGTAGGGAATCTCAACGATATAGCCCTAAATGTATTGCGTTGCCTGTTTATATGCAAGTCGTTGTACTGCTTAGATATATTCATTATAATTGCTGAATGGCTATTACTGTGTCGATGTTATACCTGATTATTGTGAAGTTGCAAATTGATATATGATTCATGTGGAAATGATGTCAAATTGTTATTTGAATATTTGAATCATACAAAGATGTTGCTGAAATTGCTATTCGAATATGCTGTTGATATTCGTGACTATGCTGGATACATGCTATCAACTGTGTTGATTGTTGATATGCTGTTAGCATGATGATATTGTCGATATTGTTGTCCATGCACGATTTGCATGTGAAATTAAATATGGAAGTGGAAAGATAAATGGACGGGGTTAGGGATTGTACATCCATTGGGTCAAAGACCCTGATTGCACCCGAGGCCTGGTGCAGAAAGCACTGCCGGCTTGATGGCAGGTAGGTACTCCACTCCTAGCTGAGAGCGCGTATGCGGAGGTAGGCTGACTCACTCCTAGCTGCGAGCGCGTATGTGAGCACCCCAGGTTCCATTAAGATAATAAAATGATGAAAGAGTTGCATATGCATGACTTGATATATACGTGTTTATATTGAACTGTGATAGCATGATTACGTGATATGTGTACCATGAAACAATGCGTGCTTGGACTGTTCCTTTGATGTTCTCTACTGAGCTTGCAGTAAGCTCACCCCTAACATTTTGCAGGAACAAGTTATAGTGGTGATGACGGTTCAGTCCCTGAGTTGTCTTAGCTGTTTGGAGTGCAAGCTTGTTTATAGATTTTGAGACGAGTCTCAACTTGTTTTATATGTAATATAGTTGGGTTGGGAACCGTTAGTTGCTCTGACTTCTCTGTAATATATTTCAGTTGTGTAATAAAAGATGGAGTTGTTCAGTTCATCACTTGTTCGATTAGTTCCTTTAGTTTTATTTCAAAAAAAAAATTCACCCCGGTTTACGGGCGTGACAATTTGGTAGAAAGAACTCGTCTTTTGCTAGTTTGAGGGCTTCACTCTTAGGAGGGTAGTTACTGGTGTCATATCTCTTAGGAAAACCTAGAACATTTGCAAACTTAGCATGATCTAGTTCCATGTAAATGCTAGCAACCTTAGTTTGAATCACCAAACTTGCAGACTTCTTGAGTTGTTTCATGTTTAGGTAAAAGAACCTATGGAGTCTAGGGTAAGCTATCTCTGGAGGATTTAGAATAAAGCAAAGCGAGCTTTTCCTCAACATTTTGATGCATTCCAGATTCATACCATGTAACATAGGCATACTAACTAGACTATAGAAAGCAACTGGTCTAGAGGCAAATCCATCAAAAGCCACTGACCTCTAGCAACATTAGTAATAAACCATGTATTATCAGGAGCTGATTTCTTTTTCAGTGGATTTCTTTTTCTCTGAATAGATCTGCAGTCTATGTTCTCATATGCTTCAAGATCTGGTTCATCCTCTGTAACCTTTTCCATTCCTTTGCCCTTGTCTGCTTTGTCAGCCTTCTTCTTTGACTTCTTTGGGCAACCAATCTGAATACCCTTCTAATTTTCTGGTGCAGTCTTCACTGCCTTCTTCTTCTTCTTGCTGGACACTGGGGTCTCATCTTTCTTGGCCTTCTTCTTGGGAGGAGGAGGAGGAGCTATGTCTTCTGTAGTAGGGGTTTTTGAAATGGGGTCCCCACTAATGCTCTAAACCTCTTCCAGAAGGATCTTTCTTTTCTTCAATGTTGCAGCCTTTGAACCACCAGTCATCTTAATTCGTCTGATGCTCTTATGGTGCTCACTAGGGTTTGGAGAAGAATAGAGAGGTA
Source organism: Linanthus parryae (assembly GCA_023055425.1). Taxonomy (NCBI): domain Eukaryota; kingdom Viridiplantae; phylum Streptophyta; class Magnoliopsida; order Ericales; family Polemoniaceae; genus Linanthus; species Linanthus parryae. The sequence goes on along the minus strand of JALGPY010000002.1, from coordinate 164,200,022 downwards.
GGATAAACACGAAGGAGAGAAATAAAGAAGTAGATATATAGAAGAGTTTCAGTTTGAAAATGAAACTAAATATTTTCTCTGATCTTTGAAAATCTGATAAATCAAAAAGATTCAAAATTGTGTGTGCTGTAAGAAATAAAAGATATAATACTATTTTGGCTAAAAAGGGGTTTTTCAAAATTGAGGGGCAACATTGAGCAATTATCTACAAAGATAACACACAATATTGAAAGATCCAGAATTATTGACTAATTAACATGCAGACTTACTTTCAAGGCTTTGGAAAATGCTTCAAGGCCTTGAAAAGTTGTATCATGTAAAGCACACATACTCAAAGCTTTGAAAGGATTTTCAAGGATTTGAAAATCAGTTCAAACCTTTGAAACACATAATACTTACCTGATTCTGCCCCTAAACCAAAGCTTCCTTATTTAGCATGCCTAATTAGATATTTAAGGCAGAGAACCTTTCATCTGGCAGTGGTTTAGTGAAGATATCTGCAAATTTCAAGTTAGTAGAAACAAATTAAAGAACAATATCACCTTTCTATGCATGATCTCTGATGAAGTGATGTCTAACATCAATGTGCTTTGTTCTTGAATGCTGAACTGGATTCTTTGTAATTAATATTGCACTTGTGTTGTCACACTTGATAGGTATATCTCTGAAATCAAATCCAAGATCTCTCATTTGTTGTGCTATCCATAACACTTGAGAACAGCAAGCTCCAGCTGCTATGTATTCTGCTTCAGCTGTTGATAGTGAAACTGTGTTTTTTTTCTTTGAAGGACAGCTGATTAAAGATGATCCGAGAAATTGACAGCACCCTTATGTACTCTTTCTGTCAACTTTATATCCTGCAAAATCAGCATCTGAATAGCCACAAAAAGAGAAGTTAGAATATTTAGGATACCAAAGCCCCAAGTATTTGGTACCATTGAGATATCTAAAAATTCTTTTAACTGCAGTCAAGTGTGATTCTTTAGGATCAGCTTGAAATCTAGCACACATGCACAAACTGAACATGATATCTGGTCTACAAGTTGTGAGGTAGAGTAATGATCCAATCATACCTCTATACTCTTTCACATTGACACTCTTACCAGATTCATCCTTGTCTAAAGACAATGTAGAAATCATGGGAGTCTTAATCTCTTTGGATTGAGACATATTATACTTGCTTAGCAAGTCCTTTGTATACTTTCTTTGACGTAGGAATATGCCCTTCTTCATTTGATGAATATGAAGTCCAAGGAAGAAGTTCAGTTCTCCCATCAAGCTCATTTCGAATTCCCTGCTCATAGACTTGAGAATTCCTTGCACAAAAGATCATTAGTAGCTCCAAAAAGAATATCATCAACATAAATTTGAACTACAAGCACATATTTCTCATGATTCTTTATGAAAAGAGACTTGTCTACCAATCCTCTTTTGAAACCATTTTCAAGTAGAAACTTTGACAATCTTTCATACCAAGCTCCTAGTGCTTGTTTTAAACCATAGAGAGCTTTGTCAATTTTGTAAACATGATCTGTAAACTTTTCATTTTCAAAACTTGGAGGTTGAGCAACATAAACTTCTTCTTGCAGATAGCCATTTAGAAAAGCACACTTCACATCCATTTGAAATAGTTTCATGTTTTTGCGAGATGCAAATGCAAGTAGAATTATAATTGCTTCTAACTTGGAAACAGGAGCAAAAGTTTCTTCATAGTCAATACCTTCTTCTTGATCGTGGCCTTGAGCTATCAATCTAGCTTTGTTCCTGATTACCTTTCCATTCTCATCCAACTTGTTTCTGAATACCCATCTGGTGCCAATGAAATACTGATTTCCTGGTGGAGGAACTAGATTCCATACTTTGTTCCTTTAAAACTCATTGATTTCACTTTGCATAGCTATAATCCAATCTGCTTCTTGTAATGCTTCCTTCACAATTTTAGGCTCTACAAGAGAAATGAAAGCATTAAAAGCACAGAGATTTTTCAACTTTGATCTGGTTTGTGTACCAGTGGTTGGATGAAAAATAATGTTATCAGCAGAATGAGATGAGAGATATTTGAATCTCTTTCTTGGTGTCCATGGTTAAGGCTCTCCATTTTGCTTTTCATGTCTCTGAGAACTTGAAGTAGTAACTTGTTCTCCTGTTTTCTCTGGATATTCTGTTTCAAGGCTTTGAACCTTAGTTTCAAGGCCTTGAAAATTCCTGTCTTGTTCATGTGACATTTCCTTGGATCCTTTTGAGGATTCTTCTTCAGTATCTGAATCATGCTTGTTCATACTGAGATCTGCAAAACCATCACTCAAAGAACCATCATAGTTTTCATCAAAAATAACATGGATGCTTTCTTCGAAAAGATTGGTTCTCTTATTGTAAACTCTATGGGCTTTGCTTGTCTGTGAATAGCCAAGAAAAATAACTTCATCACTTCTTGCATCAAACTTACCAAGATTGTCCTTACCATTATTGTGGACAAAACAAGTACACCCAAATGGTTTGAAGTATGAAATGTTTGGCTTTCTTTCTTTGAACACCTCATAGGGGGTCTTCTTCAAAATAGGCCTGATCAAGCACCTCTTAAGAATATAGTTTGTTGTATTCACAACTTCTGTCCAATAATACTTTGGCAATTTGTTTTCTAGAAACATTGTTCTTGACATATCTTCAAGAGTCATGTTTTTTCTTTCAACTACTCCATTATGTTGAGGAGTTCTAGGAGCAGAAAAGTTGTGAGAGATGCCATGCCATGCTTAGAATATAATAAATCAAAATCAAGTTGATCAAAACACTCTACCATGATCACTTCTGATTGAAACAATATGTAGGTTTTTCAAAGTTTGAACCTCTCTACAAAGTTTTGAAAATTCAAAGAGAGATTTAGATTTTTCTTCAAGAAATATTACCCAAGTATATCTAGAGAAATCATCAACAATAACAAGCATGTACTACTTAACCTTTGGAGTTGGAGTTCTCATAGGACCACAGAGATCTATATGCAATATTTCAATGGGTCTAGTAGTACTTATAAAGTTCTTTGGCTTGAATGAGCTTCTAGTTTGCTTGCCTTGTGCACATGTCTTGCATACTTCTTTATCTTTGAACTTTATAGATGGTAAGCCTCTTACGAAGTTCTTGGAAACTAACTTTTTCAAGGTATGCAAGCTAATATGTCCCAACTTTCTGTGCCAAAGCTTTGAATCTTCTTTCAAGGCCTTGAGACGCCTCAAGTTTTCACCTGCAACTTTGTTAGTTTGAAAAGTATAAACATTGTTTGATCTAGAGGCTCTGAGGATGCAATTTCCAGATTTCTCATTCTGCACCACACATTTCTCTTTATCAAAGATAACTTTGTTTCCATTGTCACAAAGTTTAGATACACTAAGCAGATTAAATTTCAAGGCATCAACTAGATATACATCAGAACTGGAATTTTCAGAATTTGTACCAACTTTACCAATACCAAGAATGTTGCATTTGCCTTTGTCACCAAGTGTAATTGATCCTTCTGATTGCTCTTTCAGTTATGAGAATAGAGATCTATTTCCACTCATGTGTCTTGAGCAACCACTGTCCATAAACCACTTTTGCTCTTTGATCTTGGTGACACCCTCAATGTTCTTTTCAAAAATTTATCATGCTTGGCCATAAAGCATAGGTTGGCATGTTCTTCTTCAGATTCAGAGTCACTTGATGTATCTGAATCACTCCATGAAGCGATCATATCTTTCTTTCTTCTATCATGATCTTTCTTTTGAAAGTTCTTGCTTTTCTTGTGTGGACAGTCTCTGATCAAGTGTCCTGCAACACCACACTCAAAGCAATTCATGACTTTATGCTTATTACTATGTGAATAAGATTTACCTTTGTAATCTTTGCTACTGGAGGATCTGTGTTTATCCCTATTGATATCATTGTTTACAAATCTTTTCTTCATTTTAAGAATTCTGGTCAAGGCTTTGAAAATAAAAGGAATTGGATCTTCATCATCTTCCTCAGTTTCAAGGCTTTGAATTGTCTCATTCTCTTTAGACTTGAGATCCAAGTTCTTGACACCTTCAGGTAGTTCTCCATCAACTTCATTCATTGATATCTCATGTATACGAAGCTTCCCTTGTAGGTCATCAAGTTTGAGTGATGAGAGATCTTGAGATTCTTCAATAGCAGTAGTCTTTGGTTCCCATTTTGCCTTTGGAAGACTTCTTATAATCTTCCTCACCTTCTCTTCATTGGAAATATGTTTTCCCATTGAATCAAGGCTGTTGACAATGTATGTCAACCTTTTGAACATGTCTCTGATTGACTCATCTCCATTCATCTTAAATAGCTCATATTGCCTGAGATATATGTTGATCTTGGTTTGCTTGACTTTGGCTGGTTCCTTCAAAAGTCACCACAATTTTATCCCAAATCTCCTTTGCAGTTTTGCAGCTTGAGATCTTGTTGAATTCATCTGCACTCAAAGCACAATATAAGAGATACTAGCTTTATAATTATTTGAAAATTGCTCTAATTCAGATGAAGAAAGAGAGTCTTCAGATTTGGGAGTTTTAATCCCATCCTTCTCTGTGTAGAAAGTGTGAGGACCATTCTGGATGATAGTCCAGAGTTCCATGTCTTGATCAATAATAAACATTTTCATCAAGGCTTTTCAGTGAACAAAATTGTCTCCACAGAAGAGAGGAGGTCTGTTAGCAGCTCTTCCCTATGAGAAAACACCATCACCTACAGTAATCATGATCACAAGATGGTTAAATCTATGCAGTGATACAAGATCTGATACCAATTGAATGGGTGTACAGTAGGTACAAATACAAGATCAATATTCTAGAAGGGAGGGGGTTGAATAGAGTACGCAGACTATTGCTAAACTTTGCAAGAGTAGTGGTTTCAAAAGCTTTGTAAAGAGATTCAAGACTTTGAAATGAGTTTCAAACCCATGGAATAAAATAGTTAGAGTAAACAGAAGAATAAGTCTATTTCAAGGCCTTGAAATGAGTTTCAAACCCTTGAAATGAACCCTTTTTGAATATTGCAAAAGTTCTAAGTTTGTAACAGAAAAGTAAATGCAAGAGACACAAGATATATAGAGTTCATTCCACTTGGACCTACGTCTCTACCACAGGGATATTCTCCCTGTAGGATTTTCAACTCAATTCTTCTTAATCAACAACTAAGCTCTAGATCTCAAGCACATAGAGATGCCTTACTCTGTTACAGCTTGTGGTTCTCACTAACATATCTAGTACCTGCTCTAGCTCTATCTGATTAACTAAGAATTCTCTATTGTTCACCTTCAACAATCCTTGAGAATGAAAACAGAAGTAGTATAAGATGATATACAAATAAAGTTTAGAGATGAAGAACACAGAGAGTGAGACTGCAAATGAGAGTGCAGTCTTCAAATGCTTGGATTGGGAAAGAATGATCTGCTTATTTGTTGCGTGACAATCCTTGAATGTATTTTTAGTGTCTCTAGCTTTTTCCCGTTGTTCTATCTTTTAAAAGCTTCAAACTGAGCTCCTTATATAAAGCTCATTTGATCTGCAAATCTTTAAGATCTTCAGCAACGAACTTTCTTATTTTGTAGGCAACAACTTTGACTTCTCTAACAGTCTTCTCCAACGGATAGTTGCTCAGTATCTTCAGTGATAATAATTTTATCTTGTTCATAATCATGTTGAGAAGCTCTTACAATCATTAGATTGATTACAGAATCAATTCAACCCAGAATTTTCTTCCCTGCGAAACTCATGTTTAGGAAATAAATCCTGCAGAATGGGAAATAAACTTTCCCTGCAAAACTAAGTCAAACAGATGGATTACATAGTGTTAAACATGTCAAAATACTTTGTCTTTCATCATCAAGTAATAATAGATCAAGCACATGGGTTTAGGAGTTCAAACAGAATCAGAAACTCCCCCTAAGCTCATGCATATAAGTCTCAAACAGTTTCAAGGCTTTGAAAGTTGTTTCAAGGCCGACTAGCTATTTCAAGTCTTGAACCTTCATAGAACTTACAACTCAGTTTCTTTCAAACAGTCTGTTTTGGTTTCAAAGCCTTGAAACTGAGTTCAAATTAATAAACACATCAACTTCTTCTCATTTTGTTTTAAAACTACACTTTCGACAAAAGTTGTCATATTATATTCAACCCCCCCCCCCCCTCGAGAGTATTTGATCCTTGTAGATAGTGGATTCTGAGCAGATCGACTACCGTCCACGTGGCGGTCATCGAGCACATCCAATGGTACTCCGTATACATCCAATCACATGCTTATATTCGAGATTATCTACACGGGGGTTGTGAGACAAGGCCACCCGCGATACTAATCACACGGGAGTTATAGGGACTTAGTGTTATGAAGGCTAGAGTAAGAAACGTCACGCGAGAGCAACAACCACGCTCGCGCGCGACCCTTAGTAACTGTCTGAGAGATTCAAGGACCATGTGTCCCATAAATGCGGTTGATCTCATAACGGTCCCTGCATATGCTGAACTGATGCGTAACGTGCCCTGTACATACAGTCGAACGTGCCGTTACGAGGCTATCATTAAGCCGCCATTTATGGGCGCGTTAACCCCTCATAACGATCACTTCCCCACTATATATAGGAAAACTTACCTTCTATAGAAACTCTTGAATCCTATGGCTAACTTGATACACTGTCTCTCTCTCAAGAATAATTACGAGTGCTTACTCTCTCCCTACTCACTACCCTCAATCTCTCAGTGTTCTTGTTCTTATTCTCATCCCTCAAGTGCGGTGTACACTTGGATCTCTCCTTGGGATTTCCCTGTACACAATCCTGTAACTACATACCTGCATACAATCTTCACACACGCTCCAGCAGATTTTCGTCCCATTAGCCTATTGTAGATACTGCTTTATGACATGGCAGATCTAGGCCACGTGGCAACCATCCAGCACACCATATTGTGCTCCACACACACAGGATCACCAGCCGAGCTGATCCATGTGGGGGCTGCGAGACAGAGCCCTCGCATACCACTGCACGGGACTTGTAGGGACTTTGTGGTCTGGAGGCTAGAGTAAGCCCTGTCGCGTGCGAGCCAAGCCCGCACGCGACCTTTAGTAACTGTTTTGAGAGATTTATGGCACGAGCTCCATAAACCCGGTCAATCCGGTCAAACCCGGTCAACCTCGTAACGGTTCCGGTACTCGCGCACCACGTGCTCTAACGGTTCCTATATACTCGGACGAACGTGCCGTTATGGTTAAGCTAATTAAGCCGCCATTAATGGGCGCATTAACCACACTACAACGGTCATGTTCTCCAGTATATATATATCGTTAACCTTTCCATACAAAGGGGGACACACTGTCATACGCGGAAGCTCTGCCAAACCTCTGTCTCTCTCTCAGACATTGCTACTGACTTACTCTCTCCCTACACACACCCCTATTCTTCCTGTGCGATCCCTGATCCACTACGTACGGTGTACACGGAGGTCTCCCTGCCGGAATCTCTTGTGCACATTTTGGTGAACCCGACGTGAAACTTACCAGCAAAAGCAACCATGTCTCAGGAGGACGATGTCAGCAATCGATCTCCTTCCACCGAAACTCCCTCGGGAGACGAGGCTCGCCGTACTCCGACGACTCCCGGCGAGGCGCCAACTTTAGAGTCTTTGGACACCATTGTCCAAAGTCAGGCAAAAGCTCTCAAGTCTCAATCCGCGCAGTTAGAACGGATCTTGGCCGTTCTGGGCACTCTTGCGCCAAATCCGCCACCTGCCACCGCTATCCCTCAGGGAGGAGGAACCCCAACCGCTCCAGGATTGGGAGTGTCGGCCACGCCTCCCAACCCTCATCTGCAAACTCCACCGTCGACCACGCAGCTGCCTTCGGTCCAAGGGTCAACGGCACAAATGCTGCCCCCTGCTGCTCACGCCTCTCAGCCCCCGGCTTTGGCGTCCAACCCAGCTCTGCAGTACACTTTGCCTCCACCAGCGACAATCTGGGGAAACGCGGGTAGTCAATACACTCCCAATCCTCCGGCGGCATATGTGTCGCCACCGCCTACGGCAACCCCTCCGCCAACTACCGAGGGTAGCATTCCAGAATGCATGACGTCCTTGCAGAAGCGCGTGGACTCCATCTTGGCTCATCAGTCGTTCGCGGATACCATCATCCCGAAGCTAGACAACGATCCACCCATCCCACGAGAGATCTATCTCATGCCTAACCCGGCGGGGTACAAGGCTCCCAAATGGGACAAGTTTGAGGACGTCAATGGAAACGCTCATGAGCATGTCATGCGTTTCATCGATGTCATGGGTCCCTACGGAGCTGATCCCAAGCTGCTGATGCGAGAATTCCCAAAAACTCTTGGGAATGTAGCATACAAATGGTACCGAACATTGGAGGCCGGATCTGTGAAAACTTGGGACGACATGGTCCAGAAGTTCTATACCAAGTTCTTCCAGATGGAAGAAAAGGTGACGATGATCCATCTCTCGCGGATGTATCAGAAACGCGAGGAAGATGGAATCACTTTCATCAAGAAATTCAGAGCGAAATCCTTGGAGTGCAAGGATCCAATGCTCGAAAGCCGGCTCGTAGAGATATGCCTGCAGTGCATGCGAGACGAATACAAAAGCATGCTGATCAATTTGCAAACACCTACATTTTAAAAGCTTATTGAATGCACGATGAACATCGAGCCCATTGTCGAGAGACAGAGAAAGAAGAGCGCTCCAGAACGACCTGCGAGCGGCACCACCTACAAGATCGGCAGATTTGGCTACAAGCGGGGACGCGAAGCTGAGGTCAATACAGTTTCGCCCCAGAAGCAAGCAAAGGCTGCAAACTTCGATGCACCACCTCTGCCATGCTCGGTGGAGGAAGCAAGCGATCTCTGCAGACAGTGGCGTAAGGACGGCGTCCTGCCACCGCTTGAGAAAGCACCCTCCAAGGAGATGACGAGGGACCCTAAGTGGTGCGAATACCACGGCAAGGTCATGCACCCCACAGCCGAGTGCAAGAAGCTCAGATTCGCGTTCGATCAGAAGATGAAGAACGGCGAACTCATTGTCAGCGACCACCGGAAGGATGTGCGCAACAACCCTCTGCCTGCCCATACAGATTCGGGCTCAAAGGGCAAAGAGGTCGCCATGATCTCGATAGTGGACTTAAAAGAAGTCGCAGAAGATGGTCTGCCCATCATTGCTGAAGTCCATGAAGACGAAGACTACAGCATGGACACGGAAGATGAGCGTGCCGACCGCATGAAAGGGTCGCACGGCTTCGACAAATTCTTCAACGAGATGAACTTCTCCGAAAAATGTCGAGCGGACATGACAAAAGCAATCTTAAGGGTAGCAGAGGACTACGAGGAGGACCTCGTGGTCTCCAACGGGAAAGTCGTCAGGGCGTCCCGTCCCACAGAAAAGATTATGACCTTTTCTGCCAGCGACAAGAAGACAGATGCGAGCCACCAGAGGCCCCTGTACGTGACCGCCATCATCAACGGCGTCGAATTCAAGCGAGCATTCGTCGATGGAGGAGCAGCGGTCAATGTTGTTCCACTCCACACACTGAAGCTAGCAGGGATTCCCGAGCACAAGGTAGTCAAGCGTCCATCCCCGCTGGTGGGATTCGGAAGCGATTCTAGAATGACGATCGGATGGATCCGCCTGGGCGTTCAGATCGGCAAAATCAAGTGCTCGGCGAAGTTCTATGTCATAGACGCGAACACCACATATCACATGATCATAGGTCGGGCCTGGATTCATCGCTTTGACGCAATCCCTTCGACGGCTCACCAGGTGATGAAAGCTATCTGGAACGACAGGATTGTCGAGATACCGGCCTCAACTAACCCGTTCAACTTGGACGAAGCACATCTCAGCGAGGCGGTGTGGTTCACCGAGATGGCGGACGAGCAAACACCCGGACCATTCAACCCTACTCCTTTACCTCTCTGGGAGGACATCAAGGACCAGTCACCTGCAGGCGTGATGGTGACAAGGGGGGATGCCAAGGAAAAGCCGCCTACTCACAAAGAGGCGCCGCGCATCGCATATCATCGGAAGAATGTGTACACTCTGAAGAGGATCGCAAAGCATGACCCCGAGGGTAAGGAGATAGAGAGCTTCTACGCCAACGGGAAGAAATGCTATCGCATATGAAGGTGCGCGGGGACGTCCTCACACGGGCATGGGGATGTCCCTGGGCAAATCAACCAAATCGAGCAAGTTGCGCTGACAGAAGAGCCAACACAAGGCACTCCAGATGAAAAACTCAAAGAAGCGCCCGAATGCATGGAAGACAGGCCCAGACCACAAAAGCAAGAGCTAAAGGAAGTGTTCCTCAGCCCGGACGAGGAAAAGAAAAGGCCAGTCTTCCTAAGTGCGGACCTCACAAGCGAAGAGGAACAAGGACTGCTGCGGCTCCTAACTGAATACAAGGACGTGTTCGCATGGGAATATGATGAGATGCCAGGTCTGGACACGAGCATCACCATGCACCGCTTAGACATCATCCCAGGGTCTAAACCGGTCAAGCAAAGCACCAGAAGCTTCAGGCCAGAGCTCAACGTGAAGATCAAGCAGGAGATCGTCAAACTCCTAGACGCCAAGTTCATAGAGCCAAATCACCATCCCACATGGTTGGCCAACATCGTGCCAGTGGTGAAGAAGAACGGACAGCTCCGCATCTGCGTGGACTTCCGAGATCTCAATCGCTTCTGTCCTAAGGACGATTTCCCACTGCCTAACATCGATTTGCTCATTGATTCAACGGCAGGCCATCACATGTTCAGTTTCATGGACGGCTTCAGCGGGTACAATCAAATCAAGATGGATCCCGAAGATGCAAGGAAAACTGCATTCATCACTCCCGTGGGGGTATTCAACTATACGGTAATGCCATTCGGTCTTAAGAACGCAGGCGCAACCTATCAACGGGCCATGATGGCTCTATTCCACGACATGATGCACAAAGAAGTGGAATTCTATGTGGATGACTTGGTAGTCAAATCCAAGCATGAAGCAGATCACCTTGCAGACCTGCGAAAGGTGTTCAACAGATGCAGGAGCTTTCAACTGAAAATGAACCCCATGAAATGCGCATTCGGCGTGACTTCGGGGAAGTTTTTGGGATGCGTAGTTCATCGCCAAGGGATCGAGCCTGACCCTGCGAAAGTGTCAGCCATCACCAGCATGACGCCGCCTCACAACCAAAGTACCTTGAAAACATTCTTGGGAAAATTGTCATATCTGCGGAGATTCATCCCGGCAATCGCCGAAATCACATGCTGTTTCAGCACTCTCCTCAAGAAGGACGCCGCGTACAACTGGGCTCCTGATCACGAAGCCGCATTCGAAAAGCTAAAGGAGCTACTCACATCCCCAAAGATAATGATCGCGCCCCAACTGGGGTCACCGCTTCTGCTATACCTTACATCGACAAGGAAATCTATAGGAGCACTCCTGGCTCAGGTGTATGAAGGCCAAGAGAGGCCCATCTATTACATCTCTCGCATTGTGCAGCCTGCTGAATCAAGGTACACAGACATCGAGCGTCACTGCCTTGCTTTATTCTTCGTAATAGAGAAGTTGAGACACTATTTTGCATCGCACAAAGTAGTGGTGGTCACCAAAAGCGACCCCATACGATACCTGCTAACCCACACTACTCCGGGCGGGAGATTGGCGAAATGGTATATGACCATCTCTCAATACGATATCACATGCGTGAAACCAAGAGCGATCAAGTCGCAGGCGGTAGCAGATCTGTTGGCACAGTTTCCCGACAACAGTCACGAACCTGTGATCGAGGAAGAGCTCGAAGGCCCTGAAATCTACGCGATCGACGTGCCCTATTGGACCCTCCACTTCGACGGTTCGTCAACCAGAAAGGGCGGAGGCATTGGGATAGTCTTGACAAAGCCGGACGGGGAAGTCATACAGATGTCCGCAAAACTCAACTTTGCAGTCACTAACAACGAGGCAGAATATGAGGCTCTCATCGCGGGGCTCCGTGCGGCGAAATCTTTGGAAGTGAGCAACTTAACGGTCATGGGAGATTCCAAACTGATTGTTAAGCAGGCCTCGGGCGAATATGGTTTAAAGGAGATCAACCTCCTGCCATACCGCACTCTAGTGCAAAAGCTGATGCAGCAATTCTGCGACGTGAAATACGAGCACAAGCCCCGAGCGGACAACAGGCATGCAGACGCCTTAGCGACTCTGGGATCTAAGGTCAGCATAGACAAATGCCCCGCAAGGATTTCCATCGAAGTGCGAACATCGTCAGCATTAACAGAAGATGCGTGCGACGATGAACACATGGATGACGCAGACTGGCGAAAAGCAATCCTGCAAGCTATTGCGAAAGGCACCAGCAGCGAAAGCTGGGTACTCACGAAAGGATACTGCATCCACGACAACACCCTTTACTACAAGGGTCCTGGAGGAATACTCATGCGATGTGTCTCCGAGCAAGAGGGACAGCAGCTGTTAGAAAAGATTCACCAACACGCTTGCGGAGAAAGCGAGGTGTCAATCTACAGGAAAGCTCAGAGATATGGCATTCATTGGCCAGGCATGTCAACAGCTGCAGCCCTCATACAAGGGAAATGCGAAAGTTGTGCACTAATCAAAGATTCTCTACTCGTCGCTCTGACCGATGACGACACAGATTGGAGGAAGCCATTGTTTGAATTCCTCACCCAGGGCACCGTACCCGAATCGAGAAAAGAAGCCGACAAATTGAAGAGGAAAGCCTCTCGATACGTGGTTCAAGAAAACCTACTTTGGCGAAAAGGTCACGAGGGTAACTTGCTGCGATGCCTAGACGGCAGGGAAGCACAAGAAGTCATGGACCTTTCTCATCAGGTGGAACACCAGGGAGGTGCGAAATTATGCAGACAACTCCTCTCAATCGGATACTTCTGGCCCACGATGGAAGTCGATTGCCGCACCAAGGTGCGACGCTGCCAAGAATGCCAATTCAAGGGGAACCTAGTGCACGCTCCCGCCGTGGATCTACATGCATTAGGGACGCCATGGCCATTTCACACATGGGCTTTGGACTTCATCGGACCCATCCGACCAACGTCACATGGGAACCATTTCATTCTCACTACAACTGAGCTGTTCACCAAATGGGTGGAAGCAATACCACTAAAGACGGCAAACGCGCTGGCTGTGGTTAACTTCATCCAGGAAAACATCGTATGCAGGTTCGGAATCCCAAATACTATTCTTTCAGATAACGGTACTCCTTTTGTTAATCGTCAGGTAGCTACGAAACTCGCGGAGTACAATATCAGGCAGATATGCTCTACCCCCTATTATCCAAAGGGAAACGGACAAGCCGAAGCGACCAACAAAACGCTCTTGAGAATTCTGAGCAAGATGGTCGCAGATGACCACAAGAAGTGGGCCGACTCCCTTAACATAGCTCTGTGGGCCTACAGAACTTCTCCAAGGACACCTACAGGGGCCTCGCCATTTCTACTATGTTACGGGGCCGAAGCTGTAGTACCTGCGGAGGTCAGAGTCAATTCGGCAAGGCTGGCCTTCCATGCACTCTATGAAAATCAACGCGATCATGATTTAGTCTTGCTGGAAGAAAAGCGAGAACAAGCCAAAAGGACTAACAAGCGGTACCAGGAAAGAATCGCTCGCGCCTATAACAAGACAGTCCAGCGACGGGATTTCGCAGTTGGCGACCTGGTCTTGCGCGCATCTGACCATTGCATGCGAGAAGCAACTCACCCAAAGTTCGCAGCTAATTGGGAAGGACCCTTCGAAGTCACAGAAGTCTTCGATAGCGGCTACTGCAGCATACGAAGGTTGCACGGCACAACCTCAACTCCAAGCTCAGTCAACATGCGCTGGATCAAGAAGTACTATCCTTGACTCCTCTTATTTCATACGTTTTATGATAACGTTGCTTAATGTCTCATGTGGCTATGATTAACGCAATCTCCTCTCCCATATGAGAGGATTGTAATCCTATCTCTCACATGTGAGAATGTCATAATAAAAGAATTCTCCCAAATGAGAAGTTCATATTTCTAGCCGTTTATATTGCTCTGCTTTATTTGTTATTACTGTTAACAATGATTTATTCGCTGCGATAGCAGCAAATACAAACGCGATCTTAATTGATCATCAAAGCCTATCTCTTACGATAGCAAACGCGATCTCAATCGATCATCTAAAGCCTATCTTTTACGATAGCAGCCAAACGAAATGCGATCTTAATTGATCATCAAAGCCTATCTCTTACGATAGCAGTAACTACAAACGCGATCTTAATTGATCACCAAAGCCTATCTCCCACGATAGCAAGCGCGATCTCAGTCGATCACTTAAGGCCTATCTTTTACGATAGCAGCCAAACGCAAATGCGATCTTAATTGATCATCAAAGCCTATCTCTTACGATAGCAGCAACTACAAATGCGATCTTAAGTGATCACCAAAGCCTATCTCTCACGATAGCATTCAACACAAATACGATCTTAATTGATCAGCTAAAGCCTATCTCTTACGATAGCAGCAACTACAAATGCGATCTTAAGTGATCACCAAAGCCTATCTCTCACGATAGCATTCAACATAAATACGATCTTAATTGATCAGCTAAAGCCCATCCCTTACGATGGCAGCCAATGCAAATGCGAGCTTAAATGATCATCCAAAGCCTATCTCTCACGATAGCAGTCAACATAAATACGATCTTAATTGATCAGCTAAAGCCCATCCCTTACGATGGCAGCCAATGCAAACGCGATCTAAAGTGATCATCCAAAGCCTATCTCTCACGATAGCAGTCAACATAAATACGATCTTAATTGATCAGCTAAAGCCCATCCCTTACGATGGAAGCCAATGCAAACGCGATCTAAAGTGATCATCCAAAGCCTATCTCTCACGATAGCAGTCAACATAAATACGATCTTAATTGATCAGCTAAAGCCCATCCCTTACGATGGCAGCCAATGCAAATGCGATCTTAAATGATCATCCAAAGCCTATCTCTCACGATAGCAGTCAACATAAATACGATCTTAATTGATCAGCTAAAGCCCATCCCTTACGATGGCAGCCAATGCAAATGCGATCTTAAATGATCATCCAAAGCCTATCTCTCACGATAGCAGTCAACATAAATACGATCTTAATTGATCATCTAAAGCCCATCCCTTATGATGGCAGCCAATGCAAATGCGATCTTAAGTGATTATCCAAAGCCTATCTCCTACGATAGCAGCAAAAATACAAAAACGATCTCAATCGATTATCAAAATCCTATCTCTCACGATAGCGGTTTACTCAAGTGCGATCTTGTATGATCTTTTTAAGCCAATCTCAATCGATCATCAAAGTCCTATCTCTCACGATAGCGGTTTACACAAATGCGATCTTATATGATCTTCTCAAGCCTATCTGTTACGATAGCAATTTATACGCAAAGGGATTTCAGTTGATCACCCAAGCCCGTATGTTACGATGGTAACGTAACTGCAGAACCATCTTGCTAGACCTTCTAAAGGTCTATCTGCTGCGATAGCAATTCATGCGAGAAACTATCTCAAGCAATCCTCTAATAAAGCCTATCTTCTATGATAGCAATTCGCATCGCTCAATGATCTTAATTGATCTGTTAAAAACTCTGTTACGATAGCAAAGTTGTGAACGCGATCTCATACGATTTACAACGACCACCTGCAAGCCCATCCGTCAAGATGGCACAGCTGCGAAATTACGATCTCGAATGATCTAGCGAAACATCTGCGCATTGATGTCGCATGTGCGAAATCATTACATGGCATTATGCAAGGCAAAATAAGCCGAAACGCATGCGAAATTGTATTTTGTTGCAAAGAGAGCAAATAATACAAAAGCTATATATCATTATGAGTCAAATGACTTACAATTTATCTATCTAGATAGCAGCTTACAAGCGAAAAGCTCGCATCTAACTACACAGCCAACATGGCTAACAATACATTCGAAAAATGGCTGGTAAGCCAGAAATGCGCCAAGGGAACTCTCGACTAAGAAAAGAGAGAATCCACCGGTCCTGACACCGGCAGCACAGCACGCAAATCTGCGGCCAAAGATCTATAGCAAAAGGGATGCTGCCGCGAAGAGATCAACTCGTCATTCGCCACATCCCTAGCAGCAAGGTCAGGGATACGATACGCCCAAGACCCCAAGGGATGACAAAAGCCTCTGTCTGATCAAGATAGGCGCCGGAGGAGCTTCCTGTGCCGACAGATGCTACTCCGCAAAACAGGCGAAGCAGTCATTCCTCTGGTGATGGACTCCTTGTCATGTTGGACAAGGGCATTGACGAGCACCCCGACCTCACAAATGTGAGGGCGACGGATTCTTCTTCGGAGATGCTGGAGGAGAATTCCGCCGTTCATTACGAGACGGTAGCACGGTCACTTCGGCGCTGCACCTCGCCACGAGGCGGCCGGAAACATGACCTGCACACATAATACACGAAGAAATTTCTTCGAATACACATGAGGTATTATCTGCATCCTCTTTATGATGGTTATAAACAGCAATAAGCCTCATAAAGTGGATCTTGGAAACTATTTCTATAGCACAAAGCGCAAACTCAGGATTCAAAACTTGAAGTTGCCATGAATCAACGAAAAACAAGCGTTGAAGCCAGCAGTCGTAAGGACTCACGGCAAAGCACATGTTTGGGATGAAGAACCCAAATGGCAAAGACAGGGTTTATATAGACCCTGTGGAGACTCTTCGGTTGCCTAAGATGAGTCAGCAAAATTCAAAAAGAGGGTAAGTTCAATCACTTACGCCTTGAAAAGCGTTAACAATCAATTACCCTACTAAAGGCTACGACGATTCAGTTGCGTATCCTAATAAATGACGGATAGTCATGATTCGGATGGACTTCCCAACGGAAGCGTGCTTATCTGCCGAGAAATTAGCGCGAAAATCAAGCAGAAAATCAATTGCTGATGTCATAATTGGATATGCACAGAAATGTCCAATCAAATCCCGAAAAGGGCAAAATGGGCAAACTCATTGTTTGTTGTTAAAAAAAAGGGGGAGAAACCCTAGCAATATTACATTAATGTTTCAGAACATTACATTAATGTTTCAGCCATTTTTCTGTTTTCATTTCAAAATTTGAAAAGTCAAAACAAATTCTTGATTAAGGAATCATGGGGCTCGAACTGCTCGCTCAGCTTCTCCACTTGTTTCACTTCTTGCTTCAGCTGCTCGCACTTGGCATTCATTTCATGATACAGCTTCACAGCTTCATCAACCTTATGCTTTTGCTGCTCCACCTTCTGCATCTCAGCTGCGAGATTCTGGTGACCGAGATTCAAAGTTACAGCTGCGCGAATCAGTGTAACTCTGTCCTTGAGGAATTTGAAACCAAGTCTGCCTTGGACTTTGAACAGGAGATTTTGGCACATGCCACACAGCAATACAGCACTCTGGGCCGAAATGGTCGCAGGTGTAGCCGCAGACAGCTGCTCCAGTATCCAGATGGCTTCAGTAAGGAATAGCCTCCTGTCAAAAGGTCCGATCTCCAGAGATCTCACAAACGATCGGGGGTATCTGAGACGCATTCGAACCACCCAGTCTACATCGGTTTGCTTCAAACCTGAGACATCAAAGATGGTTATAATGTCAGAACTCGCAAGCAAATAATGCGACGTGCGAACGGTAAATCTTTACTTACCAGTGCCTTCCAGAATTTCATGAACAGAAGGGATGCGGGCCACTGGGTTGTTCGAAGACTGCCCTCGCTCCATGGCTCTCCTATCAGCTGCGAGCTCCAACCTCTCATAGTCAGGAGGAAGAGTGTAGGCCGCACCAGCTGCGACTACATTCCCAACCTGCGAGCCCCAAATGCTCCACGCAGGAATAGGTGCTTCTGGCTCAGTCATCGCCGGAGGCGAAGGGACAGCCGAAGTCGCTGGGTGGAGGACACTCCCAGATGCGAAAACATTAGCATCACTTGTCCTCTCTTCCTCGCCACCGGTACGGACACCTTCGTCCATCGGCACAGCATCAGCTTCGACATCATCGGAGAGTTCGATGACATCCCCGAGATGCTCACTTGCGTGTCCAGCAGCTGCGACGGGCTTCTCGGTATGGGAGCTCGAAATTGGAACGTGGGATGCAGAAGGTTGACTTCTCTGCTCCAGCTCAGGTTCCTCAGCATGACCTGCGATGCCAAATGCGATAATGTGAGGTAACTTGTGTTATAAGTTATTTCGCTATCTTTACTAAAGCTAAGAATAAGCACCTCCACGCGAAGGTGGGATTGAGGTATCCTCATCATACACTAGGGACGTGGAACCGTGCCCTATCAGTGTATCCTCACTAAGCAAATCTTTAAGAGAAGCGTGACCTGGGACGCGAGTAAACCAGTCATGATTTTGCCTCAAGTGGCTGCAGCCTAGTATGCGCATATCACTCAAAATAGTTACCTGAGGGTTCTCCGCATTTGCTTACCAACCAACGGCGAATGTCAGGCTTTGACACACCGTGCTTTAACGCACCTACAATTACATCTCTATAAGTAACTGCGAGATTGAAGAGCTCACCTTTATCGCCACCTGCGATCTCTGCGAAGTCCGCTTGGACTTGCTCTAGCTCTGCTGCATCCTCTCCAGGAACCTCATCTTCCTCCTCCACATGAGGAGCCACTTCTCCGGGAAGCTCGTCTTCCTCGCCAACTGGACGCACTAAGTCGTCAACATGCTGCTCCTCGAGGCTCCGCTGTTTCACACGCTCGAGCTCCTCTTCCTCTCGCCGTCTTCTTCTTTCAGCAGCCTCCGCGGCTGTCTTCCGGGATTCAGCAAGAACATCCTCGCTTATAGGATCATCTGAAATGCCAGAATGGGCATCTCTCTTTTGCCTCTTGGCCACAAGGCCACCGACGGCTTCATCATCATCATCTGCGAATACATATTTGGTTCAAAGAAAAGAACTACAAAGAAGTCAAGATAAAGGGCAAGGAGATGCGACGGAAGTACCTCCTGATTCTTCCTCGCACATCACAACTGTTGCTTCTTCTTCTTCATCAC
Source organism: Linanthus parryae (assembly GCA_023055425.1). Lineage (NCBI taxonomy): Eukaryota > Viridiplantae > Streptophyta > Magnoliopsida > Ericales > Polemoniaceae > Linanthus > Linanthus parryae. The sequence continues at coordinate 164,180,954 of JALGPY010000002.1, read as the reverse complement.
TTGCCTGGGGCTCCTGTCTCTCTTCCTCCTCTTGGTTGAATGGAACGAAAGTCTCAACTGCGAGATCTTTTCGCACTTTGCTGGGCATACGACCCTTGCCTTTGTCCTTGATGGAAAGGGACCTCACTGGGGGAGAAGTTGGAGCACTCCTAGGGGAAGAAATCGTAATTCCCTTTTGCCTAGGTCTCTTCACTCTCGGCGCCGCAGTCGCTGGAGGGGACGGGTCATCTCTAGGAGGAGACGGAGCCGGAGGGTTGTCTATCAGCGAGTCAGCAAAAGTGTTCATGACTCCGCGAACCTTTGTTTCGACCTCGGCATCCATCCTCCATGCTAGCCGGTACGACTCCCCCTTCCTTCTAGTGGCAACAATGGTGTCCACCAGCGATTTGGAGCGATCACCAGCTGCGAACCTCCGCACATGACACTGAACAATACAGAACGAAAAGCATCAGCGCGAGGAAATCAAAAGGCTTAAAGCACATAAGGAAATTGCTTACCTCAGCAAACGCCTTGCTATATTTGATGACCTGCGCGTCACCCTTCTTGATTGCGTCGACTTGCTCTTTCAGAATGAAATCGGGGCACAAATGATTCTCGCGGTCCCACAGCGAGTAGCAACCATACTCAGACTCGCTCAAACTGCAATTGGGGCGAAACGGAAAAGAGTTTCTCTTGATCAAGGGGGCCTTTCCTGGCTGCGCCGCCGCCTCCGTCTCAATCCTTGTTTGCTGGGCAACCCAGTATGCGATCCAGTTCTGGGAACAACCACCCTTGCGAGTTCCCGCAGGCTGCTCAAAGGGAAGATTGCTCATGAGGACCGTCTTGCACTCCTTTGTCAGCAGACGCTTGTAGCACCCTCTGATAATGGACTGGGGCCAGATCGATGGGGCCACCGCATCAAAACCAAACTGAGGAGAGACCCGAGTAGGGTCAACATCCACTGTAAGTCTTTCATACCGTGGCGCGAGCTCACGAATATGCTCTGCAAGGGCAGGAAGAGAACCTCGCAGACACCAACAGAAGAAGTCACGATAGCGTTCGTGGAAATGCGGCCCCTTTTCAAAGAGAAGGTCTTCTGACAAGACCATACCTCTGGAAGGGTATAGCTTTGGAAACCACCGTACATTCTCAACACGTGTGGCATAGGGCCTGGCAGTAAACTCCTTTCGTTTGTCGCATATCAAACTCCAAGTACACTTGGTGTTGCTTGCTCCAAACCATCTCGCAGCCCTTCCGCTGTTGCGCGCTTCCGTCTCGCCTGGGGGACACCACTTCTCAAGTGGGAGGGGAGTTGGAGCATAAGACGGCCAGCGCTCGAAAACCCACATTGTCAAAAAGCTGATATTGACAAAGGTCAGAACATCGAGGCGGCCACGCGATTCCCTCATCGCCAGAACCAGCTGATCCAGCCTGTAATATAGCGTCCCCAGGACCAAGGGTCCGAGTGCGACTCTCTGGCCAAGAGCGAGCCTCACGGCAAGTGGCAGCACATGGTAGAAGACCCCGTCATGGGGGTGACCATCAATCAGATACCTCGACAGCCAAGCACAGAGAAAGGCACAAAGGGTTAAATGATAACCCTTGCCCTCTACATAATTCTCGGCCTCCGGGTCCTCGCTCAAAAGCTTCTTAGTAATGCTGCTGTTCGCATAGTCTCGGAAGAAGTACTGCAACCACTTGTTCCAGGTATTCTTCGCAGACGTATCCACCAGCTGCCAGTTCGGAAGAGGCTTTGTAGTGGTCCACCGAGTGGAGATTTTCTTTACCTCTGCTAGGCACTCCTCCATCTGCGCGTACAAGGCCATCTCAGCAGATGTCCTCAAGTGGCTCAAGGGGTCCACCTCGCCCATGGGGGAAAGCTCATACAGCATTTAAACGTCCTCGATCGTGGGGGCAGCCTCGAACTCAGCAAAATGAAACGTGTGAGTCGCGGGCGAATAACGGGACAGAAGGTCTAGAAGCATGGACTGATCCAACTTCACGGCAGCACCCTTCATAGCGCGGATAGCAAAGAATATGCCGGCTTTATCAAGAGTCTCGGCGTGATGATCCAACACGTGGTCGATCCACTCATCCATATAGTCCAATTTCTGGACGAACGCTTGAGTAGAAATCGCAGTATACGGGAAGTGCCCGTTCTCGATCCCCAATCGGACTACATCCTCGGAACCAACCCATTCGAGCAGGGCTGAGTTAACTGGGCGAGTCAACGTCAGCAATTGCTCAGCAGGAACAGGATCAGGCATCCTCTTCGCCTTCACTCGCGCATGATAAAAATCCTTCCCACCTAGAAAGGGGGCTTTACGCCACAGAGCCTGCGGAAGCTCCGGCATCTCTTCGTCTTCCTTGACGGGTCTGGTTACTCTTGTCTTGGCCATTCCTGCGAAAGGGCAAGAAAAAGGGGGGAGAAATACCACACCACACTTCAGTTTGAATTTTGCAATTTGAGATCTATGCAAACCAAAGCAAACAGTTCCGGTGCCGATTTCAGAAATTGGGGAGTTGATATTGTTGAAAGATTAAAACGAAGCGGGTTCAAAGATCAAAAGCCTCTTCGCAAATTTCATGGATTTACAGATTCAACGCGATTCAAGGCAAACACTGGTATTTTAAATCAAAAGTAAACGAGGCCAACCTTGTTTCCTTGAAGCTTGCTTGGATATACACAATTGGAGAATACGATTTGCAGTTCTGAACTGGTGATTGATTATCTGGATCTGCTCTCGAAGATCTCCGGGTACCATTCACTTTAAGAGAAAGAAGTGATGCTTTGCAATAATGGGATACAAGGTATTTATCCAGAAGAATGAAGGGTTGCGTCCCTTCAGTAGTCGAATCGCAACCGTCACCGTCGTGTCGCGCAATCACAGGACGGGCTGACGTCACGCCTAAAACCCTAAAGGTCAGACGGCACGACTCTAGGGGTTTTAGGTCATAATGACACGCGCGGGGGCTGAACCTACCCGTATTTGAATTGGTGCGTGGCGACGACGCGCATGTTGGTTTCCGCGCATGGAAGCCTATACAGCTATGAGCCTTCACGCGCAGAAAGGGGGCTAATGTAGATACTGCTTTATGACATGGCAGATCTAGGCCACGTGGCAACCATCCAGCACACCATATTGTGCTCCACACACACAGGATCACCAGCCGAGCTGATCCATGTGGGGGCTGCGAGACAGAGCCCTCGCATACCACTGCACGGGACTTGTAGGGACTTTGTGGTCTGGAGGCTAGAGTAAGCCCTGTCGCGTGCGAGCCAAGCCCGCACGCGACCTTTAGTAACTGTTTTGAGAGATTTATGGCACGAGCTCCATAAACCCGGTCAATCCGGTCAAACCCGGTCAACCTCGTAACGGTTCCGGTACTCGCGCACCACGTGCTCTAACGGTTCCTATATACTCGGACGAACGTGCCGTTATGGTTAAGCTAATTAAGCCGCCATTAATGGGCGCATTAACCACACTACAACGGTCATGTTCTCCAGTATATATATATCGTTAACCTTTCCATACAAAGGGGGACACACTGTCATACGCGGAAGCTCTGCCAAACCTCTGTCTCTCTCTCAGACATTGCTACTGACTTACTCTCTCCCTACACACACCCCTATTCTTCCTGTGCGATCCCTGATCCACTACGTACGGTGTACACGGAGGTCTCCCTGCCGGAATCTCTTGTGCACACCTATGTACAACAACATACACAATTATCTCTAAAGTTATAGCCAACAGACTCAAATTCATTCTCCTAGACATCATCTCAGGAACCAATCATCCTTTGTTCGAGGGAAAAGAATCACTGACAACACTAATTTAGCAAATGCGCTTTTCCACAAAATCAAGTATCATGGATCGGGTCCCACCTTGCAGAAACTCGATATGAGTAAGGCTTTTGAAAGAGTTAAGTGGGAATTCCTTCACGCTTTCCTTGAGCATGCTAATTTCTCGGCTCGCTCGCAGGAATAATTTTCGTGTGCATTCGCATGGTGTCATACTATATTGTGGTCAACGGTGAGACCTCTGAAAGATTCCACCCTAAAGCAGGTCTTCGACAAGGTGATCCCCTATCCCCTTATCTTTTCATTCTCTACCTAAAAGCTCTATCCTCCCATTTGCACCACCTCCAACTCTCAGGGATCGTTCCGAGCATGCAGCTACCAAGAAAATCCACACCGGTGTCTCATCTATTCTTTGCAGACGATTGCATCCTTTTCTTCAAACCCTCCTTGGGCATTTGCTACAATCTCTCTATTTCTCCAGATAGATTCCAGCAAGTCTTGGGGTAGCAAGTCAATGTAGCCAAATCAATTATTCTCTTTAGCCCCAACACCCCCGTTGAGTTGACGAACCAATTCATTGAGTTTTTCAGCAATCTCAGCACTTCAATGTGAGGTCTTTACATGGGCCACCCACTATCTACCTCCCGCGACAAGATCCAAGCCGCAAATTTAATCTCTGAAAAGTACTCAGCTAAGCTTGGAGTTTGGCAAGGGCGTCTTCTCAATTCTGCTAGAAGGCTGATACTTGTCTAATCTATTCTTTCCGCCCTGCTGGTTTACTTTGGTTCCACTTTTCTCATTCCTTCAACTACGATCTCCCACCTGAATCGCACATTCCTCCAATTTTGGAGAAATCCACGCAACTCCCGTCCGTTGCAACTCATTTCAAATGATATCTTGTGGCGAGCCAAATCGCAAGGAGCACTATGCATCCGTAATCAATAATGAAGTAACAACACTTTCCTTACAAGCTTGTTCTGGAAAATTCTCAAAGATCGACATTCTCTTGCAGCCACAGTCATAAGGTCCAAATATCCCAACTTTTTTTACAATAACGGGCTCATGAAATTTGCACAATCCTTCTTCCTCTTGCTCATGGTGCTTTTAGAGCATTATCCCAAGAAGGCTTGTCATTCAGGAAGGCCATCTCTGTCAGTCGGAAATGGACGAAGAATTTTGGCGGGGCCACATCGTTGGATCCCGCTCCTGAAAACATCCTTTGAAGGTTTCCTCAACTCTGACAGATTCAAAGACTGCACGTGGCTGATCTCATCTGCGTGTCGCAGAAATTCCAGCGATGGAATCAAAATCTCCTCCATCTCCTATTTCCCCGTTCCTCGTTCGTCTAATTCTCAGCATCCAACTCCCACCAGACACAGCGGACAAAATTATTTGTCCTTACACAAAGACTGGGTTCCATAGCACGCAGTCGGGATACTGGAAGCCAAACAAACACGCCAACTCTTCCCAACGAAATATGTCTATCTCAAGCTTTCTCCGGCCCCGCACTAGGTGCGGCTCTGAGGACTTCGCATTCTGGAAAAGTACAAGATGTTCATATGGAAATGCCTTCATAATGGCCTCCCCACTCTCAGCTTACTGTCAACAAGACCCCCTCTCTCAGCCCCCTTTGCCGTCTTTGTGCTTCTAGTCTGGAAACTCTTGATCATCTGTTTATGTCTTGCGCTATGGCCAGTACATCCTGGAATTCAACTCAGAACACCAAAATCATCTCCAATCATACGAATTTAACTGGCGGGCTACAAGAAGTTATCACCAAATTCGAACGCACCTCCCTTGTTCCTAACTTAATCCCTTTTTCTGGATAAGACTTCCGGTTCTGTGGGCCCTCTCGAAAACTAGGAATTCTGTCCTCTTCAAACGAACACCCTGGAATATCCAAATTTTCATTGAGTTTTTTTCCAGGCTACCGTTGAACTACATACGTTCTCTTGTACAAGTTCCCTAGTTACCCCCTCCACACAACACTCAGCCCCTGTCACCAATGAACCTACCCCAATCACCAGCCTCAAATCCAACGATGTTCTCTCAACTTCTACTACATTTACCTACAACGTAAAGGTGGATGGGTCCAGGAAACACAATACTTCAGCGGGAGCTGTGGGAGTCATTGTCTCTCGGACCCTCACCCCTACTCTAAAAAGTTGGAAGCCATGCCCCTCCAGATGGAACTCCTGGATCTATTACATGGCATAAATTGTGCATCTGCTCTACATATCCCTGCTTTCATTATATATACAGATAGTCTTAGCTTACCATCTTCTGCAGGGGAGTGGAGACGCCTCTTATCAGGATGCACGGTCTTAACTTCTATTCGACAGGAGATTAGTGTGTTCCAGGAATGCGCCATTCAAAAAGTGTCACGTTCAGCTGTTCAGGAAGCCCATGTCCCAGCTAGTTTGGCAGCCTTTCGCTAACCTTGTCTGACTTCTTTTGTAATGCTATTATGTATATCTACGTTTGGCTTGTTCGGCTTTGTCTATACATAGGTTGCTGTTTGTACGTCGTGCTTTGGCTTGTTCGAGTCGGTTGCTGCTACTTTTTTGTCCTAGCGCTGCTTTCGATTCGGTTTCGATACAGCCCTAGTTGTGCTCGTGTTTGTATCCAGAGCATTCAATGGGTGGGTTTGGTATGACTTATTTTCAGCTTTTAATCCACTTTGGACTTTTAATCTGTTTTGAGCTTTTCCGAAAGGTTTGGTATGACTTTTTCTGTGCCAGCTTTTGGATTTTGGCTTTGGTCTTGTAGTGTAAGACTGAATTGAGAAAAAAGTTGGGTTTCAGGAACTTTTTTTGGACTTTTTTCTTCCTAAACAATAAAAATGACCAATTTACCTCTACTTTTTTTTGTACCAACGTACTATGACATCTAATTTGACCTACTATAATTTTATTAGTAAATATAAAATGATAATTTTCACTAACGAACAAAAATATTGCATCCTAACTTTTTTACAGCATAACTTTTTTCACCAAACCCATACACATTTTTTCATCAACTTCCTTGTCACAAACTTTTTTCACAACAACTAAAAAGTTGACTTAAAAGTTCAAAAAGTCGTACCAAACCATCCAATGACGTCTCTTGCCAAAAATAATAAGGGTAACAAATGGAACCCTTTCTCTAAATTATTATAATTACTCCAAAGTTTTCTTAAAAAAAAAAAAAGAAAAAAACTCCGAAGTGGAACCGTGACTATGAATGACTGCGACATAAGCCTCGAGAGATACTATGAAAACCACTTGTCAGCTCACAGAGAAGCAGAGCATAAAAAAACCCAAAAAGCTGAAGAAGCCAAAAAGCCCACACTTTTCAAGGTGACGGTGATTGAATTTGATAAAACCCTCCTAAACCCTTCTCACGCAAAACTCGAACCGACCAGAACTACAGCAATGGAGTCCTCATCGTCGGTACACTTCGCACTGGCCGCAATGTTCGGAGCTTCCGTAATGGCGATCTCCGCCTTCTTCCTCCACAAGCGCACCGTCGACCAAGTCCTCGACCGCCTCATCAATCTCCGCCGCCGACGCCGCCGTCCACTCCGCTTACCTCCCTCCGCAGTAGCCGCTGACGATACTCGCACAGTCGGTTCCGAAGACGAGACCGTGCTCTCCTCCGAAGGCGGCGGTGATGGAGGCTATTACAGTTCCGGTGGAGAAGCGGAGTTTGATGGCAACCAAAGGAGGCACGGTTCGGCTGAGAAAGGGCTTTACAGAGCCTCGTCTTCAATGCCGAATGTAGGGTTGCCGAACGATTGGTTGGACGGTGAAACTAATTTCGATCGAGCCTTAGCTTCTGATAGTCTGTCCAAAGAAGGTAACTTTCTGGGGTTCTATCGTCTCTATTGAAGTCAAACAGAAACTTTTAGTATCTACTTGTATGAGTTTGGGAAAAATTGCTGAGTTATTTCACTAAATAAACCAATTTGGGATTGTTTCTTCCTCCATTTTAAGAAGCTAATTCAAGATTGTTTAAAGAATGAGTTCCTTTATTCATGAGTGACACACATCTCTAGTCATTTCATAAATGGTAACATTTTTTTTTTCTTCCTTTTCAAACCCCTTTATTTGATCATAATGAAACCTCAATTTGTTTCCTAAAACCCGCATAATTCCCATCACCTAACTTATTTCTATAATGGATCTATGAGAATATACTGGGTTGGAATGCTACTATTTCTTGGTTGAACTCTGTTTCGCCGGTATATGGCTATGAATAGAGAAAATTTTGTGCTTTAGCTAGCAACCATAGAAGAAAAACACACGATAGGGCTGCAAGATTTGCTCATCTTTGTAAAAACATGAAAGTTCAAGTTTTGATGGTGTCAGTCATTGAATTGGGAGTTTCTTTTTTTTTTTTTTTTTTGAGTAAAAAGCAACACAACAATTCCATCTGGTCTGGATTTTTTTCCTTAGTGGGTGTTTGTTGGGTGGCACCAGTAACAGTCTCTGAGTTTCTAATTGCTTGGGGGTGGTGTTTAGCTGGATAGAGAGAAACGAAAGGTTTGGAGGTTGTCTCCTTTAGTTATTATGTGGATCATTTGGAGGGTGCAGAATAGAGAAACCTTTGATGGAGTTCGTATGTCCGACACCTTTGTTAAAGGACTCTTCATCTCGCTGAGCTCGATCGATCGATCATCTGTTGGATTTTATAGAATCCTTACTGTAGTTTGTTGTAGTAGCTTTGGTTCTTTCGCTGTTCCAGTTGTTGAGCATGACCTAGGAAGCACGGACACTCCAAAATAGGGGCCGTATCCGTGTCAGACACTTGGGATACTCGGACACTCGTACGATTCTCCAAAATATGTGTCAGACACTCAGGCTGGTGTGTCCAAGAATTTTATTAGACTAGACAGTAGACACTTTAGGGACACTTAATGAGAGACGGAAATTGCCTCTAAATGTTTATTACACTTTTCACACGGGTTGTTTTATGAGATATTTGAACTTTAAATGTGTTAAAATATAACTAAGCTAAAGTAGATACGATATATTTGATTAATTGATGTCTCAATATATGAATATGTTACCCCTTTGAACGAAAAGTTCAAGTGAGGTTTCAAGTTCTGACATGCGACAACTTCAAGAGTATTCCCACACAACTCGCCGAACTCAAACCCACCTAAGCTACTCCTCTTTCTCATCTCATTCTTATACGTATATTGTGTCGATGATATTTAAGCTATAAATATGAAGATGGAACCAATATTTTTTCATATCTCGTAGTATAAAAATATAAATATATATAAAAAGATAATAAAAATGTTGACCTATCCGTGCCGTGTCGTATCCTCATTTCTTATAAAATGATGTATCCCGTTTCCGTATCGTATCCAATACCCATATCCATACCCGTCCTCTTAGAGCATGACCTATCAATTCCTCTGTAAATTTCCTTTTTAAGTTTTACACAATTTTATTACCTATATATAAAAAAAGTCCTTGGTGGGTGTGGGAAATCCATTTTTAAATGATGATTATAATGAATACTTGCGTTGCAGCCATAAAAGTTGCTAAATTAACTGAATCTGATTCATGATACGATGTCATTTAACCACCGCGTGAAGTCATCTACTAAAGTAATAAATAGTGAGATGCATCTCTATCCAGGTTCTTTAATGCATATGCAAAAGGAGAATTATGTCATTCATGGTTATGTTTTCTTCGTCTCAGCGGCTTTGTGCATTTTCAAAAGCATAAGCAATTTCATCAGCACCTGTGAGCTACATTCTCATGACTGATCTGGTTCCCATTTTCTGTCATTAACTTTGTTAGTCATTAGCGCAGAATCCCCACACTGATTCTGTTCATGTTCCACATGATGCTCAAAAATTCGAATGTGCCCGTTTCCCTTTGCCCTATCTTTTTAGTGATAAGTTGCTTGAGCTGTAAGGTGAGACTGTATGATGGTTTTTGTCAAAAGCTAAATTCAATGGATGGTAAGAGGGAAATGTATTAAATGACAAAAGTTAAAGGAAGGGGGAGGACTTGAGTTACGTCAAGTGTAGTGTGCAAGTGATAGAGTTTTATTTAAAGATGATGAGATTAAGGGTAGGTGGAGAAGCTATTTTGAGAAATTATTTAATGAAAATCATTCTGGTGACTTGAGCTTAGGGATCTTGGTAACTCTGATATGTGCTCAAACTATAAGCTCACTCGTAAGATTAGCAAAATTGAGTTCAAAGATGCTTTGAAGAAGATTAAAGTGGGGAAAGCTGTGGACCTCATGGGATTCCTACCAAAGTTAGGAAGTCGTTAGATGACCAAGGGGTAGTATGTTGACTAGTTTGTTTAATAAAATCTTGAAATCCATGAATATAGCGAAAGAGTGGAGTAAGAGTACTTTGGAGATATTTAGAGTACCACAATTATTGATATCAAACTTATGATTCATACAATCTAGCTTTGGGAGCATGCTATTGAGATGATATAAAGACGTGAGACTATAGTCACCCAAAATCATTTGCAATTTATGTTAGGGAAATCGACTATGGAAGTGATATTCCTACTTACGCTCAGACACACTGACGCAGTAAGAACGACCCCCATTTAGTGTTCATAGACTTATAAAAAGCATGCAATAGAGTGCCTAGAGAGCGAATGGGGAAGGCCTTAGAGAAAAAAGAGAACATATTCAGTATGCTGAGGTGATCAAGGACATGTGAGAGGGATGTGCGACAACAGTGGAAGGAGAGACAAGAGAATTACCCACGATAGTATGCTTACACCAAGGCCTTGTTTGGGTAGGGGATACGATGAGACAAGGAAAATGGTATCCCATCCTATTATTTCCAGTGTTTGGGTGTGGGATATGGGAGGGGACACCATATCCCTTTCATTCCCCCCTCCCCGTTTTTGCCGAAAAATCATATCCCACCTAGGGGGTGGGGTACACTTGAAACAAAATTGAGAGGATATGAGGTGTCAATAGTCTATTTTGCCCAGTCAATTTTGAATTAATTTTTTTATAAGTTACTTATATACGTATAATATCAAATTAGAGTAATTTTTCATATTTATCTTGCATCATATCCTATCTCATATCCTGTATCACCCAAACACATGAGCACAACATTTCATATTCTACCTTTTCCCCCATCAATCATATCCCATCAAACATCATATCCCGTTTTTTCTTATCCCCTACCCAAACGAGGCCCAAGGGTTGGCGTTAAGTCTGTACATGTTCGCTGCAGTGATTACAAGGACCATCCAAGATGATATCTGATGACGCATGTTTTCTGCAGAAAATATATTTTGATTGACCTCTAATTAATAAGGTTGACCTCTAAGTGGGTGCCCCAAGTCATACTATGGTGTTCCTTGGTTTCATTGTTAATCTCCCAACATATTTATCCTATTCAAATAGGCCACACTGTTCATCGGAAAACTAGGAAAAAAACTGAAGGTTATGTTTAAAACGTTTGAAACACGTGTATAGGTGAATTTTGGTATGTGGAAATGCACTCTGAAACAAGATAATCAGAGAAGTGATGATGCTAAAATGGATGTGTGGGTGTAACTAGAAAAGATAAAATTCGCACTGAAAATATTTGACACGATGGAGCTGCAACAGAAGCCAACTAGAGAGAATTTTTTTTTGAGGGAGTTTTGAAATGTGTACGTGTATCATAGGCCCTAGGATGCACCAGTTAAGAATGATTCTAAGTCGCACTGACTCAAGTTAGTGGCATTGGAAAGAAGGAACTGGAGTAGATTGACAAGTAGCTTACTCCCGGTAGGCTAGGAAAAGGATTCTTGAATTAAGTCGAGTTATTAATGCTTCAGAAAATGTACATCTTTGGTTCCCCTTTCCCTGTGCAATGCCTGATACTCACAATAGTATTGCACACACCCAATACTTTCATATCAGCTTGCAACACTATTTTAATCCATGCAAGGAAGTATCAGAACCGTTGCTTCTTCTCAGGGATCTGATTGCTGAGGTTATCACTTCAATCACAAGTATTATTTCAATGTGATATAGCTAAAGTTGAGTTTACATTTCTTTTACTAAAATACAGATATTAAGTATCAGATCTTTCAGTGATAACGGGCTGTAGGTACATCAAAAGTACGTCAATCGTCATTTTTCAGTTTTGGTTCCTCAGTCATGATTTTTTTCCCGCTTTCCAAGTTGCAATTGTAGACATCTAGCTCAAGTTTATTGTTCAACTTTTCAGGGCATAATCAATCTTTTAAGACCCAGAGGAGATCTGGTGGTAGGCCGTTCACTCCTAGATCATTGGGTGGCTATACTATTGGAACCACAGAAGGTTCAGATGAAGAAGGGAATGTGTCTGCCGATGGAGATGATCTCCTCTTATCCTCGGAGATCTGCCCTTCAACTGAAGATTTAAATGTATGCTAACTTCTTCTTTCTTATTTTTCAGCTATGGCTTAGAGGATTGCTTATTAATCCTAGTTATTATTTGAGTCATATGGATGTATCTAAGGTAACACATGCTTTCGGTATGGGCATTTCAAATTATTACAGATTCATTGCCATGTAACTTTTCTTGTCTGCATGGAATATTACATATAGCTTTATGGGCATTTATAACAATTTAGTACAACTGAAATATGTTCTTTTTGTTCACTGATTAAGTTTCCACCATCTTGAGCTGTAGATTGAATGGCAGTGCCTCACCAGCGCATGACACTATAGTTGTTTATTATAATTACCATGAAAAACATTGCTCTCCCCTGTATGCGAGCACTGCTGATGAGCTAACTGGGACTACCTTGGATTTATAGTTGCATTTAAAGAACTGAGGTCTACCTTATTTAGTAATGTGTCTATGTGACCCTAATTCTGGTGTTCACCAGTGACAGTTTATGAAGTCCCTTCATTTGGCTTTCAGCTCCTTGTACTATATACTATATACTGTATACTTTTAACGCGAACAATTTTGTGTTCCTTTTGATGCTTCATAATTTACTTTCAGCATTTAAATATTAGTCCCTTGATTCTGGTTGAAGTGCTTTTAGTGAGAGATCTCTTATACCATCCCATAAATCTTTGTGCTTTTATGTGATCATTTTTCTTTCATTCATTTTTCCATTTTGAGGCTGTGCATGTGCACTTCTGTCTTTATATCGAATTATAGGAAAGTAGCAGATTGAGATCATAAAATGTTTCTTGCTATTGTGCAGGATAAGAGTTCAGGTACTCAGAACTTGTACGCTCCTCCGTCAAAAGTTGACCACACGAGCTCCATGATGGAAAAGAAAGGCAAAGTAGAAAATGTACGTAAATATCGAAATAGAAAATCAGATTCTGCTTCAATGCAAAATGGAGGGAGTGATTCTATCATAAGCGACCCCATTTTTCCATCAACTACTGCGGGCCACGGTATGCTTACCTTTCTGATTGTGATTAATTCTGCACGTCTTTTTTTTTTCAGTTCTTCACGCTGACTTGTACATTGTCTGCTTTCATATAGCTAATAGGATGTACTCATATCAGTGCAAAATTTTTGTTCTGTTCGATCATTTCTTACTCTGGAAAAGCAACATTTTGTCCTTAATTGTTTTTCATTTTGTTCATCGTCTCTTCCTGCTAAAATATCTAATAACAGAATCGATGAGTAAGGAAGAGGAGGAAGTGTGGAAAATGATTCGTGAATGTTTGGATTTGCGGGAGAAATATGTATACAGGGAAGAAGTTGCTCCATGGCTAAAGACAACTGATGGAGAGACCACCGCATGGGGGACAAACAGTGACCCTTTCTCCTTTGTCCCTGTGAAAGCCACTTCTGTGAGTTTCTTTTTTTTCAACTAATGCAGATTAAAAGTTTATGCAGTTTTTCCTTCTTTTGCTTTGTATTCCCGGGCTGTCATGTGATAATTCGTTAATCTGTAACAGCACCACTTTAGGATGGAAGATGGGGTTGTACATGTGTATGGGAGTAAAAATGGTAAGCTCCATAGAACAATGCATGATTTTCTTAAAGTTGTCATATCTAGCCGTTTTTTAGAAATCTTATATGAATGCAAAGTAGGTATCCTAAAGACGTTTCTTTCTCGCAGATACCACAGAACTCTTCCCTGTTGCGAGCTCAACAGAGTTTTTCACTGATATGCACCACCTCCTAAAAGTTTTGTCGATCGGAAATGTTCGCTCTGCATGTCATCATCGGTTACGTTTTCTTGAGGAGGTGATACATCATACTCATGGACTTGCTTTTCTTTCGTTTCTCATGACCCGTGCTTATAAAATTTCCTTGACCAATGCAGAAGTTCCGCCTTCATCTGTTAGTAAATGCTGATAGGGAGTTCCTTGCTCAGAAGAGTGCACCTCACCGCGATTTTTATAATATCAGGAAAGTTGACACACATGTGCATCATTCTGCTTGTATGAACCAGAAGCATCTTTTGCGCTTCATTAAATCCAAACTAAGAAAAGAACCTGATGAGGTATATAGTTTTTACCAAGTGATTTCTATTTTCTTTTATATTGGGGTCCTCCTACATGCATTTTTATTCTGGTTAAATGGAGATATAGCTATGTGTCATTGATTTAGTTCCAGTAACTGTTCTTATGTGTAGAAAACACTAATTTCTTTTACTAACGCATGGTTATGCAGGTTGTCATATTCCGTGATGGGATATATCTTACGCTAAAGGAAGTGTTTGAGAGTTTGCAATTAACAGGGTCAGCACTATTTTTGTTCTGTTTCATTGCTGCTTCTGCGTAGCGAAGCTCACCCTCTCTCATAGTTTCATTACTTACAATTTCTGCAGTTATGATCTTAATGTTGATCTACTAGATGTACATGCTGATAAAAGTACTTTTCATCGGTTTGACAAGTTCAACCTCAAGTATAATCCTTGTGGACAGAGCAGACTTCGAGAAATCTTTCTGAAGCAGGACAATCTCATCCAAGGTGTGGAGCTTTTAGATATAAACCCTCTCTCTCTAACAGATTGATTTTTGAGGTTTCAAATAAACTGTGCATACTAACTGAGCAAATGAAGGACGGTGCTTGATGGAATATATCTTTCTTCAAAATAAATTTTGGTTTAGTTATTTCTAAAAACAATTAACTAAATTGAGTTGTATGAATATGGATAAATCAATCTGCATTCAAGTAGTGTATGAATACCTGTCCTACTGTGCAAGCAACATGACAATTAAATAAGCTTTATATGTTATATTATTCAAGATAGTTTTGTAGAAGGAATGCCCGACCCGAATACATTCCCTAGACTCAGTTTTATGTATATGGAATGCAAAAGGCATTTTCAGAACAGTGCAAAAATACACATTTTGCTTTTCACTCTGTTAAACATATACTGGTTGTAAGGTTGAGAAAAAGTTACTTAAAAGATATATGGCAACCATCCTCAGTAGGCGTAGTGGCTATTAAGTCATTAACCTAGCAAAATGTTCACACAAAACTCACCCTAAAGTATCCATTTCATACATCTGAATATCACATGTCCACGGCTATAATTGAGATCATAATTACTGAAGCTGCGGTCGGTTATCTGAGTAATTACTTGCAGCTGAACTTGTTTACTTTTATATGTGCAATCATATGTAGTATTACTTCGGATTCAAAGTTTTATGCGAACATATATATTTCATATGAAAGGAAAAGGGCAAGTTCCACTTGTACGACGTGTGGTTTGGCCGGACTTGAAATATGTACCATGTAGTTTGAAATATGGTATTCTAGTAATCTGTGGTTTTCTAGGTTAACCGCATAAAAGTAAACTCCATTAACCCACCCAATTTACTAAGCCCATTAACATTTTCTGGACATTGACTGGCTACTTATAGGAAATTTCTAATATTTGTAAATGTAATGCTTGTTTTTGTTGGTACCCGGATTCTATAATTTTTGGTATTTTGGCTTGTCATTTTGATGAGTGAGCTTTTTGTTTGATAGAGTCTGATCATGGCACTAGACTATGTTATATATTTATATTCATCACACAATGTAATTCCATCATCAAGCATATCAGTGTACATGTAACACAAAAAACAGCTCCATCTCTGGAAGTAACAGCCCTAATACCCAAAAATAATCTAAATGCCAACAGGAACATGCATTACAATTAGTTCAAAGTAGCCTCTTGAAGCTGAAAAATTCAAAAAAGAAATGTTTGTGAATGGGGTTGTTTAATGGAGATTACCTGACTTTGGTTACCGGGCAGGCAAAACAATTTAAGAACATGCAACTTTTCAAATCACAGGGTACAAATTTTATATCGGGCCAAGCCACACTACCACAGTCATAGAAGTTAAATTTGCCCAAGGAAAAGAAATTAAAGGTTGATCTCCCAAATCTGCCATAATCACCCACTACATGTGTTCGCTTCAGACCTTAGAGGTAGCATGAAAAATTCTATGTTTTTTCAAAGATGTCATCTTACATCATGAAAGAGGATCCAAAACAGTGTTTTCTCTTTCTTTTAAGGGGAAGATCACACGTTGCATCCCACGTGAAGTTGCAAGCTTTATCTACTCGATTAGCCAACCCTCTTTCAGTCTGTCCGTAGTATTGTAACTTTGTAATTACTCAAACTGCTTTACCCTAGTACTTGGAAATTGCCTCCCAATCACCTCACAGTACTTTTCAAAGTCTAAACATCACACGAATTATTTACAACTGCTATATAAATTTTTCCGTCAAACTTTTTTTGTATTCGTAGGATCCAACATGCCAGATGCATTCGTTAGTTTCCATGCCTCCTGGTCTAGCTCAGATCTCCTATCTAAATTGATGTGACGTCTTCTTTAGTTTCTGGTTTGCTCATGAATCATTTTCCCGAGATATCAAACGCGATAACATGTCAAACAAAACATCTACCCAATGTGCTAATAATAACAAGGTAAAAATCATGTGAAGTGTTAGGTTTCTCGATTGGCCTAGTGTTATGAATAGGTGAAACTAACTTGATATGTTTTGGAGTGTGCAAAAATTGTACAGTTGGAATGATGCAAAAACTTTAGTGTATAACCAGTGACAGTTTAAAAGCTATTGCTGCCGATCTGATAAACCATCTTTTCCTCTCTATATTATCAATATATGGTGGGTTTTCATTTATCATATATTTCCTTTCCCTACTTTGTGGAAAATCATTAACTTGGTGTTGCTCCTTGTCTAATTCCTAGTTATGTTTGCACTAGAATGCTCTTTCAAGTGATGTTATCGGTCTCTGAAAGCCGCAAGTGTATAATTACTCTGAATCCATTTTACACGAGAAACTTGGTCTCTTAAAGAAAGTGGTGCAATATGATATTAAATTTGTTCTGATGGCTGATTGATCACCTCACTGAACGTGTTTGGAGTCTAGCCCACCTGCGTCTTCTGACCTTCTGTCCTTGAAGGTTTATTTCTTTCAAGTAACCTAAAATTGTTTTTTGTTAAACTTTTCTTGTAACCCAGTGATTGTTTTTGTCAATGTATCTGACCCTGGTTAAATTACGAATGGACTTTTGAGTTGAGTTATGGAGTAACTTCTGGACTTATGGATTGGTCATGTAAGTTCTATATTACTTTTGATACAGAATGCGAGTAGTGGCAACATCACGATCTTGCAATAATCACACTCCTCTGTGTTCAGTAAAAGTTCTTCCTATTGTACAGCCTTTCATGTCATCACTATTAGTTATCAGCTGAAATGTCCTTTTCGCCAAGTTGTTTCTTGTTCCAAAAACAAAGTCATGCAGCATTTGGTTTCTGTGAATGATGATATGGAATGTGCTTATTCAATTATTTATGCTCACCTTTGTAGGCCGGTTCCTCGCTGAGGTGACGAAACAGGTCCTATCAGATCTTGAAGTAAGCAAATACCAGGTCTAGTCTCTTTCTCTATCAGTTCATGAATTTCTAGCCTACTCCAGTTATTACTATTTAGTACCTTAAATATTCATAGGGATGGAACTTCGACATGATCTGGTTCCTCAGGTGCATCTGCAACATGAGCTATATGTCCATGCTACCATGCCTATCACCTAGTTCTTTTATGGAAATGTTCGCATCTCGAGATTTCATTAGGAAAAAATGCATCTTGTGGTACCCTTACTTTGAACTTAACGTGGATTTAGTACCACTGTCTCAATTCGTGCAACAATGGTAATCAAATTTCCAATTTGTTGCAATGAGGTACCTCTCGTTAGTGTCCGTTGCATATGTTTGAAGGACTTTACTAAAATTGGGGTTACATTAGTCTTTTTGAAGTGTAGATGAATGGAAGAACTACACTAACTACTCCCAAAGTTTTGGTTACAAGAACCAACAGGCAATAACCCCTTACTTTTCAGAAAATTGCATAAACTCTCTCTATCTCCATCTGTTCCATGGGTCTACCTTCTCCACCACCACCACCACCACCACCACCACCACCATCATCATCACCACCACCACTACCACTACCATTGACTTTAGCAAACCGAACTACAAATCAACGCTTCAACTACTTGGTCTGTTTCGTAGGGGTCACTTTAGCAAACCGAATCTTCCCTGTTGACTGTAGGGGTCACTTTGACCGATTAATTTAGCTAACGATATGATACCGAAATTTGCTATTTTTTCATAAAATTGTAGTGTTAAGAAAGATCTACAATATTATAAAAAGATAAAACACATTTTCATATCACATCGTTAGCTAAATTTGTCTGTGTAAGTGGCCCCTAAAAGATAAACACATGATGGGAGGGCAGAGGCCTTTGGTGTCCCCTCCAGTCAAGAATTTTCATATCAGATCGCTAGCTAAATTTTTCAGTGAAAGTGACCCGTAAAGTCAACTGGGAAGATTCGGGCGAAACGGAGGTAGTATCTGTTATTGTAATGTTCCCTTCAAATATCTCAAATACTTCTTCTATAGCCATCTTCACCACTAACACACTACAGCAGATCAAGGGGAGCAGAGGAGGAGGGAAGGAGTGAGAGAAGGGACCACCGGTCGACCGTAAGATGAAACTCAATCGCCGCCCCTACTCCACCCGAAGTCGCGTCCGCCAGCCAACTCCACTATCCAGCTCATTATTCAACAACCGGCCACCATCACCGATTTTTTGTTCGTTACAATCTCAGCCCCAAATCGAAACTCATTCAAGCCATTCCAACTTGCCAATTCCCTCTCGGCCAATCGGGGACACCCAAACACAACAAGCTTCACCAACATTCACACGACCCCCAAATCGGAAACCCTAGGCATCGACACCAGTTAGACAGGCAAAGAACCAGATTGAATTCCGTGTCTTTTCGAATCATGTACGGACTGTGCTCCTCTCTTTCTCGTGTTTGCTTCAAGTTCCTTTCTTCGCTTTCTGTCCCATCTTCTACCTCACATCCGGACACTGCTACTGGGCCATGTCAGCTTTGGCGGCGTCGAGAGTTGAACTTCATCTGTGCCGGAGTCGAAGACTTCCATTTTTGTATGATATTTGTATCTTCTTTTTCAATCATAGATCCGATGATGTAATTGGATATGTTGTGTGGTAGTTTAGATTTATGGAGAAGCTATACGAATTTCCATTTCGTACTTGTTCAATATTTTGTAGTAATTGATTTGGCTTTG
The DNA here is from genome assembly GCA_023055425.1 of Linanthus parryae. Classification (NCBI taxonomy): domain Eukaryota; kingdom Viridiplantae; phylum Streptophyta; class Magnoliopsida; order Ericales; family Polemoniaceae; genus Linanthus; species Linanthus parryae. The sequence continues at coordinate 164,161,616 of JALGPY010000002.1, read as the reverse complement.
ATTTTTGTAGTGGACGTTCTTGATTTAGATTTGAAGGTAGCAATCATATTTTTACAAAACCTTATGGGCAAGAACGGTGAGAATGAGAGGGCAGAGTGGCCTTTCTATAAAAAACTTGTCACTTTATATGGATGAACGTTAGATTTCGGTACGAGATTTCAACAAATTGCAAATTTGAGTACCACCGTGGTACAAATTAAAACAGTGGGCATCATCAAACCCATGGAAAGTCCAACGTCTGGGTATCGTAGAAGCATTTTTTGCCCATTACTTTGTGTATATGACTTGCTAGTTCTTTTATAGTGTATATGACTTTCAGAAGATAAAAGCAGATGAAAGATCAATACTTATCAATCTAGGTAGGGGGGTTATGTTATTGGTTCTTTTGAAGTGTTGACTTCTAACCAGTTTTTGGTTGTCCTTCAAAGTTCGAACAAAACGGTTCAATGGCGATGTTTTTTTTGGAAAATGCCATTATAGCGAACAGATTTCTATAGTAGGTTTTTTCAAAAAGATTACTAGCTCATTTTTTGGGTGGGACCATCATCATGGTTGCTCGCGTGTTTGGCTGCTGCTACCACAACATGGTTGTTTGTGATTGCTGCGATCACAGACGACCAACATGGTTCATCATTTTAGACCAAGTGTGAGGGTGAAACAGAGAAATCGAGGGTGAAATAGAAATTTAAATCAATATAAAAAGGAGGGGATGATTTTGGGTTTAATAGGAAGGAACATTAGTTTGTATATCAGAGGGGGGAGGGAGGATGCGCTGTCACAGATTTGAGGAAGAAGACGCAGACGTTGAAGAGGTAGAAGACAGTAACGCAAGAGGGAACAGAATAGGGGTTAAATATTGGTATCAATCTATCGAGGAGGATGTAATTATTTGTTCAAAGTGAGGAACATTAGTTCATAATTTTCGATCTAGTCACATGAACATTTAGAGAACTACTATGGTAGGAATTCATGGGGTTCCACCTTGAACTAAACAGTAAAACAACTATGATGAAGACAATTCACAAAATTCTCTTATGAGTAAATTTATTCGTTGCTCAATGTTTTGATTTTTGTGTTTTTTTCCAGATGGCAGAGTACAGAGTATCCATATATGGTCGGAAAGAAAGTGAATGGGATCAATTGGCAAGTTGGTTCGTTAACAATTCACTATATAGCAAGAATGCTATTTGGTTAATTCAGGTAACTTGACATGGTGTGGTATTGCATTTTTCCAGCTGTCCACCTTGCTATGTTCAATTTGATTGTTTCCTTTTTAGACATTCCAATTGTGGTATACTGATGCAGCCTGTGTCATTTGAAAAAAGGCTATAGTGGAGGGTAACCTTTCACCTTCAGGCTTGAGGTGTTGAGTTGGCCATGGGGTCAGTCTTTTTTGGGTATTCTTCCCCAATGTCGGAGTTACAAACTTTTTCTAGTATATGCGTGTATATATATATACAGAGAGAGGGAGAGAGAGAGAGAGAGGGAGGGAGGGAGGGAGGGAGGGAGAGATGGTTTTATACTTAGTATTTCATATGATGAAAAACAGGAAAGTTTTCTAGTATATGCGTATATATATATATATATATATATATAGAGAGAGAGAGAGAGAGAGAGAGAGAGAGAGAGAGAGAGAGAGAGAGAGAGCGAGAGAGAGCGAGCGAGAGAGAGAGAGCGAGAGAGAGCGAGAGAGAGAGAGAGAGAGAGAGAGAGAGAGAGAGAGAGAGAGAGAGAGAGAGAGAGAGAGAGAGAGAGAGAGAGAGAGAGAGAGAGAGAGCGAGAGAGAGCGAGAGAGAGAGAGAGAGAGAGAGAGAGCGAGAGAGAGAGAGAGCGAGAGAGAGCGAGAGAGAGAGAGAGATGGTTTTATACTTAGTATTTCATATGATGTAAAACATGAAAGTGGTGCGTTCTTTCTTGTTTCGTTTCAGATTCGCCAAAAACTCGAGCGTTAATACTGTAATACACATTTAGTCCATGATTCATGCTAGAGCTGCTATTACAAAAAGTCCAAAATTAATACAAATGTCCCAAATCTGATTCATGCTATAGCTGCTATAATAGCTTAAGAATTGACCTCAGAGACTTTCTATATTAATCTAAATGTTCTCTACATGATGAAGTAAATCCATGATAGCTTGGTTGTCAACCTAGATACCACACTTAATATATAGTGGGCACTGATGGTTCAGGCACTGGCTCTATATCCTGAGTACCTGACAGGCAGACATTTCAAGGATGGCTGGTCTCAAAGTTGTCTTTGCAATAGAGCGCATTAATTCTGAACACCTTGGGAGTAACCGTCGCTAGAAGGTGATAACTACAGTGAGAAAATGCAAAGTTGGGCTGATGGGGAAGGAAAACCAGCTGGAGATATAAACATGACTTATTAGACAAGTAAACCAGTCTAACTTTGAAGTAGAAATCGGTGGTAAAAAGAAGCGAATCAGTAAACATGATATTTTACTTTGCCTTATGAATAAATAAGATCAGAACTTGCCTTAGGAAATTATTAATAATGTTTAATCTTCTTTTTAGTTAGTAGAAGTTCATTGGTTGCCTTTATTACTATGCCTTCTTTCTTAAATGCTCAAATTCTTTTCCTATTTGGTTTTTGGCCAAACTTCAAAATCATACATGTGGTTTGGGCGTTTGGAAAGAATCAATTTTGCATACCTGAGGTTCAATTTTGATCATAGGTCACACCTGTGGTAAGGTTCTCCCTTTTCTGGATAAAGATTTACATCATTTCTTCTGGTGTTGTTGTGTTTGATGAGGAAGGTGATGTCTAGAACCTGATATTTGTTTATTTTCACGTTGAGTTGGCTTTGGTGTTATACTTTTCTCATGGGCGAGTTTGCTCAGATTTCGGGTCTTCAGTCCATTAGTTGGCGCCAAAAGTCGAGGGCCTTATGGTTAAAGGAGGGAGATAATGCTCAAAGTTTTTCCATGGGCTAGCGAACTCTCATAGAAGGTCAAATTTCATTGCTAGAATAGAGGTAGGAGAGTTAGCTTTTGTGGAGGAGGAAGAGGTGGGGAACTTTTATCAGGGTCTCTTCCAGGAGAACGAGGACATACCCAAATTGGATAGGTTAGATTTTGCAGTCTTAGAGGAGGGAGCCGCTGTTAGTTTTGATGAAGACGAAGTGAAGCGGGCTTTGTTATCATTGGGTGGGGATAAAACACCTGGGCCGGACGGGTTAACAGTTGCTTCTTTCAGCAGAATTGGGACGTGGTTAAGCCAGATGTTATGTGCATGATGCAGGAGTTTCAATTGACAGGAAAGTTTACGAAGAGGTTAAATGCGACTTTTGTGTGGTTTTATTGCCGAAAAGGGGGGAGCAGTTAACAGTCAAGATTTCATGCTAGTCAGTTTGTTAAATACCTCGTATAAAATTCTAAAAAAGGTGTTTTCCTTGAGAAAAAAAAGTGTCCTCCTGTATGTTATTTCGGGGACTCAGAGTGCTTTCGTGGCAGGGAGGTAAATTCTAGATAAAGTTTTGGTGGGAAATGAGTGTGTGGACCATATGGTTCGAGAAGGCGAGTTCGGAATTGTGTGCAAGTTGGACTTTGAGAAGGGCTGTGATCATGTGAATTGACAGTTCTTGCTTTATCTCTTAGGGAGGATGGGCTTCCGTTGTCGTTGGATATGTTTGATTAAGGCTTGTATCTCTTCTGTCAGGCTTTCGATTCTAGTTAATGGAACCCCTAAAGGTTTCTTTCAGACGTCGCGTGGCGTTAGGCAGGGGGATCATTCATCACCTTTATTGTTTATCATAGTAATGGAGTCCTTGAGTAGGATGGTAGAGAGAGCAGTCCAGGGCGGCTTCTTGAAGGATTTTCAGGTCGGCCAGCCTAGTGATGCCCAGATTTCGGTTTCTCATTTTCATTTTGCAGATGATACGTCGATCTTTTCTGAAGCGAGATCGAGTTGCATAGGCTATCTTCTGGGTTTGTTGGATTGCTTTCATGTTGTGTCTGGATTGAGGGTTAATCTGGGGAAGTCCGAAGTCATTCTGATTGGAGATGTTCCTAGGATCGATGAGTTTGCTAATATACTAGGGTGCCAGGTTGTTCATCCTCCGATTAAGTATTTGGGTACTGGGGTTACCTTCGGGGGCTAGATATAAGGATTATGTGGTCTGGGATCAGATAATCGAGCGGTGTTATCGTAGGTTGGCGGGTTGGAAGAGACAATATCTCTCAAAAGGGGGGCGCACTACTCTTATAAAGAGTACTCTCTCGAGTCTTCCCATTTAGTTGACTGCGGTACGCTGTGTCTCCCTGTGGAGAGCGGAGGGTTGGGTATCAGTCAGTTGATCCTATTTAATCAATCATTGCTGGGAAAGTAGTTGTGGAGGTATGGTATGGAGCATGATTGTCTCTGGAGGAAAGTTATTGATGCTATGCTCGGTGAGTGGAGGTTGGCAGTCTAACAATGTTGTTGGTCCGTTCGGGTGTGGGTTGTGTAAGGCTATTAGGGCTGATTGCCCCTGACGGGTTTGTTTTCTGTCCGATCTTATTATTCTGATTTGCGTGGTGCCCGTGTTGCCGTGGTTCCAGCTCCTTTGATCTTTAAAGTAGAAGCCCTTTGCGGGTCTCCTTTTTGTCTGGTGTGCAGCTCATGACAGAATCTTGCCCATTGACAACTTGGTCCGCCTCGTCACGTGTTAGTTAATCGGTGCTGTTTGTGTCGATCTGGTGCTGAATCGGTTAATCACCTTGTCCTGCATTGTTCTGCTGTGTGGACTTTCTGGGATCTGATTCTATGGACTTTTGGTATTTGTTGGGTGGCCCCTACAGGAACTATAGGTCTAGCCAGACAAAAAATAAAATAAAAAATATCCACGTGTGCCAAAAGATGCCACACGTGAGGGGGCATGTTGAGTCCCACATCAGGATTTCAATAGGAAAACAAAGAATTAGTAAGTCTCCTGGGCTACTCCTCTCATTGTCAATTGGTTTTGAGGTGGAACCCCACGGATTCTTATATGGTATCAGAGTGGCTACGCTCTTGGTGACCTAGGTTTCGCGCTTCTGCCTCTAGCGGGCGATACCACCACTAGCCGCCCGCTGGAACTACCTCCAAAATTTTCTTTTTGTTTTGTTGTTGCTGCTACTCCACCAGCGCTGTTAAATAAGCATCGACAATCTCCAGTCCGGCCTGTCGCACTTGCGTTGGTCTCAACCAATCAGTCATCAATCCACGTCGTCTCAGCTGCTCCAGATCCACTCCAACCTAGCCGACCTACCAGCCGGCTTCTGTGTGGCTCCAACCGAGCCGTTTTCCAGCACAGATTGTCTTCGCTTCTACGCTGTTTTTTACCAGTCAGACACCGGAACTGTTGCCGCTCGGGAGGATCGATCTCTCGTTCCCTCCAAGCTGCGACCTCTGCTCCTGGCTCTTCCGATCCTTGGCGTAGGCCTCCGCCCAGTCCCCAACTGGCAACAAAAGCCCCATCGCCGCTTGTCTGCAAGGCGGCGCAAATCACCGACAGTGACGTCCCGTCGCACGTGCGTCTAAAAGCAAACTCAGAAGCTCCCCCTGGTCTGTCGCACCTTGGGAAGACCTCCACAACCAGTGTCGCCTCCAGCAACGTCTAGCGCCGCTTCCAGGTTCGCCGCCGTCCAAAGATGATCGACCGCAGTCGTTCCCTCCATCACCGACCACCATCAAGTCCGTCGCCAAATGCGTCGACCCACCACCACTCCTCCGCCAGTTAGCAAATCGCGTCTTCCCTTTGTCCTTTTCTATTCAATAAACCCTAGTTCTCAGTTGCCTTCTCCAAACTTGGCGTCGGAAAAAGCAAAGCCCCTGCATGGTTGTCGTCCACCACCAAATAGGATTGAAGCTCGTTCCCTCTTGATCAGGGTTTCAAATATCGTTCCGTACCGTACCATTACGGGCGATTCGGAACGGTAACGGTGGTCACCGATAGCGATTCGGCCGGTACGGTATGTGTGATACAGATTCTCAGGTGAAACGGCTGATACGGAACGGTACGGTCATTTTCGGGCGGTACAGAACGTTGTGGTAAAAAGTCGGACTAGAAATCAGAGGAGGAAGAAGAAGAAGAAGAAGAAACTGAATCAGAGGTCACATACCTTCGTGATTCGTCACACAGGAGGATTGGAAGAGGGAGGACGACGACTTACAGCAGATCGTCGTTCGTCCTTGTATTTCATAATCGTTCAACTTCTTTCTTGAATTGTCCGACCTTGTGTTTACTTATAAACTGAATGTTCGTGTGTACTGTGTACTGGTACTGTGTAAAAGAGTGGGCGGCTAGGGTTGAAAAATGTTAAAGATGATAAATAGTTCACTTTATTTCATATGCACCCCTTTATTTTTCTAACTTTCTGAAAAGACCCCAACAGTTTGTGTTTTATTTAGGTATCACACGTCATCTACAAATAAGTCATAAACACTATGAATATGTTTTTTAAACATTGTTTTAAAAGTAATATTAGCACCATTTGACGAACTTTAACATTCACGCGTTCGGTCCCCGATTCGCGTTACGGTTTGTCCGTTACGGGCCAAAACCGGTTTCCGCAACCGTTACCGTTACGCTGACCGATACCGTTATTTAAAACCTTGCTCTTGATTGGCAAAAACATGGCGCCCAGTAACCACACCAAGACCACTTTGCTCTTCCGCGCTACATTGAAGACCAAGATTGGAGTCTCGTCATGACCCTCCATCTTGCGGGGGCGTATAGGAACTATAGGGACTAAATAGCAATTAGTTTAGACCTAGCTTCTAGTAGCTTTTTAGTATTCTATATAAAGAGATGTAGTCCTGCATTATTATCATTCAATACAATATTCTGTTCTATAGCCCCTGCTACTGTGTCAGAGTTTCTTGTCGCTTGGGGTGGAGTTAAGGTGGACAGAGGTAGAAAGAATGTTTGTCGTTTCGCTCCTTTGGTTGTCATGTGGATCATTTGGCGTGTGCGGAATAGACAGATCTTTGATGTAGTTCGTATATGGGATACCTTTGTTTGAGGCTTCATCGTTCAGTCGCTTCTGGAGTGGCAATCAGGTGTGCCAATGACTTCTATTGATCATTTGCTGGATTTCTTTGATTCACTGGCTTAGTTTGTTCTTGATTTGTTAGTTTCATCTCTCGTTGTGTTGGTTATGATAGTATGACTTACCGGTTTGTTTGTATACTTTCTGTTTTTTTATATAAAAAAAGGTTTTGTATAGATTTTCATAGACAATTACTCCCTAAGATAACATGGGGGTAGATATGTCATTTTATGTGTTGCATATAATTTAATCTAAGATTAAAACTATGTAGTCTAGTTTGAAAAGTACCATCAAACACATCGGAACATTCGCAATCTTATAAAAAAACCAAAAAATTTAACCATAAACTAAGAACTGGTTATCCACCAAATTCCAATCTACCAAGCGCATCTGTCGAATATAGGGAATTAGCATATGCGGACACATAGTAAGCGTGTTATGTGTATAAACAAGGGAAGTAACGTGAGAATCGACAGTCCTACTTGAGATGAGAGTTCTCTAGTCATTTGTTTCAATATAGTAACTTACACAAATTCCATTATCTTACCAATATGCTATCTTCTTTTTTCCGGTTTTGTTGTGAATATTATTTTCTGGGTTCTTACATTTGTGTCCTTTTTATTTTTTGCAGCTTCCCAGGTTATATAATGTGTATAAAGGAATGGGAATAGTCACTTCCTTCCAGAACATTCTAGACAATGTGTTCATTCCACTTTTTGAAGTTACAATAGATCCAAGTTCTCATCCTCATTTGCATCTATTCCTGATGCAGGTTTGATCACTATGCAATCTTTTCTCAGTTACAGTACTGTTTTTAACTAATATACTGGGGTTTCTGGTTCTTGTGATTCTGTTTGGTTTACTTTATTATTTTGACATGCTATTGGCTGAGGAAAATGATATGCTTCACCCTAAAATTTTCACCATTTTGTTCCATCCCCTATGTTCATTGTAATAAATGGTATTTTTATTTTGTCTTTGGACTAGTTGTTTGAAAAATGTGATAGCTAATAACTGAATGCCATAAAAGAGATCAAACTAAAGGGTGAAAAAATAGGGTGCAGCATAACAGGTGTCATTGTTCAGTGTTGTCTTTTACCCTCCCTATGTGTGGCACTCTTGTAAGGCTTGTAAATTGATCAAATTTAGAGTCTTCCACCTGAAATACCTTACCTTATCTTTTGTCTCTTCATTTTATGTCTGCATACCAAGAGGGATCTTGTTCTAGATAAGAAAAAAAAGCACAGCTTGGTACTCATCATTATATTACGTATCATTGCTGGATGCTATTAATGTTAGACGAATGAGGGTTTTGCTCAATGACATGGAAAACGATTTGGTGACAATTTTCTTCCGTTAAGTGCTAGAAGATTTTCAGAGTGTGCCTAATGTACCTGCTAAAAAGTGACTTGTTAAGAGAACTTCCACTCGTCTAGAGACTTTACTATGCGGATCACGATTAGGGAAATTTGTGCAATAGCTTTCCTGGTGGAGCTTGATTGGGTCAGCTTACTGGCACAGGACATTTAGAAATCGACAAAGGTAACCATAGTTTACTATGCTAGTAGAGAGATTAAGTGAGCACTTTTTACTATATGCGTCGATTACAAAGTGGTTGTGGTGGTATGATCTAGAGAGGGAGTCTTTGGAGAGAGGTGACCAGTGCTAGGTTTGGTTCTGGTAAGGAAGGGTGGTGCTCCAACTTGGTCGTGTGAGTAGTGGAAGTGGACTGAGCCAAGTGGGATCAGTTTGCGGAGAGTGTGAGGTTTACAGTTGGTCCAGGGAATCGTATTCTCTTTTGAGGTGATTGGCGGGAGAAGACTTCATTTCTTACCAGTTTCCTTGTTCTTTTCGCATAGCTTAGGATCCTAAGGCCCTAGTGAGTCAGTGTGTCACTGTAGGGGGGAGCGAGGGAGAGGAGGATGGGGTCATGGGAATGCGGAGTGGGATGTTAGGTTTCGTCCAGACTTGCATGATTGGGAGATCTACACTTATTGTCTTTTCTGAAAAATCCTTACCGCATTGATATTCCTACAGGGGGGATCATTCTTTGGAGTGGTGCTTGTCTTTGACTGGTTTGTATACTGCTCGGTCTTATAAATTCGTCTTCGTATAGGGCACAGTGTATGTCAGGACAATGCACGATGGTGACTGTATGTGCAAGTCCAATTCCAAATCAGTTAACCACCTTCTGATGCATTTTCCTGACGTGACATCCTTCTGGAGTCTGGTTCTATCGAGTTTCGGCAATTGTTTGGTTGCACCTGCTACAGTATCTGAGTTTCTGATTGCATGGGGAGGTGTTCGGGTGGATAGAGAGAGACGGACGGTTTGGAAGTTGGCTCCTTTGGTTGTGATGCGGATCATTTGGAGGGTACGCAATAGAGAAACCTTATATGGACTGTGTTTGGTGATGCCTTAGTTTTTAAAGGGATTATCCTTCAGTTGCTGCTGGAGTGGTTGCCCTGCATGCCACTGAATTCGATTGATTATTGGTTCGATTTAATAGATTCATTAGCATAGAGTGCTGGAGTCCACTGAGTTTGATTGATTCTCTTGGATTTTATGGATTCCTAAGCATAGAGTGTTGGAATAGATTTCTTTCTTTTGCTGTGTAGGTTATGGAGCATGACCTATCAGTTCCTCTGTAAACATTTTTTTTACTTTGATAGAATATTTTTTCATAGGTAATAAAATTGTAAACTCAAAAAGAAAGTTTACTACTCATACAACAGAAAGTTTACTACTCATACAACTGGCATAGCGAAAGAACTAAACCTACTACGACAACGTATGCAAAGGAATCTTAAAAATCCAACAAATGACCGATCAAACTCAGCAGGATGCAGGATCACCTCTCCAGTGATGAATCTTTTAACGATCGTGTCGACATACGAACACCATTAAAGGTTTCTCTATTCCGCACTCTCCAAATATGATCCACATAACAACCGAAGGGAAGCTCTCCAAATATGATCCACATAACAACCGAAGGGAAGCTCTCCAAATATGATCCACATAAAAACCGAAGGGACCAACTTCCCAACCTTCCACCTCTCTCTAACCACCTGAAGTCTCTCTCTCTATAGACACCTGATCATGCATATTTCCGTGGTGAGGAGCAGGGGCGGAGCCATGTAGGGGCACCCAAAATTTTCCGAAAACACTAGATATTCTCTAATTTTTTTAAAAAATTAACTGTTTCAGTATAAAAGTATAGAAGTGCCCCCCTCTTGCTGTAAGTCTATTCAGCGGAGATGGTGAAATGCTACACTTTTAAAACGTTGCGTCGCAAGTTCGAATCTGCGCATGCGCGCTTTTAATGTTTTATAGGAAAAAAACATATGACGTACCCAAGACTCGAACCCTCGTAGGCTAACTCAGCACTGGAGTGGTTTGCCATCTTAGCTAGATGGGCTGTGATGTTTTATTTGATGTTTAATTTTGAAGTATCGTTAAATAAGAGTACAAATCCTCTAATTGTGCCCCCCCCCCCCCCCCCCCCCCCCCCCCCCCTAGACGAAATTCTGGCTCCGCCACTGGTGAGGAGATTGGAGAAAATCTAACGTGTTTTTTTTTTTTTTTTTTTTTTTTTTTTTTTTGTTTTTTTTGTGATTTGTGATGTGGCATGGGAGATGAGTTTAAATATCGTTTGGTAGACTGGGATACAGTGAGTTAGCCAGTGGAAAATGGGGGTTTGCGCATTCAATGTCTGGCTATCTTCAAAAGGTGATCGATGATTTGGGGGGGAGGGTCGTATTCTCTTTTGCGATGACCGGTGGACGGGGTAAGAACCTCTTTCTCGTATGTTTCCTTCCCTGTATTGCATAGCTCAGGACCATAAGGTCTTAGTGAGTCAGTGTATAAAGTTAGGAGGGAAAGAGGCTTGAGAGTGCTTCACGCGGAGATAGGGTTAGGCAAAACTTGCATGATTGGGAGGTCAATGACTTGATAATATCTCTTACTAATCTTTATCATATTCACACTCCTCAAGGGGGTTACAGATTCTGCATGGTGGGACTTGTCTCCGAGTGGTATGTTTACTGTTCAATCTTATTATTCCTTTTTTCTGTAAGGCTCATGTATCCTCAGTTGCAGCTCCTGTCATATGGCAAGTAGGTCCTCCTTTGAGGGTCCCTCTTTGTGTAGTGTGCTGCTCGGGGCATGTGGCAATTGACGACTTGGTTGGACGTGGTATGATGGGGGTTAACTTGTGCTGTATGTGCAAGTCCAGTTGCGAATCAGTTAAACCACCTTCTGATGCATTTTCCTGCTATGAGATCCTTCAGGAGTATTGGGGAGGGGTTCGGGTGGATAGAGAGAGATGTAAGGTTTGGATGTTGGCTTTTTTGGTTGTTCTGTGGATCATTTGGAGGGTGCGCAAAGTGTGAAACCCTTGACAGGGTTCATATGTCAGATGCCTTTGTTAAAGGGCTTTATCCTCCAGCTGTTGTTGGAATGGCATTCCTGCATGCCATTGAATTTGATTGATCTTCTGTTGGATTTTATTGACTCCTTAGCATAGTTTGGTCGAGTAGTTGTTTACGTTTCTTTGTGTAGGTTATGAGGAATGACCTATCGGATCCTTTGTTCAGTTTAATACTTATTTTTATTACCTATAAAAAGGGGGTTATCTTCCTTTCATTTCTTGAAGATATATCTCTTTGAAATGACAAACAAGAGAGTAGAACAAATGGTTAACATTTGTTAGCACCAAGACTGTGTTGCTTTATGAAACTGTACTTTTATAAGCTGGCAGTATCAAATACACAAGAAATCCAGTAGCCTTAAATGAAAGTGAAGCTGGTATAGGAGCTTTGAGAAATGGAGCAATCTATCTTCTTGATGAGATGAGACAACTCACTGCAAGCTGCTATTACTAAAATGAACAAGTTTTGTTTTACTCACAACCAGTATTTAATAAAGACTCCCAAACCATCATGGTCCCAATTTCATACCATTTCACTCGATCATACACATTACGAAAGAAAAAGATGTCACCTTGGGGACGTGCTGCGATATATGTGTCTTTAACCACCTTGTTTGGAAATGATTTTACTATTGTCATCATTTTTTAGTTTCAAATATTCTGCTAGCGTTTTCTTCTCATTGCAGGAGCTGATATTTGTATCTGAATATCTGCAGGTTGTGGGATTTGATCTCGTAGATGATGAAAGTAAACCAGAAAGACGTCCAACCAAACACATGCCGACTCCTGCTGAGTGGACGAACGAGTTTAACCCTGCATACTCGTATTATGCTTATTATTGCTACGCCAACTTGTATACTCTGAATAAGGTTTGTGAAAAAAGATGGCGTCTAGTTGAACTGCTGTACTATATTTAATTTGTTGCAGTTATAATGTCTTTAAATTACTATAAACTACAGTAAGTGGGAAATACCATGGCATTCTAATAAATTCATTGAAAATGACGATCAAAAGGAAGCCAATAAACTGCAGATCCTTGATTACAGATTCTTATATTTCCGCAAAACGTCCTCAAGTATCAAGGAGTTGCTGTTAATCTTTTTTTTTTTTTTTTTTTTTTTTTTTTTTTTTATCATTATTGTGAAGTGATCTGGATATTATATAAGATATTTACCTTAGAAACTTTCAAAGTACTTCCCATTGGCAACATTCAATTACGATTTGCTTAGTCATTTTAAAGTGCGAGACTTGACATGGTTCCTGCACACATTATATTTTGAAGTGTCATTCATGGCCACACCATACGGTGATGAAATGTCTGGGATGTAGGGTTAAAAGAGAGCTATTGCCTTTTAGTTTGGATTGTATGTTAATTGATCTGTTGACTCTCTTGAACTGAAATGCAAGAGAAAATGTTACTTTGCTTTAGTTAACCTAATCTTCTCGGTTACTGACCTTTTCATTCAAAAGTGTTAAATTTGTTTGAGCCACTTAGCACTGTTAAATGAACATCTGCCTTAAAAGCTTATGATCTTTATGAAATAGGTGGAACAATGTTTATATTACCTATTGAGTTCACTATTTACGATGCACATAAAATGCAAGAGCAGTTAACTCATTTTTGTTATGACCCCAGGCAATTCACCATGCACCTAAATACAATAACAGCAGCAGAAACAAGCCTTTTCCCCAGTTTAACCGGGGTTGGTTACGTTGATCAAGTGTCTCCATTGGTGTCTGTTCAAACTTATTTCATCCTTGGGTTTAATTTGTCTGAGTCACGTCTTATTGTCTCTACCTAGGTTTGTTGTGGTCTCCCTCTCCCTCGTCTACAAGACTCCAACCCTCTATATGAACGTAAACATATTCCTTCAATAATCTGGGTTTATGAAGTTCTCAAATAAATGCATAAGACGCCGGATGAAGTATTTAACACAATAGCAATTTTAATGTTATAAATGGTTACCTAACAAATAGGAGTAAAAAAGTTGCATGGATCATTTATATGACACTGCATTGACTCTCAATAATGTCATATAGAGTGAGCTTTTTGCCAATGTATATATGTGAATATATTAAACTACGTCATGTTTTATCTTGAAAGTTCATTGACGTTGATCATACTGAAAATCACCGTTCACTTTTTAGGTATTAGAAGATAAGTTTCCGCAGAATGCTGTATCCCTTTGCATAATTATGATGGAGCTTTCATTATCTAAGTAATAAGCCAGAAGTCAGTGAATGAGGCTGTTCGATAACTAGGTTTTTAGTATACAGAAAACTAGAACCCAAGGTAATTGGATAACACAAATTTCTTCTAGTTTTCTGTCACACAAAAAAACATGGTTTTCCTCTGTTTTCGAAATCAGTTTTTAGTATCTTCGAAAAGCCAAAAAAATTACCATATCCAAACACCACTAATGTCTTCGTATTATGATTGGATCGCTACTAATCCCGGGTCTTACAAGTTCTGGCTGATCCTGACCTGTGCCCCAGATATGCCCCGTAATATCCAACTTCATGACAAGTATAAGTTCTATGGATCATGTTTGGAGGCATGTCTACTGTGCTGCATGTGTTTGGTATGTAAACAATTCGGCTACAGAGGTTCGTCATTGGGATGGCTACTATAGTGACTGTGTGCTTCAGTCTCCCTCTTAATCAGGAAGGTAGAAGCTTTAACATTCATTTACATGGTAATCGGTCTACCCTTCGGTTTAGCTTTTGTTGTCCTAAAGTGCAGCGCCTCACTGAATCATCTAAAAGTGACAACTAGTGCGATAAAAAGAAAAGAAAATTGTTGAAGTGACTAGGCCTCTCCTTCATATTCCACTCTGTTTTTTCGTTCTATTTTGCTTTGAGTGTGCTTAAGCATTAGACTTAGTGTAGCCATTTGTATTTTTCCGTTTAGATAGAGTTCAAGAGTTCTGTATAGCTGATTGATCAAGACAAACAATTCTAGCGCTGTTTCCCTTCATGTATAAAGACTTCCGACTGCTGAGAGCGACTCAATCATAGTTGTCAGAAAATGAATCGAAATTCACCTTCACTAAACGTAAATCGAATCGAATCGTGAATCGGTAAGATTCAGCTTGTAATATTTTTATGTAGATATAATAAAAAAATCATAAAGCTATAAAATTATTGAACAAAAATATTCATATTTCTACAAAAAGAAAGCTCAAACTGTTGGAAATTCGCATCCATGACTAGTGATTAGGAGTTTCACACATCTAAAAAAGATAAGAATAATCTAGTTATAGATAGGCACGTGGAGCAAGGAACTACAAGATGCCAAGGAGATTGAAAATAACAGAAAACTATTAGCTTTGTACTTGAGAAAATGCAGTAGAAATTAAAAAAAATGCATGTTGCAAAACAGACATAAATGTATCAAATATTATTTCTTAGACTGATGTTGCGACTCAATTAGACTTTCAGATGAATCGAAGCTGAATCGTAGAATCGGTCTGAATCGCAACTGAATCGTAAGATTCAGACTCTTGAATCGGGATTCAAATAATTTTATGTCCATTAAAGATTCACTAAGGGATTCGCATCGTTTCATGGGTGAATCGAATCGAATCGTAGGATACGAATCGTGAATCGTAAGATTTTGACAACTATGGATTCAATCACCACATGATTATCTGGTGGATTAGTGAAGCTCTTGAGTTTGAGTATTTGATTTTCAAGTTTCTGTGGTATGCAAGAAGACGATTTAAATTAGCAAAAAGGCCGATAATGTGTCCTTGTAGTGATGTTGAAAGATTTGGGTAGACGATTTCCCTAAGCCGTTTGTCTTGTGATGCATTATACCGAGTCTTCTGTTCTATTAGTCTTTGTCAAAATAAGGCTCGCTAATCGTGTATTCCATTAAATGTTAATATTCAGCTCCGTGAATCGAAAGGATTGCCTACTATCAGACTGAGGCCTCACTGTGGAGAGGTTCTTATCTTTCTCATCTTAAGGATCTTTTTTTATTTTTTGAATTTGAACTTCTCTAAAATAGACTCTTTGTGCAGGCAGGTGATGTTGATCATTTAGCAGCGGCTTTCCTTCTATGCCATAATATTTCTCATGGAATCATCTTGCGGAAATCACCTGTTTTGCAATATCTGTATTACCTTGCTCAGGTTGGTTGCTTGAGTGACTTTGCCATGTTGTTCTGGAGGACATTATATTTGGTTTTCTTTGTACTTGCTCCTTGCTTACTTCCCAGTCAAGTACTACGTTTATTGTTGTGGTCTATCTGTGTCATAATAGTTTTCTGTTCATAACCTCTGGAAATATGCCACCTCATGTGGTGGCAAACTACTAATACTCTGTTAACTTTGCGTGGCACTAGTATCTTTACTCTTCTGACATGTGACGGTAAGGTCCGTTATTTGATGGCTTAGTGTTGAGTATAAAATCTTTTCCTATGACCAAGTTAATCTTAAAAGAATTATTCATTTGCCAATTCTAATGGTGTATAACTGCTTTTCCCTATGAGCAAGTAATCATGACTTCGCAATGTAATTTTTTTTCCAGAAATTGTGGCATTGTCAAACTTCGTTATCCTTGTCTAGGAGATATTGTCTAGTATTTCAAGAACACTAAGTGATCTGTGTGCGAAGAACGTAGAGAAACGTGTTCAATTTTATTGGTTGGGTTGTCTGATAACCCTTTGTTCTACGAACCAGGAACGCAAGATAGTCGATGCAGTGAATCTTCTTTTTTCAGTTTTATGGTTGGGTTCTCTGATACCATGGTGTTCTACAATCCAGGAAGGATTGATCAATTCTCTGTCTATATATCAATACCTGAAACTTCTTTAATGTATAGAAATTCAATTTTCCATGCAGTCCCATGTTCAGACTTTAGCATTTTATGAAATTCTTGTTTATAAGAAATAGATTACAGCACCACTCAAAAGGTATTTTCTTCGACTACTAAGACGAAATGCCCAACCAGTCGATACTCAGACTTACTACATTATTTAACCAAAAAAGGGTATTTTTTGTAGGACTGTCATAAGATAGGTCGTAGGTGCAGCCAACACAATGATGTGACAGTATTTTAATTGAGTTATTCTTGTCTCGTCACATGGTACATGATCTCCTTAATATGACAACATGTACATATGTTCATGTTTACTGTGTGACATTTTAATTATGGTTACAAGTGTCCTTGAAATTTCAATGTTGACAAGTTTTCCGTCATTCTCGTTAGGTCTTGTTAAGAAATGATTCATTCTCTGGTGCCACTCAGTGTCACTGTGTTTTCCAGACTATGTTTCCTCAAATACATAATCAACTATTTTTCTCATTTCCCAGATCGGATTGGCCATGTCGCCCCTGAGCAATAATATTCTTTTCCTGGACTATCACCGCAATCCGTTCCCCATATTCTTTCAGCGTGGATTAAATGTTTCGCTTTCAAGTGATGATCCTCTGCAGATACATCTAACCAAAGAAGCTCTAGTGGAGGAGTACAGTGTTGCTGCAAAGGTTAGTCTGTTCCTAGACCTGCTCATGGGTAGTAATGGTCATTGTAATATCTCTTATAGATCTTTATAATTCAGGTGTGGAAGCTCACTTCCTGTGACCTTTGCGAGATAGCAAGAAATTCTGTCTATCAATCTGGATTCTCTCATGCAGCCAAGGTGAGATTTTTTTAAATGCAAAGATTTACTTCATGTGCGATCTGCAGATAGCAACATGTCATGTTTGACGATGCAACAACTTGTTATCTTTGTTTGATAGAATCATAGAATCATGGGTAAAAGACAAAAACCACCCCTTGAGTATGGGGTATATACAAAAAAACCCCTCGTGTTCGGGGATATACAAAGACCACCCCTGTCGAGACAAAAACCACCCTTGTCAGTAGATGGACGTTAGACGAAAAACACCCTTCTGTTACAATCAATTAGTATAGGGGTGTGATCTGTCTTTTTTATGACCATTTTGCCCCTAACTGTATTTTTTGTGTGTATGTTGTTGATGTTCTTGACAACCACCGCAACACCACCGCCACCACCGCCACACCACCGCCACACCACACCACACAACACAACACAACACAACACAACACAACACAACACAACACAACACAACACAACACAACACAACAGTCTAATTCCCAGCAACTAAATCAAACTCAAACAGATTCGTAAAATTGGTAACAAAACCCGGAAATGAAGGCCATGGTCTCTCACTGTTACCACTATCATCTTCTCACCTTCCCCTCTGTTACAACCCAGTTCTCCATCACTGAGATTGAAGCAAGTCAATTTCAATTGGGTATGGGTTATGAACCCAGACAAGCCATCTCACTCTCCCAATTTCTCACTCACATCACCCCTCCTGTCTCCCCCAATTGCCGACCACCGCAGCAGCACCAGCATCGCCGTCCGACCATCAAACTGCCACCACCAAAGCCCAACCTCTCTCCGAACCCCTCACCACCGTCGTCCTCTGCTCAAGCCGAGCAGAAGAGCCGAAGAAGCCCGAACCAGAGGCTTCGTCGCCAACCCCGAACCCACGCCTCTTACTCTCCGATTGAGAAACCAAACCCAGAAATCACCTTTCGGAGAATCTAAATCACACTCGTACAGTCGTCCCAATCGTGGTCCGATGATTGTTCCGGCGAATCATCGAAGAAGAGAGAACCGCCAACACCACAACCGTCGTCCGCCAACACCGCCAGGAGGCCGGGGTTGTCGTTCTTTCGCCGTCCTCGTCCTCTCCGTCCCACGATCTGCCACAGCCGCCGCCGAAATCACCGCCAACATCACCCAATCGTACAGATCTTAGCAAACCCGAAACTACTCCCACAAAAGTTCGACCTTTACCTCTCTTCGGCTTTGGTTGCTAACATCGAACAGATCTCCCCTGTTTTGGTTCTTGTTCTTCGTTTCCCAATCGGAGAGAGATGGGTTAGTTCCAATCTGAATCTTCCTTTCTCAACCCAGCGCGGCGGCGGCGGCGGCAAGAAACCCATAACGGTTGAGAGAGATGGGTTAGTTCTCTCTCTCGCTGAAGACTTCACTCTCTCTCTCAATCTTCCTTTCTCCGGGCGGTGCACAAAGCAGAGGTGGTAGTAATGGTTGTTGTGGAGATGGGTTGTGTGGGTAGAAGAGAGGAAGACAAGGGGAAGGGGGAGAGATTTAGGGTTACAAATGAGTGGAGTTGAAGAATAATGGGGCTTTATGTGGTGTAATTTGTTTTAATCCGAAGGGTATTTTTGTCTTTTTGCACTTTTGTTAGTTTGCCGTTACATGCTAACGGAGACAGGGGTGGTCTTTGTATATCCCCGAACACGAGGGTTTTTTTTGTATATACCCCATACTCAAGGGGTGGTTTTTGTCTTTTACCCTAGAATCATAGAATGAACTTTGTCTTTGCTACTTCAGATGTAAAGTCCAGAGGGCAAAGTTGGCTAACATGGTAGACGGCAATGATTGTCGTTTCAGGAATTGATTGCACTTAATCAAATTAACAGATGTGTCGTTATAGTAGGCTTGTTGTGTACCTCTGAGATTCTCATCTTTATGCTAGGAATGTATAAATGGGCATTATAACTCATAATTTGGGAATTCAGAGGGAATTCTAGAATAAATAGAACAAATGTTGATAAACAAATGGAACCAAGTACTATTTAAACTAGAGCGGACAGAAATCCTGGAAGTATGACATATAAAGGGACTCTTTGATGGCATAGGGTTGGACGTTATGTTATTTGTGCTTGGCCTGTTCAAGCTGAAAATATAGTACTTGCTTTGCTGCTCCTGAAGAAAACTGTTTAAGATATCAAACAGGCAAAAGTCGCCACTGTGGCATTCCCCTGCCCCACGTACCATGTTTCAGAATTTCTGATCAATTAACAATTTGACCGGTAACTGCTGTGCCGTACAGTTAGGTATAGGCCTGTCAATGGGCCGGGTTTCGACCCGACCCGACCCTGACCCTACAATGACCCGACCCAAAACTGCTGGACCCGGACCCGACCCAGTTTCGGAGGACCCGTTTAACCTCAGACCTGGACCCGGCCCAGGCCCAATTGGTCAGACCCAACCCGACCCGACCCAACTCTGAGCAGTTTTGCCTCTTCTTCCATTCTTTGTTTTATGCAAATTTTAATTACTACTATTTGAGTAGATAAACTCATATTGGTGTTTGAAAAAAAAACTCATATTCAGTTATCATTTTTTTTTTTGAGGGGAATTCAGTTATCATCTCATTATTTTCTCTTAATTATTTTTTTTGGAACACCTTAATTATCCTTCCTAATTAATCTCCTAATTTATATTCATCAATTTTCTACAGATTCTCTCTTTTCTCTAATCCCTCCTCCCATCCCTCGTTAACTGTTTGCAGTAGGAAATGAAGGGATTTTTCTCTCTCCTTTTCCTTAATTCTCTCCTGATAACACTCTCATTATTTAACCCTCTCTCGAACTCTCCCTCTCTCTCATTAAGTTACTGGTATACATTCCAATCCTCTGACTCTCTCTCTCTGGTAAATCTCTCTTTCTCTCTCTCTCTCTCTCTGGTTAATCTCTCTTACTCTCTCTCTCCCATCTCTCGTCAAACACTCTGTCTCCTAAATTTCCTCAATGAAAAATATGTCCTCAGTTCATTTAAAGAACCTAAATTGTCGAACATGATAGCCAGTGAATCATGACCCATTTTATTATCATGTAAAGGGTCTGGGTCTGACCCGCTGGGTCTTCGGGTCTGACCCGACCCGACCCGTTTTATATCGAGGGTTTGGGTCACACGGGTTGTGAAGCGGGTTTGGGCCTGTGTCGGTCGGGTTCTGTAGGGTCAGGTCAGGGCGGGGTTTGGGTCTGACCCACCCCATTGACAGGCCTAGTTAGGTACACAAGGCAAAGCAAAGGTAATTCGAACATGGGTTTTATTTGAACTAGTGTTCGGTAATTGGTAGAGGTATTGATATAACCCGTTTCAGCTGCTGCAAATCAAGTTCTGTTGCCTGAACTAAAAAAAGTTACCAGTGGCACTGTGACATCTGGCATGGCCAACAAAATGGAAGCCTAAAATCACCATACTAGGTGGGTATGAGCCAGCATTACAGGAGGTTGACAGTGCATGTTGGCAATGGTAGAATGTGAGGTAGGACATCCTGGTAACAATGTTAAAGATCAAACTCTAAGTATCATTAGGTTTGATTAGTACGCTGGTCGACTCAAGGTCTATTCCATTTGGCTTTGCAACCAAACAATGATTCTCTTACCTTCCCCATGATTCATGAAATGGTGGTATTTCCATTGGGTACTCCCACGTCACAACTTGTACAGTAGTGAACGTGATGCGCTGCAGGCATAAACAAGGTTTTCAGGATCGCGATCCTACGTAGGATTGGAGAGTGCCCCACAGGATCGAGGATCGTAGGATCGGATCGGATCGTAAGATCCTACCAAAATTATAATTTTTTTTTTATCATAAAATTGTGATTTTTATATTGGCTTAATTACTTAAGACTCTTAAAGTAGTTAAAAAAAATCATTAATAACTCTACTAAAAGGTCCAAAACTGTATATTTTATTTATAAAAAAAAACACTTTATATATTATATTATAATGGTTAAATTGTCATTAAAAGAAACTTTCTGGCAAAATTTTAAAGAAAAAAAATGATAAGAAAAAGGAAAAACAAAATAAAGAGATGAGGATGAAAAAAGAAGATCAGAACCAGAAAATTTCAAAAAAAAGAAGATAAGAACCAGAAGTTGAGACGACTGTATTTGCCAAAAAAAAAAGAGAACGAAGTTGAGACGATTGTGTCTCCTGTTCCCCTCTTTGTCGGCTCTCTCTCTCTCTCTAAGGTAAGAATCTCTCTCTCTCCCTCTCTCACACACAGAAGATAAGAACTGGAGGCTGGCGACGCTCTTGCTGGAGGCCGGCGACGGTCGCCTGGAGTTCGCCTGGGCTTCGCAGTGGTCGTCCCCTCTGCTTCTTCGCCTTTCTCTCCTCTTCTCAGTAGTTTATTCTCAGCCGTAAGAGGAAAAAGTGGGATCGGTTGGAGCGGTAGGATCGCAAGATCCCATCCGATCCTACGATTTTGCTCGTGATCCCACCTGATCCTGACAGAATACGATTTTCCTAACGAACCGAATCGCCATACGCCTTCTGGATCCAAGTCGCGATCCTGACAACCATGGGCATAAAGCAACTTTTAACATCAGAAAAAAAGGAGAGATGTTTGTGGGAGAAAACGGAGGCGGAGTGTTGAGGTACCAGGACTAGCCAAGAGCAGTAGTTTACTTGCTCGAGTATCCAACAGCAATCAGTGAAGTTGGGAAGGAGATATGGTACAGGAAACAGAAAGAATTGGGAAAATTATGATATTTCCCACCAGGCCACCACAATCCATATATGCCAAGTTACCATTCCCTAAATGCCAGAATAGCCACAAAGCAATTTGAGAGAAGATGGTTTTTGGTGAGAGAACCATCTATCTGAAAGTTGTGTTGAGTTCCCAAGATGATACAAAATTAGATAGAGTCGAAGTTGTTGATGCAATGCTATGATCTAGTTGTGGTACATTTCCTGTTAAAAATGTGTCTCGCTGTGAAACTGTTTCCTATAGCTTATAATGACCATAAACGTAAATATCGTTGGCTTAGAAGTATGGCATATAACCAATTCCTGATACACTCAACGGTTCAACAGTTAAAATTTATGATTTGTATCACAGCAAGCATATGTGAATGCTACTTGTTTTCGTTGATTTCCTTTTTTTTTTGTCAATAATTTCTACTTTTTTACTGTTTTAGTTGCATTGGCATGGGAGCAAGTATTACAAAAGAGGTCCTGAAGGAAATAACATTTACAGGACAAACGTGCCAGACCTGAGAGTTTCTTTCCGTCACGAGGTGAGCCCTTTTGGTATATACAGGTCTTCATTGTATTTTTTGTAATTATCGAGAAAATAGAAGTTACAAGGTCCGAAATGTCCAGTGTCTTGAAAAGACTTAGTTGGGAACTCCTAGCTGTTTTTTCCTTTCTGGACATGATTTATGAACATAAACATATGTATGGATCACACACACATATCTACTACTACCCTCTAAATGTGCGGAGGGGTTTAGGATATAAGTTCCCAGAAATGCGGTGGCAAAACACAAAATTACAACTCTGCCCTCCATATGTTCCTCATATCGCTGAACCACCACCACTAACAGATGCAGAAAAAAAGAAAAAACGACGCAACCGCTCAATTCGGCAGTGCCAATGGAATGTATCAGGCACCTACCAACAACACATCCACTGCTTATACTTCTCCTAGGCTGCTAATTTTTCAATTCAAAATTAGAAATGCGAGCATAACTACAAAAAGCATACGACTGGTGTTGGTCTAGGGGTGGCCATGGGCCAGGGTTGGGCGGGTTCGGGCCAAGGTAAATTTTATCAAGCCAGGCCTGACCCGGCCCATACACCGTGCTAAATATGAAGGCCCAAGCCCATTCAATATCCAATTTCTAAGGCCAAAGCCCGAATTTCGGGCATATGATTTTAAATGTCAAGTAATATAGTTAAAGCAATATATTCATTTTCGAAACTAAGCTCGATTTTTTGCTACGAAGTTTAACAAAAAATTATATGATAGTGGGCCCCAATTAGTGATCTTTAAAATTATACTATTATTCATGAAAAGTAATTGATAATGTCTAATAAAAAAAATATGTAACCTTATACATGCAAATATTTTTCTATCTATTTAACATAATAGGCCGGGTTCGGGCCTAGCCTCTGAAACCCAAGCCTGGCCCTAACGAAGTTCGGGTCAACATTTTAAGCCCGAGCCCAACGTTTTTAAGAAACTATCAAGCCTAAGCCCCCATATTTTCGGTCTGGGCCGGACGGGCTTTTGGGTCATCAGGCTGATGGCCAGCGCTAGTTGGGTCTGAATCCGGAAAGCATACCTCTGGTTCAACTTTGGTCAGAAAATATACCTGCAACATGCATATACGTATATGTGCATGTATGTGTGTGTGTTGCGTAATTGTTTATACCTTATTTATCTTTATTTTCTCAGAGACAAGTTTCTGTACTTTTAAGAACATAATCCAAAGTCATCGCTACTGCAACTGATGACTGATAAAATGTGTTGTTTGACCTTGTCAACCCATTTTAATTCTCATTTATATTGTGCAGACTTGGATACAGGAGATGCAGTATGTCTATCTAGGCAAGGCCAGGATACCCGAAGACATAGAGTTTTGAGCATCAATTTGGAGCATCCAGAATCAGGGTCCAATCTGAGTTGGTCTTGGTGTTGACCAGGCTGGCCACCTTGTGGTTCAAATAACATTTAAGCTTGAGAAGAACGGGTTCCATGATCTTGCACAATTTTGTTTTTTACCTTAGCTGATGCCATGACAATCTACTTGTTCAGAACCATTTCTGTAGTGTTTCCTGTTATTCAGAACCATATAATCAGTTTAGATCATAGAAAACATCAGGACTTCTACAGATGATTATGGATTATTGGACCGTGTTATAGCACATGTTTAATGTTAAGGACTAATGCGAGAGAAGATAAAACATTGCGAAGACTTATGGGGCTCTTTTAGAACAAGTAAAATAGGTTGCTTGCTTTGCCATAATAATGTTGCAGAGAAGCATTATGTTAGAGCATCTCCAACAGCAAAGTTGTCCTTGGAGTAAATTTGTCCCTGTCCTAAATTTGACACCAGCTTTTTTTGAGTTTTTGATCCACAACATTATTTTAATATTTTATAGTTTTCATCTACGTTACCCGGAATCTTCTAAATCGCCACCGTACCCGTGTCGATACGATCCGACATGGGTGTGGGTATGTGTGGCGGGTGTGGCTGGATTTCTCCGGACGCTTTGACTACGAGCCGCTTACTCAAAACACCAGAGTGGGCCAAGAGTTTAGTTATATTTCAATTATTTTCAGCACACCTTCAAAAGAAGAATCAGTTTTTGTCCAAAATTTCAATATATTACTTGTAGTCTAGCTATGTAACAGTTTTATACACTACTAAACTTGCGTAAACATATTGCAATTCTGTATTTTTTGCGTTCTCATGTATGACATTTTAAAAATATATTTTGAAACAATCATTTTTCTACCATATCCCGGCACCCGTATCCAAAAGCTGTATACTTTTTAGCCGAGTCGAAGTATCCTACTTTTAAATAAATTACCGAATCCGATCTCCGGATCCGTATCAGATCCGATACCCGCACCCAAGTCCGTGTAACATGGGTTTTCATTATTAAACAATCATGTTACTACATGTGTTTAATAACTAATTAAATTTCGAAACAGAATTGTTAATTTGTTGAAGTGAGGGAATTTGTAACTATATATTTGTTTTTATTTATATATTTATTATAAATAATGAATTAATAAATCATTATTTTTATTTTTAAATAACAAATTAATTAAGTTAATGAAGTGAAAAAATTAATTAATCCAATCGTTGGATTTGCCGGAGAAGTGGAGAGCATTATAATTGGCCAAATGTGGTTTAAAAATATGTCAAGTGTAAATATAGGCCAGATTTTGCACCAGCTGTTGGAGCTAGTTTTTGGGCAAATCTGACATATATTGTGCCAAAGACAGTTTTTACACCATGTCTTAAAAATTATGAAGATTATTTTACAGGAAATGGCGTTTCAAGCTGACCCCACAAGCTTCAGGCAACAGTCAGTGGAAATGGCGTTTCAAGCTGACCCCACAAGCTTGAGGCAACAGTCAGTGTTAGAGTCTTTGCGGGCTTTAGAGCTAACGAAACGAAAGCTATAGAATTAGGCTGTCCTAGCTTTGACTCAGCTACTCTCACTTTCTTATCGGATTAACTTTGTTCAAACTCGGGTTTGAGGGGTAACGGGAGGTCAAGGACACCAGAGAGTCCAGCACCATAAAATCATGGTGAGGTTTCATCTTATCACTTATGATAGTGCTCTGGTAATTATGAATATCTAGCCCTAGGCGTAATCTAGTTCATTACCCTAGCCCTAGTCGTAATCTGGCGGCATGGCGCCGCTGGCCAATCTAACCCACATAAAATATTAAGGCAAAACTGCACTACCCATAGTTTAATTTTGAAGTGGATTACTCCTACTTTAAAATCATGCAGTCACGATATTATACTTTCAAAAATCATGCAACCGCCGTTAAATTTTTGACGGAGATGATTGGTGACTCGTTACTGGGGTTTTGTTTTGGAGTTTTACCAAAAAGAAAAACATAAAAAAAATGGAAAGAAAATATGAAGTCAATTTTTTTTTTTTTTGCAAACGAAAATATGAAGCCTGCTTTCATTCAACAGAAACCCTTCCCTTCTCAAGTGAGGTCAAAGTAGGTCCGTCTCAACCTTTAGGCGCTTAAGGCAACCGCTTAGGACCACTAAAAATAGAGGGCGTCATAATTTTAAAAGTAATAGGAATAGTTTAGCATTTTGTATACGATTTCTGAAATAATTTTAGCATTTTGTATTTAATTGTTGAGATAATTCAAAAATACATCACATCTTTTTTAAGTATTTATCATGAATGATTTACGTTGACAATTTAAAATAAAATCTATGATTTCATGAATTGGGAAAAAATTAAAAATTGTACTAATAAAATAAAAATATAAAATGTGCGAGCCAACACGGAAGTAGCACATAAATTGCACGTATATTGCACAATATGTCCCCACACAATATCTCTATAAAATATTTCTAAAAAATATTTGAGGCCCTCAAATTTATTGCTCGCTTCAGGCCACCAAAATTCTAGAGACGGTCATGGGTCAAAGGAGGGCTTCTCATCAATATTTAACCTTCACAACAGGAAAGAACAAATATGTTTTCTCTCCGTCTTCCACTCCTGAGAGTAGGAAAGGCTCGATCCATCTCCAGGGAATGGTTGACAAATTGATGTTTGTTTTACAATTATATCATCATGCATATGGAATATCGTGTTAATTAGCCATATTTGATATTGACAGGGAATGGTGATCATTGCCCTAATCCCTGCAATTTCGAGCCTCCATCCTCCAAATTGCACCTCCCCAGTGCTCGACCAATGCATGGGACCCACAACTTTCCAGCTGAGCATCTTAATAGTGGCCCTAGGTTTGTTAACAGTAGGCACGGGTGGCACCAGGTCATGCAGCCTCCCATTTGGCTTTGACCAGTTTGACAGTGCGACTGAAGATGGAAGAGACTACGTAAACACACGTTGTTACTTTAATTGGTATTATATCACTTCCACTGTGGTCCTAGCCGTCGCCTACACCGCGCTCATATACATTCAACAAGAGCTGAGTTGGGTTATAGGGTTTGCCATACCAGCAACCCTAATGTTAGGCTCGTGTATCATCTTCAGCGCTGGGACGAGGATTTACATTAATGTGAGTCCTGAAGGGAACTTCTTCACGGATATCGCACAAGTTCTAGTAGCCTCTTACAAGAAACGCCATCTCAAGCTGCCTGTCAAGGAACTAATTAAGGAATCTCTTTACGACCCGCCGCCTGGACGACCGTCTATCGCGGCAAAGTTGCCCCTAACGGATCAAATGAGGTAATACAATTTACAATATTGTTTTTCTGTTATACATCTTTAAATATTACTTACACAACTTATTGTTCATGTAGTTTCTTAAACAAAGCGACTATCGTGTCGAGCGGCGACATTAACCCAAACGGTACTCGTCGAAACCCGTGGAGGCTTGCCACCATTCAACAAGTCGAGGAATTAAAGTGTTTGTTCAAAATACTTCCGGTGTTAGTCTCCGGAATAATTTTCTCTGTGGCTGTACGTCAACAAGAAACATTAACCTCCTCACAAATGCTGAAGATGGATCGGCACCTTGGTCCGAAATTCCAGGTCACGCCAGGCTCGCTGAGCGTCATATCCATGGTCACCATCATGATATTTGTACCATTCTACAATCGTATGCTTGTCCCCACCCTCCGTACGATCACCAAAATTGACAGCGGGATCACCCTTCTCCAGAGGATGGGCATTGGGATGGTGCTTAGTGTCTTTTCAGTGTTGGTAGCAGGTGTTGTTGAGAAAATAAGAAGAGAGTCGACAATGTCTTCAGCTCGACCAGACGACATGGCACCAGTATCAGTATTGTGGGTAGCTCCGCAGTTCATATTGATGGCATTGGCTAAGGCATTCAACGTCATAGGCCAAATGGAATTTTACTTCAATGAGCTCCCAGAGAACATGAGAACGGTTGCTAGTTCTTTGATTTGCCTTAGCTCATCCGGGGGTACTTACATAAGCAGCCTACTAATTTCCATTATTCGTAGGCGTAGCTGCAACGACCCCCTTATCCGACTCGGACGAATCGGGGAGGCCGAAGCTCAAAGTAACGGCGGAAAATCGAAAGCACAACACCCAAGCACTTACATTACATACTATTAAACATTACAATACTTCAGAAGTCTTCATACGTTACTATTACACATTATCCTTACGTTGTTGAAACTATCTTACAACATGTCACAGGGTCTTCTTAGTGAGACTCGTACCCAGTCATACCATAGCCATCGCCCTCTAATCCTGCGGTGGGAAAGAAAACAGAACCGCAGTTTCTAAAGTCAGCTGGGAAATGTTGAGTAAATAAATACCCTAGCTCGTAAAACAGAGGAGAGAGCACTATTTGATTTCACGTCAAAGCATAAGGAGGAAACAGTCATAAAAGTGTAAACTTGATAAACAAAATACGAATGTAAATGGCCTCTTATCTTTGAAACTTCCTTTCTTGCTCTGTAGTGGGGAGTAAAATCCCGAATAGCTCTTCTTTCTATTTATAACTTCCTTGTCTCATAGAAAAGCCCTTTTTAACTCTGTTGATACGGGGAAAGATCTACTATACTATCACTAGCTACCATGACCTTGACTACCGGCAGCCCCCAAAGACTTCTTGCGGCCAGAGGGGTGAGTACATGGAGACACCCGGCAGGTTGCGACCGGGTTAAAATAATGGGGGTCGGGTGACTGAAATCAACCCGACATTAATAATAAGTTTCTCCCGTACAACTCATTCCACTTTACGTTATTACGTTTTATTATTTATTGAGTGATGATTTCAAGAAAGAATTTCAAATCGTAAACAATCTCAAGTAAAACAGATATGTCACAAAGCACATTTTGAGACGAATCTTAAAAATCATATCGTGACACGAAATGAGCTAGGCACGCTAGGCTAGGCATATTTACTTACCTTAGTCCAGAAGCGTCTGAAAATTCTAGTCGTAGTCCTTGCCTATGTAAACTTCACCTACAAATCGAAGCTTCTAGATTGTCACAATCCGAACATAGTATTTCAAGTCTTATAGAAAATCCTATTAAGCGTTTTAGACTAGCCCGAACTCAACGTCTTCTTTCTCTAGTTATTTCTTAATAGTGAAAATATATAAATCGACGCATTTATTTTAGACAACTATTAAATTTTATGTTTTAGAAAAGTGATTATTTATTTTAAAAAATTGTTGGTATGAAATATTAGTAAAACGAGTAGTTATATTTATGAAAAATACTTATTGTAATTATAACGGTTTAAACGATATTTAAAATAGCACGTTGTCAACAAACTTCTTCTGAAAACGACACTATAACGTTTATAAACTAGCCGATATCAATTTTTACATGTACTGAACAAAATCGATTTGAAGACTAAGTAATTAAAACAAACTTTATTTAAATTTTAATAAAATATTACTGTTTAATTTTTAACGAACGACTCGTCACTATTTTGATGCCCGAAAAACTTTTCCGTATCCGGGACGGAAACTATTATTTTTATAAAATATTTTTAATCTAAAAATAACATTTTTATTTTTCGCGAATAATATAAAGTTTATATAAACAACGATCGAATCCCCAGGTTTACTTTAAAAGACATTAGGAACCCCCTTTCTACTCACAAAACAGTTACATTAAAGACACCAGCCCCCCTAAGGATCTCCCTAAAGTACAAATAGTACCCCATATGCACACTATAAAAGTTTTATATAAAAGACACTTTAACCCCCTTTTACAAAAATTCCAAATTCACCAAACTAAACATGAATTCAAGCATTCAAGGTATGATTTTGATTGTTTAAACGGAATCTAGACGAGATTTAGAGCATACCAAGGTCAAGAATGACCGAAATCGATCAAGAAACGAGGCTATACGGGTTTGCCGCCGGTGAGTCGCGCAGTGCTCTTCGTCGCCGGCGATGGAGGGAATCTAAGCTTCGGGTAGGACTTGATTTGATCTCCTGCGAACTCTAGGCGTCGTTTGGTGGTGATTTTGGCAGGTGGGTGTCAATGGGTTGCTTGGGCCAAGCTTCCCGTCGGCAAAAATGGTGGCCGACGGTGACTTGGTGGTGCTCTGTTTTGTTGAGCTTCGGCTGCTGCTGCTTCTCTCTCTATTTATGCTCTGGTCGAGAGAGAGAGAGAGAGGAATTGAGAGGAGAAATAAGCTGGGAGGTGGTTGGTTGAAGTTGGGTGGCGGGCTGTTGTTCCCGTCGGGAACAGGGGAGGTGGTGGTGGCGGCTTTTGCCGCTGCTGCGGCCTTGCTCTGTTTCTGGGCAGAGAACAGAGAGAGGGAGAGGGAGAGAAAGAGACTAGAGAGGAGATGGAGATGAATGGTGGTTGTGGAGCTCTTGGTGGTGGTGGCGGCGTTGGTGTGGTTGGGGAAGAAGAGGGAGGTGATAATGATGAAGGTGATGAAGACAAGCTTGTAGGAGAAGGGTGTTTCATATATTGTGGAGGAAGCTAGAGTTTGAGGCGGTGGCACAATCTTGCCGAGCAAGATGAAGGCAATCTTGCCGAAGAAGATAGAGGAAGTTGAAGGTGATAAGTTTTGAGAAAATGCTAAGGTGTGGGTGGCACACCATGGGTAGTGTACTCTAGTGTATCACACACATAAATTCTCGCGGTGGTTGTACCCGCTTTAATAAAATAAACTCACATTAAAACTTAAAATAAAGTAAACTATTACGTATTCACTTTCGCGTCCTAAATCGATATTTTTCATAGATCGTAGACGAATTTCTTAGCAGCAAAAATACAATAATTCACCCGAGCTCAAATTCTTAATTAGAATTGTATAACGCTTTCTAAATTACCAATTTACCCTTAGCTATTTGACGGGGTATTACATTCTTCCCCCCTTAAAGAGAGCTTCGTCCTCGAAGCTCAGACCGGCCAACTACTCTTGATGCTAAAACTATCTATCAAGCGACTGGTGGTCACAGTTACGATCACATAGGTGACAAAGAAGTTCACATAGCAAGTGGTAGCAAATAATTACTGTCTAACACATGCAATGCAACATGTATTGTATCAGGTAAAGTCGTCCTGTCTATCTTTTACTTATGTGATTATATTCTCATCTGGCTACTAAGGTCAGGGTACTAGCATTTAACATTATTAGATGATGTATTACCGTCTATCTTTCCTATGTGATTATAGTCTCATCTGGTTACTAAGGTCAGGGTACTAGCATGTAACATTATTAGATGATGTATTAAACGATCAGGGTACTAGCATGTAATGGTGTTAAATAAAGGGCTACGTCCTCTCCCCCTTAGAGAGTGACGTCCCCGGAACTTAACGTACCTCGTGGAACAAGTGTGGATACTTTTTCCTCATCTCTTCTTCAGACTCCCATGTCGCCTCCTCAGTTTGGTGGTTAGACCAAAGAACTTTGACCAATTTGACACTCTTGGTACGTGTATCTCTTGTCTTGGTGTCCAGTATTTTGATAGGCTGCTCCTCGTAGGCTAGCGACGGATCAAAATCCACTGGTTCCGGATCTAACACATGTGACGGGTCTGGTACATACTTCTTCAACTGCGATACGTGGAAAACATTATGTACACACCCCAAATTGGATGGCAAATCCAGTCGATACGCAACTTCACCAATCCTTTCTATAACCTCGTATGGACCGATAAATTTAGGGCTCAACTTCCCTTTCAGATTGAACCTGGTAACTCCCTTGGTAGGTGAAACCCGTAGAAATGCTTTTTCTCCCACTTGGAACTCCAATGGTCTTTTCTTTTGATCTGCGTATGATTTTTGCCTGTCCTGAGATGCTTTCATGCGTTGTTGGATGAGTCGTACCTGGTTCGTCATGTCATCAATCATCTGTGGTCCAATGACAACCGTTTCACTAATGTCACTCCAACAAAGCGGCGATCGGCATTTCCTTCCATATAGGGCCTCGTATGGCGCCATGCCGATGCTGGCGTGATAGCTATTGTTATAGGAGAACTCGATTAATGGAAGTTTTTCAACCCACGAGCCTTGGAAATCCATAACACAGGCTCTCAACATATCTTCCAGTGTCTGGATGGTCCTTTCCGTTTGCCCATCTGTGGCTGGGTGAAAGGCTGTACTAAACTTCAGCTGAGTTCCCAATGCTTCTTGGAGCGCTTTCCAGAAATGAGAGAGGAAGTTAGGATCCCTGTCCGAGACTATCGAACTTGGAACCCCATGATACCTTACGATGTTTCTGATGTAGGCATCCGCTCTCTGCTCCATACCCCATGTGTCTTTCATCGGGATGAATCTTGCAGTCTTGGTTAGTCTGTCCACGACTACCCATATCTGATTTAGCCCGTTATTTGAGGTCGGTAAGGCTGTGACAAAATCCATTGAGATGGAGTCCCATTTCCAAACTGGGATATCCAGTGGTTGGAGTAGACCTCCCATTCTCTTATTCTCGAACTTCACCTTCTGGCATGTTAAGCATCTGGCCACAAATTCCGCTACTTCCTTCTTCATGTTTGGCCACCAGAACGTCTTCTTCAAGTCCTTGTAGAGCTTATCGCCTCCAGGATGGACTGAATAAGGTGTGTTGTGTGCTTCTTGCATCAACTTCTGCTTGGTTTCCGCACACTTCTGTGGTACACACCACCTTCCTTTGTAGCGTATGCTTCCGTCTTCGTGAATTTGGAATTCCATGGCTCCTCCTGCTGCAATCTTCTTCTTGATTCTTTCGAGCTTCACGTCTCCAGCTTGGTTGCTCCATATCTCCTCAAAGAAATCCGGTACAGCTGTCATGCTTCCAAGCAATTTCTGCACCGTTCCTTGTTCCACTACTTCGATGTCGAGTTTTCTGAACTCGTGGCATAACTGATTCGCCAGGATTAACATAGTGTTCACTGCATGGCTTGACTTACGACTTAGCGCGTCAGCAACCACATTGGCTTTCCCTTCGTGGTACTGAATGCGCAAATCATAATCCTTGATAATTTCCAGCCATCTTCGTTGCCTGTTATTGAGCTCCTTCTAGGTGAAGATATACTTCAGGCTCCGATGATCCGTGTAGAGCTTGCAAACGGCTCCATAAAGATGATGCCTCCAAATCTTCAGCGCGAAGACTACTGCTGCCAGTTCTAGGTCATGTGTGGCATAATTCTCTTCGTAAGGTTTCAGCTGTCTTGATGCATAGGCAATGACCCTTCGATCTTGCATGAGCACGCATCCCAGTCCTTTCTTCGACGCATCACTGTACACTTCGAATTCACCAGACTCGATTGGTAAAGCTAATACTGGTGCTGTAGTTAGCTTTTCCTTCAGAGTTTGGAACGCCTCTTTACAACTATCGTCCCAATGATACTTCACCGCCTTCTTCGTCAGCGTAGTCAGTGGCCTAGCAATCTTGGAGAAATCCTTTACGAAGCGTCGGTAGTAGCCGGCTAAGCCAAGGAAACTTCGGATTTCCGACACATTCTTCGGTGTAGGCCAATCCTTGACTGCTGAGATCTTTGTTGGGTCCACAGCTATTCCTTCCTTGGAAATGATATGGCCCAGAAATGGAACTCGGTCCAACCAAAATTCACACTTTGAGAGCTTGGCGTACAGTTGTTCCTGTCTCAGCGTCAGCAATACTTCTCGGAGGTGTTCTTCATGGTCCTTCTCGTTCTTTGAGTACACCAGAATGTCATCAATAAAGACGACTACAAACTGGTCCAGAAATGGCTTCATCACCCGATTCATCAAGTCCATGAATACTGCAGGAGCGTTGGTCAAACCAAACGGCATCACTGTGAACTCGTAGTGACCATACCTTGTACTAATGGCAGTCTTCGGGATATCCTTCTCAACCACTCGGAGTTGATGATATCCTGACCTCAGTTCGACTTTAGAGAAAACACTAGCCCCTTGTAATTGATCGAACAAGTCATCAATCCGGGGTAGTGGATATTTATTCTTGATAGTGACATTGTTTAGCTCCCGGTAGTCGATGCATAATCGCAAGCTTCCGTCTTTCTTCTTGACAAATAACACCGGGGCTCCCCAAGGTGACACACTAGGTCGTATGTACCCCTTATCCAGAAGTTCTTGTATCTGGCTCTTCAACTCCTTTAATTCAGCAGGTGCCATCCTATACGACGCCTTAGAGATAGGTGCAGTTCCAGGTGCCAAGTCTATGGTGAATTCCACTTCTCTCTGAGGTGGAATTCCCGGAATCTCTTCTGGGAATACATCGGGAAATTCCCTCACGACTAGTATCTCTTCTAGACCAGTCTCTTTCTTAGTTACATCTTGGACATAACACAAGAAGGCAGAGTTTCCCTTTTTCACCTGGTTTACTATGGTAAGGGCTGACACTAGCTTAATGCGAGGTTCCGTGGTGATACCTCGATAGGTGATCCTTTCTCCCTTAGGCCCTTTAAGCCGAACCTTTTGACCGTAACAGTCAATGACTGCCCGATACTTCCCAAGCCAATCCATTCCTAGGATCACATCTATGCCCCCTAGGTCAAACTATATCAGGTTGGCGGGTAGGGTACTGGTAAGGATCTTCAATTGTACTCCTTCGAATACGGTGTCACAGAAAGTTACGTGGCCATTAGGTGTTGCTACAGGAACAGATATGCTAGACGACTTATGCAAACCCAGTTTTTCAGCAAACAAGGATGATATGAAGGAATAAGATGCACCCGAATCAAACAATACGAAATCTGGTTGCTCAAGGACAAGGAAAGTACCCGTCACAACTCCATGAGCAGCTTCCGCTTCAGTCCTTGTCACTACAGCTATCCTTCCCACATTTCCATCCTGACCTCCTGCTCCATTGTTGTTGTTGTTCCCATATCCAACATTATTGTTCCCAGTCCTGGGTTGGCCTCCATTTTGTCCTGCATTGCCCCCATTGTAATTTTGCTGCCTTCCGTAACCGTTGCCTCCGTTGTTTTGGTGGTTACGGTTACCATTCTGCAGATTTCCAGCCTGCTGGTTGCGCCCAAAGTTGTTCTCGTTCTGTTGACGGTTGCCCTGGTAGTTGTTCTGTTGTGCCCCCCTGAAATTTCTGCCTGAATTCATGTGCTGGTTTCCGGTCGGTTGCGAGCGACACTCATAAGCCCGATGCCCTCTTTTACCGCAGTTTTTGCAAGTGACTGCATTTCCTTCACAATTTGTCCCTGGGTGGTTGCGTGGGCACCACTTGCAGAAATAGCGACGATTTTTCTGAACCCCAGTATTCTGTTGTTTGCCACGTTGCTGTCCTTGGTTGCCTCCATTTTTATTGGGCTTGAACCTCCGATTGGCCTTGACAAAGTTGTCGTCGCTTCCTCCCGCCTCTTCTAACTTACGCTTCTTGAGTTTCTCTTCTTGAGAGACACGAACTCGCCAGATGTCAGCAGCTCGGTCGTAAGCCTCGTGGAGAGTGGAATAAGTTCGGCTCAGAAGAGACTCTTGAAGCCTTTCATGAAGTCCACCGATAAATCGAGAAATTTTGGAGTCTTCATCAGGAACCATGTTTCCAACGAATCGCGTCAGCTCCGTAAATTTCCGGAAATACTCCGTGACAGAGTCATTTCCCTGCTGCAGGTTCTGGAATTCCATTTCCTTGCTCCTCTTCACATGGTGAGGGTAGAAACGCGATCGAAGAGCAGCTTGAAGCGCTTCCCAGTTGAAATTGGGTTTGGCCAACAGAGTCTCTCGGGCATTCCTCCACCAGTGGTTCGCTTCACTCTTCAAATAGAAGGCTGCACAGTTAACTTTCCGCTCATCAGGGCACTCTACCACCTCGAGAATCTTATCCATTTCCACGATCCAATCCTCCAATTCAACAGGATCCTCTTTTCCTGTGAATTCCTTGGGTTTCATTTCTGACACCTGTTTGGCCCAATTAGTCCCTGTCTGACCTCCGTTGTTCATCATCTGACTCATTTGGGTGAAGAACTGCTCCATGCTGACGTTTTCAGCCATTTGTCTCTGTCAAACTAACCTAAAGCATTATGGCAGTGGTCTATCAGTCACCCCTATGGTATCCTCGGTTATGGTCGCAGATACTTCAACAATTATTCTACAATTATCTAGCATGACAATTGCGTAAAACAGATAAACATGTATCACATAGAAATTATCACACTAAAGCACATGTAACATGTCCGTAAATCAAACAGAGCATCTAATACCAATCAAATTATGTTCTTATCCTTCTCCTGATCATGGAAGTGAAGATTATTCACAACCAATTAGATGTATCTTGAATCAAACCGATTCACATAAGTCTATAACACACATCACTTCTTGAGACAGGTTGTGGGTGGGTGGGAGATATCAAATCCTATACTTAAGCTACCCATACCCCGAACGGCTTTCCAGTTTTAATTATCTTTCCCTAGGTTCATTTGAAGTTGCCCTACAGGTTTAGTTCCCTTTTACTGGACTGTTGGATCTGATACCACCTGCAACGACCCCCTTATCCGACTCGGACGAATCGGGGAGGCCGAAGCTCAAAGTAACGGCGGAAAATCGAAAGCACAACATCCAAGCACTTACATTACATACTATTAAACATTACAATACTTCAGAAGTCTTCATACGTTACTAATACACATTATCCTTACGTTGTTGAAACTATCTTGCAGCATGTCACAGGGTCTTCTTAGTGAGACTCGTACCCAGTCATACCATAGCCATCGCCCTCTAATCCTGCGGTGGGAAAGAAAACAGAACCGCAGTTTCTAAAGTCAGCTGGGAAATGCTTAGTAAATAAATACCCTAGCTCGTAAAACAGAGGAGAGAGCACTATTTGATTTCACGTCAAAGCATAAGGAGGAAACAGTCATACAAGTGTAAACTTGATAAACAAAATACGAATGTAAATGGCCTCTTATCTTTTAAACTTCCTTTCTTGCTCTGTAGTGGGGAGTAAAATCCCGAATAGCTCTTCTTTCTATTTATAACTTCCTTGTCTCATAGAAAAGCCCTTTTTAACTCTGTTGATACGGGGAAAGATCTACTATACTATCACTAGCTACCATGACCTTGACTACCGGCAGCCCCCAAAGACTTCTTGCGGCCAGAGGGGTGAGTACATGGAGACACCCGGCAGGTTGCGACCGGGTTAAAATAATGGGGGTCGGGTGACTGAAATCAACCCGACATTAATAATAAGTTTTTCCCGTACAACTCATTCCACTTTACGTTATTACGTTTTATTATATATTGAGTGATGATTTCAAGAAAGCATTTCAAATCGTAAACAATCTCAAGTAAAACAGATATGTCACAAAGCACATTTTGAGACGAATCTTAAAAATCATATCGTGACACGAAATGAGCTAGGCACGCTAGGCTAGGCATATTTACTTACCTTAGTCCAGAAGCGTCTGAAAATTCTAGTCGTAGTCCTTTCCTATGTAAACTTCACCTACAAATCGAAGCTTCTAGATTGTCACAATCCGAACATAGTATTTCAAGTCTTATAGAAAATCCTATTAAGCGTTTTTAGACTAGCCCGAACTCAACGTCTTCTTTCTCTAGTTATTTCTTAATAGTGAAAATATATAAATCGACGCATTTATTTTAGACAACTATTAAATTTTATGTTTTAAAAAAGTGATTATTTATTTTAAAACATTGTTGGTATGAAATATTAATAAAACGAGTAGTTATATTTATGAAAAATACTTATTGTAATTATAACGGTTTAAACGATATTTAAAATAGCATGTTGTCAACAAACTTCTTCTGAAAACGACACTATAACGTTTATAAACTAGCCGATATCAATTTTTACATGTACTGAACAAAATCGATTTGAAGACTAAGTAATTAAAACAAACTTTATTTAAATTTTAATAAAACATTACTGTTTAATTTTTAACGAACGACTCGTCACTATTTTGATGCCCGAAACACTTTTCCGTATCCGAGACGGCCACTATTATTTTTATAAAATATTTTTAATCTAAAAATAACATTTTTATTTTTCGCGAATAATATAAAGTTTATATAAACAACGATCGAATCCCCAGGTTTACTTTAAAAGACATTAGGAACCCCCTTTCTACTCACAAAACAGTTACATTAAAGACACCAGCCCCCCTAAGGATCTCCCTAAAGTACAAATAGTACCCCATATGCACACTATAACAGTTTTATATAAAAGACACTTTAACCCCCTTTTACAAAAATTCCAAATTCACCAAACTAAACATGAATTCAAGCATTCAAGGTATGATTTTGATTGTTTAAACGGAATCTAGACGAGATTTAGAGCATACCAAGGTCAAGAATGACCGAAATCGATCAAGAAACGAGGCTATACGGGTTTGCCGCCGGTGAGTCGCGCAGTGCTCTTCGTCGCCGGCGATGGAGGGAATCTAAGCTTCGGGTAGGACTTGATTTGATCTCCTGCGAACTCTAGGCGTCGTTTGGTGGTGATTTTGGCAGGTGGGTGTCAATGGGTTGCTTGGGCCAAGCTTCCCGTCGGCAAAAATGGTGGCCGACGGTGACCTTGTGGTGCTCTGTTTTGTTGAGCTTCGGCTGCTGCTGCTTCTCTCTCTATTTATGCTCTGGTCGAGAGAGAGAGAGAGAGGAATTGAGAGGAGAAATAAGCTGGGAGGTGGTTGGTTGAAGTTGGGTGGCGGGCTGTTGTTCCCGTCGGGAACAGGGGAGGTGGTGGTGGCGGCTTTTACCGCTGCTGCTGCCTTGCTCTGTTTCTGGGCAGAGAACAGAGAGAGGGAGAGGGAGAGAAAGAGACTAGAGAGGAGATGGAGATGAATGGTGGTGGTGGAGCTCTTGGTGGTGGTGGCGGCGTTGGTGTGGTTGGGGAAGAAGAGGGAGGTGATAATGATGAAGGTGATGAAGACAAGCTTGTAGGAGAAGGGTGTTTCATATATTGTGGAGGAAGCTAGAGTTTGAGGCGGTGGCACAATCTTGCCGAGCAAGATGAAGGAAATCTTGCCGAAGAAGATGGAGGAAGTTGAAGGTGATAAGTTTTGAGAAAATGCTAAGGTGTGGGTGGCACACCATGGGTAGTGTACTCTAGTGTATCACACACATAAATTCTCGCGGTGGTTGTACCCGCGTTAATAAAATAAACTCACGTTAAAACTTAAAATAAAGTAAACTATTACGTATTCACTTTCGCGTCCTAAATCGATATTTTTCATAGATCGTAGACGAATTTCTTAGCAGCAAAAATACAATAATTTACCCGAGCTCAAATTCTTAATTAGAATTGTATAACGCTTTCTAAATTAGCAATTTACCCTTAGCTATTTGACGGGGTATTACAGTAGCCACCCCGATTGGTGGACTAGAAACGTCAACGAAGGGAGGGTCGACCTCTACTACTACGTTATTGCAATAATAGGAGCCCTTAACTTAGTATACTTTCTGATTATGTCTGGAAAGTATGAGAACAGAGCTACCAATTTTGAGATGGAGGACCAGAAATCAGAAGAATTTGTTGACGTTTGACTTTGTTAATTTGTATGAAACATGTCATTGTCCCGAAAGTATGTTTTTTATTTTGTATGTCAAAGTTGACCAAAAACGTCAATTAATACCCTTTTTAATGTGTAACATGGAAATTGTTTATTATTGATTTTTGCAGTTAATGATCAATCGTTTGAGACTATGATTAGGCCTCATATTCTCCATGTTTGGATTCATGACTTAGTCATTCAATTCAGTTTAGAGTATGATATAAGACAAACGGATGTGTTCCTATCTTAACTTTAGTATTTTTTCATTGGACCTAGGGTACATTTTCAACTATAATCCTTGGTGGACTACCACAGCACAAACAACATGAATACAAACCAACAAACTAATAAGTGGTCTGCAGCTGAGCCAAGAACCTGTTAAATCAAATGGTTTATAGAAATTTGGATATCGACCCACTTGAAAGTTAATGAGTGAAAATATAAGTTAAATTCATCTAGGAAAATAAGAAGGTAAAATCAACTACATTTAACGGTTACTAAATAACCTTTATTTATCTTTAACCCACTCTTACGCACGAAAGTACCAATATGCTCAACCATATTGTGTTTCATAAATTTAAGGCATGGCAATGTGCCTCCTCTCTCCCAGTGAATGGGACTCTTAGAGGTTGCAAATCTAGGACATTGTGTCACGGGCTGACTTCCTTGCAATCCCGTACGGTACCAAAACCACTCAAGTAAGCCTAGAACAAACAAATGACTCTATGAGAGATTGGAGAAAGTGAGCTTGTATTACTTGGTGAATTCTTACAAAACTGTGATGATTCAGAGGAAATGCGCTCCTCCCCTTATATACAAGTCCCATCTCCATGGAAGGATCTAGATAATCAACGATCCAACAGGTAGGATTGAACGCCTATAAATTTCTCCCGTCTTCGATGAAATCCCATTAGCCTTTACCACTTCCTCTCCTGTATGGTAAGTGGCTCTAATAATTCTCCTTCAGCACGTTGCTCCCCTTTTTCTTGTTGGCATACAAGACAACTCCGAACAAATGTCTCCATGTCTTCTCGCTATTGTGGCCAATAATAAGCCTCGCTATCCAAGGCTTGAATGCGGTGTGTCCCCAAATGACCCATCCACTTTAAATCAGGACACTCGTTAAGAATTTTTCTCCTCAAGTTTTCCCACCATGGGACGTAGATGCGGCCACCGTTAGCATAAAGAACACCATCCTCGAGCCAAAATCTCTATGTTTTCCCCTCGTTGCCTAGCTCCACGAGATTGTTGGCCGAGGTATCATGCTCCAATCCCTCCTTGATGCGTTCAATTCAAGAAGGTACGTACTCGGTCGAGTTATGGACACCAACAGCCTTTTGGCTTAGTGCATCGGCCACAATGTTTGATTTGCCTGGCATGTACTACAAGTCGTATTTGAACTCTCCCAAGAAGTCCTGCTATCTAGCTTGATTTGGGCTTGACTTCTTCTGAGTTTGTACGTATCTAGTAGTGAAGTTGTCGGTCTTCACCACGAACTTCGACCCCAACAAGTAGTGCTTCCACGTCCTTTGATGCACGACCTATGTTATTTATTTTTCTTGGACCGTGTATCTTCGCTCGGTCTTGTTCAGCTTCCAACACTCATAAGCGATGGGGCGTCCATATTGAATGATAACTCCCCCTATGGCGAATTCTGATGCGTTGGTATCCACCTCAGACGGCTTGGTCACGTCAGGTAAATTTAGTACGGGCTCTTCCATAATGACTTTCTTCAAATTTTCAAAGGCCTCTTGGCATCTAGTGCTCCATTCCCATGCCACTTTATTCTTCAGTAACTTTGTCAAGTGCGCCACTAGCCTCGAGTAATCTTGGATGAAACGTATGTAGTAGTTCACCAAGCCAAGGAAAGATTGCAACTCTATCACTTTTGTTGGAGTCTCCGACTCCTCGATAGCTCGAAACTTTGCACTGTCCAACATGAGGTTGTCCTTGGGGGGTCTCGTGGCCATGAAACTCCACCTCCCAAGTCCAAAGGAGAATTTCTCCTTCTTCACATAGAGTTATTTTTCCCTTTGAGCTTCGAACATGACCCTTAGATGTTCAATAAGATCCTTAAACGTCTTACTATACGCCAAAATATCTTCCAGGAATACAACTACAAATTTATCAAGATAAGGATGAAACACCTTATGCATAAGAGTGCAAAATGTATCCGGTGCATTAGTACAACCAAACGGCATAACAAGGAAGTCATACGCACAATACCTTGTCACACATGCAGTATTTGGTTCATCACCTTCCGCGATCCTCACTTGCTAGTACCCCGACCACAAGTCTAACTTAGTGAAGTATCGTGCTCCAACAAGTTGATCAAATAAATACGCAATGAGTGGAATGGGATACTTTTTCTTGAAGGTTACCTTGTTTAGTGCCTGATAATATTTTCAAAGTCGAAGAGAGCCATCCTTCTTGTTTTGTAAAACAACCAGCGCACCATATGAGTCTTTGATGTTTGGATATACCCGACATCCAACAAATCCTTGAGTTGATTCTTTAGCTCCACCAACTCCGGTGGCGACATTCGATAAGGGGAATTAGCGGGTGGCTTAGACTCTGGATCCAATTCGATCACATGGTTACCTCCCTCCTTGGTTGTAGACATTTGGGCAACTCCTTCAGCATGACGTCATAGAAGTCGTCCAATACCTTCAAAATTTATTGTGGAATCTCCCTTGATCCTCCATGCCTTCTCCCTCCTTAACGGTTTATAATAAGGTTTCTTCTCCTTTATTGAATCGCTTCGATAGTTGCATAGTGGAAAGAACCTTGACAGCGTCCTTTTCCCTCTTCATCGGTACCAGGCCCGATGAAATTTCTCCAACGATGCACATGGTATCAAACAAAGGCATCGAGAAATCTTTATCTTTTTCCATGAACTCATTCTGTATCACCAACTTGTAGTCCTCCATCGGCGCGAACGTTAAGTCCAAATGATCCTTCCACTTTTCAGGCTCCAACTCCACTCCACGAGCTACACCACCATTGGCTTTGCATCGGAGTTGACGACTTTGGTGTTCCCTCGTTCCTTCACGACCTTTTTTTCAATCTCTCAGCCTCCTTCAACAAAAACTAGTTATGGGTGGTTCCAATGTCCACCAAAGTGGAGGTGACCACACCGTTCACCCGAGCTTCCACGATTATTATCCCACGAGTCTCCCCCTTGGGAGCACGCTCCTTATCTTGGATGGCGTTGGGCATCTTCAACGTTCCCATCTTGGACTCGTCCTCCTTCTCCTCAACGGCTAGCATTGCAGATAACGGACCCCTACTTAACTGGAGAATTAAGGCCAAATGATCTTCTTTATCTAAAGGGAAGCAAGACTTCTTAACAAAGTCTTTTTGTTCCACATTCATGCAAGTGGTTGTTGCAATTAAAATGAAGACATAGAAAAAAAGTCTTTTGTTCCACATTTGTGGTAACATAACCAGAATGACAATTAACCAAAATGAAAGTTAACATCCAAACAATCAATAGTGAACCAAATGACCAACATTCACCAAAAAATGTATCATGAAAATTCTAACTCTTCCCAAATTGAAGGGGGGTGAAAGTGGCATTTCCAGAGCTCGAAGGTGTGGAAGTGCCTCATCAAACCTAACGGGGTGAAAATTTCTTTTATCCATTTTAGAAATGTAATTTATAAATTGTAAAAATAAAATAATAATTGTTGGGCTGCCGTTACTTACAATAACGGAGATGGACGAACAATAGACTATTTGTCATAAATTAGAATAATGCTTGTGATTTTGGTGGTAAATTGATAATACAATATGTTATGTGTCAAAATAAAATAATACAATATGTTAAGTGTCAACATTCACCGTATGGTGTTCTATTTCTTTTAATTTCAACCTAAAACACAAAAACCCAAGAAACACGAGCTTACATTAGAGCTACTCTACGCGCGTCATAAGTTAAAATTAGTTAGAATAAGTGACAGTCCATATACATTTGGTGCTTTCACACTAGTTGGGTAGAGCAAGGCCCCAACATAATATATTGTAGATACCGTTTAATCGCATCACCAACGATAAGCGACGCGGTGCATCGAAAAAGCGACACGTTCATGCTTCGTGCTTCATAAACCACCATAATATAGCATCTGTCTATGCGTATGCAAATGATTGTCAGACAGGGTCCTTCGCATATGCGTCTTATGCTAACGGGACTTGGGGGTGTGAGTGAAACGTCAACTATGTGTGATTTTTCGCAAGTGTACGATCAAGTAATACAGAGTAACGTATTTGTGACTCAGATATCGAACCCACGAGAACAGTACGAGTTTTACTTTCGAAAATAAGAATTAATAGCAAAGCTGTAAAAATGAGGAATAGTTATTTGTGTGATTTACTAAACTAAATTGTAGTAAATAAAGTAACTTTTTTTGGTCTAAATTTTCTGGGATTTTTTTCTAGGTCTGAAAACTGGTGAATTTAAGATCTAGGCTCCAGGATCCCCTAGGGTTACAATTCAGATTTTATAATTTACTTTTATTTCAGAAACACACAAGGTGTTGTTAATTCTAGCATGCCAGCGACACAATCTCCTCTTGGTCTTATGCATCTATCACTCCCTGGTTTTTTCTAAGTCTACTAGGATTACAGGTTCTCCTCTCGGTCTCCCCCTAAACTTCTAACAGTTGGTTTAATGCTTATGGGCTAGCCCCCTGATTCTTTTCACCTCTTGGTCCATCAAGGCATGGTACTAAATCCTGCCTTCTCTTCCTAACTTTCACTAGTCACTCTCGTGCACCAGATCCTGTCTGTAGCACTCCTGGTTGATCAGGCCATTCATACATAAAAATAAAACTGAAGACAGAATAATAAACAACCCAATACTCTATTAATACTTAAAGTAGTCATGAATCCGATTATCAAAACAAACTACGTCGCTGAATGCATAAACCCTAGGTTCACCGAGAACCTAGGTAAAGATTTAGCTAGCATACATTATAGAAAAACCGAATTTCATAAAACAGAGAGAAGATAGATCAAACGAGATTTTTGCTGAAAACGTGAACTGCTCCGTGCTCTGCTCTGCTCCTGTACTTAGGTTCTGATGATGAATTCTCAGCTCGAATGATTGTGTCTTTTTTCTATGCAGGGACGCCTCTTTTATACTTCCACAATTTCCAAAATCGATACATGAAATTCCTGGTCTGCCCCCAACTAAACCCTTGGGAAGCTTGTGGAAGTCCTGATGTGCGTCTGAACGCAGCTGCCTGCGTTTGAACCCACATGTGCATTTGAACGAACATTCCTGCGATTGGACGCACACTCTGCTGACTTGAATTTATGACTTTAACTTCCATTGACTTTTATGGGTCTGCGTTTGAACGCACATGTCTCCGGTCTTCTGGTTGACTTCTGCCTGAATTTTCCTGACCTTTCTGCAATTTGGAGTTTCCTGTATTGAACGCAGGACGTGCGTCTTAACGCACTATACTTGGTCTTTTTTTCTGGCCAGTCTTCGTGTCTTCAGCTACTACTGCTGCTGCACTGTGCGTTTGAATGAAGGATGTACATCTGAACGCACATATCACTTGTCTTCTGCATTTGTCTGCTTTGACTCCTTGATACTCTGCCCTC
Source organism: Linanthus parryae (assembly GCA_023055425.1). Classification (NCBI taxonomy): domain Eukaryota; kingdom Viridiplantae; phylum Streptophyta; class Magnoliopsida; order Ericales; family Polemoniaceae; genus Linanthus; species Linanthus parryae. The sequence continues at coordinate 164,116,826 of JALGPY010000002.1, read as the reverse complement.
ATTCTGAGCCTCTCTCATGCATTTATGGTACATGTTTCCTGCACACAACAACAACTACCCGCGATCATATCTAGATAAACAAAATTATGCATGAATTTACTAAATATAGAAACTATACTCTCAGCGTTCTCTTTCCTGTATCAAGTGGAAAATTGACCAAAAACAGGCAAAATCATGCTCAACAGGGTCAGAACCAATGATAGAAGACGTCCCAGAATAACTCAATCTGTGAATTATCAAAATACCCCACATTAACCTTTGCTCGTCCCGAGCAGACCCTTGCATACTCTGCCCTGCAGATCCAACCGTGCATACTTTCAATTGCATACTTCCCCGTCCAACATATTCAAACATAGACCAGAAGACTCAACTATTCGACCGACTCAAACAAAGAATGTACAAAACTAACGTATGAAAAAACAAATATTTTTTGCCGAGATCGGGCAATTTCTAGAACTAAAACTGATGTGTCCTTCAGTGTTTCACTCATCCTCTAGGAAGTACCAGTTAACAAGCGATCGGTGAGCCTGTTTATTTTTAAGGATGGAAAATAAGCACTGGCTTCCCCTACTGTTACTTTCGTTTGTAGCCCGAGAAAATCCCTAGTTATCCTACCTTCCTAGCTATTTATCATTCAAGGGATCCAAAGTATAATCAGGTAGGATTTTCATATATATCAGGTAAGGCCAATCCTACTTGTTATGACATCTCGCTGTACCCAACTCACACCCCTCACGAAGTCCCTGAAAATTGTCCAGAACAACTAAGTCCTCGTATCTCAATTTCCCTGAAATCCTGGTGCTGATTCGTCGTTCTCGCGGCCAAAATTGTGAAGCAGTGTGCAGTTCAAACAATGTCACCTACTCAGGTCTACTTAATTGAATAAAACTCAAACTAACCAAAATCAATCACCTTTTTTCCTTTTTCTTTCCTTTCTTTCTCCTTTTTTTTTCTCTTTTTTCTTCTAATAAACCTAAATAATAAACAAATATGAACACGATAAATAGAAACATATACGAACTAGCTGAGTAGTGTAGTAATCCAAGTTGTGGGGTGCGAAAAATGTCAACTGTCAGCAATACCTCCCCTTTAGTCGTTATGCGCAGATCCCTGTAGTCTAGAAAATATCGTGCAGTCCCACCAAACCTCTACATCACCAAAGATGTAAAAATAGGTACAACCACCAGTTAAACATGACAACCCCAGACCCCAAATATGTGTGGAAAAGATATCACACATGCGACTACTCCTCATCTGATCACTGTGTAATGTAGTGAATCACCTCCTACAAATTAATGATGTCGCCTCTCTCTCATCCTGTCACACCCTCAAACTGTCCAAAACTGATCTGATAATGAAGTTCTCCACCATTTGAAACCCTCCCAGACTCACTCCCTCCGTCATAACGCGTTGTACTTGCCAACTAAACAAGTGATGAAAGTCACATAGAAGGCTTCCTTGGCTAAAGTGGCTGTGAATGAAGGGGTAAACAGCTGCAAATGAGCTGACTATTTGGACCTCAGGCTGATAAACAGGACATGAGGTCCGTTATAAGACAAAACACTCCACTGAAAAATGCAGTGACCGTGCTGGCTGATAACTCCGTTTTCAGATTTATTTTATTCCTTATATTTCTACGTTTTGTGTTCTCAACATGTATAATTTACCGTCTTTTGAGTTAATTATGCTAAAATTTGATAACGTGAGTTCATGAGCTTTAATTGTCAAATTCGGGCGTTTCTAGTGATATTTTGAGCTTTTATTGTGATATGATCGCGGGTTGTGTTTTCGTGTTGTGATTCACAGGAAAATAGGGCTTGGAGGATCCTGCAGGAGATGGAAACGAGCTTCGGAAGCGAGGAAGTCAAAGAAAAAGCTAAAGAAAAGAATGCAGCAAGAAGGTGTCTTCGTACGAAGACGATTGTCTTCGTACGAAGAGTTTGTACTTAGCCAAAATTTCAGCTCTGAAGATCTCTTTCCAAAACAAGCTGCAGTACTTATATGGGAAGGCCTTCGTACGAAGAGCCAAAGTCTTCGTACGAAGATAAAAGTGTTCGTACGAAGAGAACACTGGAACGCAGGAAATTTTTGGGGCTTTTACGCAATTTATTCAAACTTTGTAATATGATTATGGAAACGTATTTAAGAGTTTTAGGTCGTGATTTTCAGTAGTTAGCAAGGCTTTTGGGACGTCTTTGGGAGATAGGAATGCCATTGAAGCTCGGGAAGCAATTGGATTACTTTTTTTTGATTCCTAAACTCTTTCTTTTCACTAAATATTGTTTATGATCATCAAACTCGTGATTTTGATCATGGTGTTAGCTAAACCCTCTTTTGATGGGAATTCTCGTTTGGTAGCTAGGGTTTGCTATAAACTTGATGTTTTGAGATTTTGATTCAAGTTTAGACTTAATCTATCGTGTTCTTTCATTACTATGGATTTTTTATGAATTTGATTCCATTATTCTTGCGCGTAGCTAACGTAGGAGTAATTTTAATTGACATTCACGTGGTAACTCCGTGAAAGTTAGTCTGTAAAGTAAACAATCCACCTAGTCGAATCTATATTTGGTAACTCGATATTGTTAACTAGGATCGTTAGAGTAGAAAAGTGAGTTTTAATGCATGCTTAAAAGTGAAATAGACTTGGTAACTCGGTATATTTTGGTTTTAGGTATAGATAATTTGCTTGGTAACTCGGTGTATTTTGCATTGCTCGATTAATAATAAAAGACATGATGTTGTTTCATAAGTCAAAGCATAAGTTTATAATATACCTAGTGAACCTAAATGATTCCCGATATTTGTCCCATATTAGTAATCTTTGCAATCCTTCTAATTAATCGTGCCAACATCTCTACGATTAATTTGTTATTGTCCTTTACTTTTGGTAGAATTAGCAAACACAAACAAAGCGATTTGACCACATAAGGTGTAGAATTGGTAATTAATTTAATACGAAGTCTCTTGGGTTCGACAACCCGGATTACCGGATATATTACTACACACGACAGCCATACACTTGTGGTTGGAGCGTGTAAAGTTTTTGGCGCCGTTGGCGGGGACTTGGGCTTAATTAATTGTAATTCCAAGCCTGAGGGATTTTACTTTTATTGTTTATATCTATTACTCTCCTACTTTGTGTGAATTTCACGGTGCATGTCCCATTCTAGAGACGAGCCTTTGCACCCACCACTTGAGGACCCGTAAACTTTGTTACGCGCACAACGTAGAGACAAGAGGAAGACAAGCTCAGTTACTATGGATGACCAAACGAGAGATGAGTTTGAGAGGATCCGCAAATGTATGCAGGATGCGGGGGCAGCTAGAGTAGCAGCTGTAGAGGATGCAGCTAATCGGGCATGACAAACTGAGCAGCTGAGGGCTCAGATGGCTGAGATGCATGCAATGATGGATCGTTTGGCCCCCCAAAATCCACAACCACTTCTTGGTGTGGGGGCACAAGTGGCGAACATCGGTGGAAACAATAGTGGAAATAATGGGGGAAACAACAGGCAGAACGCCGCGACCCCAGTTAACAATGCCGAAATTGAAGAATGCCCTATGGTGGTGATGCGCAAATTACGGGCTATTCGCAAGTATACGAAATCAAGTAGTACGGGGTGTATTTCAACTCGGGTTATCGATCCCACATGTACTGTCTCGGGTTTCCTCGAGTAATCCGTTTTGGTTGACAAAGTGTAAAAAAAAAATGAGGAAAAGGGGTTGTGTTTGTTGTTACGGAACTACGTAAAACTAAAAACGCAAAAACGTAAATATATTTTTTTGTGACGTTTTCTGGAATAAACTTACTTTTTGTACTCTAGGGTTGATGGGAACTAGGCTCCAGGATCCCCTCGGGTTTCTACAGATTTTACGTTTTTCGGTTTGATATGAAAACACTCAGCAGTCTCGTTATCTGTGCAACGTACCGGTTGTGCAGTGACCTTTCAGATTCCACACGTAATCCCGATCCTACAGACGTTCGGATTCCTGTTAAGCTGCCTAAGTCTGCAGTCTCGTTCTAAGCCTGTTAGGGTTTCTAACCTGTCCTAATGGCCCGGGTCAGATTCTCCAACAGGCGGTCTCACGTTTTTCTATGCTAGCCCTATCTCCCTTTCTCTGGTCGGTCCATCAGGGTAAGGTACTAAATCCTGTCTTTTCTTCCTAACCCTAACCTGACGTTTTCAACTACAGGCTCGGGTCTATAGCAATTCTGGTTCGCGACTCCGATCATGCATATATGATAACAGTCAAAGACAGAATAACAGATAAAGCTGCTGAATTTCAGATAACAATCATGAATCCATAATCAAACGTCTATAATAAAATTTGGATACGAAACCCTAGGTTCACTGAGAACCTAGGTAAAAGGTTTAGCTACTAAGTGACATAATTAAATAACAACGTTTCTGAATAAGAGAGATAGTGAAATCAAACGCGTGCTGTAGATTCTGAATTCCTGCTTCCGTCACTGAGAGTGCTCTGCAATCTCCTTCAGTAAGTTGTTGTGTCCTGTGATGAGCACTGGACGAGTCTTTATATAGTGCTGGAGGCGTTTCTGGAAACTGCCGAAATTACGAAACTGCCACTGGGCCGAAACCGCCTCGGGAAACGGGCCGTCTGCCACCGCCTCTGGAAACGGGCCAACTGTGCAAGATAGCTGCGTAGCTACCTGCGTAGGTGGCTGCGTAGCTACCTGCCTCCTCGATTTGCGCGCCAAACTCCTCGGGATGTCTTGGGATGACTGCTGAGCTTCTCGGAGTGTGTTTCGTCCGTCTCGGTATGTGTGCCAAACTGCTCAGGATGCCTCGGGATGCGTGCCAGGCTCCTCGGGATGCGTGCCAATCTTCTCGACTTGCATGCTCGGCTTCTCAGCCTTCTTGGACCCTTCACCCGCATGCCTGCTTCATTTCCGGCTCCTGCACAATTCCTGTCCCTGCATCAACGACACGAAACAAAACCCGTGATCATATCTCGATATGCGTGAAATAAAGCAGTTTATGCGTCTAGGAGATAAAAACAGCAAACCGTAAATTCCCGAGTCAAACGGGGCAGAAATCGACTAAAACGCTCATTTAGGACGAAAATACCCCTCAAATTGGGTTAACCGATAACTCCTAGTGAGGAGCTATCAAATTACCCCCGCACTAACCTTTGCTCGTCCCGAGCAAACATCCTGAATACTGCCCTGAAATGCATACATATTTGTCTTGCAAATACCCCCTGCAAGTTCGAACCAAGACCTTTTCCCTTCCATCAGTTTGCATACTCTTTCTACCCGTCCATATAAACCAGACGACTCGATCAGAAACTGACTCAGAAAGAATATACACAGACTCAATACACACGACTCAAAAGTACTAAACAATTTATTTTTGGTGAGATTGGGCAATCTCAAAAACATAAGCGAGTGTCCTCAAAACCTCATCCTTTTTCCAGAAAATACTTCCCTGCAATCGATCGGTAAGTCTGAACAGATTTCTTTGGTGGATTTAAGCACTGGACCCGAGTACTATTACTTTTGCTATGAACCTGAGCGAATCCCTAATTAACCGACCATCCGAGCTACTTCCGAATCAAGGTTCTAAGCCTAACAGGTAGGATATATATATGTAAATGTACGGCATGATCCTACTCCTTATGACATTCTCACAATTTCCCCAAACTCACACCCCTCACCAAGTTCCCGAAAAACTGCCTGAAACACCTAAGTTCCTGCCATATCAATTTTCCTGTCCCCCGGTGTGTCTTCGCCGTTCTCGCAGCCACAATTGTGAAGCGGTGTAACTGTCTCGAAAATTATGCTACTCACTCAGCTTTTTGACTCAATAACAAAAACAACATAAATAACTGAAAAAACTGCAAAACTAGATCATTTTCTTCTCCTTTTTTTTTTTTCTTCTTTTCTTTTTTTTCTTTTTCTGATTTTTTTTTTTTTTTTTTTTTTTAATACGACTCTATATACACATGAATAACAATAAATAAACTGACTAAAGCTGAGTGAATAAAAATAAACTGTCGTCGTGGGGTATGAAAAATGTCCTCATATGGAATACCCCCACACTAATCCTGAAGCGCTGATCCTGTAGTCGGAATAGTACTGTGCAGTCCCACCGAACCTCCTCATCACCAAAGATGTAGAAAACTGGCACAACCACCAATTAACCTCACAACCCCCCGGACCCCATTGTGTGCAGAAAGATGTCTCGCACGCGACTAACTCCTCCTGTGGTCACTATGTAATGCAATGATCCACCTCCGCAAATTAATGCACTGTCGCCTCTCACTCACCCTGTCCTTCCCTCGAAAGACGTGTCAATGTCAAAACTGTCCAAAACCGATATATCATGAAGTGCTCCCATCTAAAAATCTCCCCAAATCACTCCCTCCGTCATAACTTGTAGAATAGCCAACTAACGACTGATGAGGTCTCAAATAAGGCTTCCTAGGCTATAGTGGCTGAGAATAAAAGGGGTAAATGGCTTCAAACAGGTTTACTAGTTGGACCTAGGGGTAAGAAACAGGACGTGAGGTCCCTTGATAGCCAGTCACTCCACCGAAAGATGCGATGACCGTGACGGCGCCTGTGGGCGGGTTGTCGACTACCTAGATGACGGCGGTGTGGCAACTAATCGGATCCTTAGCTCAGATGATAACTACTTGTGGTTTCCAAGGGTCACTGGCTCTCACCTATCTACTATACCTCGGTGCAAGCTTTCTTTTCTGTCAAAGGATTTAACCTCGATTTCTTCCCAGTTTCTGTTCTCTTGATTGCCCGTTCTCAAATTTTCTGATTTTTAATTTTTTTTTGGATTTTCTGAAAATTTTTGTTTTTTTTAGATATACACAATGCAAGGTCAGAAATTTGTGGTGGGTAGACTCAAAAATAAAAAACGTGCTGACTCAATAAATAAACTCAAAACTGCAAATGAACATGAAAAAACGTGCAGACCTGGTTAATGCAGACACGACCACCACCCCCACACTAAAGAGGTGGCATGCCCTCATGGCACTCACTCGGACTCGTCTGGAACATAGGGCGGGTCTGACCCGGACTCGGAAGTACCGGACATGCTACTGACAGAACTGCTGGTAGACCGAAACCTAGGACTGCTAGGCTCAGTGGGTCTCGTGCAACGGGCCCCTCGGCGCGCTGGCTCTGGCGGCGTCTGGTATGACTGAGTGTCCTGGGGTGGGCAGTATTGTTGGAATAGATGCCCTAGAGGCAATCGTAGATTTAGTATGAACAATGTTTTGGCTAGAATATTCATTTATTATTTATGGCGATATTTAATATAATGAAGTCCTTAGATAAATTGTGTTATTTATCTTAGATATCCCTAGTCAATTATATTGATTAATAGGACAATCAAATATAGACTAGTATGTGGGTAGATTGATATGGAGATATCAAGTCTAACACATAGGTATGCATTAGGAGTAATGGCATACTGGATTGACCCACGACGAAAAGGATACATTAGATTATGTGAAGTCACAATCGCTTTTCGTAGTGCTAATATTATTGCAATCCTTGGACTTGAAGTCACTAGATACTCTAGTTGTGAAATATTGCGCTTTGATGTTATCAAACGTTACACCGTAACTGGGTAATCATAAAGGTGGCTATCGGGCGTGATAGGAAGCAAGCTTAGAGATCGTAGTGATGTAGATAGGATTTGTCCCTCCCACATAATGGGGGTAAATATCCACGGCCACTCGAGGGATGAGGCTTATTGAATGTCTGGCCAGACTCAGATAAATTAATATAGAGATATTATGTTATCTGCAAGCATAAGCATATTCCCAGGATCGAGGAACTATGGATTGGATATACGAGTGTGACTATTTATGTCTCGTGTCCAATCCGGATATGGAGACAAAGGGATAATGCAATATGATATATTGGGCACAAAGGTTTGTCGGGATCACTGACTATTTCTATTGGTTGGGTGGCATGGATGTGTTGCTAGATACCGCTCCATGTTAGTAATAGTTACTACCAACTATATAGAAACCTATGGGGTCACACGTCAAATAGAGTAGAGCTAGATTTGGGATTTATTAATAAAGATTAATTAATAGAAGGATCATTGTGCAACACCTTGCAAACTTAGTAGGACTAATTTGCAAGGAAGGGAATAATTCTAGTTCATCTAGAATTAGGAAACTCTTTTATGGAAACAACAAGGAGTTGTTGGAGTATATAAAGGAGGCTCTAGCTTCCTTCCCACTACATGAGTTATTGTTAGACATAACACAAAGAGTGGGAGAGAGCAAAAGAGAGAGCAAGACAAAGAGCTAGGGCCGAAACCCTAGCCCCGTCCGCCCCCTCTACCTGACGGCAAAAGGAGGCCGCCCCCTTCTTTGTGCCTTTGTTGCTTGGTTGCTTTGATCTTCATCCCTCTTCCTCTGGGTTCAAGCTAGCACTTGTGGAGTAGGAAGAATCTAGATCTCACCTCTAGACGTGGATCAACCGTAGAGACGAGGACATTATTCTTCGTGTGATCTCAAAATCAAAAGGTACACATCTTCTATGACCCTAATCATGTTATGATTTCTCTTCCTGTGATCCTTGGTGGGCTTTGAGTAGGATTAAATTTTTGTTATTCCGCTGCGTTACCTACGTCAAAACCCAACAGTGGTATCAGATCCACAGGTCGTAGAGCATAACATGATATTATGTGTTTACGATTTCAGTTCATACACCGTATTATTGTTTATTACGCGAAAACTGAAAAATTGGCATAGTAGATGCAATATTGAATTTGATTCAATCAAACAAGACCCAATTTAACATTGGATGTTAGAATTGGTGAGTCTAATCACATAGGATGTGAATAATTGGGTTCTTGAAAAATTAGGGTTCATGGGCACATGATTGAAAAGGGGTTTTCAATTATGGAAACAAAATTATGGAAATAAATCCATAAGGAAACAACCTTGCTTGGGCAACAAGGAAGGAGGAAGGGGACTAGGGCCGAAACCCTAGCCGCCCGCCCCTCCCTTGCGCGCCAAGCAAGGCCGCGGGCCTCTAGGCGTGCGGCGGTCCTAGGGTTCGGGCCACTTGTTAGCTTGAGCCCTTTGGACCGTTGTAAAACCCTAGTTACCCAAATCCATTAAAATTAAACAAGCGCGTTAAAAATTGGTTTTAACTGTATTATGTGCTTTATTGCATGGTGGATGGATATGGCCTAGGATTGTGGATGTTTATTGTTTTGTGGTTTGGTTTACGGCCTGCGAGCTGATCAAATTAATGTAATAATTAATTAAGTTTTACGGCCTGCTAGTCGTTCTTTTTCTCCTCGACATGTGAGGCTTTTGTTATTTATTTATTCTAGATGTTAGGCTAGAATTAGAAATATTTAGATGATAGCCAAGAACATGGAGAAGAAGACCGGAGAACCAAAGGAGCCAAAAGACATCCCTAGGCGCGCAGCTATGGTGGAGCACATGGAGATGAGCTCGGCACTTTAGGGCAATTAGATATTATCATTGGCTTGATAATATCATTAGTCTAGGGGCCATATCCATACCACGTTTTTTATTTTGTGGATGTTTATTATTCATGCCTTGTTATTTATTTTGTGTGTATGGCGCTACAAGCAAAACGATAACAAGGTAATAATAAACAAGGTCGGTCTTTTATTGCGGATGGCCCAATCCAAATAAGTAGACCATGTTGATAAGATCAACCAAACAACTTAAAAGAAATCCATCAATTAAATATGGCGTTTTGCCTTCTCTTGCCAAAACACCCTTCATGATCATGGCCTATTAAAATTCGGGCTTGACAAAGCAAGGCGATTTTAATTTTTCATGATGTGTTGCGGACGACGCAAGCTAGTAATGCGTGTATGTTGAAAGCAAGAGGTTGGACGCAACTAGGCAAGAGTCAATTGGATTGATGAGCTTAGAGGCATGACAATTAGGAGTTATCCAATTGGATAAAGAATAAAAGGAATTTATTCACCTGATTGGACCAAGAGTTGCATGGGATGCAATTGGAATGGTTCCTACCTAAATAACCGATTCTTGGGTGACTTGCCAAAGCAAGCTCAAGAAGAAGTGAAATAGGGATCTTGGACCCACTAGAAAGTATAAAGATATTTTCCGCTTTAATAGTGAGGGCTATTAATCCGAGAAAAATAGTGGGAGCTATATTTAATGATCTAGCCATTGTTAAATATAGTTAAATTGTTCAAAATACTAAAATTGCATATTTCTCGTTTTGTAGAATTCCAAATGGCAAACAACAATGCATCGAGTTCATCCCTACGATCTGTCCTTGAGAAGGATAAATTGTCTGGAACAAATTTCCTTGACTGGTACAGAAACTTGAGGATTGTCCTCAAGCAAGAAAAGAAGTTGTACGTATTGGACACTCCGATTCCAGACCCACCACAGGATGAGTCTCTATTAGCGGAAGTAAGGGCACGTCAGAAACATATTGATGATTCTAATGACGTGACTTGCCTCATGCTTTGTACCATGACTGGTGAGCTTCAGAAGCAACACGAGAACATGGAAGCCTATGATATGATCAGACACTTGAAACAATTGTTTCAGGAACAGGCAAGGCATGAGCGCTATGAAGTGTCTAAAGCATTGTTCAAAAGTAGTCTTGCAGAAGGGAATCCAGTAGGCCCTCATGTACTCCGAATGATCTGGTACATAGAGAACCTTGAGAGACTGGGGTTCCCACTCGGCCAGGACTTGGCGACTGATCTCGTCTTGTAATCGTTGCCTGACAGTTATAATCAGTTCATTATGAACTATAATATGAACGAGATCAACAAGTCTTTGCCAGACCTATTGAACATGCTAAAGACAGCTGAGCAAAGCATCAATAAAGGCAAGGGCAAGGCCTTAATGATGGTACACAAGAAGAAGGGCAAGTCAGTTGCATCTACTTCAAAAGGAAAACGCAAGAAAGTTGCGAAATCCAAGGATGTCCTAAAGCCTAGTGGAGGCGTGGCTAAAGGTGAATGTCACTACTGCAGCCAGCCGGGTCACTGGAGGAGGAATTGCCCTAAATATCTGGAGGATAAGAAGCTTGGAATAGTGATTCCACCACCACCAGGTATTTATGTTATAGACGTCAATCTCTCTATTTCATCATCCTGGGTATTGGATACCGGATGTGGTTCTCACATTTGTCGTAATGTGCAGGATTTGAAAAGAAGTAGAAGATTGCGAAAAGGGGAGATAGACTTGCGCGTCGGGAATGGAGCAAAGGTTGCTGCATTAGCTGTAGGCGTTTATGAGCTATCTTTGCCTTCTGGACTTATTTTAGAATTAGACAATTGCTTTTATGTGCCTGCTATGAGCAGAAACATTATTTCCGTTTCTTGTTTGGACGAGAAAGGTTTTTCTATTTTAATAAAGGACAAGTGTTGCTCCATTTATTTTGATAGTATGCACTATTGTAGTGCGCATTTGTCTAATGGATTGTATATCCTTGATCTAAATAATCCAATCTATAACATAAATACCAAAAGGATTAAAACTAATGATTTAAATCCTACATATCTATGGCACTGTCGTTTAGGCCATATAAATGAGAAACGCATATCTAGACTCCATAAAGATGGACTTCTAGACTCATTTGATTTGGAATCATATGAGACATGTGAATCTTGTTTATTAGGAAAAATGACAAAGTCCCCTTTCAATAAGAAAGGAGAACGGACTAGTGAGTTATTGGCACTCATACATACTGATGTATGCGGACCATTCCCCACGCCTGCCAGAGGTGGTTATACCTACTTCATCACATTTACTGATGATTTCAGTAGATATGGATTTGTATACCTTATGAAGGCCAAATAGGAATCCTTTGAGTTGTTCAAAGAATTCAAGAGTGAAGTAGAGAAGCAACTTGGCAAGAGTATTAAAGCTCTACGATCGGATCGTGGAGGAGAATACTTAAGCCAAGAGTATGATGAGTATCTTAGAGAGTGTGGGATAGTATCCCAGCTCACTCCACCCGGAACACCACAATGGAATGGTGTATCTGAGAGGAGGAATCGAACTCTATTAGATATGGTGCGATCTATGATGTCTCAAACAGATCTTCCGATATCCTTTTGGGGACATGCTCTAATGACGACAGCTTTTACCATTAAGCCTGTTCCACCCAAATCGGTCATGAAGACGCCATATGAGATATGGACTGGGAAGCGTCCCATAGTGTCGTTTATGAAGATTTGGGGCTGCGACGTCTATGTAAAGCGTTTACAGACAGACAAGCTCGGGCCTAAGGCGGATAAGTGTAAGTTTGTGGGATATCCTAAGGAGACTAAAGGATATTATTTCTACAACCCTACCGAGAACAAAGTGTTCGTTGCTCGGACCGGCGTGTTTCTAGAAAGAGAGTTAGTCTCTAAAGAAGCAAGTGGGAGGGTTGTAGAACTTGAAGAAATTCATGAACCACAAAACACTGAGCCAATAATGGAACATGAACATGAACCACAAGAAGTTGTGGAAGAGCCTGTTCAGGTAACACAGGAACTCCGTAGATCAGGAAGAGTGCGTCATGAGCCAGAGAGGTATGGACTTCTCGTGACTGAGCCCGATGACGTACCACTCATGGATGATGAGCCTGCAAACTATGGAGAAGCCATGAGTGGCCCAGACTCTAAGAAGTGGCTAGAAGCCATGAGATCCGAAATGGATTCCATGTACACCAACAAAGTATGGACTTTGGCGGAACCACCCGAAGGGGCTCGACCCATAGGGTGCAAGTGGGTCTTCAAGAAGAAGACCGACATGGATGGCAAGGTGGTTGCCTACAAGGGCCGATTGGTGGCCAAAGTTTATAGACAAATTCATGGTATTGACTATGATGAGACCTTTTCACCAGTCGCCATGACTAAATCCATTCGAATCTTACTTGCTATTGCAGCATACTACGACTATGAGATTTGGCAAATGGATGTCAAAACAGCGTTCCTTTATGGGAACCTCCTTGAGGATGTGTACATGACACAACCAGAGGGTTTTGAGGATCCAGAGAATGCCAATAAAGTCTGTAAGCTGCAAAGGTCCATTTATGGATTAAAGCAAGCTTCTAGGAGCTGGAATCGACGTTTTGATGACGCGGTCAAAGAGTTTGGCTTCATCAAGAACGAAGATGAGCCTTGTGTTTACAAGAAGGTTAGTGGGAGCTCTATAGTATTTCTGGTCTTGTATGTGGATGACATACTAATCATTGGCAATGATATTCCTACTCTGCAATCTGTTAAAGATTGGCTAGGAAAGTGCTTTGCGATGAAAGACTTAGGAGACGCAGCCTATATACTTGGTATAAAGATCTATAGAGATAGATCTAAAAGGTTGCTTGGCCTAAGTCAGAGTACATACATTGACAAGGTGTTGAAGAGGTTCAACATGCAAGATTCCAAGAAGGGATTCTTGCCCATGTCACATGGAGTCACTCTTTCCAAGAATGACTGTCCCTCCAATGAGATGGAGAAGGACCGCATGAGCAGGATACCCTATGCTTCGGCCATAGGATCCATCATGTACGCCATGCTATGTACTAGACCAGACGTATCATACGCGTTGAGTATGGTGAGCAGATATCAATCCAATCCGGGTGAGAGTCACTGGATTGCTGTCAAGAACATCCTAAAGTACTTGAGAAGAACTAAGGATGTATTCTTGATATTTGGAGGAATGGAAGAGCTAAGTGTAAAGGGTTACACTGACGCAAGCTTCCAAACCGACAAGGATGACTACAGATCGCAGTCTGGATACGTGTTTTGCCTGAATGGAGGAGCTGTGAGCTGGAAGAGTTCCAAGCAAGGCACAGTTGCTGATTCTACAACAGAAGCTGAGTACATTGCTGCTGCGGAAGCTGCGAAAGAGGCAGTTTGGATAAAGAAGTTTATCACTGAGCTCGGTGTGGTCCCTAGCATAGTGGATTTCATAGAGTTGTACTGTGACAACTCTGGGGCAATCGCACAGGCAAAGGAACCAAGATCGCACCAAAAGTCAAAGCATGTACTTAGGAGATTCCATCTTATTCGTGATATGATCGATCGAGGAGATGTGAAGATATGCAAGATTCCGACGGATGACAACGTGTCAGATCCGCTCACGAAACCTCTTGCGCAACGAAAGCATGAAGGGCACGCCAGATCTATAGGCATACGAGATGCGCCAGATTGGCTCTAGTGCAAGTGGGAGACTGTTGGAATAGATGCCCTAGAGGCAATCGTAGATTTAGTATGAACAATGTTTTGGCTAGAATATTCATTTATTATTTACGGCGATATTTAATATAATGAAGTCCTTAGATAAATTGTGTTATTTATCTTAGATATCCCTAGTCAATTATATTGATTAATAGGACAATCAAATATAGACTAGTATGTGGGTAGATTGATATGGAGATATCAAGTCTAACACATGGGTATGCATTAGGAGTAATGGCATACTGGATTGACCCACGACGAAAAGGATACATTAGATTATGTGAAGTCACAATCGCTTTTCGTAGTGCTAATATTATTGCAATCCTTGGACTTGAAGTCACTAGATACTCTAGTTTTGAAATATTGCGCTTTGATGTTATCAAACGTTACACCGTAACTGGGTAATCATAAAGGTGGCTATCGGGCGTGATAGGAAGCAAGCTTAGAGATCGTAGTGATGTAGATAGGATTTGTCCCTCCCACATAATGGGGGTAAATATCCACGGCCACTCGAGGGATGAGGCTTATTGAATGTCTGGCCAGACTCAGATAAATTAATATAGAGATATTATGTTATCTGCAAGCATAAGCATATTCCCAGGATCGAGGAACTATGGATTGGATATACGAGTGTGACTATTTATGTCTCGTGTCCAATCCGGATATGGAGACAAAGGGATAATGCAATATGATATATTGGGCACAAAGGTTTGTCGGGATCACTGACTATTTCTATTGGTTGGGTGGCATGGATGTGTTGCTAGATACCGCTCCGTGGTAGTAATAGTTACTACCAACTATATAGAAACCTATGGGGTCACACGTCAAATAGAGTAGAGCTAGATTTGGGATTTATTAATAAAGATTAATTAATAGAAGGATCATTGTGCAACACCTTGCAAACTTAGTAGGACTAATTTGCAAGGAAGGGAATAATTCTAGTTCATCTAGAATTAGGAAACTCTTTTATGGAAACAACAAGGAGTTGTTGGAGTATATAAAGGAGGCTCTAGCTTCCTTCCCACTACATGAGTTATTGTTAGACATAACACAAAGAGTGGGAGAGAGAAAAAGAGAGAGCAAGACAAAGAGCTAGGGCCGAAACCCTAGCCCCGTCCGCCCCCTCTACCCGACGGCAAAAGGAGGCCGCCCCCTTCTTTGTGCCTTTGTTGCTTGGTTGCTTTGATCTTCATCCCTCTTCCTCCGGGTTCAAGCTAGCACTTGTGGAGTAGGAAGAATCTAGATCTCACCTCTAGACGTGGATCAACCGTAGAGACGAGGACATTATTCTTCGTGTGATCTCAAAATCAAAAGGTACACATCTTCTATGACCCTAATCATGTTATGATTTCTCTTCCTGTGATCCTTGGTGGGATTTGAGTAGGATTAAATTTTTGTTATTCCGCTGCGTTACCTACGTCAAAACCCAACAAGTATGGCCCAGAGTCGGACCAACTGTCAAAATGTGCTGGGGCCGGAGCCGGGGCATCGTCATGGTGACTCGACCCCGCCTCACCAAACCAACTGGTATCGAACTCACTGGAGTAAGTCGATGGAAAGAACAACGGTAGCGGGACCTGTCGGCCCGCACTCCGGGCTGCCTCTCTCTGCTCCTCTCGAAGCGCGGTCATCGCAGCAGCCTAATCCTTTCCCCTCTTGTCGTTGGTCCTCTGGTTGTGCTTTAGCAGTCTCAACATCTTACCAAACTTCTTCTTGCACATGTCCTTAATAGACGCTCTGCCAGACTCGGTCCTATCATCAATCTGGGTAAGTTTCTGCTCAAAGGCAGTCCACGGAGGAATGGTAGTGTCAGAAGCTCGGGTCGACCGACTACGGTCAGGGGCAGCATCCCGGGACGGTCTAGAAGGCTCGGGGGCATCGGCACGAAATGGCCTGCTACGCTCAGTGGCAGCTGCCCTCGATGGTCTGGGAGGCTCGGGAACCGCGGTCCGGGATGGCCGAGTAGGCCGGCTAGGCTCAGGCTCGGGAACAGGGATCCTGGTCGGTCGAGTGGGCCGGCTAGGCTCAGGCTCGACGGGCCCACTAGACTGACCGTGCTCATAAGTCGACCGAGATCGATGTAGTCGGGTCGAAAACTCTCTCATGACAGGATGCTCCTGTGTGGAACGCCTCGCCGGGATAGGGGTAAGATCTGGTGCCATGTACTCCTGGGTCGGCTGGTAACTAGAGAGCGGGGTGGGGTCATGGACAGGGCCCCCCTCTGCCGAGCAGCGCGCCTTCTGGGCGCGGGGGCGGGGGGCGGTCCAATGTCTGGGCCTGTGTAACTGGCCTTTTGGGCCAGTTTTTCTGCACTTCTTTGAATGCGTGTATATATATATATATTCTGCGTGTTTGACTCCTGGGCCTGCGTAACTGGCCTTTTGGGCCAGTTTTTCTGCACTTCTTTGAATGCGTGTCGGACCTATCGGTTTTGACCCGCACATTTTTCTGCTTAAAATTTCCTGCACAAACTTGTCTACCCATTAACACACACTCTTCTCGCCTCTCTCAAAATTCAGAACGTAAAATAAAAACTGTAATAATTAAATAATTAAAGTAATCCGATGGGCTGCCTCTTACCAAGCGCTTGTGATTTACGGTCGACGGCCCGACCCGGTTACCTCTCACGGGTCGTCAAAGTAGACGGGGTCCACTTTGGCGACTTCAACTGTCTCGATATATGGCTTGATCCGGTTCCCGTTCACCCTGAAACTGGACTTGTCTTTTGGATTCTCCAGCTCAAATGCTCCCCATGCAAATATCTTCTTGATGATGAACGGTCCCGACCATCGAGACCTCAACTTGCCCGGAAATAACCGCATCCTCGTGTTGTAGAGAAGCACTTTATCGCCTTCGTTGAACTGCTTCGGCGTGATCCGCTGATCATGCCACTTTTTTGTCTTCTCTTTGTAGATTCTAGCGCTCTCGAATGCCGTTCTGCGGAATTCCTCTAATTCCAGCAGCGCCATTTTTCTCTTATCTCCCGCTAGATTCTGGTCCATGTTGAGCAATTTGATGGCCCAGTATGCTTTGTGCTCCAACTCAACCGGCAAGTGGCACGCTTTTCCAAACACGAGCTGGTATGGCGACATTCCCAGCGGTGTCTTGAAAGTTGTCCTGTAGGCCCAGAGTGCACTACAAGAAATATAGCTTTTTGCGAGGGCGCTATACGATAGCAAACGCATCTTATCGTCGCAAAAAATCAATTGTGACGGTATATTGCCGTCGCATGGCATCACAAAAGCTATGGTGGCAAAAACATTTTTCGTGACTAGCCGTCGCAAATAACATTTTTTGAAACAGAACCGAATCGTCTCAAAAAATATTTAGCCTTCACAACACTTGTATTCATGAGAGCTATACCCCGTCACAAAAAATATGGGTCGCGCAATTTTAAATTTAACAATGGGGATGGTACATCGCAAAGGGTTCATCCCCGCAAAAGACAATTTTGTGATAGTTATGTTCCGTTGCAAATTTATTAGATTTGTTTCAAATAGTCGTATCTCTAAACCGAATTGTTGACCCCAATACGGCAAGTCGTCGCAAATAGTTTCGTATATGATCAATAAATATGAATATTGGTCATTGCAAACACCTTTGCCATATCAAATAATCCAAAAAAACCCGTAATTCGAGAGCTTAATGCACACCAAAACGAATATCAAATCACCCAGGATCATAGAAGTGTTATAATAATATAAAATTATTAAATCTCCGAACATCAAATTCAGATTTCATATAAGCTTCAATACTTCTAATAGTTCTAATAGTTTCGAGCTCATAGTCAAGAATTGATAGTCGTTCACCTACTACTAATCGTTCCGTAACTATTCAAGGCAATTTCACCAACGTCCAATTCAATAGGAATGTCATTCCATGTATGGAAAAAATGCAGCTTCTTGTCATTTCCTCCATAGTCATCATCACCAAGATCTTTCCACAACCTGTAAATAGTAATCAATATAAATATTAGTTTTCAAATAACTAGTGAGACAAAAATGTTATAATCCAAAGCATATGATTCAATAGAAGAGACAAGAAAAAAGCAAAGTCGCGTGTTGGCATGACGTTAAATGTGGCTTAGAGAGTAAAGAAACCCATCTATAGGCACTCTGAAATGTTAAATGTTGTTTACAGAGGATCTGTAAGGAGTTATCATAGCTAACTGAAAATCATACTCAAGACATAAGAGGTTATGATAACATTTGTGTCACTATTTATGTATTAATTTCTTTGTATTGACTTCGGTTACTAACATAGTAATGACTGAATTTTAATTTTAGTGGGATACAAACAAATGCATAAACCACTCCAGTGAAGTTCTACATTTTGCAAACCATTCAGCAAGGACGATAAAACTGACTAACAATAAATGGAATTTTAGTACTCCGGTTCAAGTGGTTCTCTTTTGGTGCCCAAAACTCTAAAGTCTAAACACAATTCAAACTCGAGCTACGATAGGATGTTTGAGTCGTGGATTTGGGAAAACAAAGTCCGTTGTCTACTAATTTGATTGAACATAGCAAACCCACGGTTCCCTATCAGAACAAAGTCACCAAATTAGACCCCTAAATTAGAAACAGCTAGCCCAATTTGGCTTTGCATCAGCCTAACAAATAGTCAAATTACAGTAACAACAAATCTGAACCCTTAATCTGAAAATTACACTCATCAGTTAGAATAAGAACATGGCTAACCTGATAGTGACATGTCCAAGTAAAAAATTGCTCCAACTGCTGTCGCTCAATCCCCTGTTTGTTTTTCTGTTGAACCAAAAAAAATCCCCTAATTGAAAAACAAAATTGAAAGAAGTAATGAAACTAAGGATGAATGATTAGAAAAAGGGGCATACACAAACCTAATCCAAACCCTAAATACTGAGATATGAGAAACTTGCTCAGTTGTCGTGGGTCTACTAGTAACCCAAAATCAATTCCCTGAAATCCACTAAAAGAGGCTCCGAATTCCACCAGCAGAATCACTTGCAGAACTATTTGAACTAAATGTCCTGAAATTATAACAACCTCTAAAGCTAAATTTCCTAACGCGGACTTGCATATTTGAACTAAATATCAAACATAATACTTACTCTACTTGGCTTTTTATGTGAAGGAAGAGTTAGAGCATCTCCAACCCATTGCTTTTTCCCCCTCCCCTCACCTACCCCTCCCCCTCCCCCTCCCCCCACGGGCCCACCATTTTCCCCCTCCCCCTCCCCCTCCCCTTCCGCCAAACTACTAATCGTCTCCAACCCATTTTTTCCCCCCATCCAAAAATTAATTTGTAAAATATATTTAATGATTTAAAAATGAATTATTAATACCAAAAAAAGTAAATGCAAAATTGTTTACCAATATACACACACACACAAAAAAAAAGATGTTAATAATAATAACAATGATAATAATACTAATAATAATTAAAATAATATTAGCAAACAAAACTTTTATTCGAGAAAATAACGATTACAAGTACGAAAACGTCGTAATTACAAGAAATAAAATTAAACACTAATACAAATATGGAAGGAGTAGAGCGATAAAATACACAAATTGAAATAAATCAACCTAACAAAGATTACATAAAATAGTTCTTTCGTTAGCTGAAAGGATTGAATTCTTGTTCAGACACATGGGCCGAACTTCCATAAGCACTTCCAAATAAGCTTTTCTGAATCTGTTTTTCGTAAATATACTTTCCAACAATAGTGAATACATTATTAATTTAATAAATAATACAAAATAAAATTTATTAATCATAATAATAAAATACATAATATAATCACAAAATATTAGTATGTGTAATTAAAATTATCAAATATTCAATTTAATCATTCCATGTAGGGAGAGGGGGAGGGGATGTCCATGGGGAAATCCCCCCTAACCATCCCTCACCCAAGACAAAATTTATCCCCATAGCACCCCCTCCCCCTCCCCTTTCCCCCATGGGGTTGGACATGAACCTTATCTTTATACGATTTTCCCCTTCCCCCTCCCCCTCCCCCCATGGGGTTGGAGATGCCCTTAGAACTCATGTAAGTAAATGACTGAATCAGTATAGTAAATCTGTATATGCTTTAAAAATACTATTATGTTTGAATTATGAAGGTATAATAGCAAATGTTAGCAAATGTATAATACCCTCTCTTTGAGTGGCGGTGGTGGGTTCAGTAGCGGTGGTGGATAGCAAAACATGTATCATTCTTGGCACGCCACTGAACATGGCACAACCTGTAAAGAGAGAAAAAAAGAGAGCAGAACGAAAGATCCGAAGTTAAGCACAATTTCATTAAAAAAGAAGCTCTCTATCCCATTGCTAGGAATAATTATGTACATACGGAGTCAAGTAATACTAATAACTTAAGTAAGAAATTCATCCAAAGTTGTAGATACAGAAAACGCAATTGAAAACAACTCAAAATAGGGGCAAGTCAGAGCAGTGAAACTCTTATCTTTCAAGCTCAGATTCCAAGTAAATAAAATCAGAGAACCAATCACGGGGTAAAAAACCCTGTCTAAATCTAGCCCCATAAGCAGCGAAGATAAGAACCCTAAGGCTGAAATCGATCAATGTTCGTTCTTGGCCCGAAACCCTAAGGTTGAACATCGATTGATGTACGTTGCTGATTATGGCGAAGAATATGAGCAGGATGGTCACGATTGCGTTTGCAGAAGACCATCAGGTTCGCAACTAAAATAGCATAAACAAATCAAGGTTTGAGAGGGAGAGACTACCTGCTCACCAGTCGGAGTTGAAGCAGCGGGGAGAAACAAACTGTGGCAAATAGATGGTACAATAGGTGCTACAAACAAACTGCGTCACAGATCCGCAACAACCGTCGGAGTTCTTTGATGCATTTGGGGTTGGATTTCCGTGAGAGAGAGCGTCGAAGGGAGAGAGTGTGAACAGATAAAGTTTTGACCTTATTTTAAAAGGTGAGTGTCTATCTCCTAATCCAACGGCCCAGTTTCGTTCAATCCTGCGGTCTCGAAGACATATCAAATATTCCCCCATAAACATTGGTTTTTGAGATGGACGCAGCGTTTTTCGTGAGGGGAATAATGTAACATCAATAGAATGGGCGTAAATTTTTTCGCTTGCGATGAAAATATTCTTTTGTCAAAAATAAATTCGTTTGAGAGGAGATTTCCTAGCCGTCACAAACTTCTATCACAAAAGATTATTTTTCTTGTAGTGGTGCATCGTCCATTCTTAGGTACCAATCCTTCCGGTCGAGATTCACCGTCTTCTCGAGTATGCTCTTGATCTCTCTGTTCGAAACCTCGGCCTGCCCGTTCGTTTGAGGACGGTAAGGCAGTGACACCTTGTGAACCGACACACCGTACTGTTTCAGAACTTTGGCAAAAAATCGATTAATGAAGTGTGATCCCTCGTCATTGATCATCGCCCTAGCGTCCCGAACCGAGTAAAAATGTTGCGTTTCAGAAAACGCTCAACCGTAGCTGCATCGTTTTTCTGACACGCAATCGACTCGATCCACTTCGTCACATAATCCACTGCCAGCAGAATGTAAAGATTTCCCATCGAAGACGGGAACGGACCCATGAAGTCAATCCCCCATACATCAAACGGCTCTACCTCCTGCCACACGGTCATCGACATCTCGTCCCGGTGTGACGTGTTTCCTGTCCTCTGGCACCTATCACATCCCTGCACATAGTCGTGACAGTCTTTGAAGATTGTCGGCCAGAAAAAACTGGACTGCAGTATTTTATGCGCCGTGCGCGTTCCCCCAAAATGAACCCCACACTGTGCTGAGTGGCAGTGTTTGATCACGTTCCAGGCTTCGTGGGTCGGAATACACCTTCTCAGAATGTTGTCGGCTCCCTGCTTGAACAGATACGGGTCATCCCAGAAATACTGTCGGCACTCGGAAATAAACCGTTTCCGCTGAGACGGGGTAAGATCCTCGGGAAGCGTGCCAGTTACCAAGTAATTGGCTATGGCGTAATACCACGGTCTCCCGAGCTAAACTGCCATAATATGCTCGTCCGGGAAATTTTCCTGAATCGGGAGTCGTTCCGGCTTGGTATTTTCCAGACTCGAAAGGTGGTCGGCAACTACGTTCTCGACTCCCTTCTTGTCTCGAATCTCCAAGTCAAATTCCTGCATCAGTAATACCCACCGCAACAGTCTCGGTTTCGTGTCCTTCTTGTCCAGCAGATACTTCAGGGCGCTGTGACCAGTAAAAACGATCACTTTGGACCCGACCAAGTATGGCCGGAATTTGTCCAGGGCATAGACTACGGCCAGTAGTTCCTTCTCAGTCGTACCGTAATTCATCTGGGCGTCGTTCAACACCCTGCTGGCATAGTATATGACATGGCAGACTTTGTCTTTCCGCTGCCCCAAAACTGCACCGACTGCGTAGTCGCTGGCGTCACACATCAGCTCAAACGGCAGTGACTAGTCCGGTGTCGTGATTACCGGGGCTGTGGTCAGCTTCTCCTTCAGATGGTCAAAGGCATGCTGACACGCTCCGTCAAAATCAAAAGTCACATCTTTCCCGAGTAGGGCGCAGAGCGGCTTTGTGATCTTGGAGAAATCCTTGATGAACCGTCGGTAAAATCCCGCATGCCCCAGAAAACTCTTGATCGCCTTCACGGTTGTCGGGTACGGAAGCTGCTTGATCACCTCGATCTTGGCCCGGTCCACCTCGAGTCCCTTACTGGAAATTTTGTGACCCAGCACGATACCCTCGGTGACCATAAAGTGACACTTTTCCCAGTTCAGAACTAGGTTCGCCTTCTTGCATCGGATCAGAACCTGGGATAAGTGACCGAGGCAGTCTTCAAAACTGTCCCCGAACAGTGAAAAATCGTCTATGAAGACCTCCAGATTTTTCTCGATCATGTCGGAGAATATGGCCATCATGCATCGCTGGAACGTGGCGGGTGCGTTACACAACCCGAACGGCATACGACGGAACGCAAAAGTACCGTACGGGCATGTAAACGTCGTTTTCTCTTGATCGTCCGGGGCGATGTAAATCTGATTGTACCCCGAATAACCGTCCAGAAAACAGTAATAGGCGTGGTGCGCCAACCTGTCCAGCATCTGATTCATGAACGGTAAAGGGAAGTGATCCTTTAACGTTGCCTCATTCAACCTCCGGTAATCCATGCAAATCCGCCACCCTGTGACGGTGCGTTGTGCAATCTGCTCCTGAGCCTCGTTCTACACTACCGTGATACCCCCTTTCTTGGGCACGCACTGGACCGGGCTGATCCATGTGCTGTCCGAGATGGGGTAAATAATTCCTGCTTCCAGCCACTTCATGACCTCTTTTCGCACCACATCGCTCATATTCGGATTCAGTCTCCGTTGGGGCTGAATCACCGGTTTTTTTACCTTCTTCAATTCTGATCTTGTGCATGCAATAGGAGGGGCTGATTCCCCTGATATCCGCAATCGTCCAGGCGATTGCTTCTTTGTGCTCACGCAGTACCTCCAGCAGTTTCTGCTCCTGTTCCTGAGATAGATGAGACGAAACAATTACGGGCAGTGTATTGTTATCCCCAATGTACGCATACTTGAGATGACTCGGGAGCTGTTTAAGTTCCAGCGTAGGCGGCTCCTTGAGTGACGGGATCAGGGCCAGTTTCTGCCCACCGTCTCCGTCCAAGTGCAAAGTGGTCCAATGTTCCGTCTTCATGGCCTGCTCACACCGGGTCTTCTCTTTGTCTGACGAGTGCATGTTGTCGATTTCTTCCCACATCTTGTCCATCTCGTCCTCATCCATACCTTCGTCCACTACCTCAACGGCATAGATGTCCTCGTGATCATAGTAGTTAGGCAGTTTAAGATTTTTGAAAACATTGAATGTTACCTTGTTTTCATTAATCTGCATCGTCAATTCCCCGCTCTTGCAGTTAATCATAGCCTCTCCGGTGGCCAGGAACGGTCTGCCCAGAATGAGCGGTACCTCTCCTGCCACCATGTCCAGGATCACGAAATTTGCCGGAAAAATCAGTTCCCCAACTTTCACCAGAATGTCTTCTATGACCCCATATGCCTGTTTGACGGACCTGTCCGCCATCTGCAACATGATCCTGGTGGGTCCCGGTTCACCGAACTTCAAGCTTCTGAAAATTGTCAACGGCATCAGATTGATGTTGGCCCCTAGGTCACACATGGCCTTTCCTGTATATGCGTTTCCCAGGGTTACCGGGATGACGAAGCCGCCAGGATCCTTCCTCTTCTTTGGTAACTCATTCTTCACACAATTGCTCACTTCTGCCGTCAGATTTATCGTCTCGAAATCGCTCATACGCCTCCTCCGGTACAGGATATCTTTGAGAAACTTGGCATACGTGGGCATCTTTGCCAACGCCTCTGCAAAGGGTATGTTGATTTGGAGCTGTTTGAACATCTCGAGAAATCTAAGGTAGTCTTTGCTATCATCCCTCTTCCGTGTCTTCAAAGGATACGGCACCTCTTTCGAGACGGGTACCGTTTCTGCTTCCTTCTCCGTCTGCACTGCATCCTTCTCAACCGAGCCCTTTGGCTGGGGGCGGTCGGCTGAGTTGCTTTCCCGGCCAAATACTTCGAGTTCGATTTCCTTCGACTTTTCTGCACGTGCATGGCTGGGGTACGGTGGATCCTGTAGTGCTATTCCACTTCGGGTGGTGATGGCATTTATCTGAGCACGTGGATTGTTGACGGTGGTAGAGGGTAAGTTTCCTGGTGCTCTCTCGGCTTGCTGTTGTGCAAGCTGTCCGACTTGGACCTCCAGTGTCAGTAGTGCGGTTTTGGTCTGGTGCAGGTCGGTAGTCAAAGTGTTGACCGCTGTGTCAATTTTTGCATCGGACTGCGCGAACCTAGCGTTCGTGGCCTGCAACGTGGCGTCCAGTTTACTCATCTGCTCCTCGAATCGCTGTGCTGTCAACACCGGCTGGGCCGGCTGAACCGGGGTTGTTGTCTGATTGGCCAGCTGCACCGGTGGCTTGTGCTGGAACCCTGGTACGTACATCCCAGACTTAGGATTTCCGTACCAGAAATCGGGATGATCTCTCGTGCCTGGTCGGTACCGGCTCGGGTCCCACTGCTGCTGCTGGGCATAGTTAACATCATCTCCTTAGATCTTCGATAGCCGCGTCTAGCTCTGGACCGTCTACCGCTGCAACCGTCTTCTTCTCATAATATACTTTCTGCACTAAGTCCGTGACAACCTTGGTCAGGTTGTCGATACGATCATCTGCAACCAGCTTGGCCATGGCGGTGAGTCTGAGCTCGTCAAATAGGCGGGTATCCTGTTTGGCTAATTGCTTCATCAATTCATAGGCTCCGTCCTTGTCCACATGGTGCAGAAAGTTGCCACCGGCTTCTCTGTCAATTCTGTCAGCGTTGTCCCTGTCGAGGGCATGGTAGAAAACCTGCAGAATTTTGGCGTCCCCGAAACCGTGATTCGGGCATTTCTTCACCAGTCGCATCAATCTCTCCCATGCCTCCACTACCGTTTCTCCCATCAATCTCTCCCATGGTAAAAAATGTACTTGCTAGACCGTCAGATGTTTTACCTGAAATTATTAAAAGAGTCTTTGAATGGTAAAAAATGTACTTGACGTTGTTGAGTATTTGCAGGACTTAGTTCCTAAAATCTCTCAAGTTGTTGCTGCCAGTTTGTTATAAACAATGTTTGAATTTCAAGCAGTGATAGGGAGGTGATTGACATAGATTATACTTGAGAAAGAAGAGAGAACATACACATGAAATCAACCAACAACTCTTCAACCATTCAAATAGATTGAGAGCTCAACATTGAAGAAGATCATTCATCTCAATCATTCTAGATTCCTGAAGAGCACTTTATGCGTCATTGCTTGTTCTATTTTCTGTGTTCTTGTTCTTAATATTTGTATTCATTAGGATTACTAAACTTCATTGACTGTTAGGATTTGAAGTTGTTCTAGAGAACAACAAGAGGTTCTTATTGTTTCATTAGATTGTAGCTGAAACTAGATTGGTTTTGAACCATGTGTAAGGGAATTCACTTAGGCTTGAGATCTAGGCTAGGTTTGTGATTAATAAGAAGGTATTGAAATCCTGGAGGGATAGTGTCCCTCGAGCGGAGAATAGGCTCATTGGTGGCTGAACATCGTAAAAAATTACTATGTTCATTTTATTTGATTGCTGCATTTCATTCCCTATACAAAATTGATCAACACAGAGTTTCTCTAAAGCTTTGGAGGATTTCTTACTTCAAAGCTTTGAAGCTTCAAACATTTTCAAACTACTTCTGTATTTTTCCAAAGATTTGAAAATCTATCAAACCTCTGTGCTAAGTTTCAAAATTTCATTTTTTGCAGAAGATTGCATACTCTATTCAACCCCCTTTGAGAGTATCTTGATCCTGTATGTTACCTGCATTACACACTTTCAACTCATCACTTCCAAAACTAGGAGGTTGAGAAACATATACTTCTTCTTGTAGATAACCATTTAGATTCACATTTAACATCCATTGAAAAAGTTTGATGTTCCTATGTGATGCAAATGCAAGTAACATTCTTATTGCTTCTGACCTGGCCAAAGGAGCAAAGTCTCCTCATAGTCTATAACATCTTCCCGTTTGTACCCTTGAGCTACCAGCCTCGCATTATTCCTGATAACCTTACCATTTTCATCCAACTTGTTTCTGAACACACACCTTGTTCCAATTACAGACTGATCTTTGGGAGGAGGAACTAGCTTCCAGACTTTGTTCCTCTCAAATTCATTCACCTCCCTTTGCATTGCAATGATCCAGTGTGCTTCTTGTAGTGCTTCTTTCACATTCTTAGGTTCTAAAAGAGACAAAAAAGCATTAAAAACACACAAGTAATTTAACTGAGATATTGTTTGTATAGAAGTGGATGAATCAGAAATGATGTTTTTCCAGTTGGATGAGATGACATATATTTGCACTTCTTTCTTTGTGTCCATGGTTCAGGTTCTCCGAGAATATTTTGAAGGCCTTGAGAGCTTGATGCAGTGGCTTGATCACTCTGTGTTCCTTGAGGTCCTGATTTAAGGCTTTGAGAACAACTTTCAAGGCTTTGAAAATCTCTTATGTTTTCCTGCATGTTAGTCTTAGAACCATTCTCTAGATCTGCTTCATCTTCAGACTCATGTTTGTTCAAATTTAAGTCTGCAAAATCTTCACTTCAAGAACCATCATTATTTCATCAAATATAACATGTATGCTTTCCTCAACAAGCTTGGTTATCTTATTGTAAATTCTGTAGGCTTTGCTAGAAGAATAACCAAGTAAAATACCGTCATCACTCTTGGCATCAAACTTGCCAAGATTATTTCTACAATTGTTGTGAACAAAACAAGTACATCTAAAATGTTTGAAATATGAATTTTTGGCTTTCAGCCTTTGAAAAGTTCATAATGAGTCTTCTTTAAAATATGCCTAATCAGGGATAAGTTTAAAATGTAATTTGCAGTACTAACAGCTGTAATTTCTATGCAGGATCAAGATTTGAAATAGCTTGTCTGTTTCAAGGCCTTGAAACAGCTTTCAAAGCCTTGAAATTGACTGAGCCTTATATGCATGAACTTATGAGAGTTTTTGTATTCGATTCAACTCCTGAACCCCTGTGCATTATTATATGTTATTTAATGATGAAAGAAAAAGTTTTTTACATAATTTTCAGGATCTAACATTATCTGCTTGATTCAGTATTGCAGGGAATTCTGTTTCCTATTTTGTAGGAACCTATTTCCTAACTTATGTTTTACAGATATGGTAACTGCTTGATGATTGATTCTGAAATCAATCTGATGTATTTAAAAGCTTCTCTATATACTTCCAACAAAATCAGATTATTATCTCAAAAGATATTGATCAACTAGCTGTTGGGAGAAGCTGTTAGAAGAGTCAAGATTTGAAGCATGTTTTCAAGGAAGTTTGCTGAGAAGATTCTGGTGATCCTCCATTCAAACTGAGTGCTTTAAAAAGACAATTGCTGAAGAAATTCGACACACAACTACATAGAGCAATTCACAGAGACACAAACACAATCAAGGATTGACAAACATCAAGGAAGCAGATTCATCTCACAATCCAAAGCATCAGAAGAACACTGCATACTCAATGCAGTTTCATTTTATGTGTTCTTCTTGTTCTGAACTTCATTTGTATATCATTTTGATAGTACTCCTAGTTCTCATTATCAAGGATTGTCCAAGGCGAACAATATAGAATTCTTAGTTAACCCGATAGCTTGAGCAGGTACTAGATAGGTTAGTGAGAACCACAAGCTGTAATACAGTAAGGCATCTCTCTATGCTTGAGATCTAGGGATTCTCTGTTGATTAATAAGAATTATATTGAAAATAATACAGGGATAAGATCCATGAGGTAGGGACGTAGGTCCAAGTGGACTGAACTCTTTATATCCTGTGTCTCTTGCATTTACTTTTCAGTAACAAACTTAGAACTCTTGTAGCATTCAAAACTGTTTAATTTCAAGGGTTTGAAACTCATTTCAAGGCCTTGAGAAATACTTATTATTATGTTTACTCTAACTGTTTCATTCAAAGGGCTTGAAACTCATTTCAAGGCCTTGGATCTCTTTATAAATCTTTTGAAACCACTATTCTTGCAAAGTTTGGCAAAAATCTGCATACTCTATTCAACCCCCCTTCTAGAGTATTGATCATGTATTTCTACCTACTTTACACCCCTTCAACAACCTCTACCCAAAAAGACTTTGGCAATTTGTTTTCTAAAAGCATTTTCCTAGACATGTCCTCAAGAGTCATGCTTTTCCTTTCAACTACACATTCTATTGAAGAGTTTTAGGAGTAGAAAAGTTGTGAGAAATGCCATACTTAGGACAGAATAAGTCAAACTCTAGTTGATCTAATTCTATTCCATGAGCACTCCTTATTGAAGAAAGAGGCATGTTTTTCAAAGTTTGTAGCTCTTTACACAGTTTTGAAAATTCAGACAGTACCTCATACTGTTTTCCTAAAAACATAACCCAAGTAAATATAGAGAAATCTATAATAACCAACATATATTTCTTACCCTTCGGAGCTGGAACTCTCATAGGACCACATAGATCCATATGAAGCAGTTCAATAGGTATATTTTTTACTTACAAAGTTCTTAGGCTTGAATGAGTTCCTTGTCTGCTTTCCTTGAGAACAAGCCTTGCATACCTCTTCATCCTTAAATTTGATGGATGGCAGTCCTCTGGCCAAGTTTATTTTGTTAAGTGCATGCAAGCTGATGTGTCCAAGCTTTCTCTGCCAAAGTTTGGAATCCTCTATCAAAGCCTTGAGACATTTCAGAATTTCTCCTACAACTTTGTTAGTATTCAAAGAGTAAATATTGTTTGACCTTGGAGCAGTGAGAATGCAATTGCAAGATTTTTCATCTTGCACCACATATTTCGTGAAAAATAACCTTATTACCTTTATCACACAATTTAGATACACTAATCAGAATAAACATTAGACCATCTACACGACGAACAACTGAAATAGAATTTTCAAAACCATTACCAACTATGAAAATTCCCATAATATTGCATTTGCCTTTGTCACCAAGTGTGATTGTTCGTCCTGATTGTTCTTTTAGTTCAGTGAATAAAGAAATCTTGCCACTCATGTTTCTGGAGCAACCACTATCCATAATCCACTTGTGCTCTTTGCTCTGGGTGACAACCTGCAAACACCACTCACTACCTTACCCAGCTGTAAGACCAAGTGTAATATTTGGATACATATTCATGATCAAAAATGTTAGGTGGTATGATCCCTTTAGGAACCCAAATCTATCTCACCTATCCCTTAAGATGGAATAGAAATGTATTCCTCTTAATGTGAGGTTCTATTCTTCTGAAGGGACATGTCCTCTTAACATGACCAATCTTGCCACAGTAAAATCACTTTGGAGAATGTCTGCTACCTGCTTTCACGAAGCTTGTATTGTTATTTCTTAGAAAGTTTGGATTATATCCAATACCAGTTTTGTGAACAGAATGCAAACTTCCTCCAAGAATCAAGTTGAGATTATGTTCTGAGAAAGCAACATTTGTCATAAAATTCTTGGAGTATTAAATTTTCTCAGCCACAAGAGTCTTCTGTTCCTCTCACTCTTCATGTTGATGTCTTAGAGCAAAAAAGTTGGCACTCAAAAGTGAGTTATCTGTTACAACTTCTTTGACTTGAGTTTTCAAAGCTTTGAAATCGCTGTCAGTATTTGTATGAGAAATTTCAAGATTCATGTTCTGGCAAACTAATAGCAGATTCTCTTTGGCTTGCTAATGAACTTTCTCCTTTAAAGACTTGATTTCATATACGTAGTCTTCTTCATTTCAAATCATTATTTTCAAAGTTTCAGAAAAGTACATTTGCAGGTTTAGATATTAGACTATTCACCATTACCTCAATGTTCTTTTCTGAGCTATCATCATGCTTGGACATAAGGCATAGGTTGGCTTGATCTTCTTCAGAATCTGATTCACTTGAAGAATCAGAGTCACTCCATGAAGATACCATGGCCTTCTTCTTTCTTTCATTGTCCTTTCTTTTGAAAGTGTTTGCTTTTATTGTGAGGAAAATCTCTGATCAAGTGTCCTGCATCACCACATTCAAAGCAATTCATTCCTCTAGATTTATGGGAATAGGACTTACATTTGTAGTCGTTGCTACTTGAAGATCTGAAATTGTCTCTGCTGAAGTCTTTGTTTCCAAAGTTCTTCTTCATCTTGAGAATCCTTGTCAAGGCTTTGTAAATGAGAGAAAAATGATATCTTTCATTATCTTCTTCTTCTTTTAAGTATTTGAGGTTGTTCACTCTATTTGGACTTGAGTTTCAGATTCTTGATACTCTCTGATAGTTCTCCATCAGCATCACTCATGGAATTCTCATGTGTAAGTAGCTTTCCCTGTAAATCATCTAGTTGGAGAGAGGATAGATTTTGAGATTTTCAATGGTTGTAGTCTTTGGTTCTCATTTGGCTTTGCGAAGACTTCTAAAAAAATTTCCGACTTTCTCTTCATTGGAGAATGATTTCTCCAAGGACTCCAGATTGTTGACAATGTCAGTAAATCTCTTGAACATGTCTTTGATGGGTTCATCTCCATTAATCTTGAACATTTCACACTGTCTAATAAATATATTGATCTTGGTTTGCTTCACTTGACTGGTTCCTTCCAAATTGACCACCAGTTTGTCCCAGATCTCCTTAGCAGTCTTGTAGGTAGATATCTTGTTAAATTCATCTACATTTAAAGCACAGTATAAAAGATTCATGGCTCTATAAATTTTTGAAAGTTGTTCTAACTAAGAAGTAGAGAGAGAGTTTTCAGGTTTGGGAGTTCGAATCCCATCATTTTTTATGTAGAGTATGTGAGGTCCATTCGGGATAATAGACCACAGTTCAGTGTCCTAATCAATGATGTACATTCTTATAAAGGCTTTCCAGTGTACAATATTGTCTCCAAAAAACAGATGAGTTTTGCTAGCAGCTCTTCTCTGTGAGAAACCACCTCAACCTACATTATTCATGATCACAAGATTGTTAAATCTGTTCAGTGATACATGGTCTTATATCAATTGAATATTGTATGTAGGTGTAGATACTGCTTTCTGACATGACAGATCTTGGCCACGTGGCAGCCATCCAGCACACCATATTGTGCTCCATACACACTGGATCACCAGCCGAGCTGATCCATGTGGGGGCTGCGAGACAGAGCCCTCGCATACCACTGCACGGGACTTGTAGGGACTTAGTGGTTTGGAGGCTAGAGTAAGCCCTGTCGCGTGCGAGCCAAGCCCGCACGCGACCTTTAGTAACTGTTTTGAGAGATCTATGGCACGAGCTCCCTAGACCCGGTCAATCCGGTCAAACCCGGTCAACCTCGTAACGGTTCCGGTATTCGCGCACCACGTGCTCTAACGGTCCCTATATACTCAGACGAACGTGCCGTTATGGTTAAGCTAATTAAGCCGCCATTAATGGGCGCATTAACCACACTACAACGGTCACGTTCTCCAGTATATATATATCGTTAACCTTTCCATACAAAGAAGGACACACTCGCCATACGCGGAAGCTCTGCCAAACCCCTGTCTCTCTCTCAGACATTGCTACTGACTTACTCTCTCCCTACACACACCCCTACTCTTCCTGTGCGATCCTTGATCCACTACACACGGTGCACACGGAGGTCTCCCTGCCGGAATCTCTTGCGCACATTTTGGTGAACCCGACGTGAAACTTACCGGCAAAAGCAACCATGTCTCAGGAGGATGATGTCAGCAACCGATCGCCTTCCACCGAAACTCCCTCGGGAGACGAGACCCGCCGTACTCCGACGACTCCCGGCGAAGCACCGACGTTAGAGTCTTTGGACGCCACCGTCCAAAGTCAGGCGAAAGCTCTCAAGTCTCAATCCGCGCAACTAGAACAAATCTTGGCTGTTCTGGGCACCCTCGCACCAAATCCTCCGCCAGCCACCGCCATCCCTCAAGGAGGAGGAACCCCTACTGCTCCAGGATTGGGAGTGCCAGCCACACCTCCCAACCCTCATCTGCAGACTCCACCGTCGGCTGCGCAACTGCCTTCGGTTCAAGGATCAACGGCACAAATGCTGCCTCCTGCTGCTCACGCTCCTCAGCCCTCGGCTTTGGCGCCCAACCCAACTTTGCAGTACCCTTTGCCTCCCCCAACGATGATCTGGGGAAGCGCGGGTACTCAGTATACTCCCAATCCTCCGGCGGCATATGTGTCGCCACCGCCCACTGCAACCCCTCCAGCAACTACCGAGGGGAGCATTCCAGAATGCATGACGTCTTTGCAAAAGCGCGTGGACACCATCCTGGCTCATCAGTCATTCGCGGATACCATTATCCCGAAGTTAGACAATGATCCACCTATTCCACGAGAGATCTATCTCATGCCTAACCCGGCGGGGTACAAGGCTCCCAAATGGGATAAGTTCGAGGACGTCAATGGAAACGCTCATGATCATGTCATGCATTTCATTGATGTCATGGGTCCGTACGGAGCCGATCCCAAGCTGCTGATGCGAGAGTTCCCAAAATCTCTTGGGAACGTAGCATACAAATGGTACCGGACATTGGAGGCCGGATCCGTGAAGACTTGGGACGACATGGTCCAAAAGTTCTATACCAAGTTCTTTCAAATGGAGGAAAAGGTGACAATGATTCATCTCTCGCGGATGTATCAGAAGCGCGAGGAGGATGGGATCACCTTCATCAAGAAATTCCGGGCGAAATCCCTGGAGTGCAAAGATCCAATGCCCGAAAGCCGGCTCGTGGAGATATGCCTACAGTGCATGCGAGATGAATACAAAGGTATGCTCATCAATTTGCAAACACCTACGTTTTCAAAACTAATCGAATGCACGAAGAACATCGAGCCCATAGTCGAGAGACAGAAAAAGAAGAACGCACCCGAGCGACCTGCGAGCGGCACCACTTACAAGATCGGAAGGTTCAGCTACAAGCGGGGACGCGAAGCTGAGGTCAACACAGTTTCGCCCCAGAAACAAGCGAAGGTTGTGAACTTCGATGTACCGCCTCTGCCATGCTCGGTAGAGGAAGCGAGTGACCTCTGCAAACAGTGGCGCAAGGACGGCGTCCTGCCACCGCTCGAGAAAACACCCTCCAAGGAGATGGTGAGGGACCCTAAGTGGTGCGAGTACCACGGCAAGATCATGCATCCCACCGCCGAGTGCAAGAAACTCAGGTTCGCGTTCGATCAGAAGATGAAGAACGGCGAGCTAATCGTCAGCGACAACAGGAAGGACGTGCGCAACAACCCACTTCCTGCCCATACAGAGTCAGGCTCGAAAGGCAAAGAGGTCGCCATGATATCGATCGTAGACTTGGAAGAAGTCGCAGAGGATGGTCTACCCATCATTGCTGAGGTCCATCAAGACGAAGATTATAGCATGGACACGGAGGATGAACGTGCCGACCGCATGAAAGGGTCGCACGGCTTCAACAAATTCTTTGACGAGATGAATTTCTCCGAGAGGTGCCGGGCTGATATGACAAAAGCAATCTTGAGGATAGCGGAGGACTACGAGGAGGACCTCGTAGTCTCCAACGGGAAAGTCATCAGGGCGTCTCGTTCCACAGAAAAGATCATGACCTTTTCTGCCAGCGACAAGAAGACGGATGCGAGTCACCAGAGGCCTCTGTACGTGACCGCCATCGTCAATGGCATCGAATTCAAGCGAGCATTCGTCGATGGAGGAGCAGCAGTCAACGTTGTTCCACTCCACACACTGAAGCTAGCAGGGATCCCCGAGCACAAGGTAGTCAAACGTCCATCTCCACTAGTGGGATTCGGAAGCGACTCTAGAATGACGATCGGGTGGATCCGCCTGGGCGTCCAGACTGGCAAGATCAAGTGCTCGGCGAAGTTCTATGTCATAGACGCGAACACCACATACCACATGATTATAGGTCGAGCCTGGATTCATCGCTTCGACGCAGTCCCTTCGACGGCTCACCAGGTTATGAAAGCTATCTGGAACGACAGAATAGTCGAGATACCGGCTTCTACTAACCCGTTCAACTTGGACGAAGCACATCTCAGCGAGGCGGTGTGGTTCACTGAGATGGCGGACGAGCAAACACCCGGGCCTTTCAACCCTACTCCTTTGCCTCTCTGGGAGGACATCAAGGACCAGTCACCTGCGGGCGTGATGGTGACAAGGGAAGATGCCAAGGAAAAGCCGCCTACACGCGAAGAGGCGCCACGTATCGCATATCATCGAAAGAATGTGTAAACTTTGAAGAGGATCGCAAAGCATGACCCCGAGGGCAAGGAGATAGAGAGCTTCTACGCCAATGGGAAGAAATGCTATCGCATATGAAGGTGCGCGGGGATGTCCTCACGCGGGCATGGGGATGTCCCTGAGCAAATCAATCAAATCGAGCAAGTTGCGCTGACGGAAGAGCCAACACAAGACACTCCAGACGAGAAACTCAAAGAAGCGCCTGAATGCATGGAAGACAGGCCAAGACCACAAAAGCAAGAACTAAAGGAAGTGTTCCTCAGCCCGAACGAGGAAAAGAAAAGGCCAGTCTTCCTGAGTGCGGACCTCACAAGCGAAGAGGAACAAGGACTGCTGCAGCTCCTAACTGAGTACAAGGACGTGTTCGCATGGGGATATGATGAGATGCCAGGTCTGGATACAAGCATCACCATGCACCGTTTGGACATCATCCCAGGGTCTAAACCGGTCAAGCAGAGCACCAGAAGCTTCAGACCAGAGCTTAACATGAAGATCAAGCAGGAGATAGTCAAACTCCTAGATGCCAAGTTCATAGAGCCAAATCATCATCCCACATGGCTGGCCAACATCGTGCCGGTTGTGAAGAAGAACGGACAGCTCCGCATCTGTGTGGATTTCCGAGATCTCAATCGCTTCTGCCCTAAGGACGATTTCCCACTGCCCAACATCGATTTACTTATCGATTCAACAGCAGGCCATCGCATGTTCAGTTTCATGGACGGTTTCAGCGGGTACAATCAAATCAAGATGGATCCCGAAGATGCGCAGAAAAATGCATTCATCACTCCTGTGGGGGTATTCAATTACATGGTGATGCCGTTCGGTCTTAAGAACGCGGGCGCGACCTATCAGCGGGCCATGATGGCTCTATTCCACGACATGATGCACAAAGAGGTGGAATTTTATGTGGATGACCTGGTGGTTAAATCCAAGCACGAAGCGGATCACCTTGCAGACCTGCGAAAGGTGTTCAACAGATGCAGGAGCTTTCAACTGAAAATGAACCCCATGAAATGCGCGTTCGGCGTGACCTCGGGGAAGTTCTTGGGATGTGTAGTCCATCGCCAAGGGATCGAGCCTGACCCTGCGAAAGTGTCAGCCATCACCAGCATGACGCCACCCCACAACCAAAGTACCTTGAAGACATTCTTGGGAAAACTGTCATATCTTCGGAGATTCATCCCAGCGATTGCAGAAATCACATGCTGTTTCAGCACTCTTCTCAAGAAGGACGACGCGTACAACTGGGCTCCGGACCACGAGGCCGCGTTCGAAAAGCTGAAAGAGCTACTCACGTCCTCAAAGATAATGATCGCGCCTCAACTGGGATCACCGCTTCTGCTATATCTTACATCAACAAGGAGATCTATAGGAGCACTCTTGGCTCAGGAGTATGAAGGCCAAGAGAGGCCCATCTACTATATCTCTCGCATTGTGCAGCCTGCTGAATCAAGGTACACAGACATCGAACGTCATTGCCTTGCTTTATTCTTTGTGATAAAGAAGTTGAGACACTATTTTGTATCACACAAAGTAGTGGTGGTTACCAAGAGCGACCCCATAAGATATTTGCTAACTCACACTACTCCGGGCGGGAGATTGGCAAAATGGTACATGACCATCTCTCAATACGATATCACATGCGTGAAACCAAGAGCGATCAAGTCGCAGGCGGTAGCAGATCTGTTGGCACAGTTTCCCGACAACAGCCACGAACCCGTGATCGAAGAAGAGCTCGAAGGCCCTGAAATCTACGCGATCGACGTGCCCTATTGGACCCTCCACTTCGACGGTTCGTCAACCAGGAAAGGCGGAGGCATTGGGATAGTCTTGACAAAGCCAGACGGGGAAGTCATACAGATATCCGCAAAGCTCAACTTCGCAGTCACGAACAACGAAGCGGAATACGAGGCTCTCATTGCGGGGCTCCGTGCGGCGAAAGCTTTGGAAGTGAGTAACTTAACAGTCATGGGAGATTCCAAGCTGATTGTTAAGCAAGCCTCGGGCGAATATGGTTTGAAGGAGATCAACCTCCTGTCTTATCGTACCCTAGTACAGAAACTGATGCAACAATTCTGCGATGTGAAGTACGAGCACAAGCCCCGAGCAGACAACAGGCATGCAGACGCCTTAGCAACTCTGGGATCTAAGGTCAGCATAGACAAATGCCCCGCAAGGATTTCCATTGAAGTGCGAACATCGTCGGCATTAACAGAGGATGCGTGCGACGACGAACACATGGATGACGCAGACTGGCGGAAAGCAATTCTGCAAGCTATCGCAAAAGGCACCAGCAGCGAAAGCTGGGCACTCACAAAAGGATACTGCGTCCACGACAACACCCTTTACTACAAGGGTCCTGGAGGAATACTCATGCGATGTGTCTCCGAGCAAGAGGGACAACAGCTGTTAGAAAAGATTCACCAACACGCTTGCGGAGAAAGCGAGGTGTCAATCTACAGAAAGGCTCAGAGATATGGCATTCATTGGCCAGGCATGTCAACAGCTGCAGCCCTGATACAAGGGAAGTGCGAAAGTTGCGCACTAATCAAAGACTCTCTACTCGTCGCCTTAACCGATGACGACACGGACTGGAGGAAGCCACTGTTTGATTTCCTCACCCAGGGCACCATGCCCGAATCGAGAAAAGAAGCAGAAAAGTTGAAAAGGAAAGCGTCTCGATACGTGGTACAGGAAAACCTGCTTTGGTGAAGAGGTCACGAGGGCAACTTGCTGCGATGTCTAGACGGCAGAGAAGCACAAGAAGTCATGGACCTTTCTCATCAGGTGGAGCATCAAGGAGGTGCGAAATTATGCAGACAGCTCCTCTCAATCGGATATTTCTGGCCCACGATGGAAGTCGATTGCCGTACCAAAGTGCGACGCTGCCAGGAATGCCAATTCAAAGGGAACCTAGTGCACGCTCCTGCTGTGGATCTACATGCACTAGGGACGCCATGGCCATTTCACACATGGGCTCTGGACTTCATCGGTCCCATCCGGCCAACGTCGCACGGGAATCATTTCATTCTCACCGCAACCGAGCTGTTCACCAAGTGGGTGGAAGCAATACCACTAAAGACGGCAAATGCGTCGGCTGTGGTCAACTTTATCCAAGAAAGCATCGTATGCAGGTTCGGAATCCCAAACACCATTCTTTCAGATAACGGTACTCCTTTTGTTAATCGCCACGTAGCTGCGAAATTAGCGGAGTACAATATCAGGCAGATATGTTCTACCCCTTACTACCCAAAGGGAAACGGACAAGCCGAAGCGACTAACAAGACGCTGTTGAGAATATTGAGCAAAATGGTCGCAGACGACCACAAGAAGTGGGCCGACTCTCTAAGCATAGCTCTGTGGGCCTACAGAACTTCCCCAAGGACACCCACAGGGGCCTCGCCATTTCTACTGTGTTATGGGGCCGAAGCTGTGGTACCTGCGGAGGTTAGAGTCAATTCGGCAAGGCTGGCCTTCCATGCACTCTATGAAAATCAACGCGATCATGACTTAGTCTTGCTGGAAGAAGAGCGAGAACAAGCCAAAAGGACTAACAAGCGGTACCAGGAAAGAATCGCTCGCGCCTACAACAAGACAGTCCAGCGAAGGGATTTCGCAGTCGGAGACTTGGTCTTGCGCGCATCTGACCACTGCATGCGAGAAGCAACTCACCCAAAGTTCGCAGCTAATTGGGAAGGACCCTTCGAAGTCACAGAAGTCTTCGATAGTGGCTACTGCAGCATACGAAGGTTGCATGGCACGACCTCAACTCCCAGTTCAATCAACATGCGCTGGATCAAGAAGTACTATCCCTGACTTCTCTCATTTCATACGTTTCATGATAACGTGCTTAATGTCTCATGTGGCTATGATTTACGCAATCTCCTCTCCCATATGAGAGGATTGTAATACCATCTCTCCCATATGAGAGCGTTATAATAAAAGAATTCTCCCAAATGAGAAGTTCATATTTCTAGCCGTTTATGTTGCTCTATTTAATTCGTTATTACTGTTAACAATGGTTTATTCGCTGCAATAGCAATCCATACAAACTGCGATCTTAATTGATCATATAAGCCTATCTCTACGATAGCAACTAATGCAAACGCGATCTTAAGTGATCATCTAAGCCTATCTCTTACGATAGCAGCCAATGCAATGCGATCTTAAGTGATCATCTAAGCCTATCTCTCACGATAGCAGCTAATGCAAACGCGATCTTAAGTGATCATATAAGCCTATCTCTACGATAGCAACTAATGCAAACGCGATCTTAAGTGATCATATAAGCCTATCTCTTACGATAGCAGCCAATGCAATGCGATCTTAAATGATCATCTAAGCCTATCTCTCACGATAGCAGCTAATGCAAACGCGATCTTAAGTGATCATCTAAAGACTATCTCTCACGATAGCAGCCAACGCAAATGCGATCTTAATTGATCATCTGAAGCCTATCTCCTACGATAGCAGCCAAGCGCCAATGCGATCTTAATTGATCATCTAAAGCCTATCTCTCACGATAGCAGCCAACGCAAATGCGATCTTAATTGATCATCTGAAGCCTATCTCCTACGATAGCAGCCAAGCGCCAATGCGATCTTAATTGATCATCTAAAGCCTATCTCTCATGATAGCAGCCAACGCAAATGCGATCTTAATTGATCATCTAAAACCTATCTCATACGATAGCAGTCAAAACGAAAATACGATCTTAATTGATCATGTAAAGCCTATCTCTTACGATAGCAGCTAAACGCAAATGCGATCTCAATTGATCATCAAAGCCTATCTCTTACGATAGCAACATACACAAAACGATCTTACCTGATCTTCTCAAGCCTATCTGTTACGATAGCAACTTATATGCAAAGTGATTTTAATTGATCACCCAAGCCTCTGTTACGATGGCAACGCATGCGCAAGACGGTCTTACTGGATCTTCTAAAAGTCTATCTGTTGCGATAGCAATTTACGCGAGAAACGATCTCAAGCAGTTCGCTAATAAAGCCTATCTTTTGTGATAGCAGTTCGCACCACTTAATGATCTTAATTGATCTGCTAAAGACTATCTGTTACGATAGCAATGTTGTGAACATGATCTTAAATGATTTGCAACGGCCAATTGCAAGCCCATCCGCCGAGATGGCACACCTGCGAAGATACTATCTCGAATGATCTAGCGAAACACCCGCGAATCAATATATTGCAGATGCGAAACAATTACATAGCATTATGCAAGGCGAAATATGCCGAAATGCATGCCAAATTGTATTCTGTTGCAAAGAGACAGCAGATAATACAGAAAGCTATTTATCATTACGAGTCAAATGACTTACAATTTATCTGTCTAGATAGCAGCTTACAAGCGAAAAGCTCGAATCTAACTACGCAGCCAACATGGCTTACAATACATTCGAAAAGTGGCTGGTAAGCCAGCAAAGACACAGTACGGAAACCCGGACTGCAAAGGATGAACCCACCGGTTTCAAACACCGGCTACGCAACGCCCAAATCTGCGGGTGAACATCTGTAGCAGGGGGGATCTTGCTCTAAAAGAGCCACATGAAGCCATACGCTCGAGATCCCGCTATCCGACAAGACCGTTGTCAGATATGCACCCCATAACATTTGCCCAAGGAACCACCGGTTCCGGCGATCCACAGGCAAGCAGAAGCTCCAAAGGGCAAGGGCTCCTTGTAGACGGGGATGAACGCGACGGTTCGTCATCCCGAGCTCACAAACGTGAAGGTGACGGATTCTTCTTCGGAGATGCTGAAGAAGAATTCCGCCGTTCATTACGAGACGGTAGCACGGTCACTTCGGCGCTGCACCTCACCACGAGGCGGCCGGAAACATGACCTGCACACATAACACACGAAGAAATTTCTTCGAACACACATGAGATGTTATCTGCATCTTCTTTATGATGGTTATAAAGAGCAATAAGCCTCATAAAGTGGATCTTGGAAACTATTTCTATAGCACAAAGCGCAAACTCAGGATTCAAAACTTGAAGTTGCCATGAATCAACGAAAAACAAGCGTTGAAGCCAGCAGTCGTAAGGACTCACGGCAAAGCACATGTTTGGGATGAAGAACCCAAATAGCAAAGACAGGGTTTATATAGACCCTGTACAGACTCTTCGGTTGCCTAAGATGAGTCAGCAAAACTCAAAAAGAGGGTAAGTTCAATCACTTACGCCTTGAAAAGCGGTAACAATCAATTACCCTACTAAAGGCTACGACGATTCAGTTGCGTATCCTAATAAATGACGAATAGTCATGATTCGGATGGGCTTCCCAACGGAAGCGTGCTTATCTGCCGAGAAATTAGCGCGAAAATCAAGCGGAGAATCAATTGCTGATGTCATAATTGGATATGCACAGAAATGTCCAATCAAATCCCGGAAAAGGGCAAAACGGGCAAATTCATTGTTCGTTGTTAAAAAAAAAAGGGGAGAAACCCTAGCAACATTACATTAATGTTTCAAAACATTACATTAATGTTTCAGCTATTTCCTTGCTATTTTTCAAAGTTCGATAAATCAAAGCAAATTCTTGATTAAAGAGTCTTGGGGCTCGAACTGCTCGCTCAGCTTCTCCACCTGTTCCACTTCTTGCTTCAATTGCTCGCACCTGGCATTCATCTCATGATACAGCTTCAGAGCTTCATCAACTCTTTGCTTCTGCTGCTCCACCTTTTGCATCTCAGCTGCGAGATTCTGGTGACCGAGTTTCAAAGTTACAGCCGCGCGAATCAGCGTGACTCTGTCCTTAAGAAACTTAAAGCCCATTCTGCCTTGGACTTTGGTTACGAGGTTTTGGCACATGCCACATAGCAATTCAGCACTCTGGACCGAAATGGTCGCAGGCGTAGCCGCAGATAGCTGCTCCAGTATCCAGATGGCTTCAGTAAGGAACAGCCTCCTGTCAAAAGGCCCGATCTCCAGAGATCTCACAAACGAACGGGGATACCTGAGACGCATTCGAACTACCCAGTCTACATCGGTTTGTTTCAAACCTGAGGAGACGCCAAAAATAAGTTATGATGTCAGATCTCGAAAGCGAATAATGCGACGTGCGAACAGTAAAGCTCTACTTACCAGTTCCTTCCAGAATCTCATGAAGGGAAGGAATGCGGGCTGCCGGGTTGTTCGAAGACTGCCCTCGCTCCATGAATCTCCTATCAGCTGCAAGCTCCAACCTCTCATAGTCAGGAGGAAGAGTGTAGGCCGCACCAGCTGCGACTGCATTCCCAGCCTGCGAGCCCCAAATGCTCCACGCAGGAATAGGTGCCTCCGGCTCAGTCGTCGCCGGAGGCGAAGGGACAGTCGAAGTCGCTTGGCGAAGGACGCTCTCGGATGCGAGAACATCAGCAGCACTTGTCCTTCCCACCTCAGCACTAGCATGGACATCTTCATCCATCAACACAGTGTCAGCGCCAGCATCGTCGGAAAGCTCGATGATGTCCTCACGAGGCTCACCCGTGTGGTCAGCAGCTGCGACGGGCTTCTCGGTATGGGAGCTCGGAATCGGAACATAGGACGCAGAAGACTGGCTTCTCTGCTCCAGCGCAGGTTCCTCAGCACGA
Organism: Linanthus parryae; assembly: GCA_023055425.1. Taxonomy (NCBI): domain Eukaryota; kingdom Viridiplantae; phylum Streptophyta; class Magnoliopsida; order Ericales; family Polemoniaceae; genus Linanthus; species Linanthus parryae. The sequence continues at coordinate 164,074,224 of JALGPY010000002.1, read as the reverse complement.
CCTGCGACATTAAATGCGATGATATGAGGTAACTTGTGTTATAAGTTATTTTCGCTATCTTTACTAAAGCTAAGAATAAGCACCTCCACGCGAAGGTGGGAGTGTGGTATTTCTCCCCACGGTAGTTGCTGGAGGGGTTGCCACGTGGCCAAGATCTGTCATGTCAGAAAGCAGTATCTACATTAAGATCGCATTTGCGTTGGCTGCTATCATGAGAGATAGGCTTTAGATGATCAATTAAGATCGCATTGGCGCTTGGCTGCTATCGTAGGAGATAGGCTTCAGATGATCAATTAAGATCGCATTTGCGTTGGCTGCTATCGTGAGAGATAGGCTTTAGATGATCAATTAAGATCGCATTGGCGCTTGGCTGCTATCGTAGGAGATAGGCTTCAGATGATCAATTAAGATCGCATTTGCGTTGGCTGCTATCGTGAGAGATAGGCTTTAGATGATCACTTAAGATCGCGTTTGCATTAGCTGCTATCGTGAGAGATAGGCTTAGATGATCATTTAAGATCGCATTGCATTGGCTGCTATCGTAAGAGATAGGCTTATATGATCACTTAAGATCGCGTTTGCATTAGTTGCTATCGTAGAGATAGGCTTATATGATCACTTAAGATCGCGTTTGCATTAGCTGCTATCGTGAGAGATAGGCTTAGATGATCACTTAAGTTCGCATTGCATTGGCTGCTATCGTAAGAGATAGGCTTAGATGATCACTTAAGATCGCGTTTGCATTAGTTGCTATCGTAGAGATAGGCTTATATGATCAATTTAGATCGCAGTTTGTATGGATTGCTATTGCAGCGAATAAACCATTGTTAACAGTAATAACGAATTAAATAGAGCAACATAAACGGCTAGAAATATGAACTTCTCATTTGGGAGAATTCTTTTATTATAACGCTCTCATATGGGAGAGATGGGATTACAATCCTCTCATATGGGAGAGGAGATTGCGTAAATCATAGCCACATGAGAGAGATGGGATTACAATCCTCTTCCGCTGTTGCGCGCTTCTGTCTCGCCTGGGGGACACCACTTATCAAGTTGGAGAGCAGTTGGGGCATAAGACGGCCAGCGCTCGAAAACCCACATTGTCAAAAAGGAGATATTGACAAAAGTCAGCACATCGAGGCGGCCACGCGACTCCCTCATAGCCAGAACCAGCTGATCAAGCCTATAGTACAGCGTGCCCAAAACCAAGGGTCCGAGTGCGACTCTCTGGCCAAGAGCGAGCCTCACAGCGACAACACATGATAGAAGACTCCGCATGGGGGTGACCATCAATCAAGTACCTCGACAGCCAGGCACAGAGAAAAGCACACAGGGTCAAGTGATAACCCTTACCCTCTACGTAATTCTCGGCCTCTGGATCCTCGCTGAGGAGTTTCTTAGTAATGCTGCTGTTCGCATAATCGCGAAAGAAGTACTGCAACCATTTATTCCAGGTATTCTTCGCGGATGTATCAACCAGCTGCCAGTTAGGAAGAGGCTTGGTAGTGGTCCACCGAGTGGAAATTTTCTTCACCTCTGCCAAGCATTCCTCCATCTGCGTGTACAAGGCAATCTTCGCAGATGTCCTCAAGGGAGTCAGAGGGTCTACCTCGCCCATGGGGGAAAGCTCGTACAGCATTTGCACGTCCTCGAGCGTGGGGGCAGCCTCGAACTCAGCAAAATCGAACGTATGAGTCGCAGGCGAGTAACGGGACAGAAGGTCTTGAAGCATGGACTGATCCAACTTCACGGCAGCACCCTTCATAGCATGGATAGCAAAGTATACGCCGGCTTCATTAAGAGTTTCGGCGTGATGATCCAACACGTGGTCAATCCACTCATCCATATAGTCCAATTTCTGGACGAACGCCTGAGTAGAAATCGCAGTATATGGGAAGTGCCCGTTTTCGATCCCCAATCGAACTACATCCTCGGAACCAACCCACTCGAGCAGGGCTGAGTTAACTGGGCGAGTCAACGTCAGCAATCGCTCAACTGGAACAGGATCAGGCATCCTTTTCGCCTTTACCCTCGCATGGTAGAAATCTTTGCCGCCTAAAAAGGGGGCTTTTCGCCACAAGGCCTGCGGAAGGTCGGGTATCTCTTCATCTTCCTTGACGGGTCTGGTTACTCTTGTCTTGGCCATTCCTGCGAAAGAGCAAGAAAAAAAAAAAAAAAGGGGGGAGAAATACCACACTTCAGTTTGAATTTTGGAATTCAAGATCTATGCGAAGGAAAACGAACAGTTCTAGTACCAATTCCAGAAATTGGGGAGTTGCAAGATCCAATATTGTTGAAAGATTAAAACGAAGCGGGTTCAAAGATCAAAACCTCTTCACAAATTCCATGGGTTTACAGATTCAACGCAGTTCAAGGCAAACACTGGTATCTTAAATCAAAAGTAAACGAGGCCAACCTTGTTTTCTTGAAGCCTGCTTGGATATGCACAATTGAAGAATACGATTTGCAGTTCTGAACTGGTGATTGATTATCTGGATCTGCTCTCGAAGATCTCCGGGTACCATTCACTTTAAGAGAAAGAAGTGATGCTTTTCAATAATGGGGGATACAAGGTATTTATCCAAAACAATGAAGGGTTGCGTCCTTTCGATAGTCGAATCGCAACCGTCACCGTCGAATCGCGCAATCACAGGACAAGCTGACGTCACGCCTAAAACCCTAAAGGTCAAACGGCACGACTCTAGGGGTTTTAGGTCATAATGACACGCACGGGGGCTGAACTTACCCGTATTTGAATTGGTGCGTGGCGGCGACGCGTATGTTGGTTTCCGCGCATGGAAGTCTATACGGCTATGAGTCTTCACGCGCAGAAAGGGGGCTAATGTAGATACTGCTTTCTGACATGACAGATCTTGGCCACGTGGCAGCCATCCAGCACACCATATTGTGCTCCATACACACTGGATCACCAGCCGAGCTGATCCATGTGGGGGCTGCGAGACAGAGCCCTCGCATACCACTGCACGGGACTTGTAGGGACTTAGTGGTTTGGAGGCTAGAGTAAGCCCTGTCGCGTGCGAGCCAAGCCCGCACGCGACCTTTAGTAACTGTTTTGAGAGATCTATGGCACGAGCTCCCTAGACCCGGTCAATCCGGTCAAACCCGGTCAACCTCGTAACGGTTCCGGTATTCGCGCACCACGTGCTCTAACGGTCCCTATATACTCGGACGAACGTGCCGTTATGGTTAAGCTAATTAAGCCGCCATTAATGGGCGCATTAACCACACTACAACGGTCACGTTCTCCAGTATATATATATCGTTAACCTTTCCATACAAAGAAGGACACACTCGCCATACGCGGAAGCTCTGCCAAACCCCTGTCTCTCTCTCAGACATTGCTACTGACTTACTCTCTCCCTACACACACCCCTACTCTTCCTGTGCGATCCTTGATCCACTACACACGGTGCACACGGAGGTCTCCCTGCCGGAATCTCTTGCGCACAGTAGGTATGTAATTACAAGATCAAATACTCTAGAGGGGGGGGGGGGGGTTGGGGTTGAATAGAGTATGGAAAGTTATTCGAAAAGTGTAGTTTAAAACAAAACGAGAAGAACTTGGAGTATTTCAAAGTTTTGAACACAGTTTCAAGGCTTTGAAACCAAAACAGACTGTTTGAAAGAAACTGAGTATTTTCAAAGCTTTGAAGCTTTTCAAAGCTTTGAACATAAAACTTTCTTGAGGCAGTTTCGAAGACAAGTAAATATCAGTAAAGCAAGATAATGAACACAGTGATTTGTTACGAAGTTTGGTACCAAGTGACCTACTCTCTGCTTGAGGGATCTAATCGCTCTAGGATTTCAACAACTTATTATTTATCAAAAGCTAAGCCATAGATTTCAGGCCAAGAGAATTGCCTTACTCTTTTTCAGACTGTGGTTCTTCCTAACCTATCTTGTAACAGCTCTAGCTAACTGATACAATAAGAATATCAGTTGTTCATGTTGAGCAAATTACCTCTAACAGATTATTAAGAAAAATAAAAGAATAATATGCAAATAAAGCTCTGAATACAGTGTAGCAATGAAGCTTGAAGTGTTCTTCAGGAATCTGGAATGGATTGAATGGATGAATGATCTTCTTCAGTGATGCTTATCAATCCGTGAGAGTGTATGAGTCTCTGTGTAAAGTTCTATACTTATCAATCTCTATGAATTAGTTTTTCATTTCTGTCAATTTGAATTGCAGACTATATAGGATGCTTCAACATAAATCCCAAAAATCCTATTGTAGATGATTGAGTCTCAATAGCTCTTTCTCAACGGCTAGCTGCATGATTTTCTCATTGATTGTGATATGATCTTCAATCTGCAGGCCTAAGGAAAGTCCAGACAACTTTCCATAAGAATAGCACCTGTCTGCAGATTCTGCAATCCTGTAAATAAGGAAACTTAGCTAAAACTGCATTACAAAGTTAGCTAACAATCCATGCAAAATAACTTAGGTCAATGATAAGATCAAAGCATGTTATAGCACATAATTATTTTGTCTTTAATCATATAATATAGCATGATCAGTGCAGGAGATTAGAGAATGAATAGGAGTAAGAACTCCCTCTTAGTTCATGCTGTGAAGTTTCAAGGCTTTGAAACCAGTTTCAAAGCTTTGAAAACAAATTTGAACTTACAGTGTAGTTAAGTTGTTTACGTAGATGACCCGAATTGAGGAATGATAAAATAGCAGATGTGGTGGAGGGCCCCACAATATGCCAAGCCTTTGAATGAAAAGCGGGGGTAATCCAGCTGGCGCCTCATAGGGTTTCATTTGAGAAAGAGCAGTTTAGACTTCTGGCGGTGAAGGGACGATTGAGGATAGCTAAGTGTATGCTACTCTGTGAGGCGAGGTAGAAAATAGAACCATCCTTCCCATTGGTGAATCAAAAGCTAGGTTTGAGATCGCGACTGATAAATCTCAAGGAAGTCGGAGATAAAGATAGTAGTAATTTCCTCGTGGGAGGAAACTAAGCGGTTGTCATGAGTGAGAACCGAATTCATGCGATTACGTCATATTCACTTCTTGAAATGTAAGTGGAGAAATGTGTATTTATGGTATCCTTGAAGCAGCCATCAGAATTTTGCTCTTCGAGCCCAAAGGAATTCTTCTTGTGTGAGAAGCTGTTCGAGATGTAGTATGGCTTGTCGCTCTTGGGCCTGCCATGAGGAGCACGAAGGTCCCGAGACTGGCTGCAAGCAAGAAGAAATGGATTCAAGGACTGAACGGGCTTGGCAAAATTTTTGAATGAGGAGGCCAATGCCATTCTTAGCCCATGCTTTAAGGAGCCCCTTCATAATACGAAACCTTGAGATTAATTAAAAGCTAGGAGATCCTTGTACTAAGACGTTCCATGCTTGATAGTGAAACATTGTTCATGGCAGAGCCAGAAAGATTCAAACTTAAAACTACGAGGTTTAATCCTTTCTCTTTAACAAGGAAGAGGATACAAGGGCCGTTGTCCGAACATAAATGGGGAAATTCAATTGATAAGAGGCAGGAAAAACCGTTGCCATTGCGGGTACGCAAAGCTACGGACAAGACATTTATAAGTACGATGACTATTCTCGAAATTGTTAGTCCATGTGAAAAAAGCCCCCCTAATATGGAATTTTAGACAGATTGCAGTTTATTAGAAAGGGATGAAAGATATTGGCACTTGGTATGGAAGAACAAGCCATAGTTGACAGTTTCTCAGATGCAGTGAGAATTTGATTTAAGTCACTGATACACAATAGAGGATCATTTATACGTGCCATAACCGATTTTTTATCATATTCCACGTGCTAGCAAGATTTCCCAAAGCGGGTGCTCCATAAACACAAGAGAGCGTCCAGCAGCAACTTTTACTAGAGCATTCTCCCACAACGAGATTACTACTTTTAAATTTTACCAAAAAGGAGTTAGAGGGTTTCCATGACACAATGAGACCTCCACTTTAACCTATGAAGTCAGTACCGTCAAAGTGAATGAACCCACTTCATGGAAGAATAGCTGAAGCATGTTCCACATTGCATTTGGTTTCGAAGAGAAAGATGAAATTGACTCTATAATCGTGGGAAATTCGTTGCGTGATGTGAACTGCCAGGGGATGAGCCATATCTCGACAGTTCCACGCAAAGATCGTCATGGTGAAGACCGCGACTATTGGGGGACAGTCACAGAGAACCCATTGCAGGAGAAAATACGAGTATAATTACAAGGAAGAGGATGAATGGTAACATAATAACGATTTACAAGAGGATGCCTAAGAGGAAGCATGTATTCTTGATTATGGAGTGAGGGTACAACAATGGCCTTACCAGAGTCAGGCTTGTTTAGAGAAGCAGCAGAAGCTGTTCGCTTGCGTCCTCTAGTGGAGGTGGTAGTTTGGTTGCATCCCCATTTTTTACGAGCGACATTGTCAATTGGGCATTTACGCTATTTACCCCTTAGGTGGGACATGTCGTCACCGGAAGAGTAGCAGTCCCGAGCTTTCTCGAATCTTGGAATGAGGTTGTGGAGTCTGATTCGGAAGAGAACTCTGGTCCAGGACTTAGACAGACAATGCGCAACTGAGGCCGGAAGTGGAGGTTAAAATCGCACCAAAACACCGATTTGGGTATCAGAGTCGGGGTCCAAAGCTCCCCCAGTGGAGGAAATGTTGGTAGCCGAGGTGTAGATGGTGAGTTCCTTTTGGAGTGTTCTATTTGTGAGGGCATAGCAGAGAACATGGTGGGATGGGTCAGAAGTTTAGTTAGGAGAGGGGTTGTGGGTTGAGGCTTTTAGTTGAATAAATAAAATAGGATGCCTTTCAATATTTGCTTGTTGCAAATTTGGATGACTGACTTTGACAATTGAAACACAAAAACCACCCCTGGTATACACACATGCGCACATGCACAATGCACCACTTTTTTTAGTGCTTCAAACCATGTTGGCTTGTCTATCTTCAATGCCACAGTTTGAATCAACAACAAACTCTAACATATAGTGTTGTAGAGTAAACTTTATTACTCTCCAGACCATGAAAAGATTACTAAAATTACATTGTTTTGTTATTCAAAGCACCGAGTCAATCTGAGATGGCTATGGGTTAAAAAAGTCGATCACGATGAAGCTGAAGAAACGGAGGAAATATTATACAGTTTTTGCTCATACCATTTTTGATTTTAAGTTCAACTAGATAATTCACTCATATTGTTTTCATCTGATTGTTAGATGATACCAAACATACGCTAAATTTTTAGTTGCAAATTTGGATGACTGGCTTTGCCAAATCCATGCATTGGACATGGGTCGAAATGGATTACGCGGCAAAGCCCCAGAACCGGTTGGGAAACAAAAAATAAATAAAAAATTTGTAATACTTTCAGATGGAGAAAACGATGTAAGAATTTGGTAATCTTTTATGGTGTTGTATAATAAACTTACACTCCAACACCATGAAAAAATTATCAAATTTTTTCTTAGTTTTGCACTATGAAGAACCTAACAGGACGGAGGTAGTAACAAAAATTTATGAACCTTGACCCTTTCTTTTAAGGTAGCGCACCCGATAATGGATAGATGCTTGTGGGGTTGTGGGAAATTCAGTCCAAATATTTGTTTGTCCTCCGCTAGTCATTCTGTACATAATGGATGAACCGGGTTTTTTACGCAAGCATACTCGTCGTAACAACCCAAAAAACTGTCGTTAGAATGAAAGAAAGATGAAATTCAGTGGTCGCTCTACCGTCGGAATAGCTCGGTCGTTAATTCGACCGGGCGACAAACCCAAACGTTGGTCGGTGGAAGATTTTTACCGATCACTTTTCCCGACCAATTCTGCTAGTCCTTGTTCTTTTGCTGACTTCTTCCCGACCACCAAATTTTGTGGAAAAAAAATTTGCCGACGAACGTATCGACCAATTCTAGTTGTCGTTAATCTTTTCAATAAGTATGTTATTCGTATTTTTTTTTCTTATTTTCGCGTTTTTGTTTGATTATTTTTGATTCAACGACAAATATGTTCGTCGTTAATGTTTTTTGCTGACAAATATCCTCGTCGTGGCTATATTTGGTCTTCTTCATAGGTCATAGTTGCCTATATTACACATATTACAGTATATCTGCTCAAACACCATGTTTAACCTGTACGTGCAATTTCTGTAACCAATTCCAACACAATGCACAATAAAAAATAGAGGTTCATACACATATGAACCTATTTTCTTAACACACGTACATTCATTCAAAAAATTTGCTACTGATGTAGCCAGCATATATATAACTTGGGGTAAAACCCAGCATATGTTACACAATATATATACCCACAAATAGTGCGGGGCACAACTCGGCCAAAAGACTACAATGTTCAACATAATTAAACAACCCATAATATAATTGTTCACTCATTTGTTTGTTACAGTATTCCTATGACTGATTCATTTGATGATTACCACATATTGTTCCTTTAAATTGGCCGCATGACTGTATGCATTGTCAATTTGAATTCAAAAAGGATCAACGGCAGCTCCACGCACAGTTGCTGGCCTGCAACAGGTTAAAAGAAAAGCATGTTTAGACAAATATTTTGATGTGAAAATGTTGTATCTCTAAGATGAATGATAACATGTGTACTTTTGGCAAAAGTCTAAAAAGTGCACACTATATACTACGTATGGACGAACTCATACTATCACTGTTCTATTACATGAAAATTGTACTTGCAACAGGTGATAGGAAAAAAATTTATAATTTTGTAATATAGCCACCCCTAATCAATGAGGTGGTTCATGAACCTTTACCTACTGACCTGCACTAATCTTTAAACGAGCAATGATTTCTCTGAAGCCACATCTTTAAACCATCATTTAATAAACTCCATTAACCCCCACCTCTCCATAATGTCCATCTTCTCCTAACCCCCAACTTCTTCACTGTTTATAAAACAAGAGCATACACCCTTGTCAATTTCAGATTCTGGGCAAGCATGTCGATGTCAAGAGTCAGTTATGTTCTCGCCCGCTTGCAGAAGCATTGTGATTCATGGAATGATCACACACAAGCTTCTGGAGGTGGAAAGAAGATAACATATTCTACATCAAAGAAACCATGACTTAATAAACCAGCATTTATTAAACTCCATTAATCTCCCCACCCCCACCTGTCCATATTTTAACTCTCCATCTTCTCCAAACCCCCCAGCTTCCTAACTGTGTATAAAAAAGAAGCCTACAACCTTATCCATTTCACTACACCTTTCATCCACCTAGATAGAGTTTTGACTGTGGGAAATCATGTCGATGTCATCAATCTCCTTCGATGTTTATTTCGTTATGTTCTGGGCATCTTGATGCAGCATTGTGATGTCTAGAATGATCACCAAGATGCTGCTTCAGGTGGTCAGAACATAACGATGCCAAATTCTGTTTATCATAGCACAACTACTCATCTGAGATGTGGGCTTATGCTATGGGAACCAGGGGGTTGTCTTTGTTTAGAAAATGTTAAGTCGACTTCAAAATTTTTATACCACCGCGAGCCCGGGCAAGGAGAACCATCACAAATAAAGTTGGCATGGCGGTCTAAAATCTATAGGGTTGCTGCGTCTATGGTTCATCTACCATAGTACGCTCCAACCCAATAAGTTGTTGCATTCGATGGTAGATGAACTATACTATGCAGTAACCCCAATAGGTTTTAGACTTCCAACCAAGTTTCTTGTGATGCACGGAATAACCACAAAGAACTACTGGATTTTAATTCTAGTACTTCACATGTTTTTCTTTCTGCTCACTGACACGATTTCTTACGTGTATACGCAAGTGCACGGTCGAAGCAATAAAATATGAGTATTAAGCTCAGGTTATCAAACCCACATGGACAGTCTTGAGATTATTTAGTTAGTTGATTAATTTAGAGCACTGTAACACGGAGGAAGAATTTGATTTAAGAATTGAAATAAACAACTAACTAATATTTTTGTATTTTTTTTCTGATTAATAAAAAAATATGGAGAAATCACTAGGTTATCTATGGATACCCTAGGGTTTTAGACAGTTCCCAATATCGTACTGAAACACGCTATCATCTTATTATATGTGTCAGGTAATAGCACTGACAATCTCCTCTCGGTCTCATGTCGTTCTACCTATCAGTCAACTACGGGTCCTGTCGGTCTACCGACGTCTACCGATATAATTCTAACCGCCTAACATTAAGCCGATCACTGGGTCCTCTCGGTCCACCAATTCCCAAGTCTAACGTTAAACAATCGAATCTACCCTCACACGACTAGTCCTATCATCTCACCTCTCAGTCTCAATGATTTGGGACTAATTTCTTGTTCTCGTTCATATCTAGGAAAAGTCTCTCTCAAGCACCCACCTAGAAAGCTAGTCTAACCGGTTCGCGACTCCTTTTAGACTAAGAATTAAGCTTAGAACAATCAATCCAACTAAATAGTCAATAATCTTTAAGCTACTATTCAAATAATCTATTGATTCATCTTCCTAAAGTTGTTCTTGTCACCTAAGATGTGTCAATAGCCCTAAGTGATCAAGATATACGATAAACAAAGAAGAACAATACAATTAAAAGAAACGAAACACGAATCAAATACTTAATCCGAAAACTTTGTCTAGTGCATAAACCCTAGGTTCATCTCCATAGAACCTAGCAAATAAATCTAGCTACACATGATGTAGATAAATAATACGATTTTATCCATACAAGTAATGAAAAGAGAAAAAGAAGAAAGAAACCGGGAAATCCGTCGTCTTCTCCTTCGTCCTCTTCCGTCTCATTGCGCCGTCCTCTTCTTTTCTTTCACGTCCTTTTGAATGGCGTAGAAATCCTTGTGTGAATGATAAAATCAGCCCTTTTGACTGGTTTTAATATTTCCAAATTGACCCCCCAATCTTTGTCTTTTAATTAAAGAAACCAAGGGCTGTTATTAAACAAACCCCCGTAATTGCACTCCTGCCCCCACAAAATACAGCCGCCTGGATTATTGATTTGGCAAGAAATCAATTCGCAGAAGTAAAACAGGGGGTGTTTTGTATCCGTGCAAAATAGGTTGCAGAGATTTGACTAAGTATCGCGCCTATTCGTATGAAATCCCTGAAGCTTCATCGCTGAATTCTCTTCTTCCTCTGCTCTGTTTTGCGATTTCTTCTTCTGGGTTCTTCTCTGCTCTTCTCTGATTCGCTGGGTTCTTCTCTGTGATGTTGGTGCTTGAATCTTGATTCGTTTGTTTGCTCTGTTCCGGGTTTTGTTTCTTCTTTCTGCTGGGTCTCTTGCTGTGCTCTGTTTCTATGCTTATGCGCTTCCTCTGTTTCTTTGCCCTGCTGCTGCATGTTTGGGGGAAAGCTAGGTCTGGGCTGTTTGGCGTTGAATGACATTGTTGTGTATAATTTCATGGGTGTTGGCTGTGATGTTTGGAGAAGGCATTGAGGTGGTTTGTAGAGAAGTTGTTTAGGTAGTTATGGCATGGGTTTATTTGCAAGTTATGGTGGTAAAGTCAATAGGTTATTTTGGAGGAATAATCGAGGTGTTAGTTTGAGTTGTTGTTTCAGGTGGTTGTGGTCGTGGCTAAGAAGGTGAAGTCTAGGTTGTGAGTTTATTGAAAGGCGATTTATTGGAGAATGGTTATGTTGGTGAATTGGTGGGTTGTGGTGAAATGGTTGAAGGGTTGTAGGTAGTTATGTTGGTTGAAACTGGTAACTAGTTTGGGTCTAAGGTAGTTGCTGTGATCTTTTGGTATTAGGTGGCTATGGAGATAGGTGGCTGTGGTGTAATGGTGAATTGGTTGAGGGAATTTGTATTGTGGTTTGAAGTTATGTCCAGGTTGTGGTTATGGAGTTGGGTCTGAGGTTGAATGGTTCAGTTTGTTTATGTTCTTAAAGGAGAAATGGTGGGTTTGTGGGTAATAGGTTGTAGTGTGGGTTAATTGAATTGGTGCTAATCTAATTGGTTTTGGTACTAGGTCTGATGGTATTTTGCTAGGTAGTTGGTTATGGTTATAGTCTGAGTTTGTTTGTTTTCATGGTGTATTGGAAGTTACAGGATGTATTGTGATGTTGAGGTCTGGCATTTGGCTCCAAACAACTCAGTTCTCTTCTCGAACATTCATAACCAATTTTCCGAGCTTTAATCTCTGTTCCGAAGTTTGTCTTTCATTTCAATTTATGTTCCGAACCTCCGGTACCTGAGAATCAGAGAACTACACATTCCAGGTGTAAAATACCATACAAATTGCTCAAATACACTATAAAACGCCCGGACTAATCAAACAAGCACATTAAGCTCTAAATCACGAATTCCTCGCAATTGTAGCATAAATATAATGTATTTTACCTAGAAATCACACAAAACGGTAGTCTTTCGACTGTAAATATAACACCGTAAACGGGGTTATCACTCACTCTAAATTTTCTCACAGTTCACAACTAATGCATCCACATAGTAGTTACTCTAAAGCTTTGTTGCACAATCATAAAACAAGGTTTCCCTCCAAAAGGGAATATCAACATGAAGAATAGACTGGACGAAATGAAAGGGGGAACCAAAATTTGATTACCTCTGGCGAAAGTCCAAACAGTGTCCACCATAGTACGTATATGTACTCATACTATCATTTACTATTCTGTATCCTGGAAATATTACCTGCAACAGTTGATAGGAAGTATTTAGTTTTCTTTATACATTTAACGTTGATTAGAAAATTTTGGATCACCAAGATAAAAGAAACAATGTTTACCTCTGCCGAAAGTCCACACAGTGCACATCCATTATCGAATATGAACGTGACAAATTGGGTATCATTAGAGCGCAAACAGTTAGCATGGAGTATATTATAATTATCACAAAGAGGCATAGTTCGGTACTACATGGAAACAAGCACCGAGCATGAAGGACATCATGATAAACCTATAAACCATTAATCATCATGACCAGGCACAAACAATTTCTGAAGAAACTGTTTCAATTCCCAAAACTGCCTCATTCAACAAAATTAATGTACAGGCAACCAATCAATTCATTACAGGTTCCTTAATGAGGAGGAAATAAAAGAGTAACTGATAGGTGATTAGCTCTATTTATGTTAGTAATCTCATACATCCATTCCAAAATCAGTCACATCAAATCTGATAAATTCCACAAGACTACACCAAAGTCCAATCCCCAAAATCTCCTTACCATGAAACTCATTCGCAAACGCCTGCGTGAAGAGGAGAAGCTCACTAGTCCTTTCACAGGCCTGACAGGGTCTTATAAAAATACTCCAATTTTCATATATGATTCATCGGATGAAGATTCAAGGAGCGAGGACTCCCCTTCAGTGAGGTTGTATAAGAAGAGGCAAACTGCATTGGAGGAAAGCCGAAAGAAAATTCAAGAGATTGAATGGAGAATCTAGTTAATTGGGCAGATGAAGATTGAAAATTATCTGTTGGTTGTGCCTGTCGAATTCTATGAGGGAACCGATGAATATGTTCTACCTATCAAAAAGAGAAAAAGGGGGGCTACCGGGAGAAAGATTTCACATAAGCAGGAACTAGCAAAGGCCCCGACAGGTGAACAACTCAAAGAGGAAATGCGGGCTAGACTTTTATTTTCTGTAACTTTTCTCTCATCTTTCTCTTATTCTTGATAATATTATGTTTTCTATACCTGCATGTCCAGTTTTATTTATTAATGGAAATTTTCCTTTGCAATATTTTGACTTACAAATGAAATAACTGTGGATTAGGGATACTGGCAAGGGATCTTGACTGCAATAGACAAGAACACAAAACACAATGGACAAAGAATAAGAGTACGTGTGCAAGGTAAGAGTAAGCCTTGTCAATGGTCTGAGAGAGACATTATATGTGTGATCGCCAAGAGAACTCAACTTAGAACAGAAGACATCACTTCCATATATAGGGGTCTTAGGAAAACAGTTACAAGGAGTTATATAACCGCATGCGACAGTTATATAACTGCCTCGCACGTGTACGAGCGACCGCACATATAGGCATGTGATTAGCAAGTCTCTCAGATAACTGAAAAAGATCGCACGTGAGTGTAACCGTTACTCACGTGAGAAAGACTTTACTCTAGCCTCCAAGCCACTTAGACCCTTTGACTCCCGTCCGGATCATACGCGAGGGTTACCATGTCTTACAGCCCCATATGGATAAGTATAAGAACAAGTATAAAGTGATAGTGGAGTACCATGAAGCTTCATCATTGACTGACACGTGGACGATGATTGATGTACACAGAATGCACTATCTACATTAGCCCCCTTTTGCGCATATGCCACGCGGCTGTGGCATTTCGGCGCAAAACTTACCATGCGTGTCTCTTACGCGCGTGTGTGAAAGATTCAAATTCGTCTCAGAAACCCTAGCCCCAAAAACGAACATCATCATTCCTTAGGTCTCTGTAGAGTTGTGAAGTAGGTCTTAATGAAATTCATAGCTCGACGTGGGTAAAGCCCATACGCACACGTCTTCGCTGGTTACCGAGGTTCAAGCAAGCTGAGGGGTCATGACCTCAAAGGTCTCTTCGTAAATATCAAGTTGTCCCTTCACTGTACATCATTGTTGCTGTTGAAGTCTATGCACAGAGAGAAAGGTATCCGATTACAAATCTCAGAATTCAATCGGTTCTTCAACATCCTTAATCATGCATTTGAAGTTCAAAGAGCAAATGAAGGTTAGTTGATTTCATCATTCAATTTGTCAAAATTATTATAATGAAACTTGTAGTAATAACTCACTCTCTCATCTAAACTGGGTTTTCTTGAATGTTCATGGAAGAACAAATCTGGGTTTATTTGAATATCATATAAAGATTTTTCCTTGATTAAATGTTTGTCCAATATGATGAAAATATGTTCTTTCTCACCATAAACATTTGATTTTAGATGAATTCTTTATGTAGTAGACATGGCCCCTGCAAAGAAAGCGAAAGAACTTGAGGATGTACCGGATCTTTCTAAAGATCTATGGCGTAAAGCCCCCTATCTGAATGGTGAAGACTTTTACTTGCAACTGTTAAAGGAACAACTCTTGAAATATCCCCAGCAAAGAAAAATCGGCAACTAATATCTGAACCAGAAAGAGATGGTTGGGATCTTGCAAATATCAACAAATACACAGGCTTGGTCTTGAAGCTGGGCTGTATCCCTATACAGAAATGGGACTAGATTGAGGAATGGACGGAACACATCCTCGAGCATTATGATCCGATATAAAGTCAAGCAGGATATACGATGTTGTGCGTGCGACAAAAACTTTGAATGTCAAACTCGACAACGATATGTTAATGAATCGTTTCTCAAGATACTCCAAGAAGATTCAAACATTCCGTTTCACGACTTTTGAGGCTGCACCTACTCTTGAAGATGTAAAGATATTGCTCGAATTCCCTTGTATGGGACATGTGGATCCTTTATCTCCTCTGAAAACTTCTGAAGAAATTGCTCTCTTTGAGAAAAAAGAAGAATGTATATCGGAAGCGAAGAAGACAACGACAAGGTGGACTTTGAGTACTCCTGCAGAAACACATGTGTTTCTGAAATCAGGGGCTAAAAATGTATGGTCAAGATGGATAACATATTTTTGTCGTGATTTTGCGAAGCCAAAAGCTGCTCAGGAAATATTATTGGACGATCCCAAGGCAGTAACTTTTCTCGATGGGAAGGGATCTCCATATACATTATGTGGTTTTCTATGTGTTAGGTTGTCGAGATATCTTATAGAAAGACATCCTCACGATGGAGTTTTTTCCATCTGCTCGCACTTGCACTTCGTCGTGCTCAAGGTTAGAAGCTAGATTTGGGTCCTTTATTTCTGGGTTCATTATATCGTCGATTGGATCAGGCCATGAATCATTTTGAACAATCGCGTGGAAGAGGTGACGTTTTAACTTATGTTAACGTTGCACTCTTGTCAATGTGGGAATTCGAAATATGGCCTCTGTATGCTTCAATTCCAACGAGAGTGAAATTGTGGAATGCCCCTAACAGTGCGTTTGGATGAAATATAAAAACGCCGAATTTCATTAAAAGTCGGAATTTAAGGTCCCGGCATTATATATGCCGTGTTTGGATAACCCAAAGGAAGGATTTGTTAAATTCCAAGTCATTTAAAATCAGGATTTTGAATCACCGAATCCCAACTTTTGATGACACCAAAACATGCTTCATTTTAAATTCCACGCACTCATCAGTTCACACCACCGCTTAGCTGGCCATCGTCATCCGTTGCCGCACCGCGTCTTAGCCATTGCTGCCGCCGCCACAACTTCGGCCACCGCCGTCCGTTTCAGCCATTACCGCCGCAAACGTGCAACCACCCCAAAACCACCACTCTGACAGCACACACCACCATGACCGCCACCACTACCATTACAGTAATTTTACTGCCTGAAAACCTATACCACCAGGTAGGTCGACGGCGGCGTGCAACAAGGCGGTGGTGAAGGGGTCTACGGCGGCATTCACCTGGTAGGTCTCACAAAGCAACTTATGACAGAAAATATATGAAGTTTTACTTATAAGCCCCTAAACAATACATTTATAACACCCAAGCCCAATTAAAATGACAAATCATTTTATTTAGTTTCCAAACAAGAAATTATCGGATCCTGGGATATCAAACCCTTCGTTTGGAATCCCATCGTTTCAAAATTCTAGTAAATTCAAGCATTCTTCATCCAAACGCACCATAAAGCTCCAAAATATTCTCTCTATCCTCAAGCGTGGCGTTGGTTTAAGACAAAAGGAACCCAACATTCATTTTATTTGATCTGCGATGACATTCTTTATTTCGTGGCTTGACCATATGTCATTGAATTGGATGATATTGACTCGCATTCAGAGATGTATCCTGCTAAGGACTCAAATTTTACTCCTGCGCATATCACCAAGGCTGGAAGAAGGTTTCTGAACTGGTGTGCGAGAGGATCTTTGCCTGTGTTGTTTGAATATGATGATGAATGTGAAAGTTATGAACTCATAATGGCCGATTATGACCCAATCTGAGGAAGCCCTCAATTCGGTTTTGATGGTGTAGCGCCTTCTTTTTGGCCTAATTCGATAAATCGAAATTGCTATAAGAGGTTTCTTTATGGAAACTGTAATGATTCATTGCTATCCATGCTGACAAAGATCTAGAGAGAACAACAAATTGGGTATCTTTTTGAAATGCGTAAGTTCGTCTTCACGCGTCTTTGGATCAATTTCGGCAAAATAGAGCTCTTTCTATCAGAAGAGGCGATTATCCCTTCAAATCGTCCCGTTCTAGGAATGCACGTGAGTATGGATTCTATTCACATTTGGACAAAGATAGACACTTATGTGCTGACTTGATATTGCAAGAGAAGATTAATGCGGTAAGAAAGAATTCCTATAAGGCAAGAAATACTTATGTTGATTCATTCAACAAGGTATTTTGATGTTCTCTTACTCTTTTATCATTCATATAATGAAACAAACGAAATATTAATTAAGTTTGTGTTATAGTGTCATATGAATATGGTGACCGCAGCACATGAATTATCAATGATCTTCGATCAAAACAAAAAGCCAAAGTAGTGATAGAACCTGAGATGGAAATGGATCCGGAAACCAGAGGTAAATTCGGCCGGCGCTTGCAGATTTTATCTTTCCCATCGTTGAATCAGACAAGAATCCGAAGAAGACAAAAGCTTCTAGTGAGCCTTCAACAATTGTAAGAGATGCAGAATTCACCAAATAAGTGAAGCGTCCAAGTAACAGTCTAGTTGCTGTTGAAAAGTCTTCGAGAGTAGCAATACCAAGAACCAAATGCAGAACTCAATTTTCATAAAGAAGAATTTGGCAAACATGCGACAACAGAGCATCTCTTAACTGGTCGAGTTTAATGCAGATACAACTATTGTAGTTGAAGAAGGTAACTATATCTTCAGAAGAAACACACAGAGGAACATTTAAGAGGAAAATTAGGAAAATGAAGATCATGTACAAGCAGATGTCGACAGAGAACAGAATATAGAGGATGTGATCGAAGAATCTAGATCGATGGCGGAAGCTGCTGAGGAAAGCAAAATACAAGAAGAAGAGAAAATTCAACTAGCTTTAAAGAAAAGTTTAGAGGAGCAAAGTTCGCTTCCAATTGTTGAAGAAATGCAGCGTGCCCAATCGGATTTCCAAGATATAGTTGGTGTTGCAAATGAATAAGGTACTATTTTCAAATTTGCATTATCACAACAAGAAATTATCTTTCAAGCACTATACCATGGAGTTTCTGAACGCGGCATTCGTCGATGGTTAGTGGATCGATGTGGAGAATCATCAGGTAAATGAAATAAATCATGATCAAAATAATACATGTCTGAATTGTGATTCACTATAGCAATACTTCGCATATAATTAGGTCATGCACTTTTTAAAGTAATTGGTGATAATCTTCGGTACACTACTCATGTTGACATCCCATATGAATGTGGAGATGCTATCCCATATGAGTGTGGAGGTGCTTTACTCAATAAACTCTTACAATTCAATAATACAATTGGTCAGACATATATTAATAATTTTTCATCGAAGCATTAATTGAAGGTTCAAGAATTCCCTCGATTCGAAGTGTTTTTGTACGAACTTCTGAAGTCAGTACTGAGGCTTATGATGAATATGTAGTAATGTCTGAGCAATCAACCCAGAAAAATTAAGTAAAATTACATGAAAAACAACCCCTATTCAAAGAGGATTAAATTGAGCTGATTGTCGAACACGAGGAAAACGCTGAACAAGAAACTGATTAATTTCCTGTCGGAGATGATATGAACTTGGAAAATTTTGAACAAGTCAACTAGAAGTAACTTATGTTGTAGAAGCTGAAGCTGTTCGATCAAACCCGCGTGAGATAGCTATTGCGAAGGAGACAAATACGATTATTGCTGAGCCAAATCAGAATCCTTCCTCAAGTGTTAGTACCCATGTGGCCCCAACTGAGGTTCAGAGAACGGTTAATGCACATGCGACAAATCCAAGTAACACATATGTATTAAGGAATGTCGCATCTTCTGAAGGCATTAGTACAAGATCTCAGAGTGAAAACTTGTCTATTTCTGGATTGTTCAGTGAAGATTCACATGTCGTTCCTCATTTATGAGTTTGAATGCACTTCGTGCTCAAAATACATGGAGGTTATGGGGTTCACAAGCTGCTGAAAGTATCGCTAATGAAGAAAGTTGCATTATTACTGAAGAATATTTTGAGCAAGAAGTTTCCAAGACAAGAGATATGCTGAACAAGAAGCTGCTAAAAGTGGTCAAGCAGTGGTGCGACGAATTCCATCTCTTCGAGAAATCATTGATGGAACGGGTAATATTATTATTTTCTTATCACTTAGTGATAGATATGAATATCATTATTTAATATCTTGGTTATTTTAATGCATTCATAAAGCAATCTTCTCTGCACTGGCTTATGAAAATGCGACTTTCATACCCCAATACTTTTGCGAGGGAAATGGAGTTGTTGCCGAAAGAAAGGAAAAATCATCTCACTGAAATAACAAGCAATTTGGAGGAGATAAACAACACAACTCCAATGAGCATTTCTCTAACAAATTCGAAGTATTTCGTGGAGACTGCACAACATCTTCAAATTACTTCGAAAGGCAAACTTGACTTTGATTTTATCATTCGAAGGTTGACAAAGATCAATAATTCTTTTATGCTCAAGTTTGGCTATCAATATCTTACTATTGAGAATGTCAAACTTCCTTAGCAAAAGGAAGCAATTGAAAGAGCTGTGCAAGAACTTAACGAAGCGAAGTAAAAACGCAACAACATGAAGAGGATTATGGCCACGTGGGAAAAGGATTGTTTGTTGTTAGAACCAACATAGTCACTTATGAATGATTTGTTTGATCAGGATTAGTAGTGAAGAAAGCAAGTGTTTGGATTTTTCTTGATTTTGTAATGAACTTGTCTTGCGTCTTTTTGAACATCGATTATGAATGATTAGTTGCTTCACGATGAAGACATTCGAATTTCCCGCTATCTGGACGGATAGACTTTTATACGAAATATTCACATTTTCTTCTATCAAGACAGATATGCTTGTGACAAAGAAATCGCATTCGCTGTTATCTGGACAGATAGGCATATCATAAAGAAATATTCTCATTTTCTCTATCAAGACAAATAGGCTTTTCACGAAATATTCACATTTGTTGCTATCTAGACATATAAGCTTTTCATAAGAATAATAAATATTAAGAATAAGAGCATAATAAATAACACAATAAGGAATTTAATAATCGATCCCTCATATGGGAGAGTCATTATCATTACTCAATAACCTCATATGGGAGGAAATAAGTAGCATTACATGAGAACTTTAGAAAGATAAATGGTAATATTTGTTGAGCCATCACACGTTGATGGGGTTAGGCGTAGTTGCATTATTGCCGCATCTCATAACTGTGCAATAACCGCCTTCAAAGACTTTTTTAACCTCAAAGGGGCCTTCCCAATTAGCAGCAAACTTAAGATGAGCAGTTTCACACATAGAATGATCAGATGCTCGCAGAAGTTAGTCCCCGACAGCAAAGTCTCGAGGTTGGACTGTTTTATTGTAGGCTCTTGCAATTCTTTCTTCGTATTTCGCATTTGAATTCTTGGCGAGTTCACGTTTTTCTTCAAGTAATATGAGATCATTCCCTCTTTGATTCTCATGTAGAGCAATAAAAGCGAGTCTTGCAGACTTGATCTTAATCTCGATCAGAACCACTAATTCAGCTCCGTAACAAAGTAGAAAAGGAGATGATCCTGTAGGAGTTCTAGGCGAAGTGCGATATGCCCATCATGCAAGGTTGAGAGAATCTGCCTATTTCTTATGATCATGTGTGACCATATTGCTGAAAATTCTTAGGAGTGTCTTGTTTATGGCTCTTTCTTGACCATTTACCTGATGTTATACTCCATTAACTTTGTTGCAACTTGACGATTCACAAAAGGCGTACCATTATCTTACAAAATGGTATTTGGAATTCCAGATCGATAAATGATGTTTTCTTGAATGAACTTCACAACAGACAATGCATTAGCCACTTTTAGGGGAATTGCTTCCACCCATTTGGTATATTGCTCTGTACCAGTCAAAGTAAACTGATTCCCATGCGATGCAGGGCGAATGGGACCAATGATATAGAGAGCCCATGTAAGAAATGTAGAAGGAGTCCCTAATCATGCAAGTCAACAGTTGGAGCGTGCACGAGATTACCATTAAATTAACATTGTTGGCATCGTTTTACTTTCATGCGACAGTCTTTGTCCATAGTTGGCCAAATGTAACCCAAATCTAAAAGTTGTCTGCAAATCTTTGCACTTCCTTGATGCTCGAATTGATGGGATAATTCCACAACTTCTTGGATTTCCTGTCCATTTAAACATCTGAGTAAGTTTCCATCATATCCTTTTCGCCATAACAATCCTTCTTTGATCAGGTACCCTGTAGGCTTTCTTTTGAGCTTTTCGCATTCCTTTTTCAGCTTTGGAAAAATATCAACTTTAAGAAAGTCAATCAATGGTTTTCGCCAATCTACATCTTCATTCATAGCAGAAATCTCGAGAGAGTCTTTAATCAACGAAAAATATCAACTTTAAGAAAGTCAATCAATGGTTTTCGCCAATCTACATCGTCATTGATAGCAGAAATCTCGAGAGAGTCTTTAATCAACGAACATTTATCACAACTTCCTTGGATCATTGCGGCGTAGCAAGACATTTGAGGCCAGTGGATTACGTATCGTTACGCCTTTCTGTAAACAGAGACCACATTTTCTCCCAAGAATTTTCATGAATTGTATCCAAAAGACTTTTTCCTTCTTCTGAAACACATCGCATTAAGATTCCTCCGGGTCCTTTGAAATATACAAGATTGTCATGAATGCATAATCCTTTTGTAGAAACTCAACTTTCTTTACTTGTGCCTTCGACCATCGCACACATTATGGGCTTTCTCCAGTCTTCATGCTCCATCACATCATATTCTCATAAATCATTCAGTAAAGAAGGAGTAGTTTTGACTTCGATCAATATCTTTTTCGGGAATTTATCTTTGCTTATCTTCGATCCAAGAGTAGCCAGAGCATCGGCATGTCGATTTTTTGATTTCGGAGTATGCTCATACTTGACCGAGTGAAATTTATGAACCAATTTCTGCAAAATTTATATATAGTTTAAAAGATTTATTTCTTTCAACGTGTAGTCTCCCGAAGGCTACTTCACAATCAGCTTGGAATCTCCCATCACAATCAAGTTCTGAACTTCCAAAGCTGTAGTCGTGAGCAGACCTGCAATTAACGATTCGTACTCTGCTTCGTTGTTAATGACCCCAAAATCTAATTTGTGCGACATTTGAATTATTTCTCCGTTGGGTTTGGTCAAAATGATTCCTGTGCAACCTCCTGTTATCATCGATGAACCATCGAAGTGCAAATTCCAGTAAAGTGATTCTATCGAACAAATTTCTGGCCCATCGAGCATTTCTTCTATCATGGGTTCATAGTGCCAATAGGTCAGCAACTGCTTGAAACTTGACAGCCTTTGGTCGAGCGCATGTGATATCATATTGAGATATGGTCATGTACCATTTCGCCAATCTCCCACAAGGAGTAGGATGTCTCAGCAAGTATCGTATGGGATCACTCTTGTTCATTACTACCACTTTATACGATGCAAAGTAATGCTTTAACTTTCCAATGACAAATAATAAAGCAAGACAATGTCTTTCAATGTCGGTGAACTTGTATTCGACTACTTGTACTATTAGAGAAATGTAGTAAATGGGTCTTTCTTGTCCCTCAAATTCTTGAGCTAGTAAAGCACCAATTGATTTCTCGAAGTGAGATAGAGCAGTAAAGAAGACCCAAGCTGAGGCGCGATCATAACTTGTGGAGATGTCACTAGTGACATCAATTTCTCGAAAGTATTTTGGTGCTCCTCTGTCCAACTGAATATCGCATTTTTCTATAGAAAGTTATTGAAACAAGATGTTAGCTCAGCAATCGCATGTATGAACGCCTTAGAGATGACAATTTTCCCAAGAAAGTCGTCATTGCGCTTTGCGTCTGTGGTGTTGGTAAACTAGTGACCGCGACACCTTCACAGGGTCAGCTTCGATTTTGAAAGTTTGTAATGAAAGTATAAATAAGGATCTAACACTACTAGAAAACTAGCTTGTTACGCCAGGTTTAGAAACGGCGGATGTAGAAACCGCCGTTTAATGAGCCATGTCACGGCGGTTTAAATGTTCCGACGCATATTTTATACTTGACGGCGGCTAGAGGTAACCGCCGTATTTTTTATCCCATTTACGGCGGAATATGAGCATCCGCCTTAAATTTACGGCACTTTTTTCATTTCAGC
Organism: Linanthus parryae; assembly: GCA_023055425.1. Classification (NCBI taxonomy): domain Eukaryota; kingdom Viridiplantae; phylum Streptophyta; class Magnoliopsida; order Ericales; family Polemoniaceae; genus Linanthus; species Linanthus parryae. Next base: position 164,050,826 of record JALGPY010000002.1, on the reverse strand, counting down.
CGTTAATTACACGGTGGTATGTGAAACTACGCCGTCAATTGTAGGGTGGTTATTTAGAAATCCGCCTTAAACTAAATTTTTTGTATTTGTTTATTGCTGTATTTACTATATGTAATCTTGGCCGTTGATTAGAAAACCTACTAAATTTAATCTGAACCCTACATTTCCAACCCTATATTAATAACCCCCAAACCTATATCTTCCTCTTATTTTTCTTCAGCCTCCTCCAGATACGTCTCTCTCTCTCTCTCTCTCTCTCTCTCTCTCTCTCTCTCTCTCTCTCCGTGTGTTTCTTCATCGACTTCCACAGTTTGAAGCTCTCTTCAGAAATAATAATGGAGAACCACAACCAGCAACCGATCTACTCCACCTCTCTGTCTCCCGACCAATCTCTCCTCCATCTCCTCCTATCTTAGGTCGGAAAAGGAAGAGACATCAGCGGCAAAAGCCCCTCCGCCGCTGCAACCTCAGTTTCCTGGTGACCAAACACCAGCATAATCTCTCTCTCTCTCTCTCTCTCTCTCTCTCTCTCTCTTTGTGCTTCCACGATCAGATTTCTCGTACCTCCCCTCGATCTGATCTGGTATTCATTCGATAGATATTCAAAATTCAAGTTGAAGATCTAGTCTTTTTTTTACGATATGGATCTGGACATGTTTTTGGGGGGATATGGTTCTTAAAGTTCCAAATCTGTTCTTCATCTTCGTGTTCTTCATTTCATTTTCACTGGCTATAATTATAAAAACAATCAAATAAAAAATGATTTAAAAAACAATTAACTGGAAAATTAATTAATATAGAAATAAAATATTTGTAAGGGCGGTTTAAATGATCTGAAGTAGATGTAAACTTTCTCCATCTGGATTAAGGCGGCTCTAGAAAACCGCCGAAAAATAATAAACGTCGGTTTTGTCCGTCCTTATTCTCTTAACGACGCTGATATTGGCGTCACATCTAGAACCGCCACAAAATAGTCGTAGTTGTCTTTAGGGCAGTTTTTGGCAAAATTGAAGGCAGTTTTGAACCGCCGTTTCAACCTGTTTTTCTAGTAGTGTAAATACTCTAGAGGGGGGGGGGGGGTTGAATAGAGTATGCTAAATTTTGCTAAAACACATTGTTTTAAAACATGAGTATAGTATGAAGTTGATATCTCAAAGCTTTGAAACAATTTAGAGAATCTTAAAGAAATAACTGCAGAATACAGAGGCTTCAAAGCTTTGAAATTTGGAAAGCTCCAAAGCTTTGAAATTTCCTGTTTAGACTGGAATGAAAGAATAAAAAGTAAGAACAAGAACACAAGGATTTTGCAGAGTTCATCACAATTGGACCTAGTCTCTGCCTGAGGGATCTTATCCCTCCAGGATTCAAACACAACTTCTTATTAATCAGCCAGATTTAGCCCTAGATCACAAGCCTAAGTGAGCTACCTTTCACCTATACAGCTTGTGGTTCCCAACCTATCTAGTTCCAGCTACAACCTGTTGAAACAATAAGAACCTCTTTGTTGTTCACTTGAACAACTAAAATTATAAGTTTGTGAGGTTTAAGAACACAGAATGGTAATAAAAGTTTAGTGAAAATGTGAAGAACACAGAATAAAGATAAGCAATAAAGCTTGGAAGTGTTCTTCAATCTGTGATGAGTGATCTTGCTTGTGGAATGTCAATGGCCTGATGAATCTGAAGATTTGAATGATCTAAACTCTCCTGTTTGTAGCACTATTCAAATCTCACAAAGATCAGTCTCAATCTTTGTGTTTCTCTTAAAATTCAAAGCACTAATCTCTATAAATAACATCCTGCAACAAACTGAGAGATTTAAGGAACTGAAAACCTAAAAATCCTCTTCTCTGATATGCTTCTTTCAACAACTATGTTTGGATTCCTATTTGATTTCTTTATGGAAGTTGGAACGCCCAAAAGACCTACATAAACTCAACAAACAAGATCAAACATTATCCAGACAAACTAGCATCAAGATCTGATCAGCAATATGCCAACAGTTCATGAGAAAAACTAGGCTACGTTTTGTTTGAAACTAAACTCAGCTAATACATCCAAAATGATGAATATATCATCAACACATTATGGAATAATTATTAATAGACAATAATAGATTCATAACAAGTTATGAGTCCCTAAGAAATAACGTGCATACATAGATTTAATCAGATGAACTTAGCAGTGAAGAGTATTCAGTAAATCTCAAAGCTTTGAAGCTTTTTCTATTAGTTCATCAGAATGAATCTTGATTTTCAATCCAACTAAAACCTGCATATAATGTTACTCCATCCAAAACAAGGATTTCTAAAGCCTGCATAGTATTGTATGTAAAGTTGTATAACTCAGTTCATATCAAAATCAAATTCCTGCACAAAGCAGTTAGTCACATGTATATGTATAAGCACAGCTACAATGCCTCAAAGCTTTGAAGCTCTGGAACTTAGAAATAGCCTTTGTTTCTGCTTTCATCATCAAGGGATCTAAGCTCTTTCTGCATATTTATTCATATATCAATATCAAAGAGCTTAAAATCTATCAATCTTCCCCTTGATGAAAGACAAAACACATTAGTGAATTCCAGATTATGAACATTTTCCTCCAACTCAAAAACACAAGTGATTCACCAGTTCTGATAACAGTTTTAAACCAAAGATCATATTTAAAAAAAAGATAGTACTTCAACAAAAATCTTCATAGCATAGCAATAACCAAAACAACCAACCAACATCCAGCATCCATTCTACTTATTACAAAACTTTAAAACAAAAACTTAACACAAAATATATAATCTCCCCCCCCCTTTTTGTCTTTCAACAAAAGAGTAGAAGAAATGTAGGATATAGTTCAGAGTGTTTTGAAGAGAAACATCAAACTTAAAAAAACTTCAGGACTTGAAAAAGAAAGAAGGACAGACTTCAAGGCTTTGAAGATTCAGCTTTAGGATCCTTCTTTGCAGACTTCTTTCCAGACTTAGCTTTTCCCTTTCCCTTGTCCCGAGCTTCTTTCTGAACCTCTTCAACTGTTTCAGCCTCCGAATCTCCTTTAGCTTCAGCAAGTTCTTCTTTTTTCTCACCTTGTTCAGCACATTCTTCACCCTGTGCTTCCTCAGTCTCAGTTTGCATTTTCTCAACTACTTCATCAACAAGCTTATCCAAATCAGCAGCTTCCTTTCTAGCAGTTTCTGCAGCCGTTTCCTCATCACCAGCCTCATCTTCAAAGTGTTCAAAAAGATCCTTTGATGTAAGAGCAATAGGAAATGATTTCTTCTTCTCCTGCTGCTTCTTAAGAGCTTCTCCAAGTACTTCATCTGAGTCAATGCTAGTTTTTCTGCTTTCTGAAGAGGGTATCTACTCTAGGTTCAAACCTTTTATTATGATGTCTGGTTTATTGTTCACCAAACCTTTGAACTTGGTGAAATCATTTGATAGGTCAAACAACCCTTGTCTTAGATCTTCCACTCCATCTTCCAAAACCTCAACCATGTATAGTATTTGTGAGAAATCAAAATTACCAGACACTTTGGGGGTTGTAGCAGCTCTAGGTTTGATAAAATCCTTCTCTTTCAATTCTTTAGCACTCAATTCAGAATATAATTTCCATTTCCCTATGGCAGTTTAAACTATCGCAATCCTTTGAAGAGATGCCTCATCAACCATCCCAAAACCTGTAGTAATCTTCTCCTCATCCTTCAAAGAGACTCCAAAGTGTTTTAAAAAAAGGTAATAAATTGGCATAAGGCAGGGAATGTTTCATAGTATTAGTGCCACAATATACCATATGCTCCATCACAACAGTAGGTAGATCAAATTCAAACCCTTAAAATATTGGATACATCAGAATCAACACCTTATCTGTCACAAAACCTTTGAATACACCCTTGGAACTACACATCTCATGATAATTGAAAACAAGATTTTAGCTTCACAGGTAAACACTGAATGTGTTAACTATTTTGGTTCAGAAGGGCTTCCCTCCAAGAAAAACAAGGCTTTAGCCTTCTCCAAAATTTCCTTCCTATCAGGGTGATCACTAACCTTATACTTTCTAGGTACTCCCAAAAATTTGGTAAACACCCTGTGATCCAGCTTAATATCCACACCATCCACTTTTGAAGTGAGAATGTACTTATCACTATCATCCAATTCTCTCAGTTCAGATAGAAGAGTCTGGTCAACCTAGGGTAAGCCTCAGATGGTGAATTTAACATACTCCCAATAGATGATTTACTCAAATTCTTAATGTAGACTAAGTCTAATAAATCCAATAAATCAGTACTAATTAGACTATAGAAAGATACTGTAGATGATGCATACCCATCCATCCATACTAACTTAACTTCTGAATTGACAAACCCAGAATCAGGCAACAGGTACTTACCGAAATTTGTAGCCTTCTTGGTCTTTACTGCACTGTGTTTCACTCTTTTTTTCTCTGGAGTTGCTTCACCCTTCTTCTCATCAGCTTTTTTATTCTTTGAATATGGCACACTCTTCTTTTCACCATTCTCAACAGCCACTTCCTTCTTCTTCTTCATTCTTGATTCTTCTCCCTAATCCTTATTCCCCTGTTCCGTGTTCTTCACCACTATTCTGTAGCAGACTCTGATTCTGACTCAGCCACTGGTTCTTCTTGAACTTCCTTTCCCTTCTTGACCTTCTTTGAGGGAAGTGAAGTCTCATGGACACTGGCCGTGTCATCTTAGTCTGATCCATGAATGGTGATCTTCCTGTTAGCCTTACTCTTTATCCTCTTGTTGGAAGTCTGACCTTGCTGCTTGATCCTTTTAGACTTGCGATCCATTTTGATTAGGGTTTGAGAGTGTTTGAGAGAAAAGAGAGAGAGGAAGATAGGAAGAGAGACGAAGAGATAGAAGTTGAGAATGAGAAAAATAAGCCCTGAAGTTAGCTTAAGTAGGTGGAAGAGTTTGATTTGGAAAAGGGATTTGCATGCAAAAGAGATTGCAGAAGATTTCCTAAGATATTTTTGGATATGTTGTCAAAATCTCTGAACTTTTGAGATATTCTGTAATTATCTAAAAAGATATTACAAAATAATCCACGATCCAATTTTTTAAAAGAATGCATATCTACTTAATCAAAGCAATGTAACAGTGGTTCAAATCTTTGAGAAGTTTCAGACCAACACAGAAACTTCAAAGCTTTGAGCCATACTTTCAAGGCTTAAGAAAGTATGATATCAAGGCTTTGAGATCCGTACATATAATACACATAGAAACTAATACTCCCCCCTAAACTAATGCATCCTTGTTAACATACCCAATTCAATCCTTAGGGATGCAAACTTCTCATCTGGCAATGGTTTAGTGAAAATATCAGCTATTTGCTTAGAAGTATAAGTAAAAGATAGAACAATATCACCTTTTTCAGCATGATCTCTAAGAAAATTATGTCTCACATCTATGTTCTTTGTCCTTGAATGCTGAACTGGATTCTTTGATATAGAAATGACACTTGTATTGTCACAGCTGATAGGCACATTCCTGAGTTCATATCCAATATGCCTTAGCTGTTGAGCAATCCATAAAACCTGAGAGCAACAAGCTCCAGCTGCAATGTATTCAGCTTCAGCAGTTGATAGAGCCAATGAAATTTTTTTCTTTGAATGCCAACTAATCAATGATGAACAAAGAAACTGGAAACAACCTGAATTGCACTTTCTGTCTACTTTGTATCCTGCAAAGTCTGCATCTGAATAACCACCCAACATAAAATTAGATCTTCTTGGATACCAAATCCCCTAGTCTTTGGTTCCATTCAAATATCTGAAATTCCTTTTTACAGCACTCAAATGACGTTCTTTAGGGTCTGATTGAAATCTATCACACATACATACACTAAACATAATATCTGGTCTATTAGCAGTTAGATATAGAAGTGAACCAATCATACCTCTATATTCCTTTTGATTCACATTCTTACCAGTTATATCTTTGTCTAAAGACAATGATGATCTCATAGGAGTCTTAAGTACCTTGGACTGTGACATGTTATATATGTTTAACAAGTCATTGGTGTATTTCCCTTGATGCACAAAAATTACTTTCTTCATTTGATGCACATGAAGTCCAAGAAAGAAATTCAGTTCTCCCATCAAGCTCATCTCAAATTCCCTGCACATCGGAATTGAAAACTCTTTTGACAGAGCATCGTTGGTAGCACCAAATAGAATATCATAATCATATATCTATACTACTAACAAATCCTTTTCATGATCCGTGATAAAAAGAGTTTTGTCAACAACTCCTCTCTTGAAACCATTTTCCAGTAAAAAAACTTAGAGTGTCTCTCATACGAAGCCCTTAAGGCTTGCTTAAGTCCATACATTACTTTTTCTAATTTGTAAACATGATCAGGAAAGGTGTCATTTTCAAAACCTGGTGGTTGAGCAACATATACTTCTTCTTGTAAATATCCATTCAGAAAAGGACATTTAACATCAATTTGGAGAAGTTTATATGATTATGAGATGCAAATGCAATAAGTATCTTGATAGCTTCTAACCTTGTAACAGGGGAAAATGTTTCCTCATAACCAATTCCTTCTTCTTGATTAGATCACTGTGCAACCAGTCTTGCTTTATTTCTCACAACCTTACCTTTTTCATCAAGTTTGTTTCTGAACACCATCTTGTTCCAATCATTGAATGATTCTTTGGTTTAGGAACCAAATTCTAGAATTTGTTACTTTCAAACTCATTAAGCTCATTCAGCATTGCAATGATCCAATCTACATCTTCTAGTGCTTCTTTTGCATTCTGAGGCTCAATAAGTGATACAAAAGCACTGAAAGCACATAGATTCCTTAGTTGGCCTCTTGTCTGAGTTCCAATGGTTGGGCCTGATATATTGTTCTCTGCGGGATGATTTGATAAGTATTTGAACTTCTTCCTGGGTGTCCACGTGTATGGTCATTCAGGGCTTTGAGTTCTGGACACAGTAGAAGGAGCATCATATTTCCTGTCTGTCTCAGTCTCAAGGCTTTGAGATTTTGGCTCAGCAGGGAGTTCAAGGCCTTGAGATTATTCTTAATGTTTCTGCTGCTTAGTTTTGCTTCTCTTAACTTTTTTCATAGTCATCATCAGCCTCATACTTGTTCAAATTGAGATCTGCAAAACTTTCACTCAGAGAATCATCAGCACTTTCATCAAAAATCACATGAATACTCTCCTCTACAATCTTAGTTCATTTATTGTAAACCCTGTAAGCTTTGCTAGTTTGAGAATAACCAAGATAAACACCTTCATCACTTCTAGCATCGAACTGACCAAGATTATCTTTACCATTGTTATGCACAAAACTAGTACAACCATAAGGCTCAAAATAAGCAACACTAGGCTTTCTGCCTTTATAATTCATATGGCGTTTTCTTCAAAATAGGCCTGATCAAACATAATTTGCAGTATTAACAACTTCTGCCCATAGATAATTTGGCAAATTACTTTCAAGTAGCATGGTTCCAGACATGTCTTCAAGAGCCCTGTTTTTCCTCTCAAAAACACCATTCTGCTGAGGAGTTCTAGGGGCAGAAAAAGTGTGTGAGATGCCATGCTTTAAACAAAATATATAAAAATCAAGTTGATCAAATTCCCTACCATGATCACTGCTAATAGATGCAACAGGTAAATTTTTTAAAGTTTGAAGCTCTTTACAAAGATTTGAAAATTTAGATAATTCTTCAGACTTATCTCTAATAAACATAACCCAAGTAAATCTGGAATAATCATCAACCACAACAAGCATATATCTCTTACCTTTTGGTGTTTGAACCCTCATAGGACCACACAAGTCCAAGTAAATCAATTCTAAAGGTCTAGAAGTACTTACAAAGTTCTTTGGTTTGAATGAACTTTTGGTCTGTTGACCTTGAGTGCATGCCTTGAAAATCTCATCATCTTTGAATTTCAGGATTGGTAATCCCCTTACCAGATCTTTTGAGATGAGTTTGTTCATAGTGTGCATGCTTATATGACCAAGATTTCTATGCCAAAGCTTTGAGTGATCCTTCAAAGCTTTGAGAAATTTCAGACTATCACCTGCAACTTTGTCAGTACATAGTGCATAAACATTATGTGACCTGGGAGCAGTGAAGATGCAATTGCCTGATTTTTCATCTTTTTCTACATATTTATCCTTGTCAAAAACTACCTTATTTCCTTTATCACATAGCTGAGAAATAATCAATAAATTATACTTAAGACCATCAACTAGATAAACATCTGAAATTGACAATACATAATTATTACCAATACTTCCTATACCAATTATGTTGCACCTTGCTTTGTCACCAAGTGTGATTGTTCCCTCTGATTGCTCTTTAAGCTCAGTGAATAAAGAATTATGTCCACTCATGTGCCTGGAACATCCACTATCCTAAATCCATTTGATATTTCAAAGTTTTGCTGACATCCTTCGAAATTCAATCAATGCCTCAACAGGCTATTAGACCAAGTGTAGAATTTGGATTCATACTCAGAATCAACCATGTTAGGTGGTCTAACTCCTTTTGGAACCCAAATCTATTTCACTTTTCCCTCAAGCTGATAAGGATAGTTGTTCCTCATTCTATGAAGTAATGTCCTTCTAAAGGGGCGAGTTAATTTCACATGTCCAATTTTACCACAATAGTGACATTTTGGAGAATGTTTGCTTCCTGATTTTACTAATGTGATTTGGGTTCTTTTTGGAAAATTTGGATTATAACCAATTCCACTTTTGTATACAGAATGCATACTTCCTCTAAGCATAAGATTTAGCTGATTTTCTGAGCCAGCAAAAGTTGAAAGAATATTTTTGGATTCTTGAAGCTCACTAGTCAATGAAGTGTTCAGTTGTTCTAAGTCATACGAATGACTCTTTAGATCAACAAATTTGTCATTTAAAAGAGGGTTTTGATCAACAACTTCTTTGACATGTGATTTTAAAGCTTTGAATCTACTGTCCAAGGCTTTGAAGTCACTATCAATTTTCAACTTCGTAGCTTCAAGAAATTTTGAAAAACCTAATCTAAGTTTTCGTTCGCTTTCTCATGAACTTTTAATTTCAAGGAATCAATCTCATTCCTGTAACTTTCCTCATTCAAAAACATGCTTTTGGGGATTTCACGCAATACATCGGAAGGGCTATGTAATACCCCGTTTTTATTATAGGGTAAATTAATGACTTTCTCGTAAATTTAAGCGGTTATTTTCAAACTACAAGTCGTGTGGGGAGGTGTTTGTAATTTTAGATGACACTAATTGGTTATTAGTTGGGGTGATAGTGTATTTGACAAAAACAATAAAACCTAATGGGTAAAATGATAAAAGTAAATTAAATAATGATAAAAATAAAATGTTTTCACAAACCCCTAAGTTCTCCTGCAACACAACTCCCCAACTCTCCCCCCTCTCTCTCTCCCCGTACGTTCCTCTCCCACTCCCTATTTCTTCTCTTCTCCTCCTTCTTCGAGAACAACCCCCACCACACCCAACAACGCAGCCACCGCCCTCTCTCTCCTCCTCTCACCCTATCTCACTGCCCCTCTCTTCCTCTGTGTTCTGTCGGGCGAACATCAACAGCAGCAGCAGCGGCGGCGGCGGTGAAGCCTCTGCCTTCCCCGACGGATGAGACCAACGCCGCCACCATCGATTGCCTCTCTCTCCGCCTTATCCTCTATCTCTCCCTCCCCTCTGTTCTCGACGGAGCCAGAGCCAGCAGCACCAGCAGCGGCGACGGCAACAGTGGCCGAAGCCACTGCCGGAACCAGCGACCCGTGCCCCGACCCGACGAGCTATGCCTCCTACTTCGCTCTCCTCCACTTGCAGAAGCTCCCCCACCACCCTAGCAGCTCGACCGGACTCCAGGTAGCCAGAAACAGCCACCCCAGTCGCCGGAGCACCATCGTTTCCGGCGATTTTCCGGCGAAACTTCGACGATCGATTTCTTCCCCATTCGGTATCCGATTTTGATGATTTTTGTCATGAATCACATTATTTTAACTTGAATTTGAGTTTTATATTGTTGAAATCGAATGGGTAACAAAGAATAATTGGATTGGTGATTTGGGTGTTGAATCATGAGGAAGATGATGAAGGAGGGTACCTTTGTGTTATTTTCAGAAACTTTAGGGTAGGTTATGACTTATGCAGAAATTGTTAAGGGGGTAACAAGTTGTAGTTTCAAGTAACCTTGGGATAGCTATATGAGCAATACATATTCTAAATTTAATATATAACCAAGTTTTGTCTAATTTTGTTTACTAATTAAAGTTAAACACTAAATAAATTCTTTTGTAATATCAACTAAAATATAACATCTTTACAAAAAATACTAGTAGTTGAGATTAAGTTATAATACAATATCTATAAGTTCGATTTCTTAAAATATGATCGTGTGTGTATATATATATATATATATATATATATATAAATATGGGTGTAATAAAAATAAGAAGCTAAATTAGAAATTTGTTATTATTAAATATTACAATCGATTTCTTGAAACATAAGAATTTCAATTTTTTTTGTAATCAATAAAGAATCATGTTTTCATTATTAACTAAATGTCACTTTGATTTTATAGTAAATTTTCAAATAATTATTAGGATTTATTAATTTTTTTTTTGCCAACAAGTAAAATTGTTAAAGTGAAATATTGTTTTCTTAAAATAAAAGGAATTAGTTATAATTGTAGACTATTTATTTAGCTAAAATACCACTTTGGAGTTTTTATTAATGAGGTTAATACTTAGTAATATTAAAACAGTGAATTAGTCTTCAAGTATTATTTGCTTACGTAAATATTTGTGAATATTGTCTCACGTATTTAATCCTAAAATACTCCTTTATGTATATTTATAAGTATAAGACTTAAGACGGGTTTGATTGGGGGAAATCGAGAGAATTTAATTTAGTAGTTCATCCTAGCCGAGAATTCATATTGAAGTAGTGCATTATTTGTTTAGATGTACTACCATTGTGACTAGATGATTGATAAATTGTAGGCGACGAATTTGTTGACATAGGCTATGTTGACTTCCCGTGAGGACAACTTCGAGCTAATTGTGGTTTCAACTTGAGGTGAGTTATATGCTTAGCCTTGATTGCCTAGCTCGATTCGTGTCAAAATGTGATTTATATTTTCTGTCTCAAAATATACTTGTGAGTTACATGCCTAAACTAGCTTGCCGAGCTTCCTTCGTGTCAATTTTTGATATTTGTGACTTGTCTCAAAATACAACTTTGAAATACGTGTTTGGTTGTGGGCCTACTTGTCTAATTGGAAATAGTTGTCAAACTTGATTTAATAGATCCATATCAATTATCTTGCTATTCTTGGAAAGCTCAGTGTTTGTTACACTAAATCAGAAAATTTATTAATAACGTAATGCGGGAGGTATCGTGTATGGGAACTAGACGTTGGCTATTTGAGAATTTCCCTAATTTTAATGTTAGGATCTGCTCCGGCCGGAAACACCGATGCCAGGGAGTTTCCCTTGACTAGTTGAGTCTTGGATCTTTGTCGGCTCCGGCCGGGAACACAGATACTGGAGTTCCCCTTGACTACTCGTTAAGGTCATGGACTACGATTATGTCGGCTCCGGCCGGAAACACCGATACCAGGGAGTTTCCCTTGACTACTTGTTGTGGTCATGGACTATGATTATGTTGGCTCCGGCCGGAAACACAGACTCTGGAGTTTCCCCTGACTTCTTGTTGAAGTCTTGGACTTATTGGCTCCGGCCGGAAACACCGATTCGGGAGTTTCCTTCATGTATTGGGTGATGATTCCCTGGGCTTAGTCCCTAAAGAGATAATCGGGTTCGATCCCCGTAGTTACTTATATTGGGTGATGATTCCTTGGGCTTAGTCCCTAAAGAGATAATCGGGTTCGATCCCCGTAGTTACTTATATTGGGTGATGATTCCCTGGGCTTAGTCCCTAAAGATATATTCGGGTTCGATCCCCGGAGTAAAGTAAAACGATTCGCATGTACCGGAACCAGTTATGTTACTTATTTCGGGTTTCGATCCCTTGGGCTCAGGTCCCTAAAATGCGGGACTCCGTGTGCCCCTCAGGTTTCGATCCCTTGGGCTCAAGTCCCTAAAATGCGGGACTTCGTGTGCCCCGGCTCTTTGCCTTGTTGGCTAGGGTCCAGAATCTAGGTACCACTCCTTTGATTGACGCTCTTAGGAGGGTGTTGCAACACTTAAGGTCTAGTATGTCTGATTGTGGTCACTGGTCTACCCGGGTACTGTGTAACGAATAATCGATAATTTGGTACTGTGAGATCTATAATAATATGATTACTATATTTGGAAACAGTTATTTGTAAGTCGTGTTGTGAACAGTCATACCATACCTGAAAGAATTAATCGGGAAACTTTTGACGTATCATAAGTGTTATTGAGACATCGTGGCAAACGGATTTGTTGTGGGAAAACCAATCGACACTTGTTAATTGATAACTTGACGTCTTTGTTGGCATTATTATATACGGCTACTGTGCTTAACGGTTGGATTATTGGATTCTATTTTGGTTTTGTTTCATTATTTAACATCGTTGTTTTACTGTTGTGCACTCTGATAACGTTTTACTTCTACTCCGTTACTCTTGTTTATTTAACACGTGACCCTACAGCCTTTCGTAACCTTCCTGTTTTTACATGCTAAGGTGTAACTCACTCAGCGTTTTTGCTGACTTTCGAAAAACTGCGGTCTTTGTTTCATTCCCCCGCAGGTCTAGGAGCTGGGATTTTGGAGTAGCGGGATTCGAGACGCACGTAGATTGTCACCCATCATCACTTTACGATGAGAACACTAGTTTAACATCAGTATATTAATGTTGTAGCATGTATTGTAGCCTAAATACGATAATATAATATCTTGTTATTTAACTTTTATGGGATGTAATGTTCTCGATTTCCGCTATTTGAGTAGCACTCTCCCGGTCTCTACCGAGCCGGACTAGTGGAGTGTTACAGGTGGTATCAGAGCAGGTCGTTCCAAAAAGGGAATTTAAAACCTGTAGGGTAACCTAAAATGAACATAGGGAAAGATAAAATACAGAAAGCCGGGTATTTGGGGGTGTAGTCCTTTACAGACCCCTGCATGATAAGTTGCTACGTATTATCTGAGATTACCCTGTTCCGTGGTGGGACCCTAGTGCTGTTTCAGACATATGGTTTTCTTCTCTACCTGAGGATTCTTCTTAGTATATCTCGACGAGATATATGCTATATGGTTGATTGATATTCTCTACTCCCAGCTTGTGAAGTGCTCCTTGTGCTAATGACTTGAATATGTGGAGAGTACGTGTTGATACTTGCTTTGTGCACAACTTAATGTTTGTTACTTGTTTAAATGTGCTAGAATTACAGTCGGACTAGGGTGACGATCCCATGTACCGTACCAGCCCAAGGAACCAAGGGCGGACTAGGGTGACGATCCTATGTACCGTACCTCTGGACCCTCGCGGCATGCCATGTATTTTATTTGTAGTGATAACTCGCTATGTGTTATAGCATTAGTGGTGACTGTAAGACCCGAGACCTTAGTTTCTCATGCAAGCTTCGAGGACGAAGCTCTCTTTAAGGGGGGAAGGATGTTATACCCCGTTTTTATTATAGGTTAAATTAATGACTTTCTCGTAAATTTAAGCGGTTATTTTCAAACTACAAGTCGTGTGGGGAGGTGTTTGTAATTTTAGATGACACTAATTGGTTATTAGTTGGGGTGATAGTGTATTTGACAAAAACAATAAAACCTAATGGGTAAAATGATAAAAGTAAATTAAATAATGATAAAAATAAAATGTTTTTCACAAACCCCTAAGTTCTCCTGCAACACAACTCCCCAACTCTCCCCCCTCTCTCTCTCCCCGTACGTTCCTCTCCCACTCCCTATTTCTACTCTTCTCCTCCTTCTTCGAGAACAACCCCCACCACACCCAACAACGCAGCCACCGCCCTCTCTCTCCTCCTCTCACCCTATCTCACTGCCCCTCTCTTCCTCTGTGTTCTGTCCGGCGAACATCAACAGCAGCAGCAGCGGCGGCGGCGGTGAAGCCTCTGCCTTCCCCGACGGATGAGACCAACGCCGCCACCACCGATTTCCTCTCTCTCTGCCTTCTCCTCTATCTCTCCCTCCCCTCTGTTCTCGACGGAGCCAGAGCCAGCAGCACCAGCAGCGGCGACGGCAACAGTGGCCGAAGCCACTGCCGGTACCAGCGACCCGTGCCCCGACCCGACGAGCTACGCCTCCTACATCGCTCTCCTCCACTTGCAGAAGCTCCCCCACCACCCTAGCAGCTCGACCGGACTCCAGGTAGCCAGAAACAGCCACCCCAGTCGTCGGAGCACCATCGTTTCCGGCGATTTTCCGGCGAAACTTCGACGATCGATTTCTTCCCCATTCGGTATCCGATTTTGATGATTTTTGTCATGAATCAAATTATTTTAACTTGAATTTGAGTTTTATATTGTTGAAATCAAATGGGTAACAAAGAATAATCGGATTGGTGATTTGGGTGTTGAATCATGAGGAAGATGATGAAGGAGGGTACCTTTGTGTTATTTTCAGAAACTTTAGGGTAGGTTATGACTTATGCAGAAATTGTTAAGGGGGTAACAAGTTGTAGTTTCAAGTAACCTTGGGATAGCTATATGAGCAATACATAATTTAAATTTAATATATAACCAAGTTTTGTCTAATTTTGTTTACTAATTAAAGTTAAACACTAAATAAATTCTTTTGTAATATAAACTAAAATATAACATCTTTACAAAAAATACTAGTAGTTGAGATTAAGTTATAATACAATATCTATAAGTTCGATTTCTTAAAATATGATCGTGTATATATATATATATATATATATATATATATATATATATATATATAAATATGGGTGTAATAAAAATAAGAAGCTAAATTAGAAATTAGTTATTATTAAATATTACAATCGATTTCTTGAAACATAAGAATTTCACTTTTGTTTGTAATCAATAAAGAATCATGTTTTCATTATTAACTAAATGTCACTTTGATTTTATAGTAAATTTTCAAATAATTATTAGGATTTAATAATTTTTTTGCCAACAAGTAAAATTGTTAAAGTGAAATATTGTTTTCTTAAAATAAAAGTAATTAGTTATAATTGTAGACTATTTATTTAGCTAAAATACCACTTTGGAGTTTTTATTAATGAGGTTAATACTTAGTAATATTAAAACAGTGAATTAGTCTTCAAGTATTATTTGCTTACGTAAATATTTGTGAATATTGTCTCACGTATTTAATCCTAAAATACTCCTTTATGTATATTTATAAGTATTAGACTTAAGACGCGTTTGATTGGGGGAAATCGAGAGAATTTAATTTAGTAGTTCATCCTAGCCGAGAATTCATATTGAAGTAGTGCATTATTTGTTTAGATGTACTACCATTGTGACTAGATGATTGATAAATTGTAGGCGACGAATTTGTTGACGTAGGCTATGTTGACTTCCCGTGAGGACAACTTCGAGCTAATTCTGGTTTCAACTTGAGGTGAGTTATATGCTTAGCCTTGATTGCCTAGCTCTATTCGTGTCAAAATGTGATTTATATTTTCTGTCTCAAAATATACTTGTGAGTTACATGCCTAAACTAGCTTGCCGAGCTTTCTTCGTGTCAATTTTTGATATTTGTGACTTGTCTCAAAATACAACTTTGAAATACGTGTTTGGTTGTGGGCCTACTTGTCTAATTGGAAATAGTTGTCAAACTTGATTTAATAGATCCATAGCAATTATCTTGCTATTCTTGGAAAGCTCAGTGTTTGTTACACTAAATCAGAAAATTTATTAATAACGTAATGCGGGAGGTATCGTGTATGGGAACTAGACGTTGGCTATTTGAGAATTTCCCTAATTTTAATGTTAGGATCGGCTCCGGCCGGAAACACCGATGCCAGGGAGTTTCCCTTGACTAGTTGAGTCTTGGATCTTTGTCGGCTCCGGCCGGGAACACAGATACTGGAGTTCCCCTTGACTACTCGTTAAGGTCATGGACTACGATTATGTCGGCTCCGGCCGGAAACACCGATACCAGGGAGTTTCCCTTGACTACTTGTTGTGGTCATGGACTATGATTATGTTGGCTCCGGCCGGAAACACAGACTCTGGAGTTTCCCCTGACTTCTTGTTGAAGTCTTGGACTTATTGGCTCCGGCCAGAAACACCGATTCGGGAGTTTCCTTCATGTATTGGGTGATGATTCCCTGGGCTTAGTCCCTAAATAGATAATCGGGTTCGATCCCCGTAGTTACTTATATTGGGTGATGATTCCCTGGGCTTAGTCCCTAAAGAGATAATCGGGTTCGATCCCCGTAGTTACTTATATTGGGTGATGATTCCCTGGGCTTAGTCCCTAAAGATATATTCGGGTTCGATCCCCGGAGTAAAGTAAAACGATTCGCATGTACCGGAACCAGTTATGTTACTTATTTCGGGTTTCGATCCCCTGGGCTCAGGTCCCTAAAATGCGGGACTCCGTGTGCCCCTCAGGTTTCGATCCCTTGGGCTCAGGTCCCTAAAATGCGGGACTTCGTGTGCCCCGGCTCTTTGCCTTGTTGGCTAGGGTCCAGAATCTAGGTACCACTCCTTTGATTGACTCTCTTAGGAGGGTGTTGCAACACTTAAGGTCTAGTATGTCTGATTGTGGTCACTGGTCTACCCGGGTACTGTGTAACGAATAATCGATAATTTGGTACTGTGAGATCTATAATAATATGATTACTATATTTGGAAACAGTTATTTGTAAGTCGTGTTGTGAACAGTCATACCATACCTGAAAGAATTAATCGGGAAACTTTTGACGTATCATAAGTGTTATTGAGACATCGTGGCAAACGGATTTGTTGTGGGAAAACCAATCGACACTTGTTAATTGATAACTTGACGTCTTTGTTGGCATTATTATATACGGCTACTGTGCTTAACGGTTGGATTATTGGATTCTATTTTGGTTTTTTCATTATTTAACATCGTTGTTTTACTGTTGTGCACTCTGATAACGTTTTACTTCTACTCTGTTACTCTTGTTTATTTAACACGTGACCCTACAGCCTTTCGTAACCTTCCTGTTTTTACATGCTAAGGTGTAACTCACTCAGCGTTTTTGCTGACTTTCGAAAAACTGCGGTCTTTGTTTCATTCCCCCGCAGGTCTAGGAGCTGGGATTTTGGAGTAGCGGGATTCGAGACACACGTAGATTGTCACCCATCATCACTTTACGATGAGAACACTAGTTTAACATCAGTATATTAATGTTGTAGCATGTATTGTAGCCTAAATACGATAATATAATATCTTGTTATTTAACTTTTATGGGATGTAATGTTCTCGATTTCCGCTATTTGAGTAGCACTCTCCCGGTCTCTACCGAGCCGGACTAGTGGAGTGTTACAGGCTAGATAAAAGATTTTTTTACCATATCTTCAATTGGCTTCTCTGAAGAGTGATCTTATTGATGTCCAGCCATCAAACAAAGATTTTCTTGATGTTCATCAGAATCTGAGTCTGAAGAGTCAGAATCATTCCATGAGGCTACCATTGCCTAATTTCTTATGTTGTCATTTTCCTTCTTAGGAAATTGGTTGCTTTTCTTCTTTTGAGGGAAATCTCTTACCAGATGATCTGCATCTCCACATTCATAGCAATTCATAACTTTAGGTTTATACGAATGTGAAGAAGATTAACTTTCTGATCCTTGCTGGTTGAGGGCCTGCATTTTTCTTCGCTATAGTCCTTGTTTCCAAAGTTTTTCATCTTTATCAGAAATTCTGGCCAAGGCTTTGGAAATCAAGGCTAAGGCTTCTTCATCATCATCATCATCCTCCTGTTCAAGGCTTTGAGATTTTTCATTGTCCTTTTCCTTGAGTGTCTTGATGTGGTCAATCAAGTCACCATCTATCTCCTTAATGGATATCTCATGAGTGAGCAATTTTCCTTGTAGATCATCAAGTTCCAGAATGCTTAAATCATTGGCATTCTCAATTGCAGTTGTCTTAGGCTCCCATTTTGCCATTGGCAAACTTCTAAGTATCTTCCTGACCTTTTCCCCATTTGAGAAAGCTTTTCCCAAGGATTCCAAGTTGTTTACAATGTCTGAAAACCTTTTGAACATATCTTTGATGGATTCATGAAAATTCATCTTGAACAGTTCATACTGTCTCAAAAGGATATTAATCTTTGTCTGCTTGACTTGGCTACTTTCTTCATAAGTAACAGTCAGCTTGTCTCATATCTCTTTTGCACTTTTGCAGTTGGATATTCTGTTAAATTCATCTGCACTAAGAGCACAATATATTAAGTTCAAGGCTTTGTAATTCTTTGATACATTTTCCTGCTCAGTGACTTAGCGATCTTCATCAATTTTGACAGTCCTGAATCCATTGGTAGTAATATAGAATAAATTTGGGCCATTCACAACAATAGACCATAGCTCCATGTCTTGGTCTATGATGAACATCTTCATCAATGCCTTCCAATGCACAAGTTATCACTACAGAACAGTGGAGGTCTATTAGCTGCTCTTCCCTGTTAGAATCCTCCATTACCTACATCACTCTTTGTCACAAGATTTTTATATCCTTAAACAGTGACCAAAGATCTTAAACCAATTAAAAGTTCGTAATGTAAGTATAAATCACGATCTATATACTCTAAAAGGGGGAGGTTGAATAGAGTATATATGCTAACTTTTGCAAAAACACAGTCTTTTAAAACTTGATTAGAGTATGCAGTTGATATCTCAAAGCATTGAAACAGTTTAGAGAAGATTAAAGAAATAACTGCAGAATACAGAGGCTTCAACGCTTTGAGATTTGGAAAGCTCCAAAGCTTTGAAACTTCCTGTTTAGACTGGAATGAAAGAATAAAAAGTAAGCAACAAGAACACAAGCATTTTACAGAGTTCAGGCACAATTGGACCAAGTCTCTTACTGAAGGATCTTATCCCTCCAAGATTCAAATACAACTTCTTATTAATCACCCAGATTTAGCCCTAGATCTCAAGCCTAAGTGAGCTACATTTCACCAATACAACTTGTGGTTACCAACCAATCTAGTTCCAGCTACAACCTGTTGAAACAATAAGAACCTCTTTGTTGTTCACTAGAACAACCAAAATTCTAAGTTTCTGAGGTTTAAGAACACAAAATGATAATACAAGTTTAGTAGAAATGTGAAGAACACAAAATAAAGATCGCAGTAAAGCTTGGAAGTGTTCTTCAATCTGTGATGGCTGATCTTGCTTCTGCAATGTCAATGGCCTGATGAATCTGAAGATTTGACAGATCTGAACTCTCCTGTTTGTAAAACTCTTCAAATCTCACGAAGATCAGTCTCAATCTATGTGTCTCTCTTTAAATTCAAAGCACTAATCTCTTTAAATAACAACCCGCAACAAACTAAGAGATTTTAGGAACTGAAAACCTAAAAATCCTTTTCTCTGATATGCTTCTTTCAACAGCTATGCCTGGATAGCTATTTGATTTGTTTATGGACGTTTCCCCACATAACTGCATAAAATCAACAAACAAGATCAAACATTATCCAGACAAACTAGCACCAAAATCTGATCAGCAATATGCCAACAGTTCATGAGAAAAGCTAGGCTAGGTTTTGTTTGAAACTAAACTCAGCTAATACATCCAATTTGATGAATATATCAAACACATTATCGAATAAGTATTAATAGACAATAGCAGATTCATAACAAGTTATGAATCCCAATGAAATAACATGCATACACAGATTTAATCGGATGAACTTAGCAGTGAAGAGTATTGAGTAAATCTCAAAGCTTTGAAGCTTTGTCTTCTAGTTCATCAGAATGAATCGTGATTTTTAATCCAACTCAAACCTGCATATAATTTTAATCCATCCAAAACAAGGATTGCTAAATCCTGCATAGTATTGTATGTAAAGTTTTATAACTCAGCTCATATCAAAATCTAGTCACATGTATATGTATAAGCATAGCTGCAGTGCCTCAAAGCTTTGAAGCTTTGGTTCTTAGAAATAGCCTATTTTTCTATAATTTTAATCCATCCAAAACAAGGATTGCTAAAGCCTGCATAGTATTGTAGGTACATTTGTATAACTCAGTTCATATCAAAATCAAAGTCCTGCACAAAACAGTTAGTCACATGTATATGTATAAGCATAGCTGCATTGCCTCAAATCTTTGAAGCTTTGGTTCTTAGAAATAGCCTGTTTTTCTGGATTTCATCATCAAGGGATCTAAGCTCCTTCTGCATAATTATTCATATATCAATATCAAAGAGCTTCGAATCTATAAGATTCCAAGTCGATGAACTACATAGTCTAAGAATTTTCCTGAAGTCACGCCAAACACACATTTCATGGGGTTCATTTTCAACTGGTATTTCCTGCATCGGTCAAACACTTCCTTCAAGTCCTTCAGGGGGTCCTCTTTCTGTCTTGACTTGATAACCAAATCGTCTACATAGCACTCGACCTCTTGGTGCATCATGTCATGAAACAGTGCCATCATCGCACGCTGATAAGTTGCCCCAGCATTCTTCAAACCAAAAGGCACGACTTTTTAATGAAATACTCCAACTGTGTGATGAACGCATTTTTCTTAGCATCTTCTGAGTCCATCTTAATTTAATTATAACCAATAAATCCATCCATGAATGTGAACATTTGGTGGCCAGCAGTCGAGTCGATTAACAGATCTATGTTTGGCAAAGGAAAATCATCTTTTGGGCAAAACCGATTAAGATATCTGAAATCAACACAAACTCGCAATTGTCCATTCTTCTTTACAACAGGCACTATATTATCAAGTCAATTCGGATGATGATCAGGTTCGATAAAATTCGCCTTTAACAACTTCACTATTTCTTCTTTCATTTTCACCTCGATCTCTGGTCGAAAATTCCTCGTGGTTTGTTTAATTGTTTTCGCGCCTGGGATGGCATTCAACCTGTGCATGGTGACTTCTGTATCTATCCCATGCATTTCATCGTATTTCCATGAGAAGACATCCTTCTAGTCTTTCAAGAGGGATAACAAACTTTCTTCCTCTTCTTTATTGAGGTCTGTAGACACAAACACTGGCCTTTTCTTTTCCTCTGTGGGACTTAAATGTACTTCCTTCATTCTTGTTTATGTGGTTTTGGAGACTCTTCCATGCATTATGGAGCTTCCTTCAATTTCTGAATCAGCATTTCTGTTGGAATATTCTCCACCACCTCATCTACCACGAATTTATCAGGGACATCTTCAGTAGAGCATTTTAAAGACGACCCACGCACCTTCAAATGCGATAGCGTTTCTTCCCATTGTGGTAAAATCTACCGACTTCGTTTCCGTCAGTATCGTGTTTGACTACTCTTTTCAAAGAGTAGATGATTTTCTTATGACATGCCAACTTTGGCATTTCTTCTTTCGCGGATTGTTCTTCTTTTTGAGACTCTCTCACTATCATGACTCCCACATGTGACTGATCCTTGATGTCTTTCCATTTTGGTAACAGCGTGGGATTAAAAGGAGTTGGCATCTCATAATCTTCCATTTCCGTGAACCAAAAAACTTCTGTTAGGTGAGCTTCATTAAGGTTGAAAGGATTTATCGAGGCTGGAATCTCCATGAATCTGTCCTTCCAAATGGCTTTCATCATCTAATGCACTATTGAAGGAATATCATCGAAATGATGAATCCATGCGCGCCCAATGATCATGTGATAGGTAGTATTCGCGTTTATGACGTGAAACTTGGTTGAGCAATTGATCTTTCCGATCTGAATCCCTAAAAGAATCCATCCCAATGTCATCTTTGCCTCGCTACCAAATCCAAGCAAAGGAGAAGGTCGTTTCACAATATTCTTTTCAGGAATGCCAGCCAATTCCAAAGTGCTAACTGGTATAACATTCACTGCTGCATCTCCGTCAAAAAATGCTCTCTTGAATTCCACACCATTAACACCAGCCGTCACGTACAAGGGTCTCTGATGATCCGCATATGCTATTTTACTTATCGGATCAAAGCACATTAGCGGGCCATTTGAACGCATGGCCTTGATAATCTCACAACTTGAGACAACAAAATCCTCTTTAAAGTCTTCTGCGACACTCAAAATCACCGTAGTCATTTCTAGACGACATGATTCTGAGAAGCTCAATTCATCATAGAAGGACTTGAACTTAAGTGAATCCACCATTCGCCTGGTGCGAGAATCTTCGGTATCCATGCCGTAATCCTCATATTTGCGGATTTTATCCACAACTGGCAAATCTTCTTCATCAATTTCTTCACGATCGATGATGGACACTGCAACAACCCCCTTATCCGGCTCGGGACAAGAATGGGAGGGCGATGCTTAATAGAAGCGGCAGAGATCAAAAGCAATACAATCCAAAACTCTTATTATATGATTAAACAACTGTAGATAGTCTCTTATACAAGCTGATTACTATTACACGACACTAATTTAACGTCCTTAGATAAACTAATGGTGACGTCCATTGTCTAGATGATTCTCGCGCCCCTTCTACTTACAATCCCAGCTCTTAGACCTGCGGTTGGAAGGAAAACAAGAACCGCATTTTCCAAAATCAGCAAGAAATGCTGAGTGAGGTACACCTTAGCGTGTAAAACATGAAAGATGATACAGCTTGATATTTCTCAGAGTTATATAAAACTTTTGAAGAGTATGAGTATGAAATATCAGAGTTTGCAGCATCATAAACACATAGTTGAATGACAATATTCAAAGCTTCAAACATTTTCGATTAAATCCTTCACCAGTGCCGGTTTCCAATTATAGAATCAAAGATCCAACTTCATGCACAGTAAACAGGTAGTGGTGAACAAATGACCTCCCAAGTGTTAACGATCAACAAAAGGACCTCCCAACTGTCAGCGGTCCACAAAAGGACCTCCAAATGTTAACGGTCAACAAAAGACCTGCATCTCCAACAGATGGTGTATAAACTGTCTTTGGCACAAATATAGGCCAAATTTGCCCAAAAACCAACTCCAACAAATGGTGTAAAATCTGGCCTATATTTGCACCTGGCCTATTTTTAGATTAAATATGGCCTAAACCAAAGACAATTGGACCCTGGTGTAAAAATTAGAAAATTCAGTTTAATGCTCTCATCATCCTCTGCTCTTCTCCTGCAAATCCAACGTTCGTATTTTTGGGTAAAACAACGTTAATTTCAGATAGTGTGTCAAAATAATCAACTATCAACGCGAAAAAAATATAAGAAATATAAGTTTAAATTCAATCACTTCAACAGATTAATTAATTCGTTACTTTTTGCACAAGATATTTCGTTGTTAAATATACATGTGTATAGTAACATTATTTTTTAATAATGAAAACTATGAAATAATAAAATAATGCTGGTGGCCTATAATTAGGCCATCTGCTGGAGCAGCAACTCAAAAAGTTCTGGTGTAAAATTTGGGGCAGGTACAAATTTAATCCAAAGACAGTTTTACTGTTGGAGATGGTCTTAACAGTCAACAATGGACCTCCAAATGTTAACGGTCAACAAAGGACCTCCTTGTTAGTGGTCAACAAAGGACCTCCTTGTCAGTAATAGTCAACAAAGGACCTCCTTTATTAGTGGTCAACAAAGGACCTCCTTGTTAGTGATCAACAAAGGACCTCCTTGTCAGTAATGGTCAACAGATGACCTCCTTGACAGTAATGGTCAACAAAGGGCCTCCTTGTTAATAACAAATTCCGGTATGTGCAATCCACTTTACGATCTTAACATGTCAAGGCAATCTTTCTGAAACTCAATCAAGTTCATGTAAAAGCATGTGATTCACAGAACACACTTTGAGGCAAGATATAAATCATGCTATGATACGAGATAAGACAGGCATACAAGGCCAAGCATATAACTCACAAATATTTCTTGAGACAGATCAAAAATATCAGAATTCGACACGAAGGAAGCTAGGCTTGCTAGGATAAGCATGTATACTCACAAATATATCTTGAGACAACTCACAAACATCACGAATTGAAACGAAAGGAGCTAGGATAGCTAGGCTAAGCATGCGAACTCACAAATATATCTTGAGACAGAACATACAAGTCACATATTGACACGAAAGGAGCTAGGCTAGCTAGGCTAAGCATGTAGACTAACCTGAAGTAGACTCAGCAGCTAGTATGTACGATGGTTGACGAAGCCTATTTCCACAAATCCGTCGCCTACAGTTTACAAATATCTAATCACAACGGTGTTATTTCTGAATATGCAAATGCATTAGCCCTATACCAACGTTCAACTAGGTCGAGTACTAACTACAACTCTTACTATTCCCTTACTAAGCGTATTTAAGTCATATACTTATATATATACATGTGAATAAAGAAATATTCTTGAAATAACTTGAATAATCAAAACAACTCTCTTTACGAGATGGATATCTAAAATTATTTAATATCACAACTACTAGGAATAAAAAGAACAATAATACTTAAAGAGTTATTTTAGCCTTAAATAAATATTTATATTTATTGATAAAATATTAGTGTATAATTATTGAAATTAAATGCTAATTTAAATAAAGATAATGTGCCAAATAGTATCTTTCAAATAAACAGATATACTACTTTTCAAGAAGAATATTATAATAAATTCGTTCAGTTATTTATTTGTTTGAATCAATCTTTAGTAGACAAATATCATAAATACCTAATAATATGTATATACATGTATATATATACACGCAAATACTCTCACTAGTGTATCTTCTAATAGAAACACTTCATTATAACAAGTTACTACAACATATATAATTTTCTACGAAGTATTCATGATATTTATGTAGTTGAAATATAAAATTAGTCAATATTAGCTTAATAGTTAAAACTAATTAGATAATTGTAATAACAGAATATGTAAACTACAACTAGCCCCCAAACAGTCTCCTAACACACACACATGACCCCCCAGTTTTCCAAAAACTACTTTATCAAAATGCACTTAGCTCCCCCAAACATGAATATTCAAGTTCATCAATCAAAACACGAATTGAAGCATGCAATGCTTGATTTTTGCTATGTAATTCAACTCAGGGCAAAGAGTAGGCGTACGGATACCAAAAATCGCAAGAAATCGTCAAGAAACGGTCCGGGTCGAATGGCCGAACGACGACGTCGTAGGTGGAGCTCGACCGGTCTGTTTCCGGTGACTCTTGGCTCCGTTTGAAGCCCTCGCTAGCTTAGTCGGCCCCTTAGGAGTCTGTTGGGGCTTGTTCGAGCGATGGGTTGCTCAGTTTCGAGCTTGGTGGAGTTTGGTCGGCGATCTCGCCGGTTTTAATGGAGGTTCGCCGGAATTTTCTCCGGCTTCTATTACTGCTGCTATGTCTTTCTCTCCTACTCTGCTCTGATTTCGAAGGGGAGGGGGGGGGGGTGAGAGAGAGAACGAAGCATAGAAGAGAAAGGATTGAGGTGGTGGTGCTTCGGGTGGCTTCAATGGTTCTTGTCGGGGATTGCGGCGGCGGCGGTGGTGGCTTCTAGCCTCTGCTACTGTTGCTGTTCGTTAGCTCTGTTCTGTGGCAGAGAGACAAAAGAGGGATAGAAACAGAGGAGTTGAGAAGAAGATGGTGGGTTGTGGGTTTCCTCGACCCTGTTTCCCCACGGCGGCAGCGGTGGTGGTGGCTCCTCGCCGCTGCTCCTACTGCTGTTTGTTGCCTCTGTCTAGCAGAGAGAAATATATAGAGAGGGAGAGCAGATGAGAGGCAGAGAGGTGGTCAGGTGGTGGCCACGGTGGTGGGTTTACTCACCGTACGTGTTTGCTGGTGGTGTGTTGAAGAAGGTGAAGATGATGATGATGGTGAGGGTGGCGATGATCTGATGATGATGAGGATGAGTGTTTATATAGGAGACAAGAGAATAATTGGTGAAAGTGATGGGTGTTGTGGCGTTGATAAAAATCAGCCGAAGGAGAAGAGAAAATGTAGAGGATGATGTGAGAAAAATTAAGGTGTGGTTGGCACACCAAGTATTGGGGTGATTGGGTGTGTTTTACATACTAACTTCGCGGTGGTCGTACACGCGTTAACAATGCTAAAAATAAACTAACTCTCGCGTATTTATCCCCAAATAAAAACTTAATATTTTTCTAAAATCCTACGATAATTTCTTGTCTATAAAATGCTAAAATTTGACGAACTTTATTTTTTTTGTCCACAATTAAATTTATTTATCTTTTAAATTACTATTTTGCCTTTGTAAATTATACGGGGTATTACAGACACAACTCCCACTTCTTCCCCTTTAGGCTCTTGTTCTGAATGAGCGGGTAAAGGGTTACTACGAACATCCTTCAATGGCTCTTCTATGATCATTCCTCCCTCTTTCAATTTCCTGGCCACTAGCCATTTCATTATTCTGCATTCCACTATTGGATGCGAGACTTCGCCGTGGCACTCACACCACTTTGGATCTCTTAATTGCTCTTCTGTAGGATTCTTCTCGAGTGCAGGTAGCACTCCATCTTTCCTCCATCGTTTTCAAAGCTTTGTAACTTCTCCAATGGAACATGGCAATAGGGGTTCTTCCTTTGGTGGGCCTCGTTGCGGCTTTTGTGATGAAATCACGTTTACTTCAACTTCTCTCCCTCTTTCGTAGCTAAATCTTCCGATCTTGAAATTCGAACTTCCTGATCCTCTATCATTTGAGAATCTCTTCTTCTGTTTCTCCAAAATAGGCTCTATGTTCTTGGTACAGTCAATTAACTTGGGAAACGTAGGAATTTGAAGATTAATTAACATATCTTTATATTCATTGCACATTCCTTGGAGACATATCTCTACCAGACGGCTTTCGACAACTTCATCCACGCATTCTAAAGACTTTGTTCTAAAATTTTAATAAAAACGACCCCTTCTTCGTCATGTTTCTGATGCATGCGCGACATATGGATCGTCGTTACTTTTTCTTCAACTTGAAATAATTTGGTGTAGAACTCTTCACCATATCTTCCCACATACGGATAGAACCTGCCACCAATGTCCTGTACAATTTATACGCGACATGCCCCAAATATTTAGGAAATTCACGCATCAACAGCTTCTGGTTAATTCCGTGCAGGCCCATCATGTCCACAAACTGCATAACATGTTCCTGCACGTTGCCATTAAACTCGTTGAACTTCTCCAATTTTGGCGCCTTGTCACCCACTGGATCGCGCATGAGATATATCTCACGTGGGATTGGAGGTGCGCATTCCACCTATGTATGACTGCATCTACAAGACACTGATTAGCCAGAAAACTATCCAAACGTTGCTCCAAGGCTGTCATGTTCGTCAAAGTTCTTCCATCTGCAACAAGCGTGGGTGCAGCAGGGAACACTTAGTCATATGGCATAGCGGGATTGTATGGAGTAGTGTTGGCGCAATTGGTTGAGGCGCCGGGCCAAAAGGAAGAGGAGGTTGGGCGGTAGACAGAGGATGTGATGACATAGTTGTTAATTGTGTGGTAAGTGACATATGCACCTCCACATCTTACTATTAACTTTCATTGGTAATTCCTATGTTCATCGTCTACAAGTGCGTGTTTTGGCAATAAAGAAGAGATACGTAGAAAAGATGCAGACCCAGAACATGGAATCAACAACGGGAAATACGTAAAGAGGCTCAGATATGTACTCATGAAAACCAGATAAGATATCGATAATCATAAGCTGCAAAAGGATTTAGCCTTTACATGCGTATTACACTCTATCGGCTACAACGAGTGAATTCGATATATAGATCCAAATAGGGGCAGATCCAGGATTGTGCTTGTGTGGGGGCTAAAATTAAAATGATGTAAGCATAGATGAACTAGTGGGGGCTAAAGTGTACAGTATAAATTAATAAATAATCTATAATAGTTGTGAGGGCTAACTCATAATTTATTAGAAAATTAAGGGTAAAATAGCAACATTTAAAAATTTGAGTGGGCGCTAAAATTAAAATGATGTAAGCATAGATGAACAAGTGGGGGCTAAGGTGTAAAGTATAAAAATAATAATGACTAAACTGTAATTGTTGTTGGGGCTAACTCATAATTTATAAGAAAATTAAGGTTAAAATAGCAAAATTTAAAAATTGAGTGGGCCTACAATTCAAATGATGTAAGAATAGATGAACTGGTGGGAGCTAAAGTGTAGGATTTAAAAATAATAATGACTAATATGTGATAGTTTTAGGGGCTAACTCATAATTTATAAGAAAATTAAGGGTGACATAGCCAAATTTAAATTGAAGTGAGGGCTATAGCCCCCACCATTCCCATGTTGCTCCGCCTCTGGATCCAAATCATCAAGGACTCTTCAGTGAGCATGAAGAGGCTCCGATCTGTTCTTATTTAAACCAGATAAGAGATGACCACAACAGCCTGAAAAAATAATTTTGCCTCGCCTTGCATATTACACTCTAACAGTTTCAAGGAGTGAATTTGATAGATCCATATCATCACGGCCTCTCAGTGAACGCTAACAGAGAGCATGAAAATCTCGAATAAGTACTCAACTACGTAATGTGAACATGGCACACCTCAAATTAAACATATTGCAGAGATAATATTTCCACACGTAATCAATGAGGTGGTTCATCAAACTATACCTAGTAAGCTTCACTAATCTCGAAACCATGAAACAGTAATTAATTTTAAACCACATATTTAAACCAGCATTTATTATCATCCACTAACCCCAACCTCTCCATCTTATAACTATACATCTTTTCCTAACCCCACATCTATTGCATCACAATATTTTCATTTTGACATGTCACAACAAAATATTATCACAGGTCACAACTAATGCATCCACAGAATAAACTAAAAGCTATAGAGTGCTCTTGCCTAATAAGACAATGTTTTCCTCCAAAAGGGAATTTCAAAATCGAGAAGAGACTGACTGGATTTGAAGGGAACAGAGGGGGGAATCAAAATATGCTTTCTGCAGGTTACCACAAAAGCACCCAAAAAAATTAGAGGAAAAAACCTCTCTCTAAGTTTTCTGCTCTGTTTGATTTTTCGTGCCCAACGGTGGGATTATGGTGGTTTGTTGATCGGGTTTCTCCGAACGGCTGCTTTGGGGAAGAATATGGATATTGATTCTGATGGCACCCTTTCGGGGACCATCGGAACTAATACTGATCTTGATCTAGCTTTGAAGAAGGGACAAATGATGCCTCCGGGTTTATTAGAGAACCCTGTTGAAAATCAATTGAATTTGCCTCAATTGAGAAATCATACCTACGGATCTTCATCTAACACCTCTGAAATATCGAAGGAGCATCTACCCACATCGTATGTCCGTGCTCTAGTTGGTCTTACAACTAGGGAAAAATACTTTGACAGTGATGTGGAAGATAGCTCCTCAGATTGAGGAGGATGAGGAAGATGATAATCTCATGGTGATTAAAGACAATCCCAATCCTCCTAACCCTACTTTTGTGAAGATTTCATTCAAAAAATCTTTACTGGAGAAAACTCGAACTCCATGGAAGAATCATCTCATCATACGGCCACTTGGAAGAGCTATTGGTAGTCATTTTTTGATTCCCAACTGAAAGATCTCTGGAACCCTATGGGTAGAATTACTAACATCAAACAAGGAAACGTATTCTATCTCTTTCAATTCGAATGTAGAACAAACTACCACAAAGTCCTCACCGGGGGTCCGTGGATTGTTTATGACCAATATATCTTGGTGCAAAAATGGCAACCAAACTTCAAAAGTTCAGAGGTTACCGAAGCGCTGCTACCTGAATTAGAATTACAGAACATCCAGTTGAATACTTTAACGAAAAAAAGTCTGTTCAAAATCGCCTGGAAACTGGGAAGACCACTCAAACTTGATATTTCTACATCAAATGTTTCAGTTGGAAAATATGCAAGAATATATGTTGAAATCGATCTGAATAAGCCGCTGATTGTGGATCTTGAACTTGAAGATCACTTCTATCCACTTGAATATGAATACCTACATCAATTATGCTTTTCTTGTGGCAGAGTTGGACATTCAATACAAAAATGTAAAGAAAAACGGGGAGACAGAGAAAAGCAACCGGAAAAGACTTCCATGGTGGAGAAGACTGAAACACCGGAGACGGAGAAGAAGACCGAGAACAATACGGAAAGCAATTTCTCAAACAAGGAGCAAACTAGGGGCCCAAGAGGACCTGATCCATGGAATCTAGCAACCAGCAGAAAATGAAAATAAACCAACATACAAAGCCCAAAGCCCAAGACTACGAACAGGTACGGGCCCATATCTAACGCTTATTTTGAAACTCAGGACTATAAAATCAGCCCGCTTCAAATGGGGCTAACCCAAACCAACACCAACTTAAGGATCCAAATGCTATTGGTGACCCAAGGAAAAATCAACCATCGACCCTGAATACGGGCTATCAAGGCAAGGGTGCTATAAATGACCAACCGTTATTCGGTTTATTGAGTAATTTTCCTAAGAAAAACGGAGGAAAGAAGCATAGTAACGCAGCTACAGACAAAAGAAACACATTTGTTAATCCAACGACCCATATGGAGAGCAAAGAAACACACCATCCAACGACTGAAGTAAATAAGGACGCGGATCACGATCAGACGACCATTATGGATCTTGGGACTCATGAATGACACGATTTCTTACGTGTATACGCAAGTGCACGGTCAAGTAGTATATGGAGTATTTCACGACTCCGAGTATAGAACCCAAGGGAATTTACGATTATTAATTGACTAGAAAGTGGTTATAGGAGATCTAAGTGGCCGGTAAAAATTTGTTTGAATTTGTAACGTTGTCGCCCACAAACAAGCGACGTAAATTAAATAACAAGTACTAATTATTTTTGTAGGGTTTTCAATTTTTAAACGAAAATAACTTGAGATTGACTACGATTAATGAGAAAGAACTAGGTAATTGATGTCCCTAGGGTTGTTAACGATTTCCGGAATTATGCATGAAACACTCTACTCACGTTCTAGTTATATCGGGTAATACCCATCACGATCTTCTCTCGATCTCACGTGAATTTGTGTAAATAATAGATTTCGGGTCCTATCGGTCCACCTCCGTCTACTACTACAATCTAATTAATTTGTTAGGCTTCGTTCACCGGGTCCTATCGGTCCACCGAATTCACTAAGTTCTAACACAATCAATCGAAACTACCCTCACACGATTAATCAAGTTTCTATCTCCTCTCAGTCTCAAGAAACTACAAGATTATCTACCTATTCTTTAACACGTCTCAAAGAATTCACTTTCGTGAAATTCTATCAACAAGTAGCATTCTACGGGTGATCAAGCCAAGAACACTAAGAATTGAGTACAAGAATAGATAAGCTAACGAGAACGTTCATAGAATTAAGCAAAAGCATGCATCAAGTCCAAAATCCGGAAAATCATCCAACAAACCCTAGTTTCTCATCAATCACCTAGCTTTAAGAAGTTTAGCTAGACAT
Source organism: Linanthus parryae (assembly GCA_023055425.1). Lineage (NCBI taxonomy): Eukaryota > Viridiplantae > Streptophyta > Magnoliopsida > Ericales > Polemoniaceae > Linanthus > Linanthus parryae. Next base: position 164,019,312 of record JALGPY010000002.1, on the reverse strand, counting down.
AATAGTGTTCAACATATCCAAAATCATAGAGTTCATGAAGAAAAGATGAAGAAACGAAGATCAAACGCTAAAATCTTCAATGTAATTGATGATCCTTGCTCCAAGCTTGTTCTCCCTTCTTCCCTAGCTCCAAAATCTTCAAAGATGCGTGAATATATGTCTCTTAGGTCGTTCTACCCGTTCTCTACCAGCTGGGCACGTTTTTTAATGAAAATATGCCGAAATTGCACTTCAGCCCCTCTACTTTGTAATTCCCGGGCAGAATTCTTTGCTGATTTTGCGCGGGCTGTTTCTCCCTCATACGGACTCGTCTTCGGGCCTACCATATACCGTTGGAAAGCTACGGATGTCTACTTTCCAATTCCGCAAGCCTTGCTTCAAAATTCCTTGTAGATTTTCCTGGGCATCGAAAAGAGTCCAGGCTGGTCCTGTGTGACTTTTCCAACTTTTCTTCGTTTTAGCGTCTTCTTTTCTCCTCTTCATTCCCGAGCATATCCTTGAGCTAGCTTGTGTTCCGAAGTTCGTTTCCGCCCCAAAATCATCGCTCCAAGCTCCCGGTTCCTGAAATACACAACACGGAAACATACCGGAAGATCACATGCGATAAACAATGTATAAATCATACGAAAAACGCCCGGATTATGAAATAAAGCTCAATAACTCAAGTATGCTCAATACAACCCGGATTTGGTCAATTTCTCACATAAAGACATCAAAACGCTCGCAAAAAGGTCATGGATCATAAACAATATAACTCCTAATGTGGAGTTATCAAACACCCCCACACTAACCTATTGCGCGTCCCGAGCAATCCAATCAAAGTACAACCAAAATCCGACCACAATCCATCCAAAAACATCCTCCAATGAAACTCAACCCCACAAGTGATACGAGTCGAGAATTGCGTACTTACTAGAAACACCGTTGCATACAAATCCTAACTAGCCAACTCAATAACGAAACAAGACTCGACAATGCAACAATATGATGCAAATGCAAACTACGACTCAATCCTACACAAACATATATATACAAAACACACTTTTTATCTTTTTGGTTGAGATCAGGCAGTCTCCATTGGCTTAAGTCAATTATCATGAAGTGATGAGAATCCTAGGAACAAAGCATGAGTTGAAACTAAACTCGACATCACGACTCTCCCCTAGCTAGTATAGAAAGCCTAACTTTACCAAGTACAAGAGTACGCTACCTCTCCGCATGTGCCACGAAATAAGAGACTACGCTAGGCAAAGCCACATCCAAGGTCCGAGCTCCTAATCCGCTAACGGTTTTCACATGATGAGGCTTAGGGACATAGAGATAATCTCGTCGAAATCAAGTCCTAAGCGTCACATTCTCACATCAAAACCCACATCTCACACACCCTCACCACGATGATAGGAACCAAAACCCAAAGCTCACCACCTCCGGCCCTCAATTCCCTCAAACCCCGATACACTAGTGATCGCCTTGGCCATCGTCGTTTGTCGTGCATGAAACATGAACCGTCGTCGTCAAAGTAGCTCCACCACTCGTTCCAATTCAATTCCACTCAAACTTTATTTAATCTCTCCTTTTTCTTTTTCTCTCATTTTTTTTTGTTTTTTTTTCTTTCTCTTTCTTTCTCCTTTTTTTTCTCAAAATACCATCACAATGCACAAATAATATCCGAGTGGTCTTCAAATAACAATCACATATGCTAGGAGAAGGAAACACATAAGTCGATGAATGAATATCACATAAAATATCATCTCCTCCTAACTCAATCAAAGGCCATGTCAAATCCAAGCCGCAAAATCAATGAAGTAAATGTGTGGGAGTGGAGTCGTCGCAAGCTCACTCTCAATGTCTGAAGTCAAAAGTCGACACCCCCACACTCGAACGTAACCATATCCCCTCTCAAGTAGTCCCGAAGATGAATGTATCTCGTGCCTAATCCAACCGATCCTCCTATACCAAAGTAATCACAACCGGTACCTAGCACGATCCACCAATTAAGTTCACCCAACCCAATTCCGTGCGTATTAGATTCACGCACTCACGGCCCTCCACAACTGTGTCCATGATGTAGTGGCATGGAACACCACCACACCGAAGTGCGCAAGCCTACTCACTCGCCCTCGCATCCCCTCGTAGATAGTCAATGTAGTGCAAGCAAGATGTAGAACTCAACGAAATGTATAATCACTCCCTCATCGAACCCCCTCAACTACACAACCCCCTCAACTACACAACCCCCTCGTGACGCACTAAAGTGGTGATTCTAATCAATTTGTGATGAAGGCCAAGAATCGTCACCCTATGTCCGAAGGCTAGCAAGAATCAAGGTTCAAATTGGGGCGTCTAATGGTCCTACAAGGTGAGTTCTAAAAGCAGTGAGTGCTCTAATACACGTCCTCGCACAGCTGTTCCGTGTGCCACTACGAGGCGGGTTGGCGACTACCTAAGACGTACACATGGATGTTCGGCTTGTTTAGCTCACACCTAGCTCAGCTCTTGTAAGAAAATAGGCACACACTTTGAGTTTGAAAATCACGTAAGTGTTAGAAATAGGTAGGCACTTCCGTAAAGAAAGTCTCTCTATACCTACTAGGGGGGACTCACGTCGTCACTCTCGATCGCAAATCATGCTCTACGACTAAAATCCTCACACTTCGCAATTTATCAAACTTTAGCCTCTTTCGATTGCCCTTTTCTCAAAATTTTCTCTTTTTTAATTTTTTTTTTCAATTTTTTTTTTTATTTTTATATATAAATCCTAACTCTAAATGCAAGGCCAAACACGAAAGAAGACTCGAAACTGACTTGATTCAGGTAGGTGGACTCAATTAAGTAAACGTGCAACTAAGATTAAACAACAAACACATATATAGAGAGCTAATAACATCACAATACGCCACTATAACTAAACACGACATGGACCACAAATATGACACAATACGAACTAACAATCTATATGTGACAGGTTAATGCGGACACGGACGGACTGGCTAGTTAAGACTAAAAATCCCCCCACACTAGACTGCTTCGTTGTCCTCAACGAATTCGGAGATCAATCAAGAGGACTCGGCAATTCTAATGCGAGGGGCGGTGAATCTACTCGGTAAAGGTCTCTTTAACTCTTCCCTGTCCGGAGATAGCGGGACCTCGTATGTGAAATCGCCACTATCTCCACCTATGACCATCTCGTGCTCACTATCCCCCTCATCGTCAGGTGCATAATCAAGGTCACCACTAGTTAAACGCAATCTCTTACTCATTGTTCACAATTTCCTGAAACGTTTCACAAATACACAAATAAGTACACGTGACAATTCACACCTACACACTAAACAACAGCTCCAAATTGACAAGTGGTACAAGGGATATGAATCAATTTTTCAAATAAAGCGCAACCTACTTGTTCCTAGATGCCAAATTGAAACTGAGAGAGAATAAGAATTGACCTCTGACGGTTGCCTGTCCCACAAAAATTTCGACAAGAAGGGCCGAAACCGTCGAAAAGTTTTCCGAAAAAATTGGAATTGCTTGCGTCAATAAACTCCCCGCAGTGTGTGCGTCCTTCTTCCTTCTTCCGTGAAAGCGGAATTGCAACCTTTCTTCACAATTTTGAACTTTTCTTCGAAGAACCCTAGGTGGGTTCGTCTTCAATTCGTGCGATTTCAGCCCCAATCACCAATTATACCAGCAATTAACGATTACGGTGTTGATGTCGCCTGGTTTGCGAGCAAAACCCACCAATTAGCTCACAATTTCACTGACTTTGGAGATTAGGGACGAAGGCAGAAGGATCGGCGGCTGGGAGGTGCTCTGCCTCGTGACAGCGCTGTGAGCCACCGCGACCTGACGCCGGAATCGTGATGGCGCCGTGATTGCGAAGAGAACCCTCCCCGATAGGCCGGATTTTGGCTGCAGTCGGAGGTTATGGCCTACGCCGATGGTAGGCGGCTCTTCGGCGTGATACTCCAACCCAACACGCCGCAATCGCCCTGTCGGAGCGTTGTTGCTCTGAAACGTGAGAGAGAGATCTGTCAATCGGCCTGATTCCTCTGGGTTTGATGATAGCAAGAGTCAAGAGTCTATGGCTCTGTCTGTTGATGTTCGTCGTCTGAAGGGGAAGAAGCTTCCTCACGACTTGTCTTCAAACTTTTCCCAAAATAGCAAATATACCCCCGGATAATTAATAAAATTTCGCCCGCGCCCATCATGGTCGTACGACCACTAGTACTGGTCCTGCGACCAGCAGAAGCATGGTTTTGCTTGTTCTCCACATTTTGACTAAGTAAAAAGTGGTCCTACGACCAGTTGGCTGATCATACGACCAGTCTGGGGCTGGAACTGCTGCTCTCTCTCTTTTTTTTTTTTTTTTTTTTTTTGATCCATTTCCTTTACTTGATCTTCGAGGATCCTTAGCTTGAATTCCGTGTTCCTCTTTTTGTTCTTGAGCCAATTTTTCATGACACGCTTCCCACGTCCTCGGAAATATCGTCGTGATCACATCTTTTCTCGTTCAATTTCCGCCTTTCTTTTACGTCCGAACTCCGATGCGCGCATTTCCATGCGAGTCTACGCACATCAAGAAGGGGAGTCCGAATCTTGTAATAACCTGTAAACCTGCGGAGACTCAATTCAAATGTCAAATTCTCGCTCTCTCACCCCTCAGATAACAAAACGGAATTTAAAAACGCACACAACAGTATTTAAAACACACTCTCTACACTAATGCATAAAATACGTTGGGTTGCCTCCCAACAAGCGCTTTGTAATTTACGGTCGACGGCCCGACCCAGTTACCTCATGAAGCTCAAAAAGGTGGTTTGGCAGGTCGTTCTGCATCCAATTTTTGGCGTTGGATGTTCATAACTACCTCATGCGCCTGCACACTCGATTCTTTACCCTTAGGATCTGGCGGATCTCCTTGTGTCAGCTCTGAAATTCCACGCACAACTTTCACAGGAAATGGCAAGTCTGGCTTCACCTCATAAGTGTATTGAGGAGTCGGTTTGAAAACCTGAAAGGTCTCCACAGTATCGTTGACCCTCATGATCAACTCTCCATTCTACACATCAATTAAAGTACGACCAGTAGCCAGAAAGGGCCTACCAAGAATGATCGGAACGTCACCAACTGGCATGTCAAGGATCACAAAATCAGATAGCATGATCAAACTACCAACCCTCACAAGTAAGTCTTCTACCACCCCAATGGCCTTCTTGGACGACTTATCTGCGAACTGCAGATTGATCCAGGTTTTACTAGGCTCCCCCACACCTAGCTTTTTAAATACTGAAAGCGGCATCAGGTTGACACTCGCCCCCAAATCACATAGAGCCCTGCCTGTATATGCCCCACCAAGTGTAGCCTCAATCACAAAACTACCTGGATCTTTCTTCTTCTTGGGTAGCCCATGCAAGACACATGAACTCACCTGCTCATTCAGTTTCACTGTCTGAAAGTTATCCATAGCTTTTCTCCCATAGATTGCATCCTTGATAAACCGTGCATACTTAGGCATTTTCTGCAGTGCCTCAATCAACGGAATGTTTATGTGTAGTTTGGAGAAAATATTGAGAAATCTCATGTACTCCTCAGAGTCATCCTTCTTCTTTCTAGTTTTCAATGGAAAAGGTACATCTTTAGAAGAAGAGGGTGGTGGTAATACCTCATTGGAATTTTCCTCATCATGTGGAGTCATGCCCTTTGATTGGGGGACCATGACAGGTGTCTTCTCAGAATCGAAGACCTCATGCTCCTTAGCTTTTGACGCTTCAGCTCTGGCATGGCTCGGGTATGGTGGATCAGTCAACGAGACCCCACTGCGAGTGGTAATGGAATTTACCTGACGCACATTCTCTGTGTCAGACGGTAGAGAACCAGGTGCTCTAGCAGATAAATGCGTTGCAATTTGCCCAACTTGAACCTCTAGTGCACGAAGAGAAGTCTTCGTAGCCTGCAAATCAGAAGACATTGCATTGACCGTCGTGGTCATATCGTTCATGTTGTTACTCAGCTGTGTCAACGCCTTAGTGAGTACACAAATCTCTGGGTTTGGCGCTACAACAGCCGGTGGTGGAGCCTGCGACACTGGTGCTTGTGGCATGTGCTGAAACCCAGGTGCGTATATAGCTCCAGACTGATCCCCATACCTGAAACCTGGATGATCTCTTGTGCCTGGTCTGTAGTTCCCTTGGTTCCAATTCTGCCGCTGTCCTTGTGCCCCCACAAAGTTCACATCTTCACTTGCAATCTGGGCCAAGGCTGAATCAAATTCCTGCTCCTCTACTCTTGCAACTGATTTCTTATCCCGATACACATGCTTGGCCAAGTCTGACACCATCTTGCTGATCCCATCCTTCCACTCATTATCTTTCGCTTCAGGCAATGCCGAAAGTCTTCTAGAATCATAAAACTGCGTATCCTGCTTGGCTAGCTGTTTCATAAGTGCATATGCTCCTTCCTTGTCAACAGAGTACAGAAAATTACCTCCAGCTTCTCTGTTAACCAGCTCCTGGTTATGGCGTTCTAAGCCATGGTAGAAGACCTGCAAAATTTTGTAGTCCCTAAAATCGTGATTTGGGCACTTCCTGATCAAATGCATAAATCTATCCCACGCCTCTACCACGGTCTCATGGGCCTGCTGCTGAAAGCCAAGGATATCACCTTGTAACTGAATCACCCGCTGAACTGGGTAAAACTTTGCCATGAATTCATCCACACATTGAGCCCATGTAGTGATTGAATCCGGAGCTCTCGACTCAAGCCACTTCTCAGCTGCACCTTTCAAACAATAGGGAAATAGAATAAGTTTCAATGCCTCTGGAGTCACGTTCTTATACTTCACAGTCTTGATATAAGCATTGAACTTCCCAATGAAATCGTTGGGATCCTCATCCTTGTTCCCATAAAACTGGAACTGATTGGTGACTGTCTGGATCGTAGCTGGCTTGAGATCAAAATGCTCAGCTTGTATGTCTGGCACTACAATTGCCGGATTGTGTCCATACGTGGACGTTTGGAATTTCTCAACAATAGCCTGCCCAGACTTGTTGTACGGTGTCTGGGCGTTGCGATCATTCAACAGTTTCGCCAACTCTTCCATTTTCTCATTGAGCTGCGCGTTGGTCAATTGATCACCCATAGTGCTCTGTTTCTGTCTTCTCCTCTGATCTCTGAATAACTGCTCTGGGTCTTCAAGTGGGGGCACAAGTTCCCTTGGGATCCTGGGCATACACTGATGACCTGAAAAGAAGACTCAAATACAAGTGAGAAAACAAGTAGCTAATTAAACAAAAAGTAAAAGAAATATCCTAAATCAATTTCTACTAAACTAATAAACCGTTAAATTCCCCGGCAACGGCGCCAAAAACTTGACACGATTTCTTACGTGTATACGCAAGTGCACGGTCAAGTAGTATATGGAGTATTTCACGACTCCGAGTATCGAACCCAAGGGAATTTACGATTATTAATTGACTAGAAAGTGGTTATAGGAGATCTAAGTGGCCGGTAAAAAGTTGTTTGAATTTGTAACGTTGTCGCCCACAAACAAGCGACGTAAATTAAATAACAAGTACTAATTATTTTTGTAGGGTTAAACGAAAATAACTTGAGATTGACTACGATTAATGAGAAAGAACTAGGTAATTGATGCCCCTAGGGTTGTTAACGATTTCCGAAATTATGCATGAAACACTCTACTCACGTTCTAGTTATACCGGGTAATACCCATCACGATCTTCTCTCGATCTCACGTGAATTTGTGTAAATAATAGATTTCGGGTCCTCTCGGTCCACCTCCGTCTACTACTACAATCTAATTAATTTGTTAGGCTTCGTTCACCGGGTCCTATCGGTCCACCGAATTCACTAAGTTCTAATACAATCAATCGAAACTACCCTCACACGATTAATCAAGTTTCTATCTCCTCTCAGTCTCAAGAAACTACAAGATTATCTACCTATTCTTTAACACGTCTCAAAGAATTCAATTTCGTGCAATTCTATCAACAAGTAGCATTCTACGGGTGATCAAGCCAAGAACACTAAGAATTGAGTACAAGAATAGATAAGCTAACGAGAACGTTCATAGAATTAAGCAAAAGCATGCATCAAGTCCAAAATCCGGAAAATCATCCAAAAAACCCTAGTTTCTCATCAATCACCTAGCTTTAAGAAGTTTAGCTAGACATAATAGTGTTCAACATATCCAAAATCATAGAGTTCATGAAGAAAAGATGAAGAAACGAAGATCAAACGCTAAAATCTTCATTGTAATTGATGATCCTTGCTCCAAGCTTGTTCTCCCTTCTTCCCTAGCTCCAAAATCTTCAAAGATGCGTGAATATATGTCTCTTAGGTCGTTCTACCCGTTCTCTACCAGCTGGGCACGTTTTTTAATGAAAATATGCCGAAATTGCACTTCAGCCCCTCTACTTTGTAATTCCCGGGCAGAATTCTTTGCTGATTTTGCGCGGGCTGTTTCTCCCTCATACGGACTCGTCTTCGGGCCTACCATATACCGTTGGAAAGCTACAGATGTCTACTTTCCAATTCCGCAAGCCTTGCTTCAAAATTCATTGTAGATTTTCCTGGGCATCGAAAAGAGTGCAGGCTGGTCCTGTGTGACTTTTCCAACTTTTCTTCGTTTTAGCGTCTTCTTTTCTCCTCTTCATTCCCGAGCATATCCTTGAGCTAGCTTGTGTTCCGAAGTTCGTTTCCGCCCCAAAATCATCGCTCCAAGCTCCCGGTTCCTGAAATACACAACACGGAAACATACCGGAAGATCACATGCGATAAACAATGTATAAATCATACGAAAACCGCCCGGATTATGAAATAAAGCTCAATAACTCAAGTATGCTCAATACAACCCGGATTTGGTCAATTTCTCACATAAAGACATCAAAACGCTCGCAAAAAGGTCATGGATCATAAACAATATAACTCCTAATGTGGAGTTATCAATGAACGCATTACTACCAATGCCGTTCCAATCTCTCTTGAAACAAGCACTGATGTGATGAATCAACAAGAAGAAGTGAATCCCATCTCAACAAATCGAATCGGAGATGAACATTGAAGGTTCCTTGAACCAAGGTACATGTATCAACCCCTTCATCAATGAGCCTTCTTCCTCTCTGATCTGCCCTCCCAAACCCCCAGACCCAAATTTTTTTCGAAAGAAAGAAACATCTCAAAAGCCATAGCAACAAAAATGGAGAACTCCCCCTTAGTCCCAACGAAGATGAAGCTGGAGCAAGGGACAATCAACTTTTTGACGAACATCGAAGACAGGGATCCGACACTGGTAACAATTTCGTGGCCAATCGAATAATGGGAGATAAGAGTGTCGAACATGGATTCAATAGACACAGATCAGCATTTCCTGGTAGTGGAAGACCTGCTCGTGGAAGTGATGTCCGTGAGGACAATATCCCAGATCAAGTAACGCCTGATGGTGCTGTATAAATCAGGTTCGGGCCCTATTGTTAATCGCGCTCTGATGATTCTGCCTTCCAAGTTTTTGTTTTGGAACTGCTGAGGGGCGGGTAACAAAGTATTCAAGAGAAATTTCAATAAATTAAAGGCCAATCACTAGTTTGAATTGGCGGTTCTTCTTGAAACCAAAGTAAAACTTTCTCAAATGGGAAATTTCTTTATTAAGCTGGGTTATAACAAAGCTGAGTTCGTTGATCCTGAAGGAAGATCTGGCGGCATTTGGGTTATCTGGAATGAGAACAGCCTTGATGTGAATCTAATTGACAAGAATTACCAATGTATCCATGTTTCGCTGAAGAAGGAAAATTTTGAGAGTATCACTATGTTTGCGGTGTATGGCAGCCCAGTTGAAAATAACAGGAGAGATCTCTGGAACGATCTTAAAACTAAAGTGGGCGAGATTGTTGAACCCTGGATATTGGCGGGGGATTCAACTACTATACGGGAGGTTCTGAAAGAAGGAGTTTCACGCAGATTTCTAATCCGGCGAAAAACCAACTCTTTGCCGACAACATTAACCAGTGTAATTTCACTGACTTGGGATGTTCGGGACCAAAGATGACCTGGGACAACGGGCGTCAGGGACTTGCAAACATATAGGAGCGCCTAGATCGGGAACTTTGCAACATGGAGTGGAAGGTGAAGTACCCAAACTCTCTTGTCATCAGCCTCCCACAGGTATGACCCCTCTTACTAAGTGTAAACCTTTTAGATTAGAGAACTTCTGGTTTGAACACCCCGATTTTGATGAGTTTGTCACTAATAGTTGGCTCCATGATAATCCCCTGAATATGTCGCTTGATAATCTGAAAACTCAGTAAATTAAGTGGAACAAAGAAATTTTTGGAAATATTTTCAGAAAGAAAAAACACCTTTTGGCCCGTATCCTTGGAATCCAGATATCCCAGAGTAGGGCTTTCAATCATAATTTATTTTTCTTTGAAAGGGATCTTAACAGAGAGTATAACAAAATTCTTCAACAGGAAGAAACTCTCTGGCACCAAAAGTCCAAAGCTAACTGGCTGTTAAAAGGAGAGAAAAATACGAAGTATTTCCACCTGTCAACTCTTATTAGAAGACAGAAATTTATTATCCAGGCCCTTAAAGACCCCCTGGGAAATTGAATCTTTGAGACTGATCTTCTAAGAGATCATGTGGTGAATTACTTTATTAACATTTAGAAGGCCCCTGTTAATAACAATGAACACCTCCCCTGTCCTGAACCGAGTCACTTTCTCTCTGCTGATGATAATGATTTTCTTGAAAGCCCGATCACTGATGATATTATCTTCAAAGCTATTAAGAGTATCAATAAAAACAAATCCCGGGAATGGATGGTTTTAATGCGGCCTTTTACCACAGATGTTGGGATACCACAGGCAATGAAGTGATTTCTATCGTTAAAAATTGCTTCCATGACAAAGAGCTTCCTGAAAACCTTAATGATACTTTTTTTAACTTTAATCCCTAAAGTTTATATCCCCGAATCAATTTGTCAATTTAGGCCTATTGGTTTGTGCAATGTGGGATACACGATTATCTCCAAAACTATTGTCAACAAATTAAGAGATTCCTTCCCTCATTTCCCCCAACCAAAGAAATTTTATACCGGGTAGGTGTACTTCTGATAACATCATTTTAGTTAAAGAGGTAACCCATTCTCTTAAAATAAAAAAGGAAAAAAAGGTGGTATGATTCTTAGCATTGATTTGGAGAAGGCTTATGATAAACTTTCATGGAATTTTATTGAAAATACTCTTATTGCTTTTAATTTCAGCAAAAATTAGATTGATATCATTATGTTATGTATTCATTCTGTTAACTGTTCAATTCTCTGGAATGGGGAAGCCCTTCCCACGTTCAAAGCTGAAAGGGGACTTAGACAGGGAGACCCCCTTTCCCCATACATCTTTTTCCTTTGTCTAGAAATATTGATGGCTATGATTAATCGTGCTACACGAAATGGTCCCTGGAAAGGGATACAAATTTCTAATTCTAGCCCGGCTTTATCTCATATTTTTTTCGCGGATGACATGCTTTTGTTTGCTAACTCGAATCATACTACGTGTCATACGGTTAAGGATATTTTGGAGGATTTCACTAAGCTCTCTGGATTGACCATTAATAATAACAAGTCTAAGATTCTCATATCCTCTAATGTCAATCTCCATAATACTAGAGATATTAGTAAAATCTTTGATTTTACTCTTGTCAATAAACTGTGAAAGTACTTGGGGTGAATATCAATCAAGGAAAAGTTAGTAAATTTGATTTCAACTTAATCATTGAAAGAGCCCAAAAAGATTTGCGGGTTGGTCCTCTTCTAGTATTTCTACTGGAGGGAATCTTACTCTGATAAAGTCGGTTACTACCTCCCTCCCCATGTATAGCATGCAGACTTAGGTTCTGCCCATCAGTGTTTGTAATATTTTGGATCAACTTAACCGGAATTTTCTTTGGGGGGACACCAAGGATGGAAAAAAATTCATCTCATCGTCTGGTCCACTGTGTGCAGTCATAAAAATAATGGGGGTCTTGGTATTCGTGAAACTCATCTGCAGAATAAGGCCCTTCTCATGAAAATTTGTTGGAAGATCAAAATGAATAAAGATCTGTTATGGCCAAAACTCCTGAGAAGCAACTATTTAAAAAAAAATTGATCTTGATTCTTGGCCAAAAAATCTTAATGGTACACGTATGTGGAAGGGCCTTATTAAAGTTAGGAAAGACATCAAAAAAGGATCCAGGTGGACTATTGGAAACGGTATGAAAATTCAATTTGGAACGATTGTTGGTTTTGAGATAAACCACTCAGCAAAATTTATCCCCACATAAACTTTGATAACAATGTTTGTGTGGAAGAAATGATCGATGTTAACAGAAGTTGGGATCTTCACTTGATTGAGAATAGTGTTTCACCCATTCATATAAACACTATCAAGGAAATTTTGATCCCCACTGATCCTTGTACCAGTGATGATCTTCACTAGAAATACTCCTCCGGAGGTAATTTCACTGTTAGTTATGCTTACTGGGCTGTTAGAGACTCTTCTTTCCCCTCCACCCCACGATTCACTCGTTGGGAATGGATATGGAAGGTCCAAATTCCCCCAAACTCACCTTATTTATTTGGAAGGTGAGACATCAAAAAATCCTGACCAATCTACAAAGATTTTTCAGGAAGCTTACGTTGGATACTACTTGTCCGATGTGCCTCAACCATGAGTAGAATCTTCTTCATCACTTTCGGGATTGTGAGGCGGCTGGTAGTTTATGGCTAAAAGTTTTGGACACCAATGGGTTTTTTATCATAAAAATGTGAACAACTTTGATGCTTGGTTCTGTGGGCACATCTCTGAGAATCAGAAGGATATAAAAGACACTGCTATCCTTTTTATTGTTACATGTTGCCATATTTGGAATAATAGGAACCAGTGGATCTTCAAAAAAATAAAGAACTCATCGGCAGTGAGCTTTAACCTAGTACAGAAGTACAACCATGAGATTTTCCACACCACAATGTAGGGAGTACATCTAGTACTTCGACTCTAAACATTTCTAATTTGAACCCTAATTTTGCAGGTCGTATCAAGCTTAACTCAGATGGAAGCAAAGATGGAGAATTCGGGATTTCCGGGTATGAAGGAGTCCTAAGAGATGAAGAATGCTCTTGGATCAAGGGATACATGGGCGAGCTTGGTCACAGCTCCATCATTGAAGCTGAACTGTGGGGTATTCACTGTGGCCTTGTGATTATCCACGAATAAAATATCAAGGATTCTATCTTGGAATGTGACTCTGCTGAAGCCATATCCTTCATCAAAGCTAGTTCTACACCTCCCAACTTACACTATGGACTGATTGTGGGAGAGATTAAAAGACTTATGCAACTCTGCAACAGCCATCTCAACCTGATTCCACGAACCGCCAATTGTGTGGCGGATGCCCTTACCAACATGGGAAGAAATCAGCCTGATACGTTGGTGATCACTGAGAACCCCCCGGCTTCCATTGCAAATTTACTCATCAATGATATTTTGGAAAGCAATGTTGGAGGACTCCTCTGTTTTGTTTAGGTTTGTAGGCGTTTTATTTTATGTTTTTTTTGTGTCCTTTTAAGATGTAGAACTCTTGTTTGTCTTGTTTTCTTTCGAATGATCAAAAAAAAACACCAAAAAATAAAACCTTGAGAACTTCAACATGAAGCCTTTGAAAGATGACGACACAGCTCATGTACACTGTATGGACAATGATGAGGTTCCTGGTTAGGGCATATCAAATAGTAATCTATGCAATAGTAATGCAAATAGTACATGAAATTACAATTCTACAATATGCATAAGATGTGTTAGAGCATCTCTTGTAATGTTACGTAGAAAAAAATGCAGATTAGACATAAAAATGTAATAAGGTGTTTATTTAATAAAAATATTACTTAATATAAAAAAATTAATAGAATTTAGTAAAAAAGAAGGAGAACTAATATGCAGTTATTATTTCGTCGAAAAGAAATAGCAGTTATTTCTGGAACCTCAGTTACTTCTGAAACAGCCTCTTAAAACATGCAGTAATTAACCTCCACTAACTACCCCACCACTCCATACTTTAAATTAGAATTAAGTAATTTTTTTAATAATATGTAGTAATGTAGTTAACCTCCACTAATTATCTATAAACTAAGAGTTATTTCTGTAACAGCCATTAGGCCAGTACTAACCTCACCAAAGCCCACCTCTCCATCTTCTAACTCTCCATCTTTTTGTAAACCCCCAACTCCCCTATGATCTACCATTCTGGACCTATATAGTCAGTATGAAACAAAAGCTTACAACGTTTATCCATTGACAGAACCTTTCATCCTAGATAAAGTTAAGATTCTGCCAAGCTTGTCAACGTCAGGGGAAAACACATTACCTCATGTCAATGTGGAGGATGCTCCAGGTAAAAGGAGACCAGGTTGGTCCTTTAACGATAGAGTGGAGAAATTTTTGATCTCCAATAACTGGCGCATTCCTCTCGCACTCATACCATCTCCAAGAACAAACATGGCCACAATCTTGACTCACCTGAAGACCCCAACATCATGGATCGAGGAGCAAAGGAGCCTCAACAGCCTCTAGAACATTTTAGTTGGACATCTGGTGAAATAAATCAGATGATCACAGAGGAGGAAGCAAGGGTGGCAGGAGACTGTTCCAGACAACCAGATTGTTACAACGGATGAGAGGCTGACCTCCAACCTCTATTACATCGTCCAGTTTCCAGCCGACATTGGAGAAGCAAGGAATGTAATGATGGATGACCAAGAAAACTTTGATACTAAATTATTCGGGAAACATAAAGCTACAATCATGGGAATACCTTCATATAGTCCTACAGAAGGGGGGCTTCTTGGCGGAACGAGGAAATATGATAGATGTGATAGAGGAGGAGGAGATCAGAGAAACGGTGGAAGTCCAAAGAAGAAGGGCAGCAGGGGGCTGTTGTACGGAGTGAGGGTGTCGAACTTTCCCATGAGGTTTCTTCTCGGGAATCGTAAGGATGCTACCAGTGGTGCTTTTAGAAGCAACTGCATGGCTCTGGTTGGCAGTCACGTGCCAAACATTGTATGCGTAACTGAAACCCGAATTTCTGCCTCTCTTATCTTTGAGAGATGCTTTGTGACTGATCTATTTGGATTTTGTGGTGGATTTTGGATTATGTGGGATCTAAGTGAGGTACAGGTGGATGTCATTGTTGTGTCTCAGCACGAGATCCATGCCTCAGTAAAGGTTTGAAGTCCTCCAAAGCTAATGCTTCTATAGTATTTTCAATCACATGCCTTATTAGCACATATATATGTAGATTATTCTTAATGTTTTCGATGTGTGAAAATCCTAATCACTAGTTATGAACGCATGTGTGTTTTCATGAGTGCAGACTGCTACAAACTAATCGAGCCGCAGGTGAAGCTGGAGAATGGGCACAACTTTTTCAACAGAGCTCCTCTACTCTGACTCCTCTGCCATCGCTGCCATTTTCTGTGTTGAATCCCTTTTAATATCTTGTTTATAAATCAAATGTTGAACAATGGATTTTTAACCTCCCTCCCATGGTTTGAGAAGGGGCTGTGGTTGAGGTTGTAAGGGGTGGTGCCTCCCCCCTGTATTATCTGCATAAGATATTGGAAGTTTTTATTATATATAATAATATGTGACTATTCTATTTTCCTATAAGGAATCATACTTTAAAGATTAATTGTATAATATATTGCAATTATCAATTACATATTAATTAAGGAATAAAAAGATAATGATGATTTATAAAAAAATATAATGATGAAGTTCTTTAACATAATTCTAAGTCCTATAGGAAATTGGAGTCCTACAATTAGTCTGCAATTATGCCTCCGCCTCTTCGTCTACCCAACGTTTTCTACAATCTATAAAAGCACTAAACCTAATTACCACCAAAATCATCACAATAAACAATGGAAAAAAAAGAGCCCATCCAAGGAAGAACCAGAAGATACAAGTCCGGAGAAAGAAGAAAAGGAAGAACTGCCAGACGAGAATAAAGATACCAATGAAGAAACAGCTGAAGAAACAGAAACCGATAAAGAAACTAAAGAAGAGACCAAGGAAGAAACTGATACGCTTTCTTACTTGTTACCGCAATTGCATGGTTCAAGTAATATAGGGTAATATTTCAACCCCGAGTTATCGATCCCACGAGGACAAGCTTGAGACTATTTAATTAGTTATTAACTTAGAGTACTATAACATGAGGAAGAATTGTGATTAACTAAAGCGTCACCCACAAACAAATGACTGAAATTAAATAAAAACTAAACTAGTATTTTTGTATTTTTTATTTCATTACACAAATATGGAGAAACTAGGCAATCTCTAGATCACCTAGGCCTGTAGACGATTTCCGGATTAGCAAAGTAACACGTTAATCCTATTCTAGTTAAGCCGGGTGAAAGTACTGACAATCTCCTCTCGGTCTCATGTCAATCTATGTTACGGTTTACTTGGTGTCCTGTCGGTCCACCTACATCTACCGGTCCGTTCTAGTAGGCTAATGACAGTGCACGGAATGATGTCCTCTCAGACCACCACCACACGAACACCTCACTATCTCTTACCGAATCTACCCACTAAGGCCAATCCTACACACTTCTCCTCTGAGTCTCCGTGATTAAGGATTCTTGTTCATATCTCATCACAGCTAGGTCTAAGTCGCTCTCTCGCACTTGCTAGCTAATTAACAAGTCTTGTTGATCACTCCGTTCTTGCTAAGGATTAAGCATAGAATATGAACAATAACTATAATGAAATTAACATTAAGCAAGAAATTGATTCACGAATAAATCCTAAGCTCATGATTCTCAAATCATAATCTAGCCGTGTCAATAGACTGGATTCAATAAAAATATCAAGAGACTAAACATTGATTCAATGAATCTAAATCCAAAAGCATGAAACAAAGTCTCAAATCCGGAAAACATATTGTCTACATAAACCCTAGGCTTTCTAGAGAAGCCTAGCAAAACTTCTAGCTACTAGAAATCGTAGCAACACAACAAATTTTCTCCATAGAAGTGATTAAAAGAGGGAAGAAGAGATCAAACGCTAGAAATCGGGAAGATTCGCGCGATCCGGGCTCTTCTCCTTGCTTGGGGTTGCTCCCAATGGATTATCCGTGCTCTCCTCCTTGATCGTGGCTCTCAATAGGGGTTAATGATGATTATTTTCGTCCCTAGGTCGTTCTTCAATCATAACCTGCAGAAGTCTTCTGTAATTGCACAAAAGCCCCCTAAAATCTGCTCCTGACTTCAAAACGCGATATCTTCTTCGTCCGAACTTCGATTTAGCTCCGTGACCTATCGATGGAAATATATCAGAGTCTAATTTCATATGGAACTGATCTCACCCCAAAATGATTTGTAGAACTCCGGCTATGATCAAAATAGTGCAGACTTGTCATCCAAGCTTCTCCAATTCGGCTTCTCTTGACTCCACTTGAGCTCCCGTTGTTTCCGAAGTTCGTTTCATGCCTCCTATCAACCGATTAGCATCCGTACCTGCCAAAAAAACATGAAAAAACATACCAAGCGATTATATTTGACAAATAACAATAAGATATGCATGGAAAACGCCCGGACTAGCAATATAGCACATGGTGAACAACAAGTGATAAAACGACCTTTATTCTCTAACATTAGGCTCAAGTCATTCTTAAATACCTATTAAAATGTGGTAAATGCTATAGAATTATATCCCCTAAAAGGTGCTATCAGAAACCCAAGAAGAAGAGTGGGGCTCAGACGAAGAATATTTTTGTGAAGAAGAACCCGAAGAAATTTTCCAGAAAAAAGATGCCTGATCACGAAAAGGCACCAGTTCAACCCAAAAAATGCACTAGAGATGACTGGGAACGTGATATCACCACTTAGAGAAGTTAGTCCAAACCGGCCTTCCTCAAGGCTAAGCCAATATTGGCTCCGTGGGTTCATCTAGCCACACTCTGATAACCTTCAGGCGCAACAGATGTTGCTATGCCGAAGAGATTCAGTGGTTCCATCAGCGGGGGAGATGAGTGAGAGGTCGGGGGAAGAAATTCAGAGAGCTCGAGGGTGTGGATAATGGGTGGAGAATGAGTGGGGAGAAACGGGTCCATGTGTCATTTTATTTAATTGATTCCCCTCCAAAATTATTTGGATTCAATGTATTTTCCTCCCAATATTTGGATGCATTTGTATTCCCCTCCCCTACAAATATTTTTTTTATTTATACTTTCCTCCCAAAGTTTCATTGTAATTGAATTTCCCTTCCTCATTGGATTTTTTTCCCGGGGTTTCAAACAAATTTCATTTCGATTTAGAAACTTACACGGACATTGTTCGTGGAATATACAGGTTTTAAGACAGTAGAAAAGTTGGTTCTAAATTAAGGTATGAATCGAGAATTCTATATATTATACGGTCTACCGCACCGACATGCATTGACAATAGAGTTAACTGTGAGCTCGCCGTTAACAGTGTAGAGTTGACATTTTATTTCACAGTTGACTTCTTTTTTCGAAAATATATGTTTGAATATGTGGAGACCGAAAAGTTGACTGTTCAATTCATAGTTGGTTTCTTACCTCAATAACAGGGGTTTAGGTGTTTAGGGTCAACCACATATATAGTATGTATACCATGCATTGACTATACAATTGACTAGCTTGTGAGCTCAAATTTTACTGTAGAGTTGACCTTTTCTTTTACCGTTGACTTTCTTTGTATGAACTTATTAGTCTGACTAAGTGGAGACCGAAAACTTGACCGTTCACTACATAGTTGACTTAGTAACCTCAAAAATCAAGTTTTGTGTTTAAGGTTTATGGTAGACAATCATGCATATTGACTGTGGAGTTGATTTTTGAGCTCACCTGTGACTGTACAGTTGACATTCTCTTTAACCGTTGACTTCATTCGTCCGAACCTATATGGTTGACTAAGTGGTAGCCCAAAATTAGACCGTTCACTTCATATAGAGTTGACCGAACCTTGTGGACCAACTTTCACAATAGAGGTGACTTTTCCTTTCAGGTTTGACCTTTCAATCAGTCTTCTTAAACGATAATTCACAAAGATGGTCGGCCCTATAGTAAGGCAGCCCAAGCGGCCGCTATGTACCCCCGGCCTAGTGAGGCCCCATGTTTTTATTAACAATATTTTTTGTAACGATAACTCGAAAAATATGTAAATATACTAGGGGAATAGTAATCTTAATTACATATTTTGATGAAATTTCATCATTAATTGTTAATATACTAGGGGATTGCCCGTGCCCGAGGGCACTACCCGAAAAATACGTTTCATAATCAATTTTGCTGGAGGAGAAAATGAAAACGATGTCCTCGGTAATTTTATATGATATCCATCAAGTCATGTTCTTACACACTTTTGATAAATTACGTAAATTAATCCGAGAGAGAGAGAGTGAGTAAATTTTCAAGTAGTGTATAGTTAAGTGAGATCTAAGGGCGGGGGCTGATTTAGTTAATCTAAAGGCTAAAAATCCATAAGTTAGT
This sequence comes from Linanthus parryae, assembly GCA_023055425.1. Classification (NCBI taxonomy): domain Eukaryota; kingdom Viridiplantae; phylum Streptophyta; class Magnoliopsida; order Ericales; family Polemoniaceae; genus Linanthus; species Linanthus parryae. Next base: position 163,999,749 of record JALGPY010000002.1, on the reverse strand, counting down.
TAAACCATGCAGTTTTATAGAATAGATTAGTTTGGTGATAATTTATATTTTTGACACAAACTTGACCCAAGTTTGAATCTTGTTGATGACATATGTGATCATTTTAATTTTTACTTAACAAAAAGTTGTTCGGTCTTTGATTAAAGTTAATATATTATTTAAAACAACCCGACATATTACATAATTTTTTTGTATTTTAAAAAATTAACTAATTTTTGTGATTTTTTTTCTTTAAATAGTGCCCTCAAATTTAATACTCGATTTTGGAAACCGGGAACCTTGGGCCGGTCAATCACAAATTTCACAATGACAGTAATGTAATATTTGAAATTTTGGTAATTATTTATTACAAAAATCACTAGTTAGACTAGTATAATTTCACCTGATTAACATACTCATATTTATCAAACACTTATAACTATATGAAATACTTTCAAACTTGAACACACCAGAATCTTCAGTCATACAATTACCATATAGTACAACATGTGTTACAGAATATGTTTCTGGAAAAGTTACATGTTTCAGGAATAGTTAAAGGCAAGACGCAATTACAAATACACACACACACACACACACACACACACACACACACACACACACACACACACACACACACACACACACACATATATATATATATATATAACAAAAAATAACCAAAACGCATTATTAAAAAGATATCATGCATCATCAAGCTTCTTCTTGTTCCTTTCCCTTAGGCCACCAAATCTTCTGTTCTATAATTGACAGATTCACCTGTCCCTTCCAATAATTCCACGGGCACTTCAACAATTCTATTTCCTTCCAACTCAGTATTCTTCATGCATTCCTGGAATACAGTCAGTTTTGGTGTGTCATCCGTTTCATCCTATGAATCAGGGCTGACCACTGGAGCATTCAAATACATTGGAGGCCGCCGTGTTAGAGCACATGTGACCTCCTCCTCTTTAAAGGGTGGGGATTTTGCTGTCGTTACTGACACACATGCAATATAGTGAATTAGATATATATCCATATCATCACGGTTTCTTACAGTGAACAAGCATTTCTGAACTATACAAGTACAAATAGTGCATCCTGCAGTGTTAATCACAAAAGAGGCTCATATCAATACTCATTAAAACCTGCATATAAGATACCAGTGATCACAAGCTTCAAAAAGATTTTGCCTTGCCCTGCATATCACACTCTCTGGGCTACAGCGAGTGAATTCGATAGATCCATATCATCACAGCCTCTTCAGTTAGCATGAAGAGGCTCATATCTGTACGCATGAAAACCAGATAAGAGATCAATGATCACAGCCTGTAAAAGGATTTTTCCTTGCCATGCATATCACACATTATCAGCTACAAAGAGTGAATTCGAACGATCCCTATCATCACGATCTCTTACAGTGAGGAAGCAGTGAGCATAAAAAACATCATAATATCATGAAGAGATTAAAATCATGAAAACCAAATATATAGGAGATGAAGATAGCTGGCTACAAATAGCTATACTCAAATGTACTGAGTGAGCAAGCAGTCAATGCATTGAGCCATAACATACTTGATTTATACTGAAATGACATATATTGCTAATTCCTCCTTTGACCCGGTCTGGATGCACAAATTTTTGCATCAGTTTGCGAACATTATCATAGGGTCAAAATGGCCCTCGCAACTACACATACAAAAAGAGATTCAACGAAGGAATTAACAAATATCACAATAAAGTTCTAACAAATAAATATATGTGACAAGCTACGAAGTAATTCACTAGTATCTCATACTCGTCAAATCGATGACCCATAAGTAATTAACCCTCCACTAATCTTAAAAACAAACGATATTTATGCGACAATGTACCTTATTGAAATTAGAATCATGAAAGATTGATCCCTAAAAATAAAAATCAACATTGTTTCGTTTAAGATCATATTTATTATAGTTCATTCGTATGCATCATTTATAACTTCCCAAGTGGTCGAAGCATTAAGCCATAAATTAGATTTGAATGGTACCGAAACACCATTCATTGCTAATTTAAACCTTTCATCCTCTATAGTCTACGAGTACTTGTGAAGGACACTTCGACCAGGTTTGGATGCACAAAGGTTGCATCATTTTCCCAACATTATCAGATGGTCAAAGTGCCCTTCACAAGTTCACGCAGAAAAAGAGATTCAAAGGAGGAAATAACAAATGGGAGAGGGGGGACTTCCACGAAAGATGAGTTCAGACAAGAAGGAACCAGTAGAGGCCCCGACAGTAAAAACAACTCAAAGAGGACGAGTTATACACTTTTATTTACTGTTATTTTCATTAATTTATCTCTTATTTCTCTCTTATTTTTATGGATAATTTTTATTTGCAATATACTGACTTATTAATGAACTAATTACATTCATTGGAAATTCATTGGTTTATCCGCTACCGTCTGCGGGGTCATGTGAAGGGCACTGACCAGGTTTTCATGCAAAAATGTTTGCATCATTTTGCCAACATTAGCAGCGGGTCAGAATGACCTCCACATGACCACGCAGAATAGATACGTTGAACGGAGGAAATAAAAAATAATTAACAAATAACAAACATGGAATGAACAGGGGGGAAATACGGAAATGCGCTTAGATATGTACTCGTGAAAACCAGATAAGAGAGCGATGATCACAGGATGCAAAAGGATTTTTCCTCGCCATGCATATCATGAAACTCTATATATCAGCTACAAAGAGTGAATTCAAACAACCCATATCATAACGACCTCTTCAGTGAGCATGAAGAGGACATATTAGATTAGTACTTTTTTAAAACAGATAAGAGATGATCACAATAGGATGCAAAAATATGTTTTCCTCGCCATGCATATTACAGTCTAACAACTTCAATGAGTGAATTCGATAGATCCATATCATCACGGACTCTTACGAAATTGAAATTTTGGACACATCAAATTATTAACTGGAAACAATGACATCGGATACTTAAAAACTTTATATCGTTCATATAAATTGGGAGACATGCACATTTTCAAGTACTCCAGTTTCATCGAAATCACATTCAACTACCCAAATTATAACACGTTAAAGAAGACATTCCTATCTGTATTTTGCCACTTATATATATCGTTCAGCCCATGAATACACACTTTCTATTCAGTTAACAACAACCACTTGGTTATCTGAGAAACAGTTTTAGCTTCACATACATGTACTGTAAAACCACACTCTACACACAGCAGATCCAAACAAAGGATTTACGCATAGTTAAACTTCTTTCATATATCACAGTAACATTGAACCACATACAAATTAGAAGCATTAAATATGGAGCCAGACCTACGAATACATATTTCACAGTAAAATTGTACCTTTTAAATCAGATAAATGAAAAGGGCTTGTTAGATCTGAGCTCAAGCCACCACTCAGAACCCAAATTGAAAAGCGCATGAAATTTTAGAACCCAAATTCAGGTCGTGTGTGTGAGAGAGAGAGAGAGAGACACCAGTTCTGAGTACATATGTTTGTGAAGGGTGAGACATGAAATTTCTATTCCTGCGCCAAAACTACATTATCTGCATATTTGAACCAGCTGGAAAAGGGAACGAGATAGAGACAGTGGTGGAGAGAGGACCAGGGTCGTACGGAAAGAGAGAGAGAGAGAGATAGAGAGAGAGTCGACGTTGGTGGCGAGTGTGGAAAATAAGTTAGTTGGGGTTCATGGATAGACCGATATGGAGGCCGAAAGGGGGGAGTAATGGCATGGGGAATTGTTAATGGTAGAAGATAGGTGAATTTAATTTTTTGGTATGATTTTATTTTGGCTCCAACATTTGGTGAGATTTCATTTCCCTCCCAAAAATTTAGCAAAATTTAATTTACCACCAAAAGTTTGGTAAAAATTGTGTTTAGATCCACAGACGACAATACTGCACGTCGTCAATAATTTTGGATTTCAGATGACTAGCTGTTTTCCCACGACAGAATCATAGTTGGTCTTTAAAATCTGAAAGACGACTAGCGAGACGACTAACAGAAATAATAACTGTTTGTATTGCTTTTAAAGACCATAATCAAAGTTGTCGGAATGAAACTTGTCGCTACATACATGATTTGTTGTGGCGAGGTTATCATTGCCCTTACACATGGCAGAAGGTTAAAATGAGAATAAAAAGCAATCATAAAATTGGGCTCAGTTCCGTATCACCTTCAACTAACGGCTGGTAAGAGAAGGGTGTGTTTTGTAATTATTTGCACATAAATTAAGGATATCCCCTTTCAATTAACAAAAGGTAAGGGTAACCAATGCTTATTTACTATTACATGAGGGTATTATATGTAAATTACCCATAGTATCATATAAGATTGTATTGGAAGTCACTACTTTTAAGTTTTTACCTTTGTTTTCTTTAGAGCATCTCCAATGGTTCTAATAATAGTTTAGTTATATTTTAACAAAAATTTAACTCATGTACTTAGCTAATTAAAGTTGCTCCAATGATACAACTACCAGTTCACCAAATTTGTGTGTACTATTTGTAAGTTATATGCATGTTCAAGATTTGAAGTAGCTAGTCTATTTCAAGGCCTTGAAACAACTTTCAAAGCCTTGAAACTGACTGAGACTTATATGCATGAAATTAGGGGGAGTTTCTGATTCTTTTTGAACTCCTAAACCCATGTGTTTGATCTATTATTACTTGTTGATGAAAGACAAAGTATTTTGACATGTTTAACATTATCTAATCCATCTGTTTGACTTAGTTTTTAAGGTAAAGTTTATTTCTGATAAGTCTGAAGCTCATGGACATTATGATATGAAAATACAGGCATAGCGCTTAGCTCCTTGATGATGAAATCCAGAAACACAAGTATAAGAATTTGCACAGTACCAAAGCTTCAAATCTTTGAGTTACTGTAGCAGCTTTTGTATGCTGCATTTGTCTAACTATTTTGTGCAGGTTTTGGTTATTTTCTTGATGACAATTATTTTAGCTATATAGTTATATTCAGTAATCTACATTCTAAGAGGATCACTGGAGGTTTAGATTGGATTGAAAATCCAATACACATTCTGAAGAAGTTAGCAGGCAAAGCTTTGAGATTTTCAAGTTACTCTTTACTGCTAAGTTCTTCTAACCATCTTTCTGTGTGCAGATGGATTCAGTGTTACTTGGATGTTGTTACATGCTGATTATGTCTATTATTGTGGACTCTATATGGGGCATTAGATATATTAATGAGATTGAATATAACTGTTAACTCAGAAGTATCAGCAGACGGTCTAGCATGATTATCTCTTTATTTGTTAGCTGCTGTTTCAAGTAGATCTCTTTGCTAGATTGTATTGTTATTTGTTTGATCTTGTTTGCTAAGTATTTGCAAGTTTGTTGGACTCTCCAACATCCATAAACAGATCAGCAATGTACTCAAATTGAGCTGTTAACAGGAGCCTAACAGATAAGAGATATTTTAGGAATTCTGTTCCTGAAATCTCTCAAGTTGGATGCAGACTAAAATTGTTAGCCAAGTTTGAATTACAGAGACAGAGGTCGTACTTTTTAGGAGAGCAATAATATGGAAAGATCAAATAGATACAGCTCTTCAAATCATTCTGGGAATCAATTCAAGCAGACTGAAGATCACTCAAATCAAGAAGAACTCTTCCAGGCTTTTAACTGCTTATTCCGTCTAAGTTATTCTCTCTGTAGTTAATTTTATTATCTTTTATGTATTTCTAAACCTCACTAAACTAAGTAATTTGGTTGTTCAATTGAACAACAAGAGGATCTTATTGTTTCAACACGTTGTAGCATGTAACTAGATAGGTTGGGAACCACAAGTTGTATAAGTGTAAGGTAGCTCACTTAGGCTTGAGATCGAGGGCTAAATCAGGGTGATTAATAAGAAGTTGTGTTTGAATCCTGGAGGGATTAGATCCCTCCGGCAGAGACTAGGTCCAGTTGTGACTGAACTCTGTAATCTGTGTCATTGCTATTTACTTTTGCTGCTTTTACTTACAGTTGAAATTGGAAGTCTCAAAGATTTGGAGCTTTCCAAGTCTCAAAGCTTTGAAGCCTCTCTACTCTTCTGTTATATCTTTCAGTTTCTCAAATCTATTTCAACGCTTTGAGATATCAACAGCTTGCTTTACCAAAGTTTCAAAAACTTGAGTTTTGGTAAAAGCTAGTATACTCTATTCAACCCCCCCCCCCCCTTCTAGAGTATTACTTGACCTGTTTACATCTACATTACACACTTTCAATTGGTATCAGAGCTTTGGGTCACAGTTTTAAAATTTAACAATCTTGTGACAATGAGTTTTGTAGGTGAAGGAGGATTCTCACAGGGAAGGTCATTTAATAGAACTCCATTATTCTGTTGTGATAACTTGGTGCATTGGAAGGCATTGATGAAAATGTTTATCATAGATTAGGACATGGAACTATGGTCTATTATTGTGAATGGGAAAAACCTATTCTACACCACTATGGATGGTGTTAGAACTGTCAAACCTGATGAAGATCTCTCAGTTACTGAACTGGAAAAGGTATCAAAAAATTACAAAGCTTTGAACTTATGTATTGTGCTCTTACTGCAGATGAGTTCAACAGGATATCTAACTGCAAGAATGAAAAGGAGATCTAGGATAAGTAGACTGTTACCTATGAAGGAACTAGCCAAGTCAAGAAGACAAAGATTAATATCCTTTTGAGGAACTATGAACTGTTTAAGATGAACTCTGATGAGTCCATCAATGATATGTTCAAAAGGTTTACAGATATTGTGAACAACTTGGAATCCTTGGGAAAAGTATTCTCAAATGAAGAAAAGTCAGGAAGATTCTCAGAAGCTTGCCTAAAGCCAAATGGGAGCCCAAAACTACAGGTATTGAAGAAGCTCAGGACTTAAGCATTATGGAAATGGATGATCTGCAAGGAAAGTTGCTCACTCATGAGATCTCTATTAAGGAGGTTGATGGTGAATTGAGTGGCAACATAAAGAATCTGGCACTCAAGGAAAAAGACAATGAAAAATCCCAAAGCCTTGAACTGGAGGAAGATGATGATGATGAGGAAGCCTTAGCCTTGATTTCCAAAGCCTTGGCCAGAATTCTCAAGAAAAAGAGGAACTCTAGAAACAAGGATTTTAACAAAGAAAAGTTCAGATCCTCAACTAGCAAGGATTAGAAAGGTAAGTCCTCTTCTCAATCATATAAACCTAAAGTTATGAACTGCTATGAATGTGGAGATGCAGATCACTTGGTGAGAGACTGTCCTCAAAAGAAAAAGAACATGAAATTCTCAAAGAAGGAGAATGAAAACAGAAGGAAGAAAGCAATAGTGGCTTCATGGAGTGATTCAGACTCTTCAGACTCAGACTCTGATGATGAGCAAGTCAATCTATGTTTAATGGCTGGACATCAAAAGAACCATTCCACAAAGAAACCAATTGATGACATGGTAAAACATCTCTTATCTATTCCTTTTGATGTGCTACCTGAAATCCTCAAGAGTATGTTTTTAAATGTGGAGAGTTACAGGAATGAAATTGACTCTTTAAAAATGAAGGTTCATGAGCAGGCAAAAGAAAACTTAGATTTGGTTTTTCAGAATAAATGTATTGAAGCTACTAAGTTAAAAATTGATAGTGACTTCAAAGCCTTGGACAGTAGATTCAAAGTTTGAAATCACATGTCAAAGAAGTACTTGATCAAAATACTATTTTAACTGATAAGTTTGTTGATCTAAAAAATCATTCTGATGATTTAGAACAACAAAATACTACTTTGACTAGTAGGCTTCAAGAATCCAAGAAAATTCTTTCAACTCTTGCTGGATCAGAACAGAAGTTAAGTCTCATGCTTGGAGGAAGTCTGCAGTCTGTTCACAAGAGTGGAACTGGATATAATCCAAATTTTCCAAGAAAAACCAAACCACATTTGTGAAAGCAGGAAGCAGACATTCACCAAAGTGTCATTATTGCTGTAAAATCGGACATGTAAAAGTAACTTTCCCCTTTAGAAGGACAGAACCTCACATAATGAGGAATACCTATCCTTATCAGCTTAAGGGAAAAGTGAAACATGTTTGGGTTCTAAAAGGAGTTAGACCACCTAATATGGTTGACTCTGAGTATGAATCCAAATTCTACACTTGGTCTGATAGCCTGCTAAGGCATTGATTGATTTTTTGCGGAATGTCACCAAAGCTTTAAAAGACCATAAATGGATATTAGATAGTGGATGTTCCAGCCATATGGGTGGGAAGAAATCTTTATTCTCAGAACTGAAAGAACAATCAGAGGGAACAATCACACTTGGTGACAAATCAAAGTGCAACATAATTGGTATTGAAAAAAAATGTGTGGTGCAAGATGAGAAATCAGACAATTGCATTCTCACTGCTCTTAGGTCACATAATGTTTATGCACTGTGTACTGACAAAGTTGCAGGTGATAGGTTGAAATGTCTCAAAGCTTTGAAGGATGACTCAACACTATGGAACAGAAAGCTTGGTCATATAAGCATGCATTCCTTGAACAAACTTATCTCAAAAGATCTGGTGAGGGGATTACCAATCCTTAAATTCAAAGATAATGAGTTTTGTAAAGCATGCATTCAACGTAAGCAAACCAGAAGCTCATTCAAGCCAAAGAATTTTGTAAGTACCTCCAGACCCTTGTAAATGTTGCATATGTACTTGTGTGGTCCTATGAGAGTTCAAACACCCAGAGGTAAGAGATATATGCTTGTTGTAGTTGATGACTACTCTAGATATACTTGGATTATGTCTGTATCAACAACCCACTCGGTTTCCTGATTCGCTGCAACGTGAAGGCATTCTTCTTCTCCCACCGAGAGTACCACAAGGTCCTGAGAGATTGTGGAAGTTGTATCATCATCCTCACTCATATCATTCTTCTAGTTCCTTCTATTGTCACCTTGGTTCTGCTCATTCTTCGGGAATCGGCACGATCTTGCCATGTGACCCTGCCTTCTACAATTGTAGCACTTGACCTTGGATCTTGGCTGAGAACCTCCATTCCTGGACTTGCTGCGACCTCTATTTTTGTTCCTTGTTTGGGTTCTCCCTCGATCCTTGTTCTTGTCTTTGTTCTCTGTGACAAGTTCATGCGCGCTGTCAGAGCACATCTCCTTCCTCCTCGTTGAACATTGCGTCCTTGACCATACTCATGGACAATTTTCCATCAGAATTGCTCAATGACACGACCAACGTCTCCCACAAGGTTGGTAGGGAGCTAAAAAGCAACAAGGCTTGTGTCTCGTCATCCCGATTGAGCTTGACAGTAGCCAATTGGTTTATGAGACTCTGAAACTCACTCAAGTGCTCAGAAACTTGTAGATCGTCTCTGTATTTCAAGTTCACGAGCGATCTCATCGGCAACGGTTTGTTCCTGGCAGTCTTCCTCTCATACATGCCCTCCAACTTTATCCATAGTTGGTAGGCATCCGTCTCTTGAGCAACATGGTGGAACACCGAATTGTCAATCCACTGGCGGATATGACCAATTGTCTTCATATTCATCTTGGTCCACTCGTCATCTTTATCTTGGCTGACTTGACCCCTGTCGCGAGAATTGAGTCCATCAGATCCTTGCAATAAAGCAAGTCTTGGATCATAGGCTTCCATATCAAGTAATTGGTAGTTGTAAAGTTGATCATGGAACCCGTTGACTCCCCCATTGAACCAGACTCTGATACTACTTTTGTTGGGTCACGGAGCTGAATCAGACAGACTAGAATGCGAAAACAACGCCAACACGAACAAGTGCGGAAAATTAGAAGATGTAGGACACGAGAATTAATGTGGGAAAAACTCTCTGATCGAGAGGGACAAAACGACCCACTAAACTTCCACTATAACAATTACATTGAGAAGACAATCTTCCACAACGAATGTGGGTAAACAAGCTAGAAACTAATAAACAAGTGAAACTAAAATCTCGCCGCTAGGCGGAAACCAAACAAACTAATTTCTAACGAATTGCCCGGAATTAATTCCTGAAGACTTTGTCGTCGTCACGAACGATCACGTCGCGGTATTCTTCTCTCCGTCTCAGGTTAACGAACGCGAGAAAACCTGTCTTCTTGTGCTGAATACCAACAAAGCCATATTGCCGTTGTCTTGAAAACACTACTGACACAAGGTATGCACTATTTGTGAGAGTTTAAACTTGAGAGAATTTTATCTACCAGCAATCACATGCATTGCCTATATATAGGCTTCGTGGGAGTAGCTCTATCTTCCCATGGAGGTTGGGCTCGTGGTTTAAGAGCTGGGACGGAAAGACCAAAATGGCCCTGCTTTCCTATAGAAAGTACAGGTTATACCACCACCACAACAACACATCACCACCACCACAACAACACACCACCACCAGTTCACCAGTTTACAAATAAAATAACCAGACCAATTATATCATATTTTTACATATCAAAAATGCAAATCTGAAAACAAATAGCACATATCTAAAATGGTTCTTTTTAACAAACATTAGATCCAAAATTGGGAGAAGTAGCAGGAGAACAACAAGAAGAAGATGGTGGAGAAAAGGGAGAAGAAACCAGAAGAAGATGAAGAAGAAGATCGAAGCCACAACCACCATTCGCCCCCCAACTCACTGGATCGAAGCCACAACAACCACGTCGCCACCAACTCACTAGATCGAAGCCACAACCACCACGTCGCCGCCAGAAGAGATAGAAAGAGAGAGAAAAGCATATCAGAAACTACCTTCCATCTTCTACCGGTGCATCGTACCACTGTCGAAGCCGCCACCGAACAGCCGCCACGAGCCACACAATCAGAGGCTTCATATTCACCGACCACGCCATCGTTCTCTCTGGCCTTCCACCTGCTGTCTTCCACCACCATCGCCCTCTTCAGAGAAGACTTCGTCTCTGACTTTTTCTCTCCCTCTCTTATTCTTTCTATTCTTTGGTCTCTCCCCCTCTCTCTATTCAATTCAGTGGTGTTAGATGATTGCGGGAGGATAAGATTGTAGGAGAAGAAGAGAATGGGTAGGGTTGGGAGGGGCAGAAAGAAAAGTGGGCCTTTTTTATGAGGGCAATTTTGACATTTGATCTGTTTAAGGTTACCAAAAATAGGATTGAAAAGAAAGAGGTGGGACGTTCCAATAAAGAAATTGGGAAGAAATAGGTGGGACGGAGTGGTATTTCTTTTGAAACTCCTTGTTGCCAAAGCAAAGGACTTGTTCACCAACTTCACCACCGCCCCACTTTAAGTCGGCTTGTTCATTGTTCATCTCATGCCAATTCAAGAGGGATGCTAACATGGGTTGGTCGCACCATTTTTGGGATTTTGGGTCGGGCTTGGACCCAACAAGTTACCCTTGCTATTTTAATTTTTTTAGGAATCCTATTTCATACTTGAGTATTCGATGAGGCCATGAATGAAAGCTCAAGTTTTGTTCAACAAAAAAAAAAAAAAAAAAAAAAAAAAAAAAAAAAAGGCTCAAGTCTTTCTGAAATGTGTCTAAAAACAAGGTCTTTTCTGAAAAAAACAAGGTCTTTAAAAAAAAAAAAAAAAAAAAAAAAAAAAAAAAAAAAAAAAAAAAAAAAAAAAAACCTTTCGTGTTTGAGTTCTCATTCCGTACATAATGGAACCATTGTGTTTCAAGTGCTTAATGGGGGGTTTCCAGAGTGATGTGCAAAATTTGGTATGGTGATTTCATTGCTTTTGCACTGATTACCCTATTCAGGAACAGATGATTTTCATTTGAATAGAACATCCACTGATGAAGAGTGCGATGACAAAGCACGAAAATAACTAATATTTGCATGCTTTCATCACTTCCCTTTTGTGGCAACAAGGTTTTAGCTTTTAGAGAATCAAAATCAAACACATGATAATACCAACCTATGTTATCTTATCGTGGTACAAGTTGGTAGGAGGAAAGTGTGAATAGTGAATGTCCCCATACTGGAAAGACAAGTCCAAAAGGATTTGTTGATTAGTTTTGGCATAGCTTCAAGACGTACGGTTCTTAGTCTGAACATTATTTTTTTGGATTCACTTTTTCTTTCTCCATAAAGCACACTTCATCCGTTCTCGATCTAACTTCCTGTTTTGACATTCTACTATAACCATGTTACTTTAATCAAGTGATTTGAATAGAATAACGATTTTATTTTTTTCTAATCTTTTCATGGTGTTCTAGACTAAACACAATCAATATATTATCAAATTCTTGTATCGTTTTGCTAATCAAATCATTGAGTCAAAGTAATCCGGTGAATAATGTTAAATGTCAAATAAAAAAGTTAGATAGAGACCAGAGGAAGTAGATTCTTTATTGTATATGCATATAAATATAGAACTTTTCCGTTTTAAATTTATAATGGATCACTCTGGAAACCCACCCATTAAAATACTGAAAAAGACCTTTTTTAGACACATTTTGGTATTTTTAGACCAGAGTAAATATTTTTATTTTTACAAACCCACTAAGTTATTGTCTGGTGTTACAAAGTTACAATTTGATATAAGAAAAATCATGTTCCAAAGTGTCTAAAAATACAGATTATATGTACATTAAAGATGCACATTAAAAACATGATCCAAGAAGCGTGGAAGCAGTCTAGGAACATGTTCAATACGGTTAACGATCTTCAGAACGAGCTAAACAAATTGCTACTTTTAAAAGAAGAGTTGTGGAGACAGTGGAGTAGAGAATTCAGGATTCAGCAAGGAGATAGGAATACGAATCATTTCCAACTTAAGGCGTCAAACGGAAGAGCTCGAAATAGAATCCGTGGTGTAGTGGATGGAAGTAGGCATTCAACGGAGGAGCAGAAAGAAATTCTACGATGTCTTCAGAGTCACTTCGGGTTGTTGCACAACTCAGACGGCCCATAAATCTGCTAAAAGTATGGAGACAATGTTACATCATGTTCCGCAGCTCGGCACGTCAGAGTGGCAAACAAGACTAGTTGAAGCCTTCACAGCAGATGAAGTATGGAATGCACTTAAAAGATGTTCACCCTTTAAAGGCAGAAGGTATTGATGGTTCCCATGAAATGTTCTATCAGAACACTTGAATATTGTGGGTTTTGATGTGACGCAGGAGTGCCTTAGTATTCTGAATGGAGTGAAAAAATTAGGTGATATGAATGCATTTCTGACTATGCTGATCCCTAAAGTAAAGCAACCAAAGTGTCCGATATATAGGTCATCGACATATTATGTTATGCACAATCGCGTGTAAGATTGTAGCAAAAGCAGTGGTAAACTGATTTAGACAAGTTCTTCTAGAGTTAATTGGAGAAACGTAATGGGCATTTGTTCCTGGAAGGCATATTAGGATAATATTCTTGCAGAAGGCTCGAGTAAATGGAAGGAAAGGCTATGTGGCATTCAAAGTTGATATGTCAAAAGCCTATAACTGAGTAGAGTGGAGCTATCTTCTCTCAGAACTCCAACTCATGGGACTAGGAGGTAAATTTTATAACATTATCTTGAAAATGGATTAGTACGGTTAAATTCTCCTTCGTGATTAATTGAGAAGCTAAAGGGAAAATCATGCTTGAACGGGGCCTTAGTCAAGGGTGCCCGCTGTCTACTTACTTATTTCTCATATGCAGTGAAGGACTCAGTGGGGCTTTGGACACGACTATTTGCTCAAGACAGCTTAGTGGAGTGCGTGCCACAAGAGGGGGTCCCACGGTGTCTCATCTGTTGTTCGCTGATGATAGTATTTTCTTTAAAAGAGCATATAGCGGAACATTACAATTTTCTTACAAATGATTTCAGAAAACAAAGAAGCTTCCAGAGAAAAATGATTATGTTGAAATTGGGCAGCATTCCTTTTGATTAAATGTGAGCGCATACGATAAAGGCGCACTTGGTCAACTATGTGGAGTTCCAAAAGCTAAACAACACAAACAATATTTGAGTAAGTCAACAACAATTGTAAAAGATAAGAGAACTAATTTTAATTAAATTCTTGACAGGGTAAAACAGAAGGTTAAGGTTGGAAAGAAAAGTACATGACCATTGCAGGTAAAGATATTATGTTGAAAGCAATTGTACAAGCAATTCCAAACTTTGCAACGAGATGCTTTAGCCTCCCCCCAAGTGACATGCTAGTAAATAGAACAATACACGAGAAGTATCAAGTTGAATCAATCAGATATGAGAGGTGACGCTGGTTATCGTGGGACAAGATGAAACAAGGCAAAGAGAAGTGAGGGATTGGATTAAGGACATCCATGATTTCAACAAAGACCTTTTACTAAAGGAATGTTGGAGGCTTATGAACAATTCAAGTAGCCACACTGCAAGAATTATGGAGGAAACCTATTAGAAAGAAAAAAAAAAAAACTTTATGTCAGCACAGATAAGTAATAATCCGTATTTTCTTGGAGAAGCTTACTTGAAGGGAGGCAAATTCTTCAAAAATTAATGATCAAGCAAATTAGAGATGAGATGTCAACAAACCTCTTCACAGATCCATGGATCCCAAGGACAGTGTCTCACAAGCTGATTACTCTGAAACCTGATGAGGTAGAATACAAAGTTAGCAAATTTATAGATGAGAACATAGCTTGGAAAGTAGATGAACTAGACCAAAGATTTTACCAAGTTGAGGGAACCTTAAGAATTCTAATCCCGTTGCATGCTAGACCAGATAAGCGAATTTTTTCCCCAGAAAAAAGTGGGTCTTACATGGTTCATAGCAGTTTTACTTTAGCGCAAATTATTGATGAAAAGGTCAAAGAAACTAACATATCCAAGAAATCATAGTGAAAAATGGCTATAACATCCTTGGAAGCTAAAAAATCATATGAAATTTCAGTTCCTAGCTCGGAGAATCCACATAACATTATGCCTAAGACGGTTAATCTGAGAAAAAAATGTCCACACAGATCAAAGTTGCAGAATTTGTAGTCAATAATATGAGAACTCGGATCATGAATTTCGTCATTCTTCCTTAGAGCAAAAATTTTAGCACCTCATTTTGGGGAATAACCAACACCCATTTTTGGAAGGAAGAGGGTTTAATTTTGGGACCGGCGATTCTTTCAATAAAGCTTGACTTCGGACCAAGAAACTCTCTATTTAGGTATGTATATGCTATGGACAATCTGAAACAAAGCAAGATTTGAGGGCAAATGGTAATCAACAGAGAAATTGGAAGAAATATCGGTAGGCTTGGAGAAGAACACCAACTGCAAAATGCGAACCCTAAATTTCCCTTTGTCCCACAAACGATTCTGACCTCCCAAGAACTAGATCCTTAAGATCCTTAGGTTTCTAGTTTAACCTTTTATGGGGCGTGGTCGTACATGCAACGTATCAACGTATCCCCACTACCACCAACACCAACACAAAACAAATGTGCTCATTCAATCTCCTCAAAATTAACCATCTCATAAAGATTTCACACAAAAACAGATAAGGGAAAATCAACACCACTTGTCACCATCACACCCACAACCACAACCACCACAGCCAACACCACCATCCCTCTATCTCATCCCCCAGCCACCCAATTCCCACCTAACTCACCTAAATTGATTAGATTTCAAATACACATCTGATTCGACCTTCAAGGGAGAGATTTTGAGACCAAATGGAGCAGTGTAGTTCTATGAATCTTTGAATTGGAAGATTTAGTTTCTATTTAATCCACAAACCCTAAAGAACGAGACGAAGAAATCAACAATAAGCAAATAGAATCAACGAAATTTACATAAGAATCAGCAACCAGCGAATCAGCCTTCTCTCTACCTAATTATCCATGTAACTCTCTGCAACCCATAACCAGTGTCCAAATCTCGAACCTTTCTTTCTCCCAGATCTAACTGTTTGAATGCATTAGCGAGCGACGCTGAAGAAAACTTGGTGTCATGTTCGGCTCTTTAAGTTCGTCCTTCTATATATGTGGTCGCTGAACCCTGTGTAAGAAACCCACCAGCTTCTGGGTTTGATTCAGGCGGAGTATGGTGATTACCGCCAGTGGAGTAGAGAGAGGCGGTAATCAATACTAGAAGAGTTACCCGGCAAAGATCAAAAGAATCTATATAATAAATCAGCAAGGTGTTTCCCTCCAAAAATAGTCAATGGGAACACCCTAGCCATTCAATCTTAAGAAATGTCTCAAGACATTTTGATCCGTTGATCTTCAATTCTTTTTGTTAGATAAATTATTAAAAAGGAAAATTAGTTAAACGTATAAATGATAAGATATTGTTATATCTTTAAAATCTCTCTTTCATCTAACTACCTATTTCAAAATCCTGTTACAACTTATAACTTTCTTAAAATGTATCTTAGATCTAAAAGAATATGTCTTTATCTAATTAATTATTAGTCGTATATTAACTCAAACAAAATAATTTTATATAAATTTATTATAAAATGAAGAAATTAAATATAAGTCATATTATAAATTTTATAATTGCCCTACGACCACGGGTGAGTCAAGTGATATATTATAAGTGCCCCAACCACACGGGTCATTCGCTGGTGTATATAATAATTCAACTTGGTGTTTCCCTCCAAAAAGTATTGATGGGAAGATCCTAACCGTCCAATAGCTAGAAATGTCTTGAGACATTTTGATCTGTTGATTGCTATTTTTCTTTGATTTCCGCAGGTTATACAAAGTTTGTTATGATAAAGTAAATTAAGAATGAGATAACATTTGTCTTTTCAGAAATCTCTTTCTTATCTCATTATATATTCGAAATTAGTTTCATTCATAATCTGTTTAACACACAAAACTTAAACACGTAAATATTGCACAAATGATATCTCTAATTTTAAAATGTTATACATATTTATGATATCATATGGGTCGTTTTCTTTCGTAGTGCCCTACGGGCACATTTCATTTTCTAGTGGCCAAATAGGTGGGATTTTGAAATATTTGGTCAAAGAAGTAGGCAATATAATAAGAGAAAAAAAAACTTGAGGGTTAAAATTTAAAGATGAAGATTAAGTAGTTAATAAAAAAAATTAACAAATAAAATCAATCTAACATAAAACACATCCGGTTTTCAAAAAAAAATAAATGAAAACACGCCCACCCCTCCCCTTCTACCTCTCTCCCTGACGGACGACGAACACGTCAAGGCAAACCCAGAACCGCCTTCCCATCTCCGGTGTACTCACAGATCTCGGGGGCCTCTCCACTGTCTCTTTCTCTTGTTATTGGACCTTAATTAGCTTAGGAAAGAGCTCAACAACTCAATGACAAGCCCTAAAATTGGGTGAATTCGAAGAGGGAGAGGAGACCCGAAACTGAAAATGGAGGCAAAGAGAGACTCAAATTTCTTCAATCTGTGTCTATATAAGCTCCAAGAGTCGGTTCCGTAGCCTCAAAGGATCCATAATCTCCCTCCAATTACGTTCGGTTTGGTCATAATTCGATTTGATTAACTATTAGTTCGGTTTGATCATAATTGAAAATAAACCTCAACAGCAAACCCTAAACCCTAACTTAGTCCACTAATAGTTTGATTGAGTTCATTAGTGGTGACCGATGATCCAATTTAGTCGTGAGTCACTATTGACATTTCAATTTGATCAATAAGTATGATTGAGTTTATCAGCAAATATCGATGATCCAATTTGATCACAAATGAAAATAACTCTAAGCTCTAACTAGGTCTACTAGTAGTTTGATTGAACTCATTTGTGACGAGCAATGATCCAGTTAATTGGTGAGTCACAATTGACATTTCAATTTGATCAATAACTAGTATGATTAAGTTTATTAATGAAGATTGATTATCCATTTTGGTCACAATTGAAAATAATCATAAAATCTAACTTAGTTAACTAGTTTTTTTTATTTAGTTCATTACTGGCGACCGGTGATCCAATTTGGTTTTGAGTCATAATTGACGTTTCAATTTGATTAAAAAACAAGAAATTTTTTGTTAAAAGTTGAGAAAACATACCCTCTATTCAATACCCTAAAACCTAAACCCTAAACCCTAAACCGTATACCCTAAACAACACTGTGTTCACAGTTGTCGACCAAAATGGTCGACATGTTGTCGACATTTGTATTGTTGAATAAACATGTGGACCATTTTAGCTGTCGACCTTTTTTGTCTACATGTCGATCATTTTGGTCGACCAGTAGAGCCCAGAAACAGAGCCCTGTCCAGAAGCTCGTATGCATGATTGAGGGTTGGTAGGGTTGTAATATTTTTTAAGTGCATTTTAGTCATTCCTCCTATAATCGAACTCATTACATATCTTTCCCTTCTTCGGAAAGGGTTAGATATCGCCCAATTAGTTGACAAGAGATGATATAATTCCCCCTCTTTAGCCAACTTCCCCCCAGCAAAGATCAATAAAAACCCAGAAATCGATAATCAAATTGAATTCCCGAAACTCTTGAATGCGTCGATCTTCATCTTATCTTCCTCCAATATCTTGATGAAATAGTCAAGCCTGGCTAAGCCCTCTTAGAAATAACCGATTGGAGTCAGTTCGTCGGAGAAGTCACATATTATTTTGATTATATAAGTTCTTCTCACATCTAAGATCAATTCATGAGGATTTGAAGCCATTCTCGATCCAACCCACAAGCTCTCAGATCTCTGTCTATGGTGAATTGGTGAATTCTTCTTCTGGAAGATGAAGAAGCAAATCACATAGGAGAATGAACTTGAAGACTGAGGAAGGCTGCATGTGAAGGAAAAGAGAAAGAGAGAGAGATTCAGGGTTAGAAATGGGAGGAGAAAGAGAATAATTAGAATTTATGTGGTGTAATTTGCTTTGATCCGGAGGGTATTTTTGTCTTTTCACACCTCTGTTAGTGCGCCGTTAGATGCTAACTCTGACAAGGGTGGTCTTTGTATATCCCCGAACATGAGGGTCATTTTTGTATATATTCCAAACACGGAGGGTGGCTTTTGTCTTTTACCCTTTTTGTAATTCAATACTCTTTTTTAAATTTTTTGAATAACCATTAATAAACAAATCTATTATTGTTTGAAGTAGAACAAAACTATTTTGATCATGCATAATCCTTTTAACATTTTTTCCACTAACTTAATTTAGGTATGAAAATCATACTTTCTATGTTCTCTATGAATCTTTGCCCTTTTCATTTTACCACTATTCACTGAATCACTTTAATTCTGTGATTTGATTAGTAAAACGATGCAATAATTTGATGATCTTTGCACGATATTGTAGAGAAAACTTCACTCTACAACCCCATCAAAAAATATCAAAAAATTGCATCGCATGACTTTCCAAATCATCGGGTTAACGTGACACGATTACGAAAGGAAAAGTCAAAAGGTGAAGATTCAGAGAGAAGAGAGGTAGTACTAATTATAAAATTTTGTACAAAACATAATAAATAGGGAGCATATCTTCTAAAGTCTGAAACCTAGGTATGGTCATTTTTTTTTCCAAAAAACGAGAACATCAATTCATCATCAGAACATAGTACAAGTGATTTCAAACTAGTAGCTAAACTCATACATCATCATATCACCATGCTAGAAAGCTAGACAACACCTAAACCATACAAACAATATCAGAGAATAAAAGTACATATAAACTAGGGAGCTAAAACATAGAAACGGGTCATCGATGGAGCGTCAAGAGGCCGAAACCCTGGACGCTTCAAGCCTTCACCCTGAAAGAAAACACAAAACATCAAACCACCCAAAACAACGAATATGATCATAAGAAAAAACCCACACACCTGGCGAGGAAGGCTTGGCAACTGCATCAACGTCACCAACTCCTTTTTGGTCCTGTGGGCGATCTGAAGTTGAAAAAAAGCCTTAGAGATTTAGCTTCACGGAAACAACCATATGGAGACTCCCAGAGATCAAAGCGTCGCTTCTTAAGTTGAAAACTTTGAGCAGTCACAGTGTTGTCAATATCCATAGCTGTCAGACCCTTGATACCCGAGAAACCGACGAAGTCTTCCTTAGCCTGCTGATAACTCTCGATTAGAGTTATATTTCTTGCACGTTTGACATCATTTTGCATGCTTTACGGGTTTATAATTTTAGTTTCATGTTATGAATTGAGAGAAATATGGCATGCTTGAGCGTTTGAGCATAAATGTGTAATCCGGGCATTTTTTTTTTCTGTAAATTCAAGGTTTTATAGTCACATTTGATCTTCCGGTATTTGTTTTGGGTTATGCATTTCAGGAAACGGAGGATCGGGAATGTGAATGGGAGGTGGAATGAACTTCGGAAGGACGAGAAGGCTCAAGAGCATGATGGAGTTGAAGACGGGTGAAGAAAAGACTAAAGAATCAAAGAAAAAGAGGATTTTTCCCAGATTTTCTTATGACCAGTCTATACTTAGAATTCTGGGCAAAATCCACTTAAAATCACCCGCTACTGGTCTTAAGACCAGTCCGACTGGTCTTAAGACGGACTGGTCTTAAGACCAGTCTGATGCCCAATACACGAAAATATGGGGTTTCAATGCAATTTTTAAGAACTTTTGGGCAATAAGTGAGGGGAATATTGTATTAAGTGACCTAGGAGCTGGAGAAAAGATTGATTCACGTTTCTTGGAGAGGATTCACGTTGGGAGGATCCATTCTATCACTCACGATGAAGACGCAAGGAAAAGGAGGAAGACGAAGGCCAAGACCTCTATTGAAGACCTAGGGTTTGAGTTTTTCTTCTTCTTCCTCTCTCAATCTTTTATGGAGAAACTTGTAATTTTTGTTTGGTTGATCTTTGTTAGCTAAACGTTTTGCTAGGCGTCTCTACAAGAGCCTAGGGTTATGTAGACGGTTAATTTATCTGGATTTGAATCTTTGTTTCATGCTTATGTTTCGATTTATTGAACGAATACTTAGTTTCTTGAACTTGTAGTTGAATCTCGTCTATTGACACAACATGATTATGATTCGATATGCAATAAAACTAGGGTTTCTTCTTGAATTGAATCTTGCTTAATGCTTAATCTTATTCTAGTTCAATTGTTCACATGTTGTTCTTAATTCTTAGTATTGAAGGAGTCATGACCCGGAAATACTACGTAGTTAGCAAGTGCGCGACAGCGACTTTAACTAGCATTGATGAGATGTGAACAACAATCCCGAATCACCGAGACCGAAAAGGAGAAGTGTTAGGATTGGTCTGAGTTGGTAGATTCGGTAGGTTATTTCTACTATTTCGTGCAACGGTGGACCGACAGGACCCGTTGAATTTTAGATCCACTTGGTTTTCATCTTCAAATTTAGGCTTCTCTTTCTATTTCGACTTTTTCCTAGTGTATTTTTTCAAATCTTTGTATATCTCATCTAAAGTTTTTTAGTGTGGTCATTTTTGTGCATCTTCAGGGTCTTCTTTGCTCATTCATTCTCAGTTTTGCTCTTCACTCTTTCACCGTTCAGATTTTCCTGTCACCAGTTAAACAAAATTTCTTGTAAAGCCTAGAAAGGCTATGAACCAGAACAGGGGAACTGAAAACAAAGAGAATGATAAAGGGGATGACTTCGCCCTTGAAAGTAACCGAAGAAACTGAAACGAAAAAAAAAACCCTACAACAACAAACAAATGGGACGACAGATTTAGAGAGAAATCAAGAAAAAAACTTAAGATTGATAGAGAAGCGATCCCGGCGGCGGCTTTAGCCAGAGAGGGCCGAGAATCGAATGGACAAGAGGTCTGAAGTCTTAAAACCAGAAGAACGGAGCCGGAGATGGCTTGCAAAGAGGCGATTACTTCGCAGGCTCAATACTGAAAAACTGAAAACGGGAAACATGACCCACCCGAAAGTAAAAGCTGAAGCAGATGGATCAGGAGCGAAAACTGGTAAGAGCTTGGAAGTGATGGAGGAGGAGTCTCGGCGACTACGGTAGCTAGACAGGGCCGAGAGACCCACTGAGATTAGGGTTTTCTAGAGAGTCGAGAAAGGATTTTATCTGTCTAAAGCACACCTTATGATTAGGTGTGGACATGCTGTGATGTGACTTTTGACCTTTTGGTACACACAAGATCAATGTATGTGCACCCAACAATTATGAAGCGAGATGAAAGATAACTTCTTATTCTAGCAACAAAGCAACACAACGGCCTCAACATATCACATGGCCTTGCATCTAACAATACCCCATTGCTACATCTTGCTAGGTTTATCATCTCGAATACATAACTAAAACTCAATATACAAGAAATATCCAAAAGTATTTTTAATTTTTGTTCGTGTAACTCAATTTTTCACAACATCAAGCTCCACATCTTGTTGCAATTTCTCATCCCCCGTCTGAGGATTGTTAACCTTGTACTGGTATTTTCGTGACACAACCAGAAAATATACCATATTCAAGACCCCCATTATTGCGATAGTGTAGTAGAAGTAATCGACCTTGCCTTCATTGATGTTGTTGGTCAACCAATCCCGTCGGTCGTGTCCTTTGGTGTACTTGCGGATAATGGCGATTAGAAAACTGCTAAGATAATTAGCCCCTGATGATGTAATGCAAAAGAGAGAATTAGCGACAGTTCTCATGTTCTCCGGGAATTCCTTGTAGTAAAACTCGATTTGCCCTATAATGTTGAACGCCTCAGCCAATCCCATGAGTACGAGTTGTGGAGCGACCCACATAGCGGATATTGGAGCCAAGCCATCTGGTCGACCGGCGGATATAGCCGATTCTCTTCTCATTTTCTCGACCATACCTGCGACGACCATCGATAAGATACTGAACACAATCCCAATGCCAATCCTTTGAAGAAGGGTGATACCACTTTCTATTTTGGTAATTTTACGGACACTCGGGACAAATATACGATCGTAGAACGGTACAAATAACCCGACCGTGATCATGGAAATGACGCCGTACGAACCCGGCGGGATCTCGAATTTCGGACCTAGGTGGCGGTCCATTTTTAGCGCTTGTGACGTGGTGAACGTTCCTTGTTGAGCCATGGCTAGAAAGCAAATTATTCCGGAAAACAACACCGGCATTATTTTCAACAAGCATTTGGCTTCCTCAATTCGTTGAATGCTGCTAAGCCTCCACGGGTTTGAAGGGGTTCCATCCGGATTAACATCGCCGTCCAGCACGACAGCAGCTTTGTTTAAGAACCTGAATAAACAAGACGACCTGTTAATAATAGCGACTAGACAATCCTAATCAACACTTTGTTTTTGTTTTTGTTTTTTTTTTTTTGTTTTTTTTTTACTGAAATTCATCGAATTTTTAACCAAATAAAAGAGAAACATGAAACACACGGGCTAGCACGACCTTAGCACGCTCATTGCAGTTGCCCCGCACAACAACCGGTATGATACATTAGTAATACAAAACATGTTCATAAAAATGGCATGTTCACATCCTATAGTAATGCCTTCCTGGAAAATTATAAAAATGTTGATTAAATTAACCACCGAATTTTTTAATAAAATTTTGAGGATGATCTCAATGCAAAAAAAATGTATTATGTTAAGCTAAAATTTTGAAACGAAATGCAGCAGTATTCTTCTATGAATGATTTGTCTTACCTTAGTTGATCGGATAGAGGCAATTTTGACACAATAGACGATCCCGTGGGTGGGTCGTATAATTTCTCAGTAATCACTTCCTTGACATGCAATTTAAGGTGACGCTTCTTGTACGACGCAACAAAAGCCTGTGCGATGCCTGCGAAGATGCTACCCTCAGGCTTCACATAGACATACACCCTCATCCCAGCAAAGAAGAGGAAAATGGAGCCTAACATTAGGGATGTGGGTATCCCAAACCCTAGAACCCAGCTAACCTCTTGCTGTATGTAAACCACCACAGTGAAGGCTATGATTAGGACCAGGGTGAAAGTTGTATAATACCAGTTGAAGAAGCTGTTTATGCCTTTCCTTCCTTCATCAGTTGTTGGGTCAAACTGGTCAAGACCAAATGGGAGGCTGCATGGTCTGATGCCACCTGTCCCTATTGAAAGAAATCCCAGGGCCAGGATTAGAATGCCTAGCTGGAATGCCGTGGGCCCCATGCATTGGAGGTGTTGGAGCATTAAGGCACTGCAATGTGGAGGATGGAGGCTTGGCAGTGCTGGGATTAGGGTTAGCGTTATCATTCCCTGTCAATAATTAATAAATTTAGTTAACACAATTTGAATACATAGTACAATGTAAGAATAATTTGTCAATTGCAAATGAAAATGAAGGGACGAATCGCTTGCACTCCATATGAAAAAATATATGTCATTATAAATATTTATTAGGGTAGTTGGTTATTTGAATAGTTGAATAAAATGGATAAAAGCAGAAGCCTATAGGTTTTTGTGTTTTTAACTTAACTCAATTAAACTGAGCTAAAATGACAAGTTATATGGGGTAATTGGTTAAGACTAACAAGGACTTTAGGGTTGAGGATTGTAAACAATTTTTCTTTAAACTCACCATTAAATGATCACTTTATATAGTTTTCGCGAGATGGGTTATTGTTTTTCTATTGAGGACCACACTAGTTGGATAATTTATTGGCTTTCCAACACAATTCAACTAACATGCAATTGATTGATGGTTGCTGCAAATGTTTTCTACAGACTTTCCATAATTTTATCGAACTTAATAATTTTTTTTCATTATCATTCGACAATATAAAGTAGAAATTGTTACGGTAATGAGAAAATAAATTGTGTTTATGAAATTGTCCAATTTACTTTGCTATTCACTGTGTTTCTTCATTAAGATTTACGTGAAATAAAGAAAACATATTCTCCAATTTGGTTTACCATATCCACATCAAAATATACATACATTTATTGTTTTACAAGCATTGTATGGTGTGATGAAGATGAAGATGATAAGACGATAGAGCTAGAAGATAAGTCCGCGGCAATTTTTAGCTCAGAGTTCACACCAGAAGAAGATATCTAAACGCATGACATAGAAGGAAGCAAACAAAATGGCGAAGAGACAGAAGTTTGTAGAGACAATATTTAGTATTTCTGGACCACGATATTATGGAAGACGTCAGAACTCTAAAGATAGAACATGATGATGTTATGTGAGAGAATAGGTATAAAGAAGGAAGGCGTTAATTTTATAGTGTACGTACCAGAAGAGAGGCGAAGGAGGCGAAAGCGATAGTGCGGAACCTGCCGACATATGAATCGGAGATGAAGGCACCAACCAACGGCGCAAAATTGGTCATACCGGACCATATATTGATCAGGCTCGCAGCGGATGCTTGCTCCATGTGGAACTGCGTCATCAAAAATATTTGGAAGTTCGATAACAACCCAATTGACGCCAATCTCTCAAACGTTTCGTTACCTGTTTGTAACAAACCAGGCAACAATAATGTTACGGTCTATGCACTGCCAATAATAATTTTTTTTTGAAGTGAAATAATAAAATTTATTTAATTTTAAAAGGAATATTCCATTAATGCATTTATCAAAGTTCTAATCTTCACTTGCTAAGCTTATTGCCGACACAATGACACGACACGAAGTTAACGGGTTAGGATCGATACAAACTCGCAATGGGTCCAAACGAGTTGACCCAAAAGAGGCACGGGAATAAACGGGTCGGGTTAGCTAGCCTCAACCCGCACAACAAAAAAACGACATGTTTCAACCCACCTAACACAACAATAACCATATTTTTCACCGTTAGACATTCTCTCCAAAAAATGCATAGGCATACGTGAGGAAGCGACCCGAGCACGACAAGAAGTTAGCTTGTTTGAGTAGACACAAGCCCACAATGGGTCAAAGAAAAGTCGACCCAAAAATGATACAAAATAACCAGCGATTGACCATTTTTTGACCGAAGCCGGTTTGACGTGTGGTGGGGTGAAAAAAAAATCCGATATTGGTACTTGACCCTTAACTTTTAGTATACAAAAAATCTAAACAAATAGTCATCTTTTCATGTTTACTTTACAAAATCATAAAAGAATTTTGAAAAATTAGATCGTTTTCCTATCCAAATGACCGAGTCAAAATGACTTGATTGCGGGTAAAAAAGTCAACTAATACTTTATGGCGAAACAAAAGAAGTATATAATTTGTATTTTCATAAAGAGATGACTATATCTATTTTCTTTTAAGATTAGATAATTATATATTTTCAGAAAAGATGATTATCTTTTTCATTTCGAGTGAAATATGTTTATCTATTTACAGATTTCTTTGGTTAGACTACTGGATAGCATAAGAGCATAGAAAACGAAGTTAATACCAAAATCTGAGTTATGGGAATATAAACTTTTTTTTTGAGAAAATTGGGAATATAGACTGCAGTAGATTAAAATAGAAATAGTCTTAATTATATTCTGTCATGTTTTTTTTTTATATATATATATGAAAAATAGTCTTAATTAAAGCTAAGTTGTTGATGTTATTCAAAAAAAAAAAAGTTGTAGATTTTATTGCTGTGGATGCTTAAGTACACACCTCTGTATAAAGGAGAAAGGAATTATACGTGATTCCGAATTTTAACTTCTAGGTATTAATATAATTTTTCCCTTCATTTTTTTGTTTGCCGAAGATGTTGCTCCCACACACACCTCTGTATAATGGAAGTCCTTACGGTTTTGATTTCATGGTGATGATTCTATCAGTATAGTCGAGTACACTAAACTAAAAAGCTTATCTGAAATTTTTTTTCATGGTTATTTACACACTTGAAACTTCCCGATTGCGGAACATATTTCTATATTGTTCTTCATACCAGAAAATAAAGAAGTAATATTTCAAAAAAGAAGAAAGAAAAAAGTACTACCTCTGTTTCGCCTGTTTCAGCCTACTTCACTTTTTGTCACTATTCATTAAGTTACTTTCATCTGGTGATTTGAATAGAAAAACGATACAAGAATTTGGTAATATTTGCATGGTGTTATAGAGGAAAGTTTATTCTAAAATACCATGAAAAAATTGTTAAAAAATTACATCGTTTTGGTACCCAAATCACCAAGTCAAAGTGACTCATTTACGGGTTAAAAAGTCAAACGCAGACGAAACAGACGAAACGGAGGTAGTACTTGGCAAGATTTTGAAATATTGGTATGGAGTACCAGCACCTAACACATGACCCACGACACTGCACACCACATGGGTGTCACATCTTGTTGCGAAATTTAGGCACAGCCTCAAAAATTAATTTGTGAACCAACATTTTCTCATTTGTTTGTTGATAAATTCAATTTAAATGTGTCATAGTACCTAGTTAGTTGTGTGTTTATGTTTTGTTTTAAAAAATACGTGAAAATTAATTGAACCAATTCCTCTGGTTGTTTCAAAGATTTTTTCTAACAAAATAGAATAAAATAGAAATTAAGTTGATGTCATTAAATAGTTCCTTCGTCCAAGAATAAGGGCCGTGTTTTTTACAACCATTGAGGAGACAATTTTATTTGCAAAATGATACCGAAACTTGTAATCATTATCATGAAATCGGAGTTGGATTACTCAGCAGCACCATTAAAATATTAACAATTTTTTATTTATTAAGTAAATAATTTGCATAAAATACTTGAAAATAACAGTATGACACTCATTTTAAGACGAAGGAAGTATGTAATTCAGATAGAAGACAGATAAACGGACCTAAGACATAAGGCATGGCCTTCCATCCTCCAGGCTTTCTTGCTGTTGTCTTGGTGGTTGGCAAGATTGAACCGGGTTTCACAGGGTCTTCGATTTCGCCGGCCGGAGTGGAAGAAGTTGAAGTGATTTGTAAAGATTTGGTGCAGCAAGCTAGCCAAGAGTAGCTCGATTGCTTCTTTCTATTTTGCTCCTCCATATCTTCCTTATTCTAGCTTGAGCTTTGCTCTATAATATCATGCTGCTTTGCCCATCAATTTATACTAGTGGGGGAGAGAGAGAGGGGGAGAGATTTGGTAGTGGAATAGTGGCCGACGTATGATAGTGAGACTCAAATATTTCACTTACGTATCTTGCCAATAATGTTATTTGGTAGTTGTCTAGTGTTCTTTCTCTTATGATTATTATAGCTAAGGTAGGAATTCAAAGAAAATTGCAAGTGAGGTAAGAAAAATGAATACAATTATTTTCAAAGAAAATAAAAAAAGAGAATATTTATTAATCAGGCAGAAATTTTAAGTAGTGATAAATGACTTTTGTTTGCTTTTTTCTCCACTGTCACTCCCATGTCTAATCTAATTTCTGCAGTAACTAAACTAATCAAATGAGGAATTTAGAAAATCAAAATCTCTTGACGACTTCTTCATTGCCGATGATAGAGACAAGAAACCTATCTCCAATTTTACATCTTGATATTTTATGACGGTTCTATATATTTTATTGTTGTTTGGTAAAAGAAACACATTCTTCAATCTTAGTGGGTGGTTTACTCAATAATTTATTATTGCTTCTCAAGATTTTATTATTAAAAGAAATGAAGGACAAAAATAAAAACTGAAGAAAAGATTTGCTTAACACACAATTTGTTCCTTTGAGGACTCCCATTTTATTCAAGATGAGCTTCTCCATAACTTCTCTATCAATATAAGGACCGATAAGTAGGATTTATTGAAAACTGAGAATGCAATAAGTCTATTTTGGAAGGGGAGATCGATAGCAATGTGTTAGTTTGGGTATATTAAGATATGCATTAATTAGTTAAGCCTTTATCTTACCTCCTAATCCAATTAGATGAGTTGGATGTCTTGTATAAGACTATCTAATAACTGGAAACCCAAAGCTTTTCGGTTCATTTTCTATCTTCTCTCTTCTCTTTGAACAAGAAACTTAGTAAGGGTTTCTTTCATGGCATCCAAGCTATGAGACTCTCGACCATGACAGTTGTGAACCCTAACCCTCTCTTTATTCTACCATCTCATTTAAGCTTGATAAGACTAGTTTTGTGTTAGCCGAAGGTAACTGGTAAATTTCGAACAAAGGGAAAAGGATAGAGAGACGAGTGAGGCAGGAAAAAAAAGTGAGGGCTGAATTTTTCTTGCATAACTTTCTGAGAAAAATTATAACTTTCTTTATATAGTTTTTTGACCTAGGTGGTTCGACCTAATCCTAATCCGAGCAAAAGAACTACATAGAAAATTCCGAATATAGCTAAAACACTACGACCCACTAAACTTCATAGTACGAAATAATAAATAACGATACGAATTTATTATTAACTAATTAAACATCCTACTAATTGATTATTAAAATTCCGGGTATAGCTAAAAAACTACGACCCACTAACGCCTCTTCCTGGGTTGCACGTAGTCCTTCAAGTATATTGGAGGGGCCACATTATGCCTAGCTCGCTCCACAATTTTCCCTGATTGGTCGGTGGGCAACTCATCCTCTGCCTCCTTTATAATTGTACCCGTATCAACTCCCCCATCCTCGGAAACCAGCTTGTTCTCAAGCTGTAAATCGGGAAAATTGATCTTAATCTCGTCAACCGATTCCGAAGTGGGTGCGGTGCCGTCAGACCAAGACACTGTTGGGTTTTGTTTGTGGATGCGCAGCGAGAGAAAAATTATCCATTCAAGACTCTCCAAGGATCACAGGAAGAGAATCATAACGATGGTAAGGGAAGAAACAAGTAACACACCTTAGAAATCTCATGTGATGACTTGTAACGTGAATTGTGTCACGCCTCTAAGGTTGATCCACGCCTAGAGTTGAGATCTAGATATTCCTTCTCCTTAGTGCTAGCTTGGAACGGAGGAAGAGGAAGAAGAAATCACGCAACGGAGACCTGGGAAGGCCTTCGGCCTTCTTTCTTGTGGCCGACGGGTAGGGGCGGACCAAAGGGGTCCGATTGAGCCTCCTTGTGTCTTGCACTCTCTCTCTCTTGCTCATTTCAACTCAACTTATGTTATGAGCATTAGTGTTGGAAGGAAGCTAGGAGCATCCTTTATATAGTCCAACAACTCCTTGTCAACTACCTAAAGACTCTTTCTAATCCTACTTGAATTTGGATTAGTCCCTTCCTTGCATATTAGTCCTACAAAGTTTGCAAGGTGTTGCAAAGTAATCCTTATAATTAATTAATCATATTAATTAATTCTTAAATCTAGTTCAACTCTATTGGGCGTGTGACCCCATAGTTTCTATCTAGTTGGTAGCAACAATTTGCTAATATGGAGCAGTCTCTAGCAAGACATCCATTCTAGCCAACTAATAGAATAGTCATCCGACAAACCTTGTGAAAGAATTGTCTCATCCCTTTGGCACAATATCCGGATTGGACACGAGACATACAAGTCACACTCGTATATCCAATCCATAGTTTCTCGATCCTGGGAATAGCCTTATTTGTGCAAATAACATCAATATCCTATATTGATTTATTTGAGTCTGGCCAGACATTCTAGAAGCACTATCCCTCGAGTGGCCTAGGATATTTTCTCCCGTTATGTGGGAGGGACAAATTCTATATACATCACTACGATATCTAAGCTTGCTTCATGTTGTGTCTGATACGCGTCTTTATGTTTACCCAGTCACGGTGTAGTGTTTGACGCTACCAAAACCACAATGCTCCACAACTAGATGCTCCAGTGACTTCAAGTCTAAGGATGACAATACTATTTTCACCACGAGAAGTGCTTGTGACTTTACATAAATTGTATGTAGCCTTCTCGGAGATGGGTCAATCCAGTATGCCATTACCCTTAATGCATACCGATGTGTTGGATCATGATATCTCCATATCAATCTAACCCCATACTAGTCTATAAATGATTATCCTATTTAATCATTATAATGGACTAGGGATATTCAAGATAAACAACACAATTGTAAATCTATGGACTTCATTATATTAAATATCCAATAAATAATACAATGAATATTCTAGCCAAAACTAAGTTAATACTA
The DNA here is from genome assembly GCA_023055425.1 of Linanthus parryae. Lineage (NCBI taxonomy): Eukaryota > Viridiplantae > Streptophyta > Magnoliopsida > Ericales > Polemoniaceae > Linanthus > Linanthus parryae. The sequence continues at coordinate 163,968,958 of JALGPY010000002.1, read as the reverse complement.
AACTAGATTGCCTCTAGGGAATCTATTCCAACAGTCTCCCACTTGCACTAGATCCAATCTGATTCATCCCGTATGCCAATGCTCCTAGTGTGTCCTTCATACTTGCGCTGAACAAGCAGCTTTGTAAGTGGATCTGACAGATTCTCATCTCTAGGAATCTTGCATATCTGAACGTCTCCTCTATCGATAATATCTCGAATAAGATGGAACTTCATGAGCACGTGTTTGGATTTCTAGTGTGACCTGGGCTCCTTTGATTGCGTGATCGCCCTAGTGTTGTCACAATACAACTCTACTGGATCCGCAATGCTAGGAACCACACCAAGTTCAGAAAAGAATTTCCTAATCCAAACAGTTTCCTTTGATGCACCATTCGCAGCAATGTACTCAGCCTCTGTTGTAAAATCAGCCACCGTCTCTTGCTTGGAACTCTTCCAGCTCACCGCTGTTCCATTCAGGCAAAACACATATCCTGGTTGTGATCTGAAATCATCTTTGTCAGTTTGGAAGCTTGCATCCGTGTAACCTCTTACACGCAACTCTTCCTCACCACCAAATATAAGAAAAGCATTCTTAGTTCTTCTCAAGTACTTTAGGATGCTCTTGACTACAATCCAGTGACTCTCACCTGGATTTGACTGGTATATGTTTGTCATACTCAAGGCATATGACACATCTGGTCTAGTACATAACATGGCATACATGATGGATCCTGTGGCTGAGGCATAGGGAACCCTACTCATGCGTTCCTTCTCAATCTCGTTGGAAGGAAAATCACTTTTCGAAAGAGTGATTCCATGCGACATGGGCAAGAATCCCTTCTTGGAATCTTGCATCTTGAACCGTTTCAACACCTTGTCTATATATGTACTTTGACTTAGGCCTAGCAGTCTTCTAAATCTATCTCTATAGATCTTGATACCAAGTATATAGGCTGCTTCCCCTAAGTCCTTCATTGAGAAACATTTTCCTAGCCAATCTTTAACATATTGCAGCATGGGAATGTCGTTTCCAATGAGCAGTATGTCATCCACATACAAGAACAGAAAAGAAATAGAGCTCCCACTAACCTTCTTGTAGACACAAGACTCATCTTCGTTTCTGATGAAGCTAAACTCTTTGACTACTTCATCAAAACGTCGATTCCAACTCCTAGAAGCTTGATTCAATCTATAAATGGATCGTTGTAGCTTAAAGACATTGTTGACTTTCTTTAGATCTTCAAAACCCTCCGGCTATATCATATACACGTCCTTGAGGAGATATCCATGAAGGAATGTTGTTTTGACATCCATCTGCAAAATCTCATAGTCATAGTATGCTGCAATAGCAAGTAGGATTCGGATGGATGTGGTCATAGCGACTGGTGAAAAGGTTTCATCATAGGTAATACATGGATCTGTCTGAATCCTTTAGCCACCAATCGAATCTTATAGGTAATCACATTACCATCCATGTCGATCTTCTTCTTGAAGACCTGTTTGCACCCTATGGGTCGCGCCCCTTCGGGTGGTTCCACCAAAGTCCACACTTTGCTGTTATACATGGATTCCATCTCGGCTCTCATGGCCTCAAGCCACTTATGAGAGTCCATCACATTCATGGACTCTTCATAGGTAGTAGGCTCATCATCTATGGGCATCGTGTCACCAGACTCAGTCACGAGAAGTACTCCATACCTCTCTGGCTCCTGGCGCACTCTACTAGATCTACGAAGCTCTTGCTACTTGAACAGGTTGCTCCACAACCATTTGTGGTTCCTGCTCATGTTCCATAGAAGGATCAGTGTATTGTGGTTCTTGAATTTGTTCAAGTTCTACAGTCCTCCCACTTAATTCTTTAGAGACAAACTCTCTTTCTAAAAACACGCCGGACCGAGCAACAAACACTTTTTTCTCGGTTGGATTGTAGAAGTAGTAGCCCTTAGTTTCCTTAGGGTACCCCACAAACTTACACTTATCCGACTTGGGTCCTAGCTTGTCCGATTGTAAATGCTTTACATAAACATCGCAGCCCCAAATCTTCATGAACGACAGTGTAGGACGCCTCCCACTCCCCATCTCGTGTGGTGTCTTCATGACTGATTTAGATGGAACATGGTTAATGGTGAAATCTGCACTTAATAGAGCATAGCCCCAAAGTGATAATGGAAGATAATTTTGACACATCATAGATCGAACCATATCCAATAGTGTTCGATTCCTCCTCTCGGACACGCCATTCCATTGTGGCGTTCCGGTGGAGTGAGTTGGGACATGATCCCACACTCTCCAAGATAGTCGCCAAACTCTTGGATCCAGTATTATCCTCCACGCCGATCGTAGAGCCTTGATACTCTTGCCAAGTTGCTTCTCTACTTCACTCTTGAATTCTTTGAACTTTTCAAGGGATTCGGATTTGGCATTCATAAGGTATACAAATCCATATCTACTGAAATCATCAGTAAATGTGATGAAGTAGACTAACCGCCCCTGGAAGGCGTGGCAAATGGCCCACGTACATCAGTATGCACGAGTGTCAATTGCTCACTAGTCCTCTCACCTTTCTTATTGAAAGGGGACTTTGTCATTTTCCCAATAAACAAGCATGTCTCATATGATTCAAAATCAAATGAGTCTAGAAATCCATCCTTATGGAGTCTAGACACACGTTTCTCGTTTATGTGACCTAAACGACAGCGCCATAAGTAAGCAGGATTTAAATCATTTATGTTAACCCTATTAGTATTAATTTTGTAGATAGGATTGCTTACATCAAAGATGTACAGTCCATTAAATAATTGCGCACTACAACTGTGAACTTTATTAAATAAATGGAACAAAAATTTTTCGTTACTGAAATAATAAAACCTTCATTTTCCAAACAAGAAATAGAAACAATGTTTCTGCTCATAGCAGGCACAAAATAGCAATTATTTAATTCTAAAACTAACCTTGAAGACAGAGACAGCTCGCACACGCGTACGGCCAATGCAGCAACCTTTGCTCCATTTCCAACGTGCTTGTCTATCTCCCCTTAAGAAAATCTTCTACTTCTCTTTAGATCCTGCACATTTCAAAAAATGTGAGATCCACATCCAGTATCCAATACCCATGATGTAGAGATAGTTAAATTGACATCTACAACAAAAGTACGTGGTGGTGGTGGAATCACTATTCGAATCCTCTTGTCCTCCAGATATTTTGCGCAGTTCCTCCTCCAGTGTCCAGGCTTACTGCAGTAGTGACATTCACCTTTAGTCACACCTTTGGAAATGCCACCAACAGGCTTAAGGACAGGTTCCTTGGATTTGGCAACTGCTTTTCGTTTGCCCTTGGAGGATGAGGCAAACCTTTTGCCCTTTCCTTTATGCACCATCATAATTGCCTTGCCCTTACCCTTTTTGATGCTTTGTTCAGCTGTTCCCAACATATTGAGTAAACCTGGCAGTGGTTTCAAGATCTCGTTCATGTTATAGTTCATGATGAACTGTCCATAACTCTCAGGCAACGATTGCAACACGAGATCAGTGGCCAAATCTTGGCCGACCAGGAAACCTAGTCGTGTGAGATTCTCCAGGTACCCGATCATATGGATTACATGAGGTCCCACAGGGTTTCCTTCAGCCAGATGACATTTGAACAATGCCTTGGAAACTTTATACCTCTCAACCCTTTCTAGCTCTTGGAAGAGTTGCTTCAATTGTTGGATCATATCGACTGCATTCGTGCTCTCATGTTGTTTCTGAAGCTCAGAGGTCATGGTGCAAAGTATGAGGCAGGCAGTATCATCAGCAACGTCAACACGCTTCTGATACACCTTTAGGGCTGCATGAGTATTGTTTTCTGGGCCTGCATGAACTTGCGCCTCTATAGCATACAGTTTCTTCTCTTGTTTGAGAACGATTCTGAAGTTTCTGTCCCATTCAAGAAAATTGGTTCCTGAGAGCTTGTCATTATCAAGGAGAGAGCGTAGGGAATGTTGTGAACTCGATGAGTTATTTTCCATTAGAAATTTTCCAAAGGAAAATACGAAATTTTTAGTATTTGTGAACTTTTAACTATATTTAATAATGGCTAGATTATTAAAAATAGATCCCACTATTTTTCTACGGATTAGTAACCCTCAAGATATTAATGCGGAAAATAACATTATATTTTTTAGTGGGCCAAGATCCATGTTTCATCTCCTTTTGACCTTGCTTTGGCAAGTCACCTAAAAATTGACTACTTTAGGTAGGAACAATTCTAATTGCATCCCATACAACTCTTGGTTCAATTGGGCAAATAACTCCTTATTTATACATCTTCATGGATAATCCCAATTTTTTCCCTCGAGGTTTTTTTAATCATATTAATGACCTAGCTGTGTCCAACCTCTTACTTGAACAATTGCACATTACTAGCTTGTGCCATCGCATCACATCATTATATGAACCAAGTCGCCTTGATTTGGCATGCACGAAATTTATAAATCATGATGATGATGAGTGTTTAAATAACGAGAAGGCAAAACACAATATATGAATTTTGAGGGATTTTAAAATTCAATTTTAATTGTTTTGTTGACCCATATCAACTGATCTATCTATCTTGAGTTTGGGCACAACTCTTAATAATAGATCCGAGTTGTTAATTATCTTATTATCCTAATTGCATGCATCATCTATACATCGATTGATAAGTCTGAAGCTCCTTGATATTAATATTTGAATACATATGCAGAGAGCTTTGATTCCTTGATGATGAAAGCCAGAAACACAAGCATGAAGTTTGTCTAAGTATCCAAGGCTTCAAAGCTTTGAGTTACTTTAGTCAATTATATATATATACATATATATATATATACATATACATATATATATATATATACATATATATGTATATATATGTATATGTATATATATATATATATATATATATATTTGTCGAACTGTTTGATGCATGTTTTTGATTTTGATATGGAATGAATTATGCAGGCATTAGTTTTTTATATACTGATTAACAAAATATGCAGGATTGAGTTGGATTGAAAATCCAAGTTCATCCTGTTGAACTAGCAGGCAAAGCTTCAAAGCTTTGAGATTCATTAGCTATTCTTCACTGCTATGTTCATCTGATTAATTCTGTGTATGCAAGTTATTTCTATGTGATTCAGAACTTGTTATGAATATATTATTCACTAATAACACTTGTTCAATACTGTTTATTTAATATATTTAACAGATTGAATATATAAGTCTATTACAAGACAAATCCAGCCCAATTTTCTCATGAATTGTTAGCATACTGCTAAACAGATCTTGATGCTAGATTGAATGGATGTTGTTGGATCTTGTTTGCAGAGTTCATGCAGGTTTGTTGGGCGTTCCAACATCCATAAACAAATCAGATAGTTATTCAAATATAGCTGTTGAAAGAGGCATATCAGGGAAGAGGATTTGTAGGGTTTATGTTCCTAAAATTGCTCAGTTGGTCGCAGCCTGTTATTTAAAGTAATCAGCACTTTGATTTGAAGAGAGAGACACAGATATTAAGACTGATCTTTGTGTGATTTGAAGTGTGCTAGAAACAAGAGAGTTTACATCATTCAAATCTTCAGGATCATCAGGCCATTCATTGCAGGAGCAAGATCATTCATTATATTAGAAGAACCCTTCCAGGCTTCATTAGCTTATTCTTTCTGAGTTCTTCTACTTCTACTGAGTTTTATTATTCATTCTATTTTTTCTGATACGTCACTAACTTAGTAGTTTGGTTGTTCAAGTGAACAACAAGAGGTTCGTATTGTTTCAACATGTTGTAGCTGGTAACTAGATTGGTTGGGAACCACATGCTGTATATGTGTAAGGTAGCTCACTTAGGCTTGATATCTAGGGATAAATTTGGGTGATTAATAAGAAGTAGTGTTTGAATCCTGGAGGGATAAAATCCCTCAGGCAGAGACTAGGTCCCATTGTGACTGAAATCTGTAAAATCCTTGTGTTCTTGATGTTTACTTTTGTTATATTTACATTCACTCTAAACAGGAAGTTTCAAAGCTTTGGAGCTTTCCAAATCTCAAAGCTTTGAAGCCTCTGTATTCTGCAGTTATATCTTCAAGTTTCTCAAAACTGTTTCAAAGTTTTGAGATATCCACTGCTTACTCTATTCAAGTTTTAAAAGACTGTGTTTTGGAAAAAGTTTGCATACTCTATTCAACCCCTCCCCTTCTAGAGTATTTAGATCTTTTTTTATACTTACATTACAAACTTTCAATTGGTATCAGAGCTTTGGGTCACTGTTTAAGGATCTAAAAATCTTGCGACAATGAGTAATGTAGGTGATGGTGGATTTTCACAGGGAAGAGCAGCTAATAGACCCCCACTGTTTTGTGGTGATAACTTTGTGCATTGGAAGGCATTGATGAAGATGTTCATCATAGACCAGGACATAGAACTATGTTCTATTGTTATGAATGGCTCAAACTTGTTCTACACTATTGTCAATGGAGTTATAACTGTCAAACCTGATGAAGATTTCTCAGTTACTGAACTGGAAAATGTATCAAAGAATTACAAAGCTTTGAACTTATTATATTGTGCTCTTAGTGCAGATGAGTGTTACAGGATATCCAACGCAAAAGTGATATAGACAAGCTGACTATCACTTATGAAGGTACCGGACAAGTCAAGTAGACAAAGATTAATATCCTTTTGAGACAGTATGAACTATTTAAGATGAATTCTGATGAATCCATCAAAGATATGTTCAAAAAGTTTACAAATATTGGGATGAACTTGGAATCCCTGGGAAAAGCTTTCCCAAATGAGGAAAAGATCAGGAAGATTCTCAGAAGCTTGCCAAAGGCCAAATGGGAGCCTAAGACAACTACAATTAAGTAGGCTCGAGACCTTAGCATTCTGGAACTTGATGATCTATAAGGAAAATTGCTCACTCATGAGATTTCCATGAAGGAGGTGATGGTTAATTGAGTGACAACAACAAGAACCCAGCACTTAAGGCGAAGGACAACAAAAAATCCCAAAGCCTTGAAAAGGAGGATGATGTTGATGATGAAGAAGCCTTAGCCTTGATTTCCAAAGCTTTGGCCAGAATTCTGAAGAAGAAGAAGAAGAGAAACTTTGGAAATAAGGACTACAACAAAGAAAAATTCAGATCCTCAACCAGTAAGGATCAGAAAGGTAAGTCTACTTCACATTCACATAAACCTAAAGTTATGAATTACTATGAATGTGGAGATGCAGATCATCTGGTAAGAGATTTCCCTCAAAAGAAGAAAAGTAGGCAATTTCGTAAGAAGCAAAATGAAAACAGAAGGAAGAAGGCAATGGTAGCCTCATAGAGTGATTCAGACTCTTCAGACTCAGATTTTGATGAAGATCAAGCCAATTTATGTTTAATCGATAGACATCAAGAAGACCACTCTACTAATAAGCCAATTGAAGACATGGTAAAAAATATTTTATCTAGTCCTTCTGATGTCTTACCTGAAATTCTCAAAAGTATATTTTTAAATGAGGAAAGTTACATGAATGACATCGATTCCAGACACATATTCTTACGTGTGTACGCAAGTGCACGGTCGAGTAATGAAGTGTGAGTATTTTTAATAATCGGTTTGTCGAATCCCACGAGGACAAGCTCGTAACAAGCTTTAACTAACTAGTCAATTGAGTATACTAAGTAACCGGTAAAAAGTGTTGAGAATTGTGAGGTTGCCACCCCCAAACAAGTGGCTGTATGTAACGACTGAAATAGTAGAAAAGTGAATTAAGAAGTTCTTATTAAATTTTGGAGAGACTAGGCAATCTATGGATCACCTAGGGGTGTTAGACAGTTCCGGATACTGTATTGAAACACGCTAATCCTAATTCAATTATGCCAGGTAACTAGTTACTGCAACCTTCTGTCAATCTCATGCAGTTCTATGTCTCGATCTACTTCGGATTCTCTCGGTCCACCTCCGTCTACAGGTCCATTCCAGTAGGCTAACGATGTGCTCGACAACAGGTCCCGTCGGCCCACCGTTGCACGAGCAGTCTTACCGATTCTACCTAAATGGCCAACCCTATTCAAATCACCTCTCAGTATCTTTGATTGGGAATTGTGTTCACGTTCTCTATCACCCTAGGCCAAGTCTCCATCAAGCACTCCACCTAAGTACTAGCAATTCCGGGTAGCTACTCCATTGTTGCTAAGGATTAAGCATCAAACATGAACAATAACTAAACTAAATTAAACATTAAGCAAGATAACACAATCATACATCAAAATCACTCGCTAATGGCCATTAATCTCATCCCAAGGGTGTGTCAATAACACTATTTCAATAATACACCAAAAACGTGAAGAAACGTCATAATCATGAATCTAAAATATGTATCAATCTCAATAATCCGGAAAAACAAATTCTAACATAACCCTAGGCTCTCCATAGAGCCTAGAAGAGAATCTAGCTACTCATGTCAATGATAAGATACACAAGTTTATCCATAGATAATGAAAGAGAAGAGAAGAAGTGATGAAACGGTAAAATCGCTGAAGAGTAGATGAACTCGGGCAATCCCAAAGCTCCAAGATGCTCTCCAATAGTCTCCCGTTGCTCTCCTCCTTCTTCTTCACTCCCTCTATGCGTGATTGATGATTATTTCCGTCCCAAGATCGTCCTTCCTTCGTAACCCGCAGAAGTCTTTAGTAATTGCACAATGGCCCCCTAAAATCTGCTCCTGACTTTAATAGGCCATATCTTTTTCTTCCGAACTCGGATTTAGCTCAGTGACCTATCTTTGGAAAGCTCTTGGAGTCTTATTCATTTGGAACCAGTCTTACTCCAAAATTATTTGTAGAACTCCATATAGGATCAAAATAGTGCAGACTTGTCATCCAAACTCCTCCAATTCGGCTTCTCTTGACTCTACTTCAGCTCTCGTTGGTTCCGAAGTTCGTTCCATGCCTCCTATCAATTGGTTAGCATACTTCCCTGCCAAAAAAACATGAACAAACATACCAAGCGATTATATTTGACAAATAACAATGAAATATGCATAGAAAATGCCCGGACTAACAATATTGCACATGGTGAGCAACAAGTGGTAAAACGACTCATATTCTCAACAATTAAGCTCAAATAAATCTCATGATAACTTGGGAAAATAACAAGATTAGATAGCTCCTCAAAGGTTCTATCAATTCCTTGAAAATGAAGGTTCATGAGCAAGCAAAAGAAAATTTAGATTTGGTTTTTTCAAAAAAAAATGTCTTGAAGCTACTAAGCTGAAAACTGATAGTGACTTCAAAGCCTTGGACAGCAGATTCAAAGCTTTGAAATCAAAAGTCAAAGAAGTGGTTGATCAAAAAAATCTTTTAACTGACAAATTTGTTGATCTAAAGAGTCACTCGGATGATTTAGAACGACATAACACTTCATCGACTAGTGAGCTTCAAGAATCTAAGAAAATTCTTTCAACTTTTTCTGGCTCAGAACATAAGCTAAATCTCATGCTTGGAGGAAGTATGCATTTTTTATACAAAAGTGTAATTGGTTATAATCCAAATTTTCCAAGAAGAAACCAAACCACATTTGTAAGATAAGGAAGTAGACATTCTTCAGAGTATCACTTTTGTGGCAAAATTGGACATGTGAAATCAATCTGCCCCTTTAGAAGGACAGAACCTCATATAATGAGGAATACCTATCCTTATTAGCTTAAGGGACAAGTGATACCGATATGTGTTACAAAAAGAGTTATACCACCTAACATGGTTGATTCTAAGTATGAATCCAAATTCTACGCTTGGTCTAATAGCCTGTTAAGGCATTCATTAAATTTTGCAGGTTGTCACCAAAGCATTGAAAGATCAGAAATGGATTTTGGATAGTGGATGTTCCAGGCATATGAGTGGGAAGAAATATTTATTCACTGAGCTTAAAGAGCAATCAGAGGGAAAAATCACTTGGTGACAAATCAAAGTGAAATATAATTGGTATAGGAAGTATTGGTAACAACTCTGCATATTCAATTGCTGATGTTTATTTAGTTGATGGTCTTAAGTATAATTTGTTGAGTATTTCTCTGCTTTGTGATAAAGGTAATAAGGTATTTTTTGACAAGGAGAAATGTGTGGTGCAAGATGAAAAATCATGCAATTGCATTCTCACTGCTCCTAGGTCACACAATGTTTATGCAGTATGTACTGACAAAGTTGCAGTTGATAGTCTGAAGTGTCTCAAAGCTTTGAAGGATGACTCAAAGCTTTGGCATAGAAAGCTTGGTCATATAAGCATGCATACTTTGAACAAACTCATCTCAAAAGATCTGGTAAGGGGATTACCAATCCTAAAATTCACATATGATGAGATTTGCAAGGCATGCACTCAAGGTAAACAGACCAGAAGTTCATTCAAGACAAAGAACTTGATAAGTACTTCTAGACCTTTAGAATTGGTGCACTTGGACTTGTATGGTCCTATGAGGGTACAAACACCCAAAGGTAGGAGATATATGTTTGTTGTGGTTGATGATTATTCCATATTTACCTGGGTTATGTTTATTAGAGATAAGTCTGAAGCATTATCTGAATTTTCAAAACTTTGTAAAGAGCTTCAAACTTTGAAAAATTTACCTGTTGCATCTATTAGGAGTGATCATGGTAGGGAATTTGATCAACTTGATTTTGATTTATTTTGTGCAAAGCATGGTATGTCACATAACTTTTCTGCACGTAGAACTCCTCAGCAGAATGGTTTAGTTGATAGGGAACTCTTGAAGACATGTCTAGAACCATGTTACTTGAAAGTACTTTTCAAAATTTTTTGTGGGAAGAAGCTGTTAACATTGCCAATTTTGTGCTCAATAGATGTCTGATCAGACCTATCTTGAAGAAACCTCCTTATGAATTGTTCAAAGGCAGAAGCCTAGTGTTGCTTATTTTAAGCCTTTTGGCTCTAATAGTTTTGTCCATAAAAATGGCAAAGACAATCTTGGTAAGTTTGAGGCTAGAAGTGTTGAAGGTGTTTTTCTTGGTTACTCTCAAACTAGCAAAGCTGACATGGTTTACTATTAGAGAACTAAGATTGTAGAGGAGACATTCATGTAATTTTCTTATGGAAGTACTGATGATTCTCTGAGTGAAAGTTTTGCATATCTCAATTTGAACAAGTATGAGGCTGATGATGACTATGAGAAAGTCAATACAAGCAAAACTAAGGAGCAGAAACATCTAGAAGAATCTCAAGGCCTTGAACGCCCTGCTGAGCCAAAATCTCAAAGCCTTGAGACTGAGTCTGACAGAAAATTTGATGCTCCTTCTACTGTGTCAAGAAATCAAAGCCTTGAAGGACCATACACTTGGACACCCAGAAAGAAGTTCAAATATTTATCAGATCATCCTGGAGAAAATATCATATAAGATCCAACTACTGGAACTCAGACAAGAGGCCAACTGAGAAATTTGTGTGCTGTTAGTGCTTTTGTATCACTTATTGAGCCCAAGAATGCTAAAGAATCACTAGAAGATGCATATTGGATCATTGCAATGCAGAATGAGCTGAATGAGTTTGAAAGGAACAAAGTCTGGAATTTGGTTCTAAACCAAAGGGCCAATCTGTGATTGGAACCATATGGGTATTCATAAACAAACTTGATGAGAAAGGTAAGGTTGTGAGGAATAAAGTAAGATTGGTTGCAGAGGGATACAATTAAGACGAAGGAATTGACTATGAGGAAACAGTTGCCCCTGTTGCAAGGTTAGAGGCTATCAGAATACTTCTTGCATTTGCATCACATAATCATATAAAACTTTTTCAAATCGATGTCAAATGTGCTTTTCTGAATGGATACTTACAAGAAGAAGTATATGTTGCTCAACCACCATTTTTTGAAAATGACACCTTTCCTTGTCATGTTTAAAAATTAGGCGAAGCCTTGTATGGAGTTAAGCAAGCTCCATGGGCTTGGTATGACAGACTCTATAAGTTCTTACTGGAAAATGGTTTCAAGAGAGGACTTGTTGACAAAACTCTTTTTATAAAGAATCATGAAAAATATTTGTTAGTAGTACATATATATGTTGATGATATTTTATTTGGTGCTACTAATGATTCTCTTTCAAAAGAATTTTCAAGTCTAATGTGCAGGGAATTTGAGATGGGCTTGATGGGAGAACTGAATTTCTTTCTTGGAGTTCATGTACATCAAATGAAGAGAGGAATCTTGTTGCATCAAGGGAAATATACCTAGGACTTGTTGAACAAATATAACATGTCACAGTCCAAGGTAGTTAAGATACCTATGAGTTCATCACCGTCTTTAGACAAATATACAAATTGTAAGAGTGTGAATCAAAAGAGTTAAAGAGGTATGATTGGTTCACTTCTATATTTGACTGCTAGTAGACCCGAGATTATGTTTAGTGTATGCATGTGTGCTAGACTTAAATCTGATCCTAAAGAAATTCATTTGATTGCTTTAAAAAGGATTTTCAGATATTTGAATAGAACCAAGGACTTGGGGCTTTGGTATTCAAGAAGATCTAACTTTATGTTGAGTGGTTATTCAGATGCAAACTTTGCAGGATACAAAGTAGACAGAAAGAGTACTTCTGGATGTTTCATATTCCTTGGTTCATCATTGATTAGTTGGCATTCATAGAAGCAAAATTCAGTAGCTCTATCAACTGCAGAATCTTAATACATTGCAGCTGGAGCTTGTTGCTCACAGGTTTTATGGATTGTTCAAAATCTAAGAGATCATAGATATGAATTCAGAAATGTGCCTATCAACTGTGACAATACAAGTGTCATTTTTATATCAAAGAATCCAGTTCATCATTCAAGGACAAAGCACATAGATGTGAGACATCATTTTCTTAGAGATCATGCTGAAAAAGGTGATTTATTCTATCTTTTATTTCTAATTCTAAGCTAATAGCTGATATTTTCACTAAACCATTGTCAGATGAGAGGTTTGCATCCCTACTGTTTGAATTGGGTATGTTAAACAATGATGCATTAGTTTAGATAGAGTATTAGTCTCTATGTGTATTATATGTGTGGATCTCAAAGCCTCGAGATCATACTTTCTTAAGCCTTGAAAGTATGGCTCAAAGCTTTGAAGTTTCTGTTTTGGTCTGAAACTTCTCAAAGCATTGAACCACTGTTACACAGCTTTGATTAAGTGGATTTGTATTCTTTAATAAATTGGATCGTGGATTATTTTGTAATATCTTTTTAGAATATTACAAAATAATTCAAATGTTCAGAGATTTGGATAAAATATCTCAAAATATCTTCAGAAATCTTCTGCAATCTTTTTGCATGTAATCTACTTTTTAAATCAATCTCTTCTACCTACTTAAGCCAACTTCAGGTCTTATTTCTCTCATTCTCTACTTCTATCTCTTCGTCTATCGCTCTCTCTCTCTCTCTCTCCCTTTTATCTCAAACCTTCTCAAACTCTAGCCAAAATGGAACGCAAGTCTGAGAGAATCAAGCAGCAAGGCCAGACTTCCAATAAGAAAGTGAAGAGGAAGGCTAACAAGAAGATCACCATTCATGGATCAGATTCATAGGACACAACCAGTGTTCATGAGACATCTCCTCCCTCAAAGAAGTTCAAGAAGGGAAAGGAAGTTCAAGAAGAACCAGTGGTTGAGTCAGAATCTGAGTCTGCTACAGAAGAGTGGTGAAGGAAAAAGAACAGGGGATAAAGATCAAGGGGAAGAATCAAGCAAGAAGAAAAAGGAAGGGACTGGTGAGAAAAGTGAAAAGAAGAATGTGCCATCTTCAAAGGATAAGAAAACTAATGAGAATAAGGGTGAAGCAACTCCTGAAAAGAAGAGAGAACACAATACAGTGAAAACCAAGAAGGCTACAAATTTTGGTAAGAACCTATTGCCTGAGTCTAAATTTGTCAATTTTGAGGTTAAAACTGTGTGGATGGATGGGTATGCATCATTCAAAGTCTCTTTTTTAGTCCAATTAGTACTGATTTGTTGGACATTATGGACTTATACATTAAGAATTTGAGGAATTCATATGTTGGGAGTTTGTTAAATCTACCTTCTGAGGCTTACCCTAGGCTAAACAGACTGTTTTATCTGAATTTAGTTCAAGAACTGGATGATAGTGATAGGTATATTCTTACTTCAAGAGTTTGTTGTGTGGACATTAGGTTGGATCACAAGGTGTTTTCCAAAGTTTTGGGAGTACCTACGAAGTATAAGGTCAGTGATCACCCTGATAGGAAAGAAATTTTGGAGAAAGCCAAAGCCTTGTTTTTCTTGGAGGGAACCCCTTCTGAACCAAAACAGTTAACACACTCTGTGTTTACCTGTGAAGCCAAAATTTTGTTTTCAATCATCATGAGATGTGTAGTTCCCAGAGAGTATTCCAAAATTTGGTGACAAATAAAGTGTTGATCTTGATGTATCTTATATGTCAAGGGTTTGAGAGAGACCTTCCTACTGTTGTGATGAAACATATAGTTTACTGTGGCACTAGGAATATGAAACATTCCCTACCTTATGCCAATTAATTACCTTTGTTTTTAAAACTTGTTGGAGTTTCTTTGAAGGATGAGGAGAAGATTACTACTGGTTTTGGACTGGTAGATGAGGCATCACTTCAAAGGATTGGGATTGTTTATACTGCCAAAGGAAAGTGGAAGTTCTATTTTGATTTATGTCCTAACGAGTTGAAGGGGAAAGAGTTTATCAAACCAAGAGATGCTACAACCCCAAAGTGTCTGGTAATCTGGATTTCTCTCAAATAGTGGACAAGGTTGAAGTTTTGGAAGATGGAGTGGAAGATTTGAGGCAATATTTGTTTGACCTTTCTACTGATTTCACCAAGTTCACGGCTTTGGTGAATAACAAGCTGGACATTATTATCAGAGGTTTGAACTTAGAGCGGATACCCTCTTCAGAAAGCAGGGAAACAAGTATTAATTCAAATGAAGTACTTTGTGTAGCACTTAAGAAGCAACAGCCGAAGAAGAAACCAGTTCCCATTATTCTCACATCAAAGGATCTTTTGATTAATCTAAGGAAGAGGCTGGTGATGAGGAAAATGCTGCAGAGGCTGCTGAAAAGTAAGCTGCTGATTTGGACAGGCTTGTTGATGAAGTTGTAGCGAAAACGCAAACTGAGGAAGCACAGGGTGCAGAAGGTATTGAACATGATGAGCAAAGAGAAGAACCAGCTGAAGCTGTAGGAAGTTAGAGGCTGAAACAGTTGAACAGGTTCAGGAAGAAGTTCAGGACAAGGGAAAGGGAAAAGCCAAGTCTGGAAAGAAGTCTTAAAAGAAGGGTCCTGATGCTGAATCTTTAGAGCCTTAAATTCACCCTTCTATTTCTTTCTGTTCTTTCTCCTTTTTGTCTTCTTTCAAGTCCCGAAGTTTGTTTAAGTTTTCTACTTTTCTTCAAAAAATCTGAACTAGATCCTAAATTGCCTCTACTCTTTTGTTGAAAGACAAAAAGGGGGAGAATATCATGTGCTTTTGTGTTATGTTTTGTAATAAGTAGGATGGATGCTAGTTCTTTATTTGGTTATGGCTATGCTATGAAGGCTATGCTATGCAGTATTTTGGATTTATTTGGTTGAAGTATTATATTTTGTTAAGTTTATTTTTTTTTAAGTTTAAAACAGTTATCAGAACTTGTGAATTACCTGTGTTTCTGAGTGCAGGAAATTGTTCATAATCTGGGTTCAAGTAATGTGTTCTGTCTTTCATCAAGGGGGAGATTGATAAGTCTGAAGCTTCTTGATATTAATATTTGAATACATATGCTGAGAGCTTTGATTCCTTGATGATGAAAGCCAGAAACACAAGCAGGAAGTTTTTCTAAGTATTCAAAGCTTCAATGCTTTGAGTTACTGTAGTCATATACATATATATATTTTTCTAAAAGTTTGATGCAAGTTTTTTATTTTGATATGGAATGACATTATGCAGGCATTAGTTATTTATATACTGATTAACAAAATATGCGGGATTGAGTTGGATTGAAAATCCAAGCTCATTTGTTGAACTAGTAGGCAAAGCTTCAATGCTTTGAGATTCATTGGCTATTCTTCACTGCTAAGTTCATCTGATCAATTCTGTGTATGCATGTTATTTTTGTGTGATTCAGAACTTTTTATGAATCTATTATTGAATAATAACACTTTTTCGATACTGGTTATTTGATATATTCAACAGATTGAATATAAAAGTCTTTTAGAAGACAAATCTATCCCTGTTTTGTCATGAATTATTAGCATACTGCTAAACAGATCTTGATGCTAGATTGACTTGATGTTGTTTGATCTTGTTTGCTGAGTTTATGCAGGTTTGTTGGGCGTTCGAACGTCCATAAACAAATCAGATAGCTATTCAAACATAGCTGTTGAAAGAGGCATATCATGGAAGAAGATATGTAGGGTTTCTGTTCCTAAAATCTCTCAGTTGGTTGCAGACTGTTATTTAAAGTAATCAGCACTTTGATTTGAAGAGAGAGACAAATATTAAGACTGATCTTTTTGAGATTTTAAGTGTGCTACGAACAGGAGAGTTTGGATCATTCAAATCTTCAAGATCATCAGGCCATTGACATTGCAGGAGCAAGATCATTTATCATATTAGAAGAACTCTTCCAGGCTTCATTAGCTTATTCTTTCTGAGTTCTTGTACTTGTACTGAATTGTATTATTCATTCTATAATTCTGAAACCTCCCTGAACTTAGTAGTTTGGTTGTTCAAGTGAACAACAAGAGGTTCTAATTATTTCAACAGGTTCTAGCTGGTAACTAGATAGGTTGGGAACCATAAGTTGTATAAGTGTAAGCTAGCTCACTTATGCTTGAGATATAGGGCTAAATCTGGGTGATTAATAAGAAGTAGTGTTTGAATCCTGGAGGGATAAGATCCATCAGGCAGAGACTAGGTCCGATTGTGACTCAACTCTGTAAAATCCTTGTGTTCCTGCTGTTTACTTTTGTTATCTTTACATTTTGTCTAAACAGGAAGTTTCAAAGCTATGGAGCTTTCCAAATCTCAAAGCTCTGAATCCTCTATATTCTGCAGTTATATCTTCAAGTTTCTCAAAACTGTTTCAAAGTTTTGAGATATCCATGCGCCTCTATCTTTTGGTCCATCTTCATAGTCTTTGTGGAATGCTCCATGCACCATCTTTGCGTCTTCTTTGTCTTTGGGCTTCTTTTCTCCATTCTCTGCTAACAATCTATTATATCTAGTACTAGCTAACAACTATACTTAAATAAAATAAATCTCACAAGTTGAGAAAAATCGGCTCGCAGGCCGTAAACCCTAATTAAATATTACATTAATTGATCAGCTCGCAGGCCGTAAATCAAATCAAAAAATTAAACAATCACACCAAACCACATCCTAAGGTCATATCCAATCACCATGCGATTTGCACATATACAATTAAAATCCAACTTTAACGCTCTTGGTCAATTCTAATTGATTTTAGGATTACTAGAGTCTAAACGGTCCAAGGGGCCCAACTATACATGGCCGAACCCCCTTGGAGCCGCCCTGGGCAGAGCCTAGGCCGGTCGGCCCAAACCGTGGGGTTGGACGACCGCCTAGGCCTTCGGCCTAGGTGGCTTGGCCTCAAGGAAGGTGAGGGGAGGTCTCCTTAGAGGGCCGAACCTCATAGTTGTTTCCAAAAACAACTTCTACCTTGTTCCTCAATTCCAAAACATTTCCAAATTAGAACTAGTTTCCAATTTGTGCCTAAAACCCTAGATCTAAGTTCTTAAAATTTCTCAAACTCACTAATTTCATGCATCCAATGCATAAAATTGGTATTGTTTAGTTGAATCACATGCAACATGCATCTTTATGCTTAATTTGTCCGTTTAACGCAACAATCTAACAATTATGGGTGTAAAAGAGATAAAACGTAACACATTAACCACGTCTATGTTCTACGACCCGTTGCTCTGATACCATTGTTGGATTTTGATTATGGATACGCAGCGGGATAAAGCATATCCATTCAAGATCCTCCAAGGATCACAGGAAGATATTCATAACTATGGTAAGGGAAGAAACGAGCAACACACCTTAGAAATCTCCTGTGATGACTTGTAACGTGAATTGTGTCACGTCTCTATGGATGATCCATGCCTAGATTTGAGATCTAGATCTTCCTTCTTCTTAGTGCTAGCTTGGAATGGAGGAAGAGAGGAAGAAGAAATTACGCAACGGAGACCAAGGAAGGGCTTCAGAATTCCTTCTTGGGGCCGACGAGTAGGGGCGGACCAAGGGGGTCGGGTTCGGCCTCCGTGTGTCTTGATCTCTCTCTCTCTCTTGCTCCTTT
This sequence comes from Linanthus parryae, assembly GCA_023055425.1. Taxonomy (NCBI): domain Eukaryota; kingdom Viridiplantae; phylum Streptophyta; class Magnoliopsida; order Ericales; family Polemoniaceae; genus Linanthus; species Linanthus parryae. The sequence goes on along the minus strand of JALGPY010000002.1, from coordinate 163,950,648 downwards.
CCATTCAACTTATTTTATGAGCATTAGTGTGGGAAGGAATCTAGGAGCATACTTTATATAGTCCAACAACTCCTTGTCAACTACCTAAAGGCCCTTCCTAATCCTACTCAAATTTGGATTAGTCCCTTCTTTGCATATTAGTCCTACTAAGGTCGCAAGATGTTGCAAAGTGATTCTAATTAATTAATTAATTAATTAATTAATTATATTTATTAATTCCCAAATCTATTTCAGCCCTATTGGGCGTGTGACCCCATAGGTTCTATCTAGTTGGTAGCAACAATTTGTTAATATGGAGCGGTCTCTAGCAAGACATCCATTCTAGCCAACTAATAGAATAGTCATCCGACAAACCTTGAGCAAGTATTGTCTCATCCCCTTGTCGCAATATCTGGATTGGACACAAGACATACGAGTCACACCCGTATATCCAATCCATAGTTTCTCGATCCTGGGAATAGCCTTATTCGTGCAAATAACATCAATATCCTATATTGATTTTTTTGAGTCTGGCCAGACATTCTTCAAGCACTATCCCTCGAGTGGCCTAGGATATTTTCTCCCGTTATGTGGGAGGGAAAAATTCTATCCACATCACTACGATATCTAAGATTGCTTCATGTTGTGTCTGATACGCGCCTTTATGACTACCAAGTCACGGTGTAGCGTGTGACGCTACCAAAACCACACCGCTCCACAACTAGATGCTCCAGTGACTTCAAGTCTAAGGATGACAATACCATTGTCAACACGAGAAGCGCTTGTGACTTTACATAACTTGTTTGTAGCCTTCTCGGAGATGGGTCAATCCAGTATGCCATTACCCCTAATGCATACCCATGTGTTGGATCATGATATCTCCATATCAATCTAACCCCATACTAGTCTATAAATGATTGTCCTATTTAATCATTATAATGGACTAGGGATATTTAAGATAAACAACACAATTGTAAATCTAAGGAATTAATTATATTAAATATCCAATAAATAATACAATGAATATTCTAGCCAAAACTAAGTTCATACTAAACTAGACTGCCTCTAGGGAATCTATTCCAACATAGACAAGCCACTGTTGTTGCACTAACCCGAAAACAGGCACTGTACGTGATCTTGAAGCTTTCAGAGGAACGGAAATCTACCTACCCTTGAAGAATCGGCCGGGCAACGTTGCAACGGAAATTCCGAAGCCGGACTGAAAAAACGGACGAAGCAACGAGACATGGAATACGTTATGTAAACGAAACCCATCCGGCAACTGTAGACGGTAAGACACCTTACCTATGCGTTCAAGCATCGTAATTTGGCTGAAAGAGGGGGAGCCAAGGAATTCTGGCGATAAGGCTGTAAGCGCAGCAACACTAGGTCGCCCAAAAAAAAGTTGACCTCACGCCGATGCTTGTTGGACTGCACTCTCATACGCTGCTGCATTTTTGCAAGGTGCTCCCTTAAGTCTTGTAGAAATTCAGTTCATTCTGTTACCAGTTTCTCAACAACTGGAGATTTGCCCACCACCGGAATCGTATGGAACAACGAAGGTGGATCGCGGACAGAAAGAGCACGAAAAGGAGTCATGTTAATACCGTCATGATGGGAACAATTTAATGCCAATTCATCCCTGGCTAAAAATGAGGACCATTTATTAGGCCTCTCCGAAGAGAAAGCTCGAAGATACTGCTCTAATCCCATTTCATAACCGCTGTCTGTCCGTCTGTCTGCGGATGATATGCTGTGCTAAATTTGAGTGTCGTACCACAAAGTTTCAACAACTATTTCCAAAAGGTACTCATAAAATAGGAATCGCGATCAGACAATGAACTTTCTGGAAAGACATGATTCTTGAATACCACCTCAACGAATAAGCGGGCCACTCGTGGTGCGTCAAAATCCGTTTGTAGTGCGACAAAGTGAACATACTTAGTTAGGCGTTCGACCACAACCATGATGGCAGTCTCCCCTTGATAAGTCGGCAATCCTGTAATGAAGTCCATGGCGGAAGCCGACCAAAATTCATCCGGAATGGGCAATGGTTGCAATAAACCGGTAGGTTTTTGAGTTGAATACTTCGTTGTCTGACAGATCAAGCAAGCCTGCACCAACTTGCGGACGTTGGACCGCATATCTGGCTAGTAAAACACTGATGCTAAATAGTGCAAAGTGCGCTCAATATCCGGATGTCCTGCCGTGGGAGAACTCTGAAATTCCTGGAGAAGCAACTCATGAATAGCTGACTCACGTCTTATACATATACAAGTTTTATAGTAACGGATACCATCCACAAAAGTAAAATATGGGGGCTTGTCCGCAGACGGAACTGCCGTGACAAGGGCTTGAAGGTCGGCCAGAACAGCCGTTTCTTGGCGAATTGTCTCCAAAACCGAGGGAAAAGGTCGAATAGCCGTAGCTCAGAGAGTGGCATTATCATCCCCATCTCCGTCTCTCCGTGACAAAGCATCAGCGCAGCTCCAGTTTTATACTCGATGCGAAACTGAAAGCCCATCAATTTGCGGATATAGAACTGTTGATCGGGCGTTTGAATGAGCTGAGATAACAATTCTTTTAAGCTACCCTGATCACTACATATAATGAATTCAAGGCCAATCAAATACTGCCGCCACTTGTGGCCGGCTTCTACGACGGCGTTGAGCTCCATATGACAGGCGGAGGCTGCGGGCAGACGTGTTGAAGAATGCCAATGGATGGCCTTGCTGAAGGAGGAGGCCCCAATCCCCATGTCGGAAACATCTGTCTCAATAAAAAATGTGTCTCCAAAATCTGGAAAACGCAACACAGGGGCGCATGACATGGCATGTTTCAGTGTCTCGAAACTCAGATCGACAGTAGAAGACCACGCGAATGCATCCTTCCTCAACAAATCAGTCAACGAGGCCGCAATAGAGGCATATTCTTTGATAAACCCACAATATTGCCCTGTCAGTCCCCAGAATCCTCGAAGCTGGAAAATTGTGGTGGGCGGAGGCCACGCAACCATATCTTGAATTTTCTGTTGATCAGCGCGAACTTGCCCTTCGGTAATAATATGGCCCAAATACTCGACACTGGTACGGCTAAAGGTGCACTTTGAATGGTTCATAAATAAAGCATGCTCCGATAATAAAGTAAGTACCTAATGAAGATGTTGAGCATGGAGCTCAAGTGTAGTACTGTAGACCAAAATATCATCAAAGAAAAAAAACACATATGTCCGAAGCAATGGCCGAAACACCCAATTCATGGCCGCCTGGAATGTTGATGGAGCATTGGTGAGGCCGAATAGCATAACAAGGAATTCAAAATGGCCATCATGGGTTCGAAAAGCTGTATTATGAATGTCGTCTATGTGGATGCGGATATGATGATAGCCGGATCGTAAATTGAGTTTGGTGAAATACCGTGCTGCCCATATTTCATCAAACAACTCATCCTCTGTAGGGATATGAAAGTGATCTGGAATAGTAGTGGCGTTGAGCGCGTGGTAGTCAACATAGAATCGGTAAGTGACATCCTTCTTGCGAACCAATAGCACGGGAGAAGAAAAAGCACTGCATCTAGGTTAAATAATACCTTGTTTAAGCATCTCCTGGACGTGACGTTCAATATCTTCTTTCTAAAAATACGGATAACGATAAGGAAGAACGTTCACGGCTTTACCAGATTGTACATGAACTTGATGATCCCAAACACATGATGGAGGTAGACCCGTAGGCACCGCAAGAAGGGACCAATGCAGCTCAAGCACGGCCACAATCTCACACCGAAGGTCCTCAGGAAAATCTACTTTCGTGGGAGAGGGCTCGGGTTGGGGCTGAACTGCAAACAACTCAAAACACTCCATATTAGAACGGGGAAGACCCAACAATGTGAGCTGGTAGTAGGAGATAGGCCGAGTTCCCTGATCCGAGCATGTCAATACAATATGTTTCCCTTTCCAGCTAAACTTCATCGTTAAATTTATGTAATCATGAGAAATTTCTCCCAACGTTTGTAGCCATTGTACCCCCAAAACCGCATCCAAACCATGAATAGCCAATACATATAAATCGACATAAAAAACAATAACCTGAATAGTAATAGGCGTCTTGGGGCAATAATATGCGCAGCGAAGAGATTTCCCGTTACCCACATAAACGCAGAACGGAGACACAGGATGCAATAACAAGGAAAAGTCCTCGGCCATGAGTAGGTGAATAAAACGGTGGGTACTCCCACCATCGACGATAACGTGTACCGCAACACCCGAAATGGTACCGGACAATTTCAAAGAGCGAGGGTGAGGGTTACCTGATAACGTGTGTAGGTGGGACAAATTGTCCAGAATAATGCCGGCATCCTCCTCGTGAACAGGGTCAGGTGGCTCACTGCCTTCGTCCTCGTCAACTCCTAACAGAAAGAATTTTTACTTACAACGGTGACCCCGTGAATATTTTTCATCACAATTAAAGCAAAGCCCTTGCTTAGTTCTTTCTTCACGCTCCTCGGGGGTCAAGTTTCTCGGCGGCATAAACGTCACGGGACCCGTAGATGTGGGAGCCGAAGTTGACGGGACAGTGACCGAGGCCAGGTGGGTACAGGTGGCAGACGAAGCCCAAGACCATCGAGGCACGTAGCCTTATAACAATTCCTCTTGTCCTGCGAATAATTCGCGCTCAAGAGCAAATACCTCCTATAAAGTGCGTGGATTACCGAGGTTTAATTCCCGTTTAAGGGGTTGCTTCAGCCCGGCGTGAAACAAGGACACGAGCACAAAATCTTCAACATCCAAAATTTTGTTCCGGATCGTCTCAAATTTAGATTGATACGCCATGACGGTTCTGCGTTGTTTAAACTTGGAAAGGGATCCCAAATAATCGTCGTAGTGACCCGGATCAAACCGCTGTTTGACAGCAGTCAAGAACTCCATCCAAGTAACATGGGGGTTGTTGGAGATGAAGTATCAAAACCACTAAGAAGCAGGGTTATCGATAAGCATGGAAACCATTTGCAAACGATCGATAACTTCAGTGCATTGAGAATCAAAGAACTTCAGAATGCGTAAAATCCACCCAATGGGATCGTCCCCATTGAATCGATAAGAATCGACCCGCATACGCGGTGGTTGTTCCAGTGTGACGGAGCAGTGGTGCGGGAAGCGGACCCAGATGTGTGAACGATGGTCATAAACGGGGAAGGTTTGGAAAAGGAGCTAGAGGCGTGCCCTCGGCGGTGCCAGAAGCCCTCGGTTCATCAGGTGTCGCAGTGACTCGCGGATTTCCGCAATCTCTGCGTCGCACTTTCGGTCCCGCTCTGCTTGGGCTGCGTCCGGCAAAGATCGCGTTCAGCTACCTCTGTGTCGCGGTGTTTGTCGCGCTCTAGCATGTCAATCTATTGGTTATTTAATACTGCAATTGTGATGTCCAGCGATAATGGAGGTTCAGAAGTTTTGGATGGCGGAGTTCCTTCAACCATGGTGGCAGAAGGGTGGAGCTCTCGGATTCGACGCGTTTACCAACCGGCGAAAGAATGAAAGCACCAATGTTACCCGAAGGTAACTGGTAAATTTCGGACAAAGGGAAAAACGAGAAAGAGACGAGAGAGTCAGGGTTGAAATTTTTATTGCATAACTTTCTGAGAAAAATTACACCCTTATATAGTTTTTTGACCTAGATGGTTCGACCTAATCCTCATCCGAGAAAAATAACCACATAGGAAATCCCGGATATAGCTAACAAACTACGACCCACTTAAATTCATAGTACAAAATAATAAATAACGATACTAATTGATAATTAACTAGTTAAACATCCTACTAATATAGCGAAAAAGAAACTAACGCCTCTTCTTGGGTTGCACGTAGTCCTTCAAGTATATTGGAGGGGCCACGTTACGCCTATCTCGCTCCACAGTTTGCCCTGATTGGTCGGTAGGAACTCATATATAACTGTACCCGTATCATTTTGTTCCTCAAAAACATCAGGTTACCTCTATGGTCAAGACATAGTATTTTCGAATTCGTTGATTGATCTACTTTGTTGATTGCCGAGTTTCGAGTCGACGCTAGAGGCCCCATCACCATCGTCAATACCTCTTGCACCGCCTAGGCAATTAAGCACCGGGTGATTTTCACGCTCCTAAAAAACCCTAACCGAGGAAGCCTAACTCTCGTAATTATTAAAACCACTTATCAATATGCTTTGCAAGCTATTGCGAGCAGGTATGCTTCACTCATTCGATCTTGAAACTGTGTGATAATCATTACCACATTTACCTCTGTTTTCTTCTCTTGTCTCTTACTTTTCTAATTTACTTCTTTCTTAACTCAGCTCTCGTACTCCCAGTATTGGTTTTATGATTCTTTAACAACTAATTGCATGACCTCTCATATGAGTAACTTGTCTCTAGCCAAAATTGTAATGGTACTGATAACGTTTCTGTTAGGAATTGTCAGACTCATCGTATATATATACTATTTTACATAGAGTTTGGATTAGAGAGTGTCACATGAAGTTACACAAAAGTTAATATCTTATAACCGAATACTCAAATGGTTACTTACTCGAACAAAAAATTAATATTGATTAAAAATTTAGCAAATGAAAGTAATCAATCGTTTGAAATAAATATGTATTACCAATTTTAACAGATGTAAGTGTCGAAAATGTGTAATATAAGGGTATCTGATTGTGAATTAGCAAATTTTAACCGTTGGGGTAGTGAACACTAAACCTATATGCAAAATGCATTTTCGGACACAAAACCCCTGCATTTTCAGTTTCCCACTACAACCCTTTACAATATATATCCATGGTATACATAACCCCCTGCAGTTTCAATTTATCATTAAACCCCCTGCAATATACATTTGTGAGAAACTTTAACCCAAAATTGGTAACGGATGTAAAATTTCTAACAAAAATTCATTCATGATATTCACGTGCTAGCACTATGGATTAAGAAAACACAATTTCAAAGACCATCACGTCATTAGCACGTGATTAATTTCCATTAGAAATTTGACCCTCGTTATCAATTTGAGGTAAAGTGTCCCACATATATATATTAGAGGGGATCTAGAGAGAAATTGAAAGTGCAATGGGTTATGTTTCCCACATACGTATATTGTAAGTGGTTGTAGTGGGAAATTAAAAGTGCATGGGATTTTCTTCCCAAAATGCATTTTGCATGTAGATTTAGTGTCAATTACCCTAACTGTTGATTTCAAACCAAAAGTAAGTTGACTATTGATTAATAATTTTAACATGTGGAAGTTTCTAAAATAATAAAAACAAAATGGTTAACAAAAAAGGTATGGAATAACGATTTCACAATTTTAACAGTTGGTGTAAGTTCAATCCAGTTTCAAGAATTGAAATAGCTAGTCTATTTCAAGGCCTTGAAACTGGCTGTGCTTTATATGCATGAACTTAGGGGGAGTTTCTGATCTTAATTCAATTCCTAAACCCCTGCGCTTGATTAGTTGATACTTGATGATGAAAGAAAAAGTATTTTGACACAGTTTACAGTATCTAACATCATCTGTTTGACTCTGTTTTCCAGGGATTTTTGTTACCTATTTTTCAGGATTTGTTTCCTAACCTGAGTTTTGCAGGAAAGAAAATTATATGATGAATTGATTATGTCATAAATTCTGCTGTGTTTGGAAGTTGCCTATCAGTAGTTCATAAAATATCAAATCAGTATCCTTGAAGATATTGATCAATCTATCCGTTGGAGAAGCTGTTAGTGAAGTCAAAGCTGAAGTTACAAAATAGGAAGTTTGTCAAAGAGAAGATCCTGAAGATCTTCATTTCAAACTACTCTATAAAAAGAGGGAAAGCTGAAGCATTGCAACGGGACAATTAGCAGAGACACTCAAAAACATTCAGGGATTGAGAAGCAAAAAAAATCAGATTTCTTTCTCTCAATCAATCATGAAAAGAACACTGCATACTCACTGCCGATTTAGTTCTAGCGTTCTTCTCTTCTGAACTTCATTTGAATATCATCTTGGTAATATTTCTAGTTCTGATTCTCAAGGATTTTTCAAAGTGAAGAATATATAATTCTTAGTTAATCACATAGCTAGAGCAGGTACTAGATAGGTTAGTGAGAACCACAAGCTGTAACAAAGTAAGGCATCTCTCTGTGCTTGAGATCTAGGGCTTAGCTCTGGATTAATAAGAATTATGTCGAAAATCCTGTAGGGAGAAGATCCCTGAGGTAGAGACATAGGTACAAGTGTATTGAACTCTATATATATTGTGTCACTTGCATTTAATTTTTAGTTTCATACTTAGACCTTTTGCAGCATTTAAAACAGTTTCATTTCAAGGGTTTGGAACTCATTTCAAGAAACTGAAATAGACTTCTTCTTTTATACTCTAACTCTTTTCATTCCACGGGCTTGAAACTCATTTCAAGTCCTTGAATCACCTTACAAATCTTTTGAACCCACTATTCTTGCATTTTTTGTAAAATTTTGCATACTCTATTCAACCCCCATTCTTGAGTATTGATCCTGCATTTTTTACCTACTGTACACCCCTTCAATTGGTATCAGAGCTTGTATCACTGCATAGATTAAACCATCTTGTGATTATGAGTACTGTAGGTAATGGTGGTTTCTCTTAGGGAAGAGCTGCTAACAGACCTCATCTCTTCTGTGGAGACAATTTTGTCCACCAGAAAGCTTTTATGAAAATCTTCATCATTGGTCACGATATGGAACTCTGGACTATCATTTAGAATGGTACTCCTAATTGTGAAGACTCTCTCTCCACTTCTGAATTAGAACAATTTTCCAAAAATTATAAAGCTATCAATCTCTTATATTTTGCTTTGAGTTCAAATGAGTTCAACAGGATCTCAGGTTACAAGACTGCCAAGGAAATCTGGGATGAGCTTGTTAGGACCTTTGAAGGAACCAGCCAAGTCAAGCAAACCAAGATCAACATTTATCTCAGGCAATATGAGCTATTCAAGATGAATAGAGATGAGTCAATCAGAGAAATGTTCAAAAGATTCACTGACATTGTCAACAATCTTGACTCATTGGGAAAACACCTTTCCAATGAAGAAAAGGTTAGAAAGATTCTGAGAATTCTTCAAAAGGCAAAATGGGAACCAAAGACTACTGCTATTGAGGAAGAACAAGATCTCTCATTATTTCAACTTGATGACCTACAAGAAAAGCTCCTTACACATGAAATATCCATGAATGAAGTTGATGGAGAACTACCAGAAGGTGTCAGGACCTTAGCTCTCAAGGCAAAGGAGAATGAACCATTTCAAAGCCTTGAAACTGAAGATGATGATGAAGATCCATTTGCTTTGATTTCCAAAGCCTTGACCAGAATTCTCAAAATGAAGAAGAACTTTGGTAACAAGTACTTCAGCGGAGACAGATACAGATCCTCCTGTAACAAAGATTTCAAAGGTAAATATTCTTCACATGGTAATAAGCCTAAAGGCATGAATTGCTTTGATTGTGGTGATGCAGGACATTTGATCAGAGATTGTCCACACAAAAAGAGCAAGAAATTTCAGAAGAAAGACCATGATAGAAGAAAGAAAGCTATGAAAGCATCCTTGAGTGATTCAGAAACCTTGGGTGACTCTGAATCTGAAGAGGAACATGATAAACTATGCTTTATGGACAAGCATGATGAAAGTTTTGGAAAGAACATTGAGGTAATGGTAAATTCTTGATTTCAAAACCAACAGAAACCCTCTCTGATTATCTTTGAACAATGATTTTTAATGAAGAGGACTATCTGAAAGAGATTAGAGTTTTGAAAGAAAAATTTCATGAGCAAGCAAACGAAAACTTGCATCTTGTTTGCCTGAATCTTAATCTTGAAATCTCTCAGAAGAAAACTAACAGTGATTTCAAGGCCTTGAAAACCAGTTTCAAAGCCTTTCAAACACAAGTCAAGGAAGTAGTTACTGAAAACTCTCTATTGAGTGACAGCATTGGTAATCAAAAACATCAAGTTGATTATTTGGATAAACAAAAGACTACTCTAACTGAGAAACTTCAAGAATCTCAATCAGTCAAAACAATACTTGCAGGCTCAGAACACAACTTAAACTTGATTCATGGAGGTAGCTTAAATTCTGTTCAGAAAACTAGTATTGGATACAATCCAAATTTTCCCAAAAAGAACAATACCAGATTTGTGAAAGCTGAAAGCAGAACATCTCCTAAATGTCATTAATGCAATAAGATTGGTCATGTTAAAATGACTTTTCCTTTTAGAATAAGAGACCCGCACATAATGAGGAATAATTTTCCATTCCAACTCAAAGGACAAGTTAGACAAATTTGGATTCCAAAAGGGGTTAGACCACCTAACATGGTTGACCCTGGATATGAATCTAAATTCAGAACTTGGGCTAACTGTTGGGTAAGGAAGTGAATGGTGTTTGCAGTTTGTCATCAAGATCAAAGAACATAAATGGTTTATGGACAGTGGTTGCTCAAGACACATGAGTGGAAAGAGATCTCTATTCTCAGAACTGAAAGAGCAATCTGAAGGATCAATAAAACTTGGTGAAAAAGGCAAATGAAGCATTCTTGGTATTGGTAAAGTTGGTACAGATTATGAAAATTTCATTTCTGATGTATATCTAGTTGATGGTTTGAAATTCAATTTGCTTAGTGTTTCTCAGCTTTGTGATAATGGCAACAAGGTTATCTTTTAAAAAGAGAAATGTGTGTTGCAAGATGAGAAATCTGGAAATTGCATCCTCACTGCCTATAGATCAAACAATGTTTATACTTTTCAAACCAACAAAGTTGCAGGAAAAACTTGAAGTGTCTCAAGGCCTTGAAAGAAGATTCAAAGCTTTGGCACAGAAAGTTGGGACACATTAGTTTGCATACCTTGAACAAGCTAGTTTCCAAGAACTTAGTAAGAGGTCTACCCTCTATCAAGTTGAAAGATGAATAAGTTTGCAAGGCATGTGCACAAGGCAAGCAAACTAGAAGCTCATTCAAACCAAAGAACTTTGTGAGTACTACCAGACCCATTGAATTATTGCATATGGATCTCTGTGGTCCTATGAGAACTCCAACTCCAAATGGTAAGAAGTACATGCTTGTTATTGTAGATGATTTTCTACATATAATTGGGTTATGTTTCTTAGAGAAAAAAGTGAAGCTCTCACTGAATTTTCAAAACTTTGTAGAGAACTTCAAACCTTGAAAAACCTACCTATTGCTTCAATCATAAGTGATCATGGTAGAGAGTTTGATCAATTAGAGTTTTATGTATTCTGTTCTATGCACTGTTACTCTCACAACTTTTCTGCTCCTAGCACTCCTGAACAGAATTGAGTTGTTGAATGAAAGATCAGGACCCTTAAAGACATGTCAAGAACAATGCTTCTAGAAAACAAAGTGACAAAGCATTATAGGGTAGAAGCTATGAATACAGCAAACTATATTCCTAACAGGTGCTTGATCAGACCTAATCTGAAGAAGACCCCCTATGATCTATTCAAAGGAAGAAAGCCAAACATTTCTTACTTCAAACATTTTTGTTGTACTTGTTTTGTCCACAATAATGGTAAGGACAATTTTGGTAAGTTTGATTCAAGAAGTGATGTATTTTTCTTAGTTATTCACAGGAAAGCAAAGCATGTAGAGTTTATAATCAGAGAACCAAGCTTGTTGAAGAAAGCATTCATGTTATATTTGATGAAAGCTATGATGGTCATTGAGTGATGGTTTTGAAGATCTCAGTCTGAACAACCATGATTCAGATACTGAAGAAGAATCCTCAAAAGGATCCAAGGAAATGTAACATGAACAAAGCATGCATTTTCAAGGCCTTTAAACTAAGGTTCAAAGCCTTGAAACAAAATATCCAGAGAAGACAACAGAACAAGCTACTACTTCAAGTTCTCAAAGACTTGAAAAACAAAGTAGAGAGTGATAGCACCTTTTAGGGGCTATAATTCTTTAGATTTACCGCATTTTAATAGGTATTTGAGAATGATATGAGCCTTAAGTTAGAGAATAAAGGTCGTTTTATCACTTGTTGCTCACCATGTGCTATATTGTTATTCCGGACGTTTTCTATGCATATTTCATTGTTATTTGTCAAATATAATCACTTGGTATGTTTTTTTCATGTTTTCTTGGAACGAACGGATGTTAATCGGTTGATAGAAGGCACGGAACAAACTTCGGAAGCAACGGGAGCTCAAGTGGAGTTAAGAGAAGCCAAATTGGAGGAGCTTGGATGACCAGTTTTCACTATTTTGATCCTAGCTGGAGTTCTTAAATTAATTTTGGGGGTGAGACCAGCACCGAATGAAAGTAGACTCAGAGAGCTTTCCAACGAGAGGTCAGGGAGTTAAAACCGAGTTTGGACGAAGAAGTTATGGCCCGGCGAAGTCAGGAGCAGATTTCAGGGGGCTATTGTGCAATTACTGAAGACTTGTGACGGGTTATGACTAAAGAACGACCTAGGGACGAAAAAAGACATCATTCACGCATAGAGGGAGTCAAGAAGAAGGAGGAGAGCAACTGGACACCATTGGAGAGCATCTTGGAGCTTGGGGATTGCACGGATTCGTCTACTCTTCGGCGATCTCACCGTTTGATCACTTCTTCTCTGCTCTTTCATTATCTATGGAGAAAATTGTGTTTCTTTTCATTGCCATGAGCAGCTATATTCTTTTCTAGGCTCTATGGAGAGCCAAGGGTTAAGTTAGAGGGTTATGTTAGACTTTGCTTTTCCGGATTATTGTGATTGATTCATGTATTTTATTCATGACTATGATGAATCTTCAACTCTTTTGGTGTATTGTTGAGCTAGGTTATTGACACACTCTATTTATGATATGAATGGCCATTAGAGAATGATTTTTTTTCATGATTATGTTAGCTTACTTAATGTTTAATTTAGTTTAGTTATTGTTCATGTTCTATCCAAAATCCTTAGCAACAATGGAGTAGCTACCCGGAATTGCTAGTGCTTAGGTGAGGTGCTTGAAAATGACTTGGCCTAGGGTGATAGAGAACATGAACACAATCCATAATCAATGAGACTGAAAGGTATTTAGGTAGAGGGAGGTGGACCGAGAGGTCCCGAAGTAGACCGAGACATAGAACTGCATGAGATCGACAGAAGATTACAGTAACTAGTAACCTGGCATAACTGAATTAGGATTAGCGTATTTCAATACAGTATCCGGAATTGTCTAACACCCCTAGGTGATCTGTAGATCGCCTAGTCTTTCTCCATATTTGGTTAAACCGTGTTTAATTAAAGTAAATCCAAAAAGATTGTTATTTCAATACAGCCACTTGTTTGGGGGTGGCAAACTCTTAAACAAACAACTTCCTCCCGATTACTTCACTTTAAACTAAAATTCTAACTAGATAATCTCGTGATTGTCCTCGTGGGATCGATAACTCGGGGTTGAAATATTACCCTATATTAATTGAACCGTGCACTTGCGGTAACACGCTAGTAATTCGTGTCAGAGAGCCTGAACCTTGGACACCAAGAAATAGATTTAAATATCTCTCATCTCATCCCGCTGATAACATTATTTCTTATCCAAACACTAGTACACAAACCAGATCACAGTTGAAGAATCTTTGTGCTTTTAATGCTTTTATCTCTCTTGTAGAACCTAAAACTGTGAAGGAAGAATTACATGAAGCAAACAAGACTAATGCAAAGTGAACTCAATGAGTTTGAAAGGAACAAGGTTTGGAATCTAGTTCCTCCTCCAAGAAATCAATCTGTCATTGACTCCAGATGGGTATGTAGAAACAAGTTCGATGAGAATGAAAAGGTGATCAGGAAAAAATCTAGATTGGTAGCTCAAGGCTACAATCAAGAAGAAGGAATTGACTATGAAGAAACATTTGCTCATGTTGCTAGTCTTATGAGCAAGGAATTTGAAATGAGGTTGATGGGAGAATTGAACTTCTTTCTTGGACTTCAAGTTCATCAGATGAAGAAAGGCATATTCCTACATAAAAGCAAGTATACAAGAGACTTTCTAAGCCAGTATAATATGTCTCAGTCCAAAGAGTTTAAGACCCCCATGAGTTCTACACTGTCACTAAACAAAGATGAATCTGGTAAGAGTGTGAATGTGAAAGAGTATAGAGGTATGATTGGATCATTACTCTACCTCACAGCTAGTATACCAGATATCATGTTCAGTGTGTGCATGTGCGCTAGATTTCGAGCTGATTCTAACGAATCACACTTGAATGCAGCTAAGAGAATATTTAGATATCTCAATGGTACCAAAGACTTAGGGCTTTGGTAAAAAAAACAATCTAACTTCTCTTTGTGTGGCTATTCAGATGCTGACTTTGCAGGATATAAAATTGATAGAAAGAGTACATCAGGATGCTGTTAATTTCTTGGATCATCTTTAATCAGCTGGCATTCAAAGAAGCAAAACTTAGTGGCACTATCAACAGCCGAAGCTGAATACATAGCAGCTGGAGCTTGCTGTTCATAAGTGTTATGGATAGCACAACAAATGAGAGACCTTGGATTTGATTTCAGAGATATACCTATCAAGTGTGACAACACAAGTGCAATTTAAATTACAAAGAACCCAGTTCAGCATTCAAGAAGAAAGAATATTTATTTCAGACATCACTTCATCATAGATCATGCTGAAAAAGGTGATATTGTTCTTTAATTTGTTTCTACTAACTTGCAATTTGCAGATATCTTCACTAAACCATACCCAGATGAAAGATTCTCAGCCTTAATATTGGAATTGGGCATGCTAAATAAAGAAGCATTGGTTTAGGGAGAGAATCAGGTAATTATTATGTGTTTCAAATGTTTGAACTGATTTTTAAAGCCTTGAAAATCTTTTCAAAGCTTTGAGTATATGTGCTTTCAATCATATAGCTTTTTAAGGCCATGAAACCAATTCCAAAGCCTTGAAAATAATATTGTATGGTAGTTAGTCAATAATTTGGATCTTCAAATGTTGGGTGCTATCTTCGTAGATAATTGCTCAATGTTGCCCCTCAATTTTTTGAATACCCCTTTTCAACCAATAGATATTACATCTTTTATTTCCAACAGCACACACAAAATTTGACTTTTTTTATTAAGCAGATCTTCAAAGATTAGGAAGAATATTAGTTTCCTTTTCAAACTGAAACTCTCTTCTATTTATCTTATTCTTTCTTTCTCTCCTTCGTATCTATCCTACCTCTCTCTTCTTCTTCCCAAACCCTAATGATCACTAGAAGAGCCTCTGACATAGTTAAGATGCCTGGTTGTTCAAAGGCTAGCACAGAAAAGAAAAGAAGGCCACTGTGCAAGAGGTTCAGACCATCAGTGGGGATTCCAGTTCAAAGAATCCAACAGCAGAAGACATGGCACCTCCTCCTCCCAAGAAGAAGGCAAAGATAGATCAGACGCCAGTATCCAGCAAGAAGAAAAAGGCAGTGGAGTCTACTCAAGAAAAACATAAAGGGATTCAGATTGGCAGCCCTAAGAAGGTGAAGAATAAGGGTGGTATAACATACAAGGGATAAGGAAAAGAGAAGATCCACATGCAAGACTCGGATTCAGATGCAACTTCAAGCTCATATGAAGTTTATTCAATTTCAAGGAAGGACAGAAAGAAGAAATAACTTCAAGAAGATGTGTCGGAATCTAGCATGGAATCTGAAAGAAAGAATCATAAGAAAAATTCTTCATTGATTAAGAAAAGGTCTTTGTAAAGAAGAAACTGAAACATCGAAGGAATGCTTTGGAAGGGTTAACCTTCTTGTTCAACAGTGTGATCAAGACCATAAGATCAATCATTTAGGATGTTGATGTGGCTCAACAAGAAGAAGAACAAGTTGATGACGATGAGTGAAATATTCAGGAAGAAGATGCAGAGCAGCAAGGAGATGAAGACCCAAACCCCTTAACTCTTGTCTACTCTTTCTTATCCTTTTCAAAGTCTTCAAAATTTCATATTTTAAAACATTCTTTTCAAGTCTTTCCAAAAACTTTGATCCAACATCATCTCATTCTTTTTTGATGAAAGTCAAAAAGGGGGAGAAATCTAGGTTTTTATTTGTTTTATTTGCTTACTGGGAGTTCTGACCATGTTTGGGTTTTAGGTCAGTAGAGTTACTTATCTGAACTTTGATATTATGTGGTACTTTCAGCAAATTAATAAGTTTGATTTATTTTGGATATCATGTGCTATATTTGACTACATGCTAACGAGTATTTTTTTGCAGAATCAAAGTATCAAACATATTGTAGTTTTGTCTTTCATCAAGGGGGAGATTGTAAGTTCAATCATGTTTTAAGAATAGCTAGTCTATTTCAAGGCCTTGAAACAGCTTTCAAAGCCTTGAAACTGGTTATGCTTTATATGCATGAACTTAGGGGGGGGGGGGTGTTTCTGATCTTAATTCAACTCCTAAACCCCTGTGCTTGATTAGTTGATACTTGATGATGAAATACAAAGTATTTTGACACAGCTTATAGTATCTAACATCATCTGGTTGACTCAGTTTTGCAGGGATTTTTGTTTTCTATTTTTCAGGTTTTGTTTCCTAACCTGAGTTTTGCTGGAAAGGAAATTATATGATGAATTGATTTTGTGATCAATCCTGCTGTGTTTGGAAGTTGTCTAACAGTTGTTCGTACAACAAATCAGTATCCTTGAAGATATTGATCAAACTATCCATTGGAGAAGCTGTTAGAGAAGTCATAGCTAAAGCTACAGAATAGGAAGTTTGTCTAAGAGAAGATCCTGAAGATCTTCATTTCAAACTACTCTATAAAAAGAGGGAAAGCTGAAGCATTGCAACGGGACAATTAGAAGAGACAATACAAAACATTAAGGGATTGACAAGTAACACAGAATCAGATTCATTTCTCTAAATCCAATCATCAGAAGAACACTGCATACTCACTGCAGTGTTAGTTCTAGTGTTCTTCTCTTCAGAACTTTATTTGTATATCATCTTGATAATACTTCTAGTTAATATTCTCACGGATTGTTCAAAATGAACAATAGATTATTCATAGTTAATTAGATAGCTAGAGCAGGTACTAGATAGGTTAGTGAGAACCACAAGCTGTAATAGAGTAAGACATCTCCCTGTGCTTGAGATCTAAGGCTTAGTTGTGGATTAACAAGAATTGTGTTGAAAATACTGCAGGGAGAAGATCCCTAAGGAAGAGCCGTAGGTCCAAGTAGACTGAACTCTGTATATCATGTGTCTCTTGCATTTACTTTTCAGTTTCATACTTAGCACTTTTGCAGCATTCAAAACATTTTTACTTCAAGAGTTTGAAACTCATTTCAAGGCCTTGAAATAGACTTATTCTTTTATACTCTAAATGTTTTTATTCCAAGTGTTTGGAACTCATTTCAAGGCCGCGAATCACCTTACAAATCTTCTGAAATCACTATTCTTGCATTTTTAGTAAAAGTTTGCATACTCTATTCAACCCCCCAATCTAGAGTATTGATCATGCATTTCTACCTACTGTACACCTCTTCAGATGGCTTCAGATAAAAAAGAGTAAGTTCACTATTGAACTAAAAGAGATGAATCCTTAAGAAAATTAATATATGTACGTGTCCGAAATGATTAAAATAATATAGACCAGAAAAAAGTATGAAGCTGTAATTCAACAAATTAGAAGATAGTTTCAAAGAAAAAATAAGTAGCCTATTGATTAGAAATTGTAAAATATGAATCCTCAAGAAGACTGATGAAAGTGTCCAAAATGATATGAAACTGGTGATTTATGAGTGTTTCCGAAAGACATATAAAAGAATAATCACAAATTGGAAACATGTGACATTGGTTGACCAAGGAATATCAATTTTAGTTTCCAAAATGAGTAACAAGATGGTTCATAAGAAGGATATGAAATCACGATTTAGCAATTTTAACAAATGACTTCAAATAGAAAAGTAAGATTAATTATGAATTAAAATAGTAAGAGATATATTCACAAGAAAATTAATATATTAAAGTGCTCAGAATGACAAAAACAATATAGAAAGCAACAATGTATGAAATTGTACTTTAGCGGATTTTAGAAGATGATTTCAAAGAAGAAAAGTGTGAGTCTTGACTAGAAATTTTAGAGGTTAACCTATTGAAAAAAATCGATGAAAGCGTCTAAAATTATAAGAAAATGGTATGAAATGGGTGATTTATGAAAGTATTTAAAACAAATATAAAAAATTTAATATAGTGAATTAGATATATATCAATATCATCACGTTTCCTTACAGTGAGCAAGCACTGAGCAAGCAGCGAACATGAAGAGCAACATCATAAAGAGCAAAAATAGGCTCATAACAGTACTACACAGGAAAAAAAATTGAGCATTCTGGGAAAACAAGTATTGTTAAACTAAACAAGTACAAATAGTGCATCCTGCAGTGTAATAAAAAAAAAGAGGCTCAGATTAGTACTCATTAAAAACATGCAAGTAAGAGATCAATGATCACAAGCTGCACAAGGATTTTTCCATGCCATGCATATCACACTCTATCGACTAAAAAGACTAAATTTGAACGATCCATATCATCACAGCGTCTAACAATGAGCAAGCCGTGAGCATAAAGAACAACATAATACCATGAAGAGGCTCAAATCATGAAAACCAAATACATATGAGATGAAGACAGCAGGCTGCAAATAGCTATACTGAAATATACTGAATGAGCAACCAGTCAATGCATTGAGGCATAACATACTTGAACTATATTGAAATAACATATATTGATAATTCTTCCTTTCATACTCTATAGTATGTGAATAGCTTCGAAGGCCACTTTGACCCTGACTGGATGCAAAAATGTTTGCATCATTTTTCAAACATTGTCAGAGGGTCAAAGTGACCCTCGCAACTACACGTACAAAAAGAGGTTCAACGAAAGAATTAACAAATATCACAATAAAGTTCTGACAAACTAATATCTGTGAAAAGCTACGAAGCAATTAACTAGTATGTCATACTTGTTAATAATAACCAAGTAGTAATTAACCCTCCACTAATCTTGAAAACAACAGTTATTTATGCGACAATGCACCTCATTGAATTAGAACCATGAAAGATGGATCCCTGCAAATACAGCTCAACATTGTTCCCCTTAATATATCTATTTTAGTTCATTCATAAGCATCATTCATAAATTTCCAAGCGTTCGAAGCATTAAGCAATAACATAGATTTGAATGGTACTAAAATACCATTCATTGTTAAATGAAACATTTCATCCTCTATAGTATACGAGTACTTTTTAAGGTCACTTCGAGGATGCACAACGGTTTGAATCATTTTGCGAACATTATTAGCTTGTCAAAATGCCCTTCACAAGCAAACCTAAAAAGAGAGGTTCAGAGTAGGAAATAACAAATGGGTTAGTGGGGGACTTCCACGAAAGAAGGAGTCAAAGAAGTCAATGAGTTCTACACTTTTATTTACTGCATTTTATGGATAATTTCCTTTTGCCATATACTGACTTTTCATCCCCTACCGTCTGCGGGGTCATGCGAAGCACACTCTGACTCGGTTTTCATGCAAAAATTTTTGCATCCTTAGCAGCGGGTCATAATGACCTTCACATGACCACACAGAGTAGAGAGGTTGAACAGAGGGAATAACAAATAATTAACAAATAACAAACATGGAATGAACAGAGGGAAATACGGAAATGGGCTCAGATCTGTACTCGTGAAAACCAGATAAGAGATCGATGATCATAGGTTGAAAAAGGATTTTGCCTTGCCATGCATATCAAAATATCATAGGTTACAAGTAACCGGGTCGGGCCGTATTTAATTATAAAAAACAGCGAGAATGTCGCTGTTTAATGCAAAATATATACGGCCAAAATACCTAGTATCGCATTGTTTGAAGAGCCATATGCGGCAATAGTTTTTCCGTTAAAGCAATTGGTTTTGCTATTTTTAGTTTACATCAAATACGGCGAAAGTAACTCTCGCTGTTTATGAGCCTATGTATTAAGGAAAATTTCAAGCCATATTTACACATTACTTGCCGTATTTGATATGATTCTTTTAAGGAAACATATTTTTGATTTTGTAGTTTTTGTGTCTAATTAGAACAGCAAGAACATATTCTCACCGTACTTGACGTTAACCCTGCAACCAGTCCATTTCATAACTGGAGAAATCCAACATGTAGCCTTATTTTCAGGCACAAAACCAATATATCCAACACATATACAACTGCAGCCTTATACCAAAATCAATCAACAGATAAACAAACTTTACCAATGTAATGAATTTGAGGAAATACACAACACATTCCGAAAAATATCAATATATATATATATATATGCCCACAAAACGGCCGTTTAAGGCACAATTTACCCAAGTTAACATTGCCAAAATTTTACACCAAATTTATAATTCCATTATACCAAAATCTATACTTTGGGGCTTTCGAGCTAGCTATCTTCAAGTTGCAAAATAATACATCTTTATGTAGCTTGCATTATCTATGTATCCCTAAGTGCAACAAAATGGCTTCGAATACGCACACTCCAGCTTCTGACTCGCGCGCTGCGACAAAACGGTCACGATAACGTGCAAGTGCCAAAGCCTAGATAAATCTAAACAGGATAACAGTACATAACCATATTAAAACATATGGCATCTGAAGTTTACGGACAATACAACGAACCACCACAGCCACACATGTACATAGTTAAGCTATTTTACAATTTTAATTCCCCAGTATATTTGGAAATCATGAAATGAAATAATTTACGGAAATGAAATTTCAAGGTATGATCAGTTGTTTTATCAGACAAAGGAGATGACCATTACCTCATGGCACTGCTACAACATCAACAACACTCATTATTCAAATTCCGCTTCTTTCATTACTAACTCTTGAATTATTATTCTTTGCAAAGGCTTCATCATCTGCTTATTTCAAGATTAAGAATGCATCTTTGAAGATTTCCAGTAAATTTTGAGTCAATACTATGGTTAAGGATGTCTCTTTACTTTGTGTATGTAATCTCGCAGTTGTGGTTAGGCTCGTTCAGTAACTATTATACTAAGTGGGGCAGTAAGTGTGGTAAGTAGTTTGGCATTACTATGGTTTCTTTTGTTGTAAATGTCAAGTTTCGTAGTAGTTCAAGAGCATACTAGGGAGTAGATCATGGTAGATCAAGATCTTAGAACATCAAGATGTCTACCTCTATTGTACTAAGTTGACTATCCTTACATTTGGTTAATTTAATGAAGTTCTACCTTAAAGAAAAAAATATATATTTCACAACAGCAATTTCCAAAACAAATCAAAGAAACCAAGTTGATTTCGAAGACGATCACTAAACTTTAATAGCGATACAATTGATTCTAGAATGTTGGTTAGTTTGCTAAAATGAGGGAAAATAACCTGATTCAATGTGCAGGGTTTGTTAAAGATAGCAACTAGCACAACGAGCCCAACACTTGGTAATTACCAGTCCAACACCCTTGAAGTTGCGTTTCAACAAGAGAACATGGAATTGGATACAACATCAGAGTGCATGGGCAACTGCGGCACTGTAATGGCTCCGACTGATGTCACTTTTCCGTTCTTTATGGATTGACGTCGATCTCCGAAGTATTCTCAAACTTCATGAATGGGCTCGTCTCGGTGGCTTGCCGTTGCGCGTAGAAAATAGGGGAAACTACGAACTAACAACATAGAATTGACAATTTCCACGAGTATTGTTTTTTAGTTGCCCCTATTTGATACGCTCATGAGTCAGCCACCCAAATGGGCCAATTCATGAAATTTGAGGATCGGTTGGAGACGTCGCCAAGACATGGTGGTTGGGCAACAGAGCATTAACACTAGATAGTGCGGTACTGGTGCCGTAATTGCCTAAGCTCAGTCATGTTAATTATGGAGTTCCATGTTCTCTATTTTCAAAGGCGACTTAATGGGTGTTTGAACGGCATTTATTCAACTGTTGGGTTGAAAAGTCTAGCCACTGAACTAGAACCTTGGAAAAATAAGTACGAAGACAAACTAACAAATTGATCATGTGAAGCAAAGATCAATTTACTATAACAAATATCATCTATTTTATATGAAATTAATCCTTGTACAGATAGCATCTGAAGACGGATAATATCACGAACCAGCACAGCCACATGTACATAGTTAAGTTATTTTGCGACAGTGCAAGTCACAGTCAAAGAAGTATATAACCAACAAGTGTGCTACAGAGGAGATGACGCTTCAAAAGGAAAGAATATGTACCACAACATAATGCAAGTGTTAGAGTTCACCTAATACATCTACGCTGTTCCTCCATGGAGATGCTAGCATCAACAAAGGAGAGGGGGTAAAGCTATATGTCTTGACGTCGACATCGGAAGTATCTTCAAATTTAGCGAACTGTCTCCACCTGGGTGGCGTGTAGCAAATCGGTGCAACTATAAACCAACACAATAGAATTGACAATTTCATGGGTGTTGTTTTGAGGTTGCACCGATTTTTAGGGCAGCAATCTAGAAGGGACAGTTCAGTAAATTTGAGGATCAGTTGGGACAGTCCAGAAAACAATCCATACTAGACTAAATTACAAACCAATTAGAATAAGACAATATTTACAAAAGGGTAAATATTAATTTTGAACTTAAACATGAACATAAACTCACACAGCAACATCAAATGCTTCTTTCACGAATCAATTAGGTTATAAGATATTAAATTATCAATAATTGTAGTGAAAAAGAACTGAAAATACAATAATACATATACACAAACCCTGGCTTGGAAAATGATCACTACAATTAATAAATTTGTCAATTAATAGAGCATAACCAAGAAGATTAGCCAATTAACAATATAGGATTTACAGTATTCATCTAGCTGTATTTCTAAACCCATCCAATTTCAAATCTTTAACAACCCAACATGAATAATACTTGTTTACTACAAATGGGTTTAAATGGGTTGCTCGAAATAATACTTGTTTATTAATTAGACATGACCCAATCCATATATAATGTGGTTAAAATGGGTTTAAATGGGTTTAAATCGGTTTCTCCAAACAATACTTGTTTATTAAATATACATGACTCAACCCATATATAATGTGGTAAAATGGTCTGACCATTGGGTAAAAAACCAATGGGTTAGACATTGTGCATGCATCTAAAAACTGCAGTCCCTTTTGCTTCACAAATGCATCTGTAACTCGTGGTATAAGATTAAAACTATTGGCGTTAATCAACTTTTGCTGTTTCTGAATTTTATTTATCGGGATAATAAAATGACGCCGTTAGTAATAATTTCTCGTCGTTTATAATAAAAGAATTAACGGAGAAATAGATTCTCTTCATTGTTGTTAACAGTTTTGCCGTTTATGCTAAACTATATACGGAGACACTAATTTTTCGCTGTATAAGACTATTTTAAACGAGAATTTTAAATATTTCCGTTTGTGATACCATAAACGGCGACATATACTCTTACCGCGCAAATTTTAGTATATTTTTTCCATTTTTGTATTTATTTTGAGTGATATTGTGACATTCTTTTTGGCACAAATCTTTATCACAACTTTAAGAAGGTTCTTTCATCATGCTTGCTATCACTCTTAGACCATACATGACTTTGAAGTTATATTCTAGAATACAAAAATATGAACTTTTGGGTTATAAAAAAATATAAAATAATAAATTTTCTTCAATAACATATTCGAAATATTTTATGTTGTTAGATATTGTATAGTTGAGAAATATATTTAGGGATATATTCAATATAAATAAAAGAAAACATAGATGGAATACATTTTACAAGGGGCACTCCCCTGTGTGAAGCTACACAAGTCAAGAAAATGCCAGCAAGAAGAAATGTCATGTATAACAACCTACCATTGTATAATGCCCCATTTTGTACATCACTGGAGAAATCTTGAATGCTGAAGCAAGTCAGATTAAGAAAACGTGGCTCAACTAGCTAGACATATTTTCCAGATAATGGTAGTGACAAAATAAGTTTTTCCTTGGGACATTTTACCAGATCTTTCATTCCAAATACAGTAGACCTCAACTGCAAAGAAAGTCTTGTTCTCCATCTTGTGCCAAGCACCCTAATCCAGTTATGCCAAGAAATATTGTGGCTACAGTTAATCATAAGAAACACAACACTTTTTTAGTAAAATTTCAGTACGTGAATATGTGAGTACTAATTTTACCATTTGGATTGCATAGGATACATCATGTCAAATACAAAACCGAAAACAACAAGTCTGTATTTTGTACTTAGTCTTTCATCGATAGCTAGCTACATGATGAAAGACCATTTGAAAATGTGTATTTTGTGTCAGCATTCCAAATAAATGTGTCATTGTTAGAATTTGGCAGGGGAGGGAGGAAGTGAATTAGTAAGGGGGTAATCTTTCTCATGAGGTGTATATGTGCTCTAGGCTACATGCATTCATGAGAGCTGATAATTCTACTTATCTTTTCATCTTTGGATACTGCTGTGTCATTTGTGTATGATAAGATTGGAAAATCAGGAAGCCAATTGACATACGAAGGAGACATGTTATTGACATTCTCAATTCTATTCTTAAGATGAAGTGCTACCACTACTGTTAAGTACCTGCATCTCCACCAATAACTAACTCCGTATCTATTTTATTTGCGCTCCTGCAAGACTTAAAATATCTTTACATGCATTGATTTCAGGTATGTATCAGGAGGTACTTGAGACTCAAACCATGATGTAGCCATCAATGACAATGTTTTACTAATGATGCAATCAAAACATATAACCTTCTATCCTGGAAGGACACCTTCTTTGACCTTAGTACAAACTCCATCACCTGGACATCGTATGTAAACCAGAAGTAAGGCTAACACCATCAAAAAAGGTTGTAGGTTTTATTTTCTAATAATCCTAACATCTCTCTCTTCTCTAATCATACTTGTTAACTCAGGAAAAGAAAAAAACTGCAGTGGCTTCAATCCGTAACTGAAGAGTTTCTAAGCCCTAAAAAAACTACATTGACTCTTGCCGATCCCCACATCATGCAAACTTTGTAAGAAATAAATGATTATTTAGAACAGATAAATAAATCATAATGGTAACAGTTAAAGGTACAAAAATCCTTTAACGAACGTTTTTACTGAACAATTCGTATTGACTTTGATGATTATTTAGTCTAGTTATTGAGCATTTTCTGAAAGGAAAATACTAGTCATTGTCGCTTCTTTTGACTGTTCACTACAATACTTAAATTTCAAAAATATTTTCTCACATAAAAATTTAAAGGAAACTCTCTACATGAAATCCCTATAAGGTTTTTTTAATCATGATTTTCTACACATGTTTGCAAGTTTAACAAGGTCACATGTGGAATATAGTAAGCTCCTAGAGTCTTTCATTAGAGATTATTTACTATCTAAAACATGTCTATACGATTTATCTCTTCTGGTGCAAATTTTTCCCTCTTCACCAGATAATCATGTGACAAAATGACCCTGCTCTTGCTCTATGTAAATGACATCATTGTCACTGGAAATAATACTATCTACATAAACACACTGGTAAGAAAGGTGAAATGTAAATGTCATTACCAATCATGGATCATTGACTTATTCTATGAGTTTTTCCATACTCACAAAACTCAAATGGTATTTTTGTACTTCAAATCAGATACATAAATAATTTACTAAATAAATTTCTAACATGCACATTTACAAACAATGTTCTAGGCATTTTGTTTCTTGTAGCAAGTTTTGTGTAATGATGAAAATTCTCTTTCCAGATGAAAAGTCACCAAGAAAGGTTATAGGTGCATTGGTGTACGCAATCTTCATCAGACCCGGCACTACATATTTTTAGAATAACATATCTCAATATACACAAACCCACCAATGGACACATAATAGGTGCCACACGCCTTTTGAGGTACCTAAAAGTACCAAAATACGCGATTTATTTTACCAAAATGTCCTATAGCTCTACGTGCATATGTTGATGCAGAATAAGTTGGCAACCCCACTAACAAAAGAAGCGTAATTGGCTTCATAGTTTATCAGGATACTAACACAGCTCATTGGGCTGCAAAAGAAAAACCCAACAATTGTTATATCCTTTAAGAAAGCTAATGATAGAGCATTGCCACAGACAAAACATAATATTCTCGGTTTAAATTCTTTGAAAATATTTAATTTTTGTATTTGTTATGCACTAACATTATCTTGTCATAGCAATTTAGGCATATCCATGAAAACCAACCCAATTTTACGTGCTAGAATTAAGCTCATAGATTAGATTATCATTATGTTAGAGAAAACATTTTAAAGAAATAACTCATTGTGTCTTTTTAGTCCACTTCAAATTAACATTTCTACCTTCATCTCGATTTATACATTTAAAAAAAAATTATGGTAGCTTCACCGCCATGCGTTTGAGGGAGGCTATTAGAAAAAAACAATGACCAAAATGAGAGTCTAAGAAAAGATCTTACCTAAAAAAAAATTGGGCACACTCTGAGGATTCAATTCCTATCAAAGATAAACTTCTCTTCAAATCCTCTTTTAATGTAACGACCAAAACTACAACATATGTTTCGTCCTGTAATCTCGCGGATGTAAATAGAATCGATAGACTTCTTATATAAATTATCTCTAATAAATGAATACACTAGTCTTTTTTTATTCATTTTCTTTGGGAATCGATCCTCTCCACCTGAGCGTCCATCTAGCTCACCTAGAAACATAATATCAGTAATGTATTTTTATGAACGGTTAACATTGAAAGATTAGTAAAATTAATTAATGGCTTCACGCAAAGTTAACAACTACCTCCAATCTCCTCCACACCATTCTGTTAGCACATATTCACTCTCTAATCGAAACATGCCACCTCTTTGGTAAGATGGATATCAGATCATCGATTCTCTTCAACCAAGACATTCTCTATTTTGTACAATTTCATTTATATGAAAAAAGTGTTTTACAATCGTGATTCAAAAAATTGTGAATAACTTACTCGAATTGAAATGAATTTTGATTGAATAAGATTCAAAGTTAGTGGCTGTGATTGATAGGAAATGAAGAAAAAAAAATTAATTTTTCCAATCAATTTTCCTTTTCTAGTTTTCTATTTTTATATAGTTCGAGGAAGGACATAACCATCTTCGGTCCTTGGCATTGAGACATCTCGATGAAATCTCTGTGTCTGCGGTTCAAAGGATTTAAGATTGTTTTTCTCAAGACGCAAATGTGTATGGGTGTTGTTGGGTGTTACTAGTAACTTGAATCTTCAATGGGAAGGAAGAAAAGGAAGTTGCAGCGAGTAGGTGATGACGGAGAAGTGTAACATTTAGTGTGGAAAAATGTCTAATTCTAAAGGAAAATAAGTTGCAACGCACATACAGAATTGACCGGCGGATGGGTAGGATGAATCCCTAAACTTGAGAGGATATGTTCCCATACAAAACAAGAGATAAAATAGGAACCGATCCTCTCCAATCGAGGGATCCATATAGACCATCCAGTGAAACAGTCTCATACGTTCATTGTATATGGGCGATGCTGATGATTATTAGTTAAAGTTATACATTTTTCTACACCACATTAAATACTTCTCTATCATCTTCTACTTCGCTGTATATTTTTTACTGCATTCCTTTGAAGATTCAAGTTCCAAATAATACCCAGCAACACCCATGCATATTAAATAATCCATTGAATACATTGTGCCGCAGACACAGACATTTCATTGAGATGTTTCAAATCCGTGGAACGAATTTGATGATTTTTTTCTTCAAACTAGATAAAGAATAGTTGGATAAAATAGATAAGGGCAACTGATTGGAACAATTTAAATCACAACTGTCTTCATTTCTCATCAACCAGTATCACTAGTATCTTGTTCAATAAAAATCTTTTTAAATTTAAATGATTAATGCATAATATGTTGAATCGCGACTGTACAACACTTTTGTTCATAGATCTGAAATTGTACTTAAGAGAGATTGTCTTGGTTGAAGATAATTAGTGATCTGAAAGTCATCTTATGGGAGTGGCGTAGGGTTTCATTTAGAGAGAGAATATGAGCTAACATAACTTCGTGGAGTCGATAGGAGGTATTTGTTAGATGTGGGTGAAACAATTAATCAGTTTTACTAATCTTGTATTCTTAGTCGTTCGTAAAAGTCCAAGACTCATATTATGTGGCCGGATGGGCTGGATGGATCCTGGTTGGAGAGGATCCATTCCATCTTTTGTACCAACTTCTTATATCTTATATTTCCACACAAAATCTAATCTATGTTCTTTCTCTTACAATAATCTGTTAAAATTTCATATTAATTACTATTTAAAATTGCGTACCTACTCTTTTAAGAACCACTGGTCAAATAATTTTTTCAGATCCTAATCCACATAACATCTAGAAAACTATAGGGCCTGAAACTCACATTATATTATTTAAATTTAAATGAAAATCTTACTATTACTTTTAAATTACCCAAACCATAATCAAGATCACTGATGTAGTAACTTTCTCAGTATATCGAGAAATTCTAGGATAATAGACAATCAATGTTCGATCCTTCTTGTGTAGCATTTTTGATTAATCTGCAAAGAAAGTCTCAATTCACTATGCATAAGTTAATATATGAAAGATTATATTGGTTTGTCCTTCTTGTATATGAAAATCTAAAATTCATTTTTGTCATGTCACATTAAATAAAAATGACTTCAGCTTCTTCAGATCTACAAGTTGCATGTGGCACTGCTAATATATGAAATTTCGATGGTGATTTCGCTCGTTGATTTGCTTTCCCAATCCCATTTTTCAAATATTAGATGCATGTTTAGGCTCCTGCAACGCGATCTGCAATTGTTTAGGCAAATCAAGTGACTTTTACAACTTGACTATAGAAATAGATTCCAATCACTTTCTACATTGCCTCACAAGTGCTACAAATAGTGGTTTAGAAATGAAAAGATGACGTGCATCGAAGATATCAAGGGGACACATGGCTTATGTGTCATTACAAAAATGCGTTCACTCATGAGTGGTGCTATGCTAGTTTAGGTGTATCAAATGTTTTATTCTGGTATATTAATTTTTTTTTAAATGTGTATCAAATAGGTTGTCATATAATATTATGACTTAATTATTAAATTAGTTCCAAATTTTATTTAAAAAAATATATTAAATATTAAAAAACTTACTTTTGGTTTTCAATGTCATGGGAGTGGTGGTAAAAACAGTGAAAGAAACTTATATTGAAAGAAAAAGAGTTTCAAGTGGTGGTAAAAACAGTGAAAGAAACTTATGTTGAAACAAAAAGAGTTTTAAGTTCTCAATTTTTAAAGAACATGTGGCATAAGGTTCATCTAACATATTGATTTCAAGTTCCTCCTTTTTTTGAGAACATATTGATTTCAAGTTTTGACTGGCTAGAAATTGTTTATGCTCTTCAGTTTCATATTTTAATAATTTTTTCATAATTTCTTCATTTTTAATTTTGTGTTACAAGTTTCTTTCTAAATTATAATTATCCATCCATTTAGTTTAAGTGATATTGTTCATGGATTCTTCAAATCATGTCGTTTTGCAGGAACTGAAAATTAAGATTAGACCTTTAATGTTTTGTTGAAATTGTGGGTTACATTTAACAGAGGTTTTCTTATCTTTTTTTGGCTAATAGACACAATTTCTTACGTGTTACCGCAACTCCACGGTTCATGTAATATATGGTGACATTTAAAATCGAGGACAATCAAGATATTATTTATATAGGCAATTAATTTAAAGTTCACGAACCGCATGGACGTTGATGGGTTTAAGAGATAATTGCCACCAAAAAACAAGTGACTGGATTGAAATAACTGAAAGATAATATTTTTGTGATTTTCTATTTAAACAACTTAATTGACTATGGATAAGAACAACACAATCTACATATCACCGAAGTTGTAGACATTTCCAGATATTTCTTTGAAACTTACTGACTATCCTTTTGATCATGTTAAATACCTACACTCTCCTGTCGGTCTCATGTAAGCCTATGCTAGAATCAGAAAGTCATCATTTTATCGAAGTATGAACTACCTCACCCTAAAAGAATTAAACCGATCATACTCAATGATTTAAACCCCAACTGCTCACCTTCCGGTCCATCATGGTACATGGTCTACTAGCAATCCTATGTTCACAAGTTATCAATCATTACCTGCTAGTCCATCAATTGCTCGCGAAATGAAAACTCTAATTCGTGGAGCCAAAGTTTAATTGAATCACAGAAAATATTACAAGAAGTAACAAATTCAAAATTACTTGAAGCCATAATCAATATCATGAATTAAACACCATCTTATGCTCATTCATGTCATAATTGACATGTGTCAATAACTTTGAGTTCCACAATATACCAATAGAGAAAAAATCATATTCATAAACTACCATCCGTAAGCATGAAATAAAAAAAATGGAAATGGTTTCTAACAAAACTCTAGGTTCTCCATAGGACCTGGGTGATAATCTAGCTACTCATAGTAGATAAAAGCATCACAAGTTTCTCCATGAATAATCAAATATAAGTGATAAAATATTCAAACGGGAAAATCTCTCATTTGGAGATGATCCTGAGCGATCTCCACAGCTCCAAGCACCCTTGAGTCTTCGTCATATGCCTTTCTATGCGTGAATGATGGTTTTTCAATCCCCATTCCTGAGCAATTCCCGTAAAAGATATTCAATATTCGCATTCAAGCCCCAAAAATATTCCTAAGCTTCAGTACCATTCGTAAAAATTATTCGGGCATTCGTGCCAATTCTTTCGTGCGAATATAAGTTCCTTTCGTCCGATTATAAGTTTCTTTCACGCATATGGATGTCACATTGTCCTCCTTGAGGTTATTATAAAATAAAAGTTTCTTTCCTAATCCAAACGAACTAGATGCAGGTGAAAAAATTTGTGTTGTGAGAGTAAGTGTCATTCCTGCTAATTATTTTAATAAATCTCAAGAAAACAGCTTTTAGACTCACAGTTATACCTTAAATTGTGCCAAT
This sequence comes from Linanthus parryae, assembly GCA_023055425.1. NCBI lineage: Eukaryota > Viridiplantae > Streptophyta > Magnoliopsida > Ericales > Polemoniaceae > Linanthus > Linanthus parryae. Next base: position 163,919,609 of record JALGPY010000002.1, on the reverse strand, counting down.
TTCTCCCCATCACAAGATTCCAAATCAGGAAGAATTTAAGATATGATTTTAATCCTCCACATCCATTCAACAAATAGAGAAATTTAACAGTGAGTAAGCCTCTGTTTTTCTATTAAGATTAGTGAGGTTTTGTTATGGATGAGAGTCCAGACAAGAAAATCATTTTTTTGGAACTCTAACTTTTTAAAGATTGACCTAGTCACCACCATAAATATTCACCAACCCAACAATAAAGTGACTGCCATGGTCAATGGCTACATAAGCAGTATCCATAGAGAAGGACACATATAAACGCCTTACAAATAGGAGAATCATTAATACAATTCAAAGAGGGAATAATGATATTTTTATCAGAATCTTTTTAGAAATAAGAGATTTTATCCTAAATTATGTCAAATTCCACTACCATCACTGGTAATAATGTCATTACCTTTCATACTTTCCAAAGTAGTGCTATCATGAATTCCAAAAGCCTTCTCCCACCTACCAATCACGCAGCAAGGATATATGTCTGCAATTAACAACATTTCACTTAATGATGTCTCTCAAATAATCCTTGGTGAGAAGAGCAAATATTGTTACTTCTCAAGTTTTTCTTTCTCATCACATTTCTCCAAAGAGTGTTATCAAATTAAACTCCCGACCAATTTTAGATGGAAGAGCAAGATTATGCACTTTGTGCTTTTTGACCTAGACCCCTTTCTCTTTTGGAAGACACAATGTCTTCCAATTGGTTGGACTTTCTTCTCAAGGGTATCCCCTCAAATGAAATCTCCACAAATCTTTTCAATCTTGTGACAAATACTTGCAGGGAGACGAAAAAATTGCATGTTATAAACACGCAAAGCAGACATCACAATTTTTAAAAATGTAATTCTATTGGCAAGATATAAAGTATTTCCTTCCATCCACATAGCATTTGGCGAAGCTTCATGATCACATCTTCAATAGTACTTTTGTTGAATTTATCATGGAGTAATTTAATGCCAAGGTATCTACCAGGATCATTAGTTTCCTTCATACCAATAACATTTGTAATGAAGTTTTTTCTATTTCTATAAATATTCTTAGAAAAGAAAACCTTGGACTTGGTAAGATCGACACTTAAGCCAGAAGTTTTAGCAAAGTCATGCAACACATTTCTCATGGCTAAAAATTAGTACTGTTACATTTACCAAAAATAAATTTAGTCATCAACATAGAATTAATGAGAAATATAGTGGAGAATTAGAAGAAGTTTTTATACCTAACCATTACTTATAATTGACAAGGCTAGTGATCATGCAAACCATTATTCCCATGGATAAAAAAATAAGTAGGAGGGTAAGGGTCACCTTTCCTAAGCCCCTTACCAGATTTAAATTCAGCAAGCACGTCTTGTTCCAAAGAATGGCAATGTTAAAACTAGTAACACTTTTCATGATAAGATTAATAATATTATGAAGGAAATTGAAACAATTCAATGTATCAACAGCGAATACACAAGAAACTTTGTCAAAAGCTTTCTGATCAAGATCAATCTTGACAATCATACCTCCAAACTTATCACTCCTTCTCCTCAAAGTGTGAAAAGTATCTTCAGTAATGATAATGTTATCCTTGGTGGACCTTCCAGGAATGAAGTTACTTTGGTGGGATACACCACAAGAAGAGATAAAGGGTCTAATTTTGCCAAAAGTAATATTGATAAGCCCTTTAACATGGTATTACAAAGGCTAATATACATGAAACATTTTATGGTTTCACGATTATCACATTTATGAATAACGTAGATCAAGGTCTTGTTAGTTTTAATAAGGTAGTGGATATTAATGAAATATTCCTTTACAGATTTACGCACACCACAACCAACATTGTTCAAATGTTTCTTAAAGAAGAAGGCCTATAGCCCATCTCTCCCAGGGGCCTTGAAGAAGTTCATAGCCCAAAATGAGTCTTTATCTCCTTGTCATTTTGAATATTATTCATCAAACCAAACTAAGGATCACTATCTTTGGACACTTAACAGAATTCTAACGAATAATGAGGCTCTGGTCATTCATAGAGATACCGCGAAAATGTCCTTAAAAATAATTATCGAGATATCGAAAGAATCCATTTCCCACTTATGGGATTGATGATATCCCCATTGATGAAGCTTATAAGTTTTGATGATGTCAAACATGCAGGTAGATTACTTGGTAATCTGGACATGTGAAATAAGTTAAGTGGTAAGGATCAAGGAATTGGAAAGATAGAGATTAAATAAATTAGTAACTCATTAGTATAATCGACAGATATATGCAATCTTAACGTGGTGGAGATAATAAGTATTTAATAATAGAGGCTCGAAATATTACTTTTGAGAATCTGGCCAGGAGTGCAATAAAAGTTATTTAATGGTGCTAACTGTTATAAAATTTATTTGGGCTAGGTTTCGCGTGGATACAGAAGTTCTAATAATGTTGGGAGCCCGATTCGTATTTTTTCCTCGAGGTACCTCCCGTAGCATATATAAGTTTATTTATTCTTCAATGTTTTGTATGATTCAGACACACCGCGAAATCTAGGGTTTCGAGAGTGAGAGAAATACGTCTGGAGGGCAAGAATGATTCTGGAAGCAGCAAGCCCACACTTGCAGTCAGGATGAACTTCAGGAATACTGGGGCAGATCCGGAGTGATTAAGACCTACATCAACTAGCTAGGAAGTAGGTATGAACCCTAATTCCACCTTGTAATATTATGGCGTTCTTGTAGATAAAAAATATTTAATCAGTATAACAGACATGGAGTCGATCTAGTAGTGGGATTCTCCTCCCTTCAAGTTATCGGACATTGTTTCCATCAACAATGCACGAAAACCAAGCCATATAGAAAAATAACAAAGAAATTGTGAAAAACAGAGCACTTTCAATATAGTTTTTCCTCGCATACACTTTCTTCTCAAATATCAAACTATCATCGATTTTATTTTCAATTAGAAATTTTTGTTTGAATAATAAGTAGTGAAAAAGAAATATACATTTATTCATCACACTTTTTTCTTGAAATTAAGCAGATATCGAAATTATACATTAAATTTGAATGCATCAAAATGTTATTGATGTATTTGGTTTGTTTGTTATTTTTTTTGATAAACTATTTGGTATTTGTTTGATATACAGTAATTCACTATTTATTAAACAAGTGTAGGAAAAAATCTCACTCTTATACATTATAACATATTGTTAGAATATTGGATTTAGAATAACTATAGGGTCATATGTGTAAATACTGAAAGTAGCTAACAACTACTTAATAGCGCCTAATGAGTTTGTTAGCAATTAATGATAAGTTAGTTTTTCATTTCTGCTGTTCATCTTCTTCCCACTTCTTCTTATCTCTCCTCTGTAGATGTTAGGGTTCTTGATTGATTCGTAGATTCTTCATCTTCTACATGGTATCAGAGCCAATTTGAAGCTCGTCGCTCCGTCTCGATCCCCATCTACATCATCTCTTCCCTCGGCATGTTAAATTCTGTTCGTAATCGATGGATTCGTCTTCACGCAGTACTGATTTTGCCATTCCATCAGGATTGAAGATTTTCATCTCCAATCTCAGTTCTTTGGTTCAGGTTCGTCTCGATAATGCGAATTACATCCTCTGGAAGGCGGAAATGCATAAGATTCTTCAAGACAATGATCTCCTCGATCATGTTCTTGGTAAGAACATTCCGTCTCAATTTACAAACCCTAGCTCCAGCAATTCGGACACTCAATCTGTTAATCCACTCTACACACAGTGGTTAACTATAGATCAGCATCTCAAAAGAGCATTGTTAGCTTCAATTTCTGCTTCTGTGCTGCCAATCTTCTTGCATCTATCCCATGCTCATCACATCTGGACTACTTTAGAAACTCGGTATGCTTCACGGTCCAGATCTCACATTCATCTGCTCAAAATGCGTTTGTCTACTGTTATGAAAGGCTCTTCTTCAATTACTGCTTATCTTGATCAAATTAAGCACATCACAGACCAGTTAGCTCAGGTTAATGAACTGATCAATGAAGAAGATCTCATATTGTATATTCTCAAAGGACATCCTACATAATATGATCATTTTAAGTCCACTATTCGAGTTCGTGGTGTTCTTATTTTTTTTGGATGAGTTGAGCACTCTTCTAATCTCTGAAGAATCATTTAATCAGTCTGATTCCTCTAAGACTTCTGTGGCATCTCTATTTGTTCATGGTTTCACTCCACCTTCAATGGCTGCTACTGAGGTTATGACTGCTTATCATGCTTCCTTCAAGCCCAAATCTACTGGACCTTACAACAACTACAACAAGAATTATTACAAGAAACATAACTCTTCTAATTCTTCCATTCTGGGCCCTTACAACAACACTCAAGCTAGTTCATCATTTAAGACTGGTACTGGTTCTTCTGAAACTCAAGCTTATGACATTGTTTGTCAAAAATGTGGGAAATCAAGACACACTGCCAGAGATTTTTGGTTTAGATTGGATACATCCAGATTTGCTATGAAGAATGGTCCCAAGAAGGCTTATCACACCTATGCTGCACCAATGACATCCAATTAAGTCACACCTCCACCATCACATCTGCCCTGGCTCTTGGATTCTGGTGCTACACATCATGTCACCAACAATCTTTCAACTATGGCTGCACCAACACCTTATCAAGGACATGACTCTATTGACATTGGTTATGGCTCATAAATACCTATTCAATACAATGGTACTGGTAACATTTCTCTTCCTCATACAACCTTTCATCTATCTAATATCTTGTATTCACCTCAATTTTCTCACAATTTACTCTCAGTTCATCAATTTGCAACTGACAATAACTGTACATTGTCCTTTAACTCTTAGGGTTTCTTCATACAAGACAATGCTACCCTGGATATCACTCACCAAGGACCATGTAGCAATGGTCTGTACACCCTTTCCAACCACAAATCAGCCTCCCCATCACCATCTGCATTCTTTACATCTCTCACAGAAGCTGCTACTATTCTATGGCACAAGAGACTTGGTCATCCAAATGCTTCTGTGCTACAAGCTTTAGCCAACACACTTAGTGTCAAGTTTCATCATTCTACTTCATTATGTAGTTCTTGTGCTGTTTCTAAATCTCATAAGCTGTCATTTCAACATAGTGTATCTGTTTCTACTGCACCTTTTCAACTAGTACACTCTGATGTATGGGGTCCTTCCCCCTTTATCTCTTTTCAAAACTACAAATTCTATGTCATTTTTCTTGATGATTTTACTAAATATACTTGGCTTTATCCTCTTAAGTCTAAAGACCAAGCTTATGCTGCCTATTTACATTTCTCAGCTCTTGTTAAAACTCTGTTCTCTGCATTGTAAAAGTTTTTAGAACTGACAATGGGACTGAGTATCTCAATCATGATTTTTCTCTCTTCTTGCAATCACAAGGGTCTATTCACCAAACTACCTACACTTACACCCCATAACAAAATGGGAAAGCAAAGAGAAAACACAGACACCTTGTGGAAACAGCCATCACACTCTTCACTCAAGCAATTTACAACCTACTTACTGGCTTGAAGCAATAACCACACCCAATTTTTTGAACAATAAACTTCCAAAACCTTCTCTTCAAAACCAGTCTCCTCACTTTCTTCTCCACAATCATCACCCTGATTACTCGCTACTTAAGACCTTTGGCTGCCTATGCTATCCCTGTTTAAGACCATAATGCACCTAACAAACTTCATACCAGATCTACACCATGTGTATTTCTGGGTTATTGCCTTACCACCAAGGGATACATGTGTATGGATATCACAACCAAAGTTGTCTATGTTTCAAGACATGTATTATTTGATGAGCACATTTTTCCCTTTCATTCCAAACCATCTAGTTCACCCTCTCTCCAGACCACCAATTACACTTCAGATTGGAGTTTTCTTACTCCTATTTTTCGCAGTCATTCCAACATTACACCACTACCACCTACCTCTCCTGCTGTAAACCCTGCACTCTCTCCCAATTAACATTCTCCTACTTCTTCTACCTCTTCATCTCCACCTACCTCCACATCCCTTCACTCACCAATACCATCCTCTCCTCCTACCCCTCCTACACCAAACACTTCTACTATATCTCATCCCATGCTCACCAGATCTAAAACTGGTGTCACCAAACCCAATCCCAAATATTGCAACATTATTACTATGTGTTCTTCACATTTTGAACCTATATCCTATGAAGAGGATTCTCTCAGCCCTCAATGGCTCTCAGCCATGAATGAGGAGTATGAAGCTCTAATGCAGCAACACACATGGTCTTTGGTGCCACTCCCTTTTGGTAGAAAGGCTATTGGCTGCAAATGGGTCTTCAAACTCAAAATAAATGCAGATGGAAACATTAATAGATACAAGGCTAGATTAGTGGCTAAGGGTATTCATCAGAAGGAAGGAGTTGATTACTCAGAAACCTTTAGTCCAGTGGTGAAACATCAAACAATAAGGGTGGTTCTTACCATGGAAGTCAAGTTTAATTGGAGTGTCAGGCAGTTAGATGTCTCAAATGGCTTCCTCCATGGACTATTACAAGAAGACGTATACATGCAGCAAACTTCTGGGTTCAATGTGTCTCAGGGACTAGTCTGCAAACTACACAAATCTCTCTATGGATTTGAACAAGCCCCCAGGGCATGGTTCAATATGTTCTCATCTTTTCTGCTAAAGCAAGGATTCCATGCTTCAGGTGAAGATGCCTATCTCTTTGTGCAACACACCTCAACTTCATTGACAGTTAGTATAGTATATGTGGATGATATCTTGGTTACAGGCAACATTGATGAACACATTTCTTCATTAATATCTCATATGCAGACTGTTTTTGCTCTTAAAGATCTGGGAGCTTTGTCCTATTTCTTATGAATTGAAGTGAGTGGGAGTTCTGCTGCTATGCATCTCCATCAAACAACGTATGATCATGATTTGTTAAAGAGAGATGGTCTTCAATACTGTAAGCCTTGTGACTCTCCAGTATCAGTAAAAGAACCACTTCTTATGGATGGTGATCTTCCCTTCTCTAATCTTTCTCACATCAGAAGTCTGGTTGGTGCTCTGCCATATCTGACCATTACTAGAGCTGATATTCAGTTTGCAGTCAACAGCCTCTGTCAGAAGATGCATCTTCCCACCAACAGAAATTATGTGGCAGTAAAGAGAGTTCTTCGATTTGTCAAAGGCACTATTTCTCATGGTATTCATATAGGAACCTCAGCTGAGTTCTTATGTGCATTTATAGATGCTGACTGGGCTGGTTCTTATGTGGATAGAAGATCTACATATGGCTTCAGCATATTTTTGGGAGATCTCTAATTTCTTGGTGTTCCAGAAAGCACCACACATTAGCAAGATCATCTACAGAAGCAGAATACAGAGCAATGGCTACAGCTGCTGCAGAATTAAAGTGGTTAGGCTACTGATCTCTGTATTCAATTTTCTAAGTCTCCTTTACTGCTTTGTGATAATATGTCTTCTCTCTCACTAGCTAAGAATCCAGTATTCCATGCTAGAACAAAGCACATTGAGATAGACTTTCATTTTGTGAAAGAGCAAGCTCAATCCAAACTTCTCAGATTAGCCCACATTCCTACTCAAGATCAATTGGCAGATGTGTTCATCAAACCTCTATCAACTCAGAGATTCTAAGATCTGCAAAAGAAAATTCATATCTTACCTTCACCATAGTTTTCTGTGTTTTCTGGCATTCTTGGGGTTGTATTTGTAGTTTTAGCAAAGTTGAGTGTGTGTTAGACTGTGGGTTGTATTTTTAGTTTAGCAAAGTTGGGTGTGTGTTAGAATATTGGATTTAGAATAACTATAGGGTCATATGTGTAAATACTAAATGTAGCTAACAACTACTTCACAACGGCTAATGAGTTTGTTAGCAATTAATGAGACGTTAGTTTTTCATTTCTGTTGTTCATCTTCTTCCCTCTTCTTCTTCTCTCTCCTCTGTAGATGTTAGGGTTCTTGATTGATTCGTAGAATCTTCATCTTCTACACATATATGTGCTTGTATTATATACGGACATTGTTCGAGTGTAAAACCTATAAAAGCACATCGTTGTTTTTTTTTTAAATCACAACTACACGAAGCTAGTGACGAGCTGCTAAATATGGCCGGATTTGATTAAGATGTTGCACTAATACACATCGTATGTTTTGTTGACGCTTAACACATGACCTACAACTTTAAGTAAATTGTTATGTAGTGTTCCTAATTTTTTCTACTCCTGTCTTGTCTTTAACCATAATCTTTATTTCCATTTTAGAATGCCTAGCAAGAAAGCCCACTTTTTAAATTCATAAATGTAGGTCGCTTTCTCATGGATACTGTAATCTTGAGAGTATGATTTAACTAACTGACATGGTTTCTTGTGTGATAATACAAGCATGTAGTGTGATTCATACCATTTATAAAATTTTGGGCAATTGTCTATAGGTATTGAATTCGAACTTTGAGCGGAGTTTACCCAGACCGCGCTCGAAGGGTAGTGATTGCAGGTTCCCCACTATAAGAAAAAAGATATAGAAAGATAGTGTCCATGGGTGTGCTTGAGTTGGTCGGTCTTACATGCTTGGTGTTGGTGTTTGTCTGGTGTTTGCTTAGAAGTCTTGAATTCAAATATTGGAGTAATCGAAGGGCCTTTCATTGATCTTCCTAAATGATGCTCATCAATAGGGGAACGACAACGGTTTCCCTCATTATCAGGAAAACATGATGTAGAAAACTCGATATCTCAACTTAGACCATTTTTCTGTAAGAATCGCCTAACTTTTCTATGGGGTGCTTAGAAATAACATCTTCATTTTCTTTTTCCAGACCGCAATTGAACTAAATTAACAACAAACGTTTAGAAAATGACTTGAAATTACAAATGTTGGCGGTTCAAAGTGTTTCACTTACTTTTTCTTTAAAAATGTTTCAAATACAAAGGGTGTTACGAATGTTATAGTGAGTTTTTTTCCTAGAGCCTCTTCGGTGCCTGTTAAAAATGACTTAAAATTACAAATGATGGCGTTTAAAGACTCTTTCAGTAATGAAAAAGAAAAATAATACTGGAAAAAATAGAATCAGTGCACCGAATTGTGTTTTAATCAGGAAAGCAATTCTGTATGAAATTTATTGAAGAACATGGTTAGCTAACATGTACATAGTTTGATTTTACGTAAAAGACAGGGACGGGTCGGGGAATTGAATATATTGAGGGCTGAACTAAACAAATTAAACAAAATAACAGTAAAATATCAATGTTCAAAATTAAGTGAGAGCTATATGTAGTGTCATAAAAGGTTGCCATCGGCATAGTGGTCCGAGTGAAATTGAATCAATTGACCACAAAATAATTTAATAATTTGTGTGACGTACAAAAAAAATAAAAAAATAAAAATAAAAACACTCGATCTAAATAACTATATTATTCACTTAAAATTCGATATCACCCCACTCTTTACACATGATATCCAACAGCATAAATATCATTCGGTTAGAAGACTCCACGCATGAGATGACATAAAAGGTGAAATAAAAGGTAGTGGAAGGTTATGCACCCTCCGACCTCGTGCATTGCCAGAGCGCAAGAAGAAAAATTGTATTTGAATTGAACTGTGCCTACCATCAGGATCAATATGGAAAGTGCGATCAGCCTTTTCTGTTTGGTTCTGTATGACGACTTTTCCCAATATTTATTCCACGCCGCAATCATCAAGGCGAAGAGAACTGCTACCTCCCGATATTCTCTTTCAACTGATTTCACTTTTTTGACACTATTTAGTGGGTCACTTTCACTCTGTGATTTGATTAGCAAAACAATACACAAATTTGGTAATGGTAAGCTTTGCATAATAGTGTAGAATAAATTTTACTCCACGACACTATGAAAAAGTTATCAAAGAATTACATTGTTCCGCTACCCAAATTATCGAGTAAAAGTGACCCAGTTATAGGTTGAAAAGGCAAACAGAGTTGAAAGACAAAAAATGAGGTTGTATATTACACAATTTCAAGATCAACCAATGTTCTGAATTAAGGAGTTTACATTACAGTGTGTTTGTTCAAAGAAAAAAGAACTTTTGACATAAATCTCCCTTGCAGTTTGGTCTTGCTGACACATTGATACATGCAGTATTGATTTTACCACTTATCGTCTTTACAGTTTATAAAATTGTACGACACTTAGGTCAAAGTGGACTAACACCGTTACTAACACCGTTAACTTACGTTAAATAAATATGAAGAAGAAAAATATGGAAAAAAAGAAAAATAAAATTGGAAGAGAGAAAAATGAAAAAGAAAAAAGAAAAAAAAATGAGAAAATACCACATCCCTTTTGAAGTATGAAAATACTAAAATGTCACTCACTTATCTAACGGAAGTTAACGGTGTTAGTCCATTTTGACCTAAGTGTCGTAATTTAACAAACTGCAGTGACAATAAGTGGTATAACCAATAGTGCATGTAGCTAAGTGTCAGCGAGACAGGGGGTTTTCTGTCAAAAACTCTAATAATAGTGTGATGCAGGATGTAACCTATCGACCGATAAAGAAGATTGACATGAACTTATTACACATGTCTCTCCAGACGCCTATGAATCAGACCTCTATATAAAAGTGGAATATGAATTATACTACTTCCCTGTGAATAGTGACAAAAGTCAGAACGTAAAGAAAGAGAAGAAACAGAGGAAGTACCATTTTGTTTCTTCTCTTTCATCCAATTTGACTATTTTGACTCGTATTTATATCACTTTGACCGAGTGATTTGGATCGCAAATCGATGCAATTTTTTGATAATTTTGTCACCCTGTTGTAGAACAACTTTTACTCTACAATACAATGAAAAAATTATCAAAAAATTTCATCATTTTGCTATCCAAATTACCCGGTCAAAGTGACACGGTGAATAGTATAAAAAAGTCAAATGCGGTGAAAGAAAAGAAACAGAGTGTTATAATTATGTATTTACTCCAGTTTCCTCTCTTTTTCTTGGTTTGACTTTTTTACACGTAATTGGGTCACTTTAACCCGGTGATTTGGATAACAAGACGATGATTTTTTAATAATTTTTGCATGGTGTTGTAGAGAAAATATTTCTACAACACCATGCAAAAGTTTTAAAAAAAAATTGCACTGATTTAATATAGAAAAGGTGATCCAGTGAATAGTGAGATTAATAGTAACAGGAAAAAAGAGAGGGAAAAAGGGAAGTAGTTTACAACAGAGATGGTTGGTAGATTCACCTAGATGTATTAACTGTGGTAGAGGGCGATGGCGTATTAGCCGTGCTACCGGTTGCGGGTGCTACCGATCTCTTTCTCGGCCTATGGTGTATTAATAGTGTGATGGCCTGCCGTTTATGAAAAATGCAAATTGGGAGGTAGGGATTTGTCTATACGAGAGAATGAGAGCTTCTATGAAGTGTGTAAGCAGGTAGTTAAACTGGATCAAATATACTCTAGAGACAGGGGGGTTGAATAGAGTATGAAAACTTTTGCTAAAAAATGACGCCCGATTACTACGCGTTGCTACGCAAGTATACGGTCAAGTAATAAAGTGGAGTATTTTGGACTCCGAGTTATCGAACCCAAGGGAAGGTGTTTACTATATGCTCTAGATTACCAATTAAACTCAATTTACTTCAGTAACCAGTAAAAATGATTGTAGTTTGAAGTGTTGTCACCCTCAAACAAGTGACTAGCAATGGTAGTGAAATAATGCGAATAAAATGATTTGATTTAAATCAGAGGAGAGAAATCTAGGAAATCTATAGATCACCTAGGATAGTTTTGACAATTCCGGATTTCATGTTCTAACACAATGACTCTTAGTAACCTATGCTGGGTAATGGCGTTGACAATTACCTATCGGTCTCATGTTGTTCTACACAAAGGTAAGGATTTGTCCCTCTCCGGCCAAGTATACTACCTATGTGTTCTAGCAAGCTAACAATGTTGCAAGGGATAATGTCCTCTCAGACCACGTTTCACGAGCAACTCGTTACGTCCTACTGAATTTACCCTCATCTAACCATTCCTATCCAACCAACCTCTCAGTCTACTCAATTAAGAGTGATCTTGTTTACTCATCCGAACTAGGGTAGAGTTGTCTACACACACACACAAGCTACGTAGCAATTTGGGGTCATGACTCCTACGTTACTAAGAATTAAGCACAATAAACAAGATAATTAGTCTACCAATATCATCTTTAAGCCTAGTTCATGATTGAGTGAAGAAATAGATAATCCACATCACACATCCTAGCCCTAACTTGTCAATGAAATAACTCAACATGATGAAAACGAAAACAATCTTCATTGAACCATAATCCTAGCATGAAAGATCATCCAAAATCCGGAAAATATCATCAAAATATAAACCCTAGGCTCTCGATAGATGCCTAGGTATGAGTTTAACTACTCATAACACAAGTTAACATGGCTCTTGAATAGTTCATACAAGAAAATAGAGAGAAAAATAGATCGAACGCTAGAAATCGTGAAGATTGGCGCGATCCGGGCTCTTCTCCTTGCTTGAGGTCGTTCCCAATGAAGTCTCCTTGCTCTCCTCCTTCTTCGTGGATCTCTGGATGCGTGAATGATGAATATTTTCTTCCCTAGGTCGTTCTTCAATCATAACCCGCAGAAGTCTTCAGTAATTGCACAAAAGCGCCCTGAAATCTGCTCCTGACTTCAAATGGCAATATCTTCTTCGTCCGAACTCCGATTTAGCTCCGTGACCTATCGATGGAAATCCCTCTGAGTCTACTTTCATATGGCACTGGTCTCACCCCAAAATGAGTTTTAAACTCCGGTTATGATCAAAATAGTGCAAGTTGGTCATCCAAGCTCCTCCAATTCGGCTTCTCTTCACTCCACTTGAGCTCCCATGATTTCCGAAGTTCGTTCCATGCCTCCTATCAACCGATTAGCATCCTTACATTCCAAAACAACATTAAAAAACATACCAAGCGATTATATTTGACAAATAATAATAAAATATGCATGGAAAATGCCCGGACTAACAATATAGCACATGGTAGCATCAAGTGATAAAACGACCTATAATCTCTAACATTGGGCTCAAAACACTTTCCAAATACATATTATCATGTGGTAAATGCTAAAGAATTATAGCCCCTAAAAGGCGCTATCAAACTCCCCCACACTTACTCTCTTGCTCGTCCCGAGCAACAATGAAGCACAAACCTCCCACACTTGAGACATTGCATACATACCAAAAACCAAACCAATGCATACCCCACCGCTTTGAATACTTAACTTTCCGCTAACCAACACGACGCACGACTCAATACACAAAGACACGACTATGAAAACTACATTATATGTACAATGCAACTCAAGTATGTACAATGCAAGGAATTAAAGATTTTTTTTCTTTTTAGTAGAGACTGGGCAATCTCAAAGAACAAAACGGCATGTCATAAGGCTCTCACATCCACTAGAAGATTATATTACTTTGGTGATTGGTAGAACTTGCAGCCAGTTTCGTCAGACAGAACGGGCACTAACACAAAATAAGTTGCTTCCACACACTCATCAAACATATACCTAGCACTTACCATCCGAGCTATCTCTCCACGGGTTAAAATGTTGACGGCTTTAGGACGGGTAGTATAGGATATTTAGAAGCGCAGTCCTAGACGTCATGATACAACTCACAAAACCCGATTCTCACACTCCCTCACCAAAATCCAAGGAACCCCATCGAACTAACTACTTCGGCCTTCATTCCCTCAATCTTGGTGTAACGCCGTTCTTGCGGCCACAAATGTGAAGAAGCGATCTCGAGCAATAGCTAATCTCCCCAGTCCTCACTTCCAAACTTGCTCCTTTATTCCTTGCACTTTCAATTTATGTTTTTTATAATTTCTGTTATTTTCAACACAACAAATCACATGGAGCCACCAATGATGATACAATATCCAAGGAGATCAAATCAATATAGATAACGTGGGGGTGGAATGTGTCAAATCAAATGATGTAATCGAATATGTGTCAACACCCCCGCACTCGATGTAAAGCATATCCAAAACCCGATAGTCAATATGTAAACGTGCTAATTCCAACCGATCCTCCTCATCACCTAAGATGTAGAAAATATGAATGAAGTGCAATCACGTCCTCCTATAAGATCAACCAACCCCACCCCATATCGTGCGAAAATAATGTCGCGCACTAAGGCACTCCACCTGTGATCGTGGTGGATGGACACGACTCACCGCCACACCGAAGTGTGCTGCCGTCTCTAAATCACCCTCACATCCCCTCAAAAGATGAAGTGTAAGAAGATCCATGTAAGATGTATAATATCAGATCACCCTCAACGAACCTCCCTATCTCAACTCCCTCTGTCATGACGCATAGGAAGGGACCATTCTAACTAGTGATGAAAGTAACAAGGAATAGCTTCCTAGGCTAGAGGTTGTGAATAAAAGGGGTAAATGGATCAAATTGGGGTAACTAGTGGACCTAGGCGATGGATACGGGACGTGAGGTCCCCATAAAATCACTCGCACAGCTGTTTCGTTTCCACTACGAGGAGGGTTGACGACTACCTAAGTGACGGCAGTGTAGCGCTAGTAGGATAACTAGTTTGAGAGACATCTACTCACAATTCTCAAGTGCATTAGCCCTATAGCCTTCCTACTCTATATTCTCGCGTCTAACTCACCTCAGACTTTCATACTACCTAGGGAATACTATCATTAAGCCCTCTCTACGCTTACTCTCTTCAATTGCCCTTTCTAAAAAAATCAATTTTTTGGTATTTTTCTTGTTTTTAAATATTTTTAAGACACTATATGTAACTGGCCAACTCGATTAACCAGCAAAATAGGGTAGGCGGACTCAATAAATAAAAGTGCAACAATATTTACAATGCCAATATTTAAACGTGCAAATGCAATCCTATGGACTAACTCTATATGCATAACAGACTCACTATACTACATGTAACAAGGCTATGCAATGGCCAACTAGCGGATAGCTAAAAAACTCCCCCCAAACTTAAGCACTTCGTTGTCCTCAAAAAAAATAGAATGAAATCAAGAGGAATCGGCTGCTCAAGCGTAGGGCCGGTGATTCTAGTCGGAGTGAGACCTCCCATCGTCCTCAGCTCGGACGTCGGGACTCGACTCTGGGTATACATCATACTTGTAATGGAACAATCCATCGTAGGTATGTGGGTGCTGCAACTGAACATTGGCCGCTACAGCCAAGTCCTGAATCCACCCACCCTGCTGGGCACAGTCATAGCTAAGTGACTCCCACCTCGGCCCAACTGGCGCAGACTACTACGGATGTGCTCAAAATGTCTCCTTTCCCTAGCTCTATCATCATCAGCTTGAGTCTCTAAGACTCCATCATATGCATGAGCGTGTTGAGTTGTCGCTCCATGTTGGAGCTCGAGCTACTCGCTTGGTCTCCGCTAGGTTGTGTGGGTTCAACATGTATTTGGTTCTTGAGGGGGTCGGGTATTCTCTCCCAAGTACGTGCTGCATCCTTCTTTTTCTTGTCTCTAGAGCTATCGTCATACTATATACCACTCAAATTAGCCTTAGCATCTTGTGCTAGCTTTAGGTGCAAACAAGTGTGCCCGGGAGATCTACGGTTATAGCGGTCAGTCCTCTCCATAAGAAATCGATAAATGAAGTACGGGACATTGATATGCTTCCCCATTCACAAACAGTAAGCCATGGCGCAAAGCTGGAAGGAGTACGTGGGATTAGGAGAAACTCCATAAACCCAGTTCTCAAGAAACTCCATAAACCCTGTTTTGGCATTTTGTCGCTTTGCGGGAAAGGTTTTTCAGGAGTCCTTGCCCTCTTCAGGAATGCGTCAGTGCAATATGCCTTATGGGCATTCGCACTAACAAACCTGAAGCTGCAGACTTTGGTACTGCAGATAGCGTTGAGGTCAACATCCTTTGCAGCCTTACCTCTCGTCCCAATCTTTGGAAGTGAAGGAATAAATAAGTTCAACTCATAACGAATTGGAGACAGATGCACTTGACGTCGGTTGCCAGAGCCGTCTCCCTCGTCCACATTCTCCTCCTCACTCAAAACTATATCCTCCTCAGGATTGAATATGGGGTGATCATCAACAACTATACTGAGTCTCCTCTTAGCACTACCCGGTGTAGACATAATGATCGAGAAAATAAAAGACGAGTGCACGTGCGGTATAGAGTGAACTAAGCAAGTATCAGAAGCCAAATATGATACTAGCATGGAGCTCCGATTTGACCTCCTCTAGGGTTATGCCATCCTTATTCACGATATAGGATCGCACGAAGTTCTTGCGTGATGGGCGTAACGAGACCAACAAGAAGAGTGCGGCATCATCATCACTCACCTTCTCGTCAATGTTATGCAAATCAAGAAGAATTGTGTTTAATTGATCAAGGTGATCCTTGAGAGTTGTACCTTCGAGCATCCTTAGGATGAATAGTCGTTGCTTTAAAATCAACTTGCTGGTGAGTGATTTCGTCATGTAGACTCTCCAACGTGAGCCAAAGAGTTGCCGCATTCTTATGATCTGCAACCTGGGTGATCACATCATCCCAGAAGCACAACATAATGTTTGAGTGTGCTTCCTCCTCCATCAACCTATACTCCGATGCTAAAAATCCATGCCTCCTTTGTCTGTTGTCAAAGTTGCCCATATGTCTTGCGATTTGAGAAAAGCCTCCATCTTTATCTTCCAAAGACTGAAGCTTTACCCTCCTGTGAACCTGTCGATCTTACATCGATCTAGACATTGTTCTTGGTGGTTTAACCCTAGTCGCGTGCTTCACCTAGATCACGAAACCCCATCTTCGATTTTACCAAGTTTTGAAACCCTAGATTTTCTCCGCCTTGAACATGGGATTTTACGTCCTTCGCTATCGAAAAATTTACTAACTACGTCCACGGCGAAAAGCACCCTTTATTTCACTATGACGAACAACTACACTTTTTGCATACTAACAAGGAACACATAGAGGTCCTTATATACTACTAAAGAAGGTCCCTAATGGCCACCTACATGTGCCCACGGCCCCAAGTTTCCAATCTTTACATGAAAGCAAAATTGTTCCTAGTTGATTGCTATTTCAATTGTTACCTAACAAACTCACCACCTCCTTGACTTCCAACTCAAGCTAATTCAAGGAACCACCTGAACATTCTATATGTTTCTCTCTCGTGAAAGCAGGATTGGAAGCAAGATGGAGTGAGGCTTGATTGTCACACTACAGATTTGGAGGATGTGAATTGATTTACTCCGACATGATATAAGATATATTTCAACCATGTAATTTTCCATCTCGTTGCTACGTAAATCAATTTTCTTAGTATGTATATATTGAGATTGCACTATGCTTCCTTGTTTTCCAGAAAATTAAGAATTTACCCAAGAAACATACAATACCTAGTAACAGAACTTTGAGTATTCGGGCATCTTGCCTATCCGCGTCACACAAGGTGTTAAATTGAATTAAACTATATTTTCTTGTAGTATTCTGCTCAGCAGTCTATACTCATTTGATAAGAAATTAGCAAATGAACAGTCAGCAACTAGCAACTTCCGTTGGATTAGACAAATAGGAGAAGCATTCATCGTGGGCTCATGGGAACGTTGTGAATTCAGATTTAAATAGATAGTGGGAAAATTCCATTTTGTGTGTTTAATTACTGTTAAGTGTGTTCCATTATAAGAACGATGCCATGTCGTAGTGAGGTTAGTGAGTCAGCTAGTTAGCTTGCGTGACACGAACTAGGCTGATCCCAAACTAATTTTTTCCCCGTGTTTTTTGTTTTCTTCTTTTCCCCAATTTGTGAGGTAAAGCAGCAATGTAGTTCATTTTCAGTAGTTTTTAAATCCAGAAATGTTTCTCTTCCATCATTTTTCTCCTTTATTAATATTTTATCGGATGTTAGGGTTTGATACTCTTCGGAATAGTCTTTTCAGATTGGATTTTATAGGGTTGGTGTTGTTGCGCCGATCTAGCCTCTGCTATCGTGGTGCTCCCCGAACATGCGAATGTTTTCCCGTCTAGAGCTATTTGTGATTTTGGATCTCGAAGTCAACTGGAAGGATCTTCTCCGTATTCCCTACATAACTCTGATCTGCCAGGTATGATGCTGGTTTCTCATGTTCTTAATTTTGATAATCTAAAGTTATGGTGTATATAATTGATTGTGGATTTAGAAACAAAAAAACAAACTAGATTTTGTTAGTGGTGTGGTTTTGGAGCCAAAATAGCTATGAGTTCTACTTCCTATGGAAACGATGTGATAGAATGGTTACTTCATGGCTACTTACCTCAGTGAGCAGATAATTTCTACTAGTGTGTTGTATTCTACCACAACTGGAGAGATTTGGTTTGATCTAGTTGAGAGGTTTTCGTCAAAAGACGCTACCTAAAATTCTTCAGTTGAGTATTGCTATTGTAAATGTAAAATAAGGTAGAATGACTGTTACATATTATTTTACAAAGCTATTATAACTATGGGATGATATAGAGAATTACACAATAAACGCCAATGTGTACTTGGAGTTTTACAAACATGCACTAGTAATAGGTTGGTTATGATTCACAAAAAACTTCAACATGAGCATAAAATGCAACTCTTAAGGGATTTGAATTATTGTTACTCTCCAGTCAGGGACCAAGTGTTATTTATGGATCCATTTCATGGTCTTAACTGGGCGTTCTCTAAGATTGTCCACCAAGAGTGTAGGGTTTTGATGCACGATGGATAGCATAAATACAATTAAAATTTCTTGATCAAATCCCTCCATGAATTGCAGGTTAAGCTCTCATAACGTGATGAAGGAAGTAACATGTACGTTGTAGGTTTGTGTGATCACAACGAAGAATAGGGTCCTCGTCTGTACCAGTATCCACACCTTGGGCTTGAGAACTAGGATCTTCTCCACGCCTTGTGCTAGCAACGTCGAAGAAGGAATCAAGCGATCACGCAAAACGAGGAAGGGAGGTTTGGCCTCCTTGGTGCCATCGGCCCTAGGGGGTTTCAGCCTCCTTGGGTGCTATCTCCTTGTTGTGTTAGTTCACTCAATAACAACTCTTATGAAATAATAAAGCTAGGAATCCCATTTTATAGTCCATAACGCCTTATTGAATACGAACTTGGTCCAATACTAATCATGGTCATACACATATTAGTCCACTTTGAAATTTTGTCCAACTTACTTTGCATGTGGTTGAATTTGATCCTTGATCCATATAATTGTTAATTATTCCAACTAATTAACATCCGTATCCAGTTTAATCCTTTTGGTGTGTGACCCTACAGGTTATTAAGTTGGTAGTAACAATTACAACCATTGAGCGATGTCCAACAACACATCAATGCTAAAAGACTAATAGAAATAGTTGGTGATCTGACAAACCTTGTGCACAATGTTACCGTGCTGTATATGTCCATTTGTCTCTATATCCGGATTGGACATGAGACATAAATGTCACACTCATATATGCAATCGATAGTTTCTCGCTCCTGGGAATAGGCTTATCTACAGAGATAACAACAATATCACATATTGTTTTATGGGAGTCTGGCCAGAAATTCCATAAATAAAACGCCCTTAGTGGCCCGTGGATATTTACTCCCATTATGTGGGAGGGAAAAATCCTATATATTCCACTACCATCTCTCAGCTTGCTCCCTATCATGTCCGATTATCATCTTTATAGTTACGCAGTTACTGTGTAACGTTTGATGATATCAAAACATGATAATTTCACAACTAGGTTATCTAGTGAAATCAAGTCTAAGGACCACAACACCATTTTCACTACAAGAAGCACTTGTGACTTTCACATAATTTATATGTAGCCATTTTGTGGTGGGTCATTCCTGTATGCCATTACTTCTGATGCATACCCATGTGTTAGACTTGATATCTCCATATCAATCTACCCACATACTAGTCTCCATGCATAGTGATTGTGCTATTAATCAATATACTTGACCAGAGATATATAATTTTTTGAGAGACTCATGGTTATTTAAGACAAACAACGATTGTAATCTAAGGACTTATTATATTAAATATCTCCATAAATAAATGTTCATAGTAAAATAAAATTGCCTCTAGGTCATCAACTCCAACAGTCTCTTGCTTGTACTAGAACCAATCTGGTGCATGTAGTATGCATGTAGATCTAGTGTGTCCTTCATGCTTTCGTTGAACAAGCGCCTTTGTAAGTGGATCTGACAGATCATTATCTGTTGGAATCTTACATATCTACATATCTCCTCTATCTATGATCTCTCAAAAGAGATGAATCTTCTGAGTGCGTGGTTGAATTTCTTGTAAGTTCCTTAGTTTGTGTGATCGTCCCTGTATTGTCACAATACAACACAATAGGATCCACAATGCTAGGAACCACACCTAGTATAGCGATGAAATTCTTAATCCAAACAGCTTACATTGTCACACCCGATGCAGCAATGTAATCAGCTTCAGTTGTAGAATCTACAACTGTCTCTTGCGTGGAACTCTTCTAGCTCACAACTCCTCCATTCAGGCAAAAAACATATCCTGATTGCGATATGTAATTATCCTTGTCAATTTGGAAGCTCACGTCAGTGTAACCTACTACACTGAATTATTCACCCCCTCCATATATCAAGAATGCAGCCTTAGTTCTTCTCAAGTACTTAAGGATATTCTTGACATGAATTCATTGACTCTCACCCGGATTAGGTTGGTATCTTCTTGTCATACTCAAAGTGTATGAAACATCTGGTCTAGCCCACACATGGCGTACATGATATATCAAATAGCAAACTCATATGGGATCTTACTCATACGGTCCTTCTCAATACAATTGGAAGGACAGTCAGCCTTCGTAAGGGTGACTCCATGTGGCATGTTAAGAATCCTTTCTTTGATTCTTTCATGTTGAACCGTTTCAACACCTTTTCTATATATGTACTTTGACTTAGGTCGAGCAACTTTCTTGATTTCTAGGTAGGGACATATTTTCCTATTAGTAGTATGTCATCCACATACAAGAACAGAAATACTACAGTGCTCCCACTAACCTTGTTGTAGAGACAAGGTTCATCTTCATTTTATAAATCCAAACTCTCTGATTGCATCATCAAAACGTAGATTCCAACTCCTAGAAGCTTGCTTTAATCCATAAATGGATCGCTGCAACTTACACACTTTGTTGCCATGCTCTGGATTGTCAAAACCCTCTGGCTGCGTCATGTGCACATCCTCAAGGAGGTTCCATACAGAAACGCTATTTTGACATCCATCTGCCAACTCTTATAGTCATGATAATATGCAATAACAAGAAAGATATGAATGGATTTGGTCATCGCAACTGGAGAAAATGTTTCATCACAGTGAATACCATGTATCGGTCTGAATCCTTTTTCCACCAATCGACCCTTATAGGAAATCAAATTGCCATCCATGTCAGTTTTCTTCTTGAAAACCCACTTGCATCCTATGGGTCGAGCCCCTTCGGGTGGTTTTACCAAAGTCCATACTTTGTTGGTATAAATTGTTTCCTTTTCCGATCTCATGGCTTCAAGCCACTTATGAGAGTCCAACACCTTTACAGCCTCTCCATAGGTAGTAGGCTCATCATCATTCATCAGTAATTGATGGAAAATCTTATCTGCATATTTCCGCAATCATACAATTAAGTAATAAAGTAGAGTATTTGATCAGATGTCAAACCCACGAGAACAATTTCAGATTTTACTGTAGATAACCAAAATAACTAAATAGATGAAAAAAGAGGAATATTTTGATATTTCACTAACGACCTAAATAACATTAAATAAAAGAAATAATAAAGACGACTCTTTTTTGTTATGAATTTTTTGGGAATATTTTCTAAGTCTGAAACTGATGAATTAAAGATCTACGCAGGTTCCCCTAAGGTTTTATTAAGCTTTTTCAATTTTTCTCGATTTCAGAAACACACAGTGGTATTTTTGGGTCTCAAGCACCAGTCACTCCCTAGCAGATTTTTGGGTCCTCTCGGTAGTCCTAAATCTGCATGTTTGTTCTTTGTCTACCAGGGTTAGAGGGTTCACCTCTCGGTACGTCACCTTAACATGTAACAGTTGGTCTAATGCTTTCTGGGCTAGCCCCTTATTCTTTTCACCTCTCGGTACGTTAAGGAAGGGGTCTAAATTCAGTCTTCTGTTCTTAACTCTCACTAGCCACTCTCGCGCACTAGATCATATCTGTAGCACTCCAGGTTGATCATGCCGTTTATGTATAAAAATAAAAACTGAAGACAAAATAATAAAAAAAAAAAAAAAAAAAAAAAAAAAAAAAACTCTATTGTATTAAGATTAACTAGTCATGAGTCTGAAAATCGAAATAAACTAAGTCGCTAAAATCATAAACCCTAGGTTAACCGAGAACCTAGGTAAAGTGTTTAGCTAGTGTACATTATTGAAAAGTATAATTTCAAAAAAATATTGAGAGAGTATATCAAACGAGTATTTAGCTGGAAACTTGGACTGCTCCGTGCTCCAACGTCTATGCTCTGCTCTGATTCGGTCTCTGATATCGGATGTTTTTTATATGCCCAGGACGCCTCTTATTTATACTGTCATATTTTCCAAAACTAATGCCTGAAATCATAATTTTACCCATGTCTGAGACGCCTCAGTAAGATTATGGATATCCTAACCTGCGTCAGAACGCACACTGGATGCGTTTGAACGCAGGCGGGCTGCGTCTGAACGCACCTTCCCCGCATCTGAACGAAAGTACTGATCATTGAATTTCACCATTGGCTTCCATTGACTTTTCTTCCCTGCGTTTGAACGCATAGGGGATATGTTTTAACGTAGCCTGCTTCTTAACGCTCCTGTTCTGCGTTTGAACGCATTTTCCTCTGCTCTTCTAAGTTGTCCTGCCTGTTTTGACTTTTCTGCATTGTTGACCTCATGCGTTTGAACATAGAAAGCTTCAGTGCCTTTGCCAATTTCTCTGTCTTTACTAATTTTGGTTTATGGATCATGCGTCTGAACGCAGGACTTCTGGGTCTGAACGCATGCTAGCTTTTATGCATATTCTGCTGCACTTGCCTTAGTACTCTGCACCCATTCCGGAGCCTCTTCCATTCATTTTGATATCAGTTTCCACCACATCATATCCAAATAAACAAAATTATGCATGAAATTACTCAAATATTGGACTGTCTGGCTCAGTATCATGTACCAAGGTTTAAAATGGCTAAAAACAGGCAAAATCACTCCAAACAGGGCCAGAATGAACTGTAAAAAGATGTCCCCGAATAACTATGTCTGGTAGTTATCATTAATACGTCACCACGCTTAGTTACGAGAAGTCTATACCTCTCTAGCTCCTGACGTACCCTAGTCGACCTACGAAGCTCTTGTGTTACTTGAGCAGGTTGCTCCACGACATCTTGTGGTTCCTTCTCATGTTCCATTGTTGGATCAATGTTTTGAGGTTCTTGAATTTATTCAATTTCTAAACTCCTCCCACTGGCTTCTTTACATACAAACACTTTCTAGAAACACACCGGTCCGAGCAAAAAACACTTTGTTCTCGTTTGGATTGTAAAAATAGCATCCTTTTTTTCCTTAGGATATCCCACAAACTTACACTTTTCCGACTTGGGTCCGAGCTTGTCTGATTGTAAACGCTTTACGTAGACCTCGCAACCCCAAATCCTCATAAGTGACACTATGGGAAGCCTCCCAGTCCATATCACATATGGTGTCTTCATGACTGATTTGGATGGAACACGGTTAAGGGTAAAAGCTGCAGTTAATAGAGCATGCCCCAAAATGATATTGGAAGATCAGTTTGACTCGAACCATGTCCAACATTGTTCGATTCCTCATCTCAGACACACCATTCCATTTTGGTGTTCCCTGTGGAGTGAGTTGGGACAAGATCCCACACTCTCTAAGATAGTCATCAAACTCTTGACATAACTATTCTCCTCCATGATTCAATCGTAGAGCCTTAATACTCTTGCCAAGTTGCTTCTCTGCTTTATTCTTGAATTCTTTGAACTTTTCAAAGGATTCTGATTTGTTCTTCATATGATATATAAATCCATATCTAATGAAGTCATCAATAAATGTGATGAAATGAAAATGTTAAATGGTCCACACACATCAGTATGTATGAGTGTCAATTGCTCACTAGTCCTCTCACATTTTTCTTCTTGAAAGTGGACTTAGTCATTTTTTTCCAATAAACAAGATTCACGTGTCTCATATGGTTCATAATGAAATGAGTCTATGAATACATCCTTATGGATTCTAGAAATGTGATTCTCATTATATGGCCTAAACGATAATGCCATAGATAAATATGATTTAAATAATTAGTTTTAATCATCTTGGTATTTTATGTTATAGACCGAATTATCTAGATCAATGATATACAATCCATTAGATAAAATTGCATTACAATAATGCATACTATCAAGATAAATTGAGAAACACTTGTTGTGACACCCCGTACTTCTTCGTGAGAGAAATACAGAAATGCCACTCCACACCCATGATCGCTCTCGGGTGCAAGGAACAATTATAATAAAAAGAAAAATGTCGCCACAGTTATTTATTACACTTGTCCTTTATTATGACATAAAGTCCAAACAAGAAATAGAAATAATTCCTACTCATAGGAGGCTCATAATAACAATTATCTAACTCTAAAGTAAGTCCAGAAGGTAAAGATAACTCATAAACGCCTATGGCTAATGCAGCAACTCTTTCTCCATTCCCAACGCGCAAGTCTATCTTCCCTTTAGCCAGCCGTCTGCTTCTCTTTAGTTCCTGCACATTTCGAAAAATGTGAGATCCACATTTAGTATCCAATACCAAAGATGAATAGATATAAAAATTGACATCTATAACAAAAATACCTCGTGGTGGTGGAATCACTATTCCAAGCCTTTTATCTCCACATATTTTGGGAAGTTCGTCTTCCAGTGGCCAGTTTGACTAAAATAGTGACATGCTCCCTTAGAGACGCCATCAGCAGGCTTCAAGGCAACTTCCTTGGGTTTTGCAACTACCTTGCTCTTCCCTTTGGAGGTCAAAGCAACTCGCTTGCTCTTCCCCTTATTGACCATCATTATAGCCTTGACTTTACCTTTTATTAATGCTTTGTTCAGCTGTCCTCAACATATTGAAAAAGTCTGATAGAGTTTTGTTTTTCTCATTCATGTTATAGTTCATGATAAGCTGAGTATAATTGTCCGACAACGATTGCAGGATGAGATCAGTAGCCAACACTTGGCTAAATGGGAAGCCTAACCTCTCGAGACTCTCCAAGTATCCGATCATGCGGGGTACATGAGGTCCGACTGGGTGACCCTCTGGCAGAATACACTTGAATAGTGCTTTAGATACTTCATAAGGCTCGTGTCTTGATTGCTCTTAGAAGAGTTGTCTCAAATGTACGATCATATCACATGCCTCCATGTTCTCATGTTCTTTCTGAAGCTCAGAGTTCATGGTGCAAAGCATTAGGCAAGTCACATAAGTAGAATCATCTGTGATCTTATGATGTTCCTTCCTTAGAGCAGCAGTAGCATTAGCAGGTGGTGATTCTAGAACTAATTTCTCTAGAATGTACAACTTCTTTTCTTGTTTGAGAACAATTCTCATGTTCTGTACCAGTCTAGGAAATTGATTCCATACAGTTTGCCTTCTCAAGGACATAGCGCAACCATTGAGTCGATGTTAGTTGTTGATTGTTTTCCATTGGAATTCTACAAAATGCGAAATATACAATTTTAGTATTTGTGAAAAAATAACTACATTTAGTAGTAACTAGATTATTAAATATGGCTCCCACTATTTTTCTCGAATTAATAGCCCTCGCCATTAATGCGGAAAATATCATAAATCTTCTAGTGGGCCCATATCCATATTTCACCTCCTCTTGATCTTGCTATGGTAAGTCATGAGAAGTTAGTTATTTAGGTAGGAAAAACTTCCAATTGCATCTAATGCAACTCTTCGTTCAATTGTAAAAATAACTTCTTATTTTTTATCAATCTCATAGATAATCCCAATTGCCTTGCCTCTAAGCTTTCAATCCTATAGAAGTAGCTTAGTTGCGTTTAACCTCTTACTTTAATAATCGCACATTACTTTCTTGTGATGTCGCGCCACATCATGATGAATCAAGTCGCCTTGCTTTGGCAAGCACGTACTCAATTGAAACTGATCGTGACGAGTGTTAAGCAAGAGAAAGCAAATCAAAATATATATCGTTGAGGGATTTCTTCGTCAATTTTAATTTGTTGATCATATCAACTGATCTACTTATTTGGATTGGGCAGTCCCAAATAAAATATTCAACTGTTTGATTATTATCTTGTTACGTTTTGTATGCATCAACCATACATCAAAAATAAATAACAAGAAAATAAATAATAAATAAAACATGGTATGGATGTGGCCCATAAAACTAAGATATTCCCAAGACAATGAGAATATCTATACGCTAAAGTAGTAAGCTCATCTCCAGGTTCCTCCATCTTTAGTCAACGTGTCCTAGCTTGTAGGTATTCATTTTCTTGTGGTTTCTTTAATCTTTGATCTTCTTCTCCATGCCTTGACTATTTCCTATCTATCTAATTCTAGCTAGCATTTTCAAACTAAATATAGGAACCTCACAGGCGAGGGAGAAGACGACATGCATGCCGTAAAATAATTAAATTAATTACATCAAAACCAAAACAATAAAAACCACAAAATTAAACATCAACAACTAAGGCCACATCTAACCACCATGCGATAAAACAGATAAACAATTAAAATCCAATTTTAACGTGCTCGGTCAATTTTTAGTTCAATTGGGACACTAGGGTCAAAAGGGTCAAACGGCGTAGGGGAGATATCCCTCCGCTGCTTGGTGGGTTCAAGAATTGAAACCGCATTAATTTTTCTTCTTAAACATCCCCACGATGTAGTCAGCACCGGACCGTTTGATTCCTCTTGTGGTTTTCTTGATTAGGATGGCAACGACAGATCTATTGTTGCTTTTCTCCACTCATTTGTTTGACTTCTTGAATCGACCAAAAGTAGGTAGTCTGTTAGGGATTTCATCTTCTCCGGCTACGTCCTCGCGGCAAGAAATCGTGACTAATGGGATTACTTTTTATGCGCAGTGATTGCATCCGCCTGTTGCCTCATCCGATCTCCTGAGCCAGATGTGGTCATCGAAGCGAGGAAAGATGGTTGCGACCTCCCCTTTGATTTAGCCTTGCTTCTGGAGATTGCGTCATGTTAGGTTTTCCTGCTTCTGCATACTTAGGACTCCATCTGGTAGTATGGGGCCGACCAGGGCGAGAAATTCTTTTCAGTCTTCCCCGTTGGGCTCTCTATTCGCGTCCTCTTCTCCTGCGCAACGCCATAGCGGTAATTTCTAGCACCATTATCGCAATGACAATACCTATGGAATTGAGCAATCTTTCCACGTGTTATTTCTGCTTTACTTTGGACTTGGCTGTAGTAGCTTCTTTATATCCCTCAGGGCCCCTTGTATGAATGTAATACCTATTTGCGAAGTAATGAAAGAGCTTGTTGCAAATATACCATCTGCAGCTCTTCTTGTTCTTTTGCTTTCCTTTTTAAACAATTTTGTGTACGCATTTTCCTTTGCATATTATGCGAATTTGACAAACTGTTACCTCGACGGTAATTCTTCCATATTCGTAAGCCATTGCCAGTGTCACTAGCAATCTTCGAAGATTGGCTTCTAGATTTAGGACGAGCTACAAGTGTCGTAGCATCTATCTTTCAATGCGTTGATACAATCCGCAAGTGCTTTCATGACAGTTAGGCCTTCTAGTTTTCATGAAGATCCTGCAATTGTTATCGTGATGAATAGGCTTTATCTTTTTCGCAATTTTCGTTGCAGTGAATAGTCTTCGTAACTTATTAGATGGGAATCTCAGTTGTTTTCACGACAATAAGACTTTAGCATTAGTTGATGGAATAGAGCTACAATTTCTATTGTAATAAATATGCTTTATAATGTGCTATGATAGAGTAGCGGTTGCTACCACGGCATATAGGCTTGCGCATAGTTTCTTGCAAGAGGATCAGAGTTATCATGATAGAAAGCTTTATAATGCAGAGAGAGAATCACAGTGGCTACGTGACCGATAGGCTTAAGGAAATTGCCTTTAGAAGGCTATAACCATCGCAAATGCTATCAACAGGTGCAAAATTTTTGCCGTTTCTATCAGCAGATGATAGCTTTCTTCGCAGTTAATATTAGCAGTTGAAAAGCTTTACGCATGATACTATCGCGGAAAATAGGCTAACGCGTTCTGCTATCAGCGGGTGATAATTTACGACACGGATTCTATCGCGGCGGATAGGCTTACGCTTTGGCATCATCAATCATTGAGGAGGTAGCTTCTATCGTGGTGGATTAGTCAAGGAAATTGCTATCGTGGTTGATAGGCTTAGCATTTTTCTATCGGCAATTATTAGCAAGGCAGCTGCTATCGCAACAGACATGATTACGCATTTTTCTATAGCAATACAGTTTCTATCGCGATAGAATGGCTTATGCATTTTGCTATTAGCAATTATTATTGATAGATCAAGAGCTCTATGGTATTAATATGTGGATATCTACAAAAGATGAGCTTTAATTCCTTGATGATGAAAGCCAGAAACACAAGTGTAACACAAGTGTTAAAGCTTCAAAGCTTTGAGACATTGTAGTTCCCTTATATGTTCTTAATTGTTCTGTATTTTGCATGTCTATAAGTTGGTGTTTGGAATGATTTTGTCATTCTATATGATGTTCTAAAAATACTATGAAATCATGTTTTGGATGGTACAACACAGTATGCAGGACTGAGATGGATTGGGAATCCAAGTTCATTTTGATCAACTAGCAGTCAAAGCTTAAAAGCTTTAAGAATTTGTGAGTACTTCTTACTGCTAAGTTCATCTAACCAGATCTGTGTATGCAGGTCAATTCATTTGGTTTTATAACTTGTTATTAACTTATACTAGTATATTAATACTTGTTTTATAATGGTTAATTGGTATATCCATGAACTTGGGTGGATAAACTGTTTTTATTATCAGACAAAACTTAGCCTAATTTATTCATGAACTGTCAGCATAATGCTGATCAGATCTTAATGCTAGTTTGTCTAGATATTATTTGATCTTGTTTGTTGAGTGTATGCAGGGTTTTTTGGCGATCCAACGTCCATAAACAAATCAATATCTATCCAAGCATAGCCGTTGAAAGATGCATATCAGGGGAGATGATTTTTAGGCATTCATTTCCTAAAATCTCTCAGGTTGTTGCAGGTTGTTAATTAAGGGATTAGTGATTTGAATTTCAAAGAGAGACACACAAGGAAAGACTGATCAACGTGGGAAATAAAGAGTGTTACAAACAGGAGAGATCAGATCATACAATTCTTCAATTCATCAGGCCTATTAACACTGCAGAAGCAAGATCATTCATCAGAGACTGAAGAACACTTCCTAGCTCCATTGCTTATTTCTATTCTTTATTCTTCACACTTTTACTGAAATTATATTATCATTATGTGTTCTTAATCAAGTGACTATATTAAACTAACTAAAAGAAGTTTAGTTGTTCCATTCTGTGTTCTTACTGTTTCAACTGGTTGTAGCTGGAACTAGATAGGTTGGGAACCACAAGCTCTATAGGTGAAGGGTATCTCACTTAGGCTTGAGATCTACGGCAAAATCTGGGTGATTAATAAGAAGTTGTGTTATAGTCCTGGAGGGATAAGATCCCTCAGGCAGAGACTAGGTCCAATTGTGACTAAACTGTATAAAAATCCTTGTGTTCTTGCTGCTTACTTTTAATATCTTTACATTCCAGTCTAAGCAGGAAGCTCCAAAGCTTTGGAGCTTTCCGAATCTCAAAGCTTTGAAGCTTCTGTGTTCTGCAGTTATATCTCTAGTTTGTCAGATGTTTTCCAAAGATTTGAGATATCAATTTCATACTCTCTCTAAGTTTCGAAAGACTGTTTTTAAGCAAAACTTGACATACTCTATTCAACCACCCCTTCTAGAGTATTAAGATCCTGTTGATATACTTACTTTACAAACTTTCAATTGTTATCAGAGCTTGGGTCACTGTTTAAGTATCTAACAATCTTGTGACAATGAGTAATGTAGGTGATGGAGGATTCTCATAGGAAAGAGCAGCTAATAGACCTCCACTGTTCCGTGGTGATAACTTTGTGCATTGGAAGGAATTGATGAAGATGTTCATCATAGATAAAGACATGGAGATATTGTATATTGTTGATAATGGTCCAAACTTGGTCTATCTTTTGATGGAATCAGAACTGTCAAACTAGAGGAAGATCTCTCAGTTACTGAACTGGAAAAGGTATCAAAAAATTACAAAGCTTTGAACTTATTGTAGTGTGCTCTTAGTGCAGATTAGTTTAACAGGATATGCAACTGCAAGAGTGCAAATAAGATTTGGGCTAAGCTAACTGTTACTTATGAAGGAACTAGCCAAGTCAAGCAGATAAAGATCAATATCCTTTTGAGACAGTATGGACTGTTTAAGATGAATTCTGATGAATCCATCAAGGACATGTTCAAAAAGTTTACAGAACAACTTTCTTTCAAAAATGAATAAAAAATCAAGAATATACTCAGAAGCTTGCCAAAAGCAAAATGGGAGCCTAAGACAACTGAAATTGAGGAAGCTCAGGATTTAAGCATCTTGGAACTAAATGATCTGCAAGGAAAACTGCTTACTCATGGGATCTCAATGAAGGAGGTAGATGGTGACATGAGTGACAACATCAAGAACCTGGCCCTCAAGGAAAAGGACAATGATAAATGTCGAAGCCTTGAACAGGAGGATGATGATGATGAAGAACCCTTAGCCTTGATTTCCAAAGCCTTGGCCTGAATTCTAAAAAAGAAAAGAAACTTTGGAAACAAGGACTATAGCAAGGATAAGTTCAATCCTCAACTAGCAAGGATCATAAAGGTAAACCTTCTTCACAGTCATATAAACCTAAAGTTATGAATTGCTATGAATGTGGAGATGCAAATCATCTGGTAAGAAATTGCCCTAAAAAGAAGTAAATCATACAATTTCCTAAGAATAAAAACGACAACAGAAGAAAGAAGGCAATGGTAGCCTCATGGAGTGATTAAAACTCTTCAGACTCATATTCTGATGAAGATCAAGCCAATATCTGTTTGATAGCTGGACATCAAGAAGATCACTCTACAGAGAAGCCAATTGAAGATATGGTAAGAATCTTTTATCGAGTCCTTATGATCCATTGCCTGAAATCCTCAAAAGTATGTTTTTGAATGAGAAAAGTTACAGGAACGAGTTTGATTTCTTGAAAGTAAAGGTTCATGAGCAAGCAAAAGAAAATTTAGATTTGATTTTTCTAAACAAATGTCTTGAAGCTACTAAGTTGAAAAAATTTACAGTGACTTCAAATCCTTGGACAGCCGATTCAAAGCTTTGAAATCACAAGTCAAAGAAGTTATTGATCAAAACTCTTTTTTAACTGATAAATATGATAATCTAAGATTCATTCAGATGATTTAGAAGAACAGTACACTTCATTGACTAGTAAGCATCCATAATACAAGAAAATTCTTTCAACCTTTGCTGGCTCAGAACATAAGGTAAATCTTATGCTTGGAGGAAGTACGAATTCTTTATACAAAAGTGGAATTGGTTAAACTCCAATTTTTCCAAAAAGAAACCAACCCAAATTTGTAAAAACAGGAAGCAGACATTCTCCAAAATGTCACTATTGTGGTAAAATTGGACATGCAAAATTAACTTGTCCCTTTAGAAGGAAAGAACATCACATTATTAGGAACACCTATCCTTATCAGCTTAAGGGACAAGTGAAACATATTTGGGTTCCAAAAGGAATTAGACCACCTAACATGGTTGATCCTGAGTATGAGTCTAAATTCTACACTTGGTCTAATAGCCTGTTAAGGCATTGATTGAATTTTGCACGATGTCACCAAAGCTTTGAAGGATCAGAAATGGATTTTGGATAGTGGATGTTCTAGACACATGAGTGAAAAGAAATATTTATTCAATGAGCTTAAAGAGCAATCAGGAGGAACAATCACACTTGGTGACAAATCAAGGTGCAACATCATTGTTATATGTAGTATTGGTAATCACTCTGCTAGGTCAATTTCAGATGTTTATCTAGTTGATGGCCTTAAATATAATTTGTTGAGTATATCTCAGATTTGTGATAAAGGAAATAAGTTAGTATTTGACAAGGAGAAATGTGTGGTCCTAGATGAAAAATCAGGCAATTGCATACTCACTGTTCCTAGGTCACACAATGTTTATGCTTTATGTACTGATAAAGTTGCAGGTGAAACTCTGAAATGTCTCAAAGCTTTGAAGGATGAATCAAAGCTTTGGCATAGAAATCTTGGGCATATAAGCATGCATACCATGAACAAACTCATCTAAAAAGATTTGGTAAAAGTCTTTCAAATCATGTAGTTCATAGATGATGAGCTTCGCAAGGCATGTACCCAAGGTAAAGAGACCAAGAGTTCATTTAATCCAAAGAACTTTGTAAGTACTTTTTGACCTTTAGAATTGATGCATATGGACTTGTGTGGTCGTATGAGGGTTCAAACACCCAAAGGTAAGAGATATATGCTTGTTTTAGTTGATGATTATTCCAGATTTACATGGGTTATGTTCATTAGAGACAAGTCTTAAGCATTATCTGAATTCTCAAAGCTTTGTAAGGAGCTTCAAACTTTGAAAAATTTACTTGTTGCACCAACCAGAAGTGATCATGGTAGACAATGTGACCAGCTTGATGTTGATTAATTTTGTGCAAATCATGGCATCTCACACAACTTTTCTTCACCTAGAACTCCTTTGCAGAAAGGAGTAGTTGAAAGGAAAAATAGAACTCTTGAAGACATGTCTAGAACCATGCTACTTTAAAGTAATTTGCCAAAGTATCTGTGGGCAGAAGCTGTTAATACTGCCAATTATGTGCTCAATAGATGTTTTATCAGGCATGTTTTGAAGAAAACTCCTTATGAACTTTTCAAAGGGAGAAAGCCAAGTGTTTCTTATTTTAAGCCTTTTCGCTGTACTTGTTTTGTGCATAACAATGTCAATCTTGGTAAGTTTGATGCTAGAAGTGTTGAAAGTGTTTTTCTTGGTTATTCTCAAACTAGAAAAGCTTATAGAGTTTACAATAAGAGAACTAAGATTGTAGAGGGGAGTATTCATGTAATTTTTTATGAAAGTACTGATGATTCTGTGAGTGAAAGTATTGCAGATCTCAACTTGAACAAGTGTGAGGCTGATGATGATTATGAGAAAGATAAAAGAAGCAAGTTGCAGAAACACTTAGAAGAATCTCAAGGCCTTGAACCCCCTGCTGAGCCAAAATCTCAAAGCCTTGAGACTGAGACTGACAGAACATACGATGCTCCTTTTACTGTGTCAAGATCTCAAAGCCTTGAAGGATCATACACCGGGACACCAAGAAAGAAGTTCAAATACATATCAGATCATCCTGCAGAGAACATTATATCAGATCCAACCACTGGAACTCAGACAAGAGGTCAACTGAAGAATTTGTGTGCTTTTATTGCTTTTGTATCACTTATTGAGCCCAAAAATGAATAATAAGCACTAGAAGATGCGGATTGGATCATTGCAATGCAAAATGACATGAATGAGTTTGAAAGGAACAAAGTATGGAATTTGGTTCCTAGACCAAAGAATCAATCAGTGATTGGAACTAGATGGGCGTTCAGAAACAAACTTGATGAGAGTGATAAGGTTGTGAGAAATAAAGCAAGACATTTGCATCACATAAACATATAAATCATTTTCAAAGGATGTCAAATGTCCTTTTTTAAATAAAAATTTACAAGAAGAAGTATATGTTGCTCAACCACCAGGTTTTGAAGATGACAATTTTTCAAGTTTACAAATTATACAAAGCCTTGTATGGACTTAAGCAAGCTCCAAGGGCTTGGTATGACAAACTCTCTAAGTTTTTACTTGAAAATGGCTTCAAGAGAAAACTTGTTGACAAAACTCTTTTTATCAAGAATCATGAAAAGGATTTGTTAGTAGTACAGATATATGTTGATGATATTCTATTTGGTGCTACTAAAAAATTCTCTTTCAAAAGAGTTTTCAAGTCTAATGTGCAGGGAATTTGAGATGAGCTTAATAGGAGAACTAAATTTTTTTCTTGGACTTCATGTACATTAAATTAAGAAAGGAATCTTTGTGCATCAAGGGAAATACACCAAGGACTCGTTAAATAAATATAAGATGTCTCATTCGAATGTATTTAAGACTCCTATCAGTTAATCATTATCCTTAGACAAGGATACAAGTGGTAAGAGTGTGAATCAAAAGAATTATAGAGGTATGATTGGTTCACTTCTGTATCTAACTACTAGTAGACCAGATATTATGTTTAGTGTATGTCTGTGTGCTAGATTTCAAGCAGATCCTAAAGAAAGTCATTTGATTGCTGTGAAAACGATTTTCAAATACTTGAATGGAATCAAAGACTTGGGGCTTTGGTATCCAAGAAGATATAAATTTTTGTTGAGTGGTTATTCATATGCAGACTTTGCACGATACAAAGTAGAAAAAAAGAGCACTTCAGGATGTTGCCAATTTCTTAGTGCATCAATGATTAGTTGGCATTCAAAGAAGCAAAATTCAGTAGCTCTATCAACTGCAGAAGCTGAATAAATTGAGGTTGGAGCCTGTTGTTCTCAGGTTTTATGGATTGCTGAACAGCTAAGAGATCTTGGATATGAATTCAGTAATGGGCCTATTAACTGTGACAAAGCACATATATGTGAGACATAATTTTCTTAGTGATCGTGCTAAAAAAGGTGATGTTATATATTTTATTTCTACTACTATGAAAATAGCTGATTTTTCGATAAACCATTGCCAAATTAGAGGTTTGCATACTTAAGGCTTGAATTGGGTATGTTTAACAAGGATGCATTGGTTTAGTGTGAGTATTAGTTTCTATGTATAATATGTGTGTAAATCTCAAAGCCTAGAGATCATACTTTCTTAGCCTTGAAAGTATGTCTCAAAGCTTTGAAGGTTTCTATTATGTTCTGAAAGTTCTCAAAGCTTTGAACTACTGTTCAGCTTCTATTATTAAGTGGATATGCAAATTTTCTTAAAAAAATGATCATTGAATATTTTGTAATATCTTTTTAGATAACTACAGAATATTTCAAATGTTCAGAGATTTTGACAAAATATCCCAAAATATCTCATGAAATCTTTTACAATCTTATTTGCATGCAATCCATTTTTAAATCAAACTCTTCTACCTACTTAAGCCAATTTCAGGGCTTATTTCGTTCGTTCTCACCTCTCTTCTCTTCATATCTATCTCTCCCTCTCTCTCTTTCTCTCTATCAAACCATCTCAAACCCTAACCACAATGGATAAAAAATATGAGATGATCTAGCAACAAGGACAGCCTTCCAACAAGAGGACAAAGAGGAAGATAACAGGAAGATCACCATTCATGGATCAGATTTAGAAGAGACAGCAGTGTCCATGAGACTTCACCTCCCTAAAAGAAGATCAAGAAGGGAAAGGAAGTTCAAGAAGAACCAGAGGCTCGCTCGAAACCTGATTCTGCAACAAAAGAAGTGGAGAAGATCACATAACAGGGGATTAAGGACCAGGGAGAAAGATCAAGCAAGAAGAAGAAGGAAGTGGATGAAGGGAAAAGTGAGAAGAAGAGTGCACCATCTTCGAAGAAAACTAAAGGTTATGAGAATAAGGATGAAAGAACTCCATAGAAGAAGAGAGTGAAACACAGTGCAGTAAAGACCAAGAAAACTACAAATTTTGGTAAGAACATTTTGCTTGATTCTTGGTTTGTCAGTTCAGATGTTAACACTGTGTGGATGGATGGGTATGCATCATCCAACATATATTTTTGTAGTTTAATTAGTATTGAGTTATGGGATTTATTGGACTTAGACTACATTAAGAAATTAAGAGAATCATATGTTGGGAGTTTGTTAAATCCATCATCTGAGGCTTACCCTAGGCTGACTAGGCTTTTTTATCTGAACTTGGTTCAAGAATTGGATGATACTGACAATTTCATTCGGACATATAAAGTTGTTGGGATTGATATTGAGTTGGATCATAGATTTTTTACCGAATTCTTGGGAGTTTCTAGAAAGTATAGGATTAATGATCATCCTGATAGGAAGGAAGTTTTGGAGAAAGCCAAAGCCTTGTTTTTCTTGGACGGAACCCCTACTGAACCAAAACAGTTAACACATTCTGTGTTTACTTGTGAGTCTTAAATTTTGTTTTCTTTTATTATGAGATGTGTAGTTCCCAGGGAGTATTCCAAAGAATTGGTGACAAATAGGGTGTTGATCATTATGCATCTGATATGTCAAGGGTTGGAAGTTGATCTCCCTACTGTTGTGATGGAGCATATGGTTTACTGTGGCACTAGGACTAGGAACCATTCTCTGCCTTATGCCAATGTGTTACCTTTGTTTTTCAAACCCTTTGGAGACCCTTTGGAAGATGAGGAGAATATTACAACTAACTTTGGGTTGGTGGATGAGGCAACTCTTCAAAATATTGGGATAGTTCAAACTGTCAAAGGAAAGTGGAAATTCTATTCTGAACTGAGTGCTAAGGAATTGATGGAGAAGGAGTTTATCAAACCTAGAGCTGCTACAAACCCCAAAGTGTCTGGTAATTTGGATTTTTCTCAAATACTGGACTGGGTTGAGGTTCTGGAAGATGGATTAGAAGATTTGAGACAAGGGTTACTTGAACTATCTACTGACTTCACAAAGTTCAAAGGTTTGGTGAACAACAAGCTTGATATTATCGTCAAAGGTTTGAACCTTGAGAAAATACCATCTTCAGAGAGGAAAGACACTAGCATTGATTCATATGAGATAATTGGAGAAGCTCTAAAGAAGAAGAAGAAGAAGAAGAAGAAGAAGAAGAAGAAGAAGAAGAAGAAGAAGAAGAAGAAGAAGAAGAAGAAAGCAGTCCCTGTTGTTCTTGCTTCTAAGGATCTTTGTGAGCAATCTGTGGATGAGGCTGGTGGTGAGGAAACAAATGCAGAGACTGCTGAGAAAGAGTTGCTAAAGTAGATGAGGTCATTGATGAAGTGATGGCAAATATTCAAGATGTAACTGAGGAAGCACAGGGTGAGGAAGCTGATGAACAAGTTAAACAGAGAAAAGAACAAGTTGAAGCTGAAGTAGAGTCAAATGTTGAGACAGCTGAGGAAGAACAAGAAGAGGTTTAGGACAAGGGAAAGAGAAAAGAAAAGCTTGGAAAGAAATTTGCAAAGAAGGATGCTGAAACTGAATCTTCAAAGCCTTGAAATATATCTTTCTTATTCTTTCTATCTTTTCTTTATTCCAAGTCCTGAAGTGCTTAATTTTTTTGAAAACTCTGAACAAGATTCTACATTCCTTCTACTCTTTTGATGAAAGTTAAAAATGGGGAGAATATTGTTTGTGTTTTGAGTCGTTGTTAAGTCTTGTAATAATTATGTATATTGTAGGATGCTGGGCCTTTCCTTTTTGCTATTAGGATGCTAGTTTTTTTTTCAAATTGTGTTGCCATGATAAGTTAAGATTGCTTAGTTTGGTTTTGTTACTGGTATTTGAGAATCACTTGTGTTTCTGAGTTGCAGGGAAATATTCAAAAATTTCTGGACTTCAATAATAGTGTTTTGTATTTCATCAAGGGGGAGATTGATAGATCATAAGCTATTTGGTATTAATATGTGGATAAGAGGAGCTTTGGTTTCTTGATGATGAAAGCCATAAACACAAGTGTAACACAAGTGTCAAAGCTTCAAAGCTTTGAGACACTGTAGTTGCCTTATATGTTCATAATTGTTCTGTATTTTGCAGGTCTATAAGTTGGTGTTTGGAATGATTTTGTCATTCCCTATGATGTTCTGCAAAAACTATGAAATCATGTTTTGGATGGTAAAACACAATATGCAGGACTGAGATGGATTGGGAACCCAAGTTAATTTTTATCAACTAGGATTCAAAGCTTCGAAGATTTGGGAATTTCTTAGTACTTCTGACTACTAAGTTTATCTAACCAGATATGTGTATGCAGGTCAATTCATTTGGTTTTATAACTTGTTATTAACTTATACTAGTATATTAATACTTTTTCTATAATGGTTAATTGGTATATCCATTTAATTGGTTTGATAAACTGTTTTTATTATCAGACAAAACATAGCCCAATTTCATCATTAACTGTCAGCATAATGCTGATCAGATCTTAATGCTAGTTTGTATGGATATTGTTTGATTGTTTGTTGAGTGTATGCAGGGTTGTTGGGCGTTCCAACGTCCATAAAAAAATCAGAAAGCTATCCAACCATAGTTGTTGAAAGTAGCATATCAGGGTAGAGGATTTTTAGGCATTCAGTTCCTGAAATCTCTCCGGTTGTTGCAGGATGTTACTTAAGGGATTAGTGATTTGAATTTCAAAGAGCGACACACAAGGAAAGGCTGATCAACATGGGAATATAAGAGTGTTACAAATAGGAGAGATCAGATCATACAATTCATCAATTCATCAGGCCTATTAACACTCCAGAAGCAATATCATTCATCAGAGATTGAAGAACACTTCTAAGCTTTATTGCTTATTTCCGTTCTGTGTTCTTCACACTTGTGAAATTGTATTATCATTCTGTGTTCTTAAACCTCATAAACTTATAAGTTTAGTTGTTCAATTGAACAACAAAGAGTTTCTTATTTTTTCAATAGGTTGTAGCTGGAACTAGATAGGATGGGAACCACAAGCTGTATAGGTGAACGGTAGCTCACTTAGGCTTGAGATCTGGGGCTAAATCTGGTTGATTAATAAGATGTTTTGTTAGAATCCTGGAGGGATAAGATCCCTCAGGTGAGACTAGTTCCAATTGTGACTGAACTCTGTAAAATCCTTGTTTTCTTTCTGCTTACATTTATTATCTTTACATCCAGTCTATGCAGGAAGTTCCAAATCTTTGGAGCTTTCCAAATCTCAAAGCTTTGAAGCTTCTGTGTTCTGCAGTTTTATCTCTAGTTTCTCAAATCTTTTCCAAAGCTTTGAGATATCAACTGCATACTCTCTCTAAGTTTCATTTCACCCCCCCTCCCTTCTAAAGTATTTAGATGTTGTTGATATACTTACATTAAAAAATTTCAATTATCAAGACAGTTGCTATCACGATAGATAGGCTTACGCATTTTTCTATCAGCAGTTCGAAATGGAATTCGAATGCGAGTTATCAGTCCCTAATATGGTAGGTCTTTTGTTGATAAAATTCCTCATATGGGAGGTACAACAATCGATAAAATCTCGCTATGTTGGAGGAACCAACATTTACATAAAATGTAAGGATTCTTGAAA
The DNA here is from genome assembly GCA_023055425.1 of Linanthus parryae. Taxonomy (NCBI): domain Eukaryota; kingdom Viridiplantae; phylum Streptophyta; class Magnoliopsida; order Ericales; family Polemoniaceae; genus Linanthus; species Linanthus parryae. The sequence continues at coordinate 163,880,075 of JALGPY010000002.1, read as the reverse complement.
AATTCCCCATGTGGGAGGAATCACAACTGACGATGCCTACCTAGAGTGAAGGTCATGTTTAGTACTTTTGGAGCTATGGAATATTCACGGGATTGGGCTTGGCGTCCTGTCCTCCGTATCCCTGTATTTTGCAATACCCACTTTCAAAAGCTTATTTTACCTCAAAGGGACTCCGCAATTGGCTGCGAACTTGGGATGCGCAGTGTCATGGAGAAAATTATCAGCTACTCTAAGGACGACATCTCCGGCAGCAAAGCTTCTCTGCTGAACCATCTTGCTTTAGGCTCTCGCAATTCTCTATAGTAAATCACATTCTTTTTATTTGATTTCTCCCATCTTTCATCGATTAAGTCCAAGTCGTGTCTCCTTTGGCTATCGATTTGTGCACTTGACGCAAGTGTGTGGAAAGTATTTTGATTTCTGTGGGAATAACCACCTTGACTCCATAAAATAGCAAAAATGGTGACACACATGTGGGGGGTTCGCGGTGACGTTCGATAAGACCATAGATCAACATCGATGTAGTTTAGATCAACAGCAGGGTCAGGCTGTATTCCCTTCATGTGTATCACACATCCCAGGAACATGCCAGAGGTAACTCCAAATGTGCACTTTAGATGGTTCATCTTTAGTTGAAAGCGTCTACATCTTTCGAAAACTTTTATCAAATCCGTCAAGTGATCCCTTTTCTTTCGGGATTTTATGACCGGGTCATCAATGTAAAATTCCACCCTTTTTGCATCATGTCGTGGAAGAGGGTTGAAAGTTTGTAATGTAAGTGTAAAACAGGATCTAAATACTCTAGAAGGGGGGGTTGAATAGAGTATGCTAACTTTTGCCAAAACACAGTCTTTACAAACTTGAGTAGAGTAGGAAGTTTATGTCTCAAATCTTTGAAACAATTTTGAGAAACTTGAAGATATAACTGCAGAATCCAGAGACTTCAGAGCTTTGAGATTTGGAAAGCTCCAAAGCTTTGAAACTTCCTGTTTAGACTGGAGTGTAAAGATAACAAAAGTAAACAGCAAGAACACAAGGATTTTACAAAGTTTAGTTACAATTGGACCTTGTCTCATCCTGAGGGATCTTATCCCTCCAGGATTCAAACACAACTTCTTATTAATCACCCAGATTTAGCCCTAGATATGAAGCCTAAGTGAGCTACCTTTCACCTATATAGCTTGTGGTTCCCAACCTATCTAGTTCCAGCTACAATCTGTTGAAACAATAAGAACCTCTTTGTTGTTCACTTGAACAACTGAACTTCTAAGTTAGTGAGGTTTAAGAACACAGAATGATTATACAAATGTAGTACAAGTGTGAAGAACACAGAAAACAACTAAGTAAAATGAGCTTGGAAGTGTTCTTTAATCTGTGATGAATGATTTTGCTTCTGGAATGTCAATGACCTGATGATTATGAAGATTTGAATGAAATGAACTCTCTTTTTTTCTAGCACTCTTCAAATCTTACGAATATCAGTCTCAATCTCTGTGTCTCTCAAATTCAATACACTGATCTCTTTACATAACAGCCTGCAACAAACTGAGAGTTTTTAGGAACTGAAACCTAAAAATCCTCCTCCCTGATATGCTTCTTTCAACAGCTATGTTTGGATAGCTATTTTATTTGTTTATGGACGTTTGAACGCCCAAGAAACCTAACAAACCTGCATACGCTCAACAACAAGATCAAACAAAATCAAGGCAATCTAGCATCAAGATTTAAACAGCAATATGCTAACAGTTCATGAGAAAACTGGGCTAGGTTTGTCTGATGATAAAACTGGCTTATACACATATTCAATCTAATGAATATTTTAAGTAATCAGTATAGAACAAGTGTTAATAGACAATATTATATTCATAACAAGTTCTAAATCCCACAGAAATAACATGCATACACAGAATTAGTCAGATGAACTTAACAGTGAAAATAACCAGTGAATCTCGAAGCTTTGAAGATTTGCCTGCTAGTTCACCAGAATGAACTTGAATTTCCAATCCTGATCAGTCATGCATATCTTGTTAATAAGAACATAGATTGCTAATGCCTTCATAATGTCATTCCATATCAGAACCAAAAACCTGCACAAAACACTTAGACAAATATATATATGCACATAGCTACAGTGCCTCATGGCTTTGAAGCTTTGATACTTAGGCGAATTCCCTGATTGTGTTTCTGTATTTCATCATCAAGGAACCAAAGCTCTTGCCTATGCATTCATATATTAATATCAAGGAGCTTCAGACTTACCAAGGGCCATCATTTCTCTTTGGTAGGTTGCACCCGCATTCTTTATTCAGAATAGCATGACTGTTTAATGGAATACTCCTATTGGGGTGATAAACGCGGTCTTCCCGGCGTCCTTGGGATCCATCTTTATCTGGTTGTAGCCACTGAAGCCATCCATAAAGCTGGAAATATGATGACCTGCCGTTGAATAAATTAGTACGTCAATGTTTGGCAATGAGAAGTCTTCTTTGGGGCAGAACTAGTTTATATCTCTGAAGTCCACGCAGATTCGCAGCTTCCCATTCTTCTTGATCACACAGACGATCTTTGCGAGCCATGTCGGATGATGCACATTAGGGGTGAGCAAAACTCAACCAAACCGGCCGCCCCAAACCGGCCCGCATCAAACCGGTCCGAATTTAACACTCGTTCATGCTACTTGATTGGGTACGATTATAAAATCGCAAACCCTAACTAAATTTGATTGATCATGGGTTTAGATTTATCAAAACCTTTTAGGACCGGTAAGGTCCGGACCGGTTAAATTTTTACATAAAAAAATCACATATTGCAGTTAGATAACACCGTACGATAACTAAATTTATATGCCCGAATAGTAGTTTTAGTTGATTTTCCTCAAATAACTCATCTTTTTCTGACAAACTATGTTAAAATTCTCAATTCCAAACACGACGCTTACACATCTTAATTTTTTAAACTAAATTAATACATTTTTCAAATAACTTATTTAGATTTAACAACCCGCTCAACCCGGTCCGAATCGAGCCGAGTTGATAAGTTAAGTTTGATTTGTGTATGGAGAAAAATTTATTGGGTCTGGTTTGAACGTTCTCCGACCCCTACCTATTGGGTCAGGGCAAATTTGTTGACAATACCCGCCCAAACCGGTCCGTGCTCACCCCTTATGCACATGCTTGATGAACTTTGGTATTAGCAGAATCTCCACTTCTTCTTTGATCTTTACCTATTGCTCTGGTCGGAAGGTCCTTGTATTCTTCTAGATTGGTTTGACCTACTCATGAACACAGAGTCGTTGCATAGTCACTCTAGAGTCGAACCCTGGCATCTCTTCATAATCCCATGCGAACACATCCCGGTATTCCTTCAGATATTCTAATAAGGCTCTTCTATCTCCTTCCGGCAAGTCGGGTGCAATCAGGATAGGTCTTTTGGTATCTTCCCCTGGACATAGGAAGACTTCTTGTAGGCCCCACTTATATGGTTTGGGCCTATAATCAAAACATTCTGGTTCGGCGGGTAAGTCTTTTTCCCTGGAGTCGCATTTTGTCTCAGCCCTACCTGCGTTCACGAGAGGATGACCCCGCGCACCTTCAGATATGATAGCAATTATTTCCATTTTTATATAATTTAACCACTTCGCCATCCTCAGTTTGCTAGAAATACCTCTCCAGGGACTAGATGCGTTTTTTGTAGATAGGCTGCGTGGGGCACCGACACTCTTCAGCTTTCTCTATAAAAGCATCAGGCCTGCTGGGGATTGGCATTTGACATTGTCCCACTTGGGTAAGGTTGTAGACATAAAAGGTTTTGATGAATCCTTCTCTTTTAGCTCATTCCACCACACTACTTTGATGAGATGCGCTTCGTCAAGGTTGAAGGGGCTAACTAAGGCCGAGATGTCTACCACCTTCCCTTTCCGGATTGCTTTCATCATCTGGTGGGCAGTGGAAGGAACCCTATCGGATCGGTGGATCCACGCCCTATTGTTGATCATGTGGTAGGTTGTGCTTGCCTCGATCACATGGTAGTTGGCAGAACAGGATATCTTCCAAATATGCAACCCTAACCAGATGAATCTGAGGGTTAACTTGGATTCTTTTCGAAATCCCATTACGTAGAGGGCTTCTTCACTATACTCGCATCTAGGATTCCAGCCATATTGATAGTACTGGTAGGGATGACATTCACCGCGGCGCCTCCGCCAACGAATGTTCTCCGTAACTCCACTCTATTGATCATCGCGGTCATGTACGATGGGCAAAAGTGCCGCGATTCGGACACTTCATCCCTTTGAGAAAAAAGAGATCAGTGTGGATGATGACTTTGCTGCCTTTATAACTTTGCCAATTCATTTGACCAAAACTTCCTCAAAGTCTTCAGGGACTCAGAGTATGGCCTTTGTAATTTCCATTCTGCACTGCGCAGAGAAGTTCATTGCGTCAAATAATGCCTTGAACTTGCTCATTTCAGCTAAGAGGGATGCTCGCACGTCTTCGGTGTCTAAATTGAAGTCTTCGCATTCTTGCACATGATTAACCTCGAAAGGTTTATCGTCATCTTCCTCTATGATCAATATCATGGAAATTTTCTTGCTTTGGGTGTTCCCACTCGCGTACGAAGGTAGAGAATTCTTGGGGATTTCCTTTTCGGGCTATTTAATGAATAGCTCCCGATCCTTCATCTTATCATTGATGAGGTACCTTAGCTTCCTGCACTCTGTGGTCGGATGCAAAACTTCGCCATGGAATTCACACCACCTAGGGTCGCGCATCTGTTCCCTTGTTGGTGGATCTTGAAGTTTAGGGAGAATGTCGTCCTTCCTCCTTGCTTTGCAGTGTTTCACAACTTCCGACAAAGTACACGGAAAGGGGAGGGAGCGGTTTATAAGGTCCATTATGAAACTATGGTACGTCGGATACCGAGTGGACCTCTGCTTCACGCCCTCTCTTGAAGATGAATCTTCCTCCCTTGAATCACGACGCGGTCTACGAGAATTTCTTGCCTTTCTCCACCATGATTGGCTTGACATTTCGCATGGAGTCGAGAAGCTACGAGAATGTGGGCATCCGGTGGCTCATCAGCATCTCCTTGAGTGAGTAGCATTCGCCACAAACAAATTTCCACAAGGCGTTGTTCTGGGACCTCTTTCCAGCATTGGAGAGATTTTTCTAAGAAAGAGAGGATAAAGGCAACGCCGCCTTCGCCGGGCCTTGGGATCATCCGGGAGAGGTGGACGATTGTGACCTGTACTTTGATCTAGAAGAATTTGGCATAGAACTTCCTCACCATGTTCTCCCAAGTGCGAAGGGACCCAGGCTCGAGGTTGATGTACCACTTATTCTACATGGCAGCCAGGGGCTTGGAGAAATCGCGTAACCACAGGTTCTTGTCGCCTGTGCATGGCCCCAGAAGGTCAACAAAGCACATGACGTGCTCTTGCGCGTTTCCTTCGACTTCTTCAAACTTATCCCATTTTGGTGGTTTGTACCCTGTTGGATTGGGCATCGTAGACCTCCATTGGGATCGAAGGAGAACACTCTATATTGGATAGAGCGTTGTGGATGCCGCAATGAAGTCGTCCAGCCTCTGCTCGAAGGAAACAAAGGATGTCACAGTGGGAGGAGGACCTAAGGTGATACCTGCGAGAAAGCACACTCGGGCTGTTAGCTCCGTGCGTACCTGCATACACATTTGGTTCTCCATAGGTAGGAGTTTACAATTGATGGCTTCCCGCTGGTAGTGGCACACGGAATGGCTACACTCCGGGTGTCAACGGCGGAGTTGGCAGCAGGGTGACATGATGGGGAGAGTGGGAGGGATCTCCAACTGAGAATGAGTCTCCTAGTGCTCCGGTGGGCATATGTGGTACGTACGCCTGCATAGTTGGGATTAAGCCACCATGTAAGGGTCGCAACATAAGACTATTAGGGGTTCCCTACGCACTTGATGTCACTTGTGCTGCCTGCAACCACTGATTCTGCATTAATGCTTGCATCTGCCCCATCGAGGTCGTCTGATTCTGGATCATGGCCGTCTGGTTCTGGATGGTGGCGCTGAGCATCTCGATCAGGTTTGATAGAGTTGTCGGTTCGGTACTCTCGGATTGAGAGAGACGATTCTGATTTTCATGTTTCGCAACAGACTCAGGTGGTGGTGACTATCGACTCCTGCCATCGTTAACTTCAGAGGAAGAGGAGGATCCATCTAAAAACCTTCTATCACAGGTAACTGGGTGGATCGTCTGAGTTGTTCACGTCGAGTGCACCAAAGTTAGCGAGTAGTTTTGTCAGGGATGTTCCTTCGTGTTTATGCAAGCAAAAGAACAAAAGAAACGACACATGGTTAACCTTTTGGGTGGGGGGACCGGAGATGAGAGCAGTGTATTTTATCGAGATGTGAAATTGTGGTGGCTGAGTTGTTGTAGTTGTTCGTCGTCTGATTGCTTGGTGACGTCTTGTTCGTTGTGAAGGGGACATATCTTTAGATACAGGCCATCAGACGGACGTGGGTTAGCACACACAATGGTAATGGGGCCTCTCGTGGCCTTAACGTCCGCTTAATTGAGCGGCTCGTGGACCGTCTACGTAAGGATCGTGGTCCACGACTTTAGGGACTTGACAGTCCAGTTGAGGGTCACTGGATAACATACGAGGGTCGCATCTCGCACGCGACATACCTTACTTTGGCCTCCATGATACTCGCACCGCCATGTCCCGTTAGCATAAGGCGCATATGCGAACGACCCTGCCTTACAGTCCTTCGCATAAGCGTAGAAAGAGGACGGGCTTCAGTGCTATACGGAGCCCAGCGGGTGTGCACGTGTCCCTTATTCAGGGCGCCACGTGACCTATCGATGGTATAGCGATTTCGGATGTCTACGGAGATTTATTCATGTTTGAGAATGTTTGATCTACTAAGGCTAGGAAAAGTATTTAAACTTTCGATATTGTGACCATTTGTACCCTAAAAAATTGATCATTTGTTAGAGCATCTCCCACAGTGCACCAAATCCTATATTTGATAGTAAAATTTTGGTGTTTTCGGCCTCCCACAACAAATCACCAAATCATCAAATCACCAAAAAATGGTGATTTTTTTGTAGGCCTCCCACAGTCGTTGACCAAAAAAATACCAAATCACCAAATCATATATTTGGTGTAGCTTTTGCGAAATGGTGAAGTGAATCTCCCACAGTACCCTCAAATCCTATCTTATATCACCAAATCCTATTTTTACCATCAAATTTGATGGCAAAAATAGGATTTGGTGTAATCTACACAAAATTTTAAATTAGTTTTTAGGGCATGTTTTCACATTACTTTCATGGTAATAATATGCTCTAATGTAATAGTGTAGCATTTCGTCTTTACAGTATATACGTCATCTGTTTTTCTTCTCCCACTTTGTATGATATGCTTTTGAGCCATAGCGTGTTACATAGTATTTTCAGCATCATGCTCCGGGATGATAAAATGAAATAACTAATGTAGTTATTATAATTTATCCCATCAGTTGTTGAGGATAAATCCTCGAAAAAGGGGAGCATATCCCGTGATTTCGAACATAATGACAATTTCCCTAGGACATATTGATTCATGCACTGTAATCACCTTGAAGGAGGAATCAATGCGAAAGCACGGACAGACCCTCCTCGTTAGTCAAACCAATCCAGTCAAATTTGTGAAAAATGTCGCCTAATTCGTAGGCGGGGACAAGAGCCATCGCTTATTGATAGATGGAGTACAACTTTTTCTTCGACTTGCAACAGGTTTGGCCGAACATAACACACTGAATTTAACATTTATCCGATTTCTAGGTCGACATCGAGACTTGATAAACAAGGAGCTCATAACGAACTAAGAAGAAGACTCATTGCACACTTATGGGATAATCATGGTCAAATATATTAGACTAGTTAATTTTAGATTTTTTGAAGTGTTATTTAATCATTTTACAATTTCGTGAAATATTATTTTGGTAATAAAATATTTTTTTATTTTGATAGTTATGAAAAAATCATGATTTGGTGATAAATTTGATGATTTGTTGTGGGTGGCCAAAAATATCATTTTCTAAATTTGATGAAATGGTGAAATAACTATTTGATGTAAAAATTTGGTCAAAACTGTGGGAGACCAAAAGCTCTATTAATTCACCAAAAATGGTGAAATGGTATTTTTGAGGGTTAACTGTGGGAGGCCAAACTATTTTTCTCCACCAAATATAGAATTTGGTGTAAAATTTGATATCAACTGTGGGAGATGCTCATAAGAGCTTAGCAACAAGATAGGATTGGATATGGTTGAACTGCTTGGAATGTCGATTAGTGTGAAACCATTTCATATTCACACAATGTGATGTTATGTGACCAATGACAGTGCACGAATTTAATACTATGGTATTCAATAATCAATAAATCCGATAGCTACCATTCTTTGTTGTTTACTGACTCTTAGCACATGTGTCCGAACACGGTTTGGCAAACATCTCGCATATTCTCCGTGTACTTGTGGTTATTTGTGGTAGTATCGACAAGGGTGTGTGGTGGTTTGAACTAAGCGTAGGTCCTCCTTTTCTTTACTTCTTTCACCTGTGTTATGATATGTAAAATAAATAGCCCATTGTTTTATTATGTAATATTTCGAGGGGCTGGGTTGTTATTTTCTCATGTTGTATAGCTTATATACAGGACATTGTACAACTTCTAACTTGATCAATACAAATTATTCTTCCACAAATATTCATTTCATGGTATTAGAGCCAATACAGTTATAGGGTTCGTTCTTGTTAGAAAGCTGTTCTTGTTCATCGAGGGTTTCGTTTTTTTTCGTCCAAGAGACTCAACTCACGGACTGTTCTTGGTTCGACCGACATCTGATCGTCGAGCAGTAACATCGACCACACCAAACGAATCATAATCAAATTTCGAGCACGATCGCAAGAGATCTGATTGTCAATGAAAGAACTCAACATGAAATAGAACATGGCAATCTCCATAGAATAATAAATCCAACGTGAAAGTTCATCCAAAATTCGGAAAACATCCTTAAAACATAAACCCTAGGCTCTCCATAGATGCCTAGGTATGAGTTTAGCTACTCATAGCAAAAGATAACATGGTGTCTAGATATTTCATACAAAAAACAAGAGAGAAAATAGATCAAACGCTAGAAATCTTGATGATTCTTGCTATCCATGCTCTTCTCCTTGCTTGAGGTTGTTCCCAATGAAGTCTCCTTGCTCTCCTCCTTGATCGTGGCTCTCAATAGGCGTGGATGATGATTCTCTTCGTACCTAGGTCGTCCTTCCTTCATAACCCGCCGAAGTCTTCAGTAATTGCACAATAGCCCCCTGAAATCTGCTCCTGACTTCAATAGGACATATCTTCTTCGTGCGAACTCGGATTTAGCTTCGTCACCTATCGTTGGAAAGCTCACTGAGTCTAATTTCATTTGTAATCGGTATCACCTCCAAATTATTTTATAGAACTCCAGCTAGGATAAAAATAGTGCAAGCTGGTCATCCAGGCTCTTCCAATTCAGCTTCTCTTCACTCCACTTGAGCTCCTGTTGTTTCCGAAGTTCTTTCCATGTCTCCTATCAACCGATTAGCATTCGTTCATTCCAAGACAACATGAACAAACATACAAGCGATTATATTTGACAAATAATAATGAAATATGCATAGAAAATGCCCGGACTAACAATATAGCACATTGTGAGCAACAAGTGTAAAACGACATTTATTCTCTAACATTAGAATCAAATAACTCTCAAATACCTATTAACATGTGGTAAATGCTAAAAAATTATACTCCCCTAAAAGGTGCTATCACACACCAATGGAGGACCGGAAGACTGTCAACTGGTGAGCAGTCCGAGAGTTTACTCCTTGGCGAACAGAAGTGAAGTAGGGAGCAACGCTCCAGTAGAATAGCTGCGGAGACCTTTCACAACTTAGTAGAAACAAGAACAAGCTATGAGGGTGCATGACCCGACGGGCAACTGGTAGAGGCGCCACCGGCCAGAATTGCGGAAGCTTTTAGTAGGTCGCCAAGAGCGATGTGGCTCTGATACCATATTAAATGTAAGAAGAAGAAATAATATTTGTATTAATCATCCCAATAATAAACTAGTACATCAAGTCTTTATATAGGCAACCTAAACTTAGAGAGAAAGAAATCTAACTAAGCTTGGAAAGCAAGCAATCCTACAAATCTCGACAAAACCGTAATAGTCCTAACAAATTAGGAAACAAATAATTCAACAATTAATACTCCCTCCGTCCCGCAAAAATAGTCCATCTTTCTATTTTGGTTTGTCCCAAAATGATTGTCCACTTACAATTTCAAGGTAAAAAATACAATGAAGTTACAATACTACCCATTCATATTCAATGCACCTAGTCTTGGAAAAAACAAAATCAAGAACAATAGTGGAAATAACATGTCAACAACTTGTAGTGGGAAACATTAATTGCATGTCTCCAAAAAAGTTATAATTTCAAAAATAAACGATTTTTGCAGGACGGAGGGAGTATAATTACTAATTTTTCTAAATAACTCTAACACCAAGGAGGAAGGTCGAGCAAGTGTCTACACTGTTTGTTCAGTAGATATTGTACATAGCTCATTGGATGTTGTTGGGCCTCATCAATTGTCTGCTCGTGTTTTGGGTTATGTCTCCTAGCTTTTAGCGTATTCTTGAACCGTGTCATTCTTAGCTACTTGCTGAAAAGTTGGACTTGTTTTCACACTTTTTTTTGGTTGAAATTATTCAGACTTCTCTTCTCCGTCATTGTCACACATGCATACGAAAAACAATCAGCCACATACATTTTCCCGTCAAAAATCAAACCATCAAATCATGATAGTGTCTTAGTTTCATGTCTTACTAGAAATTCGAAGAGAACATGAAGACGTACGTTATTGAAGTCTCATTTTCATAGTGGACCAAGTGCAGAGTGAGTGGGTTGAAAAAGGAGGTGATCATTTTGGTTCGTTTCCAAACTTTTAGGCTCACTCATTAATAAATGATTTGTTAATTGGAAAAACACTCATTAAGTATGAAATGACAAAATATTAATGTTTTGCATGCCATATCTACGAGTGAAAGACAATTCATGCAACTTTCTTGTGGGCACAATTAAGGTTGTAGCTTTTAGAGAGTGAAAATCAAACATAAAAGTACCACCATATGTTATCTTAGTGCTGTGCTGCAAGTTGGTCTGAAAAATGAGGAAATGTATATAGTGAATGTCCCGAAAATGAAAAGTCCATACTCCCATATTAATGGTTAAGAATTATACTTGTACAACTGTTCTTATCGTTTTTTATTCTCCTTAACCACCACCCTCCCGCTTAACATATATATTAGGCTTAATTACTTGATGCATACTCTTTTTTTTTGAAAAAAACTTAAGCAAATTTCATTAAAGGCTATCACAGCCAAAGAAGAGATCCAACATCACGGATACAGCAAACTGACTGCTCTTTTGCACAAAAATGAGCAGACCAGTTAAAATCATGTCTAACAAACAAAAAAATACAGAAATCAAAAGAGAGGGCTAAATGCTTACAATCCATGAGAACTGGGTGCGCATCAATACAACATTTACCCTCCTTGGCATTAATAAAGTCAATTCCAATTTTCGAATCTGAGCAAATCTTGATCCTTCTCTATTTCTTTTCTGCAGCAATCATGAGAGATCTTCGAATTGCCAAGCTCTCCAGGATCAAAGGGTTGCATATGAACTGAACTGGGACAACATGATTCATAATTGGCTGAGAGTTAACAAATTCAATGATACCAATACCACCGCCTCTATGATGGATATCAACAGCTGCATCACAATAAAAAAAACTACATCCCAATTACCTTCAGGGGTGATACTTCCATGATTGGTAGCAGGAGAAATTACCTTGTAGAGGCTGACTTTTCTATCCAGAAACTCATAGAATTTGCATAAAGCTCTTGCCAAGACCTGATGAGGACTCCAATCAATATGGTTAAAATACCAGTCACATCTGAATTTCCAGATTCCCCAGCAAATTTGAGCAATCAATCCCAGAGCCTTCATCTTTTCCTCCATATTTTGATGAAACTCCAAAACAGAGTACAACCAGTCCTGTATGGAAGCTGCATTCTTTATTTGCAAAATACATCTGAATGGTGACAAAGTCCATACCTGCTTTGCAAGGGAGCAATTACTTATAACATGAAGCTCAGTCTCCTCTTCTTCACCACAGTGCGGACAAATTGTGTCAATATTACCACAAACTCGTCTTTTGAGAGCAGCAGCCACAGGTAAACTACCACTCAGAAGCTTCCAAATAAACATTCTGACTTTTGGCTGAACATCAAGCTTCCAAATAAGATTCTACATTTGACTTCTACTGGAACTACCACCAATAGATAATCCATGAGAAGACGTATAAGTAGTTATCCCATATTTTCTCAACAACATCTTGTATACTGAACTTACTGTCAGCTCCCCACTTGGCGAGAAATGCCAAACTTTCCTATCTTCACATACCTCAGAGCCAACAGGAATCGACAAAATTTGCTTCACTTCTTCTTCTTCAAACAGCTCTTCAATGATTTCAACCTTCCACTGTCTTGTTGAGCTATTAATAAGATCTGCAACTAAAGCTTTACCATAATGCTCCTTTCTTGCAGATTTAACCATAAAATCTCCATCTTTGGGAATCCAGGGATCTTCCCATATTCTTATCATTTTACCATTGTCGACTGACCATCTAAAGCCCATTTTTAATACATACCTACCTTCAATTAAACTTCTCCAGGCCCAAGAACATCCTCGGGGGATTTTGGCATTCCAAAAGCTGCAATTATTGAAAAATTTCCCCTTAAATATCCTCTTGAAGAGCGATGGCTTCCCATTCATCAACCTCCACGCTTGTTTAGATTATATAGAAAGGTCAAAAAGGTGAGAATCTTTAAAACCGAGACCCCCATAAGCTTTCTCTTGGCATAGATAATCCCAACTTCTCCAATGAATTTTCTTATCTTCAACTGAGTTCCCTCCCCAGTAGAAGCTGGCCATAATTGAGTTAATGTCATCACAGAACTTTTTAGGGAAGATGAAACAACTCATTGCATAAGCTGGCAATGACGACAGAACTGACTTTACAAGAATCTCTCTCCCAGAACTGCTCAAGAAAGATTTCTCCCATCCACATAATTTTGTTCTGATTCTGTCTTTGATGAAGCTTAAAGTTTGTCTTCTTGATCTCCCAATAATGGATGGTAAACCTAGGTAGCTGCAATCCTTCAAATCTTTGCTCACTCCCAAGAAGTTCTGTAGAAAATTCTTTAACAACTTGCTGGTACTGGGACTAAACAAGCAATGCGATTTATCTCTATTAACTGCTTGGCCTGATGCATTCTCGTAAAGTTTGAGAGCCATTTTAACTGCACTACAATCTGCCACCGTTGCCTTGCAAAATAAAATGGAATCGTCAACGAACAATAAGTGGTTAACTGATGGACAATTTTTTGCAATTCTAACACCTGAGAACCACTTCATTTTTTCAAAAAAATTTAAAGTCGCAGTCAATCCTTCAGCACATAAAACAAAAAGATATGGAGATAGTGGATCTCCCTGACGAATACCTCTACCCGGTTTAATAAAATCACCAATCTCACCATTCACATTGAGCCTGAAGCTAACTGATCTAATGCAAACCATGATCCAGTTTATCCATCTCCTGTTAAAACCCATTCTCCCCATAATCATTTCGAGGTAGTCCCATCTAGCTCTGTTGAATGCTTTAAGCATATCTAACTTCAGGGCTACCCAACCATCCCTCCCATTTCTTTTATTTTTAATCCAATGTATGATCTCTTGAGCTATCAATATGTTATCAGTAATCAGTCTATTACTCACAAACGCACTTTGGCTTTCAGAAATAACCTTATCAATGACGATTTTAAGCCTGTTAGCAAGTGTTTTGGCCAAAATTTTGTATAAGGTTGTACACAAGCTAATAGGCCTATAATCGTTGACATATAAGGGAGAGTGTACCTTGGGGATTAGAGTTATATGAGTAATGTTTATACTTTTCAGCAGCTTTCCAGTCTTGTAGAAATCTTTAACCGCATAGCATCTATCCTCACCCACAATGCTCCAATAAGACTGAAAAAAACTGGCTGTGAAGCCATCGTATCCTGGGGCCTTATCCGGACTTAGAGAGAAGCAAGCCTCTTTTATTTCATCATTAGTGGTTTCTCTAGTGAGCTCATCATTCATCTCCTTGGTCACTATTCTTTTAACATTTACTATCACAGGCCAAGGGTCTCCACTTTCCTCAGCTTTGAAGAGATTAGAATAAAATCTGTAAAAAAATATCTTCAATGTCACTTTTGTCCGTGCACCATTTCCCATCCTCTCTGAATACTGCATTAATTGTATTCAATTTTCTCCTTTTTCAAGCTGTAGCATGGAAGAAAGTGGTTTTTTGATCACCATCATCAAGCCAATCCACCCTTGCTTTTTGTTTCCAAAAAAATTCATCATCAGCCCAAAGAGTATTCAACTCCAACTCCAGATTATGAAGGAGTGAAATATATGCATTTGCTCCCTCGCTTCTGATTGCCTTTATCTCATCTTCCTTCTCTTTGATTGCACTTTTCAGTCCTCTCCCAAAACCCTTGCTCAATTGTCTCAGTTTTTGTCTGCAGCTTTTCAACTTATTTTTTACTTTGAACATCTGAACCCCATTGGTGTTTAGAGCCCAAGCTTCAGCCACTACCTTCTCATGGCCTTCTTTCCTCATCCAAAGTGGATCAAATCTGAAAGGCTTGATAATAACTTTGGATTGGATTGGGGAGGTATCAAGCAACAAAGCAAGGTGATCTGACCCTGAACATAAGACATGCTCAATTAAAGCTCCTTTGAAATGATCACTCCACTGAGATGTGCAAAGACCTCTGTCAAGTCTTTCCTCAATACCGTAATACCCTTCTCTTCTGTTCCACCAAGTAAAAGGGTACCCTTTAAAGCCCATGTCGATTAATTTGTATTCCTCAATGAAATCGTTAAGAGGCTTGCAAGAGGACAGACTTCTAATAGAACCTCCCCTCTTTTCATTTGGCCCTGCAATATCGTTAAAATCTCCCCAAATAACCAACCTTTTATCTAGACTGAGGATATAAGATTTAAGAAAACTAAGCTGCCCCTGCCTAGTCTGATCATCCATACTCAAATAAACAAAAATGAGATGCCATATTGAACTACTATCCATAATCTCAACATGAATAAAGAAATGGCTGTATTTCAGAATCTTCAGATTTACTTCCTTACTCCACAGAACTCCAATGCCTCGAGATAGTCCTTTCGGATCAAACCATAAGCTGTGATATCTTCCTCTTAAGCTGTATTTCTCCCACATAAAATGGTTGTTTCTCTTTGTTTCACTGAGGAAAACCACATTCGGAGTAAGAAGATGAGACATCCTCTTATATTGACGAATTGTCAAGGTTCTGCCAGCGCCTTGACAATTCCAAGCCAGTAGTCTCATTGGGCACTGGAGGGCCATTTGGGGCTGGCTTCCTCCACCCTTAGAGCGTTAGTGAGATTATCAAATAACATATATCTTGCCTTCTTCCCTTCTCCCTGGCCATCTGGGGTGAACTCATCAATGTCCATATCTGAATCTGTCCTATTTTGCGCTTCTTTCCTGCTGTGAACTCCAATCCCCTTTCTGCTTCTCTGTGACGCAGCCTCTCTCGCTCTCCTCTTCCACTTACGGCTGTGTAGATCAGATTGCTTACTTGATGATTGTGAATCAATTTCTATATCTCCATCTTCAAAATGTGCAATACCCTTATCCTTTCCATCATCTCTCTGACCATTAGGGTTTACTATCTTTGCTTCTTCATTCTTCTTCTTCTCGTTGAAATTTCTTTGTGTCTGGTCAAGAGAGTTTAAGGTAATTGCTTGTTGGGCTGGGCCATTATTAACCGCATCTGAACGGCCCAAAGAAAGAGAAGCCTGGAGTTGTACAAGATTAGAAACACGGGCTTCTAAAACTGGGACTTCAGTTAAGCCCAACGAGGATTGGCCCAATAAGAATTCATCTCTCAACTTAAAAGCTTCGAATTGTTTCGCTTCCCGGTTATTTCCTTGTTCCAATGCATCCTTCACGCCTGCAATTACACCTTTTTCGAAGTCTTCGTCGGGACTTTGGACTTTCTCGTCTGACTCTTCTCCTGCCTCGAGTCCTTTACGCTTCTCCACCAAACAACCCCCATTCTTGGAAATCGCAATCTCAGTCCGGCGATAGTCGAAAGATGATTCCGGCAATGCAATGACATGTCTATTGCGAATGGATGATGCAGGACTACCTCTGTTTTTTTGTGCAGATTCAAGCATATAGTTTCTTGGAGCAAATAGCTCACTTAAACTCTTACTCCCTCCGTACCACCAGATAGGTTAATATTTCCATTTTTGGACGTCCCACTTGATAGGTTAATCTTTCCCAAAATAGTAAGTTTTTTCATAAAAAATACTAACTTACCCCTAACAAAAAAATACATCATTTTATTTTAACTGGGCCTAATTAAATTAGATTAGCAAAACAACCCAACTTAATTAGGCCCAAAACGAATTTGTAAGATCAGTAAGTAAAATCATTGACTTTGACAACCCAAAACCCCCCCTTTCCTAACCCTAATGAAAAAATTCTACTTTTTTCTTCTCATTTCTTCCTTTGTTCTTCACAGCCGTTTCAGAGAGAGAGAGGGGGATTGATAGGGAGAGCCGCAAGAGAGAGAGAGAGAGAGGAAGGACGAGAGACAGTGGGATGGAGTGGGAGAGGTAGAAGCAAATCGATATTTATGTCTATCTCCATCTCTCTGTCTTTCTCCACCTTCTGCAAATCGAAGGACGGCTCCGAATTTGATTCTCTTCCTCTTCTCCCACCTCTCTTCTTCGTCTTTCTTAGAATCGATGGCTTGCTTGGCTTTTGCAGGCCGATTCCGGCGATTTCGAGCAACCGACGGTGGATCTGTTCGAGAACGATGTCTTTCGCCCAGATCTGATAGGCGGCGAGGGGGGCTGAGCGGCGGAGAGGGTAAAGATACAAACCACCAGATGGATTGGTTCTGTTTCTGTTCTGAGTTCAGACTTGTTTCTCTTCTCCTCTCTCTCATGCACAGTTATATTCATGTAAAGATACATTGTAAAAAAATATGATGATATAGATCCGTTTTCTACAAAATCTGTTATGTTTTGATTTTGGGTACAATTTTGGATTTTTTTTTGGTTTGATTTTGGGTACAATTTTGGATCTATTTTTTGTTTTGATTTTGATGATTTTGTGGTATGGTGATATGTTCTTGGCAACAGATGGAGATAGTGATAGAGTTAATCCAGGTTGTTAATGAGGGTCATCATGGGAAAGAACTGAAAATAACAAGGGAAAAATAGTCTTTATGCTTGATTTTAATAAAGCACTTCTTCCTTTTTGTCACCAAACGGCTGGGACGGAGGGAGTAGCTCTTAAACTAGAATCAAACTGGCAATCTCTTACGATTCCTTCGCTAACATCCGCCATTTTTTCCGCACAAGAACAATCATCATGCCCAATTAGGCCACAATAGAAGCACATAAAAGGGAGACGTTCATACTTTAACTTAATACACACTGTACCTTCTTTCGGAAATTTGATTCTCATCTCCTTGAGTAGCGGTCTGGAGACATCCCATTCCACCTTCAAACGTGCAAACTTTCCATCAATAGAGGTCTTTGGCGGAATTTTCACCTCCAGAATTGTACCAAACTTGATGCATACTCCTAATTTATCGAAATTATCACATTGCAATCTCTTCTTCTAGAACTAGCTTATTTCCTAAAAAAAGGAACTATTTTATTGCATTCCCCATTTGCAATAAACATGTCAATGTGAAACTGGTAAAAATTTCCATCCAACCATCATCCATGTAAGAAGGGTAAATTTGTCTATTCAGTAGCAATAAACTGACATTAAAAAATAAAATAAAAATAATAATAATAATAATAATAATAATAATAATAATAATAATAATAATAATAATAATAATAATAATAATAATAATAATAATAATAATAATAATAATAATAGTTGCAGATAAAGATAATGAGGGGTAATTGGAAAAATGCCATTCTCTGAATTGGTGTTTGAATTCTCACTTGGCTGAATTGCTATTTGAAAAATGTCCTTCTTTTTAAACAGATGCTTATAAGAGTTGTTAACAAACAAGTGGGCCTACTGGGTGTGACATGGCTGATGACATGTACCCTAAAGTGGGTGAGAAACCATTGAATTACCCTGCTACCCTTGTCAGTGAGAGTGATATTCAAACTGAAAAACAAACCCTAACAAATGTGTAGCTCTCTCTCTCTAAAAACATTGAATGAATCCATCTACCCTAACCTACCAAAGTACAGTTGAATTAACTCCAACTGTAAACTTAATGAACCAGCTGCATTACAGCCTCAAAACTGGTTCATTTTTCACTCTCATTTGCTCTGGTTCTCCCAATTTGTGTATAGAAGTCTCTCTCTTTCGCCATTGTTGTTGAGCTACGGTAAACCCTAAACTCTGGTGCTAGTTTTGCTATGATTGTAATATTCTCGTCATAATGTTGTAGAATGTGTGCTAGTAGAGTGTTTTTATTAAATTTGATCTTCAGTTGTGTTTCTGATTAAATTTAGGTTCATTATATTGATGTTGTGTTCTTCATTCTGGGTTTGATGTGTGTAGTGGATTGTGTGGAGACTGGAACGAGTAGATGCTCGTCCCTGTATTGTCTGAAATGACTGGGACGAACATCTACTCGTTCAGTTTTGGTTACACGACTTAGTTGTGCACTTCATAGACTGGGACGGGCAGATGCATCGTCCCAGTCATTTCAGACAATACAGGGACAAGCATCTACTCGTTCCAGTCTCCACACAATCCACTACACACATACTGTGACGAGCATACCCTAAACCCTAAACCTTAAACCATAAAATCATTACAAAATGTTTTTAAACCTTGTCAAAAATGTTTAGTGTAATTACTAAACCATAAAATCATGTAAGGTGAACTTTTAACCCAAAAATCATGTAATCTTGAACTGTTAATCATGTAATCGTAACACTTGGATCATTACCCCTATATCATACAATTGTGAATTACTCTCTTCAAACTAACTTAGGAATTATTACAATGATCACTACAAATGGAGTTCAAACCATGTAAAACACCTCTAATCAATAAACCATGATTTCCAAAATCCTAAATCCATAAACCCCAAGTCTTGTAATCCCTTAAACCATAGATCATAAATTCTAAACCCTATAATTGTAGACAATAAACACTTAAACCAACTAAATACCATCAATATGGTTACTAAAAATGTAATTCAACCATGTAATACCCCTCTAATCAATAAACCATGAATTCCTAAATCCTAAATCCATAAACCCCAAGTCATGTACCCCCTAAACCCTATATCATGCAACCTAAATCCTCTTTGTAAGACCTCCAAGACTGAGGCGATGGACAGCTCGTCTCAGTTTTCAGATCCAGACGAGGTTGTTACTCGTCTCAGTATTGGAGGTCTTCCACGTCTTAGTTTTCACTTCATAAACTGGGACGTGCATGTTCACAATACAGGGACGAGTAACTGCTCGTCTTAATTTATAGTCATCGTCGTCCCTGTTTTTTAAAGGTTCTTACTTGCCTTATCTTGCAAGTCACCACGTGTCACTGTCCCCACACAATGAACAAATGTGACACCAGTAACCCTAATATTGTAAACAGTAAACCCTAAAATGTTACCTATACCCTTAAATCCGTCATTTTTTTAGAATCTTTAAAATCTTATTTTCATAAATAAATTTTTTTTCATATAATTTAACTTGAATCTTTAAAACCCTAACATTGTAAAAAGTAAAACCATAAATTAAAACATAAAACTACTAAGTACATGGGTATCAAAAATATTATTCAATAATTTTAAACCCCTTAATCATAGATTATCTAACGTAATAATGTTAAATGTCAGGAATGCGTCGCAGAGATTATTATTACGTCGTATTTGTGGGTCGTCAAACGGGCATATATACCTCTTGGCCAGCTTGTCAGGAGCAAACGACAGGATATAAGAACGCTTGCTATGTTAAGTATGCAACATATGAAGAGGCTGCAAATGCGTGGTTTGAGAACGAGCAACGCCTGCGTGAAATCCACCGTACCAGACAACCAACTTCGTACGACGGTCCATCCACTTCTCTAGACGTAGTTGCTCATGCGCCTCAAAAAGCTAACTTGTTCCTTGTTCTCCTGATTGGTTTTGTTGTTGGTTTCGGTAGTTTCTATATAATCATGTCGTAGGTATGCGTTCGTGCGTTTGTAATTGTTGGTAGTTGTTGTTTGTCCGTTGTTTTCCTATGTAATCAATTTGTACTAATAAAACAAAATTGAAAAACAAAAACCTCATTCAACACCAACAAAAGTTTTATCTCATTACAAGTTTTGTACACCAAGTCCACCTACTTACGCACCATCTTGTCTTTCCTGTTACCCTCTCCATCGCAAACCGGAAAGTGAAAAGGAACCATCCAAATTAAAATACAATAATTTTGCTTCATCTGTTTGATCGCCCCTTTGTCTAGTTCAGTCCAACCCCTAATGGGATTACATTCCATAAGGTGCTCCATCATTCTGACGACATAGAAGCCCGAATCTTCTTCATATATGTTGCATATCTCCATTTATCATGAGGATTGAAGTAGTGCGCCATCTCTAACCCATTCTTTTTAATTAACAACCTGTTTGGCGCTCTGCATTGACCGGACGCTTTTAGCATCTTAGGGAATTCCTTGCGAAGAGCACCAAGGTCCCATTGCCTTTATCCCATTCCTATCACTGGATCGAAGACTTGAACAACCATATCTTCCACTTCAATGTAAACGAGCAACCAATGTCCTGCCCCTCCCTTAACTGGCATTTTTGAGAACCATGGCATGAGCCACTTACGTGCTTTGGTGATCTCTGTCCCACGGTACGGCCTACTCCCTTCAAAATAAATAGCCAACTCCTTCTGTCGCGCTTCCTCAGTCAAGTTCTTATTCACCCATGTGTGATACCACTTACCGTCGGTAATGGCTATGTCGGTCCTGGCTTCGCGACATTCCTTCGAGTACAACCGTCTAAGCACATAAGTCATCTCATCCATTTGACCCCATCCCAAAGTACATTTATCCGAAAGTAAATAACGGAAGAATTCTCGTCCCAGTACCTTGCAACCACAGTTTAACCCCTGGTAATCTCTGTATGGATCGTCTAGCCAAGCATAGAATGCTTCGCGAAATTCTGGGCCCGACTTTTACTTATTCCTCATAGCAAAATATGGAACATACACACTCGTGAGCAACTTCTTTGGAATACAACCGTTTTGTGCCAGTGCAACCCCATACGGAGTAGTCTCCCAATCAATTCTAGCACGATTACGGCTTAAGTAACGTTCCTCACCATTCTCATAAATAATTGCCATCTCATCCCGGCCGTATATGTCATGTAACTCATTACCTCTCTTATAATCGTAAAGCGATTGGGGAGACCAGCCCTCATCTAATCTTTCTCTTTCAACCGCGTCATACCACGCATCCCACTCCTGAGGTCCAAACTGATCAATCGCAATCGATTCAGGCTCTGGATCTGATTCTTCACGGAGTTCCGAGTAATTATATTTCATCCATTCCCGTAATTCGTCATCGGTGGCTGCATCCTCATCTTCCTCCAACCCACCTGCTTCTGCTGCCATGGACGGTCCTGCTTCGGTTTCTACGATTGGGGGTGCTTGGACTTGCCTGGACCCCCTTGCTTCTGTTTCTGTTGTGGGGTTAGCCTCAACTGGATTGGAGCCATCGGTTCCTTCTGTTTCAGTGTCTGGGGTTGACTCGATTGTCCTGGAACCCCCTTCCGCAGTTCCTCTTACTGTGGTTGGCTCGATTGGACAGGAACCCCATGTCGCTGGTTCTGTAACTGTGGTTGGCTCGATTGGACTGGACCCCCCTTCTGGGTTGGAATCAATGGCAGCTTCTCTTTCTGTATCCTAACAATAGGATGAATAGATTTATTAGGTCACAATTACCTTAAATTACATAAGTCAAACACCGTAAATAAGAACAATATGCGTACCTCGCTAAGGAACCGAATGTCGGACGTTGGGTCTACTCCCACTTCTTCCCAAGCGGTGTGCAGATTTGTTACCATCTTGTGCGTTGCTTGTCCCCAAACACCGAGCTGGCTCAGTCGTTCTTTCTCTTTCGTGTCGTGACGGTTGATATTTTCACGTACACGAGTGAAATCAGTCTTACATTCATTTTTTAAGGCAACCAATTCTTCCTCCATTTTACCCACCCTACTGCCCATCTCTGTCATTTTCTCACTCAAATGGAGCTGGTTTTCTTTGATAGGAGTCAATAACTCTTCAAAAGCTTTCCGCATTTCCCGCTTCAAGTCTTCTAAGTCAACTCCCACAGTTCTCGAAGGTTCAGGTCGACCGGCAGGTGGAGGTGTTGCAGACACCGAAGGTTGGGTTCTCGGTGGAGATGGAGGTGGGGTTGAGGATATCACAACTGCACCCTTTCTCCGTCTCGGGACAAGACTAGCATCCTCCTCTTCCTCTTCTTCTTCCTCATCAACAAGAGCAAGTTCTTTGCGCCTCTCCATCTTATTCTTAGTCTTTTATGACTGTGGGCCAGGCTCGTCCTTGTTAACTGTGTTTTTCTGCTTCTTCTTCTGCGGCCCGGCACCATCATCCTTTGCAACATCCTTCTTCCTCATCCTCTTCTGCAGCTTTTCCGAAGCCACTACCTATCCCTCAAAGTTGTGGCTGGGTGTGAATTTTCGATTAGAACTCATGTCATCCTCAAGCACTGTCCTCTTCTCGAACAGAGCAGTCCACCTGGGGTGAAGTGGTTGGTCGAGGTGAGTCCTCTTGTACTCAATGAAGCTAATCCAATAGTGTTGTTTCTTCTCTTCCTCCGTTGGGACGAGGGTAGGATTAACAGACTTTATCTCACTCCAGCATTCCGCTGCTTCTTTCAAGCCCAATGCGCATCCTCTCCACGTCCAATTAGCCAAGCGCGGCAACTTCCTTTCCTCACCTACCCTCGGTTTTCCCAGCTGATCACCAAGGTGGGGTATGGCCTCGCAAATCCATGCCAGAAATATGTGCGGAAAGTTCAACATGTTGTACTTCCGACGACCGAGGCCATCCGTACCTTTATTCCAAGCCTCCTGAGCCACTTGCTCAGCGAAACCTGGCCACAAGTACCTGGCCAATCCGAATTTGTTTGCCCATTCAAAATCCGAAAGCAGGCCAAACGGTGTCATGGATATTGTGTCCGCATTGGTTTTCACAAACGTCATTCGTCCAATCAGGCATACCATTAGCAGTCTCGCATAATCAAATTTCTCCTCCTCAGTCAAATCTTTGATTTTCGGCTTCAGGTCATGCAAAGCATTTTCAATCTCAGATACGTTGATGTTGTTACCGAGCCTGTGATCAGGGAAATACTTTGCAGCCCACCCGTATGCATGCTCTTTATCACCAAAACCAGTTGTTTCGTTGAACCTCAACCCCGAAACTAAACAAAACTCCTGAATCCAAACCGCACTGGCATGTTGTTTATGTAGAACCAAAACTCATGATCTTTTTTCTCCGTGTTCATCAAAGCGTGCATGACATGATTCACAACCATACTAGGAAAGGTAACGTTGCTCGCGCAATGGATGTCCAACAAAAAATTCAGCTGGGGGAGCCTTTCTTCAATCAATTCCGAACCTCAGGGCAGACGTATTGCAAACTCTGCTTGTACCCTTTCAAGGCTACCCTCGTAGTGATGTTTCCTTTCTCGACTTTAACCTGGAACAATGGAAGCGGTACATCTCCCAACTTCTCGTCGAACTCCGAAACCTTGATTATTTGCTTCTACAATTCAAATTACTTTCATTAATAATGTCAGATAAATAATGAAATACTTCAAACTATTTATAATGGTCTGTTACTTAAAAGTTTATAAGTTTTTTACTTATTATAAGTGTCAGTGAATTTTTTTTGAGGGTACAAGTGTTACTGAATTTAGATTCAGTATAAGTGTGTCACATTTTTTTTTACGTGAAGTGTTGACGTGAGATCCATTACTGTTCAAGTCTATACAGATAAATAATTTTAAGTGTTCAAGTTGCAGGACTGTTCTAAGACTGGAATCAATGGGTTTTTTTTTCATCTTCTAACTGCTGAGACGAGCAGTATAAACTTGATATACTGAGACGAGCATGAATCTCGTCTCAGTATAAGCTGGTCTCTAACGAGACGAGAACATTGCTCGTCCCAGTATAAACTGGTCTTAACCGAGACGAGAGTCATGCTCGTCTCAGTATAAGCTGGCTTATACAGAGAGGAGCGTGAAGTTCTCGTCTCAAGACGAGTAAACTGCTCCTCGGCAGGGTCTTGCTTTATCCTCGTCCCAATTTTATAGGTTCTCGTCTCAGTATTCATCTCGTGATACTGAGACGAGAACTACTCGTACGAGTTCCAAGATCTAGAACAGGTCATCGTCAGAGTTCTAGATATGGATCTTGTCCGAGTTCTTGATTTGGTGGAATTATGATCAAATTTTACAGGTGACAACAGATTCAAACTATGAGTTGTTTTCTTTGATTCAAACATCAATTACAAACATGTACATGAAATCATCAAGTAAGTTACAGAATTGAGAAAGGGGGTATTTGAAAAGGCCAACCTCTTCGCCGACGGTGGGTGTCTCAGTGGCGACGGGGTTGGGAAGGGGCAAGAGGGCGGCCGGAGCGGAGGAAGAAGAAGAACCAGTGGAAGCCATGGGTGCAGTTGCAGCGAGCGACGGTGAGTGAGTTGCAGAGAAGAGAGAGAGAGTGAGTTGCAGTTGCAGTTGGAGTGATAGTGAATTCGAGAGGGTGGATGATGATGTGCATAGGTTTGTTTTAAAAATTTGCCTGATTTAGTGTTAATTTAGTTGATTAAATTGTGTAACCCCCGCGTGGGTTACACACGCCAAACATAAGTGAGAGACGGGTATTTTTCAAAGACCAATTCACCAGACGGGTAGGACGCTAATTCTTTCAGATAATAAAGAAGCAAGATTTCGTTTCCCAGATGGAGGTGAAGAAGGAAGATGAAGAAAATCATTCATAGATAGCCTCAGAACAGAGAAGATTAGGAAGTCGGAACCCTATTTTGAAATTTGAAGGATTCAGTTTGTTTTTCAGATTAAGATAGCAACCTGTCTGAAACCTATTTTCAAAAAATGATCTGACCATTCAAGAAACTAATCACGAGCACAAATCTGAATACCTTTTTTGAAAATTAGGGGTCCTATTTTAAACAATCCACCGCCATAATTTTTTAAATAGGAATACGAGATTTCGTGAGATGATTGCATTAAGTAACAGATTGTGGGATAGTATTCCATCACATAATCTCTCCCGTTCGATCACAAAATTTATATTACACAGGTACCACAATCTTTAGTTAAGAAGTGTCTCATAGATTTGTATATAGTTCATATATGTACCAAATTTAGAAGTTCCATATTACAGGTAGAAGGGATATAAAATGTTTATATCACAACTAAGAGCACCATATCAAAGAAAACTTATACGTGTGTATTAACATGTAGTAGGTAACTTATAAAGGCAGTTAAGTTGTTCACCTTTGGGGACACATCTATTCTGTATCTGAAAGAATTATGTAAGGAAGTGAAATAAGTTTTCTTATTCTAACCAAAAAGTAACTCAACATGTTTATTTATTTATTTTTTGAGAAAAAAAAGTAACTCAACATTTTTTGGAACTAAAATACACAAGAAAGTGATCAAAGTTTTCGTTTGTTTGTCCCTCACGTAACAGCGTGTTGCTTACTCTCTTCATCCATCTGCAAAATGCTACGCTTATACTGGTATTTTCGAGACACAATCAGAAAATAAACCATATTCACAGCCCCCAAGACCGCAATCAAGTAGTAGAAGTAATCGATCTTCCCTGCATTAATGTGCCTGGTCAACCAATCTGAACGACTGTGTGTTTTGGTAAACCTGTGCACAATGGCGATTAGCAAGCTGCTAAGGTAATTTCCCCCTCCCATGGTGACATAGTAGAGCGAATTGGAAACACTTTTCATATTCTCGGGAAATTCTTTGTTGTAAAACTCGAGTTGCCCTATGTTGTTGAATGCCTCGGCGAATCCCAACAAGATAAGCTGAGGAGCGAGCCACATGACCGATATTGGGGCAACCCCATCTGGTCGACCGTGTAATAGTGCTGATTCCCTTCTCATTTTCTCTATCAATCCCGACACGACCATTGATAAAACGTTGAACGTAAATCCAATCCCTATCCTTTGGAGAAATGTGATGCCGGTTTCAATTTTGGTGAATTTCCGGAGAGCGGGGACGAGGATACGATCGTATAGCGGTACAAAGATCCCGATTGTGATCATTGAAATGACATTTAGGGAGCCGGGTGGAACTTTGAACTTGGGACCGAGGTGGCGGTCCATTTTCAGAGCCTGTGATGGGGCAAACGTAACTTGTTGTGCCATGGAAAGAAAGAATATTATAGCAGAAGCCCACACTGGAACTACTTTTACCAAGCATTTCGCTTCTTCAACTTGCTGAATGCTACAAAGTCTCCATGGGTTGCTACGAGTACCATCAGGGTTAAGGTCACCATCCAACGTGATAGCTGCTTTGTCTAAGAACCTACAGGAACAACACGAAACATATTTGTCTTAGAAAATGCAATATAGTTTTTCTAGGACAAATGACACAAAACTTATATGCACTTTGACACTTGTGATAACAAACCTCTAGCATTTCAAGTTCATAAAAAAAACCTTTAGAGTGAGTCCAGCAGTGGGGCTTGGACTCTCCCTTGCGCCTGATTGGCATCAGCAATAGCATGGTGGTGGGGGAGCCCTCGTGCTTAATTTCCATGGAAAGGGGGAGGCGGGAGGGGGAGGGGGAGACCGTGGGCTTGTCACGGTCCCACGGTCTGGTGAGGGAGATTTTTTTTTTTTCAGTAAAATTGTGTATTTTCTTTTTGAAAGAAATCAAAAACTGGTTAAGATTGGTTTTTTAAGGAAATAGTATTGTAAGTAATTTTTTCTCTACAACAACATGAAAAGTTTACCAAATAATTGCATCGTTTTGCTACATAAATCACCGGGTCAAAATGACCCAGTGCATAGTTTATCAAAAAAAAGTGTATCATTTTGCTACCCAAATCACCCGGTCAAAGTGACTCAGTGAACAGTTACAAAAGTCAAACCGGTGTCATAGAGAATAAACGGAGGTAGTACAAAGTTAAAAAAAAATATTATATTAATTTATAATATTAAATAATATAGTACTACTTTTGTTTCTTCTCTTTCACCTTAGCCCGACTTTTTTACCTGTAACTGGGTCACTTTGAGTCGGTGATTTGGATAGCAAAACAATGTAATTTTTTGGCAATTTTTTCATAGTATTGTAGTGTAAAGTTTACTCTACAAGATCATGCAAAAATTGCCAAATTTGTGTATTATTTTGCTAACCAAATCACCGGATCAAAGTGACCCAGTGAATAGTGTCAAAAAGTAAAGTAGGGTGAAAGAGGAGAAACAGAGGTGGTATTTTGTAAATAATAATGATTATTTATAATTTATAATTGTTAATATGTGATGGGTGATAATTTAAAATGAAAAAAACATATTGAAATATTACATTAAAATATATTAAGAGGAGTGACGAAGGTCCTCTACTATTGTAGAATAAATGGCAAATTTATAAATATTAATGTCAATTATGGTAGAAAGTTGTGGGTGGGGTGGGAGTCGGGAAGTACCACTGCTTGAATCAGTCTTAGTTTTTGTTTAGAGACAAATAGTCTCCCGTCATTAAAAATGTTAAATTACATTAACGGAATTTACTGTAATACCCATCACATGAAGTGTATTACAACCCATTACATGACCTCACGTTATGGGTATTACAATAAATTTGGTTAATTTAATATAACATTTTTAAAGATTGGAGGCTATTTGTCTTAAAATAAAAACCGCTGAAGGTTTAGTGTCACAGGTGTCAAAGTGCATGTAAGTTTAGTGTCATTTGTCCTTTTATGTGTGTGTATTGGTGCATACTAATGTGTATAACAAAATATTTGAGGATGACCAAATGAAGCGTGATTCATGTGTTTTGTCTTTCTTTTTTTTGGGTGTGCTTAGCATATTGGTGTGATGTAAACATCTTAAATAAAACCTGAAAATAATACGACAAAAAAGTTAGGCTGAAAATATGCAAATTATGAGATAATATGTAAAATTAAATCTTACTCATGAGTATAATAATTGAAGTCCCAAACATATCTTATATCCTTGTTCAAACATGATTCATTTAAAGATTATATTTTCATCTAACTGGATTATGATTTTAATTTTTTTGCCTAAACAGACACTTATTTAGCAAAAATAAGAATGATCTACCAAATAAGATTTAAATTGTGATACCTGAATTTCTTGGTTAAGGGCAACTTTTCCACCAAATTGGGATCGTCCGGCGGGTTGTAAAAAACCTCATCGACTGCATCATCAGACGGCAATTTGAGGTGACGCTTCTTGTAAGACACGACAAATGCTTGTGCGATGCCAGAGAAGATGCTCCCCTGGGGCTTCACATAGACATAAACCCTCATACCAGCAAAGTACAAAACAATGGAGAAAAACATTAAGGATGTTGATATCCCAAACCCTATGACCCAGCTAATTTCTTGCTGGATGTAGACAACCAGGGTGAGGGCTATTATTAGGGCAACGGTGAAAGTTGCATAGTACCAATTGAAGAAGTTGTTAATATGTTTCCTTCCGTTCTCAGTGGTTGGATCAAACTGGTCGAGGGCGAATGGAAGGCTGCATGGTCTGATACCACCGGTACCTATTGCAAGAAATCCAAGGGATAGAAATAGGACCCCGATCTGAGATGTCTTTGGGGGCATGCATTGATGGAGTTGGAGCTGTAGGGCACTACATGGTGGAGGATGTAGGCTTGGAATTGCCGGAATTATGGTTAGTGTTAACATTCCCTGTGATCATCAGCCAATTTAGATAACACAAAAAAAATTAAAATATGATTTAGCCACATAATATTTATATTTATATAAACATAAGCCCATACATATTGTCCCAAAAAACAATCGTGTTTGAATTTTGAACGCGTTATTGTGGCTGAAATGTAATTAAAGCATAACTGGGGTCATATGTGTAAATAGACATGAGTTAGTCTATGGTATAAATACCGTAATTATTTTTTATGAATAAATACCATAATTGTCCCAAAAATAGAAATTATGTCTTAAATTCTATCCAAAATTATGTTCGTTTAGAATTATTATTGTCAATTAGAAGTCTGTCAAATTAGTTATAGTTCAGCATTTCTCTCCCACTTTTGTGTCTAACCTCTATGTTAGCATTATGTGCGCCCATGTGGGGTGCACAATGCAATTATCCTAAACTTATGGGTTTAGGTGAGACAAGCTCAAACCTTATGGGGTTAGTAGCAAGGACATCAACCCTAGGGGGTACGTTGCAATTAGGTATAAGTCTGTCTATATAAGGAGACAGCCTCCTAGATTATTAGATGTGCTAGAGACATAATAATACACAATACTGTAGAGATCATGTGCTGATCATAATACAGTAAACCCTAGACTCTCTCTTCAACTAGCCTCCATTGGGTGGAACTTGGTGTGGATCAGAGCTCTCGTCCTAGTGATTCGAGCCAGATTGTGGGAGCAAGAAGAGCACGTGAAAGCAAGCATCCTACGATCGTCCGTTGCGCTTAGGAGCTAAGGAAGACAAGGTAAACACATGAATCTTCCGCTATAATTCATGTTGTAGATCTGTATGTGATAGATCTTGTACGTCCTTCATTGGTATCAGAGCCTTAGGCTTGTTTTTCGTGCCTCGTTATGCGTTCCCGAATCAGATAAAAAAAAAATTCGAGTTTTTGAAATTTCATAATCTGTTAGTGAAACCTATATGGTTAGATAGGGTTCTTCACAAGGATTCCAGAAATATAAATTTTATAATTTTTGGACGAACATAGAATTAGTTATGAATTTTCTAAGATTCGAAACAGTATAAATCTGGACTGATTGATCTGAGCAGTAAAAAGATTTTTTCAAAACATGTTAAAATTGGGTTTTGAACACATAATCTTGATCTACGTGAAACGACGATTCCAACGATGTAAAGATCGCCGGAAACGGAGGCCGGGAAGGCGGCGCGTGGGCTTCACGTGCCACCGACGCCGCCTCCACGCGCGGCCACGCGCCGTCACGCGCCGCACGCGCCAAAGGGCGGCGGCGGCCTTGCTGACGTGGCTAGGGCTGACGTGTCATGGTGACGTGGCAGATGACGTGGTAGCCACGCGGGCTGCTGACGTGGCGTGATGACGTGGAGGGTGACGTGGCAGCTGACGTCAGCACGTGGCTGGCGTGGCATGTGACGTGGCACGCTGACGTGGCACTCGGGCCGACGTCGGCGCGTGACGGAGGCGGACTCGCCCACGCGCGGTGGCGCGTGTGGGCGCGTGAGCCCTCCTCCGGCCACTATTTTTTGCCAAATTTTTTTCTATATGCTCAGAATTAAATTTCCTATTTTCTGGGATTTTTTTCATAATTTTTGGAAAAACAGAAAATTTTATTATTTTCCAGATTAATTAATTAGTGTTTAGCACACTTCCCGAGGCAGTTAGACGTCCTTAAACACACTGTTTTGAGCCCAAATTTTTTCTGGAGACTTAGGACATTTTTCCCTACCTTATGAGATAGGAGGTGAGATCCTAGGTAGTTGGGAGCGATTTTCGATCTTATTAGTTGATTGATTTATTGCTTATTAATTTCCAGTAATTATTCTTTAATTCTGGAAATTTCCAGAAAATTCCAGTATGTTTATTTTATTATTATACATGCTGTTGTGGGTTGAATGGATGTGTTTGATGCATGGATGTGGCTTAGATGGTTTTATATTTGGTTTTGGTTTTGAATATGTAATCAATTAAAATACGGCCTGCGTGTCGTGCCTCTCTACATACTCTATTGTCTTCTCTTCTCACCTAAATCGCCTATTAGAGGTTACTTCTTATTAGAAATAAGATATTTAGTGAAGATTGAAGAATAGAAGCTTCAAGAGAGGTGGCCAAACCAAAAGCTATGGCGCGAGGTGCATGGAGCAAAGAGACGAACAGGGAAGCTTCAAGGAGCACTCGAGATGAGGCGAGATCCATGAGGCGAGAAGTTCAAGACTTGCTCAAGACGTACTCTCAATAGTGGGAGTGCACCTTAGGGGCCACATCCATTGCATATTTATTTATGCTTATGCTTGTTTTATGTTATAACTGCGTGTGATTGGATATAACCGTATAACCTCGCATGCTAAAGAACTAAAACAAAAGAGCTCACATGGTTATGCATGATTGAAACTAATGGGGAATCATAAGTGATGATATTTGATTCCTAGAATTGCTGCTAGGTTTTGGTGGAGTCCTTATGATGAACTATGAAATTTTAATCATGTATCATGTTTTTTCGGAGCTAAGTAAATGCTGGTATTAATTTCCTATGCAATGTCTCAAGATCAATCGTGTCTAAATTGAAACTGTAAAGGCTAAAATAATGACAATAAACGATATGACAAGTCATCGTACTATGTAACCAAATAGTTGGACATAGTTTGTCAAAACACCTACAAGTATGGTCGAACCTGTGATGAATAGTTGTCACAGCAGCACATGAACATTATCTTTAGGCTAACCAAATAAGTGGGAGGCAGTAAGATAAATGTCATTGAGCGTGCTATGCCAAGGTGGGGAAATGACCTCATCAGCAAGTTCAAGACCACTTTGAGATTCAAAGATTGTAGGAATGAGCCAAAGAAGAATCTTGGATCCACCTTAGCCATTTGCCTCATTAAAATTGTGAGTAATGACTCATAAAATCCCACCTTAAACTATCATAAAAAATTAGCACTCGACTATAGTCTATGAGATTAGTACTCAACTATAGCTTCTGAGATTCATGCCGTTTATGATGAGATGTTTAAGATATCCGATTAGCAATATGTTGCTATCTCTGCCACGTAAGTGCCATGAAAACGTTATATGACACACTTTGAGAGTGTCAAGATGTTTGGATAAGACCAAACATCGCTCCGCTCTAGGATCTAAGCAACCAAGTGCTTGCTTAGAACACCAGTTCAGCATACTTTTGAAGTCTAAGCAATATATGATTGCTAAAAGACTGTGAATGAAGTATGATAGGCAGATGTAGTCCCTAGCCCGGTATTAGGACCGTGGAACAGGTGGGGCAAGGATAAGGGAATAAGGGCGAAATATTGGTACATGACCAATATCCCAAGACAGGCAAATACAAAGGAGGAAAAGGATGTTTCCCTAAGACTAGAAGGCCAGACATGGCACTAACTTCTCGTCTAAGGATCCATGAGATTATCTTTGAGGGAGTAGCCACCAAAATTTGTTTTGGTCACAGTTTTACTTTTGGAATTGGTCATGTTATGAATGGTTATGCACTCTTAATTTCTAGCATGAATAACGCCTCAGGATCTTTGGATATCAACACTAGGGTTGTGCCTTATGATTCTGATATGTGGCGTGCTAGAGACACACTATGTCAGGAAAGGATGTTCAGGCTAGCTAAGGTAGGCCTGCTTGGAATATGCCCAAGGTACCCTTACCTGTGTGTGATTCTTGCCTTACACGAAAGGCGAAAGGCAAACCATCCAGTAAAGCAGTAAGGATTATTGAGTCTTTACATATTATTCGTTCTGTTATTGTGATCCATTAAAAGTTAATAGCTAAAGACATGGTGCTTACTGCTCCATCACATTCATAGATTATTGTACGCATCTCAACTATGTGTGCTTGGGCCACATAAGTCTGAGGCACAAGGGTGCTTGAAACAGGTATCTACAAAAGGTAGAAAACCGTCTGGACAAAAGGATATGTCCTTAGCCAGAATGAGACTGCGAGTATCTATCTTAGCAAGAGCTATGCGATGGAGAGTAGTTAGGCAGTTGGCTATTCCCATGCCCCGCAACAGATTGCTGTGGCGGATAAGAGGAATAGGATACAGCCTGAGATGGTTCGATGTATGATAGTACGTGCAAAGTATAAGTTCCCTATCTTGAGGAGACGCTTTGTTAAACGTCTGTCGATTTACTCAACCAAGAACCCACCAAGTCTGTAGCCACTACGCCCTACGAGATGTAGACCAAAAGGCAACCTATATGAGGTCACCTTAGGCCATAGGGATCGGCAGCTTATGAGCTAACTAATTTTCTTAGTCAGGGAAAAGCTCGTGGAGATGGTATTCTCTACGAGTAAGAGGAACCACTAGATGACACTCAATTCACCACTACTCAAGAGGAATTTGTTCCTATGTATCTTGAGAACAGTGGGAGTGCCTTACCTAGTGAGTAGCCTGTTGTATATGACGATAATGCTGAAGAAGAACCCTCTTTGCGTAGGAACGCTCGATGGAGCGTACCCCGTCGACGATTTGACATCGAAGGGGAAGACGTAATAGTCACCACGCAAGATGATGATGAACCTAGGATATTGCCCCAGGATATTTCATCACCTGACAAGAAGGAATTTAGACCCTAGATGGAAGAAATGTATCTTCACGGAGAAACATATCTTCCCATACTATTCAGAGTACTCTAGGGGGTTGTGTATTCGAAACGCAACAGCCGATTAGTAGTGTAACGCAAATGGATTCACAAGATATATGTTTTCTCTTAGGAGATACCCATAATTAAGGGAATGTTCGTAGAGATGATGATCTCCGCGAGCATGGAGGAACCGCTAGAAAATACCCTGTTCCTTAGTCCATTATGAGGAATTAGTCCCTCAAGGATCTTTTGGACAGTGGGAGTGACTTTCTAAGTGAGGTGCCCATCCATTGGGGTGAGAGCAAATTATGATCCTCCAATGCAAAGGAATTGCTCGTAGGAGCATATCCCATCGACTATTTGAGATCGAAGGGATGATCTTAAGGATCACCTTGCATAAACGATAGGATAGAATACTATGCCTTATCGTTCCCTAATTATGAAGAATGAAAAGTAGCCTTTACAGGAAAAGTTAGAGTCTGTAAAAGACCAACCAAGTTTAAGGCTAGGTTGACTTTTCCGACTGGATGTTAGACTATTGGAAATAGATGGATTTCCAAGGTCATTCAGAGTGTCACAGACGGAAGCATAGTAAGGCATACGACTTGCAGAGATATCGGTAATAGTTGTGATTATGGAAATAAGGCTCCATTCTCGATAAACGTGACGACTGAATTTCTCAATAGAGAAATCAGAGAGGTGATCTGTATGACTCGGCCTTAGGGTTTCGAGATGTAAGATCGGATGCACAAATAGGTGCAAGCTAATTAAGTCTATGTATGATCTTAATTAGTCCTCTAAGTCAGCAGTATTTTATCAATGGATGAAAACCGCTGCATATCACTCTCGGTCGTAGAGAGTAGATGAACACGTCACTTATTATCAATGACACACTATTTCCAGGAGAGTCTAAGGACTATTTCACATCCACTATAGGGTGGTTATCCCTTCGATTTATGACGAAGGATATTGGTAGGGCGAGATGCATTCTTGTTCATTCAAAAGGACTTCTTATATTGACGCATAAGGCGGACAACAAGAAGATACTCTGAACGATTCCATGTAATGGACCCAATGCCATGTGATACTCCTATAAATCGCTGCAGGATTTTACGAGCCTGAATATGTGCCCTAAAAGACACCATACAACATTGACCAAATAACCAAAGTGCCCGATGCAGTGTGAGTCTGCTATATACTATGGTATATACTGAGACCCCACAAACCTTATGCAATCGGAAGAGTGGATTTCAGGAAATCTAACTTAAGACACTAGATTGCAACCAAAAGGATACTCTGTACGAAGGATCACGTGTTATAACTATCGGAGATGATGCTTCGACTAGCCAGCTATGCATGCTGACTAGGGTGGGGACCTAGATACACGTAGATCCGACTCAGGCTATAGTCCATGCTAGATGACATCGCATGGAACAGCAGCATAAATGTTGCACAATCGTATTAGACCGCTCCATCGATCATGGAAGCGAAGCACGATTGCCTGTTCTGTCACCGGACAGAAATATGTTTGGAAAAGAAGGTTTCTGATAAGCTTATGGGCTGTCAACCAACCTATAGTGCTAGCGTACGACTATAGTACTTTGATAAGGCCAAACATATAAAAAGAGGTACTGGTTTCACAAAAGGTGAACTAACTACCTGAAGAGCAATCTTGGAGTAGGTCGACTACGGGCCAATAATGTAGGCACCTCCCATTCCTAAACCACATAAGAGTCGTCTTTGTGGATTGCTTTAGAAAATTGGGACTCGATAGTCGATCACTGGCAATATGATTGATGAGCATATGAGACATTGATAATTGGATTTTAGTTGGATTTGTTATGCTACATGTTGTTTACATATCCTGTACTAGCATAGAACATGTCGCGCGGACACTAGGTTGACTCTCTCACACGAGCAACCGCCTTTACAACATCCTGGATTGTCTAGGTGAGTAGGAGATGAGACAGAATCCCGACAAGCGCTAGAAGCCTATGATATGATGACTCCTGTCATATGAGGCACATGGCCTATGACAAGAGCTGGACATCAATCAATAGTGCAAGACCCTGTCAGACGGATTCATTTGTCGCATTGGAATAAGTTCCGAGATGAGATTGGATTATGGCCATTCGAGCATGGTTACTACCCCGAACCATGTATAGTCTGCGTAGAGAAAGCCAGATGAGAGAACTGATTTCGATTGCATATGTGCAACACTCAGTACTCGGGTTAATAGTCGTATGGGCTATTGGACTTACATCTGTATAGTGGTCCCTATGGGATAGGACATGTGCTTTGATAGAGTCCAAACACTATGGCGCACATCTTATGAGATAACGCGTGCTGATGAGTGACATGAGGTGGCGAGTAGAACTAGTCCCTGAGTTTCCTCGCCGTGTGAGCCTCGTCGATCATATAAAAATGATTGACACTGTATACCCTTAGTACTTTTATCCATGTCGGGGAGAGACGGTTCGGTGGTGCTACTTTAGCGTGACACCTCACGGCTATGAATGATTCGGCCTACCAGGACATTGCTAGGAAAGCAGCTGACTCCGAATCAAAGCGACAATGGATAGAAAGGAAGATTCTAATTGCATTGCTCTTTATCATATTCATTGGGCCCACCTACAAGATCTTATGGGATCATGCAGGATATGAATATAATAAGGGAGATATAGACTCATTGACGCACGACCTTCGGGACAAGGTAGGTGCTCATGGTCTATGAGATGGCAATAGACAGAATCTGGGGGATACGAGAGATATATATATGTACTGCATTATTTCTTAAAGGGTTGAGTACGCCTGCTGCTAGCTCGTCTCGTATGAGTTTAGAGTATGGATCTCCCGAAATGCAGGTTCTCTCACAGTCACACACCAAGGCCACATAACACTTTGGCAGATGATAATAGCTGGAGATTGAGGGAGACTAGAACTACTGTATTTGTGCAACCCCACTGTGCGAGTGGGAGATGTTAGCATTATGTGCGCCCATGTGGGGTGCACAATGCAATTATCCTAAACTTAT
The DNA here is from genome assembly GCA_023055425.1 of Linanthus parryae. Taxonomy (NCBI): domain Eukaryota; kingdom Viridiplantae; phylum Streptophyta; class Magnoliopsida; order Ericales; family Polemoniaceae; genus Linanthus; species Linanthus parryae. The sequence goes on along the minus strand of JALGPY010000002.1, from coordinate 163,843,274 downwards.
GGGTTTAGGTGAGACAAGCTCAAACCTTATGGGGTTAGTAGCAAGGACATCAACCCTAGGGGGTACGTTGCAATTAGGTATAAGTCTGTCTATATAAGGAGACAGCCTCCTAGATTATTAGATGTGCTAGAGACATAATAATACACAATACTGTAGAGATCATGTGCTGATCATAATACAGTAAACCCTAGACTCTCTCTTCAACTAGCCTCCATTGGGTGGAACTTGGTGTGGATCAGAGCTCTCGTCCTAGTGATTCGAGCCAGATTGTGGGAGCAAGAAGAGCACGTGAAAGCAAGCATCCTACGATCGTCCGTTGCGCTTAGGAGCTAAGGAAGACAAGGTAAACACATGAATCTTCCGCTATAATTCATGTTGTAGATCTGTATGTGATAGATCTTGTACGTCCTTCACTGTATTTGTGTTCTTTTCCAATTTAATAATCCAATACTTCAACATCATCAATTCGTCAAAATCATGTTTTTAAGGCAAAAAAATGATTTATCCCCATGAACTTCTATTTTGTCGTCAAAATCAACCATGGACATTCACTTTGTTCCATTGATCAATTCCAACCCTATACTTTCTTTCCGTTTGAAGTTTGATGATTCCGTTTGTTTAAAACGCTAGGCAATAAAATTTGCAAATATTTTACAGTTTTTTAAATTTTAATTAATTGAAATATACAAATATTGAATAATCATTGACCTTAATAATTGCCTTTTACCCCTTCTGTGGTTAGAGGTTGGTGCGAAGACCCCACCTAAGGTTTCAAATGTTACAATACACATCCCTCTGGTTTGGATATTGACAGAGTTCGTCAAATTGAAGACCTGGGATGTCTGTTTTTCTCTCCATTTTTAACATATTACCAAAAATATTCATACCCAAAAATATTTAACGAAATATTTATACCCAATATATATATATATATATAATATCTTCCCCTTCGATATCTTGTTCTTCAATTTCTTCAATAGAATTAAGATCTGTCATTATCAAATTTTTGTTTAAAAAGCAGACCAATATAATAAAAACCCATAAATTCGACTCCAAAGTCCAAAGCACACAACTCCTCCATCTCCCTCAAACCCCAGCCATCTCTCTCTCTCCTTCAGTGTATGACTAAACACAAAAAAATCACTCAAATATTTTACCAGATCTCATAAATCAAACTAAAAAATGGGGTCTTTGTCTCGAATCAAAACTATGAATTTTTCACCTCCAACTACAACAAAGAAGAAAATAGAAGAGGATGATAATGTGTTAACCCAGATTGGCACATTCGTTTCAACTTCTTATCTTGTTCTTCATCTTCCCCCTTTGTCCTTTCCCCTTCTCATCTGTACACAACGCGTCCAGATTCACAGAGAGAGAGAAGCAGAAGAGGGTGAGACAATGCCGCCTTAGGTCGCAGCTGGAGCCATGTTAGGCAAAAAGCTTTGCCGGATCTTAGTTGATCGCGACTGATCTCGCGAAGAGAGAGGGGGAGATGAAGAGGAGGACCAGGTCACCTCACTGGCAGGAGAGAACGTTGTCGTCGCCACTGTTGCCGCCGAGTACGGCCACCAATGCCGACGACCTGGTAAACGGCCGTCCTCTCCGTTCTTGTTCTTCTTCTTCTAGAATTTGTGTCGGGTTTTCTTGTGGTGCCGAGATTTTCTTATATGCAGGTTTTGTTTGTCTTATGGAGAGAATAGAGAGAGGGTGATGGTATAGCTCAAGACATTTTAGTCTTTTTTATCCATTCATTGGGGAATAACACCCTTGCGCACATAAATGAAACCACAAGGAAGTGATTTGCATCATTTAAAACCCCAGGGAGGTGTTTCGCACATGACCCTAACCACAAGGTGGTAAAATGCAATTAACCCTCGATTATATGAGTCAGTAAACTCTTTTAGGCTCCTAATATACTTCTATATGATAGAGAATAAACAATTGGTTGAAAGCTTTAGACTCATAGCAACGTCGAGAAAGAAAGGCGAAGTTCCGAGCGAGAGATTGATTCACTCGTAGGCTTTGCAAGAGGGATCCACAGTCCAAGAGCAAGAGACAATATTGAAGCAGAATGCGGTGAGAAAATGTTCAAAAATTATGTATTGCGCCCATGTGGGGTACATATGTAATTAGATACAACCTTATGGGATTAACTGCAATAAGGCACAAAATCGAAGGGGTTATTTGCAAACTTTGTTTATGTCTGTCTATATAAGGACACAGCATCCTAATATTTTAGTGCTAATGCTAGTGCAGAGAAAATAACTGTGTAGAGATCATGTGCTGATTAAAAACAGTTTCTAGGAACCCTAACCTCTCGCTCTCTCTCTATCTAGCCTCAATTGGTGGAACACGGTGTGAACAAGAGCTTTCGTCCTAGTGATTCAAGTCAGACTGTTGGGAGCAAGACGGTGGTACGTGAAAGCAATCAAACAACGATCATCCTCTGCGCTAGGAGCTTAGGGAGAGGTAACACATGTATCTTCCTCTTTAATTCATGTTGTAGATCTATATGTGATTAGATCAGACTGATCCATCACCCTAGATGCAGAAGACAAAGAGATTAGAGATGATACAGAAGTATATAAGTCTTGGAGTTTACTTTGAAACCCTAATCACAATCATACTCGCACGAAGAACGGACGCTAACATAAGCACGAAGGACACACTTACAAAGAACGGCAGAGAGAACGATACGGAGGACGAAAATGAAGTAAAACATAGACAGGTGAACAACTACATTCCTAGAGCACATTCTAACACATACGGTGTGTACTTTTTTGAAGTTAAGCATATTATAGGGGTAAAACCGTCCTTTTCAAAACTAAAGGGGGTGAAATGGCTTTGAGTGAAACTAGAGGGTGTAAAAGTTTCTTTTACCGTTTATTTTTCCGTAGGTTTGTAAATTGGGTGAAGGTGATTTTTAATAAGTTTATTTCACAGTTTTATTTTTTGAGGTAAAAGTTCATTTTATTGTTAGGTAAAAGTTTGATAGGAGTCTAATAAGGTTAGTGACTCATAAAGTAATCGGGATACATTCGTCTATTGACTAATAAATATATCAAAGCAATGAAAAACCTTTTTCTAGCCAAAATAGGATTTCAAAAGTAATTTCTTTATGGATGTCAAGCAATTTTTACAAGTGGCACTTACATGGCATATTTGTGCCAATTTAAAGTTGACAAGTAAGATTTAATTTTGCATGCAAGGCATAGAGAATACAACTTTTGAAATTAACTTTTAATTTTTCTAGGCAATTTTTCTTTTTGGGCATTTTTACTAGGCAATTGTGAATGAACCAATTTATTAAACTTTTAATCCTATCATGAGAAAGTGTGATGCGATGAATACGTGATAACGTAAAATTTTCCATGTTAAAAATTAAAAAAAGTATACAATTTTATTATGAAAATAAGAAGTATTACTAACAAAAATAATACATATAAAATAGAGTTTTCTCACAAATTATGAAGAAGAACAATGAAATTAGATTTTTCTATCAAAGTATGCAATAAATATAGTGCACAAAAAATATAAAATAAAAGATATTTATCATAAACCTATTGTTAACGACTTAAAATTACATATTTTAGTATGTTAAGGAACTCTTCATAACTTGCTAATATGTGTAATTTAGCTATTTTATCTCTCTTTCTAGACTTATGCTTGTTTTTGTAGTTTTGGTTGTTTTCTCTCATTTTGTAGGCAAAGAAGTGATTTAGAACGCGAGGGGCTAGTTGTGAAAGCTTGAATGAGGAATTTGAAGGCTTAATTTGAAGAAGTCAAGTGATAAAGAGGCTAAAGTTGAAGACAAAGCAACTAAAAGTTAAAATGAAGATTTGAAGACCTATTTGAGAAGACAAGAGAAGAATATGGGGTCGTTATTGAAGATTTAGAAGAAAAGAGGTCAAAATGAGAGTCAAAGGTTGAAGAGGAGGGAAAAATAGAGAAGAAACTAACGGAAGTGGGGCTTAAGTGCAAGTTTTGAAACGTTTTAATGGCTATTTTGAAGGATACTTAACGGATTGGGGGAGTTTGTGCAGTTTCTCAAACCTTTTAAAGATGAAGCCAGGCCTTTTAAAACATTCCAGCAAGCTAGGGGGATCCGGGTGCAATTTCCCTAAACCAGCTCACCCCCAGCTCGTCCTCTCTCTCGGATACTCTCTCTCCCCGTCAAACACACAGCGAAGAACAGAGCTCCGCCATTGAAGCCGCATGAAGCTTTTCCGAAGCCCTTTTCTCTCTCGTTTCTTCACCAAATCTCACGAGACAAGTCCCAATCTTCTCCCTAGACCTAGCTCTACCCAGCCCACTGCTCAATTCGGCCCAAGAATTCTTCTAGAAGAAACGCCCAATTCACCTAGGGTTCTTGAAGCAACTTCAAATCAAATATTGAGAGTCTCTCAGTTCAATTCAAGGGCTAGGATCAATACTTGGAGGCTACGACAACCCTCCCTCACTGCCTATATAAGCCAAAGAGAAAGAAGAAGAAAAGGAGGACGACCCACGCAAAAGGCTGAACTGAAACTCTGCTTCTCTCTCTTCTCTCTCGGCACTTGCTGAGTTTTAAGTTTGTGCTAGTGATTCCGAGCTCATCCTGAGCTACTACGGAGCCAGTAACAACCAGGGAGGAAAGGGCTAGGTGTGGTTTCCATCTGGGTTTGTGTTGCTCTGTTTTGAGCACTGTTTTGGTCACTATTCTGGGTTTAGTTGCTGCAGCAGCAGTAGCTACTGATTTAGCTGCTGTTAGTTGATTATTTTGGTTAAATTAGCTGCTATTAGTTGGTTTCGTGTAGTTTGGAATCAATTTGTAGTAGTTTGAATCGGGTATTGATGATTTTGTTCTTCATTTTGGGCATTTGAAGCAAGTTCTTGGGTTGAAATTGAAGAATATTTTGTGTCTTCTTGAGTTGGAACTTGAATTTAATGAGAATGTTCATGAATATGCTTGATATCTCTTGTGTTTCTTGGCTCTTGGATATGAGTAGCTAGACTAATTGTTGGTTGAAGTTGATGAATCTAGGTGTGTTGGGTGTGGATTCAATTGTTAAATCAATGAGTTGAGAATTTCCTCTTGTGATTTATGACTCAACAAGTGTTGGAATACAAATCCGATTTGTAGCTTCATCTTGTATGTGGATTCATGCTTGAATAAACATACTTGATAGTTGATACAACTTAGTTTTGGATTCCACTAGTGTTCCTCATGAATCATACTTGGATTTGACATTAGAATCCACACATCTCCTTGTAATATCATTTGGGTGTTGGATTCATGCACAACACTCCTAGATGATTCAACTAAGACCAACTATTCTCTCAATTCTACAAACTCTTTTCATGTTTTAGATTCTCTTTAAGTATTTGCTTAGTTTCTTTAAATTGTTCAACAAAATCCTTGCTCCATCAAGTTTCTCTTGGTGGATTTTGAAGCTTGGCTAGCTATAAAGCCGTTGAGAAACTCGTTTTGTTAATATAGTTAGTTGCTTAGTAAGTTTACTAGTTAGCTTAGAGTGTTTAATCTCTTTCCCAATCCTTGTGGAAATCGACCCCGTTCTTACTCGGGTACTACTTGTAGCGATATCCTATACTTGGGATAATCGACATCGAACAAGTTTTTGGCGCCGTTGCCGGGGATTGGTGCTAAGAGACTCACTCTATAGTTACTTTCTTGTTTTGCTTGTTTTTATTTTTTAGATACGCTTGAAGAAAATTTCGGGTTCATTTTTGAACTTTGGAACCAAAAAAAAAAAAAAAAAAACGAAAAGTAAAAAAAATCACAAAAACATACTCCTAGCTTGTGTTAGGTAACCCTCTTGAACTTTATTTGAGCTTGGGTTGCATGAGTGTGTGGCAACGTGATAGTACTCATAGATTGCATCGCACTTTATTTGAAGAAGAGGGTAAAAATCCCTTTAGTGAAAATACTTCTACTAGAGGTAGTAGTAGTTTAGGCCAATCCAACGATTCTAGCTCTCTTAATAGCTTTGAAATCATGGATGGAGAGGATGGGCATAGTAGAAACAATGAGATGATGCCATTTCGCTCACTTAGAGATTTGATGCATCCATCTCGAAAAAGTTCACCATCTTGCTTTGTGTTTCCATTAAATGAAAGAAACTTTGATGTCAAACCGGGCACAATTCGACTTCTTCCCAAGTTTCATGGCCTAGAGTCCGAGAGTGCTTACTCTCATCTTAAGGATTTCAATGATATTGCCTCAACGGTTAATTGCAATGGTGTCTCTAGTAACACCATAAGGCTTAGATTGTTTCCTTTCTCTTTAAAGGACAAAGCCAAGGAATGGCTTCACTCCTTGAGACCTAGGACCATAGGCACATGGGAAGAGTTAGAGAAAGAGTTTCTTAAGAAATTTTTCGCTACTTACAAAATAAATGCCATAAAAAGGCAAATTGTTACTTTTTGTGCTAAGGAGGGAGAGCCACTTCCCCAAGCTTGGGAACGCCTCAAGGGTCTCCTCATTGCTTGCCCTCACCATGGATTTGAGACATGGAGGTTAATTAGCTCTTTTTATGATGGTTTGCCATGCGACCATAAGTACACTATTGAATCCATGAGTAGGGAGATTTTTTCACAAAAGGTGAAGATGAGGGTTGGGATTGTCTAGATGAAATTTGTGAGAAAGTCCAATCTTGGGACATTAATGAGCCTTCTAAGGATGCTAACTCTAAGCCTAAAGGTATTATGTATCAACTTAAGGCTAAGAGTGAGGCATTGTGCTCATTTTGTAGTGATAACTCTCATGAGTTGAACAAATGTCCCGATTTTCTAAGAGCCCAAGAGCTCATGGGTGAGCAAGTGAATGTGTTAAATTCTAATAATTATAGGAAGCCCTATAATAACTCACCCTACTCGGAGACATACAACTCCAATTGGAGGAATCACCCAAATTTCTCATGGAGACAAGGCCAAGACACCCAAGTAAACCCCTCAAGCTCCACTTATGTTCCTCCTAACAAAAGGGGTATGGAAGAGACTTTTGAGCAATTTATGGCTTCCCAAAACCAAACTAACCAAGAGTTGAGAAATGCATTAGCTAAGTTGGAGTCTACCATAAATGCTCAAGAGAAGGGAAAATTCCCATATCAACCTCAACAAAATCCAAAGGGCCAAAGCTTTAACCATATGGAGCATGCTAAGGCCATCACCGTTTTGAGAAGTGGGAAGGTTGTTAACAATGGACTTTCAAGTGGGGAGTCCAATGAAAATGAGGGAGAAGAAGAGTGTGAGAAGAGTGATGACCAAGAGAGAGTTGTCGACTCACAAGAGTCACAAAGTAGTCTTGACAAGGGGAAACAAGTAGTGGAAGAAAGTGAGGAAATTAAGGTTCCTCCACTATTTCTCCAAAGACTTTTAGCCTTACTAAGAAATCTAGCAACCAAGATATCCTTGAGACATTCTAAAATTTCAAGATAAACATCACTCTCTTGGATGCTATCAAGCAAATTCCGGCTTATGCCAAGTTTCTCAAGGATCTTTGCACTTTCAAGAGAACTGTTCAAGTGAGAAAGAAGGCTTTTCTCACCGAGCAAGTTAGCTCAATTCTCCAAAATAATCCCCCTCCCAAGTATAAAGATCCGGGTTCACCTACTATTACTTGCACCATTGGCGATCATAAAATTCATAATTCTTTATTAGATTTGGGTGCAAGTGTAAACCTCCTTCCATACTCGTGTATGAGAAGTTGGGGTTGGGTGAGTTGAAACCCACAAGAGTGACTCTACAATTGGCGGATAGGTCCACTAGAGTCCCTAGAGGTATCATTGAGGATGTCTTAGTTCAAGTGAACCAATGTTATTATCCGGTGGATTTTATAGTTTTAGACACCTCCCCTTTGGCTAGTGGCATATCATTCATTCCTATCATTTTAGGAAGACCATTTCTTGCTACTTCTAATGCAATAATAAATTGTAGAAGTGGTATGATGAATATTACATTCGGGAACATGACGTTAGAGCTTAATATTTTTAATGCATGTATTCACCCTAGCTCACAAGATGATGATGATGTGTGTGAAGTGAGTTGGGTAGAATCATGTGTTGAAGATGTTTATACTCTAGCTATATGTTCCAATGATTCAAGTGAGCTCACTTTAGAAGAATTAGAATTTTTGTATGATGATAACACTCCCCTTTCATCTCTTCTTATGGAAGAGGAATTTGATTTTGATGAAGGGGAGAGACTATTTGGCCAACTTGACCAAGTCATTGAGTCGACTCATGAGCATTCTTGTGTTGTTAGTGAGTTGCATGGAAGTGAGGTGATAACTCCCATTGTGAGGGTTCCACCAATTTGTGAGTTGAAACCCCTTCCTTTAGATTTGAAATATGCATTTCTTGGGGTTAATGATATTTATCCTATTATCATCTCATCTTCCCTTGATGTTGAGCAAGAAAAGAGGTTGCTTGAAGTTTTGAAGGATTACAAGGGTGCCATAGGATGGTCCACTGAGGATATTAGAGGCATTAGTCCTTCCATTTGCACCCATAGGATTCATTTAGAGGAAAATGCCAAAACTTCAAGAGAGCCTCAAAGGAGGTTGAATCCTCACATGCAAGAAGTTGTGATAGCCGAGGTGCTCAAGTTGTTGGATGCGGGTATGATTTACCCCATCTCGGATAGTAATTGGGTAAGTCCTACCCAAGTGGTCCCTAAAAAATTGGGGGTCACCGTTGTTGAAAATGAGAAGGGTGAACTTGTGACCACTAGAGTTCCTACTAAGTGGCGGACGTGCATTGATTATAGAAAATTAAATTCCGTCACTAGGAAGGATCACTTTCCCCTTCCATTCATAGATCAAATGTTAGAAAGGTTAGTGGGGCATGATTTTTATTGTTTTTTAGATGGCTACTCGGGTTATAATCAAATTGCCATAGATCCAATGGACCAAGAGAAAACCACTTTCACTTGTCCATTTGGAACATTTGCTTATAGGAGGATGCCTTTTGGTTTGTGTAATGCCCCGGCTACTTTTCAACGTTGCATGTTAAGCATATTTTCGGACATGGTAGAAAAATGCATGGAAGTTATTATAAATGATTTTTCGGTGCATGGGAACTCATTTGATACTTTTCTTGGAAATCTTGAGATGATTTTGAGAAGATGTGAAGAAAAGAATTTAGTTTTGAATTGGAAAAAATGCCACTTTATGGTTAGGCAAGGAATTGTTTTGGGTCATGTTATTTCTTCTCATGGTATTGGTGTAGACAAGGCTAAAGTAGATGTGATTTCTAATCTTCCACCTCCTAAATGTGTTAAGGATGTTAGATCTTTCCTAGGTCATGCGGGATTTTATAGGAGATTTATCAACGACTTTAGCTCACTTGCTAAGCCCTTGAGCAATATCCTTCAAAAGGAAAATTCATTTGAGTTGTCTAGTGCATTCCAAGAGAAAAGAATTTATTGGTAACGGCCCCTATCATGCAACCACCCAAATGGACTCTTCCTTTTGAAATCATGTGTGATGCTAGTGACCATGCGGTTGGTGCCGTTTTGGGTCAAAGAGGTGAAGATAAGAAACCACATGTTATCTATTATGCAAGTAGAACTTTGAATGATGCTCAATTAAATTATTCCACTACGGAAAAAGAGCTTTTGGCCATGGTGTTTGCTATTGAAAAATTTAGACCATACTTGCTTGGTTCAAAAGTGCTTGTCTACACCGACCATGCCGCCTTGAAATATCTTTTCACAAAGAAAGAATCCAAACCTCGTTTGATCCGTTGGGTACTTTTGCTTCAAGAGTTTTATATTGAAATCAAGGATAAACGAGGTGTGGAAAATGTTGTGGCGGATCACTTGTCTAGGATTGACACTCCTAAGCCTAAAATCTCCTTGCCTATTCTTGAAACTTTTCCGCATGAACATCTCTTTGACTTTTCAAATGTTCCTTGGTTTGCCGATATTTCTAATTATCTTGCTCGTGAAATTTTTCCGGAAAATTTAAAAGGGCAAGCGAAGTTGAGATTTGTGAGAGAATGCCGGAATTTCTTTTGGGATGACCCTTACTTGTTTAAATATTGCCCGGATAAAATTATTAGAAGGTGCATCCCAAATGAAGAATTTCATAGTGTTATTTCATTTTGCCATGAGTATGCTTGTGGAGGCCATTTTTCGGCTAGAAAAACCGCCGCCAAGATTTTGCAAAGGGGTTTATATTGGCCTACTCTTTTTAGTGAGGCATTTCATTTTTGCAAAGCATGTGATAGGTGCCAAAGGATGGGAAGAAATATTGGAAAAAGAAATATGATGCCCTTGAACCCCATTTTAATTATTGAAATATTTGATTGTTGGGGTATTGACTTCATGGGCCCATTTCCATCATCCTTTGGCAACCTATATATACTCTTGGCGGTGGATTATGTGTCAAATTGGGTTCAAGTCATACCTTCAAAAACTAATAATCATAGAGTTGTGATTAAGTTTCTTCAACACCACATTTTATCTCGTTTTGGCATGCCCCGAGCTATCATTAGCGATGAAGGGACACATTTTTGCAATAGGCCTTTTGAGAGCCTCATGAAAAAGTATGGGATTGTGCATAAAGTTGGCACACCATACCACCCACAAACTAGTGGGCAAGTGGAAGTTTCTAATAGGGAAATTAAAAGAATTTTGGAGAAAACGGTAAACCCAAATCGCAAAGATTGGTCTTTGAGGTTGGTTGATGCTCTTTGGGCTTACCGTACCGCTTACAAGACTCCCATTGGTGTGTCTCCATATAGACTAGTGTATGGTAAGGCATGCGATCTTCCGGTGGAGTTAGAGCACAAGGCCTATTGGGCCATCAAATTCTTGAATTTTGATCTTGCAAAAGCGGGGGAAGAAAGGAAGTTAAACTTGAATGAGTTAGAAGAGCTTAGAAATGAGGCTTATGAGAACACTGGGATCTCTAAGGCAAGGACAAAGGCTTATCATGATAAACATATTGTTCCTAAGTCTTTTGAGCCTAATCAAAAAGTTCTTCTCTTTAACTCAAGAATGAAACTCTTTGGAGGAAAGTTGAAATCAAAATGGAATGGTCCATATATTGTGAAGCATGTATATCCTTATGGGACCATTGAAATTTTGAACCCCAAAAGTGGGGAAAGTTTTAAGGTGAATGGCCAAAGATTGAAACCATATGTTGAAAATTTTGAGGCCAAGGTAGAGTCCATTTCTCTTATGGACCCAATCTACACTAACTAGGGTTCACCAAAAGTATCACCTTTGTAAATATGAGTTGTAGTTCTTTTGCTCTTGATTATTTTGTAGGTTGCTCTTGGAGGAGGACTTATGCTTGGTGGCCAAGAAAGCGAAAAATGAGGTCCATCTATCCCTTGTCTCTTTATATGAATTTGTTTGCTCTTCCATTGTTCTCACACATTGAGGACAATGTGATATTTTAGTTGGGGGGGGGGTGGAGTAGATTTTATTTCTTGCTTAAATGGTTACAAGCATGCTTTTTCTTCATTAGTGATTTACATGAAAAATACAAAAAAAAAATGAAAAAATGAAAATCCAAAAAAATTGAAAAATTGAAAAAATGTGTGAATCTTTCATGAGAAGCATCACTCTTTCCCGTGTCAAACCATAGATATTTTTTATTCCTCTTTCTTTGGTAGTTTTATTTTCACCTTTCATCTTGAGTCTAGATTTTATTTTCTTATTTGATAGATTTATTGAGTCCTAGGAAGTTATAGTTGAGTCGCTTATTTTGAAAAAAAAAATGAAGAAAATGAAGAAAATGAAGAAAAAATGAGAAAAAGTGAAAAGGGGGAATTTTGGAAAGCTAGATGTTTTCAAATAATGAAATTTCTTAGTCCATGTTCTTTTTATTTTTATTTTAGAAAGGAATTCTTTGCTTATACTCAATACATCTACACCAATATCACACATTCCGCGACATCATGCGTTCTCACAAAGCGACACACTAAATTTACGTTTCATGTTTAAGTCCTTCAAGCTAAGTTGATCACATAAACTTTGACGTCTTCTACTTTTGATAAATGGTGCATTTTTTAAAGCTATTTGAACTTCACAAAAAGATTTTACTCTATTCGTTTTTGCGGTGGAAACTTGTAGCCCATTGGAGTGGTGGTTACCAATGACACCCCATGCGATGTCTAAGAAATAGAGGGGTGTCCGGGGATAATGTTACGTCACCACCTAGATAGCTCCCTTGGTTTAGCTTAAAAAGCCCAATCGCTTGTATATTCCTCTTTTTGTTGTGGGTCTTGGAGAGCCTTGGATTTGAGGTTAAAAATAAAATGTTAATGCTATAAATCTCAAAAAAAAAAAACATGATAAATCGCACCATCTACGAAAAATCCACAAAAGGATCATACAAGCCCACAACCACATCTCCCCTTCTTAAAAATTTTTGTTCAAAGCTTTGGAAGTCCATCCTACATGGGTGCTTTTGAATAAGTATGAGAATGTCTAGTTTCTTGTGATCCTTATTTTTGAAGGCATACTTTCTTGCAAATTGGACTTAATTTAACAAGTTTTGTAGTTCGCATGAGTCACCTTCTACCAAACACCGCCCACATTTGTATGAGCATATGCTTAGACGTCCTTAGGCTTCTTTCTCAATCTTCTTGGACTTTGAAAATTTATTTGAGGAGACATTTATGCATTCTTCTTTTTCCCCCACCAAAAAAAAATTAAAATTAGCTAGTAACTCTTAGTATTTTGTTTCTTTGATTCCTCACTTAGGATAGATAATGTGTGTGTGCGTTTTTGTAAATATTTGAGTCTAGATTAGAATTGAGTCAAGCCTTGTCTAGTTGAGTGTGTGTCTCTCATGATTGGTTCTTAAAAAAAAAATTAAAATATCGTTCTCTTTGCTCGAGGACGAGCAAAAGGCTAGTTGGGGTGTGTGTTAACGACTTCAAATTACATATTTTAGTATGTTAAGGAACTCTTCATAACTTGCTAATATGTGTAATTTAGCTATTTTATCTCTCTTTCTAGACTTATGCTTGTTTTCGTAGTTTTGGTTGTTTTCTCTCATTTTGTAGGCAAAGAAGTGATTTAGAACGCGAGGGGCTAGTTGTGAAAGCTTGAATGAGGAATTTGAAGGCTTAATTTGAAGAAGTCAAGTGATAAAGAGGCTAAAGTTGAAGACAAAGCAACTAATTTGCAAGTTAAAGTGAAGATTTGAAGACCTATTTGAGAAGACAAGAGAAGAATATGGGGTCGTTATTGAAGATTTAGAAGAAAAGAGGTCAAAATGAGAGTCAAAGGTTGAAGAGGAGGGAAAAATAGAGAAGAAATTAACGGAAGAGGGGCCTAAGTGCAAGTTCTGAAACGTTTTAATGGCTATTTTGAAGGATACTTAACGGATTGGGGGAGTTTGTGCAGTTTCTCAAACCTTTTAAAGATGAAGCCGGGCCTTTTAAAACATTCCAGCAAGCTAGGGGGGAGCCGGGTGCAATTTCCCTAAACCAGCTCACCCCAAGCTCGTCCTCTCTCTCGGATACTCTCTCTCCCCGTCAAACACACAGCGAAGAACAGAGCTCTGCCATTGAAGCCGCACGAAGCTTCTCCGAAGCCCTTTTCCCTCTCGTTTTTTTTACCAAATCTCACGAAACAAGTCCCAATATTCTCCCTAGACCTCGCTCTACCCAGCCCATTGCTCAATTCGGCCCAAGAATTCTTCTTGAAGAAACGCCCAATTCACCTAGGGTTCTTGAAGCAACTTCAAATCAACGATTGAGAGTCTCTCAGTTCAATTCAAGGGCTAGGATCAATACTTCGAGGCTACGACAACCCTCCCTCACTGCCTATATAAGACAAAGAGAAAGAAGAAGAAAAGGAGGACGACCCACGCAAAAGGCTGAACCGAAACTCTGCTCCTCTCTCTTCTCTCTCGGCACTTGCTGAGTTTTGGGTTTGTGCTGGTGATTCCGAGCTCATCCTGAGCTACTACGGAGCTAGTAACAACCAGGGAGGAAAGGGCTAGGTGTGGTTTCCATCTGGGTTTGCGTTGCTCTGTTTTGAGCACTGTTTTGGTCACTGTTCTGGGTTTAGTTGCTGCAGCAGCAGTAGATACTGATTTAGCTGCTGTTAGTTGATTATTTTGGTTAAATTAGCTGCTATTAGTTGGTTTCGTGTAGTTTGGAATCAAGTTGTAGTAGTTTGAATCGAGTATTGGTGATTTTGATCTTCATTTTGGGCATTTGAAGCAAGTTCTTGGGTTGAAATTAAAGAATATTTTGTGTATTCTTGAGTTGGAACTTGAATTTAATGAGAATGTTCATGAATATGCTTGATATCTCTTGTGTTTCTTGGCTCTTGGATATGAGTAGCTAGACTAATTGTTGGTTGAAGTTGATGAATCTAGGTGTGTTGGGTGTGGATTCAATTGTTAAATCAATGAGTTGAGAAGTTCCTCTTGTGATTTATGACTCAACAAGTGTTGGAATACAAATCCGATTTGTAGCTTCATCTTGTATGTGGATTCATGCTTGAATACACATACTTGATAGTTGATACAACTTAGTTTTGGATTCCACTAGTGTTCCTCATGAATCATACTTGGATTTGACATTAGAATCCACACATCTCCTTGTAATATCATTTGGGTGTTGGATTCATGCACAACACTCCTAGATGATTCAACTAAGACCAACTATTCTCTCAATTCTACAAAATCTTTTCAAGTTTTAGATTCTCTTTAAGTATTTGCTTAGTTTCTTTAAATTGTTCAACAAAATCCTTGCTCCATCAACTTTCTCTTGGTGGATTTTGAAGCTTGGCTAGCTATAAAGCCTTTGAGAAATTCGTTTTGTTAATTTAGTTAGTTGCTTAGTAAGTTTACTAGTTAGCTTAGAGTGTTTAATCTCTTTCCCAATCCTTGTGGAAATCGACCCCGTTCTTACTCGGGTACTACTTTTAGCGATATCCTATACTTGTGATAATCGACATCGAACACCTATCATAGCAGAGTTTTTGTACTATTTTCTTCTTTTTGGGCCACATAGGATTTTAAAAAGTAATCATTTTTATTTAATTTGTCAAGCAATTTCTCCAAGTGCCATTTACATGGTATTTTTGTGCTATTTAAAAATAACAAGTAACATTCAATTTCCATGTAATGCATTGAGAATACAAATTTTAAATTTAACTTATAACTTTTTAGCCACTTTTTTATGGGAATTTTTCTATGCATTTGTGAATGAACTAATTGACTAAATTTTGAATCCTTTTATGAGAAGGTGTGATACAATGAATATGATATAATGTAGAATTTCACATGTAAAAATTCAAAAATTTAACTAACAACGATAATAAATATGAAAATAAGAGTTTTGACACAAATTATAAACTACAACGATGAACTTTGATTTTTTTATAGGGAAGACTATATATTTTTCACAAACCTGACAGAAAAGAGTTTTTGTACTATTTTACTTGCGAAAAGAAACATATTATATATATTTACCACCCACTTGGACTTTTTAAGCATTAAAGTTGAACCATTTGACCAATATTCTTTATTTTTCTATGAAATGTATGGTTGGATTAATACAAGCTTATGTAAATATCCGATTCCAAAAAAAACACTTATCTTATTTGTTCGAAAAGAATGAAGTGTTAAAAAGATATATATTTTTTTACGTGAAATTGTTCTACTAGAGTTTTAGTGCTTATTTCACACTACAACAGTAAAATAAATCTACACACACATGCACGTATACTAAAGCATGTGAGGATCGTCAATTTTTCGCGAGACGTATCCACTGTGACAATATCTCTGAAGTAAATGTCCATTTCGTACCGTCCAAGTTTATATGCAAGTGTCAATTTTGAGTCACATTTGTTTTCACGAAAAAGTAAATCAGCCTTTTCGGTCTTTAAAAAATATGAACATCTATTAGTATAATTAATTCATTATTAATGTACGACAAATAGACATTTTTTAGGCACTAAGATTGATACATTTGATTTTTATGTGACAATTTATTATTGAATATGAGATACTTATATTTTATTTCTCAAAAAAAAAAAGAAGAAAATAATTTCTTTGAAAAAATAAGAATTAAGTACTTGAAAGAATGCGAAAATGAGGTAGATATTTGTTACCCAAAATTGTCATTCTAAGTCTCTCTCTCTCTCTCTCTCTCTCTCTCTCTTTATATATATATATATATATATATATACATATATATATATATATATATATATATAAGCAATGGAATATCCTTCTTACGCCACATGAAATTTGAAAATTATTCCTTAATTTATAGGCATATTGATTCTCCAAGTAGCATACAAGTAGTGCCAATAAAATTTTGCCAGTGCCACTTTTCGGGACCAGTCATTATCTTTTTTATTTGTAATATTAAGATTTTATGTTGAATATCTATTATTTGTAATGAAAATATTTGACTACATTCACACACAAAAATAAATAGTTGATTACAACTTTAATTTTTCTTATGCAGTCAAAATTTTATTTTTGAAATTTTCATCAAACAAATGGTTCATTCAATGAATATGAGAAGCCAATGTAATTTTAATTGAATAAGTGGGTTACATTCGTTGGCTCAAACATCTGAGGTAAGTACAAAATGCCTCAAGTTCATGAACTACTAGCTTTCACATACTCCCAGGTAGGGGTGTTCGAAAACCCGAGCGACCCGCCCAAACCGTCCGGTCCAAGCCAAACCTATCCGAAATGTAAAGACAATGGGGCTAGATGATCGATTTCGGGTATGAATAATTTCAACCAGCCCAACTCTCAATTGATCATGGTTTTCAAAATGTTTCGGCCGGTTAGCCCCAAACCGCCCCGCCCAATATGAGTACACATTTTTTTTATATCATGGTAAGTATATAATTTTAACATAATACACTTATTCAAATGACTAATTATAGAATGAGTCGATACAAAATTTACTAACTCTTTACCACATGTATTAATTTATGCAATTAGCCATTATAAACTTTTTTCCTTCTCCAAATGTCCCATGGAAAAATAATAATATGGACTATGAAGAAAGTTTACAGTACTAGTAGAAATTAATTTGAAGAAATTTTGCAAGAGTAAGACTTCCTGCTAGTTTTTCATCCATCGTAAAATTGAGTTTGTGATTCTAACGGATATCCACCACATTTTGTTGGAAAAAAACCCGCCCAAACCGAGTCGAACCGAGCCGAGCCGAAATGATCGGTTAGGTTTGGGTTCATCAGTTACTTGGTTAGGTTCGGGTAGAGATTTTTCGAACCCGAGGTAGTTGGGTTGGGGGAGAAATATGGGTTTCACCCGCCCAAACCGCCCCGCGAACACCCCTACTCCCAGGTCAAGACTCCAGTAATTTATGCACACATACCTCTCTATGTGAGGACAATCATTACCCCATAAGTTGTTCATTTGCTACAAATTTGCAGCCGGTTTTTCATCAAATGGCAACAAACATCCTCGCTCAACTTTTTGTTTCATTTCAGGGTCTTTTTCCTATTTTCATTTTCCACTGGTATTTTTTCAGGTCAAAGCCCCCATTTGTAAATTTCTCACTTACTACTAATCATATTACAAATATTTTTCCCATTGCATGACCCCCGGATCCAGAAAATTGTACTTCAAAGGGAAATAATCCTAGGCCGATTCATTTTGGGATGTTTCTCCTATGTTGATTGTCCAAGTATTTTTTCATGTGAAAGTAAATCATCCATTTTGATGTCTCTCTATTTTCTACTACAACTTCGATTTGGTCTGGAACATGAACTTACGTTAGATACAATATCAAGAATTTCGAAATTATTGATTTTGCAGAGGTTGCTGGTTTGGCGTATGATTTTTGAGATTTGATGACTTCTTTTTTCATAGCTTACATACTCTATGTTTTTAAGGTGGAATTAGTTTAGTTGACTAAATCCAACTTACTTTTTAGGATAATAAAATTTTCTACATTTATCTCTTATTGCCTTCGTCGCAGCCAAAGTTTGCTTTCACTAACAAACTTGGCTATTACATAAATCATCATTAATTAAAAACACTGTTTTCATTTTATCATTTTCTTTCTAATATGTGGTTCAAACTCAATTCTTCTATTCAGTTTACTACCCAAGAGCTGTGAACATGCAATTCATTCTAGCTATATAACGTCAACTAGTGACATCAAAGGGCATTATATTATTTGATACGTGTCTTTTAGTTCTTTACCTTCTTATGCATCTGCTCAAGCCAATGAATATGCTAGTGAAAAGGATCTCATTTTCTACATCCTAAGTTTTCCTAAGGAATCCAATGTTTTCAAGAGTACAATTACAGCAAGGGTGAACACCATTGGATGTCTCTGAACTTACAAATATACTAATTTCCAGGGCATTGCAATTACAAATGGATTCCGGGCTACATGTCAAACAAGATTATTGTTAGAAAATAGACTCACATTTGTTCTTAAAATAAGAAAACAGAAACTGAAGGAATCATAAAAACAATAAATAAACTTACTGATTAAGAGCCGACCAAAAAACATGAATGATTTGAAGGACAATCTCGTACTACGACGATCTTCGTAAAGCAGTATTCGCAGCCCCCCACCCCCCACAGTAGGTGCGTCTTATTTGAAGAATACTACAAAAGAGAATTTCTCCCCACGATAAAAGTCCTTCCTGTACTGTAGACGAAGCACCAGGGTACAGTACACGGCGAACGAAACTATGTTTGAGAGATA
Organism: Linanthus parryae; assembly: GCA_023055425.1. Classification (NCBI taxonomy): domain Eukaryota; kingdom Viridiplantae; phylum Streptophyta; class Magnoliopsida; order Ericales; family Polemoniaceae; genus Linanthus; species Linanthus parryae. The sequence continues at coordinate 163,824,588 of JALGPY010000002.1, read as the reverse complement.
TTGAAGGAATAATAAGATGATTATAGGAATGATTAGAATGAGAGGAGAGACTGCTATTTATAGAGATAATGCACATGTGACGAATAGTTGCAACTGTAAACGGCGAACGAAACTATGTGAAATGCGCAACTATTTTACATTCCTCAATTGAGAGACGTCAACCTTTAATGTCTCATTTTTCATTCATGAATCAATGATTTTGACGGGTGAGATCGCTATATAATCTCTTTCCTTCTAAAATTTTATGTAAGCTCTCAAGTGAGCTTTCTCGAACCCGGGCTTGAAGTTGGGTCAAAATCATATTTTCCAACAATTATGTCACTCTTGGACCACACACTGCCTATTAAGCTCAGAAGTATCAGCATTCCACGCAAAAGGCAAAGCTCATCCATCCACTTCTTCTGGATCTTATAGTCTTGGTCATGGTTCTCTATATGCATATATAATACGTTATTACATCCAACACATCCTTTTTTACTCTCACCAATCTTATGTCAGCAGTTATGCTTGTGGTTTTAGTAAGAATGTAACTATTGCTGCTGTTATGCGTCAAATTTGTTGCATGACTAAACATGTATCTGGTGATAGTTGGCATAGGACATATTTCACAATATATGCACAAATAGATCCCCCGGACAAGCACATTGGGCAGCTACATGATCTTCTACACCACATCCTTCCTCATACACTAAGTCATGCTCTCTGGACTCAGGTCGAATCATAATGTCCCTGGGTCCATGAATGAGACCATGGTTCGGACTCAGTACTGGTTGAACATGGTCATCATGTGCTTATCACTCATGTTCATGAGCTTAAAATCCATTTTGATCAAGAACACTGTGAGTTCTATACCTACTCAGGTGATGTCAACTTTTATTCTCCCTAAAAATGTTTTGCATGTGTTTGATTCAAAGGCTGCAAACTTTTGGTGGGGAGATTCTTCTGAGGGGAGGAAAATACACTATAAGAGTTGGGGATCTTTATGTCAAACTAAGGAATGTGGAGGCCTAGGGTTTAGAGATGCTGAAAGTTACAACAAAGCCCTTGTTTCAAAACTAGCATGGAAGATGTGGAAGAATGATGAAGCTTTATGGGTGCAGTTACTAAAGAAAAAATACTGCAAAATTTTAAATTTTGATAAGGTGGAAGTGAAATCTGGTGACTCCTATTTTTGGAAAGGGCTCCTGAAATGCAGAGACATTATTGAAGATCTAGCTATAAAAATGATTGGGAAAGGAGATTCAATTAACATTTGGCTGGATCCCTGGGTTCCTAATTTAGAAGCCAATAAGCCAAAGCCACCAGATGATTTGGAAAGAGCTCCAAAAATGGTTTCTGAATTGATTGACTGGGAACAGAGAAGTTGGAAACAAGAACTACTGGAAAGATGGTTCACCCCTGAAGAAAAAGGCTTGATTGAAAGAATCATTATACCTCTAAAGCAATCTGAAGATCAATGGGTATGTCTAAATAGCAAAAGTGGTGATATTACTGCTAAGGGTGTGTACCCGAAGCTGATGAAAGAAAAGTTCAAGGCTAGTGAAGAGAGTAAGGAATTCTGGAGATGCATATGGAATCTGAAGATCCACAACAGGCTCAAAATGTTTCTTTGGAGAGTAGGCTCAAATTCTCTCCCAACCAGAGACAATATTAATGCAAGATTGAATACTGGTAACTCCCTGTGCCCAACTTGTCTTATTCATAATGAGGATGCTCTTCACACTCTTTTTCAATGCAGTATTCCCAGAGCATTATGGTTTATGTTTTTGGGTATTAGAACTGATATGAGCTCAATGAATTTGAAAGAGTGGCTAAGTTTCTTCTTTAAAGAGCTGAAGAATGAGTTCATAAATGGCTACAAAGTTGACATCATAGCTGCACTGATTCTACAACTAGCCTGGAGACACAGAAATAAGACTTGGGTGAGCCCAGATGAGGTTAAAACCAGTTCCTATGTGGAGAGATTGAGACTCAAGATTTTGGAAGATTACAATGAGCATTATAACAGAAATAGCATGAACACAAAAAAACTGGAGAATAGTCAGGAGAGTAAAAATGAGGAAGGTTGGTACCCCCCAATGAATGGGAGATACAAGGTTAATTGTGATGCAAGTCTGAAAGAGACAAAGAGTGGTATGGGAATCTGCATCAGAGATCATTCAGGCAAGACCATTAAGATCCTGGTGGATCATAAGGTAAATGTGGACATCCATGAAGCAGAGTTCCAAGATGTGGAATTGGGTATTGAGGCCAGCCTCAAACTGAAAATACAACATGTGTGCCTGGAAACAGACTCCCTGATGGTGGCTATTGCTTGCAACAACCCAGACAAGACTCATTGGAGATGGAAGAACAGAGCCAAAAGTTTATTTGAGATTGTCAAGGAAAATGGCTGGTCTATTTCTTATGTTAGTAGGGAGAGTAATAGAGTTGCCCACAACTTAGCTAATTGGGCTAGAACTACTAGTAGTAAGGGTGAAATCTTCTTAGAACATCTACCTGTAGAGGTTTGTAATGTTTTAGCTTTGGACATTCCTGTCCCTCTTTTATAAAATTTCTCCTATTTCTATCAAAAAAAAAAATTCATGTACTCTCCCACTGTAGACGCAAATTTACGTAGGAGTGACCCGGTGAATTTACATAGGAGTGACCCCTCGTGCCTCTACATAGGAGTGACTCGATGAATAGTGGTAGAAAACAAAATAAGACAAACTTAACAGGACAGAAGTAGTAATATAGAAGCAACATGTGGGCATGTATCGTAAATTTTTTGTGCTTCAATATAGTACCCGGGCACGGGCTATCCGCTAGTAGAATATAGTGACCATTTACCATAAATGTTGGCACAGGATGGTGGGATAATAATGATAAGATTTAAGGTTATTTGTTCCTGTTATTTGTTCCTGGTCTGGGCAAGGAGAAGAGTCTGAAACTCATATTTTCATGAGGTGCAAAAACAGCTAAAAGGGTATGGGAGGCTTTGTTGGGGCCGGATTCTCTTCATAATAAGATCTCCATGATTAAGGAATTTTTTGAGCTATCTCTAGAGCTCCCAGCAGCCAAGAAGACTATTTTTACAATGGCGATATGGGTACTGTGGCGTTGCCGAAACCTACGGCTCTTCGAAGGACAAAAAATTTGACGAAAGCAAGATAATTCGGCAAGTTCAAACTTGCATGGTTGAGATGGAACTGGTGCAATCGGCCACGAATCTGATTTCCCAAGGTCCAGTCCGACGACAATTTGATTCAGCCTCGAATGGGTGGGCACGGCCGCCGGGGGGGTGGGGGGGATGTGAAAGTAAATACCTATGCGGCGTAGAAGGAAAAAGAGCAGGAAGGTGCCTTGAGTGCGGTGTTACGCGATTCATCGGGTCGTTTTATTGCGGCAATGGCTAGCCCAGTTCAGGGTTTGGCAACCGTTCGAGTAGTGGAGGCATGGGCTATGCGAGAAGGGATCGGACTTGCACGAAGGCTGGGTTTTCACGATGTGGAGGTGTAATCAGATTATCAAAAGCTTGTCAATGACATTGTTAACGACTTAAAATCACATATTTTAGTAGGTTATTGAACTCCTCTTAACTTACTTTTATATGTTATTTGCGTGTTATTTCCCTAATTCTAGACTTATGCTTGTTTTCGTAGCTTTGGTTGTTTTTATCTTATTTTGTAGGCAAATACGTGATTTAGAACGCGAGAGACTAGCCTAGGAGGGCCAAACGATGAATTAAAGAAGCTTGGAGGACTTAATTTGAAGGGATTTGAAGATTCAAGAAGTCAAGAGACTAATTTGCAAGGCCAAAGTTGCATCCAAGGGTTTGTTTGAAAACCATTTAACGGAGTTGGGGAGCTTATTGCAGTTTTCTAAACGAGTTAATGGCTTATTTGAAGGATTTATAACGGAATCGGGGTGGAATTGTATTTTCTCAAACATTTTAAGAAGAGCCCGGGGTCTTTTAAAAGGTATCAGCAAATGAGAGGGGGCCAAAGTGCAAATAACAAGAAGAAAATTCAGCAACGCGGTCATCTTCTTCCCCTGTTCGACGTGAACAGTTGCGGCAGCCATGGAAGCTTCACTGCAGCTTCGTTCGAGCTCCAAACCGGACCCAACCGGCCTCAAATCGATCCCAATCCAAATCTCTACAACACCCACCTCACTTAGACCTCTCTAAACACCTGAAACAGCCCATGAACTCATTCAATACCGAACACCCATAAACCCAATTCCTAGCCATGGCTAAACCCTTCAAAACCCCCTCAATTCTCCACCAAATCAACTCAAATTGGTACCAAACAGATCCCCAGCCCAATCTCTACCTCCCTCTTCTCTCAATTCGGCCCAATAAGCTACCAACAAGAAACCCCCAATCTCCTAGGGTTCATATGAACAGGTTGAAATCAACGATAGAGAGTGTTTGGGATCAATTTAACGGTGGGGATACGTTCTTGGAGGCCACGAAATCCAACTGTGACGCCTATTTATACAGAGATTGAAGAAATTTCGAGCTCTCTTCTCTTGGACCCGACGGTGATACATACTCTGTTCTGGGTTCGTTTTCTCCTCTCTCTCTCTCCGATTTCTCTGAGTTTCTGGGTTGTTCTTGAGCTAGAACAGAGAAAGAGGAAGAGAGGGAGAGAGGAGGTTGGATTTGAGTGGATTTCTGGACTGGTTTTGACGAATTCAGTACTGTTTGTTGAGCTATGTTTCGTGCTCTGTTCTTGAACACTGTGTATGCTTTGCTGCTGCTGAGTTCTTGCTGTAGCAGCAGCAGCAGTAGCATCAGTAGCTTGTTAGGGTGTTCATCATTAGTTGATAGTTTAGCTTGTGTTTTGGCTCTTTTGCTTGTAGTTTTTATCAAGTGTTGAGGTTGAATTGGCAAAAAAAACAAGTGTATGACATCAATTGTGATTCAAGTTTTGGTTATTGAAAGTAAATTTCTCTCAATCTCTCTTGAATTTCTTATAATGTTTAGCTAATTCACTTGCTTGGGTGATTTGGGACTATCTAGTGTCTAAATCTCTCTATTGAGTCAAGTTGAACTTCAAGGATGAATGGGTTGAATTGGGTTCACTTGAATGCTTAGTGCAATATTTAGATTTCTCTTGTTGAAGTATTTGATGCATTGAATAGGTAGATGTGCGAATACTTTTGACGTGTTTGATTTGAAGTTGCATTTGAGTGAGAGGAACTCGTCAATCCTAACTTTGAGAAATCGAGTTCTAGTTAGGTGATTTGAGTGAGAATTTACAAATCTCATTTGTTGCTTGATCTCTCATGTGGAAACATCTAAGTGTGTTTACATATGGTTGATGCTTGAAACACTTGAAATTTGGAGAGTCTCATTTGAATAGCCTCTTTAGTGCTTGATTAGCGTGTTGGATTTACACACTTCTCTTGTCACGAGTTGGATTGTATGAGCAATCACTTCTTGGGATACTTGTCTTGTGGATTGACACATGCAAAGTGAGAAACGGCTTGAATGTAATAGGTGGATTGGTCACTAGAGAAACCGATGATCCCTAGCCCCTCTCTACTTGTCGTCTCATTTAGTTTCTTTAATCGTAGCTAGAGTAGTTGTTTACTTAGTTCTTAAACTCAAACCTCAAACTTGCTCCATCAATTGATTTTGGTGGATTTGAATAGCTTGGCAAGCTTTAAAGCCATTGAGAGTTTGTGTTTCTTGCTTTAGTTTGTCATTTTCTAGTTTTGCAAGTCATTGTCTAAACCTCCTCTCCTTGTAGATTCGACCCCGTTCTTACTCGGGTACTACTTAGAACGATATTCCTATACTTGGGAATTATCGTCAACAAGTTTTTGGCGCCGTTGCCGGGGAGAGGCTAGGCTTTAGATTTGATTTGCTTTCTTAGTTAGTTTGTTAGTACTTTGTTTTTGACATTTTTCTAGTTGCTTGTGCTTACTTAAGCTTGTGAGATTCAAGAGGGCTTGTGACATTCATCAAGTACCTCTCATCTACTTGCTTGAAAAAAAAATATGTCTCGTGAACATTTTGGACTTGGTGAGAGGCCTAGTGTTCCTTATTACTATGCATTTACTAGTCATGAAAATCATTCTAAGGAATCAATGCGTTCTTTACGTGAACGTGCGATTAAAAATGGTGATTATTTTCCTAAGAATGATTATTCTTGGCATGGTAGTAGGACACTAGATTACACATCTCATGCTTCTTGTGCACAATCACCTCCCTCAAACACTTTGAACTCTCATGATTCTTGCACTTATCAATATAATGATATGATGTGTGAATCAAGAGGAGTTAATCATTTTGAGAGGGAATCACTTGTGAATGATGAGCTAAATACGCCTATAAGTGATTCTTTATATGAGAAAATTCAAAAGCATATTCAAGAGAATAAAGAAATTTTGGAATCACTAATAGAATCAAGAGAATCACAAAGAAAATTTGAAGAATCATTCTCTCACTTTGATGATTCTCTTGATTATAGTACTTACTCTTCACAAGACTTATCATCACACGAGTCTCAACTTCCTATTCACACACGTCACGAGTCTATTCAAGACCAAATTTTGGATGATGTGTATGATGATGGAGTTGTTGCTACTAGGATAGGTGATTGTATTCATTTCTCATTTGCACATTCCAAAGAAGCATGTGATAGTGATATTGGTAGTGAGATTGATATTTTTGATGATGACTCTTCAACCCATGACATGAGTAAAGCCATTTTGGATGACTCACATAGTGACAAATGTGAGGAGGATTCACAAAATGGAAATCACTCATGTGATGAGATAGAAGTCGAATTGGATGCTACCATTCATGAAGGAAATGCTATTTTGTCTAGCGCTTATGAAGAGTCTAATATTCACCATAGTTCCAATGATCATGAGCATCACTTCTTTTGTGATGACTTAGAGGATACTCTAGGAGAACCCCCTCCACTAGAAATTGTGGAAGAACCTTCAAGTAAGTTGGGGGGTTCATGTGTTGATACTCCGATTCATATAGACTCTTTTACTACATCTTCTAGAGAATTAGATGAGCTTACTTGGGAGGAATTGAAATTTTTGTGTTTTGGTGATGTCTCCTACTCATCTCTTCTCATGGAAGATGTATTAAATTTTGATAAAGAGGAGAGACTATTGGCTCAATTTGACCAAGTCAATGACCCATCTCATGCGCCTAAGGGTTTGGATGTGGCTTCATGTTCTCAAATTATTTTACCTCCCAATTATGAAGCCACATCCGTAAATCCATATGCCATATTTAAAATTGATGAGATTGAGGATTCACAAGTTGCCCATATTTCTCAAGTTGTGATTTCAAGTAAAAATTTGGCAACTTATGAAGACCCATTCTATGATTCATGTCAACTGAGGATTTCAAACCCTTTTCTTAAGATGATGCAAGACATAAGAACTTGCTCTAACTTTATTGTTAGATTTTGCTTGCATCTCTTATTCATCTTTGGTGTCTTGCCCCTACTTCTCCTATCTATTCTAATTAATGAATCAAACTTTTTAAGGGAGAAGTACTTTTCTAAGAATGAAGTAGGGACATGGCATGGAAAGAAGTTTCCAAGATTGGGGGTGGGATAGCATCATTTTCTTTGTTCCACCTCCCTAGTTGTAAATAAATAAATTAGTTTATCTCTATTTCTTGCATTTTTTTTTTCTTTTACCATTTTGTAGGTTGCTCTTGGAGGAGGACTTGTGCTTGGTGGCCAAGAAAGCTAAAATGAGGTCTATCTATCCCTTATCTCTTATATGAACTTGTATGCTCTTCCATCGTTCTCACACATTGAGGACAATGTGACATTTTAGTTGGGGGGTGAGAAGTAGATATATTGCTTGGCTTAAATGGTTACTAGCATGCTTTTCCTCATTAGTGATTTACATGAAAAATACAAAAAAATGAAAAAAATGAAAATCCAAAAAAATTGAAAAGATTGAAAAATTGAAAAAATGTGTGAACCTTTCATGAGAAGCATCACTCTTTCCCCGTGTCAAACCATAGAATTTTTATTCTTCTTTCCTTGGTAGTTTTATTTATTTTCACCTTTCATCTTGAGTCTAGATTTTATACCTTTATTGAGTCTTAGGAAGTTATAGTTGAGTCACTTATTTTGAAAAAATGAAAAAAAAATGAAAAATGAAAAAAAAAATGAGAAGAGTAAAAAGGGGGAATTTTAGGAAGCTAGATGTTTTCAAAAAATGAAATTTCTTAGTCCATGTTCTTTTTATTTTTATTTTAGAAAGGAATTCTTTGCTTATACTCAATACATCTACACCAATATCCCACCTTCCGCGACATCATGCGTTCTCACAAAGCGACACACTAAATTTACGTTTCATGTTTAAGTCCTTCAAGTTAAGTTGATCACATAAACTTTGACGTCTTTTACTTTTGATAAAGGGTGCATTTTCTAAAGCTATTTGAACTTCATAAAAAGATTTTACTCTATTCGTTTTTGCGGTGGAAACTTGTAGCCCATTGGAGTAGTGGTTACCAATGACACCCCATGCGATGTCTAAGAAATAGAGGGGTGTCCGGGGATAATGTTACGTCACCACCTAGATAGCTCCCTTGGTTTAGCTTAAAAAGCCCACTCGCGTGTATATTCCTCTGTTTTGTTGTGGGTCTTGGAGAGCCTTGGATTTAAGGTGAAAAATAAATTGTTTAAGCTATAAATTTCAAAAAAAAAAAAAAAAAAAAAAAAAAACATGATAAATCGCTCCATCTACCAAAAATCCACAAAAGGATCATACAAGCCCACAACCACATCCCCCCTTCTTAAAAATTTTGTTCAAAGCTTTGGAGGTCCATCCTACATGGGTGCTTTTGAATAAGTATGAGAATGTCTAGTTTCTTGTGATCCTTATTTTTGAAGGCATACTTTCTCGCAAATTGGACTTAATTTAATAAGTTTTGTGGTTCGCATGAGTCACCTTCTACCAAACACCGCCCACATTTGTATGAGTATATGCTTAGACGTCCATAGACTTCTTTCTCAATCTTCTCGGACTTGGAGAATTTATTTGAGGAGACATTTGTGCATTCTTCTTTTTCCCCCACCCAAAAAAATAAAATAAATAAATAAAATTAGCTAGTAACTCTTAGTTTTTTGTTTCTTTGAGTCCTCACTTAGGATAGATAATGTGCGTGTGCGTTTTTGTAAATATTTGAGTCTAGATTAGAATTGAGTCAAGCCTTGTCTAGTTGAGTGAGTGTCGCTCATGATTGGTTCTTCACTAGGTTACTACTAATATCGTTCTCTTTGCTCGAGGACGAGCAAAAGGCTAGTTGGGGGGTGTGTTAACGACTTAAAATCACATATTTTAGTAGGTTATTGAACTCCTCTTAACTTACTTTTATATGTTATTTGCGTGTTATTTCCCTAATTCTAGACTTATGCTTGTTTTCGTAGCTTTGGTTGTTTTTATCTTATTTTGTAGGCAAATACGTGATTTAGAACGCGAGAGACTAGCCTAGGAGGGCCAAACGATGAATTAAAGAAGCTTGGAGGACTTAATTTGAAGGGATTTGAAGATTCAAGAAGTCAAGAGACTAATTTGCAAGGCCAAAGTTGCATCCAAGGGTTTGTTTGAAAACCATTTAACGGAGTTGGGGAGCTTATTGCAGTTTTCTAAACGAGTTAATGGCTTATTTGAAGGATTTATAACGGAATCGGGGTGGAATTGTATTTTCTCAAACATTTTAAGAAGAGCCCGGGGTCTTTTAAAAGGTATCAGCAAATGAGAGGGGGCCAAAGTGCAAATAACAAGAAGAAAATTCAGCAACGCGGTCATCTTCTTCCCCTGTTCGACGTGAACAGTTGCGGCAGCCATGGAAGCTTCACCGCAGCTTCGTTCGAGCTCCAAACCGGACCCAACCGGCCTCAAATCGATCCCAATCCAAATCTCTACAACACCCACCTCACTTAGACCTCTCTAAACACCTGAAACAGCCCCCGAACTCATTCAATACCGAACACCCATAAACCCAATTCCTAGCCATGGCTAAACCCTTCAAAACCCCCTCAATTCTCCACCAAATCAACTCAAATTGGTACCAAACAGATCCCCAGCCCAATCTCTACCTCCCTCTTCTCTCAATTCGGCCCAATAAGCTACCAACAAGAAACCCCGAATCTCCTAGGGTTCATATGAACAGGTTGAAATCAACGATAGAGAGTGTTTGGGATCAATTCAACGGTGGGGATACGTTCTTGGAGGCCACGAAATCCAACTGTGACGCCTATTTATACAGATATTGAAGAAATTTCGAGCTCTCTTCTCTTGGACCCGACGGTGATACATACTCTGTTCTGGGTTCGTTTTCTCCTCTCTCTCTCTCCGATTTCTCTGAGTTTCTGGGTTGTTCTTGAGCTAGAACAGAGAAAGAGGAAGAGAGGGAGAGAGGAGGTTGGATTTGAGTGGATTTCTGGACTGGTTTTGACGAATTCAGTACTGTTTGTTGAGCTCTGTTTCGTGCTCTGTTCTTGAGCACTGTGTATGCTTTGCTGCTGCTGAGTTCTTGCTGTAGCAGCAGCAGCAGCAGTAGCAGCAGTAGCTTGTTAGGGTGTTCATCATTAGTTGATAGTTTAGCTTGTGTTTTGGCTCTTTTGCTTGTAGTTTTTATCAAGTGTTGAGGTTGAATTGGCAAAAAAAACAAGTGTATGACATCAATTGTGATTCAAGTTTTGATTATGGAAAGTAAATTTCTCTCAATCTCTCTTGAATTTCTTATAATGTTTAGCTAATTCACTTGCTTGGGTGATTTGGGACTATCTAGTGTCTAAATCTCTCTATTGAGTCAAGTTGAACTTCAAGGATGAATGGGTTGAATTGGGTTCACTTGAATGCTTAGTGCAATATTTAGATTTCTCTTGTTGAAGTATTTGATGCATTGAATAGGTAGATGTGCGAATACTTTTGACGTGTTTGATTTGAAGTTGCATTTGAGTGAGAGGAACTCGTCAATCCTAACTTTGAGAAATCGAGTTCTAGTTAGGTGATTTGAGTGAGAATTTACAAATCTCATTTGTTGCTTGATCTCTCATGTGGAAACATCTAATTGTGTTTACATATGGTTGATGCTTGAAACACTTGAAATTTGGAGAGTCTCATTTGAATAGCCTCTTTAGTGCTTGATTAGCGTGTTGGATTTACACACTTCTCTTGTCACGAGTTGGATTGTATGAGCAATCACTTCTTGGGATACTTGTCTTGTGGATTGACACATGCAAAGTGAGAAACGGCTTGAATGTAATAGGTGGATTGGTCACTAGAGAAACCGATGATCCCTAGCCCCTCTCTACTTGTCGTCTCATTTAGTTTCTTTAATCGTAGCTAGAGTAGTTGTTTACTTAGTTCTTAAACTCAAACCTCAAACTTGCTCCATCAATTGATTTTGGTGGATTTGAATAGCTTGGCAAGCTTTAAAGCCATTGAGAGTTTGTGTTTCTTGCTTTAGTTTGTCATTTTCTAGTTTTGCAAGTCATTGTCTAAACCTCCTCTCCTTGTGGATTCGACCCCGTTCTTACTCGGGTACTACTTAGAACGATATTCCTATACTACTTAGAACGATATTCCTATACTTGGGTTTTCACGATGTGGAGGTGTAATCAGATTATCAAAAGCTTGTCAATGACATCAACCGTGAAGAAGTAATTGCTGACCCAACTACTTACGGAATGCTGGTTCAAGATTGCAGACAGATGGGTCGGTCCTTTAGTCAAGTGAAGTTTACATGGTGTTGGAGAACGGCAAACCAGATAGCTCATGTATATGCTAAATTTGGTACTTCGATTCAGAATACAACAGTTTGGCTTGGAAATATTCCCGAATGGGCAAAGCAAATTGATGTAACCTATTTGGAGATGATTACTAAACTTAATGAAATTCCTTTTTGCCTAAAGAAAATAAATTAATAAGATTCAAGGTAAGTTGCCAGAATTGAGCCCAGGGTTCATCAAAACGCACTGAAGCAATTTCACTGGAGGGTTTTAAAAACTATGAACAATTATGTGGTCATAAGTCATAACCCATACTATTGCTGTGATTCAGGACCAATAAATGCGTGTTTGTGATGAAGTTGAAGTTCCGATGAGCTCAAACGGTGTGCATGGCATATCGTACGTACCAGAAAAGAGGCGAAGGAGGAAAAAGCAATGGTCCGGAACCTGCCAACATAGGAATCACAAATGAAGGCGCCAATCAGCGGTGCAAAATTGGTCACGCCAAACCATACGTTGAGGATGCTCGCAGCGGATGCTTGCTCCAAGTGCAACTCGGTCAGAAAGAAAACCATCAGATTTGATAGCAGCCCTACTGTAGCCAACCTCTCGAACGTTTCATTTCCTGTTAGAACAATACTATCATAAAAACCATGGATTTAATATTACTCCCTCTCACTCGCTTTCTATGTCCGGCAAAGCTATTAATGGAATTACAATTTTTTTGAGACGAGCAATAAATGTATTTCACTTGACATATTGTTTTTATATATTACTGGGTGTGTTTTTTCTGTTTTTTCTTTGTTTGACTTTTTCATTTGTAGTCATGTCACTTTGACCCAGTGATTTTGATTGCAAAATGATATAATTTTATGATAATTTTTTTATGGTGTTGTTTATTCTACAACACCTTGAAAAGATTGCCAAATTCTTGCATCGTATTGCTAGTCAACTCATCGGGTCAAAGTGACATGATAAACAAGCATAAAAGTGCGACCAAGAAGAAACAGACCAAACAGAGAAATATAAGATTTAGAAGATAAGCAGACAAACAATTTAAGACATTTACAAATGAAAAAAGGGACTTCTTTGCATCACAGGGAGTATATTTTACATGTGTGAATACCGGTAAAAGGAGTATTACAATAAATTACAATAAAACTAACTCAAAGTGCATATTTTACTCTTTAAAAATCCAATTTAAATATAAAGAAAGCATAAAAGATACTTTTTATATTAGCTCGTTTGTCACACTTAAGAGTGTTCTTTTCTTTTCTATACCAATAAAAAGTTAAAAGCAAATGAGTGTTGGGTCAAGTGGAGAGTGAGTTACTCTCAAAAAAAAGTTAGAGAGTTAAAATAAGTATGTTAGCAAGTTTTTCTCACAAGTTATTTTTTGAATAAGAAATTTCATTTCATTTCATAAAAGAAATAAATCGTGCAGTAAAGAAAGAAATAAATCAATTCAACAAAATTGTTAAATAAATTAGAAAAATGCAGGTAAAATATGTATTTACATGTGTATGAAATTATCTACGACATAGATGAATTGAGAGAGAGAGAGAGACCTAAAACATAGGGCACGGCCTTCAATCCACTTGGCTTTCTTCCTGTTGTCTTCTGGTGGTTTTGATGATCCGCGGCAGGGGAAGAGAATGAAGTTGTTGAAGAAGGAGAGATGGGCAAACATTTAGTATAGCAACCTAACCAAGCGTGGCTCAACTTCTTTCTACTCTCCACCTCCATGTTTCTCTTTCTCTAGCTTCTTGATACTATTATTCTTGTTATTACGCCTTGTACACTCTATTTATATACAGAGAGACAGTCTGAGTGCACTTGAATGCTTCCGATTTTTTTTTTTGTCGAAGTGGTTCATTGTTTTCTCCGACCTCTACATCTCATTAATATTGTTTGGAATCTCTGATCACCTAGAAAAAAGCTCTGGTGCGTTTTGGAAGCACGGGCCGAGTTATTATGGTTTTTCTTTGTTGTCGGACAAAAATGAATCCCAGACAGCAGCGTTATTTGACAAATGTCATCACTACGAGTAGTTATTACGTACTCTAGAGTAAATGACGTGTCCGTACTCCAGTCCATACATCACATGACACGTAATAAATTCATATAATGTGTCAGGTGTTGTATGGATTGGAGTACGGACACATCATTTACTCCTAGGTACAGAATAATTAGTCCATCACTACGGAGAAAGAGATTCAATGAAATGACAATTCCAATAATAACAATTACTCCAGTTGTGAAACTGCGTACACAAAAAGGGCACATGATTTAAGAACCCGTGTCTTTGATAATTTTACCCCAAAAAGGGGCCTGAACATAGATTTGCATTCTAACTGAATCTATACTACTCTCTAAAAGTGTGTAGGTGTTTAGTGTTTTAGTGTTTTAACAGGTTTTTGTCCTTAAAAAATAACAAATTTACAAGAACACCAAATTCGAAGAGTTTTGTGACTATTTAAATTAGAAATTAAATGTAAAATACATTTTTGATGAGTTTCAACCTCAACATAATAACTTAATCAAATGAACCAATTAGGTTTATCTTGAGAGATGAAAAGACAAAACCATTTACGGTTGTTCATGAATGAGAATGAAACGATTATGCATTGAGAAACCCTAAGAGACGATACAGAGCATATATGGAGAGGCATAACCATAGTCGCAATCTAACTATGGTTGCGACAGCTGTCTAACACACGATAAAGACGTTACACAACGGCACTAAACTTTAGCTGAATTAGAAAAGGCTCCTCTAAGCTTTCTAATAATAACAAAGAGCTTTGAACTTTGTCTTTGTCTTTATTGAGCACTGAACTTTAGCTTGTCTTCATTTATGCCCTTTTCTCTTAATACACCCCTTCAAGTTGATGGTGGTTCATCTAGCAGCAGCTTGCCTTTGTGAAAATTGAAGGGATCCGTAGTTAATCCCATGGTAAATATGTCTGTTAGCTGATCTGCACTAGAGGCATAAGATATAAGTAAGTTTTTGGCAAGAACTTTCTCCCTTACTGAGTGGTAATCCAATTCAATATGCTTAGTACGGACATGAAAAATTAAATTAGCCGTCATTGCAATTGCATAATAATTGTCACACCAGATTAAAGGAGCATTTGGAAGAAAAAGATTTAAATCACGAAATAAGTATTGCAACCAAGTTACTTCTGCAGCTGTTACATCAAGATAACGGTACTCGGCTCCTATGGAAGAGCGCACAACAGTGGGGTGTTTCTTGGCAGCCCAATGGACTGGATTGTGTAGGGTTTTGATAACGGATACGCAGCTGAATAAACAATAATTAATCTGTTCAAGACTCTCCAAGGATCACAAGTCTAGAATTCATAACGATAGTAAGGGATTAGTATCAAAATACCTTTTGGTTCTCCTTTGATGACTTCACACGTGAAATAGTATTAACGTCTCTATGGCTAGTCCACTCCTAGGTTAGGATCATCACCTTGTGCTAGCTAGGAACGATGGAAGAAGAAGAAAAAGATCAAACAACCAACACCAAAAGAGGGGCTCGACCCTCTTGTTGTGGCCGACGGGGTAGGGGCGGACCAAAAGGGGTTTGGCCTCCTTGGTTTTTGCTCTCTCTCTCCTTGCTTTCTCTCTCACTAAATGTGTTATGAGCATTAGTGTGGGAAGGAAGCTAGGAGTGTCCTTTATATAGTCCAATAACTCCTTGTTGACTGCATCAAAGACATATCCTAATCATGTCCATACACGGATTAGTCCAACTTGCAAATTAGTCCCACTAAATTTGCAAGTACTTGCGTATTGATCCTTCTAATTAATTAATCATATTAATTACTTCCCAACTCTGGTCTAATCCATAGGGAGTGTGACCCCATAGGTTTCTACTTAGTTGTTAGTAACAATTTACTAATATGGAGCGGCCTCTAGCAAGACATCCACACTACCCAACTAATAGAAATAGTCATCCGACAAAACTTGTACAAGTATCGTCTCATCCCTTTGTCTCTATATCCGGATTGGACACGAGACATACAAGTCACACTCGTATATCCAATCCATATTTCTCGATCCTGGGAATAGTCTTATCCATGAAGATGACATCATTATCCTATATTGATTTATCTGAGTCTGACCAGACATTCTAAAAGCACCATCCCTAGAGTGGCCGTGGATATTTACTCCCGTTATGTGGGAGGGACAAATCCTATCTACGCCACTATCCGACTAACGCCTTTATTACTACCAAGTTACGGTGTAGCGTTTGACGATGTCAAAATATAATATTCCACAACTAGTGGATCTAGTGACGTCAAGTATAAGGATGACAATATCGTTGTCACTACGAGAAGCACTTGTGAATTTACATAACCTGTATGTAGCCTTATCGTTATGGGTCAATCGGGTATGCTATTACTCCTAATGCATACCCATGTGTTGGGTCGTGATATCTCCATATCATTCCAACCCCATGCTAGTCTATAGTTTATCCTCCTATTAAGCAATATAATTGACTAGGGATATTTAAGATAAACAACATATTTACAATCTAAGGACTTCATTATTTTAAATATCTCCATAAATAATACAATGAATGTTTCTAGCCAAAAACACTATTCATACTAAAAAGATAGCCTCTAGGGCACCTATTCCAACAGTCTCCCACTTCCACAAGAGCCAATATGTCGCATCCCGTATGCCCATAGACCTAGTTTTCCCTTCATGCTTGCGCTGAACAAGAAGCTTTGTAAGCGGATCTGAAAGATTCTCATCTGTAGGAATCTTGCATATCTTCACATCTCCTATATCGATGATATCTCGAATATGATGGAACTTCCTGAGTAAGTGTTTGGATTTCTGGTGTGACCTGGGTTCCTTTGATTGTGCGATCGCCCCAATGTTGTCACAATACAACTCTATTGGATCCACAATGCTAGGAACCAAACTAAGTTCAGTAATGAACTTCCTAATCCAAACAACTTTCTTTGTTGCACCACTTGCAGCAATGTACTCAGCGTCAGTTGTAGAATTATTGCTTGGAACTCTTCCAGCTCACAGCTCCTCCATTCAGGCAATACACGAATCCCGACTTCGATCTGAAATCATCTATGTCGGTTTGGAAGCTTGCATCCATATAACCCCTTACACGCAACTCTTCCTCCCCTCCATAGATCAAGAACACATCCTTAGTACTTCTTAAGTACTTTAGGATGTTCTTGACCGCTATTAGTGACTCTCACCCTGATTAAACTGATATCTGCTTGTCATACTCAACGCGTATGACACATCTGGTCTAGTACATAACATGGCGTACATGATGGATCCTATGGTCGAGGCATAGGGTACCCTACTCATGTGTTCCTTCTCAATCTCATTGGAAGGACAATCACTCTTCAAAAGAGTGATTTCATGTGACATGGGTAAGAATCCCTTCTTGGAATATTGCATGTTTAACCGATTCAACACCTTGTCTATATATTTACTTTGAATTAGGCCTAGTAACTTCCTTGATCTATCTCATAGATCTTGATACCAAGTATATAAGTTGCTTCCCCTTAGTCTTTCATTGAGAAAAACTTTCCTAGCCAATCTTTCACAGATTAGAGCATGGGAATATTGTTTATAATGAGTAGTGTAAGTTCAAATTAGTTTCAAAGGCTTGAAATAGATAGGCCTTGAAATAGCTTTCAAAGCTTTGAAACTGACTATGCTTTATTTGCATGAACATAGGGGGACTTTATGATCTTGATTCAATTCTTAAACCCCTGTGCCTGATTAGTTGTTACTTGATGATGAAAGACAAAGTTTTTTGACTTATTTAATAGTATCTATTCTATCTGTTTGACTCATTTTTGAAGGGAAATTCTATTTCCTATTTTACAGGATCTGTTTCCTAACCTGAGTTTTGCAGGAAAAGAAACTATGTGTTGATTTGATACTGTGATCAATTTGCTGTGTTTGGAAGCTTTCAAACATGTGTTTATACAATATCAAATCATTGTCCTTGAAGATACTGATCAAACTATCCGTTGGAGAAGCTTTCAGAGAAGTCTAAGCTGAAGCTACAAAATAGGGAAGTTTGTTAAGAGGAGATCCTGAAGATCTGCAATTCTATAAAAGAGGGAAAGCAGAAGCACTAAAACGGGACAATTAAAAAAGACACTCAAATACATTCAGGGATTGAAAAGCAACAAATAAGCAGATTCATTTCTCTCAATCGAAGCATCTGAAGAACACTGCATACTCACTGCAGATTCAGTTCCAGTCTTCTTCTTTTCTGAACATCATTTGTATATCATTCTTATAATAATTCTAGTTCTTATTATCAAGGATTGTTCAAGGAGAACAATAGAGAATTCTTAGTTAATCAGATATCTAGAGCAGGTACTAGATAGTATAGTGAGAACCACAAGCTGTAACAGAGTAAGGCATCTCTCTGTGCTTGAGATATAGGGCTTAGCTGTTGATTGATAAGAATTGAGTTGAAATTTCTGCAGGGAGAAGATCCATGAGGTAGAGACGTAGGTCCAAGTGGGATGAACTCTATTTATCTTGTGTCTCTTGCATTTACTTTTCAGTTTCATACTTAATTGTTTTGTAGCAATCAAAACAGTTTCATTTCAAGGATTTGAAACTAATTTCAAAGCCTTGAAATAGACATATCTTTCTTACTTCAATTGTTTTCATTCGAAGGTCTTGAAACTAATTTCAAGGCCTTGAATCACTCTTCACTCATTTCAATCTTATTTCAAACCACTCTTCTTGCAAGTTTTGAAAAAGTTGGCATACTCTATTCAACCCCTCTTCTAGAGTATTGATCATGTATTTCTACATACTGTACACCCCTTTAATTGGTATAAGAGCTTGTATAACTGCGTAGATTTAACCATCTTGTGATTATAGGTATTGTAGGTGATGATGGTTTCTCTCAAGAAAGAGCTGCTAACAGACCTCATCTTTTCTGTGGAGACAATTTTGTTCACTGGAAAGCTTTGATGAAAATGTTCATCACTAGTCAAGATATAGAACTTTGAACTATCATTCTGAATGGTCCTCACACTTTTTACATAGAGAAAAATGGGATTAAAACTCCCAAATTTGAAGACTCACTCTCTGTTTCTGAGTTAGAACAATTTTCCAAAAATTATAAAGCTATGAATCTCTTATATTGTGCTTTGAGTGCAGATGAGTTCAACATGATCTCAGGTTGCAAGACTGCCAAGGAGATCTGGGATAAGCTTGTGGTGACCTTTGAAGGAACCAGCCAAGTCAAGCAAACCAAGATCAACATATTTCTCAGGAAATATGAGATATTCAAGACGAATGGAGATGATTCAATCAGAGACATGTTCAAAAGATTCACTGACATTGTCAATAATCTTGATTCATTGGAAAAACATATTTCCAATGAAGAAAAGGTTAGAAAATTTCTGAGAAGTCTTCCAAAGACAAAATGGGAACCAAAGACTACTGCTATTGAGGAATCTCAAGATCTTTCATCACTTCAACTTGATGACCTGCAAGGAAAACTCCTTACACATGAAATATCCATGATGAAGTTGATGGAGAATTGCCAGAAGTTGTCAAGAACCTAGCTCTCGAGGCAAAATAGAATGAGCCATCTCAAAGCTTTGAAACTGAAGATGATGATGAAGATCCACTTTCTTTGATTTCCAAATCCTTGACCAGAATTCTCAAAATGAAGAAGAACTTTGGAAACAAAGACTTCAGCAGAGATAGACATAGATCATCCAGTAGCAAAGACTACAAAGGTAAATCTTGTTCACATAGTAATAAGCCTAAATTCATGAATTGATTTGAGTGTGGTGATGCAGGACATTTGATCAGATACTGTCCACACAAAAATAGCAAAAACATTCAGAAGAAAGATCATGACAGAAGAAAGAAAGCTATGATATCTTCTTGGAGTGATTCAGAAACCTCAAGTGACTCTGAATCTGAAGAAGAAAATGCCAACATATGCTTTATGGCCAAGCATGATGAAAGTTCTGAAAAGAACATTGAGGTAATGGTAAACTGTTTGATTTCAAAACAAACAGAAGCCCTCTCTGATTATCTTAGGAAAATGCTTTTAAATGAAGATGACTATCTGAAAGAGATTAGAATTTTGAAAGAAAAAGTTTGTGAGCAAGGAAAAGAAAAATTGCATATTGTTTTCTGAATCTGAACCTTGAAATTTCTCAGAAGAAAACTGACAGTGATTTCAAGGCCTTGAAAACCAGTGTCAAAGCCTTGAAAACACAAGTCAAGGAAGTATTCACTGAGACTCTCTTCTGAGTGAAAATATTGTTAATCATAGACATCAAGTTGATGAATTTGATAAACAAAAGACTGCTCTAACTGAGAAACTTCAAGAATCTAAATCAGTCAAGAAAAAACTTGCTGGCTAATAACACAACTTGAACTTGATTCTTTGAGGCAGCATAAAGTCTGTTCACAAAACTGGTATTGGATACAATCTAAATTTTCCCCAGAAGAACAATACCAGATTTGTGAAAGTTGTAAGCAGAACTTCTCCTAAATGCCATTACTGCAACAAAATTGGTCATGTTAAGATGACTTGTCCTTTTAGAAGAAGAGACCCTCACAAAATGAGGAATACTTTTTTATTCAAACTCAGAGGACAAGTTAGACAGATTTTGGGTTCCTAAAGGGGTTAGACCACCCAACATTGTTGACCCTGAATATGAATCTAAATTCAACACTTGGTCTAACAGATGGGTAAGGCAGTGAATAGTGTATGCAGGTTGTTACCAAGACGAAAGAACATAAATGGTTTATGGACAGTGTTTGCTCAAGACATATGAGTGGAAAAAGATCTTTGTTCTCAGAATTGAAGGAGCAGTGTGAAGGTTCAATTACACTTGATGAAAAAGGCAAATGCAGCATTCTTGGTATTGGTAAAGTTGGTAAAGATTCTGAAAATTTCATTTCTGGTGTATATCTAGTTGATGGTTTGAAATTTAACTTGCTTAGTGTATATCAGCTTTGTGATAATGGTAATAAGGTCATATATTTGACAAAGAAAAATGTGTGGTGCAAGATGAGAAATCTGGCAATTGCATCCTCACTACCTCTAGGTCAAACAATGTCTTTCAAACTAACAAAGTTGCAGGAGAAAACTTGAAGTGTCTCAAGGCCTTGAAAGAAGATTCAAATCTTTGGCACAGAAATTTGGGACACATTAGCTTGCATACCTTGAACAAGATAGTTTCCAAGAACTTGGTAAGAGGTTTACCCTCTATCAAGTTCAAATATTAAGAAGTATGCAAGGCATGTGCACAAGGCAAGCAAACAAGAAGCTCATTCAAACCAAAGAACTTTGTAAGTACTACTAGACCCATTGAATTACTGCAGATGGATCTCTGTGGTCCTATGTGAACTCCAAATCCAATGGGTAAGAAGTACATGCTTGTCATTGTAGAAGATTTTTCTAGATATACTTGGTTTATGAATCTTAGAGAAAAATCTGAAGCTCTCACTGAATTTTCAAAGCTTTGTAGAGAATTTCAAACCTTGAAAAACCTACCTATTGGCAGAAGTTATCATTGTAGAGAGTTTGATCAACTTGAGTTTGATGTATTTGATTCTAAGCATGGTATCTCTCACAAAAATTATGTTCCTAGAACTCCTCAACAGAATGGAGTTGTTGAAAGAAAGAACAGGACTCTTTAGGACATGTGAAGAACAATGCTTTTGGAAAAAAAATTGCCAAAATACTATTGGGCAGAAGCTGTGAATACAGAAAACTACATTCTCAACAGGTGCTTGATCGGACCTATTCTGAAGAATACGCCTTATGAGATGTTCAAAGGAAGAAAGTCAAACATTTATTACTTCAAACTATTTGGTTGTACATGCTTTGTTCACAATAATGGTAAGGACAATCTTCGTAAGTTTGATTCAAGAAGTGATGAAGGTATTTTTCTTGGGTATTCACAGACAAGAAAAGCCTATAGATTTTATAATAAGAGAACCAAACTTGTTGAAGAAAGCATTCATGTCATATTTGATGAAAGCTATGATGGTTCTTCGAGTGATGGTTTTGCAGATCTTTATCTGAACAAGCATGATTCAGATACTAAAGAAGAATCCTCAAACGGTTCCAAGGAAATCTCACAGGAACAAATAAGGCAATTTCAAGGCCTTGAAACTAAGGTTCAAAGCCTTGAAACAGAATCTCCGGAGAAGACAGCAGATCAAGCTACTACTTCAAGTTCTCAAAAACTTGAAAAAAAATTGGAGAGCATGAAACTTGGACACCAAGGAAGAGATTCATCTCATCATGCGGATAACATTATTTCTGATCCAACCACTGGTACACAAACCCGATCACAGTTGAAAAATCTTTGTGATTTGAATGCTTTTATCTCTCTTGTAGAACCTTAAATTGTGAAGGAATCATTATAAGAATCAGAATGAATTATTTCTATGCAAAGTGAACTCAATGAGTTTGACAGGAACAAGGTTTGGAATCTAGTTACTCCACCAAGAAATCAGTCTGTAATTGGCACCAGATGGGTATTCAGAAACAAGTTAGATGAGAATAGAAAGGTAATCAGGAACAAAGCTAGATTGGTAGCTCAAGGCTACAATCAAGAAGAAGGTATTGACTATGAACAAAATTTTGCTCATGTTGTCAGGTTAGAAGCAATTAGAATTCTACTTTCATTTGCATCTCACAAGAACATGAAACTCTTTCAAATGGATGTGAAGTGTGCATTTTTAAATGGCTATTTTCAAGAAGAAGTTTATTTTGCTCAACCTCCAGATTCTGAAAATGACAAGTATCCAGATCATGTTTACAAACTTGAAAATGCTCTTTATGGTTTGAAACAAGATCAAAGGGCTTGCTATGAAAGATTGTCAAAGTTTCTACTTGAAATTGATTTCAAAAGAGTATTAGTAGATAAGACCCTTTTCATTAAGACTCATGATAAAGATATGTGTGTATTTAAAATTGATGTTGATGATATTCTGTTTGGAGCTACTAATGATCTGCTTTGCAAGGAATTCTCATGTCTTATGAGCAAGGAATTTGAAATGAGCTTGATGGGAGAATTGAACTTCTTTCTTGGACTTTAAACTCATCAGATGAAGAAAGGTATATTCCTACATCAAAGCAAGTATAAAAGAGACTTGCTAAACAATTATAGTATGTCTCAATCCAAAGAGATCAAGACCCCCATGATTTCTACATTGTCTTTAGACAAAGATAAATCTTGTAGGAGTGTGAATGTAAAAGAGTATAGAGGTATGATTGGATCATTACTCTACCTCAAAGCTAGCAGACCAGATATCATCTTCAGTGTTTGTATGTGTGCTAGATTTCAAGCTGATCCTCAAGAATCACACTTGACTGCAGTTAAGAGAATATTTAGGTATCTCAATGGTACCAAAGACTTAGGGCTTTGGTATCCTAAACATTCTAATTTCTCTTTGTGTGGATATTGAGATGCTAACTTTGCAGGATATAAAGTTGATAGAAATAGACATCAGGATGTTGCCAATTTCTTGGATCATCTTTAATCAACTAGCATTCTAAGAAGCAAAACTCAGTTTCACTATCGACAGTAGAAGCTGAATACATAACAGCTGGAGCTTGCTTTTCACAAGTGTTATGGATAGCACAACAAATGAGAGACCTCATATTTGATTTCAGAGATATACCTATCAAGTGTGACAACACAAGTGCAATATAAATTACAAAGAACCCAATTAAGCATTCAAGAACAAAGCATATTGAAGTTAGACATCACTTCATCAGAGATCATGCTAAAAAAGGTAATAATGTTCTTGAATTTGTTTCTACTAACACGCAATTTGAAGATATCTTCACTAAACCACTGTCAGATGAAAGATTCTCAGCCTTAAGATTGGAATTGGGCATGCTAAATAAAGAAGCATTGGTTTAGGAGGAGAAGCAGGTAAGTACAAGGTAAGTATTATGTGTTTCAAAGGTTTGAACTGATTTTCAAATCCTTGAAAATCTTTTCCAAGCTTTGAGTATATGTGCCTCATCCATACAACTTCTCAAGGCCTTGAAATCCATTCCAAAGCCTTGAAAATAAGACTGTGTGCTAGTTAGTCAATAATTTGGATCTTTCAATGTTGGGTGTTATCTTTGTAGATAATTGCTCAATATTGCCCCTCAATTTTCAAACCTCTTTTCCGCCAAAATAGTATTATAGTATTTGCTTCCAACGGCACACACAATTTTGTATCATTTTAATTCAGAAAAATCTTCAAAGATCAGGAAGACTATTTAGTTTCCTCTTCAAACTGAAACTCTTTTCTATTTATCTTCTTCTTTCTTTCTCTCCTTCGTATCTATCCTACCTCTCTCTTCTTCTCCGCAAACCCTAAGGAGCACTAGAAAAGCCTCTGACAGAATAAAAATGGCTGGTGGTTCAAAGGATGGTACAGAGAAGAAAAGAAAAGCAACTATGGAAGAGGTTCAGACCATCAGCGGAGATTCAAGTTCAAAGAATCCTACTGCAAAAGGCATGGCACCTCCTCCTACCAAGAAAAAGGCAAAGAAAAATCAGAAACTAGTGTCAATCAAAAAGAAGAAGACCGTCGAGTCTGCTCAAGAAAAATAGAAGGGATTCAGATTGGTATCCCTAAGAAGGTGAAGAAGAAGGCTGACAAAGCATACAAGGGGAAAGGAAAAGGAAAGATCAATATTCAAGACTCAGATTCTGATGCAACTTCGAGTTCACATGAAATCTCTCCTATATCAAAGAACTCCAAGAAGCTGAGTCAGAATCTAGCATGGGATCTGGAAGAAAATACCATAACAAAAACTCTTCCGTGATTAAGAAAAGGTCTTTTGTAAAGAAGAAACTGAAACAGGGAAGAAAGGCATTAGAAGGGTTAATGCTCCTGTTCAACAGTGTGACCAAGACCGTAAGCTCAATAATTGAGGAAGTAGATGTGGCTCAATAGGAAGAAGAACAAGTTGTTGATGATGAGGGAAATAGTCAGGAAGAAGATGCAGAGCAGCCAGGAGATGAAGACCAAAACCCATAACTCTTGCCTACTCCTTCTTTTCTTTTTCAAGGCCTTGAAATCCTTTTCAAAGTCTTGAAAATTCTGTATTTTTCAGAGCACTCTTTCAATTTTTTTTTCCAAATACTCTGATCCAACATCTTTTCTCATTCCTTTTGGATGAAAGTAAAAAAGGGGGAGAAATTTAGTTTTATTTTTTTTATTTTTTTTATTTGCTTACTAGGAGACCTGGTTTTTGGTTAATAGAATTATCTGAACTTTGATGTTATTTGATACTTTATCAGTAAGTTAATGAGTTGGTTTTCTTTTGGATATCTTGTGCTATAATTGAGTGTACCCTATGCTAATGAGTATTTTTTTGCAGAAACATAGTATCAAACAGATTGTGGTTTTGTCTTTCATCAAGGGGGAGATTGTAAGTTCAACTCAGTTTCAAAGGCTCTATTTCAAGGCCTTGAAACAGCTTTCAAAGCTTTGAAACTGACTATACTTTATTTGCATGAACTTACGGGGAGTTTCTGATCTTGATCCAATTCCTAAACCCCTGTGCCTGATTAGTTGTTACTTGATGATGAAAGACAGAGTATTTTTTACACATTTAACAATATGTTATCCATCTGTGTGACTCATTTTTGCAGGGAAATCCTATTTCCTCACCTGAGTTTTGTAGGAAAGGAAATAATGTATTGATTTGATTCTGTGATCAATTTGCGGTGTTTGGAAGATTTTCAAAATGTGTTTATACAATATCAAATCAGTATCCTTGAAGATACTAATCAAGCTACCCCTTGTAGAAGCTGTTAGAGAAGTCAAAGCTGAAGCTACAAAATAGGAAAGTTTGTTAAGAGGAGATCCTGAAGATCTGCAATTCAAACTGCTCTATAAAAGATGGAAAGCTTAAGCACTACAACCGGACAATAACAGAGACAGTCAAACACATTTAGGGATTGAAAAGCAACAAAGAAGCAAATTCATTTATCTCAAATCAAGCATCTGAAGAATACTGCATACTCACTGCAGATTCAGTTCTAGTGTTCTTCTTTTCTCAACTTCATTTGTATATCATTATTATAATACTTCTAGTTCTTATTCTCAAGGATTTTTCAAGGTGGACCGTAGAGAATTCTTAGTTAATCAGATAGCTAGAGCATGTACTAGATAGGTGAGTGAGAACCACAAGCTGTAACAGAGTAAGGCATCTCTCTATGCTTGAGATCTAGGGCTTATATTTTGATTAATAAGAACTGAGTTGAAAATCCTGCAGGGAGAAGATCCATGAGGTAAAGACGTAGGTCCAAGTGGACTGAATTCTATATATCTTGTGTCTCTTGCATTTACTTTTCAGTTCCATACTTAGTTGTTTTGCAGCAATCAGTACAGTTTCATTTCAAGGGTTTGAAACTCATTTCAAGGCCTTGAAATAGACTTATCTTGTTTACTTCAGCTATTTTCATTCCAAGGGCTTGAAACTCATTTCAAGGCCTTGAATCACTCTTCACTCATTTCAATCTTATTTGAAACCACTCTTCTTGAAATTTTAGCAAAAGTTGGCATACTCTATTCACCCCCCTCCACCCGTTCTAGAGTATTGATCTTGTATTTCTACCTACTGTACACCCCTTCAAGTAGTATTTCATCCACATACAAGACTAGAAAAGCAACAAAGTTCCCACTAACCTTTTTTTAGACACAAGATTCTACTTCGTTATTGATGAAGTCAAACTCTTTGACTGCTTCATCAAAACGTCGATTCCAACTCCTAGAAGCTTGCTTTAATCCATAAATGGATTGTTTTAGGTTACAGACTTTATTTTCATGCTCTGGATCTACAAAACCCTCAGGTTTTTTCATGTACACATCCTCGAGGAGGTTCCCATATAAAAGCGATGTTTTGACATCCATATGCCATATCTCATAGTCGTAGTAAGTTGCAACAGCAAGTAGGATTCGGATGGATTTGGTCATTGCGGCTGGTGAAAAGGTTTCATCATAGTCTACACCATGAATCTGTCTGAATCTTTTTTCCACCAATCGGCCCTTACAGGTAATCACATTACCATCCATGTCAGTCTTCTTCTTGAAGACCCAGTTTCACCCTATGGGCCGCACCCCATGGTGTGGTTCCACCAAAGTCCATACTTTGTCGGTATACATGGATTCCATATCCGATTTCACGGATTTGTGCCATTTCTGATAGTCACGCCCTTTCATGGCCTCTCCATAGGTAGTAGGCTCGTCATCTATAAGCAACATGTCACCAGACTCAGTCACGAGAAGTCCATACCTCTCTGGCTCCTTGCGCACTCTACTCGACGTACGAAGCTGTTGTGTTACTTGAACAGGTTCCTCCACAACATTTTGTGGTTCCTGTTCACGTTCCATAGCAGGATCAGTAGTTTGTGGTTCTTGAATTTCTTCAAGTTCTACAGTCCTCCTACTTGCTTCTTTAGAGACGAATTCTCTTTCTAAAAACATGCCGGCCCGAGCAACAAATACTTTGCTCTCAATTGGATTGTAGACGTAATACCCTTTAGTTTCTTAGGGTATCCCACAAACTTACACTTATCCAACTGTGCTCCACACACACTGGATCACCACCCGCGCTGATCCACGTGGGGCTGCGAGACAGGTCCCTTGCATACCACCACACGGGACTTGAAGGGACTTAGTGGTTTGGAGGCTAGAGTAAGTCCTGTCGCGCGCGAGCGACAACCAAGCCCGCGCGCGACCTTTAGTAACTGCTTTTAGAGATTTTTGGCACGAGCTCCATAAACCCGGTCAACCTCATAATGGTTCCGATATACGCGGTTAACGTGCGTAACGGTCCCTATATACGCGGACGAACGTGCCGTTGTGGTTAAGCTAATAAAGCCGCCATTAATGGGCGCATTAACCCACTACAACGGTCACATTCTCCGTTATATATAGGATCGTTAACCCTTCCATACAAGGACATAATCACCTGAGATATGTAGAAGCTCTGCCAAAATCCTGTCTCTCACTCATACAGTACTATTGTCTTACTCTCTCCCTATACACAACCCTACTCTTCATGAGTTCTTTCTATCCCCTACTCTTGGTGTATATTGAATTCTCCCCGCAGGATTCTCTTGTACACATTTGGTGAACCCGACGTGAAACTTACCATTGCAAGCAACCATGTATCATGAAGATGATGTCAGTAACAGATCGCCCTCCACGGAGACCACCTCGGGAGAGGAGACCCGTCACACTTCGGCGGCCGCCAGTGAGACTCCGACGTCGGAGGCTCTAAACGCCACCATTCAGAATCAGGCAAAGGCCCTTCAGGCTCAATCCGCACAGGTGGAACAGATAATGGCCATCCTGGGAACCCTTACCCCGAATCCTACATCGGGCACTGCTGTCTCTCAGGGAGGGGGAGCCTCTACCACCCAAGGGACTGGGTTGATACCAACGCCACCTAACCCTAATCTGCAAACTCCACCAGCAATGGTGTAGTTGCCCTCGGTTCAGGGGAAAATGGCTCAAATACCGCCCCTTACTACACATATACCTCAACCACCAACCGTGGCACCCAACCTCTCTTCGAAATACCCCTTGCCTCCTCCGCCGAGACTGCTTGGCAACGTGACCTACACCCCTATTCCGACCACGACATATGTGTCCCCGACGGCTACAACCCTTCCTCCTGCTACTGGGGAAAGCGCACCAGAATGTATGACGTCGCTGCGGCGGCGCATAGAGACGTTCTTGGCCAATCAACCGTGTGCGGACACCATTATCCTGAAGGTTGACAATGATCCGCCTATCCCACGCGAGATCTACCTCATGCCTAACCCCGCCGGGTACAAAGCTCCTAAGTGGGACAAGTTCGAGGACGTTAACGGGAACGCCCACGAGCATGTCATGAGTTTTATCGATGTGATGGGACCATATGGGGCTGATCCCAAGTTGCTAATGCGCGAGTTCTCGAAATCCTTGGGAAACGTGGCCTACAAATGGTATAGGACGCTGGAAGCCGGATCTGTCAAAACTTGGGACGACATGGTCCAGAATTTCTACACAAAATTCTTCCAAGTGGAAGAGAAGGTCACCATGATTCATGTCTCCCGCATGTACCAGAAGCGCGAGGAAGATGGAGTCACTTTCATCAAGAAATTCAGGGCCAAATCCTTGGAATGCAGAGACGAGATGCTTGAGGCAGGCTCGTAGAGATATGTTTACAAGGTATGCGAGATGAGTACAAAGGTATGCTGGTCAACCTGCAGACTCATACCTTTTCAAAATTGATGGAGTGCACGAAAAACATAGAGCCTATAGTGGAGAGGCAGAAGAAGAAGCACGCTCTTGAACGACCCTCAAGCGGACCAACTATTAGGATTGGAAGGTTCAGTTACAAGAGGGGACGTGAGGCTGAGGTTAATACGGTTTTGCCGCAAAAGCAGCCCAGGGTTACAAACTCGAACGCGCCACCTCTACCATGCTCGATAGAGGAAGCGACTGACTTGTGTAAGCAGTATCTTGCCTCCGCTCGAAAGGATACCCTCCAAGGAGATGATGAGGGACCCGAAGTGGTGCGAATGCCACGGGAAAATTGTGCACCCCACAGCTGATTGCAAGAAACTCAGGAACATGGTAAGCCAAAAAATGAAAGACGGTGAGTTGATTGTCAGCGATCAGAGGCAGGATGTGCGAAGCAATGGATCTCGAAGAGATTGCGGAAGACGGCTTGCCTATCATTTCCGAAGTCTACAATGATGAGGACTACATTATAGACACGGAGGACGAACGTGCCGATCGGATGAAGGGGTCGCACGGGTTCAGCAGGTTCTTCGATGAAATGAACATTTCGGAGAAGTGCCGGAAAGAAATGATGAAAGCGGTCCTAAGGATAGCAGAGGACTACGAAGAAGACATTGTGGTTTCCAATGGGAAAGTTGTTAGGGCGTCTCGCTCTACGGAAAATGTCATGACCTTCTCAGCAAGCGACAAGAAGACAGATTCGAGCCAGTAGAAGCCTTTGTATGTAACGACGGTGATCAATGGTGTCGAATTCAAAAGGGCATTCGTTTACGGAGGAGCGGCAGTCAACGTGGTCTCGCTCAACACTTTAAAGTTGGCAGAAATCCCGGAGCAGAAGATTGTCAGACGCCCGTCCCAGGTGATGGGATTTGGAAGTGATTCCAAGATGACGATAGGATGGATTCGTCTGGGCGTCCAGATAGGAAAGATCAAATGTTCAGCCAAATTCTATGTCATTTGCGAATACTACGTATCACATGATTATAGGCCGAGCTTAAATTCATCGTTTCGAAACAGTTCCATCGACAGCCCACCAAGTGATGAAGGCCATCTGGAACGACAGAATAGTGGAGATACCAGCTTCGGTAAATCCCTTCAACCTAGACGAGTCGTTTCTTACTGAAGCAGTGTGGTTTACTGAAATGGCAGACGAGCAAACGCCAGAGCCATTTAATCCGACTCCCTTGCCCCGATGGGAAGATATCAAGGATCAATCACCAGCGGGAGTGATGGTGACAAGGGGGATGCCAAGGAAAAGTCGTTCGCGCGAGAAAAGGCACCGCAGGTCGCCTATCAAAGAAAGAATGTGTACACTCTGAAAAGAGTAGTAAAACATAATCCCGCGGGCAAAGAGATAAAAAGCTTCTACTCTAATGTGAAGAAATGCTACCGCATATGAAGGTGCGCGGGGATACCCCTACACAGGCATGGGGATATCCCTGGGCAAATCAATCAAATCGAGCGTGTCATGGAAGTAGACAAGCCGACACCAGACGTTTTGGAGGATAAGCTAAAAGAGGCGCCTGAATGCATGGATGATAAGCCGAAACCTCAGAAACAGGAGCTGAAGGAAGTATTCCTGAGCCTAGGCGAAGAAAAGAAGGGGCCCGTCTTTCTGAGTGCAGACCTCACGAGCGAGGAAGAAGCAAGATTGCTGCAGCTCCTCACTGAGTACAAAGATGTGTTTGCATGGGAATACGATGAAATGCCTGGCCTGGACACGAGCATCATTATAGACATGTTAGATGTAATCCCGGGATCGAAGCCGGTAAAACAAAGCAGAAGAAGCTTCAGGCCGGAGATAAACGTGAAAATCAAGCAAGAAATTTTCAAGCTGCTGACTGCCAGGTTCATCGAGCCAAATCACCATCCCACATGGTTGGCTAACATTGTGCCTGTGGTGAAGAAGAATGGGCAGCTTCGCATTTTTTTAGATTTCAGAGATCTCAACCGCTTCTGCCCCAAGGACGATTTTCTGCTGCCCAACATCGATCTGCTCATTGATTCGACTGCGGGTCATCGTATGTTCAGCTTCATGGATGGTTTCAGCGGGTACAATCAGATCAAAATGGACCCTGAAGATGCACGAAAAACCGCGCTCATCACGCCAGTGGGAGTCTTTAACTACAGGGTTATGAAGTTTGGGCTCAAGAACGCGGGCGCGACTTACCAGCGAGCGATGATGGATCTATTTCACGACACGATGCACAAAGAAGTGGAGTTTTATGTTGATGAATTGGTTTTCAAGTCCAAAGAGGAAGTAGACCATTTGGGGGACCTGCGGAAAGTATTTGAAAGATGCAGAAGTTTCCAGCTAAAGATGAATCCCATGAAGTTTGCGTTCGGAGTGACCTCAGGGAAGTTCTTGGGATGTGTGATACATCGCCAGGGCATCGAGCCCGATCCCGTAAAGGTATCAGCCATCACTAGCATGACGACGCCACACAATCAAAGCGCTCTGAAAACATTCTTGGGGAAGTTATCTTACCTGCGAAGGTTCATCCCAGCGATCGCGGAAATAACCTTCTGCTTCAGTGATCACCTCAAGAAGAATGCTGCGTACAATTGGACCATGGAACATGAGGCCGAGTTCGGAAGGCTAAAGGACTTGCTGACATCACAAAGGGTAATGATCGCACCGCAGCTTGGATCGCCGCTTTTGCTGTATCTAACGTCGACAAAGAGGTCCATAGGTGCACTTTTGGCTCAGGAGTATGAAGGGCAAGAAAGGTCGATCTACTATATTTCTCGCATAGTGCAACCAGGCGAATCAAGGTACACAGATATTGAACGTCATTGCCTTGCTCTGTTCTTCGTGATAGAAAAGTTGAAGCACTACTTCGCCTCGCACAAAGTGGTGGTGGTTACTAAGAGTGACCCCATACGGTACCTCTTGACTCATACCTCTCCCGACGGAAGATTTGCAAAATGGTATATGACCATTTCCCAATACGACATCACGTGCGTTCGACCGCGGGCAATCAAATCACAAGCAGTGGCGGACCTGCTGGCACAGTTCCCCGATAACAGCTACGAGCCCATGATCGAGGAGGAACTAGAGGGACCCGAGATCTATGCAGTCGAGTTACCTTACTGGACGCTTCATTTTGATGGATCGTCAACAAGAAAAGGTGGAGGAATTGGAATCGTTTTGACCAAACCAGATGGGGAGGTCATCCAAATGTCCACAAAACTCGATTTCGCAGTCACCAAAAATGAAGCGGAGTATGAGGCTCTCATCGCAGGTCTCCGTGCAGCTAGGGCACTGGAAGTAAGCAATTTGACGGTTATGGGGGATTCCAAGTTAATCGTCAAACAAGCTTCAGGCGAGTACGGATTAATAGAAGTAAATTTATTGCCCTACCGGACCTTGGTGCAGAAGCTGGTGCAACAATTCTGCGATTTCAGGTACGAGCACACACCTAGAGCAGATAATCGACATGCTGATGCTTTGGCCACTCTGGGATCTAAATTCAGTGCAGATAAGTGCCCTGCGAGAATCTCGATTGAAGTACGAATGTCATCTGCGTTGAAAGAGAACGCATGCGAAGATGAGTGTATGGATGATGCCAGACTGGAGGAAACCGATATTACACGCCATTGCCGAAGGAACGAGCAAAGAAAATTGGGCATCCACTAAGGAGTACTGCATACATGATAACGCTCTCTATTACAAAGGTCCAGGTGGAATACTCATGCGATGCGTCTCGCAGCAGGAGGGGCAAGAACTATTGGAAAAGATGCACCAGCACACTTGCGGAGAAAGTTAGGTGTCAATCTATCAGAAAGCCCAAAGGTATGGGATCCACTGGCCGGACATGTCAACGGCTGCTGCGATAATTCAAGGAAACTGCGAGAGTTCCGCATTGATCAAGGATTCTTTAACAATTGCCCTGGTCGATGATGACATGGACTGGAGGAAGCCACTCTTCGATTTTCTCATAGAAGGAATCGAGCCTGAGTCAAGAAAGGAAGCCGAGAAACTGAAAAGAAAGGCAGCCCGGTACGTAGTGAAAGAAAACATACTCTGGCGAAGGGGTCACGAGGGTAATCTACTTCGATGCTTAGACAGCAAGGAAGCGCAAGAGGTGATGGATCTCTCTCACCAAATAGAGCATCAGGGAGGTGCGAAACTATGCAGACAGCTCCTTACAGTTGGCTATTTCTGGCCCACCATTGAAGCAGATTGCCGCACTAAAGTAAGGAGATGCCAGGAATGTCAATTCAAGGGAAACCTCGTACATGCCCCTGCCGTAGATCTACATGCGTTGGGGACACCATGGCCATTCCACACTTGGGCTCTGGATTTTGTTGGCCCCATTCGACCAGCACATGGGAACCAGTTTATCCCCACCGCGACCGAGCTATTTACTAAGTGGGTGGAGGCAATACCGCTCAAGATAGCTAATGCGCTCGCTGTGGTCCATTTCATCCAAGAAAACATCATATACAGGTTCCGAATCCCCAACACAATGCTTTCGGATAATGGCACACCTTTTGTAAATCGTCAAGTAGCCGCAAAGCTAGCGGAATACAACATAAGGCAGGTCTGCTCCACTCCTTATTATCCAAAAGGGAATGGTCAAGCAGAAGCGACCAACAAGACATTGTTAAGAATTCTGAGCAAAATGGTCGCAGACGATCACAAGAAGTGGGTTGATTCTTTGAACATAGCATTATGGGCATATCGAACTTCGCCGAGGACTCCCACAGGAGTCTTCCCGTTCCTTCTATGTTATGGAGCTGAAGCTGTTGTACCAGCGGAGGTGAAAATCAACTCTATGAGATTGGCGTTTCATGCGTTATATGACAATCAGCGCGACCACGACTTGATTTTATTGGAGGAAAAGCGAGAGCAAGCCAAGCGGGCTAACAAACGGTACAAGGATAGGATCGCTCGCGCATAAAACAAAACTGTCCAACATCGAGACTTCGCGGTTGGGGACCTGGTTTTGCGCGCTTCAGATCATTGCATGCGGGACGCAGCCCATCCAAAATTCGCAGCCAACTGGGAAGGACCATTCGAAGTCAAAGAAGTCTTCGACAGTGGTTACTGCAAAATACAGAGGCTACATGGGACAGCCACAACCCAAAGCTCAGTCAACATTCGCTGGATTAAGAAGTATTATCCTTAACTTCTCCCTTTACATGCATCAGATTACAATTTCTATTTACGTCTAGTATTTTGATAACCTCATGCGTCGTTCCTCCCATATGAGGGATTTGTAATCTTGCCTCTTCCATATGAGGGACTTGTAATCTTGCCTCTCCCATATGAGGGACTTGAAATCTTGCCTCTCCCATATGAGGGACTTGAAATCTTGCCTCTCCCATATGAGGGTTCTTATAATAAAAGAATTCTCCCAAATGAGAAGAATTTTATTACTTTAGTTGTCTTTCATCATTTTACTTCTCTATTTATTAACAACAAAAGCCTATCTGCCAAGATAGCAGCACTAATCAAATGCGATCTTGAGTGATCCCAAAGCCTATCTGCTGATATAGCGGCAATATTCGAATGTGATCTTACATGATCTTGAAGGCTATCTGCTGAGATAGCAGCGCTATTCGAACGCGATCTTAAATGATCTTGAAGCCTATCTGCCGAGATAGCAGCACTATTCAAATACGGTCCTAAGTGATCTTGAAGCCTATCTGCGGGGATAGCAGTGCTATTCGAACGCGATCTTACATGATCTTGAAGTCTATCTGCCGAGATAGCAGCACTATTCAAATACGGTCCTAAGTGATCCTAAAGCCTATCTGCTGAGATAGCAGAAATATTCGAATGCGATCTTAAGTGATCCAAAAGCCTATCTGCTGGGATAGCGACAATACTCAAATATAATCTTAAGTGATCTGAAAGCCTATCTGCCTAGATAGCGGCCATGATGTATGATCTTAACTGGTCTGCGAGCCTATCTGTTTAGATAGCTGGCTATGGCAGCAACACCCTGTGTAGATACAAAATTTATCAAGCTTGAAATAAAGAATTATTCAGGCAAGTATCCGAATGCAAAGGGAGAAAGAAACACAACTTGTTTTATAGCCAAATCGCATGCGAAATTATAATTTGTTGTATCAAACAAGAACAGCAAATACTAAAGTGCATTTCATTAATAGTCAAAATGACTTACAATTTAATTCTCTAGATAACAGCTTACAAGAGAAAGCTCATACTGAGCTAATTACATAGTCAA
This sequence comes from Linanthus parryae, assembly GCA_023055425.1. Classification (NCBI taxonomy): domain Eukaryota; kingdom Viridiplantae; phylum Streptophyta; class Magnoliopsida; order Ericales; family Polemoniaceae; genus Linanthus; species Linanthus parryae. The sequence goes on along the minus strand of JALGPY010000002.1, from coordinate 163,789,361 downwards.
AATGACTTATGACTTATCTGTCTAGATAGCAGTTTACAAGCGAAAGTTTTATAGTAAGGAGATTCTTACTATAAAATGATCGGCCTACTAGCCCTAACAAAAGCTATGCGACATAGCAGCTTGCAACCAAAAGTTTATAGCAAGAAAAGTCTTGCTGTAAAATGAACGGCCTACAAATGCTACAGAAGCTATGCGACGCCATCTTCGAGATCCTAGATCTGAACAAGTCTCCTGACTGGTCTTCTGCCCAAGAGATGTGCCAGATGAAACACCTGTTCAGGCGGATGCGACGGTGAAGAACAAGTGGAGAACAGCTCCTGGTGCAGAAAGCTTATTGTCCACGGAGACGAGCGCCATGGCTCGTCACCCCTAGTTCAGGAACGTGGAGGCAAATAGTTCTCCTCCTGGAAAGCTAGAGGAGAAACACTCCATTCATTAAGAGTTGGTAAAGAGGTCAGTACAGCACTGCACCTCACCGGAAGGCAGCCGGAGATACGACCTGCAAACATAATAGACGAAGAAGAATCTTCGAACAAACATGAGGTATTACGTACATCTTCTTTACAATGTTCATGAAGATCAACAAGCTTCATAAAGAAGATCTTGGGAGCTATTTCTATGGCACAAGGCACAAACTCAGGTTTCACAACTTGAAAGTGCCATGAATCAACAAAAGAAAAGCGTTGAAGCCAGCAGTCGTAAGGACTCATGGCAAGCCACATTTTGGGATGAAGAACCCAAGCAGCAAGAGGCAGAGTTTATATAGACTCTACGGGGACTCTTCGGTTTCCTAGCTGAGTCAGCAAGCTTGGAAAAGGGGTAAGAATCAATTACTTACGTCTCAAAAGGGGTAAAATTCAATTACCCTACTAAAGGCTATGACAATTCGGTGGCGTGCCCTAATTAATGACGGGAGGTCATAATACGAATGAGCTTCCCAAGGAAATAGTGCTTTTCTAATAAATCGTTAGCACGAAAATCAAGGCAGATACGTCGCCATGTGACGTCATAATTGATACACACAAAAATATTTGAGCAAATCCCCGGAGGGGCAAAATGGGACATGCAAGTTCTTGATAAAAAAAAGGGGGAGAAACCCTAGAAGCATTACAATAATATTTTTTTTTTGTTTCAAACAAATACTTTTTGTCTCTCAAAATAAGTCCTTGATCAAAGGGTCTTCTGGAGAGAATGAGAGTGATGCATCTCTCACTTGGTCCACTTCTCGCTTCAGCTGCTCGTACTTGGCATTCATCTCATGAAAAAGTTTGACAGCTTCTTCAGCCTTCTGCCTTTGCTCCTCTACCTTCCGTCTCTCAGCTGCGAGGTTGTGAAAGTCGCGTTTCAAATTCACAGCTGCGAGAATTAGGGTGATCCTGTTGAGAAGGAACCCAAAGCCTAGCTTGCCCTCAACTTTAGCTTGAAGCCCCTTGCATGTGCTGAAAAGCTGCTACGCACTATGAGGAGAAATGGTCGCAGGGGTAGCCACAGACAGTTGCTCTAGGATCCAGATGGCTTCGGTCAAGAAAAGTCTCCTGTTATACGGCTCTATCTCTAGAGATCTTGCAAATGACCAGGGGTATGAGAGGCGCATCTGAACCAGCCAGTCCACATCAGCTTGCTTCAATCCTGATAAAGTTGATTCAAGTTTAGAGCATGAAAACTTTTAAATGAAAGTGTAGAATGCGGAAAAAAAATGTAACATACTGGTTCCTTCAAGGATTTCGCGCAAAGAAGGAATGCGCATTGCTGGAAAAGCTGAAGTCTGTCCTCGTTCCGTTGCTCGCCTGTCAGCCGCAAGCTCGAGTTCATCATAGTTAGAGGGAAGAGTATAGGCTGCAACAGGTGCGACAACAGCTCCAACTTGCAAACTCCAAAACCTCCATGCTTGGGGAATCTCTGGAAGCTCCACCTCTGTTGAAGGAACGACAGCAGTAGGAGCGGCCCCTCGACCAGGGATTTCTTCGGCTCCGAAAGGCCCTTGGGGCTCTGGAGCATTCATTTGAACACCAACATTTTCATGTGATGCTACGTCTTCCACGACCTGCTCATTTTCATGAACCTCAGCCCCGACAGCATCTGTCTCCATTTCCTCAACTGCAGCATCAGCATCTTCCTCCATCACCATGGTGTCAGCTTCGATATCATCAGAGACTTCGATGATATCCTCAAGGGCTCTCCTGCATACTCAGCAGCTGCGACATGTTTCTCAACATGAGAGCTTCGCTCTGGAGCATAAGATGCAGGGGGCTGACTTCCTTGTTCTGGCATATCCTCATCAGCATCACCTGCGATACAAGACAGGAAAATGTCGAGGTAACTCGTATCATATAGTGTTATGTTATTTTGATAGATCAAGAGAGAGCACCTCCACACGTAGGTGGGATTGCAGCGCCTTCATCATATGCTAAAGACGCGACACCATATCCTACTAGGGTATCTTCATTAAGCACATCCTTAAGGTGACCGTGACCTGGGGTGCGTAGAAACTTGTTATGATGATGATTGGGTTACTAAGCCTAGCTTACAGACATTGCTTGAATGATTACCTGAGGGTTCACCACACCTGCTTACTAGCCATCGGCGAATATCAGCTTTTGATAAGCCATTCTTTAATGCACCAGTAATCACTTCTTGGTAAGTCACAGCAAGATTAAAAATCTCACCTTGTTTACCACCTGCGACTTCCTCAAAGTCTGCTTGAGCTTGTTCCAAAGCAGCCGCATCCAAATCGTCAGCTGGTTCCACCAAGTCATCCATATGTTGCTCTTCCAAACTTCTCCTCTTTATGAGCTCGATCTCATCTTCTTCTCGCTTCCTTCTTCTTTCTGCAGCTTCCGCAGCTGTTCTTTAAGACTCAGCAAGGATGTCCTCATCTATGGGTTCGCTGGAAACGCCAGAGTGAGAACCCTTGGTTTTCTTCTGCTTCTTAGCCAGAAGGCCGCTGATGGTCTCTGCTTCATCATCTGCGAAAGAACAAACTGTTCAATAAATATTGCGAGAGCTAAAGTACTGAGAAGATAAGTTTGTTTGATATACCTTCCGAATCTTCCTCTTGTATCTCACCTCTTTCTTCTTCTCTTTCATTTTCGGCTCTTTCTTCTTCATCATCATCTCTTTCTCTCACTTCTCTCCTCTCATCTTCCTCTTCCTCCTGACCAAAAGTGACAAAAGTCTCAACTGCGATCTCCTTCCGCACCTTGCTTGGCATGCGACCTTTGCCCTTGTCCTTAGAAGTAAGGTACTTCGCAGGAGAGGAAGCTGAAGCACTCCTAGGAGAAGAGATTCTAATTCCCTTCTACTTTTTTCTCTTCGTCCTTGGGGCAACGTCTACTCGAGGAGATGGAGCGTTCCTAGGAGGAGACAAAGCTGGAGTGTTGTCTATCAGCGAGTCAGCAAATGCATCCATTACTTCGCGAATCCGAGCCTCGATTGCGGGAGCCATTCCCATTGTTAGCAGAATTTTCTCGCCTTGCCTTATCGCAGCAAAAATGGTATTGATCAGCGACTTGGAGCGCTCACCAGATGCGAACCTCCTCAGATAGCACTAAAACAGAAAATGGAGTGTAAGCTTCAATGCATCAAAGGAAAGAAACTTAGCACGCACAAAGGAAATTGTTTACCTTAGCAAAATCTTCGCTATACTTGATAACATGCGAAGCACCATCCCTAACTGCGGCCATCTTCTCCTCAAGAATGGTGGATGGGCACAAGTGATTCTCATGATCCAGCAAGGAGTATCAGCCATACTGGGAGTCATCCAAACTGCAGTTGGGACGGAATGGGAAGGAATGTCTCTTGATTATAGGAGCTCTGCTGGGCTGAGGGGTCGACTGTATCTCGAATCTGGCCTGCTGAGTAGTCCAGTAAGCAACCCAATTTTTGGAGAAGCGACCTGCATGGCCACCTGAAGGTTGAACAAAGGGAAAGTTGCTCCTCAAGATCGTTTGGCACTCACCAGACAACAGCCGCTTTTAGCAGCCTCTTACGATGGATCTAGGCCAAGCTGAGGGCGCCACTACATCAAAGCCAAACTGGGGAGAAACGCGAGTTGGATCGACATCCACTGTGATCCTCTCATACCTGGGAGTAAGCTCAGGAACATGCTCCGCAAGAGCAGGAAGAGAACCCCTTAGACACCAGCAGAAGAATTCGCGATAGCGCTCATGACCTTCGAAAAGGAGCTCTTCTGAGAAAGCAAGAGATTTGGAGGGATACAGCTTCGGGAACCATCGCACATTTTCGATGCGCGTGGCATAAGGCCTAGCCGTAAACTTACTTCGGTCATCGCATATCAGGCTCCAGGTGCACTTGGGAGGATTGGTTCTGAACCATCGAGCAGCTCTCCCACTTGAAAGTGCATCCGACGCACCTGGGACACACCACTTGTTGGGCCTAAAAGGAACATGAGCATAGGAGGGCCATCGCTCAAAGACCCACATGGTTAAGAATGCAATGTTGACATAAGTCAGCACATCAAGACGACTGCGAGAGTCCTTGGTCGCCACTACCAATTGGTCCAATCTGTGATACAAAGTAACCAAGACTAGCGGCCCAAGTGTGACTCTCTGGCCGAGGGTCAGTCTCACAGGAAGAGGGAGGACATGATAGAAAACCTCATCATGAGGGTGACCATCGATCAGGTACCTTGATAACCAGGCGCAGAGGAAGCCGCACAAGGTGAGATGGTACCCTTTCCCATTTACATAATTTTTCGCCTTTGGGTTCTGGTCCAGAAGTTTCTTGGTAATACCACTACTCGCATAGTCGCGGAAGAAGTATTGCACCCATTTGTTCCAGGTGTTCTTCGCAGATGTATCAACAAGCTGGCAGTCAGGAAGAACTTTTGCAGACGTCCACCGCGTGGAAATCTTCTTTACCTCGGACAAGCATTCCTCCATCTGCTTGTATAGAGCAAGTTCCGGATCAGTCATCAAAGGGCTCTGAGGATCCACCTCACCAACGGGAGAAAGATCATACAACATGTGAACATCCTCTAGAGTGGGAGCAGCCTCGAACTCAGCAAAGTGGAAGGTATGAGTCGAGGGCGAATAGCGGGAAAGAAGGGTTAGAAGCATGGACTGATCCAACTTCACGGCAGCACCCTTCATAGCACAAACTGCGAAATAAACGCCAGCATTGTTCAAATCGATGGCATGGTGGGTCAATACGTGGTCGATCCACTCATCCATGAAGTCCAATTTTTGGACACACGCTTGGGTAGAAACTGCGGTTGGGGGAAAAATCCATTTTCAACCCCTAACCTAACTACATCCTTGGAATCGAACAACTCTAGCATGGCCGCATTGACAGGCGGGGTCAATGTCCGCAACTCTCCAGAGGAAACAGGAGTCGGTAGATTCTTCACCTTGACCCTCGCATGATAGAAATCTTTTCCACCCAAATAGGGGGCTTTCCGCCACAAGGTTTGGGGAAGATAAGGTATTTCTTCGGCTTCTTTAATGGGTTTGGATCCTTTTGTCTTTGCCATTCCTCCGGAAGAGCAAGAAAAAAAGTGGGGGGAGAAATATACACACTTTCAGTTTGAATTTCAAGAAGCAATTATATTTTGTCAAAAAGAAGATGAACAGTCCGGGGTCAATTCTGGGTTCGGAAGTTCAGAATTCGTTTATATTGCTTGGAATTTCAGAAGTTCCACATTCAAAATCGTCACAATCTGGTGAATAGATCAGTTCTGGGTCTAAGAAAAAGGGTCTCTTTTGAAGTTCTCAACGAGCGACATATTTCAAATAGCCACGGGTTTACAGATCCAAGATAGTTCAAAGATTATTTGAATACATTAAATGGAATTGAGCAAAGCCAACCTTGTTTTGGTAAAAATTGTTTTGATGAAGCAAGTTGAAGGAGACGATTGACAAGGAAGAATTGATGATTAATCACTTGAATCTGCTCTTGAAGGCTTCCGGGTATCATTCACTATAGAAAGAGAGGTGATGCTTTGGAACAATGGAGAGCACATAGTAATTATCCAAAAACAATGAGGGGTCACGTCCTTCAGTAGTCGAATCGCAACCGTCTCGAATCGCGCAATCACAGGACAAGCTGACGTCATGCCTAAAACCCTAAAAGACCAGACGACATGACTCTAGGGATTTTAGGTCATAATGGCACGCACGGGGTCTGAATTTGCGTGTATTTGAATTGGTGCGTGGCGGCGACGCGTACATTGGTTCCTGCGCATTGAAGCCTATCAGGCTATGCGTCTTCACGCGCAGAAAGGGGGCTAATGTAGATAGTGCTTTTTAGACAGGCAGATCTTAGCCACGTGGCGATCATCCAGCACACCTAGTTGTGCTCCACACACACTGGATCACCACCCGCGCTGATCCACGTGGGGGCTGTGAGATAGGGCCCTCGCATACCACCACACGGGACTTGTAGGGACTTAGTGGTTTGGAGGCTAGAGTAAGTCCTGTCGCGCGCGAGCGACAACCAAGCCCGCGCGCGACCTTTAGTAACTGCTTTGAGAGATTTATGGCACGAGCTCCATAAACCCGGTCAACCTCATAACGGTTCCGATATACGCGGTTAACGTGCGTAACGGTCCCTATATACGCGGACGAACGTGCCGTTGTGGTTAAGCTAATTAAGCCGCCATTAATGGGCGCATTAACCCACTACAACGGTCACATTCTCCGTTATATATAGGATTGTTAACCCTTCCATACAAGGACAGAATCACCTGAGATACGCGGAAGCTCTGCCAAAATCCTGTCTCTCTCTCATACAGTACTATTGTCTTACTCTCTCCCTATACACAACCCTACTCTTCCTGTGTTCTTCCTATCTCCTACTCTTGGTGTATATTGAACTCTCCCCGCAGGATTCTCTCGTACACACCAACTTAGGCATGAGTTTGTCTGATTGTAAATGTTTTACATAGACATCGCAGCCCCAAATCTTCATGAACGATACTGTGGGACTTCTCCCACTCCACATCTCATGTGGTGTCTTCATGACCGATTTAGATGGAACACGGTTAATGGTGAAAGTTGCACACAATAGAGTGTAGCCCCAACAGAGTAATGGAATATCAGTTTGGCACATCATAGATCAAACCATGTCTAACAGTGTTCGATTCCTCCTCCCGGACACGCCATTTCATTGCGGCGTTCGGGGTGGAGTGAGTTGGGATATTATCCCACATTCTCTAAGATAGTTGTCAAACTCTTGCCTCAAGTATTGTCCTCCACGATCCGATCGTAGAGCTTTGATACTCTTGCCAAGTTGCTTCTCTACTTCATTCTTGAATTCTTTGAACTTTTCAAAGGATTCCGATTTGGCCTTCATAAGGTATACAAATCCATATCTACTGAAATCATCAGTAAATGTAATGAAGACATAACCACCCCCGGAAGGCGTGGCAAATGGCCCACACACATCAGTATGCACGAGCGCCATTTGCTCACTAGTCCTCTCACTTTTCTTATTGAAAGGGGACTTTTTCATTTTTCCCAATAAACAAGCCTCACATGTCTCATATGATTCGAATTCAAATGAGTCTAGAAATACATCCTTATGGAGTCCAGATACACGTTTCTCGTTTATATGGCCTAAACGACAGTGCCATAGATAAGCAGGATTTAAATCATTTATTTTAATCCTCTTGGTATTTATGTTATAGATATGATTATTTAGATCAAGGATGTATAATCCATTAAATAACTGCACACTACAATAGTGAATACTATCAAAATAAATGGAGCAACAATTGTCCTTTATTGAAATAGTAAAACCTTCCTTGTCAAAACAAGAAATAGATATAACGTTTCTTCTCATAGCAAGCACAAAATAGCAATTATTTAATTCTAAATCTAATCCTGAAGGCAGAGATAGCTCGTACACGCCTACAGCCAATGCAAGAACCTTTTTTCCATTCCCAACGCACAGATCTCTCTCCCCTTTAGCCAATCTTCTACTTCTCTTTAGATCCTACACATTTCAACAAATGTGAGATCCACATCAAGTACCCAATACCCATGATGAAGAGCAAGTAATATTGACATCTATAAAAAAAAAATACCTGATGGTGGTGGAATCACTATTCCAAGCCTTTTTTCCTCTATATTCTTTGGGCATCTCCTCTTTCAGTGTCCGAGCTGACTGCAGTAGTGAGAATCACCCTTAGTCACGACCTTGGAAACGCCAACAACATGCTTAAGAGAAACTTCCTAGGATTTAGCAACGGCCTTGACTTTTCCTTTGTAGGTCGAGGCAAACCTTTTGCCCTTCCCTTTGTGCACCAACATTATGGCCTTGCCCTTTCCCTTGATGATGCTTTGTTCAGCTGTCATCAACATATTGAGTAGATCTGGCAGAGGTTTCACGATCTCGTGTTATAGCTCATGATGAACTGTCCATCACTCTCAGGCAACGATTGCAAAAGATCGGTGGCCAACTCTTGACCTACCAGAAACCCTAGACGTGCGAGATTCTCCAAGTACCCGATAATTCAGAGTACATGAGGTCCCACTGGGTTTCCCTCAGATAGATGACATTTGAATTATGCCTTGGAGACTTCATACCTCTCAACCCTAGCCTGTTCTTTAAAGAGCTGCTTCAAGTGTGCAATCATATCGTACGCAGCCATGTTCTTATGTTGCTTCAGGAGCTCAGAGGACATGGAGCAAAGGATCAGGCAGGCCGCATCATTAGCATCATCAACAAACTTTTGATGCGCATTTAGGGCTGCTGCGGTTTTGTTCTCTGGAGCCTGAGGAACTTCCTCCTCTAGAGTATACAGTTTCTTTTTCTGCTTGAGAACGATTCTCAAGTTACTGTACCAGTCTAGGAAGTTGGTTTAAGAAAGATTGTCCTTCTCAAGGATAGAGTGTAGGGAGTGTGATGAACTCGGTGAGTTGTTTGCCATTGGAATTCTACAAAATGAGAAATATACAAGTTTTAGTATTTCCTGAATTAATAACTAAATTTAATAATGGCTAGATTATTAAAAATCGCTCCCACTATTTTTTTGAATTAATATTCCTCAAACATTAATGCGAAAAATACCATTATATTTTCTATTGGGTGCCAAGATTCATATTTCACTTCTTTTGAGCGTGCTTTGGCAAGTCACCCAAAATTAGTTATTTACGTAGGAACAATTCCAATTGCATCCTTTTGCAATTCTTGGTTCAATTGGGCAAATAAATCTTTATTTATACATCACATGGATAATTACCTCTAGGATTTTAATCTCATTAAAATCACCTAGTTGCGTCCAACCTCTTACTTAAACAATTGCACATTACTTGTTTGTGCCATCGCAACACAATCATGACAAACCAAGTCGCCATGCTTTGGCACGCACGAGCTTGATAATCATGATCATGAAGAGTTCTTAAGTAACGAGAAGGCAAAAACGCAATATCTAATTGAGGGATTTTTCCTTTTCAATTTTAAATTTTTTTGTGGATCCTTATCGACTAATCTACTTATTTTGATTTGGGCAAAATCAGAAATAGAAGATCCGGGTTGTTTATTATCTTATTATCAATTTTGCATGCATCAACTATACACCAACAATGGCTTAGTTTGACAAAGATAGATTATTGGATAGATTATTGAATGTCTGGTTAAGATGAGGAGAGGGAGAGAGAGAGAGAGAGAGAGAGAGAGAGAGAGAAACACTTTATCTCAACCAGTCATTCAATAATTTATCTAATAATCTATCCTTGCCAAACTAAGCCAATAAATAATAAGACACTAAAATAAACAACCACAAAAGAAAAATAAACGTGATATGGATATGGCCTCTAAACTAAGATATTCTCAAGCCAATGAGAATATCTATGAACCCTAAAAATTAGCAAGCTCATCTCCATGTGCCTCCATCTTTTCGTCCATGCTCCATAGTTCGTGTGGGTTGTCGCCATCTTGTGGTTTCTCCATGGTCCTTCTTCAAATATTGACAATCATCTACTCTATCTAATTCTAGCTAAAATTTAAACTAAATAGAGAGATCTCACAAGTTGAGAAGAAGACCGGCTCGCAGACCGTAAAACCTAATTAAGTATTCCATTAATTTGATCAGATCGCAGGCCGTAAAACAAACCACAAAATAAACATCCACAACATTCCACAACCTAAGGCCATATCCAATCACCATGCAATAAGCACATAAACAGTTAAAATCCAATTATAACGCGATTGGTCAATTTAATTTTTTTTGGATGTGCTAGGGTCAAAACAGTCCAATAGGGCTCGCCATGGCTTTGGCCAAAACCCTAAAGGACCATGACACGGCCTTGTGTCGGTCGGCCTAGCCCCACGCACGGCCAGGGCATGCGCTAGGCTGGCCCGAGCCGTTGGACGTGCCCTAGCTTGGGCGGCAAGGCAGGGGGCGGTCCCAAGGGGGGGGGGCGAACCTCCTATAGAGTTGTTTCCAAAACAACTCCTTGCCTTTTTGCCCAAGTATAGTTGTTTCCATACTTGAAAAAACCCCTTTTCCAAGCATGTGTCCAAACCCTAGCCGTCAAGATCCAAAAATTCACATCCTATGTGATTCAAACTCACTAATAATTTACATCGTATGTAGAAATAGGTCTTGTTTGATTGAATCATATTCAATTGCATCAATTATGCTTAGTTTGTCCGTTTACGCGATAAACATCAATTTAAAGTGTAAAACAACATAAACTGTAACACATAAACTATGTTATGCTCTACGACATGTGGCTCAGATACCACTATAGGGTTTTCATAATGGATACGCAGCGGAATAAACAATAATTAATCCGTTCAAGACCACTCAAGGATCACAAGTCTATAATTCATGACGATAGTAAGGGATTAGTATCAAATACCTTTTGGTTCTCCTTTGATGACTTCACACATGAAATAGTATTCATGTCTCTATGGCTACTCCACTCCTAGGTTAGGATCCGGATCTTCCAACACCTTGTGCTAGCTAGGAATGATGGAAGAAGAAGAAGAATATCACACAACCAACACCAAAAGAGGGGCTACGTCCTCTTGTTGTGGCCCACGGGGTAGGGGCGGACCAAAGGGTGTTCGGCCTCCTTGGTTTTTTCTATCTCTCCTTGCTTTCTCTCGCACTCAATGTTTTATGAGCATTAGTATGGGAAGGAAACTAGGAGTGTCCTTTATATATTCCAACAACTCCTTGTTGGCTGTATAAAAGACCCTATCCTAATCCTGTCCATACACGGATTAGTTCAACTTGCAAATTAGTCCTACTAAGTTTGAAAGTAGTTGCGTATTGATCCTTATAATTAATTAATCATATTAATTACTTCCCAAGTCCGGTCTAATCCATAAGGAGTGTGACCCCATACGTTTCTACTTAATTGGTAATACCAATTTACCAACATGGAGCGGCGTCTAGCAAGACATCCATGCTACACAACTAATATAAATAGTCATCCGATAAACCTTGTAAAAATATTGTCTCATCCCTTTGTCTCTATATCCATATTGGACACGTGACATACAAGTCACACTCATATATCCAATCCATAGTTTCTCGATCTTGGGAATAGTCTTATTCATGCAGATAACATCAATATCCTATATTGATTTATCTGAGTCTGGCCAGACATTCTACAAGCACCATCTCTCGAGTGGCCGTGGATCTTTTACTCCTGTTATGTCGGAGGGACAAATCCTATCTACGCCACTACCATCTCTAAGCTTTCTTCGTTATTGTATACGACTAACGCATGTATTACTACCCAGTTACAGTGTAGTGTTTGACGATGTCTAAATACAATATTCCACAACTAGAGGATCTAGTGACTTCAAGTCTAAGGATGACATTACCATTCTAACTACGAGAAGCACTTGTGACTTTACATAATCTGTATGTAGCCTTCTCGTTTTGGGTCAATCTAGTATGATATTACTCCTAATGCATACCCATGTGTTGGATCGTGATATCCCCATGCCAATCCAACCCCATAATAGTCTATAGTTGATCGTCCTCTTAATCAATATAATTGACTATGGATATTTAAGATAAACAGCATATTTGCAATCTAAGGACTTCATTATATTAAAATATCTCCATAAATAATGCAATGATTGTTTCTAGCCGAAAACACTATTCATACTAAAAAGATCGCTTCTAGGGCACCTATTCCAACAGATTGGGCCCAAGAAAAATAACAAAAAGGCTAGTGGACGTAGGAAAGGAAAGTAACCATGTTGATAAAAAAGCCTACTGAACGTGCCTTGTAGGTATCTTAGAACACGTTTATCACCCATGAGATCCAAATCTGTAGGCTTATGCATAAACTGGCAAAGATGATTAAGAGAGAAGCAGATATCAGGACTAGTAAATGTCAAATATTGCAGTGAGCAAACAAGTTGTCTAAAATGGTAGGATCATGAAGAGTAACTCCATCTGTGGCATGATATTTTGTGCCAGCGGGAAGTGGAGTTGGACATGACTTACAGTCTTGCATATTAAATCAAGACAAGAGATCCTCAATGTATTTGATTTGATAAATGTATATACCAGATTTGGATCTCTTGATTTGAAGGCCCAGAAAATAAGTCAGTGGCCCAAGAATTTTCATATCAAATTCTTTATGAAGTAAAGACACCAAGTTGGAATAAAGGCAGTGTCATTGTCGGTCACAATAATATCATCCACATATAGAAGCAATATTGTAGTTTTGTGATTTTGACATCTCAAAAACATTGAAAAATCTTCTGTAGATGGAACAAAACCCAGATTTAGTAGATATGTTGTGAAAATCTCAAACCAAGTCTGAGGAGCTTGTTTGAGCCCATATATGGACTTATTAAGTTGCAAAATTAGTGAGGAACATATTTTTCAATAAATCCAGTGGGTTGAGACATGTAAACAGTTTCCTTTAAATGGCCATTTAAAAGGCATTCTTAACATCAAGTTGGTGCAAAGGCCAATTAAAATGTGCAGCTAAAGCTAAGATGATTCTAACTATAGAGTGTTTGATAACTGGGCTAAATTCTTTAAGAAACATAACCCAAGTATATCTGGAGAAATCGTCTACAATAACAAGCATGTACTTCTTACCTTTAAGAGTATGAAATCTCATAGGACCACAGAGATCCATATGCAGTAACTCAATAGGTCTAGTAGTACTTACAAAATTTTTTGATTTGAAAGAGCTTCTGGTTTGCTTGCCTTGGGAACATGCCTTGCATAATTCTTCATCTTTGAACATAATGGAGGGTAGACCTCTTACTAAGTTCTTTGAAACCAATTTTTTCAACGTATGCAGACTGATGTGTCCCAACTTCCTGTGCCAAAGTTTTGAATCTTCTTTCAAGGCCTTGAGACACTTCAAGCTATTTCCTGCAACTTTGTTAGTTTGAAAAGTACAGACATTGTTTGACCTAGAGGCAGTGAGGATGCAATTGTCTGATTTCTCATTTTGCACCATATATTTCTCTTTGTCAAAGATAACCTTATTACCATTATCACAAAGCTGAGATACACTAAGCAAGTTCAATTTCAAACCATCAACTAGATATACATCAGAAATAGAGGTTTGAGAATCTGTACCAACTTTACCAATACAAAGAATGTTGCATTTTCCTTTGTCACCAAGTTTAATTGAACCTTCAGATTGGTCTTTCAATTTTTTGAATAAAGATCTCTTTCCACTCATGTGTCTTGAGAAACCACTGTCCATAAACCATTTATGTTCTTTGATCTTGGTGACAACCTGCAAACACCAATCACTGCCTTATCCAGCTGTTAGACCAAGTGTGGAATTTGAATTCATATTTAAGATCAACCATGTTGAATGGTCTGACCCCTTTAGGAACCCAAATCTGTCTAACTTTCCCTTTGAGTTGAAAGGGGAATTAGTTCCTCATGATGTGAGGGTCTCTTATTCTGAAAGGAAAAGTCATCTTAATATGACCAAATTTGTTGCAGTAATGGCAATTAAGAGAAGTTTTGTTTCCAGATTTCACAAATCTGGATTTGTTCTTTCTTGGAAAATTTTGATTGTATCCTATACCAGTTTTTTGAACAGACTTTGAACTTCCTCCAAGAATCAAGTTCAAATTGTGTTATTAGCCATCAAGCTTGGTTTTGATTGATTCAGATTCCTGAATTTTCTCAGCTAGAGTAGTCATTTGTTTATCTAATTCATCAACTTGATTTCTCATATTAACAATGCTGTCAATCAGAGATGAGTTCTCAGTGACTACTTCCTTGACTTGTGTTTTCAAGGCTTTGAAACATGTTTGCAGGGCCTTTAAATCACTATCAGTCTTCTTTTGAGATATTTCAAGGTTCTGATTCAAGCAAACAAGCTGCAAATTCTCTTTTGCTTGCTCATGAACTTTTTCTTCCAAAACTCTAATTTCTTTCAGGTAATCCCCTTCATTTAAAAGCATTGTTCTAAGATAATCAGAGAGGACTATTGTGGGTTTTGAAATTAAACAATTTAACATTACCTCAATGTTCTTTTCAGAACTGTCATCATGCTTGGCAATAAAACATAGGTTGGCATGTTCTTCTTCTGATTCGGAGTCACTTGAAGTTTTTGAATCACTCCATGAAGCAATCATTGCTTTCTTTCTTCAGTCATGATCTTTCTTCTGAAAATTCTTGCTCTTATTGTGTGGCCAGTCTCTGATTAAGTGTCTTGCATCACCAGACTCAAAGCAATTCATGACTTTATGCTTATTTGATGAGGATTTACCTTTGTGGTCCTTGCTACTGGAAGATCTACATCTTTCTCTGATGGAGTATTTGTTTTCAAATTTGTTCTTCATTTGAGAATCCTGGTCAGGGCTTTGGAAATCAAAGAAAATGGATCTTCATAATCATCATCAGTTTCAAGGCTTTGAGATGACTCATTTTCTTTTGCCTTGAGAGCTAGATTCTTCCATCTGATAGTTCTCCATTAGCTTCATTCATGGTTATTTCATGTGTAAGAAGCTTTCCTTGCATATAATCAAGTTGATGTGATGAAAGATCTTGTGCTTCTTCTATAGCGGTGGTCTTTGGTTCCCATTTTTCCTTTGGTATACTTCTCAGAATCTTTCTAACCTTTTCTTCATTGGAAATGTGTTTTCCCAAAGAATCAAGGTTGTTGACAACGTCAGTGAACCTTCTGAACATGTCTCTGATTGATTCATCTGCATTCATCTTGAATAACTCATATTACCTGAGATAGATGTTGATCTTGGTTTTCTACTTGACTAGTTCCTTCAAATGTCACTACAAGCTTATCCCATATCTCCTTGGTAGTCTTACAGCCTGAAATCCTGTTGAATTCATCTGTACTCAAAGCACAATACAAGAGATAAATAGCTTTGAAATTTTTAGAGAATTGTTCTAATTCAGAGGCAGAGAGAGAGTCTTCCGATTTAGGAGTTCTAATCCCATCTTCTCTGTGTAGAAAGTGTGAGGACCATTCTGAATGATAGTCCATAGCTATAGTTCTTGATCAATGATGAAAAATTTCATCAAAGCTTTCCAGTCAACAAAATTATCTCCACAGAAGAGAGGAGGTCTGTTAGCAGCTCTTCCCTGTGAGAAACCACCATCACCTGCTGTACTCATGTTCACAAGATGTTTAAATCTATGCAGTGATACAAGCTCTGATACCAATTGAAAGTGTGTACACTAGGTAGTGATGCAGGATCTATACTGTAGAAAAGGGGGGTTGAATAGTGTATGCCAACTTTTGCTAAAACTTGCAAGAAAAGTGGTTTCAAGAGAGTTTGTGAAGAGTAAGTGTAGTTCAAGGCCTTGAATTGAGTTTTAAGCCCTTGGAATAATAACAGTTTAGCATAAAGCGAATAAGCCTATTTCAAGGCTTAAAAGAGTTTCAAACCCTTGAAACGAAACTGTTTGAATACTGCAAATAAACTATGTATGCAACTGTAAAGTAAATGCAAGAGACACAAGATATATAGAGTTCAGTCGACTTGGACCGACGTCTCTACCTCAGGGATCTGCTCCCTGCAGGATTTTCAACTCAATTCTTATTAATCCACAGCCAAGCCCTATATCTCAAGCACAGAGAGATACCTTACTCTGTTACAGCTTGTGGTTCTGACTAACCTATCTAATACCTTCTTTAGCTATATTATTAACTAAGAATTATCTATTGTTCACCTGAACAATCCTTGAGAATAAGAACTAGAAGTATAACAGAAGAGATATACATATGAAGTTCAGAGTAGAAGAACACAGAGTATGAAACTGCTGTGAAAGTGCAATGTTCTTCTAAGAATGGACTGAGAGGATGATCTGCTTCTATGTTGCTTTAAAATCCTTGAGTGTGTCTCTGTTTTTTGCCCGTTGAGTTGTGTCTTTAAATTCTTCAAAATAAGCTCCATTTACAGCACACATGATCTGCAGATCTCCCTGACTTCAGCAACAAACTTTCATGTTTTGTAGGCAACAACTTTGACTTCTATAACAGTCTTCACCAACGGATAGTTGATCAGTATCTTCAGAGATATTGAGATGATCTTGTTTTTAAATAGGTAGAGAAGCTGTCATAAGTATTTGATTGATCACATGATCAATTCTTTTCGGTATTTCCTATTCTGCAAAACTCAGGTTACGACATGAATCCTATAAAATAGGAAACAAAATTTCCCTGCAAAACTAAAAACAGATTCTTTAGATGGATTAAAAACGTGTAGTAATTCCTTGTCTTTCATCATCAAGTAGTAATAGATCAAGCATAGGAGATTAGGAGTTCAATCAAGATTAAAAACTCCCCCTAAGAATATGTAGTCGAAGCTCAGTCAGTTTCAAGGCTTTGAAAGCTGTTTCAAGGCCTTGAAATAGACTAGCTATTTCAAGTCTTTGAAACTTATGAAAATGAGTTGATCTTACAAGATTGAAAGGTGAAATAATAAGACCGGTCACATTGAGGTTTTATTCAGTTGATTCTTCTAGAGTTTTAACTTTACAAGGTCAAAAGGTCTTGTAGGTACCTTTAGCATAGCAACTAGAGTGGTGTGACTAGTAGCATTAGGCTGAAAGGATTTGTTGCTTATTACATCACAGTGTGATGCATGATTGCGAGATGTGCTTAACTAGTATGACCGATATGCTGGAAGAAAGAGTGAAGTGTTATTAGAAGAATCCAGAAATCAACTTAGTACCCTAGGGACCCTAAATCATCTAGTTTCTCCATATTAATGGTTTTATCATTCAGTTAATTGCGATTTATAGTTACGTAGAGCCACTTGGTTGAGGGTGGTAAAACCAATAATCATTCAATCTTTTTTACCGATTACTTGGTGTTCCAAAGTTGATTAGTGATTGGCTAATATTGGTTCAACTCCATGTGGGTTCGGCAAATCGGAGTCCAAAATACTCCAAAATACTACTTGACCGTATACTTGCGCAACACGCGCAATGTAGGCGCGTCGCCAACACGAGATTTAAAAGAAGAACGACCACCACCACGATTTTGATAAAAAGAATTGTGAATAGGATTTCGATTTGAAAAATCATTTTGACCACCCTTTTGGTTAAAATGACATCGTTGAGAGTAACATATACAAACAGCAGATCCAGAACCAGAAGACATAGCAACAAAGGAATTAGACGAATTTATCTCAGAGCACTGAGACTCAAGCATGCGTTTCCTCACCTTTTAACATAATACGTAATTGTTCCAAAGAAATAGGTTCATATTTGGTCCTTAAAGAAGAAAGAAAAGCATTATATTCAATTGGAAAACCATTTAAGGTGTAGAAAAGCATGTCTTCATCATCATTTTTAACAAGTGAATCATATAATTTGTCTCGAATCTTTTTTAAACGTTGCATATACACATCAGTAGAGTCAGACCGTTTCTTGATCGATTGAAGTTCAGCTTTGAGTTCCAGAATGTAAGAGCAATTTAAGGAAGCATACCATCTCTTCAGGACTAACCAGGCGTCGCGAGATGTCGATTGACCGATGTCATGCATGGGATTCTCCGGCGAGAGGGTGGCGTTGAGGACCATGTGAAGAGTCTGATCTTGAACACTCCAAGTGGAGTAGGCTACATTCACCACGGATTGGGTAGATCCGGTTGGATCTGAGATAAACTCCGGCCGAACAGGGATGGAACCATCAAGATGACCGAAGAGAGATTGGGTGCAAAAAATCCCACTGATTTGATGTCGCCAAAGGACATAGTTGTGTTTTTCAAGCTTGAAAGGTAAAAGATTATGAATATTTGAAAGCAGAAACAGAGGGGAAGAAACCGTAGAGGAGGTCATAGCCATGGCCGAAGCAAAATGAAAAGAGAGAAATGATAGAGGCTCTGGTACCGTAATAACAAAAATTAATCCTGCTCAAATCCCTCCAAGGATCACAGGCAAGCCATCATAACATGATAATGGCATAATAGATGTGTACCTTAGTTTGGGATATCACACGAAGAATAGCGTCTTTGTCTCTACTAGTATCCACAACTTGGATTCTTGATTGGATTCCTTCCCACCGTGTAGTGCTAGCAACGGAAGAAGGAGGAAGATCACGTAAAACGAGGCAAAGGAGGGGCGATCCTCATTTGGTGGCCGACGGGTGAGGGAAGACAATAGGGGGCTTCGGCCTCCTATTGTTGCTCTCTCTCCCTCTCTCTCTCTCTCTCTCTCTTTCTTTGTTATGTTCTCTCAATAATGACTTGTCTTGAGAAATAACAAGCTAGAGTTCCTTTATATAGTAACAACTCTTTATTAACTACAAAAGAACCCCAATACTAATCATGTCCTTACATGGATTAGTCCACTTGCAAATTTGTCTTACTAAGTTTGCTTGTGGTTGCGTTATGATGCTTTTATTAATTACTCCAACTAATTTATGCCCATATCCAATTTAATCCATCCGGTGTGTGACCCCATATGTTTCTACTTAATTTGTAGTAACTATTTACTAACATGGAGCGGTGTCTAGAAAAACATCCATGCTATCCAACTAATAAAAACAAGTCAGTGATCCCGAAAAGACCTTGTGCCCAATGTTCATGTAATGTGTTATCCCTTTGTCTCCATATCCGGATTGGACACGAGACATATTAGTCGCACTCGTTTATCCAATCCATAGTTTATCGATCCTGGGAATATGCTTATGCGAGCAGATAACACCAATATCTCCATATTGATTTATCTGAGTCTGGCCAGACATGCTATAAGCACCATCCCTCGAGTGGCCCTTGGATATTTTCTCCCTTTATGTGGGAGGGACAAATCCTCTCTACCTCACTACAATCTCTAAGCTTGCTTCCTATCATGCCCGGTAACGATCTTTATAGTTACCCGATTAAGGCGCAACGTTTGATAATATCAGAGCACGATATTTGACAACTAGAGTATCTAGTGACTTCAAGTCTAAGGATTACAATACCATTCGCACTACGAGAAGCGATTGTGACTTTGACATAATCTAATGTATCCTTCTCGTTGTGGGTCAATCCAGTATGACATTACTCGTAATACATACCCATGTGTCTAGACTTGATATCTCCATATCAATCTACCCACATACTAGTCTATAGTTGATTGTCATGTTAATCAATATAATGGACAAGGGATATTTAAGATAAACAACACATTGTATCTAAGGACTTCGTTATATTAGATATCACAATAAATAATAAATGAATGTTCTAGCCAAACATTGTTCATACTAAATATAGATTGCCTGTAGGTACCTATTCCAACAGAGACAGTTGTCAAACACACGATAAAGCCGTTACACAATGGCACTAAACTTTAGCCAAATTAGAAAAAGGCTCCTATAAGCTTTCTAATAATGACAAGGAGCACTAAACTTTGTCTTTGTCTTTATTGAGCACTGAGCTTTGTCTTTGTCTTCATTTAGTCTTTTTCTCTTAATACAACAAGCAGTTGTGACTATTCAGTTCGTGTCATTTATGAATAGGTGTGACTATTCAGTTTCTGCCTTTTTAAATGGGAACCCTTGCCATTATAAAAGTGTAAGTTCAATGCAGGTTCAAGAATTGAAATAGCTAGTCTATTTCAAGGCCTTGAAACACCTTTCAAAGCCTTGAAACTTACTGAGCTTTATATGCATGAACTTAGGGGGAGTTTCTGTACTTGATTCAACTCCTAAACCAATGTGCATGACTAGATGATATTTGATGATGAAAGAAAAAGTATTTTTAAACAGTTTGCAGGATCTAACATCATCTGTTTGATTCAGTATTGCAGGGAATTATGTTTCCTATTTTTTTAGAAACCAATTTCCTAACCTATTTTGCTGATATGCTAACTACTTGTTGATTGATTCTGTAATCATTATGTTGTGTTTAAAAGCTTCCCAACATACTTCCAACATGATCAAATAAGTATCCAAAAAGATATTGATCAACTAGCCGTTGGGAGAAGCAGTTAGAAGAATCAATATTTGAAGCAAATATTTAGAAAAGTTTGTTGAAAAGATTCTTAAGATCTTCCATTCAAACTGAGTGCTTTAAAAAGAGAATTGCAGAAAAAATTCGAAGAAAACTGAAAGAGCAATTACCAGAGACACAAACACAATCAAGGATTGACAAACATCAAGGAAGCAGATTCATCTCTCAATCCAAAGCATCAGAAGAACACTGCATACTCACTGCAGTTTCATTTTCTGTGTTCTTCTTGTTCTGAACTTCATTTTTATATTATTTTGATTACACTGCTAGTTCTCACTCACAAGGATTTTTCAAGGTGAAAATAGAGAATTCTTAGTTAATCATATAGCTAGAGCAGGTACTAGATAGGTTAGTGAGAACCACAAGCTGTAACAGAGTAAGGCATCTCTCTGTGCTTGAGATCTGGGGCTTAGCTGTTGATTAATAAGAGTTATGCCGAAAATCCTACAGGGAGAAGATCCCTGAGGTAGAGACGTAGGTGAGGAAGATTCTAAGAAGTCTTCCAAAGGAAAAATGGGAACCAAAGACTACTACCATTTAGGAAGCTCAAGATCTCTCACCACTCCAACTTGATGACCTACAAGGGAAGTTCCTTACACATGAAATATCCATGAATGAAGTTGGTGGAGAACTACTAGAAGGTGTCAAGAACATGGCTCTCAAGGAAAACGAGAATGATACATTTCAATGCCTTAAAATTGAGGATGATGATGAAGATCCAATTGCTTTGATTTCCAAATCCTTGACCCGAATTCTTAAAATGAAGTAAAGCTTAGGAAACAAGGACTTCAACAAAGACAGACATAGATCCATCAGGAGCAAAGACTACAAAGGTAAATCTTCTTCACATGGTAATAAGCCTCATGGTAATAAGCCTAAAGTCATGAATTTCTTTGAGTGTGGTGATGCAGGAAACTTGATTAGAGACTGTCCACACAAGAAGAGCAAGAACTTTCAGAAGAAATATCATGATAGAAGAAAGACCTCATGGAGTGATTCAGACACTTCGAGTGACTCTGAATCGTAAGAACATGCCAACCTATGCTTTATGGACATGCATGATGAAAGTTCTGAAAAGAACATTGAGATAATGGTAAACTGCTTGATTTCGAAACAAACAGAAGCCCCCTCTGATTATCTTAAAACAATGCTTTTGAATGAAGAGGACTATCTGAAAGAAATTAGAGTTTTGAAAGAAAAAATTTCATGAGCAAGCAAAAGAGAATTTACATCTTGTTTGCCTGAATCAGAATCTTGATATCTCTCAGAAGAAAACTGACAGTGATTTCAAGGCCTTGAAAACCAGTTTCAAAGCCTTGAAAACACAAGTCAAGGAAGTAGTCACTGAGAACTTTCTCTTGATTAATAGCATTGTTAATCTAAGAAATCAAGTTAATTAATTGGATAAACAAAAGACTACTCTGACAGAGAAACTTCAAGAATCTTAATTGGTCAAAGAAAAACTTGCAGACTCAGAACACAACTTGAACTTGATTCTTGGAGGTAGCTTAAAGTCTGTTCACAAAACTGGTATTGAATACATTCTAAATTTTCCAAAGAAGAACAATACCATATTTGTGAAAGTTGGAGGCAAAACATCTCCCAAGTGCCATTACTGCAATAAGATTGGTCATGTTAAGATGACTTGTCCTTTTAGAAGAAGAGACCCTCACATAATGAGGAACACTTTTCCCTTCCAGCTCAAAGGACAAGTTAGACAGATTTGGGTTCCTAAAGGGGTTAGACCACCTAACATGGTTGACCCTGAATATGAATCTAAATTCAGCACTTGGTCTAACAGCTGGGTAAGGAAGTGAATGGTGTTTGCAGGGTGTCGCCAAGATCAAAGAGCAAAATGGTTTATGGACAGTGGTTGCTCAAGACACATGAGTGGAAAGAGCTATCTATTCTCACGATT
Organism: Linanthus parryae; assembly: GCA_023055425.1. Lineage (NCBI taxonomy): Eukaryota > Viridiplantae > Streptophyta > Magnoliopsida > Ericales > Polemoniaceae > Linanthus > Linanthus parryae. The sequence goes on along the minus strand of JALGPY010000002.1, from coordinate 163,767,062 downwards.
GAACAGCAATCAGAAGGATCAATTACACTTGGTGAAAAAGGCCAATGCAACATTCTTGGTATTGGTAAAGTTGGTACAAATTCTGAAAACTCTATTTATGGTGTATATCTAGTTGATGGCTTGAAATTTTATCTGCTTAGTGTATCTCAGCATTGTGAAAATGGTAACAAGGTTATCTTTGATAAAGAGAAATGTGTGGTGCACAATGAGAAATATGGTAATTGCATCCTCACAGCCTCTAGATCAAACAATGTTTATACTTTTCAAACTAACAAAGTTGCAGGTGAAAACTTGAAGTGTCTCAAGGCCTTGAAAGAAAATTCAAAGATTCGGCACAGAAAGTTGGGACACATTAGCTTGAATACCTTGAACAAGTTAGTTTCCAAGAACTTAGTCAGAGGTTTAGCCTCTATCAATTTCAGAGATGAAGAAGTATGCAAAGCATGTGCACAGGGCAAGCAAACTAGAAGCTAATTCAAGCCAAATAACTTTGTAAGTACTACTAGACCCATTGAACTATTGCATATGGATCTCTGTGGTCCTATGAGAAATCCAGTTCCAAAGGGTAAGAGGTACATGCTTGATATTGTAGATGATTTCTCTAGATATACTTGGGTTATGTTTCTTAGAGAAAAATTTGAAGCTCTCACTGAATTTTCAAAGCATTGTAGAGAACTTCAAACATTGAAAAAACAACCTATTGCTTCCATAAGGAGTGATAATGGTAGAGAGTTTGATCAACTTGAGTTTGATGTATTCTAATCTAAGCATCGCATTTCTCACAACTTCTCTGCTCCTAGAACTACTCAAAAGAATGAAGTAGTTGAAAGAAAGAAAATGACTCTTGAAGACATGTCAATAACAATGCTTCTGGAAAAGAATCTGCCAAAACATTATTGGGCAAAAGATGTGAATACAGCCTATATTCTTAACAGGTGCTTGATCAGATCTGAAGAAGACTCCCTATGACTTGCTCAAAGGAAGAAAACCAAACATTTCTTACTTCAAACCATTTGGTTGTACTTGTTTTGTCCACAATATTGGTAAGGACAACCTTGGTAAGTTTAATGCAAGAAGTGATGAAGGTAATTTTCTTGTTTATTCACAGACAAGCAAAGCCTATAGAGTTTATAATAAGAGAACCAAGCTTGTTGAAGAAAGCATTCATGCTACTTTTGATGAAAGCTATGATGGTTCTTGGAGTGATGGTTTTGCAGATCTCAATCTGCACAAGCATGATTTAGATACTGAAGAAGAATCCTCAAAATTATCCAAGGAAATGTCACAGGAACAAGACATACATTTCAAGGCCTTGAAACCAAAGTTCAAAGCCTTGAAACAGAATGTCTAGAGAAGACCACAGAACAAGCTACTACTTCAAGTTCTCAGAGACTAGAGAAGCAAACTGGAGAGCCTGAACCATGGACACCAAGGAAGAGATTCAAATATCTCTCATCTCATCATGCTGATAACATTATTTCTGATCCAACCACTGGTACACAAACCAGATCACAGTTAAAGAATCTATGTGCTTTTAATGCTTTTATTTCTCTTGTAGAGCCTAAAACTGTGAAGGAAGCATTACAAGAAGCAGGCTAAATTATAGCAATGCTAAGTGAGCTCAATGAGTTTGAAAGGAACAAGTTCTGGAATCTAGTTCCTCCACCAAGAAATCAGTCTGTCATTGCACCAGATGGGTATTCAGAAACAAGTTAGATGATAATGGAAAGGTAATCAGGAACAAAGCTAGCTTGGTAGCTCAAGGCTACAATCAAGAATAAGGTATTGACTATGAAGAAACTTTTGCTCCTGCTGCCAGGTTAGAAGCAATTAGAATTCTACTTGCATTTGCATCTCACGAAAACATGAAACTATTTCAAATGGATGTGAAGTGTGCTTTTTTAAAAGGCTATCGGCAAGAAGAAGTTTATGTTTCTCAACCTCCAGGTTTTTAAAATGACAAGTTTCCAAACTATGTGTACAAACTTGACAAAGATCTTTATGGTTTGAAACAAGCTCCAAGAGCTTGGTATGAAAGATTGTCAAAAATTTTACTTGAAAATGCTTTCAAAAGAGGATTAGTAGACAAGACCCTTTTCATAAAGACTCGTGAGAAATATATGCTTGTAGTTCAAATTTATGTTGATGATATTATGTTTGGAGCTACTAATGATCTCATGTGCAAGGAATTCTCAAGTCTTATGAGCAGGGAATTTGAAATGAGCTTGATGGGTGAACTGAACTTCTTTCATGGACTTCAAATTCATCAGATGAAGAAGGGCATATTCCTACATCAAAGCAAGTATACAAATGACTTTCTAATCAAGTATAATATGTCTGAGTCCAAAGAGATTGAGACCCCTATGAGTTCTACATTGTCTTTAGACAAGAATGAATCTGGTAAGAGTGTAAATGTAAAAGAGTATAGAGGTATGATTGGATCATTACTCTACCTCACAGCTAGTAGACCAGATATCATGTTCAGTGTGTTCATGTGTGGACTGCTGTTAAGGGAATTTTTAGATATCTCAATGGTACCAAAGACTTAGGGCTTTGGTATCCTAAACATTCTAATTTCTCTTTGTGTGGCTATTCAAATGCTGACCTTGCAGGATATAAAGTTGATAGAAAGACTACATCAGGATGCTGTCAATTTCTTGGATCATCATTAATCACCTGGCTTTCAAAGAAGCAAAACTCACTTGCACTATTAACAGCTGAAGCTGAATACATAGCAGCTGGAGCTTGCTGTTCACAAGTGTTATGGATAGCACAACAAGTGAGAGATCTTGGATTTTATTTCAGAGATATACCTATCAAGTGTGACAATACAAGTTCAATGTCAATTACAAAGAATCATGTTCAGCATTCAAGAACAAAGCATATTGATGTTAGACATCACTTCATCAGAGATCTTTCTACTAACTTGCAATTTGTAGACATCTTCACTAAACCATTGCCAGGTGAAAGATTCTCAGCCTTAAGATTGGAATTGGGAATGCTTAATAAGGAAGTATTGGTTTAGGGGGAGAATCAGGTAAGTTTATGTGTTTCAAAGGTTTGAAATAATTTTCAAAGCCTTGAAAATCCTTTCAAAGCTTTGAATATATGTGATTTATGTAGGGTTTTGATCATGGATACGCAGCGGAAAAACATAATATATCCATTCAATACCCTCCAATGATCACAAGACAAGATACATAACGATGGTAAGGGAAGAAATCAAGTTACACACCTTAGGGTTTCTCCTGTGATGACTTGTAACGTGAATTGCGTCACGTCTCTACGGTTGATCCACGCCTAGAGTTGAGATCTAGATCTTCCTTCTCATTTTGTGCTAGCTTGGAACGGAGGAAGAGGAAGAAGAAATCATGCAACACGAGGCAACAAGGAGGGGCGGCCTCCTTTGTTGGCCGACGGGGTAGGGGGCGGCGGCAAGGGGTCGGGTTCGGCCTCTTGCTTGCTTGCTCTCTCTCCTTTTGTTCTCTCCCACTCATGTTATGATCAAAAGGCTCATAAGTGTGGGAAGGAAGGAAGGAGCATCCTTTATATAGTCCAACAAAACCTTGTCAACTACCTAAAGGACCTATTCTTGTCCTACTAGAATTCAATTTAGTCCCTTCCTTGAAAATTAGTCCTACTAAGTTTGCAAGGTGTTGCAAAGTGATCCTTATAATTAATTAATCATCTTAATTAATTATTAAATCTAGTTCAACTCTATATAGCGTGTGACCCCATAAGTTCTATCTAGTTGGTAGCAACAATTTGCTAATATGGAGCGGTTTCTAGCAAAACATCCATTCTAGCCAACTAATAGAGTAGTCATCCGACACACCTTGTGCAAGTAATTGTCTCATCCCTTTGTCTCTATATCCGGATTGGACACGAGACATACAAGTCACACTCGTATATCCAATCCATAGTTTATCGATCCTGGGAATAGCCTTATTCGTGCAAATAACATCAATATCCCATATTGATTTATTTGAGTCTGGCCAGACATTTTATAAGCACTATCCCTCGAGTGGCCTAGGATATTTGCTCCCGTTATGTGGGAGGGAAAAATTATATCTACGTCCACTATGATCTCTAAGTTTGCTTCATATTGTATGCAGTACACGCCTTTATAGCTACCCAGTTACGGTGTAGCGTTTGACGCTACCAAAATCACAATAATCCACAACTAGAATATCTAGTGACTTGAAGTGTAAGGATGACAATACCATTGCACCACAAGAAGCGCTTGTGACTTAACATAACGTGTATGTAGCTTTCTCGGATATGGGTCAATCCATTGCGCCATTACCCTTAATGCACACCCATGTGTTGGATCATGATATCCCTATATCAATCGAACCCCATACTAGTCTATAGATGATTTTCCCATTAATCATTATACTGGACTAGGGATATTTAAGATAAACAACACAATTGTATATCTAAGGACTTCACTATATTAAATATCCAATAAATAATACAATGAATGTTCTAGCCAAAATATATTCATACTAAACTAGATTGCCTCTAGGCATCTATTCCAATAGTCTCTGAACTAGAGTCAATCTGACGCATCTCGTATGCCCACGCTCCTAGTGTGCCCCTCATGTTTCCACTACACAAGCGGCTTTGTAAGTGGATCTGAGAGTTTCTTATCTGTAGGAATCTTGCATATCTGAACGTCTCCTCTATCGATAATATCTCGAATCAGATGGAACTTTCTGAGCACGTGTTTGGATTTCTGGTGTGACCTGGGCTCCTTTGATTGCGCGATCGCCCCAGTGTTGTCACAGTACAACTCGACTGGATCCGCAATGCTAGGAACCACACCAAGTTCAGAAACAAACTTTCTGATCCAAACAGCTTCCTTTGCTGCGCCATTTGCAGCAATGTACTCTGCCTCTATTGTAGAATCAGCCACCGTCTCTTGCTTGGAACTCTTCCAGCTCACCGCTGCTCCATTCGGGCAAAACACATATCCCGACTGTGATCTAAAGTCATCTCTATCGGTTTGGAATCATCCTTAGTTCTTCTCAAGTACTTTAGGCTGTTCTTGACTACAATCCAGTGACTCTCACATGGATTGGATTGGTATGTGCTTGTCATACTCAAGGCATAAGACACATCTGGTCTAGTACATAACATGGCGTACATGATAGATCCTATGGCCGACGCATACGGAATTCTACTCATGCGTTCCTTCTCAATCTCATTGGAAGGACAACCACTCGTCGAAAGAGTAATTCCATGTGACATGGGCAAGAATCCCTTCTTGGAATCTTGCATGTTGAAACGCTTCAACACTTTGTCAATATATGTACTCTGACTTAGGCCTAGCAGTCTCTTAGATCTATCCCTACAGATCTTTATACCAAGTATATAGGCTGCTTCCCCTAAGTCCTTCATTGAAAAACACTTTCCTAGCCAATCTTTAACAGATTGCAGCATGGGAACGTCGTTTCCAATGAGTAGTATGTCATCCACATACAAGACCTGAAAAGCTACAGAGCTCCCACTAACCTTCTTGTAGACACAAGACTCATCTTCGTTTCTGATGAAGCCAAACTCTTTGACTACTTCATCAAAACGTCGATTCCAACTCCTAGAAGCTTGCTTCAATCCATAAATGGATCGTTGCAGCTTACAGACTTTGTTGGCTTGCTTTGGATCTTCAAAACCATCGAGGATATTCCCATAAAGGAATGCTGCTTTGACATCCATCTGCCAAATCTCATAGTCGTAGTATGCTGCAATGGCAAGTAGGATTCGGATGGATTTGGTCATCGCGACTGGTGAAAAGGTTTCATCATAGTCAATACCATGAATATGTCAATCCTTTAGCCACCAATCGGCCCTTATAGGTAATCACATTACCATCCATGTCGATCGTCTTCTTGAAGACCCACTTGCACCCTATGGGTCGCGCCCCTTCGGGTGGTTCCACCAAATTCCATACTTTGTTGGTATACATGGATTCCATCTCGGATCTCATGGCTTCTAGCCACTTCTGAGAGTCTGGCCCTTTAATGGCGTCTTCATAGGTAGTAGGCTCATCATCTATGAGCATTGTGTCACTGGAATCAGTCACGAGAATGTTGGAATAGATGCCCTAGAGGCAATCTAGTTTAGTATGAATTTATTTGTGGCTAGAAATTCATTTATTATTTATTGGATATTTAATATAATGAACTCCTTAGATTTACAATTGTGTTGTTTATCTTAAATATCCCTAGTCAAGTATAATGATTAATGGGACAATCATCTATAGACTAGTATGGGGTTGGATTGATATATATGGAGATATCACGATCCAACACATAGGTGTGCATTAGGGAATGTTGCACTGGATTGACCCATCTCCGAGAAGGCTACATACACGTTATGTTGAGTCACAAGCGCTTCTCGCGGTGCAATGGTATTGTCATCCTTAGACTTGAAGTCACTAGATATTCTAGTTGTGGATTATTGTGATCTTGGTAGCGTTAAACGCTACACCGTAGCTGGGTAGTTATAAAGGCGTGTACTGGATACAATAAGAAGCAAGCTTAGAGATCGTAGTGTACGTAGATAGAATTTGTCCCTCCCACATAACGGGAGCAAATATCCTAGGCCACTCGAGGGATAGTGCTTATAGAATGTCTGGCCAGACTCAAATAAATCAATATGGGATATTGATGTTATTTGCACGAATAAGTCTATTCCCATGGATCGAGAAACTATGGATTGGATATACGAGTGTGAATTGTATGTCTCGTGTCCAATCCGGATATAGAGACAAAGGGATGAGACAATTACTTGTACAAAGGTTGTCAAGATGACTATTCTATTAGTTGGCTAGAATGGATGTTTTGCTAGAGACCGCTCCATATTTGCAAATAGTTGCTACCAACTAGATAGAACCTATGGGGTCACACGCTATATAGAGTTGAACTAGATTTTGGAATTAATTAATTGGATTAATTAATTAGAAGGATCACTTTGCAAACCCTTGCAAACTTAGTAGGGACTAATTTGCAAGGAATGGACTAAATTGAATTCTAGTAGGACTAGAATAAGTCCTTTAGGTAGTTAACAAGGAGTTGTTGGACTATATAAAGGACCTTCCTTCTTTCCTTCCCATATAAGTTATGCTCATTATTGAACATAACAAGAGTGGGAGAGAACAAAAGGAGAGAGAGCAAGCAACAAGGGAGCCGATCGCCCCCTTGCCGCCGCCCCGTCCCCGTCGGCCAAAAAGGAGGCCGAGACCCTAGGCGTGGATCAACCATAGAGAACGTGACACAATTCGCGTTTGAAGTCATCAAAGGAGAACCCTAAGGTGTGTTTATGATTTCTAACCCTTACCATCGTTATGTCTCTTGACTTGTGATCCTTGGAGGGTTTTGCATGGTTTTATGATTGTTTATGCTTCCGTTGCGCATCCATGAATCAAAACCCTACAGTGGTATCAGAGCCACAGGTCGTAGAGCATAAACGTGGTTTATGTGTTACGTTTTAATTGTTTTACACCTTAATTTGATTGTTTATCGCGTAAAACAAGACAAATCAAGCATGGGATGCAATTTGTCAATAATTAATCATAACAAGATCCAATTTTTGCATTGGATGCATGAATTGGTGAGTTTGAGAACTTTTAGGATCTTAGATCTAGGGTTTGGGCATCCTTGGGGAAGAAGGAGTTCTCTCAAAACAAGGAAACAACCAAACTTGGGCACCAAGCAAGGGAGTTGTTTTGGAAAAAACTCCCTCAAGGAGGTTCGGCCCCCCCTAGGGACCGCCCCCCTTGCTTGCCGCCCAAGATTGGTCGCCCTAGGGGCCGGGCGGCCTTAACCCGCGGCCTAGGCTTGTGGGTTTTGGGTCGGGCCGGCCCTAGGGCCTTGTGGTTCATCTTGTTGGTCCCGGGCAATTTGATTGTTGGGCCCATGGACCGTTTTAAGCCTAGAAATCCTAAAATCAATTAAAATTAACCAAGCGCGTTAAAATTGGATTTTAACTGTTTATGTGCAAATCGCATGGTGATTGGATATGGCCTTAGGATGTGGTTTGATTTGGATGTTTAATTTTCTGGTTTGGTTTTACGGCCTGCGAGCTGATCAATTAAGTGTAATAATTAACTAGGGTTTTATGGCCTGCGTGCCATTTTTTTCTCAACTTGTGAGATTTATTTTATTTAGTATAGAAGTTAGCTAGTGCTAGATAAAGTAGATTGATAGCCAAGATTGAAGAAAAGAAGCCCAAAGCCAAAAAAGCCACAAAATATGAAGCATGGAGCATTACACATGACTGCGAAGGATGGACCAAAAGGATCAAGACGCATGGAGATGTGTTTGCTTTACGGTTCATAGATAATTCCATTGGCTTGGAATTATCTTAGTCTAGAAAAGGACATATCCACATCACGTTTAATTTCTGTTTTGTGGTTGTTTATTTTATTGTCTTATTATTGTGTGGTTGGTGTATGGATGATGCATGCAATTAGGATAATAAGATAATTAGACAACCCGGATCTATTATTTGGAGTTGTGCCCAAACTCAAATAGATAGATTAGTTGATATTGATCAACGAAACAATTAAAAATTGAATTTAAAATCCCTCAAAATTCTAATATTGTGTTCTTGCCTTCTCGTTATTTAAACACTCATTATCATCATTATTTACCAAGCTCGTGCTGCCAAAGCATGGCGACTTGGTTCATCATGATGGAATGCGATGGCACGTAACAATGTGCAACTGTTTAGATAAGAGGTTGAACACAACTAGGCTATTAATTTGAGTAAGAAACCTAGAGGCAATCAATTGGGATTATCCATATGGATGGATAAATAAGGAGTTATTTGCCCAATTGAACCAAGAGTTGCATATGGGATGCAATTGGAATTGTTCCTACCTAAAGTAGTCAAATTATGGGTGACTTGCCAAAGCAAGCTCATAAGGAGATGAAAGATGGATCTTGGCCCACTAGAAAATATAAGGATATTTTCCGCATTAATATCTTGAGGGTTATTAATCCGTAGAAAAATAGTGGGAGCTATATTTGATAAACTAGCCATTATTGAATACAGTCAAAAATTCACAAATACTAAAACTTACGTATTTTCCTTTTGTAGAATTCCAAATGGAAAACAACTCATCGAGTTCACAACATTCCCTACGATCTGTCCTTGAGAAGGACAAGCTCTCTGGAACCAACTTTCTTGATTGGTACAGAAACTTGAGAATTGTTCTCAAGCAAGAGAAGAAACTGTACGCAATAGAGGAGCATGTTCCAGAAGGTCCAGAGAACCAAACACCTGCTGCCCTAAAGGCGTATCAAAAGCGTGTTGATGACGCTAATGATGCGGCCTGCCTTATGCTTTGCACCATGACTTCTGAGCTTCAGAAGCAACACGAAAACATGAATGCTGTCGATATGATCGAACATCTAAAGCAGCTCTATCAAGAGCAGGCGAGGGTAGAGAGGTATGAGGTATCTAAGGCACTGTTCAAGTGTCATCTGGCAGAAGGGAACCCGGTGGGACCCCATGTACTCCAAATGATCGGGTACTTGGAGAATCTCGCCCGACTGGGGTTCCCCGTCGGCCAAGAGTTGGCAACCGATCTCGTGTTGCAATCGTTGCCCGAGAGTTATGGACAGTTCATTATGAACTATAACATGAACGAGATCTTTAAACCACTGCCAGATTTACTTAATATGTTGAGGACGGCGGAACAGAGCATCAACAAGGGTAAGGGCAAGGCCATAATGATGGTACAGAAAGGAAAGGGCAAAAGGTTTGCCTCTTCCTCCAAGGGCAAAGGAAGGTCAGTTGCCAAGTCCAAGGAACCTGCCCTTAAGCCTGTTGATGGCATTGCCAAGGGCGAGACTAAAGGTGAGTGTCACTACTGCAGTCAGCCTGAACACTGGAGGAGGAACTGCCCAAAATATCTGGAGGACAAGAGGCTTGGAATAGTGATTCCACCACCACCAGGTATTTTTGTTGTAGATGTCAATTTAACATTCTCTACATCATGGGTATTAGATACTGGATGTGGATCTCATATTTGTCGAAATATGCAGGATCTAAAGAGAAGTAGGAGATTGGCTAAAGGGGAGGTAGATCTGCGCGTTGGAAATGGAGCAAAGGTTGCTGCGTTAGCCATAGGCGTGTGCGAGCTATCTCTGCCTTCAGGATTAGTTTTAGAATTAAATAATTGCTATTTTGTGCCTGCTATGAGCAGAAACATTATTTCTATTTCTTGTTTGGAAAAGGATGGTTTTATTATTTCAATAAAAGACAATTGTTGTTCCTTTTATTTAAATAATATTCACTATTTTAGTGCGCAATTATTTAATGGACTTTATGTCCTCGATCTAAGCAATCCTGTCTACAACATTAATACCAAGCGGATTAAAATAAATGATTTAAATCCTGCTTATTTATGGCACTGTCGTTTAGGCCACATAAATGAGAAACGTGTATCTAGACTCCATAAGGATGGATTACTAGACTCATTTGATTTTGAATCATATGAGACATGTGAGGCTTGTTTATTGGGAAAAATGACAAAGTCCCCTTTCAATAAGAAAGGTGAGAGGACTAGTGAGCAATTGGCGCTCATACATACCGATGTGTGCGGGCCATTTGCCACGCCTGCCAGGGGTTGTTATGTCTACTTCATTACATTTACTGATGATTACAGTAGATATGGATTTGTGTACCTTATGATGGAAAAATCCGAATCCTTTGAAATGTTCAAAGAATTCAAGAATGAAGTAGAGAAGCAACTTGGCAAAAGTATCAAGGCTCTACGATCGGATCGTGGAGGAGAATACTTGAGCCAAGAGTTTGACGACTATCTTAGAGAGTGTGGGATCGTGTCCCAACTCACTCCACCCGGAACACCACAATGGAACGGCGTATCCGAGAGGAGAAATCGAACCCTATTGGATATGGTTCGATCTATGATGTGTCAAACCGATCTTCCATTATCGTTTTGGGGCTACGCTCTATTAAGTGCAGCTTTCACCATTAACCGTGTTCCATCTAAGTCAGTCATGAAAAAACCATATGATATGTGGAGTGGGAGGCGTCCCACACTGTCGTTCATGAGTATTTGGGGCTGCGATGTCTATGTAAAACGTTTACAATCAGATAAGTTGGGGCCTAAATCGGATAAGTGCAAATTTGTGGGGTACCCTAAGGAAACTAAGGGTTACTACTTCTACAATCCAACCGAGAACAAAGTGTTTGTTGCTCGGACCGGTGTGTTTCTAGAAAGAGAATTTGTCTCTAAAGAAGCAAGTGGGAGGAATGTAGAACTTGAAGAGGTTCAAGAGCCACAAATCACTGAACCGATTATGGAACATGAACAGGAACCACAAGTAGTTGTGGAGCAACCTGTTCAGGTTACACAAGAGCTTCGTAGATCTAGTAGAGTGCGCCAGGAACCCGAGAGGTATGGACTTCTCGTAACCGATTCCGGTGACACGATGCTCATAGATGATGAGCCTACTACCTATGAGGAGGCCATGAGTGGCCCAGACTCTCAGAAGTGGCTAGAAGCCATGAGATCCGAGATGGAATCCATGTATACCAACAAAGTATGGACTTTGGTGGAACCACCCGATGGGGCGCGGCCCATAGGGTGCAAGTGGGTCTTCAAGAAGAAGATCGACATGGATGGTAATGTGATTACCTATAAGGTCCGATTGGTGGCTAAAGGATTCAGACAGATTCATGGTATTGACTATGATGAATCCTTTTCACCAGTCGCTATGACCAAATCCATCCGAATCCTACTTGCGATTGCAGCATACCACGACTATGAGATTTGGCAGATGGATGTCAAAACAGCATTCCTTTATGGGAATCTCCTCGAGGACGTATATATGATACAGCCGGAGGATTTTGAGGATCCAAAGCAAGCCAACAAAGTCTGTAAGCTGCAACGATCCATTTATGGATTGAAGCAAGCTTCTAGGAGTTGGAATCGACATTTTGATGAAGTGGTCAAATAGTTTGGCTTCATCAGAAACGAAGATAAGTCTTGTAACTACAAGAAGGTTAGTGGGAGCTCTGTAGCTTTTACGGTCTTGTATGTGGATGACATACTACTCATTGGAAACGACATTCCCATGCTGCAATCTGTTAAAGATTGGCTAGGAAAGTGTTTCTCAATGAAGGACTTAGGGGAGGCAGCCTATATACTCGGTATAAAGATCTATAGAGATAGATCTAAGAGTTTTCTAGGCCTAAGTCAAAGTACATATATTGACAAGGTGTTGAAACGGTTCAACATGCAAGATTCCAAGAAGGGATTCTTGCCCATGTCACATGGAATCACTCTTTCGAAGAGTGGTTGTCCCTCCAATGAGATTGAGAAGGAACGCATGAGTAGAATCCCCTATGCCTCGGCCATAGGATCTATCATGTACGCCATGTTATGTAGTAGACCAGATGTGTCATATGCCTTGAGTATGACAAGCAGATACCAATCCAATCCGGGTGAGAGTCACTAGATTGCAGTCAAGAACATCCTAAAGTACTTGAGAAGAACTAAGGATGCTTTATTGATATTTGGCGGTGAGGAAGAGTTGCGTGTAAGGGTTCACACTGATGCAAGCTTCCAAACCGATAGAGATGACTTTAGATCACAATCGGGGTATGTGTTTTGCCTGAATGGAGCAGCGGTGAGATGGAAGAGTTCCAAGCAAGAGACGGTAGCTGATTCTAAAACAGAGGCTGAGTACATTGCTGCAAATGGCGCAGCAAAGGAAGCCGTTTGGATCAGAAAGTTTGTTTCTGAACTTGGTGTGGTCCCTAGCATTGCGGATCCAGTCGAGTTGTTCTGTGACAACACTGGGGCGATCGCGCAATCAAAGGAACCCAGGTCGCACCAGAAGTCCAAACACGTGCTCAGGAAGTTTCATCTGATTCGAGATATTATCGATAGAGGAGACGTTCGGATATGCAAGATTCCTACAGATGATAATCTGTCAGACCCAATTACAAAGCCTCTCACGCAGTGGAAGCATGAAGGGCACACTAGGAGTATGGGCATACGAGATGCGCCAGATTGGCTCTAGTGCAAGTGGGAGACTGTTGGAATAGATGCCCTAGAGGCAATCTAGTTTAGTATGAATTTATTTGTGGCTAGAAATTCATTTATTATTTATTGGATATTTAATATAATGAAGTCCTTAGATTTACAATTGTGTTGTTTATCTTAAATATCCCTAGTCAAGTATAATGATTAATGGGACAATCATCTATAGACTAGTATGGGGTTGGATTGATATGGAGATATCACGATCCAACACATAGGTGTGCATTAGGGAATGTTGTACTGGATTGACCCATCTCCGAGAAGGCTACATACACGTTATGTTGAGTCACAAGCGCTTCTCGCGGTGCAATGGTATTGTCATCATTAGACTTGAAGTCACTAGATATTCTAGTTTTGGATTATTGTGATCTTGGTAGCGTTAAACGCTACACCGTAACTGGGTAGTTATAAAGGCGTGTACTGGATACAATAAGAAGCAAGCTTAGAGATCGTAGTGGACGTAGATAGAATTTGTCCCTCCCACATAACGGGAGAAAATATCCTAGGCCACTCGAGGGATAGTGCTTATAGAATGTCTGGCCAGACTCAAATAAATCAATATGGGATATTGATGTTATTTGCACGAATAAGGCTATTCCCATGGATCGAGAAACTATGGATTGGATATACGAGTGTGACTTGTATGTCTCGTGTCCAATCCGGATATAGAGACAAAGGGATGAGACAATTACTTGTACAAAGGTTGTCAAGATGACTATTCTATTAGTTGGCTAGAATGGATGTTTTGCTAGAGACCGCTCCATATTAGCAAATAGTTGCTACCAACTAGATAGAACCTATGGGGTCACACGCTATATAGAGTTGAACTAGATTTGGGAATTAATTAATTGGATTAATTAATTAGAAGGATCACTTTGCAAACCCTTGCAAACTTAGTAGGGACTAATTTGCAAGGAAGGGACTAAATTGAATTCTAGTAGGACTAGAATAAGTCCTTTAGGTAGTTAACAAGGAGTTGTTGGACTATATAAAGGACCTTCCTTCCTTCCTTCCCATATAATTTATGCTCATTATTGAACATAACAAGAGTGGGAGAGAACAAAAGGAGAGAGAGCAAGCAACAAGGGAGCCGACCGCCCCCTTGCCGCCGCCCCGTCCCCGTCGGCCAAAAAGGAGGCCGAGACCCTCCTTTTTGGGTCTCCTTTTGCGTGATTCTTCTTCCTCTTCCTCTTCCGGGCTAGCACCAAGGACTTGGGAGTTCTAGGATCAACTCTAGGCGTGGATCAACCATAGAGTACGTGACACAATTCGCGTTTGAAGTCATCAAAGGAGAACCCTAAGGTGTGTTTATGATTTCTAACCCTTACCATCGTTATGTCTCTTGACTTGTGATCCTTGGAGGGTTTTGCATGGTTTTATGATTGTTTATGCTTACGTTGCGCATCCATAAATCAAAACCCTACAGAGAAGTCCATACCTCTCGGGTTCCTGGCGCACTCTACTAGATCTACGAAGCTCTCGTATTACCGGAACAGGCTATTCCACAACTCCTTGTGGTTCCTGTTCATGTTCCATATTCGGTTCAGTGATTTGTGGTTCTTGAATCTCTTCAAGTTCTACAGTCCTCCCACTTGCTTCTTTAGAGACAAACTCTCTTTCTAGAAACACGCCGGACCGAGAAACAAACACTTTGTTCTCAGTTGGGTTGTAGAAGTAGTAGCCCTTAGTTTCCTTAGGGTACCCCACAAATTTACACTTATCCGACTTTGGCCCTAGCTTGTCTAATTGTAAATGATTTACATAAACATCGCAGCCCTAAATCTTCATGAACGACAGTGTGGGACGCCTCCCACTCCACATCTCATGTGGTGTCTTCATGACTGATTTAGATGGAACACGGTTAATGGTGAAAGCTGCACTTAATAGAGCGTAGCCCCAAAATGATAATGGGAGATCAGTTTGACACATCATAGATCGAACCATATCCAATAGGGTTCGATTCCTCCTCTCGGACACGCTATTCCATTGTGGCGTCCCTGGTGGAGTGAGTTGGGACACGATCCCGCACTCTCTAAGATAGTCGTCAAACACTTGGCTCAAGTATTCTCCTCCACGATCCGATCGTAGAGCCTTGATACTTTTTCCAAGTTGCTTCTCTACTTCACTTTTGAATTCTTTGAACCTTTCAAAGGATTCGGATTTGGCATTGTAATCATCAGTAAATGTAATGAAGTAGACGTAACCACCCCTGGAAGGCGTGGAAAATGGCCCACACACATCAGTATGTATGAGCGCCAATTGCTCACTAGTCCTCTCACCTTTCTTATTGAAAGGGGACTTTGTCATTTTTCCCAATAAACAAGCCTCACATGTCTCATATGATTCAAAATCAAATGAGTCTAGGAATCCATCCTTTTGGAGTCTAGATACACGTCTCTCGTTTATGTGGCCTAAACGACAGTGTCATAAGTAAGCAGGATTTAAATCATGTATTTTAGTCCTCTTGGTATTAATGTTGTAGACATGATTTCTTAAGTCAAGGACATACAGTCCATTAAATAATTGCGCACTACAATAGTGAATATTATTAAAATAAAAGGAACAACAATTGTTCTTTATTTAAATAATAAAACCTTCCTTGTCCAAACAAGAAATAAAAATAATGTTTCTGCTCATAGCAGGCATAAAACAGCAATTATTTAATTCTAAAACTAATCCTGAAGGTAGAGATAGCTCGCACACGCCCACAGCCAACGCAACAACTTTTGCTCCATTCCCAACGCGCAGGTCTATCTCCCCTTTAGCAAATCTTCTACTTCTCTTTAGATCCTTCACATTTCGACAAATGTGAGATCCACATCCAGCATCTAATACCCATGATGTAGAGACAGCTATATTGACATCTACAACAAAAATACCTGGTGGTGGTGGAATCACTATTCCAAGCCTCTTGTCCTCCTGATATTTTGGACAGTTCCTTCTCCAGTGTCCAGGCTGACTACAGTAGTGACACTCACCTTTAGTCACACCTTTGGCAATTCCACCAACAGGCTTAAGGGCAGGTACCTTGGACTTGGAAACTGACTTGCCCTTGCCCTTGGAGGATGAGGCAAACCTTTTGCCCTTTCCTTTCTGTACCATCATAATGGCCTTGCCCTTACCTTTTTGATGCTTTGTTCAGCTGTCCTCAACATATTCAGTAAATCTGGCAGTGGTTTCACGATCTCGTTCATGCTATATTTCATGATGAACTGTCCATAACTCTTAGGCAACGATTGCAACACGAGATCGGTTGCCAACTCTTGGTCGACCGGGAACCCTAGTCGCGCGAGATTCTCCAAGTATCCAATCATACGGAGTACATGAGTTCCCACCGGGTTCCCTTCTGCCAGATGACACTTGAACAATGCCTTAGAGACCTCATACCTCTCAACCTTGCCTGCTCTTGGAAGAGCTGATTTAGATGTTCGATCGTATCGACAACATTCAGTTTTCGTGTTGCTTCTGAAGATCAGAAGTCATGGTGCATATCATAAGGCAGGCCGCATCATTAGCGTCATCAACACGCTTTTGATACGTCTTTAGGGCTGCAGGGGTATTGTTCTCTGGACCTGCTGGAACTTGCTCCTCTATTGCGTACAGTTTCTTCTCTTGCTTGAGAACAATTCTCAAGTTATTGTACCACTCAAGGAAGTTGGTTCCAGAGAGCTTGTCCTTCTCAAGGACAGATCGCAGGGAATGTTGTGAACCCTATGAGTTGTTTGCCATTTGGAATTCTACAAAAAGGAAAATATGCAAGCTTTAGTATTTGTGAATTTTTGACAATATTCAATAATGGCTAGTTTATCAAATATAGCTCCCACTATTTTTATACGGATTAATAACACTCAAGTTATTAATGCGAAAAATTTTCATATATTTTCTAGTGGGCCAAGATCTAGGTTTCATCTCCTTATGAGCTTGCTTTGGCAAGTCACCCATAATTTGACTACTTTAGGTAAGAACAATTCCAATTGCATCTCTATGAAACTCTTGGTTCAATTGCGCAAATAACTCCTTATTTATCCATCCGCATGGATAATCCCAATTGATTGCCTCTAGGTTTCTTAATCATATTAATAGCCCAGTTGTGTTCAACCTCTTATTCAAACAATTGCACATAACTTGTTTGTGCCATCGCATTCCATCATTATGAACCAAGTAACCTTGCTTTGGCATGCACGAACTCGATAAATGATGATGATAATGAGTGTTTAAATAACGAGAAGGCAAAAACACAATATTTGAATTTTGAGGGATTTTCAAATTCAATTTTAATTGTTTTGTTGATCCATATCAACTGATCTATCTATTTGAGTTTGGGCACAACTCCAAATAATAGATCCGGGTTGTTTAATTATCGTATTATCCTAATTGCATGCATCAACCATACACCAACCACAAAATAATAAGACAATAAAATAAACAACAACAAAACAAAAATAAAGCGTGATGTGATATGGCCTTTTCTAGACTAAGATAATTCCAAGCCAATGGAATTATCTATGAACCCTAAAGCAAACACATCTCCATGCGTCTTCATCTTTAGGTCCATCATTCATAGTCATGTGGAATGCTCCATGCTTCATCTTTTGTGGCTTCTTTTGGCTTTGGGCTTCTTTTCTTCAATCTTGGTTAACAATCTATTCTATCTAGCACTAGCTAACAACTATACTAAATAAAATAAATCTCACAAGTTGAGGAAAAAAAAGTTGGCTCGCTGGCCATAAAACCCTAATTAATTATTACAACAAATTGATCAGCTCGCAGGCCGTAAACTAAACCACAAAATTAAACAATCACACCAAACCACATCCTAAGGACATATCCAATCACCATGCGATTTGCACATAAACAGTTAAAATCCAATTTTAACATGCTTGGTCAATTTTAATTGATTTAAGGAATTATCTAGGGTTAAAACGGTCCAAGGGGCCCAACAATTTAATTGCCTGAGCCCAAAAGTGGACCGCGTAGGCCGTGAGCTAGGGCTGCCCCGACCCCTAGGCCTTCCCTTACTTGGGCAGCAAGCAAGGAGGGGCGGTTCCCTTAGGGGGGCGAACCTCCATGGGAGTCGTTTCCAAAACAACTCCCTTGCTTGTTGCCCAAGTTTGGTTGTTTCCTTATTTGAAAAGAACTCGTTCTTTCAATAGGATGCCCAAACCCTAGATCTAAGATCCTAAAATTTCTCAAACTCACTAATTCATGCATCCAATGCAAAAACTAGATCTTGTTTGTTTGATTATTGACAAATTGCATCGTATGCTTGATTTTTCTTGTTTTACGCGATAAACAACAATTTTAAAGTGTAAAACTATCAAAACGTAACACAAAAACTATGTTTATGCTCTACGACATGTGGCTCTGATACCACTGTAGGGTTTCGATCATGGATACGCAGCGGAAAAACATAATTTATCCATTCAATACCCTCCAAGGATCACATGACAAGAGACATAACGATGGTAAGGGAAGAAATCAAGTTACACACCTTAGGGTTTCTCCTGTGATGACTTGTAACGTGAATTGTGTCACGTCTTTACGGTTGATCCTCGCCTAGAGTTGAGATCTAGATCTTCCTTCTCCTTTTGTGCTAGCTAGGAACGGAGGAAGAGGAAGAAGAAATCACGCAACACGAGGTAACAAGGAGGGGCGGCCTCCTTTGTTGGCCGACGGGGTAGGGGGCGGCGGCAAGGGGTCGGGTTCGACCTCTTGCTTGCTTGCTCTCTCTCCTTTTGTTCTCTCCCACACAAGTTATGATCAAAAGGCTCATAAGTGTGGGAAGGAAGGAAGGAAGGAGCATCCTTTATGTAGTCCATCAAATCCTTCTCAACTACCTAAAGGACCTATTCTAGTCCTACTAGAATTCAATTTAGTCCCTTCCTTGCAAATTAGTCCTACTAAGTTGCAAGGTGTTGCAAAGTGATCTTTCTAATTAATTAATCATATTAATTAATTCTCAAATCTAGTTCAACTCTATACAGCGTGTGACCCCATAGGTTCTATCTAGTTGGTAGCAACAATTTGCTAATATGGTGCGGTTTCTAGGAAAACATCCATTCTAGCCAACTAATAGAATAGTCATCCAACAAACCTTGTACAAGTAATTGTCTCATTCCTTTGTCTCTATATTCGGATTGGACACGAGACATACAAGTCACACTCGTATATCCAATCCATAGTTTCTCGATCCTGGGAATAGCCTTATTCGTGCAAATAACATCAATATCCCATATTTATTTATTTGAGTCTGGCAAGAAATTTTATAAGCACTATCCCTCGAGCGGCATAGGATATTTGCTCCCGTTATGTGGGAGGGACGAATTCTATCTATGTCCACTACGATCTCTAAGCTTGCTTCCTATTGTATCCGGTACACGCCTTCATAGCTACCCAGTTACGGTGTAGCGTTTGACGCTACCAAAATCACAATAATCCACAACTAGAATATCTAGTTACTTCAAGTCTAAGGATGACAATACCATTGCACCACGAGAAGCGCTTGTGACTTAACATAACGTGTATGTAGCATTCTCGGAGATGGGTCAATCCAGTGCGCCATTACCCTTAATGCACACCCATGTGTTGGATCATGATATCTCTATCAATCCAACCCCATACTAGTCTATAGATGATTGTCGCATTAATCATTATACAGGAATAGGGATATTTAAGATAAACAACACAATTGTAAATCTAAGGACTTCATTATATTAAATATCAAATAAATAATACAATGAATGTTCTAGCCAAAATAAATTCATACTAAACTAGATTGCCTCTAGGGCATCTATTCCAACACTTTACATCATACAGCTTTTCAAGGACTTGAAACCCTTTCCAAAGCCTTGATAATAAGACTGCATGCTAGATAGTCAAGAATTCTGGATCTTTTGAATGTTGGGTGTTATCTTTGTAGATAATTGTCCAATGTTTCCCCTCAATTTTTAAATACTCCTTTTTAGCCAAAATAGTATTATATCTTTTATTTCTAACGGCACACACAATTTTGAATCTTTTTGATTTATCAGATCTTCAAAGATCAGAGAAAATATTTTGTTTCCTTTTCAAACTGAAACTCTCTTCTATTTATCTCCTTCCTTATTTCTCTCTTTCGTATCTATCCTACCTATCTCTTCTTCTCCAAACCCTAATGAGAACCAGAAGAGCCTCAGGCACAATCAAGATGGCTAGTGGTTGAAAGGATACAACAGAGAAGATAAGAAAGACCATTGTGTAAGAGGGTCAGAACATTAGTGGGGATTCCATCTCTAAGACCCCTACTGCAGAAGACATAGCACCTCCTCCTCCAAAGAATAAGGCCAAGAAAGATGAGACCCCAGTGTCCAGCAAGAATAAGAAGAAATTAGTGGAGTCTGCACCAGAAAAACATAAGGTAATTCAGATTGGTATCCCTAAGAAGACAGAGAAGAAAGCTGACAAAGCGGATAAGGGAAAAGGAAAAGAGAAGAACTACATTAAAGAATCGGATTCAGATGCAACCTCAAGTTCCTATGAAGTATATTCAGTCTCAAAAGGTCATGGTAAGAAGAAATATCTCCAAGAAGCTGAGTCAGAATCTAGTATGGAATCTGAAAGAAAGAGTCAGAAGAAAATTTCCTCTTTGACAAAGAAAAGAAACTCTGTAAAGAAGAAACTGGAACATGGAAGGAAAGCTTTGGAAGGTTTAACCTTCATGTTCAACAGTGTGATCAAGACAATAAGTAAATCATTGATGATGTGGCTCAACAAGGAGAAGGACAGGTTGACGAAAGAGATAGTCAGGAAGAAGATGCAGAGTAGCAAGGAGATGAAGATCCTAACCTTAACTCTTGCCTACTCTTTCTTCTCCTTTTCAAGGACTTGAACTCCTTTCCAAAGCCTTGAAAATTTTATCTATCAAAAAATCTTTCCAAACACTGATCCAACATATTCTCATTCTTTTTTTATGAAAGTCAAAAAGGCTGAGAAATTTAGGGTTTAATTTGCAATTTAGGTGATCTAGCTTTGGTCAGTAGGATTATCTGAAACTTTGCTGTTACTTGTTTTTCAGTTTAATAAGTTGGATCTATTTGGACATTATGTGTTAATATTATGTGATTTATTCTGCTATGTGCTAATGAGTATTTGTTGTAGAATCACAGTATCAAACGGAATGGAAGACTATGGTTTTGTCTTTCATCAAGGGGGAGATTGTATGTTCAATTCAAGTTCAAGACTTGAAATAGCTAGTCTATTTCAAGGCCTTGAAACAGCTTTCAAAGCCTTGAAACTAAATGAGCTTTATATGCATGAACTTAGGGGGAGTTTTTGTACTTGATTCAACTCCTAAACCCCTGTGCATGACTAGATGATATTTGATGATAAAAGAAAATAATTTTTTACACAGTTTGCAGGATCCAACATCATCTGTTTGATTCAGTTTTGCAGGGAATTCTGTTTCCTATTTTATAGGAACTCGTTTCCTAACCTATTTTGCAGATATGGTAACTGCTTGTTGATTGATTCTGTAATCAATATGCTGTGTTTAAAAGCTTCCAAACATACTTCCGACATGATCAAATCAGTATCCCAAAAGATATTGATCAACTAGCCGTTGGGAGAAGCTGTTATAAGAGTCAAGATTTGAAGCAAATATTCAGGAAAGTTTATTGAGAAGATTCTGAAGCTCTTCCATTCAAACTGAGTGCTTTAAAAAGAGAATTGCTGAAGAAATTCGAAGACAACTACAAAGATAAATTCTTAGAGACACAAACACAATCAATTATTGACAAACATCAAGGAAGCAGATTCATGTCTCAATCCATAGCATCAGAAGAACACTGCACACTCAATGCAGTTTCATTTTATGTGTTCTTTTTGTTCTGCACTTCATTTGTATATTATTTTGATTATACTGCTAGTTCTCATTCTCAAGGAGTGTTCAAGGTGAAAAATAGAGAATTATTAGTTAATCCGATAGCTAGAGCAGGTACTAGATAGGTTAGTGAGAACCACAAGCGGTAATAGAGTAAGGAATCTATTTGTGCTTGAGATCTAGGACTTAGCTATTGATTAATAAGAATTGTGTTGAAAATCCTACAAGGATAAGATACATGAGGTAGAGACGTAGGTCCAAGTGGACTGAACTCTATATATCTTGTGTCTCTTGCATTTACTTTTCAGTTACACACTTAGAACTTTTGCAGCATTTAAAACAGTTTTATTTCAAGGGTTTGAAACTCATTTCAAGGCCTTGAAATTGACTTATTCTTTTTTTTACTCTAACTGTTTTATTCCAAGGGCTTGAAACTTATTCATAGGCCTTGAATCTCTTTACAAATCTTTTGAAACCACTATTCTTGCAAAGTTTAGCAAAAGTCTGCATACTCTATTCAACTCCCCCCCCCCCCCTTGTAGAGTATTGATCATGTATTTCAACCTACTGTACACCCCTTCAAAAAGGAAGTAGTCTGTACCCAAAAGTTTCACCATATCTTCTCTCCCTACCTCATTATCTTACAACATTTGTTGTTTTCTTCCTAAAATTTGGTAATCATTTTCAATACCGTACAATACATTAGAGGCGTAGCAAGGCCTAAGTGGACCTCACTATGCGACTTAAGTGGAGAATGAAGCATGTACCATCGGAGACGTTTTTCCAAACCCAATTGCATCGTTGAGGAAAATATTGTATTAAGCATATGTATGTCAAGTTGTTTTACACGCATTTCATTGACCGCTTATTTTCCAAGTTGAGTATATGTGCTACTTCTCTTAACTTTTTCTTCTATTTGAATTGTTTTCCTCATTAGTCATATTTGTTGAAATTCGTTTATAAATAACACAATTTAATGTAAATAATGTAACAAATAAATATCCACGTGCAAGGCACGTGCTCATAACTTGTTTAAAAAAAAAGGAGTGACAATTAAGTGAAAATTGGAACTCCCTCCAAAATTTCACCAAAACTAACATGAAAAGTTAAAATTGAAGGCAAAACCAGGGTCCAATCAACCCTTACTTGGAGAACAATCGAAATTTAACCGGAAAGAGGGACGAAAAAGAAAACAGAGATAGAAATAAAAAGATGAAATTGTAAAACAAATGCAGAGATTAAAACAACTTACAGATTAGTGAGAATTCGCTGATTAAGTCACATATGATCTCAAGCATGGACTCAGTGTCCTTAAGGCTTGTTTGACCCCACGGTATTGTCTGATCGGGAGCAAACTCCTCACATGATAATTTCATCAACGGTGTTGTTTGTTAGTACACTTGTTGCACCCTGCGAACCACAATGGTATGGAAACTCTCTATGATTTGGAATGAAAAAGTTTGCAGGAAATGATGGATAAGGGAATCTGGTAAGTGAGGAAAAACGTGGGGAAGCTGATAACTCTGAATAAGAGTTATATCTTGCATGATATTTTTACTACCGTTTTGCGTTATTTTCGGATAATTTATATGAGAAACATGCTATGATTGTGAGGAATTTGTGAGTTTGGGGCGATTGTGCTTAATTAATAAATATGTGCCTTTTTCGTTGTTTTAAGATATTTATAAGTCACATATGATTCACACTATGTAGTTGTGTGATTCACATGGAGGCTCGGCGCGTGGAAAGGGCCGATAACGAACTTCGAAAATTGCAACAAAGCTCGGAATTGGCCAAGGAATGAACAAAGAGGAGGTAGTTGTTGTTCATGGAAGTCGAAAAATGCTCTTGGCTCCCCCTTTTCCCCATCTCCTACTGTACAGGCTCTATCCCTGATCAATGACCACGACCTCCAACAAATCACCTTCATCCCTCAATACCAAAACACCAACACAGCCACTGCCTATATCATCCATGAACCACCATTACCATTACCTTCAACCATACAACCTACCACCCAATTCCAAAGGCTACAAACTATCCAGCACCCTCTCACAGTCCACAACCACGCCATTCATCAAAGAACCCCGATTGTCCCTCAATCCATCGTGACTAAGCCAAAACAACCACATGGTACCATCCTGCCACCTCCATGAACCACCTGAACACCAACATCAAAAACCCTACTGATCAACTACCCATTACAAGATGCAATCAACTTCACCCATCTACTAACCTCCATTATCACCATGGCCAAATACCGAGTTCCCCCGACCCGCAACATTACAAACCTTTTACCAATACTCCACTCCACACCATCACCACCATTACACCTCTATACGTCAATCACCAACAACCCACCTGAACCCATCCCCACTGCAAACCCACCTACCTACTGCCTTTACCCACGAACCCATTCAAAAACCACCGAATCTCCCTCAAGTCTGTTAGAACTGTAAACCCAAAAAAAACAACCAACATAAACTGCAAGAAAACCCATCAGAAACTTAACTAAAACAGCACCAATCCACCGGCCTTCAGTCTTCTTCAAACTCTTCTCAATACCGCGACCCAACTACACCTCCCTCACCAACCCAATTCCCCCACCTGCAACACACCATGGCCTGAAGAAGAAGAAGGAACTGAGGAAAACAGAAAGAAGAAAGAAAAAGAATTATAGAAAGTTTCCCAGCTGATCGCACAATCACCTTCCCAGGTTGTGTGATCAGAGGCCAATACTTAGAATATTTTAGGATGAAAAGAGAGAAAAAAAATGTAATTGGCGATGTGAACCTCGGATCAAATGATCAAAGCCCAAACCAAAATAGATTGCGCGACTTCATCACCCGATCGCACGATCTCCTGGGAGAAAAAGTTCACTCGGGAGAAGAGAAGGACGGGCTAGTTTTTGTTTTCTTCTAAACAACGTAGTATTTTCAATTAATTCCTAACCCTAGGATTAATTAATACACTACAAAAATTAATTGAAGGAGACTCTCTGACTGATTTCATTGACGGTGGAGAGGAAGAAGAACACGACGGGAATCAAGACTTTAAGATCGAGATTGTTATCTTCTACTCTCTTAGTCCTTAATGGAGAAACTCTTGTGCTTTGTTTGGCTTATCATGCATAACTAAACACTTTGAAATGCTAAAGTGTTTTCCTGTTTTTCTCCTAAAAGAGATTCTCCATTAAAGAGTAGTAATCTAAAGAATCTCATTACGTAAATGTATACCTGTTTTTAAACTAAATAGAATTTTGAAAAGTTAAAGTGTGTGTTGTTTTTATCCTAAAAGAGTTGAGCTTGGTGTTTTCTAAACAAGCTGAACATTCATGTTGTCCATCTTAGGTAGTCGCCAGCCTGCCTTGTAGTGGCACACAGGGCAGCTGTGCTAGGATGTGTATTAGAGAACTCACTGCTTTTAGATCTTACCTTGTAGGACCACTATTAAACCCTAATTTATCCTTTGATTTATTATTAACCTCTTTGACATAGGAAGACGATTATTGGCCTTCAACATACATCGTTAGAGTCAACTTTATAGAGCATCATGAGGGAGCAGTAGTGGAGGGGGTTAGTTGAGGGAGTACTTCATTGCTTATTTTTGTGATTTCTGCATATCGCATATGCTACAAGGGGATGCGAGGGTGAGTGAGTTCGCTTGCACACTACAGTGTTGCGGTGTTCCATATCATTACATCGTGGACACAGTAAAGGAGAGCCTGAGTGCGTGATGTCTAATTCGCACGAAAATGGGGTTGGTTGTGTTTAATTGGTGGAATGTGCTAGGTACCGGATTTCTATCATTTTGGTGTAGGAGGTTCAGTTGGATTAGGCACATGACATATCATTTTCTACTTGATGTGACTACATTCTAGTGTGGGGTATTGACATTTGACTACGGACATAGAGATTGTGGATCTGAAGACTCCACCCCCATGCATGCTTTAACTTGCTTACGGTTGTGTTGGCATTTTCTTAATTCTTTAAGGAGCACTACTCATATATATTTTGATTGTTGATATTTGATTGAGAGAAAAGAAAGAAAAGAAGAAATAAAAGGAAAACAAAAAAGAAAAGAGAGAAAAAAAAAGAGAGATGAATAAAGGAAGTGGAATAAAATGTGCTTATTGGAAAACGAGTGGTGAAAGTTACACATTCCATATTGAAGATAAAGATTGATTTCCGTACATCATTATCTGCGATGGCCACGAAAAGACATGATACCGTGGTCCGAGGGGATTGAGGGCCAAAGTCTGTGAGATTCAGGTTGTGCATTCCTATCATCATGGTGAGGGTGTGTGAGATGTGGGTTTTGATGAGTTTATGTGATGTTATAGGAATTTTTACTTCATATAAGTTGTATCATTTTTGTCCTTAAGCCTCATCATATTTAGATCTGTAGTGGAATAGGAGCTCGAACTATGAATGTGGCTTAGCTTTAGTAAGCCTCTTTTTTTTGAAGGAGCACATGAAGAGGTAGGTTATTGTTGGTAGTAAATTTATGCTTTCTATAATAAATATAATGGAATTTCTTGTTGTCAAGTTTAGTTTTAGCACACGCCTCTTGCCTAACTTTTTCATCACTCCATGAGCACCAGTCTATGCGTATTGAGATTGCCCGATCTTGCAATAATAAAGAATTAAAGTGTTTTGTGTATTGTTTTAAGATTGAGCATATAATTTCATTGCATCATCTTGCTGCATTATAGTGTCGTGAGTAATGTTAGATTCGTTTGAATGTTGTTGGTTAATAGACAGTTAGATGCAGTAGATGAGACTTTGCTCGGGACGCACAAACGGGAAGTGTGGGTGGTATTTGATAACTCCTTCATCAGATTTATCTTACATACATTCTACATTTTTATGTGTGCGCGTTTTGGTGCAAAGTGACGAGATACGAGCAAGAATAGAAGAAAAATTGTTTTATGATGTTTTAAAGCTTAAACTTACAATCCGAGCGTTTCTTGAATAGTTTTACTTATGAATGGCATGATTTTGTCACATTTGATCTTCGCAGTAGTGTTTGTGTTGTGATTTACAGGAAAATTGCATGAGGAGGGCAAGTGGAGAGAAGAAACGAGCTTCGGAATCCAAGAGGAAGCAAGAGAAGCAAAGTTAGAGGAGCAAAAGTGACAAACCTTCATTGTTTGGATGCTATCTTGAGTTCTACAAGGTCTGGTGTTATTGCAAGTCTCTCGATCACTCACCTCACGAATAGTCAAGAAAGATGCAAAACACGAGATTTAGGTGGTTCACTAGCTAAAATCATGCTAATTACGTCCACGAGGAAGAAAGACATTTATTTAATGAGTAGGAATGTCTCTAGATGTTTGCATACGTTCATAGGACCCCAAGTGATCCTTTATAGCCCCAAAAACCGCCCCGATACAATGAGGAAACATTCCCATCCTTATTTGCTGCCTCTAGGATTCTCTTCGTGCGCAGGCCCGAATTCTTCGTGCGAAGACATTCAGGTCTTCGTGCGAAGACCTTCCTGATTTGACACAGGGAGCTCTTTTGCGAAGACTCCAGGATGTTGGCTAACACTTATCTTCGTGCGAAGACTTCTCGTCTTCATACACAGGCACTGGGCTTTCGCCTCTTTGTGGTCCTTTAAGTTTCTTCTAAGTCTTCAAGGCACTTCCCAACAAATCCCCACCTTGACTTGAAGTCTCTCGTCTGAAAAGAAGCTTCCTCCTCCTTCTGCACAAATCTTGTCTTCTCCCCTCCCGATGTCCCCTGTCATGAAGACTCACTGGACCTCGCCGGGTTCGACATGCCCCTAAGGGCTCACTGGCTCAAGAAGTTGAGCAATTCCAGACAATGCTGGAACATGCTCACTGGAACCGGCTTGGTGAACATATTCGCGGGGTTGTCTGCAGTCCCCACCTTCTTCACCTTGATCCTACTCTCATTTCTCATAAAGTGATACCTGACGTCGATATGCTTCATCCTTTCATGATGAACTTGGTCCTTAGTCAAGAAAATTGCACTCAAGTTGTCACAGTTGGAAATAGCCTGATATTGATGTAGGCCTAGATCATTGACCATACATTTAAGCCACACTGACTCTTTCGCTGCTTGCGTTAGAGCCATGTACTCTGCCTCCGTGGTTGAAAAAGTCACTGTCGGCTGTAACGTCGCCTTCCAACTCACAACAGAACCTCCCAGAGTAAACACATAGCCATTCATAATATCCTACTATCAGTATCCCCTGCATAGTCTGAATTCGAGAACCCATCTACCAAGATGTCTTCATTAGCCCCATAACATAGGCCAATATCTGACGTACCCTTAAGGTACCTGAATATTCTATTCACCGCCCGCCAATGGTCCTTCCCTAGTTGAGCCATAAAAAAACTAACCACACTAACAGCAAATGCTATGTCCGGTCGAGTACAGAAAGTAGCATACATGAGGCTTCCAACTGTGCTAGCATATGGAACCTTGGACATGTACTCCTTCTCCTCCTCAGTCTGAATAGTCTGCTGTTAGTTTCCATGTGAGTATCTATAGCTTTAGCTGATAACATCCCAAATCTGCTCAAGATCTTCTTGATGTATCCCTGCTGTGACAAGAAAAGCTTCTTCTTCTTCCTGTCTCGAGAGATCTCAACTCCCAATATCTTCCCAGCAGCTCCCAAATCCTTCATCTCGAAATTTCGTGCTAAGTGACCTCTTAAGTTCTCTAATGTCCTTGTTATTCTGATTTTCAATCAGAATGTCATCCACTTACATAACTGGGTAAATACGTGATCCACCATGCAACTCCTTGTGATACAAGCAGCAATCATACTCGCACTTGTGGTAACCAATCTTCAACATGAAGCTGTCAAACCTCTTGTACCATTTTGGTTACTTCTTAAGTCCGTAGAGAGATCTCTTCAGCTTGCACACGTGCTTCTGTCTTTTGCGAACTTGTAACCCTTCCGGTTGGCTCATGTATGTCTCTTCTTCCAACTCTCCAAGTAGGAAAGCTGTCTTGATATCAAATTGCTCAAGATCTTTAGTGGTGTGCTACTAAAGCTAGTAACTCCAGGATAGAAGTATGTCTGAACACCGGTGAGGAGATCTCGTTGTAGTCAACTCCCTCTTTCTGACTGAAACCTCTTGCAA
Source organism: Linanthus parryae (assembly GCA_023055425.1). NCBI lineage: Eukaryota > Viridiplantae > Streptophyta > Magnoliopsida > Ericales > Polemoniaceae > Linanthus > Linanthus parryae. The sequence goes on along the minus strand of JALGPY010000002.1, from coordinate 163,738,001 downwards.
CTAGCCTTGCCTTATACTTGACGCCCTCTCCGGATATAGTTCCTTCCTTGCTTCTAAAAATCTACTTGCAACTGACTATCTTCCTTCCCGTAGGAAATTCAACAAGCTCCCAAGTCGATTTCTTTCTAAGAGACTCAATCTCTTCTCCATCACGGCAATCCATTGTGCAGACTCAGAACTAGATATAGCGGCCTTGTAGGAGGATGGCTCATCATCGATCTGTTCCGCTACCTTTATTGCATATCCCACCATACCACCATCCTTAGTGTTCAATTGCAGCAGATCTTTGAGTCTCCAACGCCGTGAATGGTAGGACACAACCGATGGACCTTCCAATTGGTGATTTGTCTCTCAATCTCTAGTATTTCTCGGTGAAGCCCTCTTCATTCTCTTTGTCTATGACTCTTCGGTAGTGTGTACTTGTTTCATCGGTCAACAACCGAATTCAATGCACCATGTGGGAGTGTCAATAACCATCACGTCAGGGGTATAATGGTCTTTAACAAGTACCCTGAAATTTTTTATAATTGGACAATAAAACTAAATAAAGTACGAAAGGTAATACATAATTTTCGGGTTGCCCGTTAAGTTCCATTAACTGCCGTAAAAAATAGGGGTACCTCTTGTCAATTCGTGAAGACTAAGAGCAGCATCTGCCTTTTTTCCAGAACACAGGGGTACAAAGTGTAAATTACCCGATAAAATAATTGTAAAAATGTGGCCACCTCTAGAGGATGGACGACCATTTTATTTGAGGAAACACGTGTGTGATGTTGAGACATTGTGCTATGGGAGAACTATCTCTACAAAGAGGGAAAACGAGCGAAACATTTATAATTATATTAAAGATTATATGAATATGAATTTTACGATGAACATCGGGTATTGAGTACAGAGGGACAATGGAGAAGTAAATTCGGTAAGTTGAATGTTTGAATACCATTGAGAGTAATCTATTAAGTCAAAAGTCCATATGTTTTCTGCCTTGGCTAGGGAGAGAAAGTACTCCATGTGAGTTTCATGTATCTTGCTCTGGTGAGATTATTGTCTAGTCTTCTCTATTCTTCTGATTCTCCCTCTTCTTATTCTCATTTTTTGCCAACTTCTTATTTATTCCATCTATGTTTTTCATCTCCATTCCTCTCATCTCTGTTTGAAAACCATGAGAGATAAGGAAACAAGGGAAAAGTCGGATTCTGACAACTCTAATCCACTCTCTGCTGACAATGAGGTCACAAGAAAGCTTGAAGCTTTAACTTTGAACTCAAAGGACGAGGTCGATTCGGTGATATAGGAAGATGATATAAGAGGAAGACTGAAAGATTGCTCTAACAGTTTGCTGGGTAAGATTTACACGAGCAAACCAGTCAATCTCTCTGGTTTAACAACCACCCTGACCTCTGTCTGGAACTCTCCAGAGGATTTCAGTTTTTAAGGAAGTGGGAGAGAAAATGTATCAATTCTTATTCAATTATGAAGAAGATAGTTCAGAATCTTAAAAGGAAGCCCGTGGTTTTTTAACAATCATCTGATTGTTCTCTTAGAATGGGATCCTTCAAAATTTTTGTCCTCTGCAGCTCTTGAAAATTACCCCTTATGGATTCAAGTCTGGGATTGGCCTGCAATTTATTTAACTGCGAGCATCATTCGTAAGAAGAGTAAGAAATTTGGTGAAATTCTTGAAGTTAAAATTCCTCCAAGGTCATTGGTGGATGGGAAGTTTGCAAGATTTAAGATCGCTTGGGACGTGTCTGAGCCACTTATGAAGGATATGAGGATAAAATTTCTAAATGTTGGCATAGTCAACGTTAAACTGAAGTATGAACGGCTGCCTTTCATGTGCTTCTATTGTGGTTTAATATGACACGATGATAGACTCTTTTCTGAAAAAATGGCCGATATTGCTGAGGGTATTAAGCTTGATTTTCAGTTCGATTCAAGTTTTAATGCTAAAAGTTTGGCATGTCTTTTTGCGCCACGAAATTTGAAAGCATAGGCAGCTCAGAAAGGGAGATCTCTCGTAGTTTCTTCTTATACAAAAAATTCGCTCCTTGCTTTGTCGGAGAAGTTGGACGTTGCTAATCATTCCACCGGCAGGGTTCTCATAGAATATGGTGGAACAATGGAGAAGTGGAAAGGTCAGGAAGAAGTCAAAGAGCTAGATGAGGTGGCTGACAATTCTGAGAATGACAGAGAAAAAGTAATCAACGCATGCGTGAAGGCTAATCTCGATGCAGAAATATGGCGGGAAGAAAGAAATTTTGAAAAATTTAAGATCAGAGAAGATATCTCAATAGGCCAAAATATTCTAGGCCTAATGGATGTACCAGTGTACGAAGCCCAATCATCAGACCTAGCCCAATTCCATGTCCTTCCCTCTAAGGGCCAGTTAGCTGTTCAAGAAAAAGGTCGAACCAATAGTGCAGCCCCCACATCAAGGACATGTTCTGTGCAGGGAACAATTTCTAATCAAATTGGGGTTCTTTCAGAAAACCCTATTTAGGCACAATCAAGAAAGGAGACGATGATTTGGGGCGAGACTACATAAAAAAATGAAGAGGATGATAGCATTTCGAGATCATCGAGTACTCATCTTGAGGGGAATTGTAAGACATGGGATTCTTCTTCAGACCTCCGTGAGGCTGCATAATAGAAGAGAAATAGACATGGATATTGATGATGACAACTTCGATAATCATGAGATAGGAAAAGGGCAAAAGGTATGTTAACTGATTTTGTTCCAACTTCTTTGAGGGTGGAGGAAGTCAGCCCAAAATTGCCCTCCGGGGCCCAATGAAGCTTATGGCATGGAATTGCCAAGGTGCAGGCAGAGCCTTGACAATTCGTCAATATAAGAGGCTTCGCCATCTTTGAGCTCTTGAAGTTATATTTCTTAGTGCGACAAAATAGAATTGTCAATTCATGTGGAAAAAATACAGCTTTTTTGGAAGGTATTCTAGTCTCTGGTTCGACCCTCATGGCCTTTCTAGTGGAAATGGTGTAATATGGAAGAAGGATATTAATGTGAAAGTTCTCAAATATAGCAGCTATTTCATTCATGTGGAGATCATTGATAATTCCACTATTTGGCACCTCATTTTTTTGAACTTGAGCACTAATGACATGGTTAGACAGGGTCAAATGGACTTTATGTTTTCATACATCTCTAGCTGCAATGAAAAGCTATTGATATGTGGTGATTTTAATGATATCTATGATAGATTTGAAGCTCTTTGATATTGATATTTGAATAATTATGCAGAAGGAGCTTAGATACCTTGATGATGAAAGCCAGAAACACAGGCTAATTCTAAGTTCCAAAGCTTCAAAACTTTAAGGCACTGTAGCTATGCTTATATAGATATACATGTGACTAACTGTTGTGTGCAGGTTTTCGATTTTGGTATGTACTGGGTTATACATCTTTACATATATCACTATGCAAGCTTTAGAAATCTTTGTTTTGGATGGATTAACATTATATGCAGGATTGAGCTGGATTGAAAATCAAGGTTCATTCTGATGAACTAGCAGACAAAGCTTCAAATCTTTGAGATTTACTGAATACTCTTCAATGCTAAGTTCATCTGATTAAATCTGCGTATGGAGGTTATTTCTTTGGGATTTATAACTTGTTATGAATCTATTTTTGTCTATTAATACTTATTCTAAAATGAGTTGATGATATATTCATCATATTGGTTGTATTAGATGAATTTATTTTCAGACAAAACCTAGCCCAGTGTTTCTCATTAACTGTTGGCATTTTGCTGATCAAATCTTGATGCTGGTGTGTCTGGATATTGTTTGATCTTGTTTGTTAAGTGTATGCAGGTTTGTTGGGCGTTCATACGTCCATAAAACATTCAAATATATATCCAAGCGTATCTGTTGAAAGAAGCATATCAGGGAGGAGGATTTTTAGGTTTTCAGTTCCTAAAATCTCTTAGTTTTGTTGCAGGCTGTTATTTAAAGATATCTTTGTTTTGAATTTAAAGGAGACACAGGAATTGAGACTGATCTTCGTGAGATTTGAAGAGTGCTACAAACTAGAGGGTTCAGATCATTCAAATCTTCAGATTCATCAGGCGATTGACATTACAGAAGCAAAATCACTCATCATAGATTGAAGAACACTTCCAAAGCTTTACTGCTTATCTTTATTCTGTGTTCTTCACACTTGTACTAAAATTGTATTATCATTATGTGTTCTTAAACCTCACAAACTAATAAGTTTAGTTGTTTAATTGAACAACAAAGAGGTTCTTATTGTTTCAACAGGTTGTAGCTGGAACTAGATAGGTTGGGAACCACAAGCTGTATAGGTGAAAGGTAGCTCACTTAGGCTTGAGATCTAGGGCTAAATTTGGGTCATTAGTAAGAATTTGTGTTGAATCCTAGAGGGATAAGATCCCTCAGGAAGAGACTAGGTCCAATTGTGACAGCACTCTGTAAAATCCTTGTGTTCTTGTTGCTTACTTTATATTCTTTCATTTCAGTTTAAACAGGAAGTTTCAAATCTTTGGAGCTTTCCAGATCTCGACGCTTTGAAGCCTGTGTATTCTGCAGTTATTTCTTTAAGCTTCTCTAAACAGTTTCAAAGCTTTGAGATATCAGCTGCATACTCTACTCAAGTTTTAAAAGACTGTTTTTTAGCAAAATTTAGCATACTCTATTCACCCCCCCCCCCTTTCTAGAGTATTTAGATCCCGCTTTCTACTTACATTACAAACTTTCATTTGGTATCAGAGCTTGGGTCACCCTTTAAGGATTTAACAATCTTGTGACAATGACTAATGTAGGTGATGGAGGATTCTCACAGGGAAGAGCAGCTAATAGACCTCCACTATTTTGTGGTGATAACTTTGTGCATTGGAAGGCATTGATGAAGATGTTCATCATAGACCAGGACATGGAGCTATGGTCTATTGTTGTGAATGGCCCAAATTTATTCTATACTACTACCAATGGAGTCAAGACTGTCAAACCTGATGAAGATATCTTAGTCACTGAGCTGGAAAAGCTTTATCAAAGAATTATAAAGCTTTGAAATTACTATATTATGCTCTTGTGCAGATGAGTTTAACAGGATATCCAACTGCAAAAGTGCAAAAGAGATATGGGACAAGCTGACTATTAATTATGAAGGAACTAGCCAAGTCAAGCAGACAAAGATTAATATCCTTTTTGAGACAGTATGACCTGTTCAAGATGAATTCTAATGAATCCATCAAGGATATGTTCAAAAGGTTTACAGATATTGTGAACAACTTGGAATCTTTGGGAAAAGCTTTCTCAAATGAGGAAAAGGTCAAGAAGATACTCATAAATTGCCAAAGGCAAAATGGGAGCCTAAGACAACTGCAGTTGAGGAGGTTCATGACCTACGCATTCTGGAACTTGATGATCTACAAGGAAAATTGCTCACTCATGAGATCTCCATGAAGGAGGTAGATGGTTACTTAAGTGACAACATCATGAACCTGGCACTCAAGGAAAAGGACAATGAAAAATCTCAAAGCCTTGAACAGGAGGATGATGATGATGATGAAGAAGCCTTAGCATTGATTTCAAAAGCCTTGACCAGAATTCTGAGAAAGAAGAGAAACTTTGGAAACAAGGACTACAGCAAAGAAAAATTTAGGCCCTCTACTAGCAAGGATCAAAAAGGTACATCTACTTCACATTCATATAAACCTAAAGTTATGAATTGATATGAGTTTGGAGATGCAGATCATCTTGTAAGAGATTGCCCTCAAAAGAAGAAAATCATGCAATTTCCTAAGAAGGAAAATGAAAACAGAAGAAAGCAGGCAATGGTAGCCTCATGGAGTAATACAGACTCTTCAGACTCAGATCTGATGAAGAGCAAGCCAATCTTTGTTTGATGGCTGGACATCAAGAAGATCACTCTTCAGAGAGCCAATTGAAGATATGGTATAAAAATCTTTTATCTAGCCCTCCTGATGTATTGCCTGGAATCCTCAAAAGCATGTTTTTGAATGAGGAAAGTTACAGGAATGAGATTGATTCCTTAAAAGTAAAAGTTCATGGAACAACCAAAGAAAAACTTAGATTTGGTTTTTTAAAACAAATTACTTGAAGCTACCAAGTTGAAAATTGATAGTGACTTCAATGTCTTGGACAGTAGATTCAAAGCTTTGAAATCACACGTCAAAGAAGTTGTTGATCAAAACTCTCTTTTAACTGACAAATTTGTTGATCTAAAGAGTCAATCAGATGATTTAGAACAACAGAACACTTCATTGCCTAGTGAGCTTCAAGAATCCAATAAAATGCTTTCAACTTTTGTTGGCTCAAAACATAAGCTAAATCTTATGCTTGGAGGAAGTATGCATTCTTTATACAAAAGTGAAATTTGTTATAATCCAAATTTTCCAAAAAGAAACTAAACCACAAATTTAAAATCGGGAAGAAAACATTCTCCAAAATGTCATTATTGTGGTAAAATTGGACATGTGAAATTAACTTGCCCCTTTAGAAGGACGGAACCTCATATAATGAGGAACACCTATCCTTATCAGCTTAAGGACTAGTGAAACAGATTTGGGTTCCAAGAGGATATAGACCACCAAACATGGCTGATTCTGAGTATGATCCTAAATTCTACACTAGGTCTAATAGTCTGTTAAGGCATTGATTGAATTTTGCAGGATGTCACCAAAGCTTTGAAATATCATAAATGGATTTTGGATAGTGGATGTTCCAGGCACATGAGTGGAAAGAAATCTTTATTCACTGAGCTTAAAGTTCAATTATAGGGAACAATCACACTTGGTGACAAAGCAAGGTGCAACAGAATTGGTATAGGAAGTACTGGTAATAATTATGCATTGTCAATTTCAGATGTTTATCTAGTTGATGGTCTTAAGTATAATTTATTGAGTATTTCTCAGCTATGTGATAAAGGAAATAAGGTATTTTTTGACAAGGAGAAATGTGTGGTGCAAGATGAAAAATCAGGCAATTGCATAGTCACTGCTCCCATGTCACATAATGTTTATGCACTATGTACTGACAAAGTTACAGGTGATAGTCTGAAATTGTCTCAAAGCTTTGAAGGATGACTCAAAGCTTTGGCATAGAAAGCTTGGTCATATAAGAATGCACACCATGAACAAAAATCATCTCAAAAGATCTGGTAAGGGGATTACCTATTCTGAAATTCAAAGATGATGAGATTTGCAAGGCATGCACTCAAGGTAAACAGACAAGAGTTCATTCAAACCAAAGAACTTTGTAAGTACTTCTAGAGCTTTAGAGTTGATTCACTTGGTGTGGTCCTATGAGGGTTCAAACACCCAAAGGTAAGAGATATATGCTTGTTGTGGTTGATGATTATTCCAGATTTACTTGGGTTATGTTTATTAGAGATAAGTGTGAAGCATTATCTGAATTTTCAAAGCTTTGTAAAGAGCTTCAAACTTTAAAAAAATTACCTGTTGCATCTATTAGGACTGATCATGGTAGGGAATTTGATCAACTTGATTTTGATTTATGTTGTGCAAAGCATGGCATCTCACACAATTTTTCTGCACCTAGAACTCCTCAGCTGAATGGTGTTGTTGAGAGGAAAAATAGGACTCTTGAAGATATGTCTAGAACCATGCTACTTGAAAGTAATTTGCCAAAGTATATGTGGGCAGAAGCTGTTAATACTGCCAATTATGTGCTCAATAGATGTTTGATCAGGCCTATTCTGAAGAAAACTCCTTATGAATCATTCAAAGTCAGAAAGCCTAGTGTTGCTTATTATAAGCCTTTTGGTTGTACTTATATTGTGCATAACAATGGTAAAGATAATCTTGGTAAGTTTGATGTTATAAGTGATGAAGGTGTTTTTCTTGGTTATTCTCAAACTAGCAAAGCTTACAGGGTTTACAATAAGAGAACCAATATTGAAGAGGAGAGTATACATGTGATTTTTGATGAAAGTTCCAATGATTCTCTAAGTGAAAGTTTTGCAGATCTCAATTTGAACAAATATGAGGCTGATGATGACTATGACAAAGTCAATAGAAGCAAAACTAAGCAGCAGAAACATTCAGAAGAATCTCAAGGCCGTGAACCCCCTGCTGAGCCAAAATCTCAAAGCCTTGAGACTGAGACTGGCAGGAAATATGATGCTCCTTCTACTGTGTCAAGAACTCAAAGCCTTGAAGGACCATAATCTTGGACACCCGGAAAGAATTTCAAATACTTTTCAGATCATCCTGCAGAGAATATTATATCATACCCAACCACTGGAACTCAGACAACGAGTCAACTGAGGAATCTGTGTGCTTTCAGTGCTTTTATATCACTTATCGAGCCTAAGAATGCAAAAGAAGCACTAAACGATACAGACTGGATCATTGCAATGCAGAATGAGCTGAATGAGTTTGAAAGGAACAAAGTCTGGAATTTGGTTTCGAAACCAAAGAATCAATTAGTGATTGGAACAAAATGGGTGTTCAGAAAACAAACTTGATGAAAACGGTAAGGTTGTGAAAAATAAAGCAAGACTGGTTGCACATGGATATAATCAAGAAGAAGGCATTTACGATGAGGAAACATTTTCCCATGTTGCAAGGTTAGAAGCTATCAGAATACTTCTTGCATTTGCATCACATAATCATATAAAACCTTTTCAAATGGATGTCAAATGTGCATTTCTAAGTGGATATTTACAAGAAGAAGTATGTTTTTCTCAACCTCCAGGTTTTGAAAGTGACACCTTTCCTGATCATGTTTACAAAAGTAGACAAAGCCTTGTATGGACTTAAGCAAGCCCCAAGGGCTTGGTATGACAGACTCTCTAAGTTTTTACTTGAAAATGGTTTCAAGAGAGGACTTGTTGACAAAACTCTTTTTATAAAGAATCATTAAAAGGACTTGTTAGTAGTAAAGATATATGTCGATTATATTCTATTTGGTGCTACTAATGATGCTATGTCAAAAGAGTTTTCAAGTCTAATGTGCAGGAAATTTCATATGATCTTGATGGGAGAACTGAATTTCTTTCTTGGACTTCATGTGCATCAAATTAAGAAAGGAGCTTTGGGAGAGGACTGAAGAGAGATATTTATGAGAAAGAGTAAGAGTTTCAATTCATCAGATTACAGGGAGTGGATGCTTACACATCTCTTTTGCACAACCTTGAGCTGGAACTTAATACTTTATAGGCAGAGGATGAGCTTTATTGGAAGCAAAAATCATGGGTGGATTGGTTAGATGCAGGGGATCAGAACTCCAGGATTTTCCATGCTAATGTAAATCAAAAGAGAATGTCGAACACCATTAATGGTGTTTTTAACAATGAAGGAAGATGGTGCCCTAGGCTTGATTTTTTTACCTCGTAGTTTGTGCCCTAATCTGACCTGCTGTAGAAAATCGAGTTTGTGAAATATCATAATCAGTATGTGAATCCTGTATGGATGAATAGAGATTTTCACGAGGATTCCAAAAATATAAATTTTATAATTTTTGGACAAAAGTAGAGAAAGTTATGCCCCTTTGAAGATTCGGAACTGTGTAAATCTGGACTACTTAATATGATATGTATTCCATTTTATCAAAAGTTGTTAGAATCAGATTTTGAATACATAATCGGAATCAAGGCGAAGAGAGGATTCCATTGATATGAGGATCATCCGAAACGGAGCACGGGAAGGCGGCGCGTGGGCTTCATGCGCGGCCACGCGCCTCCATGCACCCAAGGGCTGGCGGCGGTTGCTGACGTGGCTAGGGATGATGTGGCAGATGACGTGGTGATGCCACGTCAGCATGAGGCTGACATGGCGATGACGCGGTAGCCCATGTGGCTGTTGATGTGGCGCGCTAACGTGGCAGCTGACATCAGCATAGTGCTGATGTGGCATGCCACGTGGCATGCTGGCGTGGCACAAAGTCGACACCAGCGCGTGACGGAGGCAAACGCGCCCACGCGCGGCGGCACATGACGGAGGGGGTCGCGCCCACGCGCGGCGGCGCATGACGGAGGTGGACGCGCCCACGCGCGGCGGCGCTTGAGGGCGCGTGCGACCTCCTCCCGCCGTTAATTTTCGCCAAAATTTTTTATACTGAATATCCTATTTTCTGGGATTTTTTCATAATTTTTGGAAAAACAGAAAATTTTATGAAATTCTAGATTAATTAATTAGTGTTTAGCACACTTCCCGGGGAAATTAGACGACCTTAAACACACTGTTTTGAGCCCAAATTTTTTCTGGAGACTTAGGTCATTATTACCTACTGTCTACCATCGGTGGTGAGACCATAGGTGGTTTAGAGAAATTTTCGATCTATTCAGTTGATTAGATTATTGCTTGTTAATTTCCAGTAATTAGTATTTAATTTTGAAAATTTCCAGAAAATTTCAGTATTTTTAATTTATGATTATACATGATTTTGTGGGTTGAATGGATATGCTTGGTGCATGGATGTGGCTTAGATGTTTTTATAATTGGTTTTGGTTTTGTTTTGAATATGTAATCAAAATACTGCCTGGGTGTCGTGCCGCTCTACATACTCTATTGTCTTCTCTTCTCATCCAATCGCCTCTATGGTGTTACTTCTTATTAGTAATAAGATATTTAGCGGAGATTGAAGAATAGAAGCTTCAAGAAGGTGGCCAAACCAAAAATCTAGGGCGCAAGGTGCATGGAGCAAACAAACGAACAAAGGAGCTTCAAGATGTACTCTCGAGATAGGTGAGATGGCTGAGGCGTGAAGTTCAAGACTTGCTCACGACGCACTCTCAATAGTGGGAGTGCACCTTAGGGGCCACATCCATTGCATATTTATTTATGCTTGTGCTTGTTTTATGTTATAAATGTGTGTGATTGGATATAACTGTATAACCTCCCATGCTAAGGAACTAAAACAAAAGAGCTCACATGATTATACATGATTAAAACTAATAGGGAATTATAAGTGGCGATATTTGATTCCTAGAATTGCTAGTAGGTTTTGGTGGACTCCTTATGAGGAACTATTAAATTTTAATCTATGTCTCATGTTATTTCGGAGCTAAGTAAATGGTAGTATTAATTTCAAAAGGAATGTCTCAATATCAATGGTGTCTAAATCGAAACTGTAAAGCCTAAAATGGTGAAAAAAACGATATGACGAGTCGTCGTACTATGTAACCAATCGTTGGAAATAGGTTGTCAAACCACCTACAAGTATGGTCGAACCTGTGATGATCAGTTGTCACAGCAGCACATAAACATTATCTTTAGGTTTAAACCTTTCATCATGCCATTTATGATGAAAGGTTTAAGTTATTCGATTAGGAATTTGTTGCTATCTCTGTCACGTTTCATGAAAATCACATGAACACGTTATATGAAAAACTTTGAGAGTGTCAAGATTCTTGGATAAGACCACACATCGCTTCGTTCTATGATCTAAGCAAACCAAATGTTTTGCTAAGAATAATAGTTCAGCATACCTCTGAAGTCTAAGCACTATATGATTGCTAAAGGTTGTGAATGAAGTATGATCGGCAAATTTAGTCCCTATCCCGGTACTAGGACTGTGAGGAATAGGTGGGGGAAGGATAAGAGAATGTAGGGCCAATATTGGTATAAGACCAATAGCCCAAGACTGGAAAATGCAAAGGAGAAAAAGGATATTTTCCTAAGGCTAAAGAAAAGGCCTGACCTGGAACCAACTTCTCGTCTAAGAATCCATAAGATTATCTTGAGGGAGTAGCCACCAAAAGCTGTTTTTGGTCACAATTTTACTTTGGAATTGGTCATGTTATGTACGGTTATGCGCTCTTGAATTCTAGCATGAGTAACACCTCAGAATCTTTAGATTTCACCCCTAGAGTAGTGACTTAAGATTCTGATATGTGGCACGCTAGATTGAGACACACAGCATCAGGAAAGGATGTTCAGGCTAGCTAGGGCATGCCTGCTTGGAATATGCCCAAGGTACCATTACCTATGTGTGAATCTTGCCTTATAGAAAAGGGACGCAAACCATCCCGTAGAGCATTAAAGACTACTGAGTCTTTACACATTATTCATTCTGCTGTTATGATCCATAAAAGTTAAAGCTAGGACATGTTGCTTACTGTTCCATCACATTTGTAGACAAATGTACGCGTCTCAAATATATGTGCTAGATGCCACATAAGTCTGAGGCACTGGAGTACTTCAGACAGGTATCTACGGAAGATAGAACCACTGGACAAGACTGAAAGCTCAGGTTGTTCAAGACTTGAAATAGCCTGGCTATTTCAAGGCCTTGAAACAGCTTTCAAAGCCTTGAATCAGCTTTTGAGGCTTGAAAATAGTTTGGCTATTTTCAAGGCCTTGAAACTGGATTCAAAGCCTTGAAACCGTTAAACCTGAAAGCATATTCTCAGGGGGAGTTTTTATGCTAACTCTCTGATTTGATGTACTTGCTCTCCTTCATATGTTTGATTATCTGTTATTAGATGATGAAAGACAAAATGTTGAACATGTTTTGAATCATACTATATCAACTGTTTGACCATGATAATGCAAGAAATATTGTTTCTAAGTACGCAGGATTGTTTCCAAAACTGGATTGTTGCAGATTTGGAAACACTTGAATACTTTGATCCTGTGATCAATCAGACGTGTTTGACAGCTTCTCATGATGGTTAAACTAAGGATTACAACAATATCTCTGAAGATTATGATCATTCAACCGTTGACAACCATTCAACGTGTTTGACAGCTTCTCATGATGGTTAAACCGTTGACAAGTATTTAAAGAGCTCAAATTCGAAGCAACAATAACACGATTCTCAATGAGAAAATACAAAGAAAGCATTCTGGATTGACAAGCATCAAAGAAGTTCTTCATCTCTTCCAATCCATTCACAGAAGTTCACTGCATTTCACTGCAATTTTCTACTCTTAAGTGATCTTATGTATAGAGCTATATTGGTAGATCATTTCTGTATTATTTCTACATTCATTCTCAAGGATTGTTCAAGGTGAAGAATAGACAATTCTTAGTTAATCAGTTAGCTTGAGCAGGTACTAGACAGTTTAGGGAAAACCACAAGCTGTAACAGAGTAAGGGAACTCTCTCTGCTTGAGTTCTAGGGCTTAGCTTTTGATTAATAAGAATTGAGTTGAAAATCCTGCAGGGATCTAATCCCTGAGGTAGAGACGTAGGTCCAAGTGGACGGAACTCTATAAATCACTTGTGTGCATTTTCAGTTTATTTACTTTCAAAGCTTTTGCAGCATACAAAAATTGTTTATTTTCAAGGGTTTGAACTTGTTTTCAAGGCCTTGAAAAAGGCTTACTTGTTCTAAACTCTCTGCATCTTTTCAAAGGCTTGGACCTGTGTTCAAGGCCTTGAAATTCATTGTCTTCACAAGCTTTTCTACTTGTTAGCAAGTTCTGCAAAAAGTTGGCATACTCTATTCAACCTCCCCCCCCCCTCTAGAGTATCTTAGTTTCTTATATATCTACATATTCACACTTTTAATTGGTATCAGAGCTTGTATCACTGCATAACATTTAACCATCTGGTGATCATGAGTACAGCAGGTGATGGTGGCTTCTCACAGGGAAGAGCTGCTAACAGACCTCCTCTATTCTGTGGAGAAAATTTTGCTCACTGGAAATCTCTCATGAAAATGTTTATCATTGTTCAAGATCTAGAGCTTTGGACCATTATCCAAAATGGACCTCATACTTTCTACACAGAGAAAGATGGGATCGGAACTCCCAAAACAGAAGACTCTCTCTCCTCTTCTGAATTAGAGAAATTTTCTAAGAACTACAAGGCTATTAACATTTGTATTGTGCTTTGCGTACAGATGAATTCAACAGGATCTCTGGATGCACAACTGCTAAAGAAATCTGGGATAAACTTGTGGTTACCTTTGAAGGAACCAGTCAAGTCAAGCAGACCAAGATCAACATTTATCTCAGACAATATGAGTTGTTCAAGATGAATGCAGATGAGTCCATCAGAGATATGTTCAAGAGATTCACTGATATTGTCAACAACCTTGACTCACTGGGAAAAGACTTTTCCAATGAAGAAAAGGTGAGGAAGATTCTCAGAAGTCTTCCAAAGGCAAAATGGGAACCAAAAACCACAGCTATTGAAGAAGCTCAGAATCTCTCAACTTTACAACTTGATGGCCTACAAGGGAAGCTCCTGACACATGAGATATCTATGAATTAAGTTGATGGAGAATTCCCAGAAAGTGTCAAAAATCTAGCCCTCAAAGCCAAAGAGAATGAGAGAATGCAAAGCCTTGAAACTGAGGATGGTGATGATGAAGATCCAATTGCCTTGATTTCCAAATCTTTGACAAGTATTCTCAAAATGAAGAGAAACTCTGGAAACAACGATTTCCCATTCAATTTCCTTGACTCACGTCAAATAGTAAAGGAAAATGTTATAAAATTGATTCCAATTATTTGGTAACTTACTGCGAAAAATCCATATTCAATTTCCCATTCCTGTACCACCCATTAATCCACCAACACAAACTAGACCTTAAGTGTGCACACCCCCTACTGGATCGTCAGTCCAGAGGGTAGTACTAGTTGCCTACAAGTCGGGACCTAGCAATGTACCGACTTAGCCCGTAGGCCATGAATGTAAAGCCCGAAGAACAGGTCCCATAACTATGTTAAGCCCGTAAACCGGGTCCCATAACTGTATCAAGCCAGTATTTTGGGTCCCATGATATCTGACCCTACAGGGTCTAGGGTACATGAATTCGTTCTGAAAATAAATATTCCCAAACAATTATGAGCAATACTCATACTTACCTGATTCATGTGCATATATATAAATGTCCAAGATCAGCCTTTCATTTATACCATGATTGTCGTATCTCCTAACTCATAGAGGCATGCATACATCCAATATAGTATTCTTTAGTAGTAAATAGGCATTCATATGCTTACCTGGTAGCCTGTCTAGTACTCCTGACCAGCGATGCTGTTTCCCTATCCCGACAACCTCTGCAACTACGACGAGCTGCGTAACTCCGGCGAGCTGCAAGTGCAGATTGCGGTGACAACTGCCAAAATCCACGAGTTAGGGTCCATATTTGGTATCATTGGGTTCGCCCGAGGGCCGAATTCTCTATTGATACTGGGAGATGTCTCAAGAGAGCAAGGGATTTTGTTCTCCATGTCGAGGAGAAGCTCCATCATCAGCAGCTCATGAAGAGAAGGCCTTGGGTGGTGGTTGTAGCGGTGGTGTAGGTGATGTTGTCGGTAATGACGAAGGAGGATGAAGAATTTTCATGAATTTTCATTTTTTTTTTCTTTTTGTTCAATTGAGAAGGAAGTCTCTAGAGAATTCTCCGTTGTTGAAACTGTGACAACTCAATGGTTGAGGTGTCACAACTCTTGTGATAGAATGCCACTTAAGGGGGTATAGGTGTAGTTTAAGAACTTTTAGGGTAGAATATGAAATTTCTATCTTTACGAAATTTACAACTAACTCCCCTTGATTTGAAATAAAAACCGCATTCTCATGCTCATTTCCAATGATATCTCAATCCTCCTAGAGGTCGGCTGGTACTGAGTTCGTAAAAATTCACAACGGTCCCAACATTGCAATTTAACCCCTTTCTATCCTAGGGTTATTATCTTATATTTACTTAGCTCTGAAGACTAGAAAGTTTTAATATACTTTTTACACACTATTTCAGGTTATTTCAGGTTATTGCACCTTAACCCCTGAAAATTATCAGTGGTGTTACACACAGCCTCTAGATCAAACAATGTTTATAATTTTCAGACTAACAAAGTTGCAGGTGAAAGTTTGAAGTGTCTCAAGACCTTGAAAGAGGATTCAAAGCTTTGGCATAAGAAACTTGGTCATATCATTTTTCATACTCTGAAAAAAATGATTTCCAAAGACTTGGTAAGAGGATTTCCATCCACCAAGTTCAAAAAATATGAGTTATGCAAAGCCTGTGCACAAGGAAAGCAGGCCAGAAGCTCCTTCAAGCCAAAGAATTCTGTAAGTACAACTAGACCTATTGAATTACTTCATATGGATCTATGTGGTCCTATGAGGACTTCTACTCCAAAAGGTAAAAGGTATATGCTAGTTGTTGTAGATGATTTTTCTAGATACACTTGGATTATGTTTCTCAAAGAAAAATCTGAAGCTCTCTCTGAATTTTCAAAGCTTTGCAGAGAACTTCAAAACTTGAAAGACCTACTTGTAGCTTCAATCAGAAGTGATCACGGTAGAGAAGTTGATCAGTTAGAGTTTGATTTATTCTGTGATAAGCATGGTATTTCTCACAAATTTTCTGCTCCAAGAACTCCTCAACATAATGGTGTTGTTGAAAGAAAGAACAGGACTCTTGAAGATATGTCAAGGACAATGCTTCTTGAGAACAAGTTGCCAAAACATTACTGGGCAGAAGCTGTGAATACAGCAAACTATATTTTGAATAGATGCTTGATTAGACCTATTCTAAAGAAGACCCCGTTTGAACTATTCAAAGGGAGGAAGCCAAACATCTCTTACTTCAGACCCTTTGGATGTACTTGTTTTATCCATAACAATGGAAAAAACAATCTTGGCAAGTTTGATGCAAGAAGTGATGAAGGTATATTTCTTGGTTACTCTCTGAATAGCAAAGCTTATAGAGTTTACAATAAAAAAACCAAACTCGTTGAAGAGAGCATTCATGTTATTTTTTATGAAAGCTATGATGGTTCTTTGAGTGAAAGTTTTGCAGAGTTGAATTTGAACAAGCATGAATCAGAGGAAGAGACTGAGAATCCACTTGGATTCAAGAAAGGCTCGGAAGAAAATAGAAGACATTCAGACCTTGAAAACAGTTCTCAAGGCCTTGAAAATACAGATCAAAGCCTTGAAAAAGATGATTAGGAGGATTCAAGTGACAAAGCCACTACCTCAAGACCAGAGAAGATCTATGGTGAACCTGAACCATGGTCTCCAAGAAAGAGATTCAAATATCTATCATCCCATCCAGCTGATAATATCATATCAGATCCAACCACGGGTACACAAACTAGATCACAGTTGAAGAACTTATGTGCTTTTAATGCTTTTATTTCTCTTGTAGAACCAAAAACTATGAAGGAAGATTTACAAGAAGCAGACTGGATCATTGCTATGCAAAGTGAACTCAATGAGTTTGAGAGGAATAAGGTTTGGAACCTGGTTCCTGCACCAACAAACCAGTTTGTCATTGGTACCAGATGGGTATTCAGAAACAAGTTGGATGAAGGTGGCAATGTAATTAGAAACAAATCAAGGTTAGTTGCTAGGGGTTACAATCAAGAAGAAGGTATAGATTATGAAGAAACCTTGTCTCCAGTTGCCAGGTTAGAAGCAATTAGAATTTTACTTGCATTTGCATCCTACAAGAACATGAAACTATTTCAAATGGATGTGAAGTTTGCATTCTTGAATGGCTACTTACAAGAAGAAGTTTATGTTGCACAACCATCTGGTTTTGAAAATGCAAATTTTCCAGATCATGTTTACAAACTTGACAAAGCTCTTTATGGTTTGAAACAAGCTCCAAGAGCTTGGTATGAAAGATTTTCAAAGTTTTTACTTGAAACTGATTTCAAAAGAGGTTTAGTAGACAAGACTCTTTTCATTAAGACTCGTGAGAAAGATTTACTTGTAGTCCATATATATGTTGATGATATACTGTTTGGAGCTACTAATGATCAATTATGCAGAGAATTCTCAAGTCTTATGAGCAGGGAATTTGAGATGAGCATGATGGGAGAATTCAACTTCTTCCTAGGACTTCAAATACATCAATTGAAGAAGGGTATCTTTCTGAATCAAAGCAAGTACACAAGAGACTTGCTAAATAAATACAGCATGGCTCACTGCAAGGAAGCCAAGACCCCAATGAGCTCTACACTATCCTTAGAAAAGGATGAATCTGGTAATGCATGTGTGCCAGATTTCAAGCTGATCCAAAAGAATCACACTTAATTGCTGTGAAGAGAATATTCAGATATCTCAATGGTACCAAATACTTAGGGATTTGGTATCCAAGACATTCTAACTTCTCTTTAAGTGGTTTTTCAGATGCTGACTTTGCAGGCTACAAGGTTGATAGAAAGAGCACTTCTGGAACCTGTCAACTCATTGGATCATCCTTGATTAGTTGGCATTCCAAGAAACAGAATTCAGTTGCTCTATCAATAGCTGAAGCTGAATATATAGCTGCAGGAGCATGTTACTCACAAGTACTATGGATTGCTCAACAGCTAAGGGACCTTGGAGTTGACTTCAGAGGCATACCTATTAAGTGTGACAACACTAGAGCAATTTCAATTACAAAGAATCCAGTACAACACTCAAGAACCAAGCACATTGACACTTCATCAGAGATCATGCTGAGAAAGGTGATATTGTTCTTGAATTTATTGCTACTAACATGCAAATTGCAGATATCTTCACCAAACCATTAGCAGATGAAAGGTTCTCAGCTCTCAGATTGGAATTGGAAATGCTAAATAAGACTGCATTGGTTTAGGGGGAGCATAGGGTAAGAAAGGTAAGTTGTTTGTGTTTAGAAAAGGGTTGAACTGAGTTTCAAAGGCTTGAAAATCATTTCAAAGCTTTGGTTTTTACTTGTTGCAGTGTTACAGTATTTCAAGACCTTAAAAGTCTTTTCAAAGCCTTGAAAATGAATCTGTTACACTAATAGTCAATAAACTTGGATCATTCTATACTGGGTGATATCTCTTTAGATACTTGCCTTATATAGCCCCTACCGTTTTCAAAATTTGATTTTAGCCAAAAAATAGTATTAATATATTCTTTTTCCAATGGCATAACAGTTTGAAATTTCTCTGATCTTTGCGAATCTTTTTTAGAATCAGAGAGATACTAGTTTCCATTTGAAACTCAAACTCTTTCAGTATTTATACTCTTCTCTTCTCCTTCATTCCGTATCATTCCATCTCTCTCTTTTATTCTCCCTAAACCTAATGAGAACAAGAAGAGCCTCAGACAGAATCAAGATGGTTGGAGGTTCAAAACCTGTCTTAGAGAAGAAGAGAAAAGCAGCAGTGGAAGAGGTTCAAGAAGTTAGTGGCGACTCTAGCTCCAGAACTCCCAGTGCAGAGGCAGTCCAAGATCCTCCTCCAACAAATAAGAAGATCAAGAAGGCTACAACCTCCTCTTCAGAAAACCAGAAGGCCATTACAGAAAAGCAACCAGAAAAAGAGCCTACCAGTTCAAAGAAGGTGAAGAAGAAGGCAACTCAGGAAGAAAAATGGAAAGGGAAGGTGACTGAAGCACAACCAAAAATTCAATTGGAGAAGTCATTAGAGATCTACTCTCAAGTCTCAACAAAGAACACAGCTCCAGATGAGACATGGTTTGTCTAAAACATCTCTAAAGGTCAGTGGTTTGATGGTTTTGCTTCAAGGTATATTGGTTTATGCAGTTTGGTTAATAAATATGTGTTGGAACACATGAAACTCAAGTGCATCTCTATGTTAAAGAAGATTTCTTTGTGGTGTATGCTGAATCCTAAAGAAATAGCCTACCCCAGACTCACCAGACTCTTCTATCTGAACCTAACCCATATTAAGAGATATGCACACTTGGTGATCAAATCTAAAGTTGTTGGGATAATAATTGAACTAGATCACTCTGAGTTTGCCACTGTGTTAGGTTGTCCAAAGAGGTATGACACTAGCAACCATCCACCAAAGTCAGAAACTTTGAAGCTAGCCAAAGAAGAATTCTTTCTTCCAAATATCTCAACCTCAGCCAAACAGTTAACACATTTTGTGTTGAATGTTGAAGCCAAAGTCCTTCACACTATACTGGTGAGATGTGTCTTTCCTAGAGAGCACTCAAGAGCGTTGGTGACTGAGAGAATGATGCACATCATGTACCTGGTTATGCATGGTTATGAGATTGATTTTCCAAAACTAGTTATTGAACACATGCTCTTCAGCCTAACCAGTAAGAGGATTCACCCTCTACCATGTGCAAACCTCCTCACCATGTTCTTTCAGCATTTTGAGATCCCTTTCACTGGAGAGGAATCAATCACATCTGGTTTTGGGGAACTCTATGAGAAAGCCTTTGAGAAAATTGGAGTTGTGAAAACCAAAGAGAAAGTTTGGAAACTTTACTCAGAACTGAATGAAGCAGAACTAGGTGCAAAGAAATTTTCTAAGCCCAAGACCTTGACTCCCACTTCAAGCCAGACTTCTCAGCCCACAGACAATCAGAGACTTGATGGTTTGGAAATTGACATGGAGGATGTCAAAACTACTGTTTTTGGACTGGAAAGTGATATGGGGCAAGTCAAGTACATGGTGGAAAGTATCTTCAGAAGCATGACCTTACTTGATGTTCATGAGGATCATGAAGGAACAAATAAAGGAGATTCTTAAAAGGATTTACCTAGTGAGCATTCAGACCAGGAAGAAGCTACTCCAGTTTCAGATAAGGGAAAGCAGGCAGCAGAACAGGCAGAAGATGAAGCCAATAGCCCTGATTCAGATGAGCAGCTGATCACTTTGAAGAAGAAGAAAAAATCCCCAAAGGCTTCTGAAAAGGACAATATTGAAGAAGAAAATGTTACAGGAGGGATTGTAGAGGAACAAGAAGAGCAGGACAAGACTGATGAAGAAGACAATGAGAAAGAGGGAGAAGATCATGAGGCAGAAGAAGATCAAACCCCTTAATCTTGCCTATTCTTTCTTCCAAACTCTCTCTGCTTTAAGTTTTATATTTTCAAAATTTTCGAGACACTGGATCCAACATCTTCTATCTTTTTGATGAAAGTCAAAAAGGGGGAGAAAATTATAGGTTTCAGTTTGTTTAGTTTCTAGTTCTTATGATTATTTGGTTTTATCTGTTGAACTATATAGGTTTTTTTGTTGGTAATTGAATAATTTAGATCTTTTTGGAAATACTTTTTGGACTAATCAGTTTGTTTTGCAGAGACTAAGGATCAAACAGAATTTGGTTTTGTCTTTCATCAAGGGGGAGACTGAAAGCTCAGTTGTCCAAGACTTGAAATAGCCTGGCTATTTCAAGGCCTTGAAATATTAGCTTCAGAGGCTTGAAAATAGTTTGGTTATTTTCAAGGCCTTGAAAATAGATTCAAAGTCTTGAAACTGTTAAACCTGAAAGCATATTCTCATGAAGAGTTTTTATGCTAACTCTCTGATTTGATTTACTTGCTCTCCTTCATATGTTTGATTATCTGTTATTAGATTATGAAAGAAAACTGCTAAACATGTTTTGAATCATACTATATCAACTTTTTTACCATGATAATGCTGGAAATATTGTTTCTAAGTTTTGCAGGATTGTTTCCTAAACTGGATTGCTGCAGATTTGGAAAGACTTGAATACTTTGATCCTGTGATCAATCAGACATGTTTGACAGCTTCTCATGATGGTTAAATGAAGTATTACAACAATATTTTTGAAGATTATGATCATTAAACCGTTGGAGAAGATTTCAAAGTAGTCAAACTCGGTTGCCTACAAAATAGGAAGGTTGTTGCTGAAAATCTGGAGAGATTTGCAGAGCTGTTTGGAGTATTTAAAGAGCTAAAATTCGAAGCAACAATAACACAATTCTCAACGAGAAAATACAGAGAAAGCATTCTGGATTGACAAGCATCAAATAAGTTCTTCATCTCTTCCAATCCATTCACAAAAGTTCACTGCATTTCACTGCAGTTTTCTACTCTTAAGTGATCTTCTGTATAGAGCTATATTGATAGATCATTTCTGTATTATTTCTACATTCATTCTCAAGGATTGTTGAAGGTGAACAATAGAGAATTCTTAGTTAATTAGTTAGCTAGAGCAGGTACTAGACAGGTTAGGGAAAACCACAAGCTGTAACAGAGTAGTGGAACTCTCTCTGCTTGAGTTCTAGGGCTTAGCTTTGATTAATAAGAATTTAGTTGAAAATCCTGCAGGGATCTAATCCCTGAGGTAGAGACGTAGGTCCAAGTGGACTGAACTCTGTAAATCACTTGTCTTGTGCATTTTCAGTTCATTTACTTTCAAAG
The DNA here is from genome assembly GCA_023055425.1 of Linanthus parryae. Classification (NCBI taxonomy): domain Eukaryota; kingdom Viridiplantae; phylum Streptophyta; class Magnoliopsida; order Ericales; family Polemoniaceae; genus Linanthus; species Linanthus parryae. The sequence continues at coordinate 163,715,961 of JALGPY010000002.1, read as the reverse complement.
ATTTTGCAGCATACAAAAATTGTTTATTTTCAAGGGTCTGAACTTGTTTTCAAGGCATTGAAAAAGGCATACTTTTTCTAAACTCTCTGCATCTTTTCAAAGGCTTGGACCTGTGTTCAAGGCCTTGAAATTCATTGTCTGCACAAGTTTTTCTACTTGTTAGCAGGTTCTGCAAAAATTTGGCATACTCTATTCAACCCCCCCCCCCCTTCTAGAGTATCTTAGTTTCTTATATATCTGCATACTCACACTTTCAAAGAGGATATGTCCCTTAGCCAGAATGAGACTGCGAGTGTCTATCTTATCAAGAGATATGTGATGGAAAGGAGTAGAGCAAGGCAGTTGGCTATTCCCCACACTCCGCAGCAGTATGATGTAACTGAATTTTCAAAGTCAAGAAGAGGTTCGCAGATAAGTAAAATCTATACGAAATAGATGTTTCACTGGATGATGCCCCATCCTTGATTGATCAACAGGAAATAGCTCCTAGGGATCTTCAGGACAGTGGGAGTGACTTGCCTAGTTGACAGCCCATCGTAGATTATGACTATGTGGAGGAACCCTCTTTACGTAGGAACGCTCTTTATGAGAGCAAGATGATGATCCTCTAATGCAAAGGAATTGCTCATAGGAGCATACCTCATCGACTGTTTGAGATCGAAGGGATGATCTTAAGGATCACCTTGCATAAACAATAGGGTAGAATATTATGTCTTATCGTCCCCTAATTATGGAGAATGAAAAAGTAAGCTTTACAGGAAGAGTTAAGAGTCTATAAGGGGGCAACGAAGTCTGAGACTAGGTTGACTTTTCGACTGGATCCTGGACTACTGGAGGTTAATGGGTTTCCAAGGTCAATCAGAGACCGAGACGGAAGCATGGTAAGGCATATGACTTTCATGTATCAGCGGTAGTTGTGATGATGGACTTAGAGCTCCATCCTTGATAAACATGACAACTAAATTTCTCGATGGAGAAATAAGACAGGTGACCAGTATGACTCGGCCACAGGGTTTCGATACGTAAGGTCAAATGCACAAATGGGTGCAAACTAATTAAGTCCAAATGTGGTCTTAGCTACATGTTCACGATAACAGATGGACACTGCTTCATATCACTCTTACTAGTATAGCGTTGATAATCACGTCACTTGATATCGATGACACACTATTTTCCAGTAGAGATGGAGGACTATTCATGTCCACCAAGGAGTAGTTATCCTCTCAACTGTGATGAAGGATATTGGTAGGGCGAGAAGGCTTCTCGTTCGTTCATAGGAACTTCTTACATTGTCTCAAAAGGCTCAAACCGCGAAGATGCTTGAACAATTCCATATACTGGTACCAAAGCCATAGGATACTCCTATATCCCGTAGCAAGATTTAACGAGCCTGAACATGTGCCCTAAAAAGACACCATAAAAGATTGACCGGATAACCAGAGTGCGTGATGCAGTGGGAGTCTTCTATACATTATCGTGTGTAACAAGACCCCACAAACCTCATGTAATCGCAGGATTGGATTTCAGGAAATCCAGTCTAAGACACTAGATTGCAACCAAAAGGATACTCTATACGAAGGATCACGTGCTATGACTATCGAAGATGATGCTTCGACTAGCCACCTATGCATGCTGACTAGGGTGGAGACCTAGATACACGTGGATCCGCCTCAAGCTATAGTCCATGCTAGATGTCATACACATCGCATGGAACAGCATCATAAGTGTTGCATGATTATATTAGACCGCACCATTAACTATGGAAGCAGGAGTATGTTGCATGTTCTGTCGCCGGGCATAAATGTGTTCAGAAAAGAAGGTTTCTGGTAAGCTTGTGAGATGTCCATAAACCTATTACCATGAGTTGCGCTAGCATATGGCTATGGCACTACGGTAAAGTCAAACACACAGAAGAGGGTACCATTTCAAAATAGGTGAAATGAATACCTGTAGAGTAATCTTGGAGTAGATCGACTACGGGCCAAATTTTAGGCACCTCCCATTCCTAAAACACATAAGAATCGTCTTTGGGGATTGCTTTAGAAAATTGGGACTCGGTAGTCGATCACTGGTATGATTGATGAGCATATGAGACATTGATAATTGGATTTTAATTGGATTTGTTTAATTATGCTACATGTTGCTTGATACGTGTATGATACGTTTACATATCTTGTACTAGCATAGAACATGTCGTAAACACTGGGTTGTCTCCCTCACACGAGCAACCGCCTTTAAGATATCCTGGATAGTCTAGGTGAGTAGAAGATGAGACAGAATCTCGATAAGTGCTAGAAGCCTATGATATGATATGAGACGCCTATCATATGAGGCGTGTGGACTACGATATGAGCTATACATCTATCACTAGTGCAAGACGCCTGTCAGACGGATTTAATTGTAGCATTGGAATAAGTTCCATGCTGAGATTGGTTTGTGGCCATTCGAACATGGTTAGTACCCCAAGCCATGTATAGTCTGCGTAGAGAAATTCAGATGAGAGAACTTATTTCGATTCGCATATGTGTGACATTCAGTACTCGACCTAGTATCCATAAGGGCTATTGTACCTACATCTGCATAGTGGTCCCTATGGGATAGGACATGTGCTCTGATTAGAGTTCAAACACTATGGCGAATATCTTCCCGAGATAACGTGTGCTGACGAGTGACATGAGGTGGCGAGTAGAACTAGTCCCTGAGATTCATCGCCGTGTCAGCCCCGTCGATCATATAAGAATGATTGACATTGTATAACCTTAGTGCTTTTATCCGTGTCGTACGGAGCCGGGTCGGTGGTGCTACTTTAGCGTGCCACCTTACGGATATGAATGATTCGGCCTTCCGGACACTGCTTGGAAAGCAACTGAGTCGAATCAAAGCGACACAATGGATGGAAAGGAAGATTCTCATTGCATCACTCTTTGTTATCTTCATTGTGCCCACCTACAAGATCTTATGTGATCATGCAGGATATGAAAATAATAAAGGAGGTGTAGATTCATTGATGCACGACCTTCGGGACAAGGTAGGTGCTCATGGGCTACGAGATGACAATTGATCGAATCTGGGGGATAGGACATATATATATATAGGTATTGCATTATTTCAAAAGGTAGAGTGTGCCTGCTGCTAGCTTGTCTCGTATGAATTTAGAGTACGGAACTCCCGAAATGCAGGTTCTCTCAACAGTCACACACCAAGGCCGCAAAACACTTTGGCATATGATAATAGTTGGAGATTGGGGGAGACTAGATGAACTGTGATTTTACAGCCCCACTGTGCGAGTGGGAGATGTTAGCATTTGTTGCGCCCATGTGGGGTTCCAATGCAAATACTACAACCTTATGGGTTGGCTGCAATAATTCTCAAACCTTAAGGGGTTCGTAGCAAAGGCACAAACCCTAGGGGGTTATGTGAAAACTAGGTATAATTCTATCTATATAAGGAGACAGCCGCCTACATTATTATACACAATAATGCTTAATACTATTGTGTAGAGATCATGTGCTGATAAAAGACAGTTCTAGGAACCCTAGCCTCCCTCTCTAACTAGCCTCCATTGGTGGAACTTGGTGTGGATCAGAGCTCTCGTCCTAGTGATTGGAGCCAGACTGTGGGAGCAAGACGTTGCTGCGTGAAAGCAACCAATCTACGATCATCCGCTGTGTTAGGATCATAGTAAGAGATGGTACACATAAACTTCCTCTTTATTATGTGTTTGGATCTATGTATGCTTTGATCAGGTTCTTCCTTTAGTTTGGAATATCATCATACCCATGAACAAAATGGAGTAGAGAGGAAGCATACACACCTTGTCCAAATCGCACTATCATCCAATATGCTTCTCTACAAGGAAAATATATGTTAGAAGCGTTTTTTATAACACATTTTCTTATCAATGCACACCCCCAAAAAAGTCATTCACTACAATAATTCATCTAGTTCTTTATGAAAAATCTGGCAACAAATTATGCAAATCCGAAACAATTTTTTTGTTAAGAAGTTAATTTTGTAATAGAGGTCATGTCAAAAGAGGGTCACCAAAAGTCTATTGTAATGAAATGTGTGTTCTAGTAAGAGTATAACATCTTTTTTATGAAACTTTTGTACTGAAAAGTCATATAGTTACAAGTCACGGTAACTAAATGGTAAGAATGTTTTGTTACAAAATTATGGTCACAGATTATAACATTTGTATTACCCATATTAGTCACAATTAATATGGTAATTCGGAAGGAAGGCTCATGAAAAATACCAAATTATTTCATAGTTTTGCAAATCAAATCACCGGGTCAAAGTGACCCGATAACTTGTACAGAATGACAAACCTGATGGAACGGAGGTAGCAGCAAGGAAGAAAAGGTAACTATTTATTGTGTAAAAGACAAAAATGACCCTTTAAGTATGGGTTATATACAAATACACCCTCGTGTTTGGGTATATACCAAAACCCCATGTTAGAGACAAAAAATTCCTATCAATGGACGGACATTAGACGAAGAGCACCATTCTTTTAAATCAATTTTTTTGGGACCATTCTATCATTGGAAAGGTGAATTTACATAAATGCATATACCACATTGTTCTTGGTGTTCTTGCTTGGTGTTCTTCACCACCGCCACCACAACATTTTCATCACCTGTTATGCAATTCAAACGATCACTCACCTCACGGATAGTAACGTGGTTCGCTAGTTCAAATCAAGCTAACTACGTCCACGGGGAAGAAAGACCTATATTCAATGAAGAGGAACGATCACGATGTCTTACATACGTTCATAGGACCCCAAAGGATCCATTTATAGCCCCCAAAACCGCCTCGAACAAATAAGGAAACAATTTTATCCTTACTATACTTTTCTCGTATGTCTTCCTAGAAGAAGCCCAAAGTCTTCGTAGGAAGACCTTCGTACGATGAAAAGTTATCTTCGTGGGAATACCTTCTTATTTTGAGATTGCAGCCTATTCTAGGAAGACATTCAGACTTGGCGAAATTTGGCTAAGTATGGGATGTCTTCGTGCGAAGACACTTTGTCTTCGTACAAAGAGCCCCCCCCCCCCCCCGCCTTAACTTCTTCGCGCTCCTTTGAATATTTTCATCTTTAATGCATCATTCCAGAAAAATCTCCACCTTGACTCGAAGTCTCTCGTCTGCAACGAAGCTTACTCCTCCTTCCGAACAAATCTTGCCTTCTTCCCTCCAGATGTCTCCCGTCACGGAGACTCACTTGGACCTCGTCGGGTCCGACATTCCCCCAAGGTCTCACTGGCTCATAATGCTGAGCAATTCCAGACAATGCTGGAACTTGCTCATTGGAACTGGCTTGGTGAACATATCCGCGGGGTTGTCACCATCCGCACCTTAATCACCTTGATCCTGCTTTCACTTCTCAGAAAGTGATACATGACGTCAATATAATTGGTCCTTTTATGATGAACATGGTCCTTAGTCAAGCAAATTTCACTCAAGCTATCACAGTAGACTATCGCCTGATCTTGATGTAGCCCTAGATCATTGACCATTCCCTTGAGCCAAATTGCCTCCTTTGCTGCTTCTGCTAGAGCCATATACTCCGCCTCCGTGGTGGACAAAGTCACTGTAGGTTGTAGCATCGCCTTCCAACACACAACAGATGCTCCTAGAGCAAATAAATATCCCGTCATTGATCTTCTAATATCAACATACCCTGCATAGTCTGAATCCGAGAAACCGGGTGCCAAGATGTTTTCACTTGACCCATAGAATAGGCCAATGTCTGACGTACCTTTAAGGTACCTGAATATCCGTTTCACCGCCTGCCAATGGTCCCTACCCGGATGAGCCGTAAAAAGACTAACCATACTTACAACGAATGCTATGTCCGATCGAGTACAGACCATAGCATACATAAGGCTTCCAACTTCACTAGCATATGGATCCTTGGACATGTACTCCTTCTCCTCTTCAGTCGGAATGGTGTACATTCCCAGCTTGATGTTAGTTTCCATAGGATTATCTATAGCTTAAGCTGATAACATCCCAAATCTGCTCAAGATCTTCTTGATGTATCCTGGTTCTGAAGCTTCTTCTTCTTCCTGTCTCTATAGATCTCAATTCCCAATATTTTCTGAGCAGCTCCAAAATCTTTCATCTCGAATTCCGTGCTAAGGGACCTCTTCAGTTCACTGATGTCCTTGATATCCCGAGTTGCAATCAGAATATCATCCACATGCAGAACTAGGTAAATACGTGATCCACCATGTAACTCTTTGTGATACATGCAAAAATCATACTCGTACTTGTGGTAACCAATCTTCAACATTAAGCTGTCAAACCTCTTGTACCATTGTCTTGGTGACTGCTTAAGTCCATAGATATACCTCTTCAGATTTCACACTTGGTTCAATCTTCTGGGAACTTGGAACCCTTCCGGTTGGCTCATGTATTTCTCATCTTCCAACTCTCCATGTAGAAAAGTTGTCTTAACATCCAATTGCTCAAGCTCTAGGTCGTGGTGTGCCAGTAAAGCTAGTAGCACCCAGATAGAAGTATGTCTGACCACCGGTGAGAATGTCTTGTTGTAGTCAACTCCCTCTTTCTGACTGAACCCTCTTGCAACTAGCCTTGCCTTATACTTGATGCCCTCTCCAGATGCAGTTCCTTCCTTTCTTCTGAAAACCCACTTGCAACTGACTATCTTCCTTCCCGCGGGCAATTTAACAAGCTCCCAAGTCGAGTTCTTGCTAAGATACTTCATATCTTCTCCCATCGCGGCAATCCATTATGCTGACTCAAAACTAGATATAGCGGCCTTATAGGAGGATGGCTCATCCTCTAGCTCTTTCGCTACCTGTAATGCATATCCCACCATACCATCATCCATGTATCTCGACGGAGGCTTTATGACTCTCATTGGTCTTCCTTCAGCAATACTTTGATGAACTCGTTCCTCTAGTGCAGACGCATCCTCACTATCAGACTCTTCTGCTTCTTCCTCTTCGGCTTCCAGCGGGGGTGTAGGGATTTCGGAATCGTTAGGATGAGGATCCGACTCTCCCTCCAAATTCTTCTATGCACCTCCAAGCTCCACCTCCACGGAATTCTTCAACATATGAGTCTCACCAAAGACTACACTTCTGATAAGTATAATCTTGTTTTCTGCCCATATCTTGTATCCCTTCACACCTGTGCCGAAACCCATGAATACTCCTTTCTTAGCTCTTGGTTCTAGCTTGCCATCATCAACGTGATAATAGGCAACACAACCAAAAACTCTCAAATCTGAGTAATCCACTGCTCTACCGGACCAGACTTCCATAGGAATCTTGCATCCAATACATGTGTTTGAGCTCCGATTTACGAGATAGCATGCCATGGAAACTGCCTCTCCCCTAACAGCCTCTAGAAAGATCTGCATTCGAAAGCATGCACCTTGATTTCGCCAAAATTATCTGATTCATTTTCTCGGCTACACCGTTCTGCTACGGTGTGTGCCGAACGGTGCGATGGCGTGCAATTCCTTGATCATTGCAGAATCCATCAAATTATGATGAACAGAACTCTAAGCCGTTGTCTGTGTGCAATCTCTTCACCTTCTTTCCCACATGATTCTCTACTAGAGTCTTCCACTCCTTGAATCTTGCGAAGGCTTCACTCTTGTGCTTCATCACGAATATCGAAGTCATCCTGGGGTAATCTGACACTAATTCTTACGTGTGTACGCAAGTGCACGATCAAGTAGTATGTGGAGTATTTTACGACTCCGAGTATCGAACCCAAGGGAATTTACGATTACTAGCTAACTAGAAACTAACTCTACGATATCTAAGTAACAAGTAAAAAGTTGTTTGAATTTGTAACGTTGTCGCCAACAAACAAGCGACGTAAATTAAATAACAAGTAACTAGATATTTTTGTAGGGTTTTCAATTTTCAAAAGAAAATAACTTGTGATTGATTACGATTAATAAGGAAGAACTAGGCAATTGATGGTCCCTAGGGTTGTTAACGATTTCCGGGTTGTGCTTGAAACACTCTACGCACGTTCTAATTATACCGGGTAATACTCATCACGATCTTCTCTCAATCTCACGTGAATTTGTACAATAAATAGCCTTCGGGTCCTCTCGGTCCACCTCCGTCTACAATTACACTCTAGTTGATTTGTTAGGCTCGCTCACCGGGTCCTGTCGGTCCACCGAATTCACTAAGTTCTAACAAAATCAACCGAAACTACCCTCACACGATTAATCAAGTTTCTATCTCCTCTCGGTCTCAAGAAACTACAAGATCACCTAAACTATTCTTTAACACGTCTCAATGAGCTCACTTTCGTGCAACCCTATCAACAAGTAATATTCTACGGGTGATCAAGCCAAGAACATTAATAAATAAGTACAAGAATAGATAAGTGTAGATAGTGCTTTCTGAGCTGACAGATCTTGACCACGTGGCAATCATCTAGCACACCATATTGTGCTCCACACACTGGATCACCAGCCGCGGTGATCCATGTGGGGGCTGCGAGACAGGGCCCTCGCATACCACTGCACGGGACTTGTAGGGACTTAGTGGTTTGGAGGCTAGAGTAAGTCCTGTCGCGTGCGAGCCAAGCCCGCGCGCGACCTTTAGTAACTGCTTTTGAGAGATTTATGGCACGAGCTCCATAAACCCGGTCAATCCGGTCAAACCCGGTCAACCTCATAACGGCTCCGGTATTCGCGCATAACGTGCTGTAACGGTCCCTATATAGGCGGACGAACGTGCCGTTGCGGTTAAGCTAATTAAGCTGCCATTGATGGGCGCATTAACCACACTGCAACGGTCACATTCTCCGTTATATATAGGACGTTAACCTTTCCATACAAAGGGGGACACATTAGCCATACGCGGAAGCTCTGCCAGACCTCTGTCTCTCTCTCAGACATTACTACTGCCTTACTCTCTCCCTACACACAACCCAACTCTTCCTGTGCTATCTCTGATCCTCTACTTACGGTGTACACAGAGGTCTCCCCGCCGGAATCTCTTGTGCACATTTTGGTGAACCCGACGTGAACTTACCATCAAAAGCAACCATGTCTCAGGAGGACGATGTCAGCAACAGATCGCCTTCCACCGAAGCCGCCTCGGGAGAGGAGACCCGCCGCACTCCTACGACCACCGGTGAGGCCCCGACACTAGAATCCCTGGACGCCACCATCCAAGGTCAGGCGAAAGCCCTCAAAGCACAATCTGCGCAGCTAGAACAGATCATGGCTGTCTTGGGGACCCTTGCACCGAACCCTGCGCAAGCCACCGCCGTCTCTCAGGGAGGAGGAGCCTCTACCGCTCAAGCATTGGGAGTGTCAACCACACCCCCCAACCCTAATCTGCAGACTCCACCAGCAACTACGCAGCTACCCTCGATTCAAGGGTCGACAGCTCAAATGTTTCCCCTCACTGCTCACACCCCTCATCCTCCGGCCTTGGTACCTAATCCGGCCTCGCAATATCCCTTGCCTCCTCCAACGGCAATCTGGGGTAATGCGAACGCTCAATACGTCCCCAATCCTCCTACGGCATATGTGTCGCCTCCGCCTTCGGCGACCCCTCCACCTGCTACCGAGGGAAACACCTCAGAGTGTATGACGTCTCTGCAGAAGCGCATAGACACCATTCTTGCTCACCAATCGTTCGCGGATACCATCATTCCGAAGCTAGACAACGATCCACCTATCCCGCGAGAGATCTATCTCATGCCTAACCCGGTTGGGTACAAGGCTCCCAAATGGGGCCGTATGGAGCTGATCCCAAGCTGCTGATGCGAGAATTCCCGAAGTCTTTGGGAAACGTGGCATACAAGTGGTACAGGACGTTGGAAGCTGGGTCCGTCAAGACTTGGGACGACATGGTCCAAAATTTCTACACCAAGTTCTTCCAGATGGAGGAAAAGGTGACAATGATCCACCTCTCGCGGATGTATCAGAAGCGCGAGGAGGACGGGATAACTTTCATCAAGAAGTTCAGGGCGAAGTCCTTGGAATGCAAAGATCCGATGCTCGAAAGTAGGCTTGTAGAGATATGCCTGCAGTGCATGCGAGATGAATACAAAGGTATGCTCATCAACCTGCAAACGCCCACGTTTTCAAAACTAATCGAATGCACGAAGAACATCGAGCCTATAGTAGAGAGGCAGAAAAAGAAAAACGCTCCGGAGCGATCCTCGAACGGTACTACCTACAAGATCGGGAGATTCAGTTACAAGAGGGGACGCGAAGCTGAGGTCAATACAGTTTCACCCCAGAAGCAGGCGAAGATTGCGAACTTCGACGCACCACCTCTGCCATGTTCGGTGGAAGAAGCAAGCGACCTCTGCAGGCAGTGGCGCAAGTACGGTGTCCTACCCCCACTCGAGAAAGCACCCTCCAAGGAGATGGTGAGGGACCGGAAGTGGTGCGAGTACCACGGCAAAGTCATGCATCCCACAGCGGACTGTAAGAAGCTCAGGATTGTATTCAGCCAAAAGATGAAGAACGGCGAGCTGATCGTCAGCGATCACAGGAAGGATGTGCGCAACAATCCACTTCCTGCCCATGCGGAGCAAAACTCGAAAGGTAAAGAGGTCGCCATGATCTCGATTGTGGATCTGGAAGAAGACGCAGAGGATGGTCTACCCATCATTGCCGAAGTCCATGATGATGAGGACTACAGCGTAGACACGGAGGACGAACGTGCCGACCGGATGAAGGGGTCGCACGGCTTTAGCAGATTCTTCGACGAGATGAACTTCTCAGAGAAGTGCCGGACAGAAAAGACGAAAGCAATCTTGAGGATAGCAGAGGACTACGAGGAGGATCTTGTAGTCTCCAACGGGAAAGTCATCAGGGCGTCTCGCTCTACAGAAAAGATTATGACCTTTTCCGCCAGCGACAAAAAGACAGATGCGAGCCACCAGAGGCCTCTGTATGTGACGGCCATCATCAATGGTGTTGAATTCAAAAGAGCATTCTTCGATGGAGGAGCAGCGGTCAACGTCGTTTCGCTCCACACACTGAAGCTCGCAGGGATCCCCGAGTACAAGATTGTCAGGCGTCCATCTCCGCTGATGGGATTTGGAAGCGACTCCAGGATGACGATAGGATGGATCCGCCTGGGTGTCCAGATCGGCAAAATCAAGTGCTCAGCAAAGTTCTATGTCATAGATGCGAACACTACATATCACATGATCATAGGTCGAGCCTTGATTCATCGCTTTGACGCGGTCCCTTCAAAAGCTCACCAAGTCATGAAAGCTATCTGGAATGACAGAATAGTCGAGATACCGGCTTCAACGAATCCATTTAACATGGATGAAGCACATCTCAGCGAGGCGGTGTGGTTCACCGAGATGGCGGACAAGCAAACACCGGGACCATTCAACCCTACTCCTTTACCCCTATGGGAAGATATCAAGGATCAGTCGCATGCGGGAGTGATGGTGACAAGGGAGGATGCCAAGGAAAAGCCGCCCACGCGGGAAGAGGCGCCGCGAATTGCTTACCAACGAAAGAACGTATATACTCTGAAGAGAATAGCAAAGCATGACCCTGAAGGCAAAGAGATAGAGAGTTTCTACGCCAACGGGAAGAAATGCTATCGCATATGAGGGTGCGCGGGGATGTCCTCACGCGGGCATGGGGATATCCCTGGGCAAATCAACCAAATCGAGCAGATTGCGGTAATGGAAGAGCCAATGCAGAGCACTCCAGATGAGAAGCTCAAAGAAGCACCTGAATGCATGGAAGAAAAACCCAGGCCACAAAAGCAGGAGCTAAAGGAAGTGTTCCTAAGCCCGAACGAAGAAAAGAAGAGGCCAGTCTTTCTAAGTGCGGACCTCACAAGCGAAGAGGAGCAAGGACTATTGCGGCTCCTGACTGAGTACAAAGACGTGTTCGCATGGGAGAATGATGAGATGCCCGGACTGGACACAAGCATCACCATGCACCGTTTAGACATCATCCCGGGGTCTAAGCCGGTAAAACAGAGCAAAAGAAGCTTCAGGCCGGAGCTTAATGTGAAGATCAAACAGGAGATTGTCAAACTCCTGGAGGCCAGGTTTATAGAACCGAATCACCATCCCACGTGGCTGGCCAATATTGTGCCATTGGTAAAGAAGAATGGACAGCTTCGCATCTGCGTGGATTTCCGAGACCTCAATCGCTTCTGCCCCAAGGACGATTTTCCGCTCCCCAACATCGATTTCCTCATCGATTCGACAGCGGGTCATCGCATGTTCAGTTTCATGGACGGATTCAGCGGGTACAATCAGATCAATATGGACCCTGAAGATGCACGGAAAACTGCATTCATCACCCCAGTGGGAGTGTTCAACTACACGGGGATGCCCTTTGGTCTCAAAAACGCAGGTGCAACCTACCAACAGGCCACGATGGCTCTATTCCACGACATGATGCATAAGGAAGTGGATTTTTACGTAGATGGCCTCGTGGTTAAATCCAAGCAAGAGGCGGATCACCTGGCAGATTTGCGGAAAGTATTCAACAGATGCAGACGCTTTCAGCTGAAGATGAACCCTATGAAATGCGCATTTGGGGTAACGTCAGGGAAATTCTTGGGATGTGTGGTACATCGTCAAGGAATCAAGCCTGACCCTGCGAAAGTTTTAGCCATCATCAGCATGACTCCGCTGCATGACCAGAGTGCCTTGAAGACATTCTTGGGGAAGCTGTCGTATCTGCGAAGATTCATCCCAGCGATTGCCGAGATTACTTTCTGTTTCAGTAATCTTCTCAAAAAAGATGCCGCATACAATTGGACTCCGGAGCACGAAGCTGCTTTCGGAAAGCTAAAAGAGCTGCTGACGTCTTCAAAAATAATGATCGCACCTCAGCTAGGATCACCGCTTTTGCTATATCTGACGTCAACGAGGAAATCCATAGGAGCACTTTTGGCTCATGAGTACGAAGGTCAAGAAAGGCCCATCTACTATATCTCTCGCATTGTGCAGCCAGCAGAATCAAGGTACACGGACATTGAGCGTCATTGCCTTGCCCTATTCTTCATAATAGAGAAGTTGAGACACTACTTCGCGTCGCACAAAGTGGTGGTGGTTACAAAAAGTGATCCCATACGATATCTGCTAACTCACACTACTCCTGGAGGAAGATTGGCAAAATGGTATATGAACATTTCCCAGTTTGATATCACATGCGTTCGGCCGCGGGTGATCAAGTCGCAGGCGGTAGCGGATTTGTTGGCACAGTTCCCCGACAACAGTCATGAGCCTGTAGTCGAAGAAGAACTCGAGGGACCTGAAATCTATGCAGTCGATGTACCCTATTGGACGCTCCATTTCGACGGTTCGTCAACAAGGAAATGCGGAGGCATTGGGATAGTCTTGACCAAGCCAGATGGGGAGGTCATACAGATGTCCGCAAAGCTTGACTTCGCAGTCACTAACAACGAAGCAGAATATGAGGCTCTCATCGCGGGACTCCGGGCAGCGAAAGCTTTGGAAGTAAGCAACTTGACGGTCATGGGGGACTCCAAGCTAATCGTCAAGCAAGCCTCGGGCGAGTACGGTTTGAAGGAGATAAACCTTCTGTCCTACCGGAATTTGGTACAAAAGTTGGTGCAGCAATTTTGCGACGTTAGGTACGAGCACAAGCCCCGAGCGGAAAACAGGCATGCAGACGCTTTGGCCACCTTGGGGTCCAAGGTTAGTACGGACAAATGTCCCGCAAGAATCTCGATCGAAGTGCGGACATCGTCGGCGTTAACAGAAGACGCGTGCGATGATGAACACATGGACGATGCAGACTGGAGAAAGGCAATCTTACGAGCCATCGCAGAAGGCACCAGCAGCGAGAATTGGACACTCACAAAGGGGTATTGCATACATGACAACACCCTTTACTACAAGGGCCCTGGCGGAATACTCATGCGATGTGTTTCCGAGCAAGAGGGACAATTGCTGCTAGAGAAGATTCATCAACATGCTTGCGGAGAAAGCCAAGTGTCAATCTATCGGAAGGCTCAGAGATATGGCATTCACTGGCCAGACATGTCAACAGCCGCAGCACTAATACAGGGAAAGTGCGAGAGTTGCGCACTGATCAAGGATTCTTTACTCGTCGCTCTAACCGATGATGATGCGGATTGGAGGAAACCGCTCTTCGATTTTCTCACCCAGGGCACCGTACCCGAATCGAGAAAAGAAGCTGAGAAGTTGAAGAGGAAAGCATCCCGATACGTGGTACAAGAAAACATGCTTTGGCGAAGAGGCCATGAGGGAAACTTGCTGCGATGTCTAGACGGCAGAGAAGCACAAGAAGTCATGGACCTTTCTCATCAGGTGGAACACCAGGGAGGTGCGAAATTATGCAGGCAACTCCTCTCAATTGGATATTTCTGGCCCACGATGGAGGCTGATTGCCGCACCAAAGTACGACGCTGCCAGGAGTGTCAGTTCAAAGGGAACCTAGTGCACGCTCCCGCTGTAGATCTACATGCATTGGGAACGCCATAGCCATTTCACACATGGGATCTAGACTTCATTGGTCCCATCCGACCAACTTCGCATGGAAATCATTTCATTCTCACCGCGGCTGAGCTGTTCACCAAATGGGTGGAGGCGATACAACTGAAGACGGCAAATGCGCTAGCTGTGGTCCATTTCATCCAAGAAAACATCATATGCAGGTTCGGAATACCCAACACCATCCTTTCAGATAATGGTACTCCTTTTGTTAATCGCCAGGTGGCTGCGAAGCTAGCAGAATACAACATCAGGCAAATATGCTCCACCCCCTACTACCCGAAGGGGAATGGTCAAGCAGAAGCAACCAACAAGACGCTGTTGAGGATCTTGAGCAAGATGGTCGCAGATGACCACAAAAAGTGGGCTGATTCTCTAAGCATAGCCCTGTGGGCTTACCGAACTTCTCCAAGGACACCCACAGGGGTCTCACCATTCCTCCTATGCTATGGGGCTGAGGCTGTGGTACCCGCGGAGGTGAAAGTTAATTCGGCAAGATTGGCCTTCCACGCATTGTACGACAATCAACGCGATCATGACTTAGTCTTGCTGGAAGAAAAGCGAGAACAAGCTAAAAGGACCAACAATCGATATCAAGAAAGGATCGCTGGTGCGTACAACAAAACAGTCCAACGTAGAGATTTCGCAGTTGGAGATTTGGTCTTGCGCACATCTGACCATTGCACGCGAGAGGCGGCTCACCCAAAGTTCGCAGCCAATTGGGAGGGACCCTTCGAAGTCACAGAAGTCTTTGACAGTGGCTAGTGCAGCATACGGAGGTTGCACGGAACGACCTCAACCCCAAGCTCAGTCAACATGCGCTGGATTAAGAAGTACTATCCTTGACTTCTCTCATTTTATGCGTTTTATTACAACGTTGCTTTATGCTTTGTATAGCTATGATTCGCACAATCTTCTCTCCCATATGAGAGAATTGTAATCTCATATCTCCCATATGAGAGTACTATAATAAAAGGCTTCTCCCAAATGAAAAGAACTTCATACTTCTGGCTGTTTATATTGCTTCATTTGGTTTATTATTACTGTTAGCAAAAGCCTATCCGCCGCGATAGCAGCCTATGCAAATGCGATCTTAATTGATCTTCTAAGCCTATCTGTCACGATAGCAGCCTATGCAAATGCGATCTTAATTGATCTTCTAAGCCTATCTGTCACGATAGCAGCCTATGCAAATGCGATCTTAATTGATCTTCTAAGCCTATCTGTCACGATAGCAGCCTATGCAAATGCGATCTTAATTGATCTTCTAAGCCTATCTGTCACGATAGCAGCCTATGCAAATGCGATCTTAATTGATCTTCTAAGCCTATCTGTCACGATAGCAGCCTATGCAAATGTGATCTTAATTGATCTTCTAAGCCTATCTGTCACGATAGCAGCCTATGCAAATGCGATCTTAATTGATCTTCGAAGCCTATCTGTCACGATAGCAGCCTATGCAAATGCGATCTTAATTTATCTTCTAAGCCTATCTGTTACGATAGCAGCCTATGCACATGCGATCTTAATTGATCTTCTAAGCCTATCTGTCACGATAGCAGCCTATGCAAATGCGATCTTAATTGATCTTCTAAGCCTATCTGTCACGATAGCAGCCTATGCAAATGCGATCTTAATTGATCTTCTAAGCCTATCTGTCACGATAGCAGCCTATGCAAATGCGATCTTAATTGATTTCCTAAGCCTATCTGTCACGATAGCAGCGCATGCGAAAATGATCTTAATTGATCTTTCAAGCCTATCTACCACGACAGCAGCACGTGCGAAAATGATCTTAATTGATCTTCTAAGCCTATCTGTCACGATAGCAGCCTATGCAAAAACGATCTTAAGTGATCTTTTAAGCCTATCTTCTACGATAGCAGCCCATGCGAACATGATCTTAAGTGATTCCCAAAGGCCTATCTGATAAGATGGAACTCGCACTTGAATCTAAAAGGCAAATCACAAGCCCATCTGCCAAGATGGCACAGCTGCGCAAACACGATCTCGAACGATCTAAAAACAATACGAAGTATGGATATGGCATTACACAAGGCGAAATCTGCCGATACGCATGCGAAATTGTATTTTGTTGCAACAAATCATACAAAGTGATTTATCATTATGAGTCAAAAGGACTTACAATTTATCTGTCTAGATAGCAGCTTACAAGCGAAAAAGCTCAAATCTAACTACGCAGCCAACATGGCTTACAATGCATCTAAAAGAGTAACTTACGAACAAGAAGTTACACATCAAGGGAATCCTAGATGAAAAAGGGTCAACCTAACAGTCCTAACACCAGCTATGCGATGTGCAGATCTGCGACCAAAGATCTGTAGCAAGTAGGGCGCTCCTGCGAAGAGATCAGCTCACCATTCGCTACTTCCCTAGTAGCAAGATCTGCGTGACGCTACGTCCAAGATCTCAGGATCTGACAAGACCTCTGTCTGATCAAGATATGTACCAGAGGAACCACCTGTTTCGGCGTATGCAGCCGTGCAAAACAGGGGAAGCATTCATTCCTCAGGCAATGGGCTCCTTGTCCAGATAGACAAGCGCATTGGCTCGCCACCCTGAGTTCAAGAACGAGGAGGCAAGAAATCCTTCTCCAGGGATGCTGGAGAAGAATCCCACCGTTCATTACGAGTCGGTAGCAAGGTCACTACGGCGCTGCACCTCACCGGGAGGCGGCTGGAAACATGACCTGCAAACATAATAGACGAAGAAAATTCTTCGAACAAATATGAGATATTATTTGCATCTTCTCTATGAAGGTTACAAAGATAATTAAGCCTCATAAAGCGGATCTTGGAAGCTATTTCTATAGCACAAAGCGCAAACTCAGGTTTCACAACTTGAAGTTGCCATGAATCAACGGAAAACAAGCATCGAAGCCAGCAGTCGTAAGGACTCACGGCATAGCACATTTTTGGGATGAAGAACCCAAATAGCAAAAGGCAGGGTTTATATAGACCTTGTGGAGACTTTTTCAGTTGCCAAGATGAGTCAGCAGAATTTGAAAAGAGGGTAAGGTCAATCACTTACGCCTTGAAAAGCGGTAACGATCAATTACCCTACTAAAGGCTACGACGATTCCGTTGCGTATCCTAATTAATGACGGATGGTCATGATTCGGATGAACTTCCCAAGGAAAGCGTTCTTATCTAATGAGCAATTAGCTCAAAAATCAAGACAGAATATCAATTGCTGATGTCATAATTAGATGTGCACAGAGATATTCTAGCAAATCCCGAGAAGGGAAAAACGGGCATTTCGATTCTTCTTTGTTAAAAAAAAGGGGGGAGAAACCCTAGCAACATTACATTAATGTCTCAGCTATTTATTTGCTACTTTTCAAATTCAAAAATCAAAGTAAACCCTTGATCAAGGAGTCATGAGGGGTGAACTGACGGCTCAGATTCTCTACCTGCTCCACTTCCTGCTTAAATTGCTCGCACTTGGCATTCATATCATGATAGAGCTTCATAGCCTCTTCAACCTTTTGCTTTTGCTGCTCCACCTTCTGCTTCTCAGCTGCGAGGTTTTGGTGGCCGAGTTTCAAAGTTACGGCTGCGCGAATCAGGGTAACTCTTTTCATAAGAAACTTGAAACCCAGCCTGCCTTGAACTTTGGCGAGAAGATTTTGGCACATGCCAAAAAGCAACTCGGCACTCTGAGGAGAAATGGTCGCAGGCGTGGCTGCAGACAGCTGCTCCAAAATCCAAATGGCCTCGCTAAGAAACAGCCTCCTGTCAAAGGGCCCTATCTCCAGAGATCTCGCAAATGATTGGGGGTAGGTGAGGCGCATCCGAACTAGCCAGTCCACATCGGCTTGCTTCAAACCTAAAGCAATGTCAAAACCAAGTTATACTATCAAATTCGCGAATGAAGGATGCGAAATGCAAACAGCAAACCACGACTTACCAGTTCCTTCAAGAATCTCATGAAGAGAAGGAATGCGCATTGCTGGGGTGATCGAAGATTGTCCTCGTTCCAAAGCCCTTCTATCAGCTGCGAGCTCTAACTTCTCATAATTTGGGGGAAGAGTGTAAGTCGCACCATGTGTGATCGCAGCCCCGACATGCGAGCCCCAAAAGCTCCACGCAGGAAGAAGTGCCACCGGCTCACTCATTGCTGGAGGCATGATGGCAACCGAAGTTTTTTGGCGAGGGACACTCTCAGATCGGTAGCATCAACAACACTTGTTCTCATTTCCTCAGCACTAGCATGGACATCGTCCTCCATTAGCACAATGTCAGCTTCGGCATCATCCGAAAGTTCGATGACGTCCTCAAGAGGCTCTCCTGCGTATTCAGCAGCTGCGACGGGCTTCTCGGTATGAGAACTCGGCACTGGGACATAGGACGCAGAAGGTTGACTTCTCTGCTCCAGCACGGGTTCATCAGCATCGCCTGCGATACAAAATGCGATGGTATGAGGTAACTCGTATTTTACGTTATTTTACTATCTTTGCTAAAGCAAAGAGCAAGCACCTCCACGCGAAGGTGGGATTGCAGTATCTTCGTCATACACTAAAGACGTGGAACCATTCCCTATTAGTGTGTCCTCATTAAGCATGTCTTTAAAATGAGCGTGACCTGGCGCGCGAAGAAACTAGTCATGATTATGCTTTGAGTTGCTAAGCTTAGTTCAGGTATATCGATCAAGTGATTACCGGAGGGTTCACCGCACTTGCCTACTAGCCAGCGGCGAATGTCAGCTTTTGACACACCATGCTTTAATGCACCCACAATAACATCTCGATAAGTTACTGCGAGACAGGGCCCTCGCATACCACTGCACGGGACTTGTAGGCTCGGCACTGGGACATAGGACGCAGAAGGTTGACTTCTTTGCTCCAGCACGGGTTCATCAGCATTGCCTGCGATACAAAATGCGATGGTATGAGGTAACTCGTATTGTACGTTATTTTACTATCTTTGCTAAAGCTAAGAGCAAGCACTTCCATGCGAAGGTGGGATTGCAGTATCTTCGTCATACACTAAAGACGTGGAACCATGCCCTATTAGTGTGTCCTCATTAAGCATGTCTTTAAAATGAGCGTGACCTGGGGCGCGAAGAAACTAGTCATGATTATGCTTTGAGTTGCTAAGCTTAGTTCAGGTATATCGATCAAGTGATTACCTGAGGGTTCACCGCACTTGCCTACTAGCCAACGGCGAATGTCAGCTTTTGACACACCATGCTTTAATTCACCCACAATAACATCTCGATAAGTTACTGCGAGATTAAAAATCTCACATTTATTACCGCCTGCGATTTCTTCAAAATCTGCTTGGGCTTGCACCAAAGCTGCTGCATCATCTTCTGGAGCCGCATCCTCCTCCTCAACTCGAGGAGCCACCTCTTCGGGAAGCACGTCTTCCTCATCGGTTGGACGCACTAAGTCGTCAACATGCTGTTCTTCGAGGCTCCTCTGCCTCACACGCTCGAGCTCCTCCTCTTCTCGCTGTCTTCTCCTTTCGGCAGCTTCCGCAGCTGTCTTCCTGGACTCAGCGAGAACGTCCTCGCTTATGGGTTCATCAGAAACGCCAGAATGAGCACTCCTCTTCTGCCTCTTGGTCAAAAGGCCGCCGATGGTATCATCATCATCTGCGAGGAAACGATTTGTTCAAATCAAATTGCAAAAGAACTAACATAATGAGGACACAAGTGCGATTGAGATACCTCCCGATTCTTCCTCATGTATCGCATCTTCAACTCTTTCTTCTTCTCCTTCATCTCCTTCTCTTGGCTCCCGCCTCTCCTCTTCTCCCTCCTGGCCGAATGGAACGAAGGTCTCTACCGCGAGCTCCTTCCGCATCTTACTGGTCACGCGACATTTGCCTTTGTCCTTGGCAGAAAGGGATTTCGCAGGAGGGGAAGTCGGAGCGCTTCTAGGGGAAGAAATTGTAATTCCTCTTTGCCTAGGCCTCTTTGCTCTTGGCGCGGCAGTCGCTGGAGGAGACGGATCATCTCTGGGAGACGGGGCCGGAGCATTATCTATCAGCGAGTCAGCAAAAGCATTCATGACCTCGCGAATCCTGGTTTCGACCTCAGGATCCATCCTCGATGCTAGCAGAAACGACTGTCCTTGTCTTCTTTTGGTAACAATGGTGTTAACCAGCGATTTGTAACGATCGCCAGATGCGAACCTCCGCACATGGCACTACAGCAAGCAGTGTAGAATAAAGATGTCAATATGTGAAAATAAAGAAGCTTAGCGCATGCAAAAGAAGCTGCTTACCTTAGCAAAAGTCTCGCTATATCTGATGACATGCGAGTCGCCTTTCTTAACTGCGGCGATCTTTTCATCCAGAATGACGGAAGGGCACAAATGGTTCTCATGATCCAACAATGAGTAGCAACCATATTCAGACTCGTCCAGACTGCAGTTGGGACGAAACGGAAAAGAGTTTCTTTTGATCACAGGAGCTCTGCTTGGCTGAGGGGCTGACTGTGTCTCAAATCTTGTTTGCTGGGCGTGCCAGTATGCGAGCCAGTTCTTGGAACAACCACCTTCGCGGTTACCTGCAGGTTGCTCAAAGGGAAGGTTGCTCATGAAGACTGTTTTGCACTCCTTTGTCAACAAACGCTTATAGCAGCCTCTGATAATAGACTGTGGCCAGATTGATGGTGCCACTGCATCAAAGCCAAACTGGGGAGAAACGCTAGTGGGATCAACATCCACGGTAATCCTCTCATACCTCGGCCCGAGCTCACGAATATGCTCTGCGAGAGCAGGAAGGGAACCTCGCAGGCACCAGCAAAAGAATTCGCGATAGCGCTCATGGAAATGCTCTCCATCTTCGAAGAGGGGCTCTTCTGAGAAGACCACACCCTTAGAAGGGTACAGCTTTGGAAACCATCGCACGTTTTCAATACGCACGGCATAGGGCCTGGCAATGAACTCTCGCCGATTGTCGCATATCAGACTCCAAACGCACTTGGTATTGTTCGTTCCGAACCACCTTGCAGCTCTACCGCTGTTACGCTCCTCCATCGCGCCTGGGGGACACCACTTGTTGGGCTTAGAAGCAGTTGGGGCATAGTAAGGCCATCGCTCAAAAACCCACATCGTCAAAAAGGCAATGTTAACGAAAGTCAGTATGTCGAGGCGGCCACGCGATTCTTTCATGGCCACAACTAGCTGATCCAGTCTGTAGTACAGCGTGCCCAAGACCAAGGGTCCGAGTGCGACTTTCTGGCCAAGGGCCAGTTTCACAGCAAGCGGCAGAACGTGATAGAAGACCCCATCGTGCGGGTGACCATCGATTAAGTACCTCGACAACCAGGCACAGAGGAAGGCACAAAGGGTCAAGTGATAGCCTTTACCTTCCACGTATTTCTTGGCCTCTGGGTTTTGAATCAGAAGCTTCTTGGTGATGCTGATGTTCGCGTAATCACGGAAGAAGTACTGCACCCATTTATTCCAAGTATTCTTCGCAGACGTGTCCACCAACTGCCAGTCAGGAAGGGCTTTTGTAGTGGTCCACCGGGTGGAGATTTTCTTTACCTCTGACAAGCACTCCTCCATCTGCGTGTACAAATCAATCTCCGCATCCGTCCTCAAGGGACTCAAAGGGTCCACCTCGCCCATGGGAGACAGATCATACAGCATATGCACGTCCTCGAGCGTGGGAGCAGCCTCGAACTCAGCAAAATGAAAAGTGTGAGTCGCAGGCGAGTAGCGGGAGAGAAGGTTTAGAAGCATGGACTGGTCCAGCTTCACGGCAGCACCCTTCATAGCACGAACGGCGAAGTATACGCCGGCCTCGTTGAGAGTCACAGCATGATTGGTCAACACATGGTCAATCCATTCATCCATGTAGTCCAATTTCTGAACAAAAGCTTGGGTGGAAATCGCGGCATACGGGAAGTACCCATTTTCGATTCCCAATCGAACCACGTCCTCGGAGCCAATCAAATCAAGCAAGGCCGAGTTAACTGGAGGGGTTAATGTTAGCAATCCTTCATTAGGGACAGAAGCAGGCAGTTTCTTTGCCTTAACCCTCGCATGGTAGAAGTCCTTGCCACCCAGATAGGGGGCTTTCCGCCATAAAGCTTGCGGAAGATCAGGTATTTCTTCGTCCTCCTTGGTGGGTCTAGTTCCTTTTGTCTTTGTCATTCCTGCGGAAAAGCAAGAAAAAAGGGGGGAGAAATATGCCACACTTCAGTTTGAATTTCGAGATTCAAGATCTATGGGAAGAAAGATGAACAGTTTCTGGTATCAATTTCAGAAATTAGGGATTGGAAATTGTTTGCATTATCAGGATTTTCAAACCCCTACATCCAAGGTCCTTATCATTGAAGGATTAAATCAAAATTGGGTTCAAAGATTGGAGCTTCTTCACAAGTTTTCAACAGATAATATGTCATGGGTTTGCAGATCCAACACAGTTCAAAGCATACATTGGTATGAAAAGCAAAATTGAACAAGGCCAACCTTGTTTTGATAAAGCTTGCTTGGTTGCACACAGTCGAAGAAGACGATTGACAAGAGTGAACTGGTGATTGATTATTTGAATCTGCTCTCGAAGACTTCCAGGTATCATTCACTTTAAGAGAAAGAAGTGATGCTTTGCAACAATGGAGAGTACAAAGTATTTATCCAAAAACAATGAAGGGTCGCGTCCTTTCAGTAGTCGAATCGCAACCGTCACCGTCGAATCGCGCAATCACAGGACAAGCTGACATCACCTCTAAAACCCTAAAGGCCAGACGGCACGACTCTAGGGGTTTTAGGTCATAATGGCACGCACGGGGGCTGAATTTACTCATATTTGAATTGGTGCGTGGCGGCGACGCGTATGTTGGTTTCCGCGCATGGAAGTCTATCCAGCTATGAGTCTTCACGCGCAGAAAGGGGGCTAATGTAGATAGTGCTTTCTGAGCTGACAGATCTTGGCCATGTGGCAATCATCTAGCACACCATATTGTGCTCCACACACACTGGATCACCAGCGCGCTGATCCATGTGGGGGCTGCGAGACAGGGCCCTCGCATACCACTGCACGGGACTTGTAGGGACTTAGTGATTTGGAGGCTAGAGTAAGTCCTGTCGCGTGCGAACCAAGCCCGCGCGCGACCTTTACTAACTGCTTTTGAGAGATTTATGGCACGAGCTCCATAAACTCAATCAACCCGGTCAAACCCGGTCAACCTCATAACGGTTCCGGTATTCGCCCATAACGTGCTGTAACGGTCCCTATATAGGGGGACGAACGTGCCGTTGCGGTTAAGCTAATTAAGCCGCCATTGATGGGCGCATTAACCACACTGCAACGGTCACATTCTCCGTTATATATAGGACGTTAACCTTTCCATACAAAGGAGGACACATTAGCCATACGCGGAAGCTCTGCCAGACCTCTGTCTCTCTCTCAGACATTACTACTTCCTTACTCTCTCCCTACACACAACCCAACTCTTCCTGTGCTATCTCTGATCCTCTACTTACGGTGTACACAGAGGTCTTCCCGCCGGAATATCTTGTGCACAATAAGCTAACAAGAACGTTCATAGAATTTAAGCAAAAGCATGCATCAAGTCCAAAATCCGGAAAATCATCCAACAAACCATAGTTTTCCATCAATCACCTAGCTTAAAGTGTTTATCTAGGCATAATATTGTTCAACATGATCAAAATCATAGAGTTCATGAAGAAAAGATGAAGAAACGAAGATCAAACGCTAAAATCTTCAATGTAATTGATGATCCTTGCTCCAAGCTTGTTCTCCCGTCTTCTCCAGCTCTCTAGACTCCAAATATGTGTGAATACCCCTTTTGGATCGTCCCCCCAACATTATAATAGGGCTGGGGTCTCTAAAGTTTCACAAAATCACCAAAAACCCACAAAATTTCCGTCTGGCCTAGGTGTTCGCACGAACACTCGAGTGTTCGTGCGAACAGTGTTCGTGCGAACACAGTTTGGTGTTCTTAATATCCAGCAGAATGTTTTTCTTCCATTTTGGCATCTTTGACGGACCATGTCTTTCTCGTTCGATCTCCGTTTTAGCTCCGTGACCTATCTTTGGAAATCTCTTTGTATTCTCAAAAAAAAAAAAAAAAAATCTCTTTGAGTCTACTTTCATTTTCCACTGGTCTCACTCCAAAATTCATTGTAGAACTCGAGATACAATCAAAATAGTGGAGATTGGTCACTTTTGCTCCTCCGACTTTGCTTCTCTTGCTTCCTCTTGAGTTTGCTTTGCTTCCGAATTTCGTTTCATGCCTCCTAAACATCGTTTAGAATCCGTTCCTGTCAAGACAACATGAACAACCATACCAAGCGATTATATTTGAAAAATAACATCCAAATATGCATCGAAACGCCCGGATTAACAATAAAGTGCTAGAAACTCAACTTTCTACGTTTTCTCAACATTCATAGTGTAAAACTCATATTTCAAATCCGGAATCACGCAAAACGATATAAAGTATGCAAGAAATATAACTCTAATAGAGATTTATCAAATTCCCCCACACTACCCTTTTGCGCGTCCCGAGCAGATCAATCCTCACACTACGTTTTAATCCACCGAATTGCATAAAACTTTACTAGCCATGTGACACAAACAACCCACACACGCAATGCAATCTACATGACTATAGAAAATGCAACTCGATTTTACACAATGCAAGTAATAAAATAATGCAATATTTTCTTTTTCTTTAGAGATTGGGCAATCTCGCTATCACTAACCAAAATCATCAAGCTCTCACAAGTCTTTTTCGAAATTTCACAACCAATAGCAAGAAATTGAGATAAGATGATCATACTCACAAGTTCACTAAGGGGTCCCCAAACATCCACCATAATCAATCCAAGACTTGGGCACGTCCTTTAGCTCAGAGGGTCTAGGCATCTCAAATTCTAAGATAGTCTTTCGTCGCCAAGTCATTTGAGGTTTTCAGACCCTCTTAGCCGTTATTGCATTTGAATGCAAATCGTCCCAGTGACGGGAGACACAACTCCGTGTAATACGGCTTGACTTTAATTTTCCTTAGACGCTCTAATTGAATTGAATCCAAATTCCCCGCGCGAACGGAGGCACATTAGGTTGTTCACCGTATCTAATCCAAGAGAAGATTTTGATTTCTTTTTTCTTTTTCATTCTCTTCTAATTTTTTCAACCGTGCATTTAGAGCAACTAAGCGTGGGCTTTTTCGGTTAACTCTTGAAACCTCCGTAAGGGATGGTGGTGTACGCCCCCCGACTTCACTTAGGCCGCGGCAACCGTACCACATAAAACCAACTCTACACGAAGTTCCACCCCAGATTTCAAGAGGCCACAAGTTTCCACTTGAAAACAGACTATTCAACTCCTTAGGAGTAAATCCTCCTAGAACAATAAAGGAACTAAAGGTATTCCCTCGTCTTCTTTCCACTTTTCCCTGAATACCCAGGACATCCTATCGTGAAACAGTGCACAATATATTAAGAATTAAAGACATTCCTACCACGGTGCTTCCTATTCTCCGAGACTCTTTCATTGAACTCTCTTCGGTTTCTAGCGTCATCAATTGCCCTTATTCTCAAAAATTTTAAATTTTTCTGATTTTTGACTTTTCAATTTTTTTTTTCATAGTTTCCTAGACTCTATATGCTTTGGCCAACTCGACTACACAACGATTCGGTAGGGTGACTCAATAAGTAAACGTGCAAAATAAATGCAAAATTTAAAACTAACACAATACGAAAATGTATTAGACACTACACACGAACCACACTACTCACAATACTAACACAATCTACATGTAACAAGGCTTATGGAAAACAGACATGGCTAGCAAAAATATACACAACCCCCCCCCCCCACACTTAAGCGTTTCGTTGTCCTCAACGAATTTAGAGATATAATAAGAGGACTCATCGCTTAAATGTGTAGGCGGTGGATCTCCACAATTACCGCTCAAAACGTAGACGCTGAGAGAGAAAGAAATACCTGAGGTGCCCGGAACTACATGGGCACCGTGTCCGCGAAACTGCAACAAGAAGGGGTCTTGTGGACCGTTGATAGTTTCCCGCTGATGAAGATGACCTGAGCAATCCCCAATCTACACCATGCTACAATGTAACTCCCCTAAGGTCGTGTGTGCCTCGCACACCGGGGTAGATTGCTCCATCCTGCAAAAATGCACGAAAAATCCCCAACTCCCTCAAGAGTCCCCATGTGGGTTAAATGTGCCATGGCACACTGGGGTATATTCTTCGCTAACATTACCTGCAAAACTAGACAACTCATCAGTCCCTCTCTCTCACCTCTCAAAATCAGGTATGGAGAACTAAAACAGAAATAAAAGAAATAACATCCTACTCTACATTGGGTTGCCTCCCAACTAGCGCTTGTGATTTAAGGTCGACAGCCCGACCCGGTTACCTCAACCGAAAAGGATAGTGGAGGCTGCTTTATCCCTCCACTTCTTCTTCTTCTACCATCTCTTCTCAAGAACTTCACGTGCACCCCTGTGCTCTGAAGAAGGTGGACAATTGTGGAAGCTGACTCCTTTCATTTTGCAATTGATCTTCTTGAGAAACTTCCACCAAGTACCACTGGGCTCAAATGAATCTCTGGCCATAAAATCATCCCAGTAGTACTTCCTTGATGCTATATGCAATTCAAATGACCCATGAAAATTATCCACACCCCCACACTTGCTAACTTCCAACTCCTTAACTATGGCATATGGATGATCAATAGAATCGCCCATAAAACAAGAGATTGGAAGTTGCTCATCACATTCTTCCCCATAAGAATCCCCATACAGTAATTGTTCCAGCTCGTCGCAGACTTGCGTGACATAGGATATGGAGAATTCATCATTAATCAGAGTTGGGGCTTTTACCTCAATATCACTGAGCATAAGTGTTTCACCAGCTTCATCGTCGGCACACCACAGGCTTCCAATGTCAGTTTCTTCCCATTCATGCCAAGGATGTGAGGGTGCCTGCAGTTTTGGCCCGCAATACGGCAGATCTTCCCATCTTTGGCACACATGTCCACCCCAGTCTGAATCAGAGTCTGAGTCCTCATAAATGGCAGAGTCCACCAATGGTTCCTGGACATTGCAGTCTTCACTCGGCTCAGGTATCTCTTCTTCCACTTGTGGTGGGGATGACGAAGGTTCAATTTTTGGCTCACTGTCATATGGCAAGGTCTCTTCTTGTGGCTCTTGAATACTAGATTCCCCTGTTGTTGACAGTTTTTCTATTCTTTTCTTTATCCTCTCCAACATCTCCCTCACGTATTCCCTACCTGTGGCTGAATCCTCTTGTGGTAATTGTGAATCTATGGAAAAAAATTTGGCGCACACTTCGATGTCATTCATAATACTACGCCGTTCTGCCATATTCGCTGATGAGTCTTCCTGGTGCTGATGAAACTGGGGGGCATGTACTCGACATGAGTCTCTACGGTCATGCCAAATGCTGCATACGTAGCACCAAGTTATGCATGCATCCTCGTCTTCGTGGTTACCCTGCAGTGGAAACAGTAGGGGGGACCCGAATAACAGTCTTCGCTCCACATGCTTATATTGTCTCTTGCTTCCTGCGTTCCTGAAAAACAGACTCACAAGACACCCGTGAAGCACAGAGATATATAATAAAAATATTAAAACCAAACTAAAATAAAAGTACTCTAAACTAACTCATAACTAAATAATCTACCGTTGTCCCCGGCAACGGCGCCAAAAACTTGACACAGGGTCGGGGACGAAATCCGATAGATGTTGGCTGAGATAGCAAGAACAATCCCCAAGCAACATTGTGTGGAACAATGCACGCTCCCTTGCGGTCGAGTGTGTGGAACACACCGGGGTCGATTGATCCTGTTGCTGCTGACGAAAATAGAGCGAAGAATCCCCAAGCTCGTGACGTGAGCTCCCGTAACGGTCGAGTGTGAACTAGCACACCGGGGTCGATGTCTTCGTCAAATTCCTCCAATCTTTAATCCATCATGCCGCTTCTAAAGTTTTCATTGTTTAATTATATGGTTGAACTTAGAGCTTAGGATGAATCATGTTTATCTGATAAACTTAGAACTTGCAGATATCCAAATTCGGCATCAAATTTCAGTCCATTAGAGTTGTCAATCTTCACTGGCAATCGTACAAGCATTGATCTGCAGAAGCAGAGAAGAACCAGCCTATTACCTTCATCATGAACACCCTGCAAACAAACACAATTACACCATTGCATACATAACAATTCAACCCACAACACCATTACCACCACTGCCTACACCAACACCCATCTCCAGGAACTACAACACAACCTGCTTCTAAACCACCAAAGTACCTAATATCACAACCACTAAAACAAGCCACTGCCTTCTCCATCAGCCACACCAATTCACCCAATCCCAAAGCCTGCAAATCAGACCAAACCAGACTCACAGCCACCTAATTCTCCGGCCAAAACCTCCACAAAACAAGGCCAATCTCAGCAGCGATCAGAATTGAGAAGAGACAGAGCCAAGAGAAAAACCCAGCAATTGCAAGCAAAGAAGAAGAAGCAGTGAAGAAAATTCCCCTGAAGAGCACCCCATCTATTTAAAGATCTTCGAACCAAATGGAGAAGACATTGTGTCTATTTCATATGAACAGCTGGGGGTTGGGGATTGTGGTTTCTGGGTTGGTGGTCGGAGTTGGGGTGGTCTGCTGCGATTTTGATTTGATTTCTGGGTTCTCTTGATTGGGGATTCGGCAGGCGAGGATCCAACTGGCGGTCGCAGTTATCAGAGAGGGCGGAGATGAGTGGGTGTTTCGTGAATTGGAGGTGGGTCTTGGTCGTGGATTACAGCGGTGAAGAAGGTCCGGTGGAGTTCTGGGTTTCCGGCTTGGATGGTGGTCGGCTATGGTGGTGGCGGGATTGCAGGAGTTCATGGAGGGCTGAATTGGGAGAGAGGTGGCATGGGTTTCTGGTCGGAGTGTGCGAGAGAGGAATCGACTGTCAGTTTTGAGTGATACAGTGGAAGAGGAGAGGGCGGAGCAGTGGTTCGTTGGTGGGTTTCGGGGGTTGGGTTGTTCGGGTTTTGGCTGACCTTGTGGCCGGAATCCATGGCGAAGAATCTCCTGGTTCAATGGTAGAGGCGGCGGAGGACAGGGTCGGGGAAGAGAAAGGAGGGTAGTGGTGGTGACTTACGGTGGTGGAGGCTGCCGCTGGTGCTGAGGTCGCCGGAGTGAATAGAACCCGCCGGAGGACAAAGAGGCTGCCGTGAACTCGCCAGAAATCAATTGACTCGCCGGAGATTTGGATGAGATTGCAGAGAGGGTATGAAGGTCGGCGTACTGAGGAAGGAGATGAACCAATTTACCCGATGATGTGAAAAAGTTGACCCAATTTACCTCTTTTGACCCAATTTACCCGATGATGAACCAATTTACCCGATGATGTGAAAAAGTTCGCACGAACACTGTTCCTGTGAGCACATTTTCGTGTTCTTAATATCCAGCAGCGAGTTTTTGGCCTCCTTTTGTTCCTGCGAACACAGGGGGTGTTCGCACGAACACCCTTGACTCCAACTTCAATTTTTTTTTTTTTTCAAATTTGCTACCCCGGACTCCGATGCGTGCGTGTAATATAGCGTTGGAAAGCTCGTCTCGCGCCCGTTTTGGTTTTGCACAAGTGACTCAAAATTTTCTGGAGTAAACTCAAAATTTATGACCTCAAAGTCCGCGATCGTTACGTCGCTTTCTCGGTTTTTCTGCGTTTCCTCTTTGCACGCATCTAGAAGGGGAGTCAGGACTGCGTCTCCAACCTGTATTCCTGCCACGACTCAATTGACATGCTAGACTCTCACTCTCTCACCCCTCAGATAACAAAACGGTATTAAAAACGCACACGATAGTATTTAAAAATACACATTCTACGCTAAAGCATGAAAATACGTTGGGTTGCCTCCCAACAAGCGCTTGTAATTTACGGTCGACGGCCCGACCATGTTACCTCTGCCACCTCACGAGGGTGGTCTGGCACATTGTGCCGCTTCCAGCTTAGCTTTTCTGTGTTGGATTTGAAGCACTGCTTCGTGTGCGTGCACCGCTGATGGCTTATTTCTTTCCCAGTAATCAGGTGGATCTCGTTGCGACAACTCTGGGATTTGGCGCTTCACTTGTACAGCAAATGGCACACCTGTTTGATACTCCCATGAACACTGGGGTGACGGTTTGAAGACCCGAAAAGTCTCCATGTCATCGTGTACCCTCATAATTAGTTCTCCATTCTCTACGTCAATGAGAGTACGACCAGTCGCCAAGAATGGTCAGCGGAACATCACCTACTGGCATATCCAATATAACAAAATCAGCCGGAATGATCAGACTTCCGACCCTCACTAGCACATCTTTAACCATCCCACATGCTTTCTTGGATGACTTGTCTGCAAATTGGAGTGTTATCCAGGTTTTCGGGGGCTCCCCCACACCTAACTTTTTGAATACCGACAACGGCATCAAATTCACGCTCGCTCCCAGATCACAGAGAGCTCTTCCAGTGTAGGAATCACCCAATGTAGCCTCAATGACAAAGCTACCTGGATCCTTCTTTTTCTTAGGTAACCCATGCAAAACACATGAACTAACCTGTTCATTTAAGTTTACTCTCTGAAATTCATCCACCCCTTTCTTTCCAAGAACTGCATCTTTAATAAATCGAGCATACTTAGGCATCTTTTGAAGTGCCTCAATCAATGGGATATTGATATGCAGTTTAGAGAAGACATTCAAAAAGCGCTTGTATTCCTCAGAATCATCCTTCTTCTTCCTAGTACGTAATGGAAATGGTAGTTCTGAAGAAGAAGGAGAAGATGGAAGTGGTACCTCGGTAGATTTCTCTGCATCCTGGTGAATCATGCCCTTTGATTGGGGGCTCATGACAGGTGTCTTCTCAGAATCGAAGACTTCATGTTCCTTCGCCTTTGAGGCATCCGCTCTGGCATGACTCGGATATGGAGGATCTGTAAGTGCAATACCACTTCGAGTGGTGATGGCTTGAGCCTGTCCCTCTGATGTGTCAACAATGCTACCCAGTTCCCTTTGTTCAAGTTGTTCCTTTAGATCTTTTATTTCTGCTTGAGCAACTTGAAGTGCAATTGCTACAGAGCTGACCTGTGTGTACATGTCTGTCATGTGCTGAGCCATCGTCTTTATTATCCCAGTCATATCGGTCAACTCAAATGGTGGTGCTTGCTGCTGCTGATGCATCTCTGAAGCATTTGCTTCATGCACTACCTATACCGCATTCACCTGAACAGTGTTATAAGCCATCTTTTCATCTCTTACCAGTTCCATGTGCCTGTAATGGTAATCCATGCTCTCTTCTTGCTGAACCAAGCATTTCATCAATGCATATGCCCCTTCATGATCACAGTTAAATAAGAAGTTTCCCCCAGCTTCTATATCCATCTTGTCTCTATTGGGCTTTCCAAGTGAATCATAGAAGACTTGGATTAACTGTCGCTTGTCAATACCATGGTTGGGACATCTACGTAGCAAATGATTGAAGCGCTCCCATGCTTTGACAAGTGATTCATCATGCTTTTTCCTGAACATCCAGATCTCATTCTGAAGCTGAATCACACGTGAGATAGGATAGAACTTACTCATGAACTGTGCCACACACTCTTCCCACGTTTTGATTGAACATGATGGCATAGAGTCCAGCCAATCCATAGCAGCTCCCTTGAGACAATGGGGAAAGAGCATCAGTTTTAGCGCTTCAGATGTGACCCCACTATATCGGATTAGCCCACAGTGGCTCTGAAATGTCCCTATGAATACATGTGGGTCTTCCTCGTCTGTCCCAGCAAAAGTGCACTGATCCCGCGCAAATTGAATTTTGCCCAGCTTAAGACAGAAGGTTTCTGCCTGAATTGGTGGCACCACAATTGCTGGTTCCCTTCCTTGAAGATCCGCCTCAAATGCGTGGATTATTGCTTTCCCTGAACGATTATATGGCATTGAGGTCCGGTGCGGTCTTGATGTTGCTGCCAGTGCTTTCTCTACAGCTTCAGCCACCAAAGCTTGTAGCTGCTCTGTGGTGAGGCTAATCTGTCCTTGGTCTTCCGCCATCGCTACCTGAGAAAACAACACTAGCACACCCGTGAGGTAAACAGAAAGTAACAAAAATAAATTAAAAGAAGTATCCTAAATTAATTTTTAACTGAACTAATAAACCGTTTAATTCCCCGGCAACGGCGCCAAAAACTTGAACGAATTCTTACGTGTGTACGCAAGTGCACGATCAAGTAGTATGTGGAGTATTTTACGACTCCGAGTATCGAACCCAAGGGAATTTACGATTACTAGCTAACTAGAAACTAACTCTACGATATCTAAGTAACAAGTAAAAAGTTGTTTGAATTTGTAACGTTGTCGCCCACAAACAAGCGACGTAAATTAAATAACAAGTAACTAAATATTTTTTTAGGGTTTTCAATTTTCAAAAGAAAATAACTTGTGATTGATTACGATTAATAAGGAAGAACTAGGCAATTGATGGTCCCTAGGGTTGTTAACGATTTCCGGGTTGTGCTTGAAACACTCTACGCACGTTCTAATTATACCGGGTAATACTCATCACGATCTTCTCTCAATCTCACGTGAATTTGTACAATAAATAGCCTTCGGGTCCTCTCGGTCCACCTCCGTCTACAATTACACTCTAGTTGATTAGTTAGGCTCGCTCACCGGGTCCTGTTGGTCCACCGAATTCACTAAGTTCTAACAAAATCAACCGAAACTACCCTCACACGATTAATCAAGTTTCTATCTCCTCTCGGTCTCAAGAAACTACAAGATCACCTAAACTATTCTTTAACACGTCTCAATGAGCTCACTTTCGTGCAACCCTATCAACAAGTAATATTCTACGGGTGATCAAGCCAAGAACATTAATAAATAAGTACAAGAATAGATAAGCTAACAAGAACGTTCATAGAATTTAAGCAAAAGCATGCATCAAGTCCAAAATCCGGAAAATCATCCAACAAACCCTAGTTTTCCATCAATCACCTAGCTTAAAGTGTTTATCTAGGCATAATATTGTTCAACATGATCAAAATCATAGAGTTCATGAAGAAAAGATGAAGAAACGAAGATCAAACGCTAAAATCTTCAATGTAATTGATGATCCTTGCTCCAAGCTTGTTCTCCCGTCTTCTCCAGCTCTCTAGACTCCAAATATGTGTGAATACCCCTTTTGGATCGTCCCCCCAACATTAGAATAGGGCTGGGGTCCCTAAAGTTTCACAAAATCACCAAAAACCCACAAAATTTCCGTCTGGCCCAGGTGTTCGCACGAACACTCGAGTGTTCGTGCGAACAGTGTTCGTGCGAACACAGTTTGGTGTTCTTAATATCCAGCAGAATGTTTTTCTTCCATTTTGGCATCTTTGACGGACCATATCTTTCTCGTCCGATCTCCGTTTTAGCTCCGTGACCTATCTTTGGAAAGCTCTTTGAGTCTACTTTCATTTGCCACTGGTCTCACTCCAAAATTCATTGTAGAACTCGAGATACAATCAAAATAGTGGAGATTGGTCACTTTTGCTCCTCCGACTTTGCTTTTTCTTGCTTCCTCTTGAGTTTGCTTTGCTTCTGAAGTTCGTTTCATGCCTCCTAAACATCGTTTAGAATCCGTTCCTGTCAAGACAACATGAACAACCATACCAAGCGATTATATTTGAAAAATAACATCCAAATATGCATCGAAACGCCCGGATTAACAATAAAGTGCTAGAAACTCAACTTTCTACATTTTCTCAACATTCATAGTGTAAAACTCATATTTCAAACCCGGAATCACGCAAAACGATATAAAGTATGCAAGAAATATAACTCTAATATAGAGTTATCATAATCGTCTATGATGCTCAGAAAATACATGTACCCGTCAATTGCCTCGAATCGAAGGACCCCATCAATCCGAATGGATATAATCAAGAGTACCTTTCGTTATATGAACTTCCTTAGGGAACTTCCAATGATGTAGCATCCCATACACGCAGTTCTCACAAAACCCTAGGCTCTTGGGCGCATGCCCGGTGAGATATCCCTTCTTGTGAAGTTCCTGCATTCCACGTTCACGTATATGACCGCGCCTCATATGCCACAACTTAGTTAGATTAGCTTCTCTAATCTCGGTTGAGGCAACTCCGACAGACCCTGTGATAGTTGAACCTTGTAGTACATACAAAGTCCCATCCTTGACCCCCTTGAGTAGCACATCCGAGTCCCTGTAGACGCATAATCCTCCACCTTCAGCCTTGAAACTGAAACCCTTGCTATCGAGTAGACTCAAAGAAATCAGATTCTTTGTGACAAGTGGTACGTGTCTAACATCCTTCAAAGTGCATGTCTTCCCATAATAATTCTTGAACCTAACTGAACCCTTTCCTATAACCTTGAAAACAGCTCCGTCTGTCGTGTGAACGGATCCTCCATCTGCACGGTTGTAGCTTGAAAGCAGTTCCCAGTTAGAACAGATATGAAAAGAAACCCCATATTCAGGAAACTATGCATCGGGTGAATGTGTGACATCATCCGCCAGTAGAACGTAATCATCTTCACACGAATTACCCTTCTCTACCACGGCAGCAGAGCCATTATGTCCCTATTGTCCTCGTTTAGGGCAATCCCTCTTCTAGTGCCCTTTTTCCTTGTAGTAGGCACAGACATCCTTGGGTAACTTAGAACCCGAGAATTGCTTCTTCTTTTTCTTCTTACCCTTCTTGCTTCCCCCTGTCGCCATCAATCCAGAAGCATGGTCCACTGTACCTATGTATGTACCCTTATGGCGCAATTCTCTAGCATGGAGTGTCGATATGACCTCCTCTAGAGATAAGTCATCCTTGTTCACAATGAATGACTGAACAAAGTTCTCGTATGATGGAGGTAACGAGGTTAATAAAAAAGTGTGGCATCCTCATCCCCCACCTTCTCGCCAATATTACGCAAATCCAGCAGAATTGTGTTAAATTGATCGAGATGGTCCTTGAGAGCCATACGTTCGAGCATCCGCAAAGTGAAGAGCCCGTGCTCTAGCATCAAATTGCTAGTGAGACTCTTCGTCATGTAGAAACCCTCTAGCTTGAGCCAAATCTCTGCTGCTTACTCCTCATATGCGACCTCGATGATCACGTCATACGATAAGCACATCATAATCGTTGTGTGTGCCTTCTCCTCCAATACCTTGAACTCTGATATATTGACATCCATGCCTCCCTTGTCTGTGGTCAAAGGTTCCCATAATCCCTACAATTTAAGCAAGGCCTCCATCTTTATCTTCCACAGACTGAAGTTGTTCCCTCCGGTGAACCTGTCAATCTTCATCATCGATCCGGACATCGTTCTTGGTGGATCGATCAAAACCCTAGCTCTGATACCAGTTTTTTATGCAATTCAAACAATCACTCACCTCACGAATAGTCAAAGAAATATGCAAACACAGATTTAACGCGGTTCATTAGCTCAAATCAAGCTAACTACGTCCACGAGGAAGAAAGACCTTTATTCAATGAAGAGGAACGATCACAATGTCTTACATACGTTCATAGGACCCAAAGGATCCATTTATAGCCCCCAAAAACTGCCCCGAACAAATAAGGAAACAAGTCTATCCTTATTATACTTTCCCGTATGTCTTCCTAGAATAAGCCCGAAGTCTTCGTAGGAAGTCCTCCATACGAAGACAATTTGTCTTCGTGTGAAGACCTTCTTATTTTGAGACTGCAGCCTATTCTAGGAAGACTTTCAGACTTGGCGAAATTTGGCTAAGTAGAGGATGTCTTCGTGCGAAGATACTTTGTCTTCGTACGAAGACCCCCCCCCCCCCCCCCCGGGCTTCACTTCTTCGCACTCCTTTCAGTATCTTCATCTTCAAGGCATCATTCCAACATCACCCATAACCATTACACTCAACCTGGTTAGGTGGTGTTCCTACTGTACTAATACATGTCGAAACTGATCAATTACACTTATACATCTATGAGGAGACTTCATCATCTCCAACCCATATCACCGACCCAAGCCACAATCATAACCCTTAACCTCCTAATCCCCTTTCTAATATACACATCTACAACCATTCACCTTCAAATAGTTAAAACTCCAACCTGCAATACACCACAGCCACCTGAGTTCACCCCAAATCACCACGCAACATTTAGCCTGCAAACCGGAAGCCAACAACTTGCAACTACAACTCGCTGCCTGCAAATAAACCACCAGACCATCGCCATCATTTACACCACCAGAAACTTATGTTGCATTTATCCACTCCGACGCAATCACAAACCCAAAAACCACGCCACTGCTTACACCGAACCTCTAATAACAAGTCCAATTCATCACATTCAGACCCAATTCAATAATAGACTACTAACCACGGCCAAAAACTGAAGCAAAGAATCAGCGCAGAGCAAGATAGAAAAAGAAGAAGAAACTATAGGGTTTTGATGCAGGATACAGAACGGAACTACAATTAAAATTTCTTGATCAAAGCCCTCCATGAATCGCAGGTTAAGCCATCATAACGTGATAAAGGCGACAATGTGTACCTTGTGGGTTTGTGTGATCACAATGAAGAATATTATCCTCGTCTCTACCGGTATCAACACCTTAGGATTGCCAACTGGAATCTTCTCTACGGGTTGTGCTGGCAGTGTAGGAGAAGGAATTGCAAAGAGCTTGATCAAATCAAGTGGATCAAGAAAAACGAGGAGGGGGAGGAGGCGCCGGCCCTCTTGGTGCCCTCGACCTAGGGACTTGCGGGTCTCTCTGACTTTATCTCTTCCTTTTTCTAATTATCTCACTCAATGACAACTCATATGAAATAATAGAGTTAGTAATCCCCTTTTATAATCAATAACTCCTAATCGATTATAAAATTGCCCCAATACTAATCTTGTCCATACACATATTAGTCTTATAGCCTAATCCTGTCCATACATAGATTAGTCTAATAGCTTAATAATGTCCATACAAGGATTAGTCTAATAGCCTAATCATGTCCATACACGGATTAGTCCACTTTGAAACTTAGTCCAACTAACTTTGCATGTGGTTGTGTTTTGATCATTGATCCTTTTAAACTGTTAATTAGTCCTATTAATTAACCACCATATCTAATTCAATCATTTTGGTGTGTGACCCTGTAGGTTCTATTAAGTTGGCAGTAACAATTTACAAACATTGAGCAGTGTCTAGCAACACATCAATGCTACCCAACTAATAGAAATAGTCAGTGATCTGACAAACCTATATGATAAATGTTACCGTGTTGTATTGTCCATTTGTCTCTATATCCGGATTGGACACGAGACATAAATGTCACACTCGTATATCCAATCCATAGTTTCTCGATCGTGGCAATTGACTTATCTGAACTGATAACAACAATATCATATATTGATTTATCTTAGTCTTGCCAGACACTCCATAACTAGAGTATCATCTCTTAACTTGCTTCTTATCATGTCCGATTATCATCTTTATAGTCACCCAGTTACGGTGTAACGTTTGGTAATATCAAAATGTGATATTTCACAACTAGAGTATCTAGTGACTTCAAGTCTAAGGACTACAACACCATTGTCACTACGAGAAGCACTTGTGATATTCACGTAATCTATAAGTAGCCTTCTCGTGGTGGGTGAATCTAGTATGTCAATACTCCTAATGCATACCCATGCGTTAGACATGATTGGGAATATTTAAGATAAATAACAATTGTAATATAAGGACATCATTACATTCAATCTCTCCATACATCATAAAATGAATATCCTAGCCAAAACAATGTTCACACAAAGAGATTGCCTCTACGGGCATCTACACCAACAGAAAAAATCCATGTGAAACCCAACTAAAACTGCTTGCTTTTGCAAGATACTCAAATCCCCAAATTTCTTCTTCCATTAAATCTCATGTCCATAGCGGTGGTGGTGTCTCGTCCGTACCAATCGGAACCCAAATCACCCAAACCACCGCAACCCACCATTTAATTCCTCTCTCGAACTGGATGAAAAAAAGATAGAGAGAGAGAGAGGATGGGTTGAAAGGGCGTGGACATGGAGGAGCTGAAAGGGTTGTCGTCAGCGGCGGCAGCTGTTAACGGAGGTTGATAAAGCTCCATATGAATCTCGGGCGACCGACCAACAGGTACTCGACGGTGGCTTCAACCTCTGATGAATCTCCTAATGTAGTATACAGAAATAAGAAGATAGGAGAAATCGGGAGGAGGGGGAGTGGGAGAGGGGAGGAGAGAAGAGAGAGAGAGAGACGAGGTGAGGAGGATGGTGGTGGTGGTGTTTGCTCATGGGTAAAGATCGAGAGTACCAGGCAAAGGGTTTTCAGAGATGGTGGGAAGGATGAGGATGAGGAGAGAGAGAGGGGTTGATGGTGGAGAAGAATGAGTAGTTGGTGGAGAAAATGATGTTTATATGGTGTAATTTTGCATCAACATTAGGGGTAATTTTGTATTTTACACCACATCTGTTATGTTTGTCGGTTAGGAGGGGATCAAATTGTATAAACCCAAACACAAGGAGTCTATTCGTATATAAACCATATTCAGTGGGTGGATTTTGTCTATTACCCTTATTTCTTTTTCTCACTTCTTCATCTAATGAGGAAACAAAACAACTTCTTTTCTTACCTAGTTTTGTCGCAATTTCTTTCTTTTCCCATTTTTGTCAAATAGAGTGTCAAAGAATTGACAGCATATGAGTGAACGAGCGAGGGACCCAAAAGCTTTAAAAAGCATTGTTCGTTGCTGCATCGCTCTCTCAGAAATCTCTTTTTGCGCACTCACCTCTGACACAGTTACGGCACGGCACTAGCAGCGAGGAGGTATATATATATTGGGACGCATCTTTGGTGTTCGACGAAATGCCTTGACGAAAAAATGGTCTCAATCAACACCCCTCCCAATCTCTCCCTCCTTCCGCCGCAACCCATTTCCGTTTTCAAGCTTCCCGCCATTTCTCCACCGCCGGAGGCCTTTCTTGGATCATCCCGCCGGCGACCGCCGTCTGCGGCGGTGTGTGTGAACCACCAGGGCTTCCCTTCTTTGGGGACATGGGTTTCGAAGAGGATGAGTTACAGCTTCGAGGGTTCGCAGTCGATTGTGTGCAAGGGTTGGGAAAGTGATAGGGACTCGGAGACTTTGGAATCGGAGATTTTCGATTTCATGAAGAAATCGGAGAAGCCCGCGGCGTTTCCGACCAAGAAAGAGTTACTGGACGCCGGTAGAGTGGACTTGGTGGAGGCCATCAAGAAGAAAGGAGGGTGGCTTTCTCTGGGTTGGGATTCCGATGATGAAAATGATGTCCACTCTTCTCAGAAAATCGACATTGCTGATATGAAGCTACCCAAGAGGCACTCTCAAGAGAGGGTTTCATCTGATTCTGATTCACTGTGAGGCTCTTTCTTGTCTTTTACTTGAGACTGTCTTTGGCTTTGTTGATTACATAATGTGCATTTGCTTAGGCCTATTTGAATGTCTTCTTGAATTTACCCTAGCATTGTGGAATTGTCTGTAATGGTTCTTTTCTGGGCAGTGAAAGGGAAGGTGCACAAGAAACTGGGATTGATGGGATTTTAAGTGAGTTGAAGAAGCGTAGAAGAAATCTAT
Source organism: Linanthus parryae (assembly GCA_023055425.1). Classification (NCBI taxonomy): domain Eukaryota; kingdom Viridiplantae; phylum Streptophyta; class Magnoliopsida; order Ericales; family Polemoniaceae; genus Linanthus; species Linanthus parryae. The sequence continues at coordinate 163,675,817 of JALGPY010000002.1, read as the reverse complement.
CTCTTGGTGATAATTTGGCGAAAGACTCGTATTCTGCTCCTGCATCGAGTAATGTCAGAAGAGACGACTCCCGTGCTGAAAATGCTAAAGATGACGGTAACCTCGGCACTCTTTAATTAGGATTCAATTAATCAAATAGCTTGGTGATAACTGTAATGATATTAGTGGGATAATCACAAGTTAATACTGTAAACAGCTTGCTCTCTTTCCCACTCCTGAAGAGTCTTAATGATCACACCATGTTCATAGTAGGTTCTTGAGTTGCTAGAAGTTACATGTTTGCTACACATTACTTGTCTATCAGATTTCATTACTCTCGGACAATTGTTGTCAAGAATATTGTTTTCATCCGCACATCAGTCTTGAAAGCACTTCAAGACTTTTGAAGTAATTCTGCATTGCATTCATGTGTACTGTTACAAGGGTTGGGTGCTCTTTTCATAATGTTGTGGGGGAGTGAGACCTCTCTGTCATTAAGTGATGCAAACTCTATGTGTTTTATACTTCATACTACCTCCAGACATTGTGTATTGACTCACACGGGATATTCTGCTTATAACATGTAAGTTTATCGGTGTTTATCAACTAGGAGATTTTTTTTGACATGTAACTACTATTAAAACATTGAGATTAGCTTCCCATTTTTCGCATCTACATATACGCAATTATTGTTTTATGTTTTTATACTGTAAAAGACAGTGAGTACCTTATTCGAAGCAACACAGTCACATTAGGTAGTCACCAAAAGACTTCATTCAACAATTTAGGTACTGATGTTAGCCCAAGAAGATCTGTCTCAGATACTACTGATTCTGAGTACTCCCCGAAATGGCAAGATTGGATCTATCAGCGAGTTGGCTTCTCCATTGAGAATTTTGAGGGTAAGTAAGTTTTGTCCCTGGATGTTGGAGCTTTATTGTTTTTCCTACCCAATCTGATGTGTGCTCCTATCACGTGCAGCTGGGGAAATTACTTACAGAAATCCGAGTACACATGAAAAGGATAATCAACTAAACAACCAGTTTGCAATAACAGAGAGTTCTACCGAAGTTTTGGATAAACAGAGCAATATCAGTAACGAGGAGTTGCATGATCGGATTCAGTACCTTGAGATTCAGCTTTCTACTGCACTCCGCTTGCTCAGGTTAAAAAGTGGGAAATATGATGCTGAAGAGGTGGGTAATCAAAATCTTTAGTTGTTCACTTCGTTCTAGTCTATCAAGGTCACTAGAACATTATTTTGTGTATATGGGAATAATGGAGATTAAATAGGGGCATGTTGTGGTCAGGTTTTTGTCTCATGGAACTCTAAGTTGACTTTAATGAAGCATACGATGTTTCTTACCCCCATGACCTTGATTTCTTGTTTTAAATTTGGGTTGCACTCGCATACTCCATAGAATAAAAGTAACTGAGCAAACTTGAGGAGCTCCGAAGGGAATCATTTGCTGATGATACTCTTCTTGCTATTTATTTGAGGGTTATGGCCCTTATACGTCAAAGAGTATCTTGGGAGATCACCTTTGTGGCCAGTCATTTTGATTAGTACCGAGTTAGTTCCTCTATTTGCTTCCTTTTCTTGGGGCATTGTCATTTTGTGTTACAGATTGATAAGTCGTGCACTTAGCAATATTTTGGCCTTGTGGTACTTGGAATGCGCTTCCTCTGGGTTGGTCATGCTTTAGCAATAAAAAATGAAGAAAAAATGATTAAAAAGTATTTTGCGAAGGACAAGCGAGCAATTGTCCTATTCCTGAATTTGTCCATGTTATAAATATGGGAATGAAATAGATCAGTTCTCTGAAGATTTCCATGCATGTGATTTGCATTTTGGGTTGTTAGTAAGCCAAGCTCTGAAATTCTCTGCAACTGGCTAACATGTGATTGGCTCATAAATGAAGCTGTTTCTTCTATTTCGACTTCACACACATAGACCTGTTGTCTCTAATTTGCTCTACAGTAACTTCACTTGAACATATATGAAAATTTTAAAACTACCAGGATTATCATCATTGGGAACCATGAGGTCCTTGCACACACAACAACAGCACTAATGATTGCCTATCTCAATAAGTTTTTTCATAAGTTTGTTTCTTATTTGCTTTTATAGTTAGGTTGGATTTCATCCTTTGATGTCGTTTTTTTCAGGTACATGCGACTTCTGATGAGTTGCTGAATATTTCTGATGCCTTGGAGTTTCATCAAAACGGTATCATCAGGGCACGGAGAGAGTTGCGTTCCACACGAGCTAAGTATGCAGTATTACAGAAAAAGACTGAACATGCGGTTAAGTAAGCCTCACAATTCTTCATTTTGTATTTCCTCTCAATATTTGGCTTTTTCTCCATTTTCCTGTATCTCATCCTCCAGTGTGTTTTTGCAGAGATGGGAAAAAGGCTGTTGAAAAGAAACAAAGGAGTGTGAGTGCGCGCAGAGCTTTAGCAGTCCTCCGCGAAACCTACATTTTGTGGCCATTTTCTGATGCCTCGGAGATTCTGTTGGCAGGATCGTTTGATGGTTGGACCACTCGGGTATGTTCTCTTTTGGCCAAATTTGCAAGACAGCATGCAAATTTTTATCGTAGTATGTCTGAATTTGTGGGTACTGTTTGGTAATTACGAAGTTAACTGATCTCGTGTAGCCTCCATGGTCTCTTTAATTGTATTATAGAATGTTGGCCGTAACTACCTGCTATATTATCTATATTATCTGATGGTGTTCGGCAGATATTAACTGTCATTCGTTCGTAGCTAGTCGCGTGCAGTGTGATTGAATCATGATCTGCTGTGTCTGATTTTTGTTTTCTGCAGAGGAAGATGGAAAGATCACCCGGTGGTGTCTTTTCTCTGTGCCTAATGTTGTATCCTGGTACATATGAGGTATGTACAATTCAACACCACCCACCCACCACCACCACTTCTTCTGTTTATGTTCATCGTCTCATTTTTCTGATCCTGTTCGCGATCTCATGTGATTGGGCTGACATTTTGCTTTATTTTTCATTTATTTATTTTTATTTTTATTTTTTGCAGATTAAGTTCATAGTTGATGGCAAGTGGAAGGTTGATTGGTTGCGTCCTGTTACTAGCTACAGCAGCAGCCGTTGTAATAACGTTCTCACGGTGCAGTAAAGGCGGGCAGGAGATAGATATCTGTATAGGCATAACAGAGTATATAGTTTTACGATGACCACAAAGTGGCCATATAATTCTTTCTTAGGTGTTTGGTGTAGTTGTGTGTAAAAGAGCTAGCTAGTTCTTGCCAAATCTTCTGGCATATCCGATCCCTTGACAGTAGCAGAATTTTAGATATCTCTCTGTCCATGATTTTGGAAACCCCAGTTGTCTGTGTGAATTGTACATCACACCTCAGACAGACTTCATATACGGTTCATAACAAATGTTATTGAATGATTGATTTTAAACCATTGCGTCGTACTGAAATCAAAACATCAGCCTTTTTTATGCTTTCTATTGTGTCAAAAGGCTGCACAATTCTGTAGATTTTTGTCGCAGGCGGATATGTTGCAATTGGGGATTTGGGGGTCGCCTAAAATGCAGGCCCCTCGTTGGTTTTTCTCAGTTAATCCTGAAACTCTAAATTCTGGATTCCTATATGGGATTGTTACAATCAAAGCAAAAACTTGGCTAATATTTATTAGTAAGGCATTTAAAGAAAACTGATTATTCTAAAAGGCAATTGTTTTCTTTCTGTCCAAATTAATTTTTTTTATTTATTCCAACCTCTCTTTATTTACAAAACTCAAAGTGCATTCATCATAAGTCATAACTCCTATTAGCTTCATTGCTTACAGCCCATACAGCCCAACGAAAACTGCCTCCTTCTCAATACATAACACACAAATCTTCGGAGGATAAGAGTAATGTAACCAATTCATGCCAACAAAGTAGGAAGCCGAAGAGTATTCTCGCATCCCATCTCAATCTATTCGGACCAACTATTTATGGTACAGAGCTCGCAGAAAGCGGTTTTCACCTTCAGGTATAACTTCCAAAATAGTAATCTATAGGTCCAGATATTAGAAATTTCCAACAAATGCGACGAATGCGCAAGACAAAATAACACAGCTTTTCCCAATATAATTTACATGAAGTTAATTTCCCAGCATCATCGGTGTCAAGGGATTCTTATTCTTGGACGGACTGAAAATTCAAAGATTGGTCATGTTTGAGAAGGAAGTGTCGTCATTATGGCATATGTGAATCCACTCCCACAATATACACGAGTTTTTCTGCGTGAATCAAAGAGTTCGTAACCACCGAGGTCAACAACCTTGGGGATAGTCTCATCATTTGTGTTCCCCAAGCCAAGCTGACCATGTTCGCCCCAACCCCACGTCATTACTAATCCGCTCTCTGCAAAAATGGAAATTTCTTTATCAGAAGAAAATCAGCAAGAATGTACTGGAAGAAGAAAAGAGTAATACTACAAGAAAAAATAATTTTACCTGTGACTAGAGCTGAGTGCTCAGCCCCCGTAGCAACCTGCGCAACTTTCTCCTCTTGAACACTAACTCTATCCAATACTAGAGTGTTCGCTTCTTCTGCAAAATGGAACCTATTAGCAATTACCTCTTCACTGATTTCGTCATTTCCACTCCAACAGTGATATACCCATGTAAACATACTATCAGATGGAGAATAATTAGTACGTGCTTTTCAGTTTGCGAAATGACACTCTAACCCCTTTTTGTGTCCAAATCTCAGGATACTTACAGCCCTGGATTGTGTCATTTTTACTTTAAGAGGGCAAATTTGTTCCCGAAACTACCATCAGTGACGAACCCCCGCCCCCACACTAACGACGTCACAATTAGGGAGTGTAAGTGCAATGAAATTTGGCACACTTAAGCAGTGAAAGTGTCTTTTCCCAAACTGGAAGGGGTGAAAGTGTCTATTGTTTTCAATTTTTCTACCTGAAACGATAGAAGATATTGATAATGATAAAAGTACATATAAACATAACATAACGACAAAGGAGAAAGTAATCAATCCAACTCAGACTAACGCGAACAGTGAAAATTGGAAACTGGTGAATGCGGATGACAAAGCGGCTAATCCTGTCCCGGTGGCTCGGGGGTTGTCCTTGGCCGATACTTAAAGAATCAATTAGATTTGAGGCGCTCTTTGTGAAGAAGGATTTGGTGAAAGTGTCTTTGTATCAAACTTGAGGAGGTGAAAGTGCTTTTTACCCTATTTAAAGTGAACCTTTCATCAACATTTAGGGCTGCAAACAAGCTGACGCGCTTGAGAGCGGCCTCAGCTCGTCGGTTTAATTTAATATAATGTATAATATTGTTATATATGTGTACTATATTATATCGATGATATGTGTGTTGAATCATCCCATTATTTATACTTAGTGTTTTTAGGGAAAATATTTAGAATAGTTTGCGATATGTGATATTATATAATGAATCACTCTATGTTGTTTGTAGCATTTACATGATGAATCACTTTATGCTAATAGTTGGTGATTTTCTCTCTTATATATACTTTTTTTTCAAGAAAATAAAAGCTTGAGAGCCGTCTAGAGTCGAGCTTGAGGCTAGCGTCGAAAGCGGCTTGTAAACGAGCCGAGCTTGAGCCTACATCTAGCCTTGCTTTCCCAAATGAGCCGAGCCCAAACACCTATAGGTTTGCTCGACTCGGCTCATTTACTCCCCTAATCAGCATGTTTTCCCTGCAGGAGAGAATAAGCATAACCAGACTAATGCTTACCTATTTTGGACAGGTAAGCATGAATGTGAGGCCTCTACTGTCAATTAATCAGGTATTTAGAAGCTAAAGAACTCTTGAGCAACAAATTATGTTTTGTAATGCATAGAAAATTGAAATGGAGGGTGTAGATTGTGACAATTTGTTAGGTAAATTACAACGAGAGATGCAACACAACTTCCGAAATAAGTCGAAGAAAAGTAGGTGTTGCCTTGTAAATATGGTAATGATGAAGGCCAGAGATAATTATGAAAAGACCACCGAGGATTCAGAAAAACTGAAGGTCTTACTGTAAGTGAAGCCCTAAGTAATAGTAGTAGGACTAATTTGTAATTAGTTTAGGACCAATATGTAATTAGTGTTGTAATTAGTTTAGGACCAATTTGTAATTAGTGTTGTAAATTAATTACAAATTAGTCCTACTACTATTACTAAGCATGGTATTTACCTGCTTAAGGGTAGGGACAGGACTGCAATCGTAGCGTAACAGTTGTGGTGGTCCTGTAAGAAGCAGCAGCTTCTAGTTTGCATTGATGGTAGGGTGACCGGAGTAATTTTTTTAATACCACCAATAAGTTTTGAAATGAAAATAATTAAAATTTCAAACACTGGAATTCTAAAATGACGACTAGATTGAGGGAGATTGGTCATGGTTTCACTTATAATACCCCAAATTAAGGTTCTCGGGAATTTTACTTTCAGAGCCCAAAAATTTTAAGTCACGCAGAGAAATTATGAATCCAGCTTCTTGTAACCCGTTTATGTTGTAAATCCAGAAACCTCATCCAAAAGCATCTCTAACTTTGCTCCATTCAAGATATATCCCACTAGGAGAATCAGCATGGAGTTCCAAATATATCCCTCCAAAGCCCAAAAGACGTTTGTTTAAACATTATGCCTACCTTTAGTAATTAAATTTGCATGTTATCTGATCGTACGTAGGTTAATAGGAGTATGTTATTGTTCTCTTGGTTCTTTTCGCCAGCTCTCGAGGAAAGAAAGCTTCCTCGCTGAAAAAAATTGTAATTCAATAGACTGCATCTGCTCAGTACTAATTCAAAATCTTACCGCGTAAAGGCTCAACCAAGTTCGTTTTCCGATAGTCACTGAGCACTCCATGGAGCTTACCGCCAAGCTTACAGACTTGCCCGTCAACTGTTAAGCAAATAACAAAACTACAAATTAAAAAAGTCATTTACTTTTTCTTACTGTAGAACATGAAAGGAAAAGGAAGGAGACATGGAGTGATATACACACCTGTTAGTAACAAAGCATGATTCCATCCAAGAGCTACTTGGGTGAAAGATAAAGATGAACTTAAACACTGGGGGCTAGATGTTGCTGATCTCCCGTCGAACTCTCGTCCCCAAGTGTACAGCGTACCATCATCTTATGCAATAGCAAGACACAACATATCAAAGATCAATAAAAGATTTAGGACGCACCCCTAGTTCAGAGGAAATTCTGTTAAGAATCTAAACTGATTAGAGGGACTCACCGCATAATGCTGCACTGTGATCTCCATTCGCATGAATGCTAACAATCTTGAGATCATCCAATCCAATGGTTCTTTGAGGATGACATATCGAACCAATTTTATCCTTTGAAATGCCCAGCTGACCACGCTTGCCAAAGCCAAACCCATAGACTCTATCTCCATAATCCCCTGCATAAGATAGCATAATTTGTTATTGCCTTGCAACGTCTGACCGGATTGTTCACTTCGTAAATTGCTTCTCCACTTAAAAATTTCTTTGATCATCAAATAGAGTGATATGTTTCGGTGCCGTGTAACTATTTAGCAATGGCATAAACAATACGGAGGAATTCCTCAGGTATTGATGTGTCTTCTAGGAGCTCAACTACATAAGTTAAAGATTTGAACTTGAGCTAAAATAGAAAATTATTGTAACTTGGACCAAGTTTATGGTTTTAATACGCAGCCTGGTCGCTCTGTAACAGTATTGGGAGTTCTGGACAATTTGTAACTTTAATTAACTGAAGGTGTGAAGGTTTCAGAAAGTAAACACCAAAACCTCACTCACTATCATGTTTAAAGCATCTTAAAAACTACTATAAGTATATTACGCACATTTAGCCACCTTTGTGCCCCACTAATGTATGCAGTTTTATACCAAGGCGGTCGGGCCAAGTGGATAGTTGCTTGTGAATCCCAGAGGAGATCGAGTGTTCGACTCCTCTTCTGGAGCCATCGCCGTGACGAGGGCTTCTCAGTGAGCGGCATGGCCCGGAGTGGAGTGATAAATATCTCCTAAATTAATAAATAAAATAATATAAATATGCATTTCGTTGACTACAGTTATGAGAGTATATCAAATAGCAGAGTATCAGGTGAAACACATGCATTTATCGCGACTTCAGGAGCATCTGCCTGCATTCACCGTTTTTGCTTAGCGTAGGAGTAGGTATGATGAAAATATCAACTGATATTTATATTGAGTTCCATTCTAGCCATCGGTATCTGGTTTAGGAGTGCAAGAATGGAAAAATCTGGATACACAGTCAGCTATATATTCTGAGATCCTTATGTCTTGTTAGAATGATCTAGTTCTAGATGAACTTGGGCAGCTATCTAAAAGTTCGCTATATTTACCAACACGGAGTAGCACAGAAAATGAATGGAAGATTGAAAACAAAACAGAATGTCATTGTTCATTAGCAGACATCAGTATAGCAAGATAATAGTTTCATCTCTTTACCTTTCAGCAAGACCAAGGTATGGCGCATGCCACATGCTATTTGGTCAACATGATGTGAAGGAAAGTGAGACAGCATAACAGGACGGTTTTGCGTCTTGTAGTCGCCGTGACCAAGCTGACCAAAAGAACCATCCCCACAAGTGAAAGCATGGCCTTGATCTGAGAATAATGAGAAGCAGTGGTAGTTAGCAAGGAAAGGGATAATGTTATGAAAGGAACGGAGCAGAATCATAAGGAAATATGATATGTAGAAAATAACAAAATAAAAGATAATTACAATTACCATTACAAAATTATCTAAGGACACCGCTATTCAACAAACACTGACGATTTTGAGGTGTCTGTGTCTTATACGCCATCAATATACCTAATAGTGGCCTGATTAAAGATACATATTGTCATCAGTGCCAAAGGGTTCATTTATCAATGCTAGTTTCTTATCTGGGTTCCAGCTGACGGCACCTGTTCCTGTTAAAGTCTCTCCTCCAATGCCTGTTAGGTCAGTGCCTAGGATTCATATTCCGTCAAGGTATTTGAATGTCTAATTTCATTAATAATTTCAACTTTCTAGCCTATATTGTTTTCTCTAACATGCAAAATTTTCTGGAACAACCATGGTGAACTAGTAGGCACAAGCCTTACACTTGTACTTTTCTATTGAGGATCGACCTTGGGACCTTGCTTTTACAAATTTAGTAAATGGAATGCCAAAAAAAGTCGGTATCATGTGGATGGTGAGAAAGAAGAATGGTCGAATGACAAGAAACATCCGCAAAGATATACTACAATCTAAATTATCAAGAGTAAAAAACAAACAAAACAAAGTATAAATGAAACTCACTTTGCTGCAAACAAAAATTGTTTTTAAGTTTATGATTTTCACAGGCAACAACAAAGGAATTATTGGAAACAGAAGAACGCGTCAAAAGTGCTGTGTTGCTGTAGGATCATGCTACTGTAATGAAAAGACAGTAGTATATCCTACACAATGAGTGCCACTATCAATATATAACTCGAACAAAAGTAAAGCTGAATTGAGAATGTTGAAATGGAAAAATGGACAAAATTTTAAACGATTGGACATGAAATGGATACATCAGACCTGCAGCGAGCCGGAAAAAGACATAAAACACGAAACTACTATGCTTGGAAGTTGTAACTATCGAGATTGCCAGGAAAAGATTTCAAAGACTTCTCCATTTGATTGATTGCATACAGTTCTTTCATTTTCTCAGCAAAATTCGTAGTTCCAAAATTCTGAATTTGATTCATTTTCTTTCACTCCCCTTTTCCTCAAGATCCCTATTACAAGCTTAGCCAAGGAAACAAGCAATGGTAGTAGTACTATATTATGTGCAGATGAAATGACTTTAAATCACATCCAACCAAAGAAGATATAACTGGATTCACCTGTAACAAAGCCAGAGTGGTTCCAACCAGCAGAAACATGGGTCACAAACTGGTTTTCTAGGGACTTAACAAGCTCAGGTTGCAAGCAATTAACCATCTCTCCATGACCCAGTTGCCCAGAACTCCCCCTTCCCCAAGTCCAAACCCTACCACCTGAAATTAAATAAATAAAAATAAATTACTCAATTGAATCAAGAGACAGATGGGGGACTATTGGATCAGTACCGGAGGTGAGGGCGATGACATGAGCGCCGCCGCAGGAGAGAAGAGAGATGCGGCCGGGAAAATGCGAAGGGAGTAGCAGACGAGGGACGACTTCGTCTTGGAGACTGGTCGTCCCGAGCTGACCATCTGTTCCTGCTCCCCAACTCCATACTTGTTGCTGGTGGTGAAGTTCTTCTACTTCGTCGTCGTTGTCGTCTTCTTCTTCTTTCTCCACTCTTCCGTTTTCGTTCATTGTTGTACTGTAACTTCTCCGGCCACCCTCCGTCGTGTCGAGTTATTGGTGTGTTTTTAAAAAAAAATGGCAATCAAAAGAATTGTCAAACAGGGGGACAATATTAAAGGGGAATATAAAATGTGGGGTTTAAGTTTTAACTGAAAAAATTATAACTTTATAACAAAATTACAAGTTAATCTAAATTCAACTAAACAAAACAAAATTTCAAAGCCAAAAAACATGTCCCCGTCTCTCTCCTTACGGACGAAACCCCAACCTAAAAACCGATGACTCGATCGCAGAATCCGACGACGGGCCTGCTCCCTCGGGCGACCGCAATAGCCATCTCCGGCGATTTCAGTACCGGCCTTCTCTTAAACCTCTCTCTCCTCCCCGACAAACGAACCCAGAAAAAAACCCGAACGGGGTACCATTCTCGTTGCCATCTCCGGCGACATCTTGCTCTCTGTTAGGGTTTCTAGGAGTAAGGGCCTAAATGAAAGATAGAGTAAATTGTGGTTGTATAAGTGGGACTAAACTGCAAAGTGGTGGAAATTGTGGTCGTGTAATGTCTTGCAGCAGCTGTCGTTGGATGATCAAAGGAGGTCTAATCTCAGCCGTTCAAGATTTTAGACGTTGGATTCAAATCAGTTTAGAGGAACGATGTCGTTCAGCTTCGGGCTAGCGAGACTGCCACCTCAGCTTCTCTCTGGATGGTGATTGGTCCGTTTAGATCTCAAATGACATCGTGTACGACTGTTATCAATTTTAACTAATTACATCTTCCTCCCCCTTGCTATATAAAGGCTGGGGTTGTAATGAATCATTTACGTTTTATGATATTTTCAATTGCTTCCCCTTTCTCTGTCTTCTCTCTGAGCCCTAGCTCTTCTTCTCTGCAAATCGAAGGTCTTTTCTCCGATTCCTTCATTTCTCAGGTGTGATTCCAGCCAACGAAGCTAGTGTGAGGTCGAGGACCTCACATGTTGGTATTAGAGCCTGGTTTCGAAGCACAGAAGGTCTGAAAATGTCCAATACCAAAAGCCAAAACCTCATCTCCATGGATACAGATGCGAAGGTCATGGTACTCGAAGAGCGCCTCAACGACTATGGGGAGATGCTAGAAGGAGTGCGAGTGCAGTTCGTCAAGTTAGATGAAGGTATACACTCAATTTCAAGGTCTCAGTCATGAAATGAAAAGTAATTTAGTTGAAGGCTTGAATTCTATGGAGAAGAAGTTGATGATCAGTTTAGGAAAATTAAGAATTGCTATAATGTATATGGTTAATGGTGATAGTAAAACTCCAATATCACTAGAGAAATTAGCACAGATGGACAGTTCAATTGTGTGAAAGATTTCTCTAATGGTCGTATTCCACTGCTAAAGATTGAGTTTCCCAAATTTGGAGGAGCTGATCCACTTGGATGGTTGCAGAAATTGGATAGATATTTTCAGGATCTATAGAATGAATGATTGTCGAAAATTGGTAATGGCTTCTTTGTATTTGGAGGGAGAAGCTGATTCATGGTTTAGATCTGAATTTAATCAATTGGACAACATTACCTGGAGTCAATTTAGTGAAAAGTTATGTGAGGAGTTTGCTGAACCAGGGCATGAGAACATATTAGGTGTCTTCAATAAACTTTTGCAGCATACTACAGTAGCAGAGTATCAAGCAAGGTTTGAAGCACTTAGGCCTAGAATTAAGGCTTTACAGCCATGGGAAGATGAAATGTATTTTGTCAAGAGTTTTTTAAGTGGTCTTAGAGAAGATCTACAGAAATCTGTGCAACTACAGTTCCCTAAAACACTTTCCCAGGCAAAGGCAATTGCCAGACTTGAAGAGGGACATGTGGAGTCTTTAGAAAAGCATATGTCAAGAAAAGGGCACCATAAACACAGCTCCACTCAAAGTAACTGGGACAAAGCTAAGGTTAAATTTGGTCGCAGTACCAAGGAAGAGAGTAGCAAGCAAAATACTACCATCTTTGAGAGGTTAAGTGCAGCTGAGATGAAGGAAAAAAGGGACAAGAAGTTATGTTTTTACTGTGATGAAGGATACACCCCAGGGCACAAATGCACTAAGAATTCCATGTACTTATTGATAGGTACTAAAGAAGAGGATGAAGATGAAAAGGTTGTGGAAGCCCCAAATTAAGTACAAGACAAGAACGAAGACACCACATTAGCTCTCACAGAAGAGGAATTACCCCTTAGCATTTCACTCCATGCCATGTATGGCTGTTCAAATAGTGAGAACATCAGACTTACAGGACACATCAATAGAAGAGTGGTGCACATCCTAATAGATATAGGCAGCACACACAACTTCATTGACCAGGGGACAGCTAGAAGAGTGCAATGTGGCAGCTAAGTTACCAGAGAAATGCAGGTAGCTGTGGCTGATGGCAGCAGACTTAGTAGCACTGCAGTTTATAAAGAGGTCCATATTGAATTACAGAAATGTATGGTTAAGATTGATCTCAGGGTACTACCATTAGGAGGATGTGATTTAGTATTGGGTGTTCAATGGCTGAAACAAGTCAGTCCTATCTGTTTGGATTTCAACAAGAGAACTTTTGGTTTTCAATTGAATGAAGAAATAGTTCTTTCAGCTTAGAGTGTGAACAACACCATATATGAGGAACAATTGTAGAGCATACAGGAATACTACAGTCAAAATGGACATTGTATTGCAGCACAGCTCTATTCTATTGGAGTTGTGAGTCCCTCCAAATCCACAGTTCCAGAAGTATTACTGCCACTCATTGAAAAATGTGAAGATTTGTTTGCAGAACCCACACAGCTACCACCACCTAGGTTTAAGGACCATAAGATACCTCTTATAGAAGGAGAAAAACATGTGTGCTTAAGGCCTTACAGGTACCCTTTCTTACAGAAGAATGAGATTGAGGAGATGGTGAAAGAAATGCTACATAATGGAATCATACAGCCTAGTACAAGTCCATTCTCAGCTCATGTGCTTCTGTTTAAAAAGAAGGATGGAACTTGGAGTTTATGTGTTGATTATAGAGGTTTGAATGAAATTACCATCAAGAACAAGTTTCCCATACCTGTTATTGATGAATTGTTGGATGAGCTGCATAGAGCTACTGCCTTTTCAAAGTTAGACCTGAGGTCAGGCTATCACGAAGTGAGGATGGCTGAGCAAGATGTATACAAGACTGCTTTTAGAACTCATGAAGGGTTGTATGAATTTAGGGTGATGCCTTTTGGCCTTACTAATGCAGCCACTTTTCAATGTTTGATGAATGATCTTTTCAGAGATTACTTGAGAAAGATGGTACTAGTCTTCTTTGATGACATCTTAGTGTACAGCAGGACTATGGAGGAACATTACCAACACTTGAAAGTGGTCTTTGAAACTATGAGGAAGCATCAGCTTTATGCCAAACTCAGCAAGTGTTCTTTTGGGTTGGAAGATGTAGAGTATTTGGGACATGTTATCAGTAAAGAGGGTTTCCAAATCGATCCTAAAAATCTCAGTGCAATGGAGGATTGGCCAGTTCCAAGGAACATCAAGGAGTTGAGAGGATTCCTTTGGCTAACTGGCTACTATAGAAGGTTTGTGAGAGGATATGGAACCTTGGCTAGACCTCTTACTCAACTATTAAAGAAAGGCAACTTCACTTGGACCCTGAAGCAACTACAACATTTCTAGCATTGAAACAAGCTATGATGCAAGCACCTGTACTGGCATTGCCAGATTTCAAGGAAATGTTTGTAGTAGAGTCAGATGCTTATAATGATGGAATTGGAGCAGTTTTGATGCAGCAGGGCAAACCACTAGCATATTTCAGCAAATCCCTAGCCCCAAGACACTTAGGGTTCTCCACCTATGAGAAAGAGCTCTAGGCACTTGTCCATGCTATTACTAAATGGAGGTCTTATTTAGAAGGTGGTAAGTTCATTATTAAGACTGATCATAACAGTCTTAAATATTTGCTGGAATAGAAGCTTACTACAGTCATTCAGCATAAATGGATTTCCAAGTTACTAGGCTTGCATTATGAGATTCATTACAAAAAGGGACAAGAAAACAAAGTAGCTGATGCCCTTTCTAGGAGGAACAATTTCCAAGAAGTTACAGAGAGTCAATGTGCAGCCATTTCATCTGTGATACCCAAATGGTTAAAGGAAGTCAAGGAGAGATATATCAATGACAGTATTGCCATGGATAAGATGGCCATTTTGGTTGTTGATCCTAATGGGGTGGCAAATTACACACTACAAGATGGGGTACTCAAACACAGAGGTCTGATATATGTGGGGGATCAAACTGAGTTGAGGAAGAACATAATCCAAGAACTGCACAATACTGGGTTTGGAGGCCATTCTGGTATTCTGGGTACCTACAAGAGAATTAAAATGCCTTTTTATTGGCCAAGGCTGAAGTCACAGGTTAAAGTTTGGGTAAAGGGATGTGACATTTGTCAAAGGATGAAAGCTGAGCATTTGCCTTACCCAGGTCTGCTGCAACCCCTACCTATTCCTGATAAACCTTGGGAACACATAGCCATGGATTTGGTTGAAGGACTTCCCAGATCTGAAGGTAAAACTTTTATTTTGGTGGTGATTGATAGACTGTCAAAATATGGGCATTTCATTGCCCTTACTCATCCATACACTGCTGAAGAGATAGCTGACATATTTTTCCAAAATGTGTGTAAGTTGCATGGGTTTCCAAGCTCCATTGTTAGTGATAGAGATCCAATCTTCCTTAGTCAGTTCTGGAACACTTTGTTTGAGCTCATGAGCACCAACCTCAAGTACTCAACAGCTTATCACCCCCAAACAGATGGTTAGAGTGAAAGACTTAATCAGTGTTTGGAAGTGTATTTGAGATGTTTGACTGGAGACAGACCCAACAAATGGGTGAAATGGTGGTACAACATTAACTACCATACAGCCACTCAGCTCACTCCCTTTGAAGCCCTGTATGGATTCAAGCCTCAACATTACAATTTTCATCAACTTAACAAGACAGGGGTGGATACTGTAGACAACTTCATTCAAGATAGGGCCAAACTCATTCATCTACTCAAGGATAATCTTGGCAAGGCTCAGGAAAGAATGGTGCATCATGCTAAAAATCACAGAACTGAGAGAGAATTTCAAGTAGGAGATTGAGTGTTTCTCAAGTTACAACCTTACAGGAAAAGTTCAGTCCAGGTGAGGTCAAATTACAAGCTTTCTTCTAGGTTCTATGGTCCTTTCCAAGTTCTGAACAAAGTAGGCAAAGTAGCTTACAAATTGAAGCTCCCTGACCACTCAAAAGTTCATCCAGTCTTCCATGTGTCTCAATTAAAGAAGGCTATAGGAAATTATGTGGCTTCTCCTGTTCTACTCTTGGTTGGACCAGAAGGTCAGTTTCTTGTTGAACCCATGGCTATTTTGGCTAGAAAATTAGTCAAACAAGGTAACTCTTGTACTGTCAAAGTTCCGGTGCAATGGGTGAATTTATCACCCTCAGAAGCTACTTGGGAAGATTATTACCAGCTTAAGCAACAGTTTCCTCAGTTTCAAGCTTAAGGTCAAGCTTGCTTTTAAGGGGAAGGCACTTGTCAGGGTTTTCAGGAGCAAGGAACTAAATGAAAGCCAGAGTAAACTGTGGTTGTATAAGTGGGACTAAACTGCAAAGTGGTGGAAACTGTGTTCGTGTAATGTCTTGCAGCAGTTGTCGTTGGATGATCACGTGAGGTCTAATCTCAGCCGTTCAAGATTTAAGATGTTAGATTCAAATCAGTTTAGAGGAACGATGTCGTTGAGCTTCGGGCCAGCGAGACTGCCACCTCAACTTCTCTCTGGATGGTGATTGGTCCGTTTAGATCTCAAATGACAGTGTGTACGACCGTTATCAATTTTAACTAATTACATCTGCCTCCCCCTTACTATATAAAGGCTGGGGTTGTAATGAATCATTTACGTTTTATGATATCTTCAATTGCTTCCCCTTTCTATGTCTTCTCTCTGAGCCCTAGCTCTTCTTCTCTGCAAATCGGAGGTCTCTTCTCCGATTCCTTCATTTCTCAGGTGTGATTCCGGCCGACGAAGCTAGTGTGAGGTCGAGGACCTCACACTCTCTTGATCTCCTCTCGGGCGAAGGGCAAGCTTCCCTCCCTCTCCCTCTCCTCGCCGATCCCAAATTCACGGTGAACTTTATCTCTGCAATGTTTCTCTACACAGACAAATACAGCGGTTAAAATCCGCTGTTAATAACAAAGTTATGTGCTTCTAGCGGTTCAGACTGCCGTTAATTATGAAATTGTTGTGTTTGGAGTTTTTGTAGATTTATGTGCTGTAATGCTTGCACATCCTTATATGGCTTTGTTTGGAGTATCAGTTGACCAATTTACTCTAAAAGTCCGTAAAAATTAAGATTTTAGAAAAAACCAACAATTTGGTAAATCGAGAGTCATGATTTGAACTTTTGTGTTTATGCAGTTTGTGAATCGTTCAATTTTTTTGTAAATATCTTTAATTGGTGTGTGTTCTATTTTTTTCTTGACGTAAACCGTATGAAATAATGTTTTAAATTATCACATACAATTTAATTTGTTGCATTTAGGTGGTGCGTCGCATTTAATTTGTTCAACTAGTACTTCGATTGTGGTCAGTAGTGATGATCAATTGTCCAATTTAGTTCATTAGTGAGGTATGATCACAATTTAAATAACCATAACTTAATCAAATAGTAGTTTGACTTAATCAACTAGTAGTTCGACTAAATTTTGTAGTGAAGATGGATTGTCTAATTGGGTTGCCTGAGTTAACTGATAGCTCAATTTGGTGAAGATTGATTATCAAATTGCATTGCCCCAATTGATGGTCTTACTTGGTAAACTAGTTGTTTGATTTAGTTCGTTCGTGAAGATCGATGATCCAGTAGGATGGCATTTCAATTTGATAAACAATTAGTATGATTGAGTTCGCAATTTACATTTCAATTTGATCAACTATTATTATAATTGAGTAATTCAGGAAAGATCAATGATCCAACTTGGTCACAACTGAAAGTAATCCTAAACAATATTCAAGTAGTTCGTTTTAGTTCATTAGTGATGATTGAGGATCCAATTTGGTGGTGAGTCACAATGGACGTTTCGATTTCATCAACTATTAGAATGATTGACTTCATTAGTGAAGATCGATGATCCAATTTGGTCAGAATTGATATTAACCCTAAACCCTAAACATAGCCAACTAGTAGTTCGGTTTTGTTCATTAGCGACGATAGATTATCTAATTTGGTGGTGAGTCACATTGGACATTTCAATGTGATCAACTATTATATAATGATTGAGTTCTTAGTGATGATCGATGATATAATTTAGTCACAAGAAACTAACCCTAAACCCTAAACAAACCAACTACTAGTTCGATTAAGTTTATTAGTGACGATTGATGATCCAATTTGGTGCGTTGTCACAATTGACATTTCAATTTGATCAACTATTAGAATGATTGAGTTTTAATGAATATCGACGATCCAATTTGGTGATAATTGAAAGTAACTTTAAACCTTGACCAAACCAACTAGTAGTTCGGTTTAGTTTATTAGTGACGATTGATGATCCAATTTGGTGGTGAGTCACAATGGATGTTTCAATTTGATCAACTACTAGAATGATTGATTTCATAGTTGGTAATGATCCAATTACTAGAATGATCCAATTTCGTAGACCAAGATGGTTGACAAATATTCATAGTTGTCGACCATTTGGTCGGCATGTAGACCAAAATGGTCGACAACTGTGATTCAATATTACACATGTCGACCATTTTGATCAACATGTCGATCATTTTGGTATATAGTTGTCGACCTTTTTGGTCGACATGTTGACCAATTTGGTCGACCGGTAGAGTCCAGAAACACATACGCGTGAAAGAGGGTGGTGGGGCAGTATTTTTTTTAAGTTACGAGGGTATGTTAGTCATTCCACTTATAATCTAGCTCATCACATATCTTCCCCTTCTTTGACAAGGGTTAGATATTTCCCACTTAGTTGACAAGAGGGAATAGAAATCCCACTCTTTAGCCAACTTCCCCATTTGGCAATGAAACGAAGCCTGTTTTGGGGAAAGGGTTGCCGATCGACACCAAAGAATTAGTGTTTGATTCTTAGTAAAATTAAATTAAAAATATCATCATGTCACATCTCTATGTTCAGACTCCGTTTTGGTTCTTTCACTTATTGTTCGAAAGCTCTTTTGATACTACTTTCATTCGTCACCAGTTCTACTCTAAAATTTGAAGTAAAACTCAATCTATGATCTAAGTAGTACAGAGTAGTCAGTTTTTCTTTTTTAAATTTTATTCGTTTCTTCATTGTTTGATATATGTGTTGTTCACGTGAGGTTTCTTCAATTCCAAAGTTCGTTCCATGCTCCTATTTAACTGCAAAGAATCCATTCCTTATAAACATAGCATGAACAAACACATCATGCGATTAGCATCTAATTTGATCACTTAGTAGTTCGATTAAGTTCATTAGTGAATGTTGATGGTCCGATTGAATGGTGATTCGCACATTGATAGTCCAATCTGATCAATTAGTAGTTCGATTGAGTTCATAAATGAAGATCGATGACCCAATTGAATAGCGAGTTTCTCTTAGATAGTTTAATTTAATCAACTAGTCGTTCAATTTTGTTTATTAGTGAAGAATGATGATCCGACTAAATGGTGAGTCACTCCTTGATAGTCTAACTTGATCACTTAGTAGTTCGATTGAGTTCATTAGTAAAAATCGATGGTCCGATTGAAATGATATAATTCCAGGGTGGGAGGACAAAAACTCAATTTTGTTTTCCTTCGGGGTGTAGTTTATTTTTGTGAAAAAAGGGTGATAAATTCCAATTGCAATATGATCAAAAGTAATTGAGTTGGGCGGGTTTGTTTTAGTAAGACTTTAAACATAGGTCTTGACTTTGGGACAACCGAATGAGTGTCGATTCTCAAGGTGAGAGAGGGTTGTGTCATGTCGGCTCGTGCCGGTGACACGCCTATATTACGCATAATGTGCAAGTATACGGTCGAGTAATATAATTGAGCATTTGAGGACTCCAAGTTATCAAACCCAATTGAAGTGCACTTCCTATTCTAAACTTCAACAAATAAATCTAATTCACTAACTAATCGGTAAAATGTTGTGTGATATAAAGGTTGACACCCTCAATCAAGTGACTAATATTCAAGACTAATAATGTAAAAGAAATAGCTTAGATGTAATCAAGATGGAGAAAACTAAGCAATATATAGATCACCTAGGGTAGTTAATGGTTCATGATTCAGTCATCTAACACGTGCTATGCTGGGTAATGGAAATGACAATCACCTAACAGTCTCTTGTGGTTCTACACATCGGCATCATCCTTTCCCTCTCAGTCCACTCTGTCTACCGATACGTTTTAGTAGGCTAACGATGAGCCACCTATGAATTTTTGTACTAGCGATAGTTACTCATTTCTTATGAGCACAATTTAGATTTTTTTCAAGTTTCTTAATGCTAGTTATGTAAGTTAGTTTTAGTTCATTATATGTCATCTTGAATTTATGTGTTGCATTAAACATGTCATATGCATCTAATAAGAAGTATAAGGTCCTAGATATGATATCGGTAAAGTTAGTTCATCTTGCATTAGTAGGATTAGAGTCGTTGAGCTAAGTGATTTAGGCATGTGTTATGTCTGGGATGATATCGTGCTAAGTGATTATATGTGTGATTTGTAGCCTAATTTTCCATCTATATGACGTTGGAGTTGATGATTTATATACTCAAAATTGTTTGAAATTGGATTTTAAAAGAATCAATTAAATGGATTAAGCTCGCAAGTTGAGTTACCCTACCTTCCGAAGTTTGTACATACCCTCAAGTTTCTTACAAACTTGTGTATGTTCATGTTGTCCCTATTATTATATATGTATGATTTTTAGTCAAGTGAAATGTTTATGCCCCCATGGACGCCAACAAAGAAAATGAATGTTTTATAAGATAAAACCCATTTTCAGATTGGCCACGGTTACCGAAGTGAAACCCCCTGTCGCGTATAGGTAGGCTAGGGCCCTTTTTCCGGGGCAATATAAGCAGGCATGCGTCGCCTCACGAGCCGTCATGATAGACATGTCCCTACGTTATGTTAAGTCACGAAGGTTTTCACGGGCAAATAAGATAAGAAACTAAGCGAGCATGTTCAAGTATGATACGGTCTTTACACAAGACAAAGTAAGGTTCCTACTTGGAACAATACGATTTCTCACGTCTCAAGTTATGCTTTACGTTACGCTTTATTTATGATCCACGTTATGTTTTATGAATGTCACGATCTTTCAAGTTTCACAAGTATATGTATGTGTGACTATAACTTATGTTCATGATGCTCCAGGAAAGTTAGCCCTTTTTGGTTTTTCAAACCTATGGAGGGGTGTTGATGTAACTCACTGAGCTAGTTGAGCTCACCATTTCAAACTTTCTTTTTCAGGTTATAAGGCACATAAGAAGCAAGAAGTAGCATGACGTTAAGTTGATGTATGATAACGTGCTTGGTGATGCTTACATGCGTAGATGATGATTATATGCTAGTCGACTTGGATCTACTGTGGAATACATGTTGGTTAATTGTATTAAAAATGTAAGAATTGCTTAATTATATAAATAAGACTTTGTATAAGCCATTTTATGATACCTAGAACATTTCCGGTTGTATGGTCTGCTTACGTTATACGTCGAGATGGCTAAATAATATTGATTTGTAAGTTCCAACTTTATTTTCTTTATAAGTCAAATTTTTTATCACGACGACCCCAAGTATTGTTATTTACGCTTCTGCAAAAAAATTCAAAAGGAAAATTTGATTCACGACTTTAATAAATTACTTGTTTAGCCTCTCAACGACCGGCATGCCACACTCTCCTCTTGTTAATACAAAGTTTTTATCGTCGCTTAATCAGGGTCGGCGGGAAGGGGATGTGACGCGCAAAATCCGCACAGACTACTTGGGGCCTTCGCGAGACACACCTTACAGTTATATTCACAAAAATATAAACCCTAAAAGTGCCTAAGGAAGAATAAAAGAGAGAGTTTATAGATACCTGCAGTCCCGGAGCACCTTTCTTAAGGATCCGGTTTCGCAAAAATCAATCAAGAAGGACCGATTTGGTCGACTGATTTTCTGAAAGAATGAGCAAATTGAGTTGAACCCACTGACTTGTGCTCCTTAGTATCCCCGTCATAATTGTCTTCTTCGGCTTTGGCCAATTCCAATTCTAAAATTAACAAATCTACAAATTTGAGCTTGGAGCTTCTTCGTTTTCAACTCTCCCCCTCACTCGATATAGACTCTCCCTTGCAAAACTCCAAGAGTTAATGTTGGAGAGGAAGTAGTGTAGAGTGAAACCCCTCAAAATTACTCAATTTTGCCAAGTTTCACGGAATTGGGTTTTTGTGTTCTTGAGAGAATTTGAGAGGAAGAAGATGAAGGGAGGGGGTTTCCAATCCGAATGAAAGGCCGAGGAAGATGTTTCAGCCGTTAGTCTTATATACTCCCCCATTGGAATATCTAAAATTCCCCTAATTAAAAACTCCGCTGCCTAGTCATTTGCACGAAAGGCATTCGCACGAATGGATTTCCATTTGCACGAAATGCTTTCGCACGAATGAGAAGAACCTATGTTTTCATTCGCGCGAATGAGTTCCCAAATTTCTTTGAAGTGTTTTCACTCGCACGAATGGCTGGCCCATTCGCATGAATGACCATGGGAACTCGTTCCCTTTTTGCCTCAATGTTTCGGTTAGCCTCCGTTTTCCTCAAATCTTGCACCAGTGGACTCCATTAACTGCCGGGAGTCCATTTTGGTTAGAAAATTCCCGAATTCCGGGAAATTTCCATTCTTCTTCTCATTGTCCCCCTTGTGCGCACGATTCCCGCTAATATTGGGCCCATGATCCGCAACTCCCGCGTCCGGATTTCGATGCGCGCAAACTTGATGGGAAGTTGTCAAAGACATCATATGCACTCGCATCTAGACCTCACTTCGCAACTCGATGCAAGTTGTTTCTCATTTTGCGTGAAAACATATGCACTCGCATGCAGACGAGAAATCCGGAGCGGACTTCGGTACCTATGTCCTGCACTCATTGAAAATATTAAACCAATCTCTCTCGCCCCTCACAATAACATGTATGGATATAAAATCAGAAAACAGCTAAATCCTACTCCTAAATTGGGTTGACTCCTAATAAGCGCTTGTAATTTAAGGTCGGCGTTCCGACCCAGTTACATCATCCACCTAAAAAGGTGGCTTCGCACCACGTTCCCTCTCTTCCAGCTCCCTCTGCTGGATATTCAGAATAACCTTGTGAACTTTAGCTTTTGGCTATGGTGGATCAGCACTAACCACCTCTGAATTCCCGTGCACTAATTGCACGACCACTGGCATTTGAGTATGTTTCCCCTGAGAATGCTGGTGTGTCATCTTGGAAACCCATTAAAGTCTCCCATGCGTCAGTGATCCTCATGATCAATCCACCATTCTCCACATCAATGAGTGTTCGACTGGTAGCCAGATTGGGCCTACCAAGAATGATTAGAACATCTCCCACATGCATCTCTAGGATAACAAAATCAACAGGGATAATAAAGTTTCATACCTTTACTAGCACATCCTCCACCACTCCATATGCGTTCTTTGAAGACTTGTCTGCAAACTGCATATTGATCCAGATAGAGCGAGCTTCCACACCCTTGCGACAAACTGAAAGTGGCATCAAGTTAACACTAGCCCCCAAATCACATAGGGCTTGTCCAGTATAAGCTCCTCCCAAATTAGCTTCTATCACAAAGCTTCCCGGGTCTTTATTTTTTAAGGCAAGCCATGCAAAACACACGATCCACCTGCTTTTTTAAGTCCACAGTTTGAAAGTCGTTTATTTTCCTCTCCCCCAAAACTGCATCTCTCATATACTTAGCATATTTAGGAATCATCTTGACTGCCTCAATCAATGACACATTTATATGTAGCTTGGAGAAAAAGGATAAGAAACACCTATACTCCTCAGAGTCATCTTTCTTCTTTCTATTCTTCAATGGATAAGGAAGATCTTTAGACAGATAAGGTGGTGGCATTACCTCATCATCACTCGGTTGAGTCATGCCCTTTGATTGGGGGAACATGATAGGGGTCTTCTCAGTGTCAAAGACATCATGCTCCATTGCCTTCGATGCTTCAGCTATGGCATGGCTCGGATATGGGGGATCATGGAGTGCGATCCCACTACGAGTGGTAATGGCGTTCACCCGACGCACATTCTTTGTATAAGATGGCAAAGACCCTAGTGCTCTGGAAGAGAGCTGATTGGCTATTTGTCCTACCTGCACTTCCAAGTTGCGAAGTGAGGTCTTGGTGATGTGCAAGTAACTGTCAATGTCTCCACCAAAGAGGTGAACGAATTCACATTCTTTCCCATCTGAAACATCATGTTCTTAAGATCCACCATCTCAGCATTGTGTGCAGAAACTGGAGGTGGCGCCTGAGTAACATGTGCAGACGGCATGTGTTGAAATCCAGGTGCATAAGAATCCCCAGCATGATCTCCATACATGAATCTTGGATGATCTATGGTACCTGGCCTGTAGTTCCCCTGATTCAGTTTTGACGCTGTCCTTGTACCCCCCACATAGCTGATATCCTCACTCGTAGCTTAAGTCAATGATGCATCAAAGTCCTGCTCCTCTATTGCAGCCACAGTCTTCTTGTCTTCATAGATCTGCTTTGCCAATTCAGGCACAATCTTTGTGATCCCATATTTCCACTCTTCTCCTTTTGTTTCAGGAAACTTTGAAAACCTTCTAGATTCATAGAACTGAGCATCTTGTTTGGCTATCTGCTTCATCAATGCATCAGCTCCATCCTTATAACTTTGTAAAGGAAGTTTCCACCCGCTTCTATATTAAAAAAAAGTCTTGCTTGGGACGCTCTAGGCCATGATAGAACACTTAAAAAATCTTGTAGTCACCAAAATTATGATTCGAACACTTGCGTATCATCCTCATAAAGCGGTCCCATGCATCCACCACGGTCTCATCAGCATGTTGTTGAAAGCTTATAATCTTTGCCTTTAAGCCAATAACTCGCGGAGCAGGATAGAACTTGCTCATGACTCGTCCACGCATTGATCCCATGTAATGATCGATTCTGGCTCTCTAGACTCTAGCCATTTCTCTACCGCACCCTTGAGACAGTAAGGGAAGAGGATTAGCTTCAATGCTTCAACTGTCACATTCTTGTACTTCACATTTTTTATGTAAGCATTGAACTTCCCAATGAAATCATTGGGGTCTTCATCCAAGTTCCCATAGTACTGGAACTGACAATGCACTGTCGTGATGGTGGTAGGCTTTAGGTCAAAATGCTCGGCCTGAATGGTGGTGATAACTCCGTTTTCGGAGTTATTTTATGCCTTTTATTTCTACGTTTTGCGTGCTTATAATGGAGAATTTGTCGTCTTTTGAGTAAATTGAGCGTAAATGTGAAAATACGAGTTCATGTGCAATACTTGTTAAATCCGGGCGTTTCTTTAGATTTTTGAGCTTTTTATTGTGATATGATCGCGGGTTGTGTTTTCGTGTTGTGATTCGCAGGAAAACAGGGCTTGGAGGATCGTGCGGGATTTGGAAGCGAACTTCGGAAACAAGGAACTCAAAGACAAGTCAAAAGGAAGGAGAAAGTCAAAGGAAAGTCAAAGGAAAGTCAAACAGAAGAGGAAGGTCAAAGAAAGTCAGAGGAAGGTCAAGGGAAGAAAGAATGGAAGAAGAAAGTCAAAGAATGGAAGAGGAAAGTCAAAGGAGGCAAAAAGAGGGCTGGACACAGTTGTCTTCGTGCGAAGACATTTGTCTTCGTGCGAAGACATTATACTTAGCCAAAATTCAGCATTCCAAAATCCTCTTCGCAAACACACTTGCAGTATCTCAATGAGAAGGCCTTCGCACGAAGAGGCAGAAGTCTTCGTACGAAGACTCTTCGTGCGAAGACAACTGTCTTCGTGCGAAGAGGTCGTGGGACAGAGCAGATTTTTTGGGGCTTTTCCGTATTATTTCCAAACTTTGTAATATTATTATGGGAACGTATTTAAGACTTTTAGGTCGTCTTTTTCAGTAGTTTTTGAAGATTAGAGACATCTTTGGAGATCAAGAAGCCTTGGAGAGAGCTTAGGAGCTTTTGGATCATTCGTTTGAATTCTAAACTCTCGTTTTTCTTGATTTTTATGTTTAAACTCATTATAATCGTCGTTTTGATTATGAATATGAGTAGCTAAACACCTTTTGCTGGGAATTCTCGTTTGGTGTAGCTAGGGTTTGATCTCAAGTTGACGTTTTGATGATTGTAATGCATGCTTTAGCTTAATCTCTCGTGTTTATTCACTATTATGGATTATTTGCGTTCTTAATCTTATTATCTTTGCGAGTAGCTAACGTAGAGATAGAATCAATTAGTTTCACGTGGTAACTCCGTGATAACTAGTCGGTAAATTGAATAATCCACCTAGTCGTATCAATGTTTGGTAACTCGGCATCGTTAACTAGGATCGTTAAAGTAGAATTATAATCTTAATGCATATTTAAACCTAAATTAGGCTTGGTAACTCGGTTTAGTTTAGTTTAAGTATAATGGATTTGCTTGGTAACTCGGTAAGTTCAACGTTGCTTGATTAATAGTGAATAATACGTGGTTGTTTTACAAATCAAAACATAAACTTAGATCAACCTAGTGAACCTAGAGAATTCCCGGTGCTTTTCTCTTATTGACAAAAACCTCCAATTATTCATTCTTTATTAATCGTGAATTATTTTCACTTGGTTAATTGAGAATATTGCATTTATTTTCTTAGAATTAGATAAAAACACACTTGCGACTTGCCCACATAAGGTTTAGAATAATAATTAGTTTAAGCAAAGTCCCTTGGGTTCGACAACCCGGATTTCCGGTTTATTACTACACACGACGGCTGTGCACTTGCAGTTGGAACGTGTCAAGTTTTTGGCGCCGTTGCCGGGGACTTCGGCTAAATTAGTTATAATTCCTAGCCTTAGGGATTTTAATTTATTGTTTATATCCGTTACTCACCTACGTTTTGCGCGTTTCGTGATTTCAGGTTGATTTACACGGTGCATGACCCGTTCTCGAGACGAGCCTTTGTATCCAACGTTTGAAGACCCGGAATCCTTATTAAAAGCACAGCGTAGAGACAAGAGGAATTCAAGCTCAGTAGTTATGGATGAAGAAACGAGAGCTGAGTTTGAGAGGATCCGCAAAGGGATGCAGGATGCGGAAGCAGCTAGAGTTGCAGCTGTAGAGGAGGCTGCACAAAGAGCCGCAGAAGCTGAGGAGGTGAGAGCTCAAATGGCTGAGATGCAGGCAAGGATGGATCGCATGGTCCCCCCAAATCCACAACCACGTCATGGTGTGGGGGCACAAGTGGCGAACATCGGTGGGAACAACAATGGTAATAATGGGGAAAACAACAGGCAGAACAATGCTGAGAATGAAGAACGCCCGATGGTGGATTATTTCAGGACTACTCCAGCATGTTATCAGCCTACCATTGTCAGGCCACAGATCAATGCCCAACACTTCGAGTTGCGCCAACATATGATCAACATGGTTCGTGATGAGTGCGCTTTCAACGGAGCTCCAGGAGATGACCCCAATCACCATCTGCTGGTATTTGAACAAATCACATCAACCCTGCACGATCAGCGAGTTCCAGATGAAACAGTTAAGCTTTTACTATTTCCATTCTCCTTATCTGGAAAAGCCAAGAAGTGGTTAATGGAGTTGCCAGCTGGTAGCATAGTGACATGGGCAGATTGTTGTCATGAGTTTCTCAGGAAGTATTTGCCACCATCCAGAGTCGCGCAGCAGATGGCAGAGATTGCAAAGTTCACTCAGGATGAAGACAGCTCTTTGGGAGATGCATGGAGGAAGTTCAGCCAAATTCTCCGTAGATGTCCGAATCATGGAGAGCCATGGCACAAGCTCTTCCATTATTTCTACACTGCATTAGACAAGGAGACAGCTGACCAGTTAGATATGCTAGCTGGAGGTAATTTTATGGGACTTGGAGCACAGCGAGCTCAAGATTTGCTGAACAACGCGTCAAAGAGAGAGACTACACGATCTGAAACGCGTAGGTATTCCAAACCGGGGGATACATCCTTAGTCAACAAGATTGAATCGATGGAACAAAAGTTGGAATCCATGACTTCAGCATTTCACGGTATGCACCCTCCAACACAGAAGCCCATGGGTGAATTACTAGCAGATGAAAGCCAGGGATATGATAAGAGTGTTGAAGATGTGAATTTTATGCGACAGCAGCAATGGCCTAACACCTATCATCCCAACAATCGTAATCATCCCAACTTCAGCTATGCCAATCCAAACAGTGGATTATATGCACCCGGACAGAGACCCAATGTTCCATATCAAGCGAGGCAAGCTCCACAGCAGCAGGCTCCACCAAAAGAAGAGCAAGAGACAAATGCTCTATTGAGAAAGCTCCTAGCCAATCACGACAGGATGGAGAGCGCGATTGTCTCAATACAAGCAACAATAAAAAGCCATGAGACTCAGATTGGGCAGATCGCCAATCAAAATGTCAAGCTTCCACCAGGCATGCTTCCAGCAAATACCATCACTCCTAACGAGCAGCTAAATGCCATCACAACTCGCAGTGGCATCACTACTGAGGATCCCCCATATCCTAGCCACGCGCGAGCTGAGGCAACTAAGGCCACTGAGAAAGCTTTGGATGAAGAGATTCCCGTGCCTACCGTGAGTCCCCAATCAAAGGACACGGTGAGGAAGTCGGATGAGAAACAGAAGCCTAGGGAGGAATACAGTGTGCGAGTGCCATACCCGCAAAGATTGAAGAGCCAAGAGGATGCCAAGCATTTCAAGAAGTTTGTGGATATCTTCAGGAAACTGCACATTAATATACCTTTTGCAGAGGCCATCTCACAAATGCCGAAATATGCCAAATTTCTCAAGGACCTTCTTTCTAATAGGAGGCGCATGGATGACTTTGAAACCGTGACTCTAAATGAGGAGTGTAGCGCCGTTGTGCAAAAAGCGCTACCAAAGAAGATGAAAGATCCAGGCGGTTTCATCATCCCTGTTACATTGGGAGACGCATTTCATGGGAGGGCATTATGTGACCTTGGTGCGAGTATTAATTTGATGCCTACATCGGTTTTTGAGCAACTTGGTGTGGGAGATCCTAAGCCTACCAGGATGTGCTTGCAGATGGCTGATCGCACAATAAAACGCCCCAGGGGTGTTTTAGAGGATGTATTAGTGAGAGTTGAAGGACTCATCTTCCCAGCAGATTTTGTGATCTTAGACATGGAGGCCGACGAGGATGTTCCTCTTATTTTGGGCCGTCCATTCCTGGCCACTGGGAGAACTATCATTGATGTGGCCAATGGAGAGCTGACTATGCAGATCAATGATGAGAAGGTGGCCTTCAATGTATTTGAGGCTATGAAGTTTCCCGCATACGCGGTGAGCGAGCAGTGCTTTGGGGTGGAGGCATACACGCTGGACGAGGAGGACGATATTTTGTTGGAGCAACTATATGAGGAGCTTGCTCTATTTGATTCCAGTGAGAAGGAGCAAGCTTTAGATGTTCATTGGCGCCCACCATTACCCCTCTTTAATGAGGGAAGCAGGAAGATTCTTACTCCTTCTCTCATTACTGCTCCTGTTTTAGAGTTAAAGCCTTTACCTGTTCATTTGAAATATTTATACTTGGGATCTAATGATACTTTACCTGTGATTGTATCTGCATGTTTGGACAGGGAACAGGAGGAGCAGCTTCTCGAGGTACTACAGAAGAGGAAAGCAGCTATGGGATGGACAATAGCAGATATTAAGGGGATCAGCCCCACAGTTTGCCAGCATAAGATCAGGCTCATGGAAGACAAGAAGCCGGTAGTTCAATTTCAGCGCCGCCTCAACCCTCACATGCAGGAGGTGGTGAAGAAAGAGGTGCTTAAGTGGTTGGAAGCAGGTATCGTCTATCCGATTTCCGACAGCACATGGACTAGCCCGGTACAATGTGTTCCCAAGAAGGGAGGTATAACTGTGGTGGAAGGGGAAAAAGGTGATCAAATTGCCACACGTACCGTTACTGGGTGGAGAGTTTGCATGGATTACCGCAAACTCAATGATGCCACTTTGAAGGATCATTTTCCCCTCCCATTCGTAGACCAGATGCTTGATAGGCTAGCTCACCATTCACACTACTGCTTTTTGGATGGATATTCTGGGTATAATCAGATAGCGATTGAGCCAGCTGACCAGGAGAAGACAACATTTACTTGTCCATATGGGACGTTTGCATTCAGACGCATGCCATTCGGGCTATGCAATGCCCCAGCTACGTTTCAGAGGTGTATGATGTCTATCTTCTCAGACATGATGGAGCAAAATTTTGAAGTCTTCATGGATGATTTTTCGCTTTATGGTGATGGGTTCGAAGACTGTCTCCAGCAGCTAGCTCGGGTACTGGACAGATGTATTGACACCAACCTAGTGCTTAACTGGGAGAAGTGCCATTTCATGGTGACCGAGGGAATAGTATTGGGGCACAAGATCTCCAGTAAAGGTTTAGAGGTAGACCGGGCGAAGATTGAGGTGATTGAGAAACTTCCTTACCCTACGTCTGTCAAAGGGGTACGGAGTTTCTTGGGACATGCAGGTTTCTATCGGCGCTTCATTAAGGACTTTTCGAAAATCACAAAGCCCTTATCTGGTTTGCTTGAGAAAGATGCCGTGTTTGATTTCAATGAAGACTGCAAGACAGCTTTTGATTTGCTCAAGAAAAAGCTGATTAGTTCTCCAATTATAGCCACTCCAGACTGGACCTTACCGTTTGAACTTATGTGTGATGCCAGCGATTACGCGGTGGGAGCAGTGCTGGGACAGCGAAAAGACAAGGTAGCTCATGTTATTTACTATGCTAGTCGTACTCTTAACACTGCACAGGTTAATTATGCCACCACAGAGAAAGAGATGTTAGCCATTATCTTCGCATTGGACAAGTTTCGTCCATATCTTGTGGGTTCTCAGGTGACTATTTTCACGGACCATGCAGCCCTCAAATATCTTCTTGCTAAGAAGGATGCAAAGCCTAGATTGATCCGATGGGTATTGTTAATGCAAGAGTTCGACATAGTGATAAAGGACAAAAAGGGTGTAGAGAACGTTGTTGCAGACCATTTGTCACGACTGGATAACGAAAAACAAGAAGATGTGCCGATTAGAGAAGATTTTCCAGACGAACAACTTATGGTGGTGGTAGCAGCGGTGCCTTGGTTTGCAGATTTGGCAAATTTCAAGGCGCTCAAAATTGTCCCGAAAGACATGACGTTCCATCAGAAAAAGAAATTTTTCGCAGATGCACGACACTATTTCTGGGATGACCCTTATTTGTTTAGGTTGGGAGCTGACAATGTGTTGAGAAGATGCGTAGCTGAGCCAGACACGTTGGACATTCTTAGACACTGCCACGAATTGAATTGCGGAGGACATTTTGGCAAAGCGCGTACTGTGGCAAAGGTATTGCAAAGTGGATTTTACTGGCCTACTCTACATAAAGATGCTCATCTATTTGTGCAGCAATGTGATCGATGTCAGAGAACCGGCAATATCTCCAGCCGAAACGAGATGCCTCAAAATTTCGTGTTGGAAGTAGAGCCCTTTGATGTCTGGGGCATCGATTTCATGGGACCATTCCCGTCTTCACTTGGTAATCTTTATATACTATTAGCTGTGGATTATGTGACCAAGTGGGTGGAGGCAATGGCTTGCCCGAAGAACGATGGAGCTACTGTAGAGAGATTCGTGCGGAAGAGCATTTTTACACGGTTTGGAACTCCCAGAGCCATAATTAGTGATGAAGGATCGCATTTTGTGAATAAAGTCTTTGCCAATGTCTTGAGCAAATATGGGGTAAAGACGCATAAGATATCACTGGCCTATCATCCGCAGTCGAATGGGCAAGCAGAAGTTTCAAACCGAGAGATAAAAGGGATTCTGGAGAAGACAGTCAACCCGGGACGCAAGGATTGGTCTCTGCATCTAGACGATAGCTTATGGGCGTACAGGACTGCTTACAAGACTCCTTTGGGCATGTCTCCCTACCAGTTAGTGTTTGGGAAGTCGTGTCATCTTCCGGTGGAACTTGAGCACAAGGCATTCTGGGCTTTGAAGAAGATCAATTTGGACGCTAAGCTCTCCGGTGAGCTACGAAAGCAAGCGCTACTTGAACTTGAAGAATTTCGATTGATGGCGTATGAAAGTGCGAAAATCTATAAGGAGAGGACAAAATTGTGGCACGACAGGCACATCATCCCGAGAGACTTCAAGGTAGGACAGAAAGTATTGATCTTCAATGCAAGACTAAAGTTGTTTCCAGGGAAATTGAAATCTAGGTGGAGTGGTCCCTACACGATTACTGCAGTTTATCCATGGGGATCTCTTGAGGTAGAGGATGCAAATGGGAACAGGTTTAAGGTGAATGGTCAGAGAGCGAAACCGTATGTGGACGGGAATTTCATTGGAGTCATTGAATGGCTTCATGCAACTCCCGCAGCTTGAAATATCTCTGAGGTAACTGGGTCGGGTCGTCGACCTTAAATTACAAAGCGCTTGTTGGGAGGCAACCCAACCTATTTACTGCTTTAGGATAGATTTTAATACTGTTTTGTAATTTTTATTCGGTTTGATGTTATTGAGAGGTGCGAGAGAGTGGATTTAATATTTCCAATGAGTATGTGCAGGAATACGAGGTGAAAGGCCTATTTCGGATCCCCCTTCTTGATGCGCGCGTGCGAAACAGAGTAAAAAGTCCGGATTTGCAGCTAAATACGCGTATCGGGATCCGAAGTGAAGAAATTGAAGATAGAAGCCATTTCTGCACCTATTCAACACACGCACCTGGGGAAGATCATGTTCCCGGACTCCCCGTCTTGATTTGCGCAAGAATTTGATTGGAGAACGGAGAAAGCTATCACGCCGGCACGGATTACGAGGTGAAATTTTGAAGGACAGACTGAAATGAGAATTGAACAATGCCAACGTGTGGGGGTGGTCGAGAGCTTTCTGTAGACAGGTGGATCGCGCAAATCGGAGTCCGGATGAGAAAGTTACGCCAAAAAGGATGTTTTAGCAAGTAAAACGAGGCCAAAAGCATCCGGAAATGCAAAACGTGCCTTGGAACGCGTGAAATTGACAAATAAAATATTCCCCGGATTTTGGGAGTGTTTTAAGGTGAAAAGGGAGTCTCGAGGTCGAGGAGATCCTTCGGAAAGCAAAGGCACGATCGAAGACGCGAAAAATTGATAAAAAGGATGTTTTTAGCACAATTCAGCATTGTCTTCGTATGAAGACAATTGTCTTCGTAGGAAGACATTTTACTTAGAAAAAATTTTCAACCTCTGAATTGTCTTCTTATAACAAGTTGCAGTATCTGTTTGAGAAGGCCTTCGTGCGAAGACAACTTGTCTTCGTACGAAGACTCTTCGCACGAAGAAAAGTGTCTTCGCACGAAGACATCGCGCAGAATGACAAATTTGGCCAGCACGGATAGCAGCTTGTGGGGTATATTTTGGGGGCTTTTTAGACATTTTGGCACGCACTTGAAGCTTAACCAGCTGTGAATCGATTCACTCTTCATTCTTCATCTTCAACCTCAGTTCTTCTCCTCCATAGCCGCACACACTCAAGTTCACCCCTCACTTGATTCTTCACCAAAATCAACAATCTACCTAGGGTTTTGCTCGCAATTCCAAGGAGAACAAGATTCTACAGGAGTTTTTGAGTGAGAGTGTGAGACAAGAGAGAAATCAGAGGACAAAGGAGCTAGGGTTTGGAAGGAGAATTGAGAAATTGGACGAGTTGGGGCTTGATTCAGCTTTCGGACGAGAAGGGAACACTAACGGGGACTACGCAAGGAGTACGGAGCAGCAAGCAATTCGAGATTTCGACAAATTTGTCCGGCGACATCAAAATCAGTCCGGGTTGGTCAAATCGTGAAATTTTTGCGTCCGTAAGACTTGCTCCGGACGCGTAGGTACTATCTAAACCTCGTAATTTCATATTCGAGTCCTAGGCACATTGAGTAAAAGCCCGATTATATTTTGTTGCGCTTAGAAGCGTATTTGGGGGCGATTGCGTAAAGTCCTAGGAATTGTTTGTTACGTGCCTACGTGTTTTGTTTAGTATACACTTCTTGTTCACGTGCACAATTGTTGAATTGCTTGTTTTACTTGAAACTGAATTTTAAATGGCGGGTGGAAAGAAACGGAAGACGGGGGAGGGTTCGTCACAAGAAGCATCGGGATCGGGCGATCCTCAATTAGAGATACCGCCTACTCCCCAATATGCCATCTTGACGGCCCCTTTCCCGGCTAAACCGGGTATTGTCGGCCGACGAAAGGCCAAGGCTAATTTGAAAGAGAGAAGTATTGGGCCCGGATACTATGATAGTTTCCGTTTCGTCACTCATGAGGCCCATCTTGACTCTCGAAGAGATACTTATTTGACTAAGAACGGGCAGCCCGAAAAGGCATTTCCATTGCACGAGGACATGCCTCAAGCAATTAAGGAAATTTATGAGCGCGAGAAGCTTGACAATTGGTTTAAGCTAGTAGGGCAGTCTAGTTCACATATTACGCGAGAGTTTTTGTTCAATTTGCGTTATGCAAAGGATGGTGAGAGTCAAGATCCTCGTCTCGTTTACTGTCGGAACGAGTGGATAGTCTTCACGCCAGAGACTATCGCTCTCGCCATGGGTTTTCCCGCATTGAAAGACGGTTGTGGGTTAGAGACGGTTCTTCGTAGTGAGAATCTTTGGTCTCGTCTAAATGCTTTTTGCTTTGCGAAGGGGGTTGATCCATGGGACAGGAAGGGAGAGGTGATTCATTGGAAGGCCGAGAAGAGGTTTTATAGGCCGGAGGCTAGGTGGTGCTGTGAAGTGTTAGAAAACTGGGTTTTGGGAATCACACGAAACCCTAGTTATACGTTCCGCCTCTCGGTTTGGGCCCTTTGTCTTTACACCGGGGTTAGAATTAATATCCCCAAACTGATTTGGGAGAACTGTCTTGAGAGGGTGTCGAGGACGAACAAATTGGGCCCCGGTCATACTTGCTTGATCACTCACCTGGCCAAAACTGCCGAGGTAGTCATAGGGAGAGATATGGACTTGAAACCGTTTACTGCTAGGAAGTGGCATAGGTTTGATGAGACAGCGAGGAAGAAGGGCAAGGGTAGGAGGATGAACACCTCTAGGTTTGACAACCAGGTTGCCTACGACCACTTGAGAGAGGAGATGGCCCGGGATAGACTCGAGAGAAGACGCCAGTTTGCCCACACTCGGGACAATCAGGCGAAGCTGGGGGGTTTAATCCAGATGGTTGGCCAGTGGGTTATACAGTCTAGTGGTCAGGCGGCGGGGGAGTTTGTTCCACCGGTCCCGACGGCTGATCCGTGGTTCCAGGAGGATGACTTTGAATATGAGGTTCCGCCGAGTGAGGATGAGGAAGAAGAAGATGATGAGGAACAAGAGGAAGATGAGGAGGAAGATGACGAGTAGTGGAGTGTGCCCTCATGCTAGAATTGTTGAGTCCTCGTGTTATCGTTGAGGACAACGATGCATTCTAGTGTGGGGGTGGTTGAATCCTTTTTTTTACTAGTCAGTGTCGTGTCTTTGCATCGCCAGTGTCTGCATGTAGTTAGAGGTTTTTGGTTATGTCCTTATTTTTCTTTTTATTATTCATCTTTTTGCACGTTTTGGTATTTTTGAGTCAACCCACCATTGTTGAGTCGTTAGTAGAGTTGGCCTTGCATATAGTGTAGGTATAAAAAAAAAAAAAAAAAAAAAAAAAACTAAAAATGTGAAAACACAAAAAAATTAAAAATTTGAGAAAGGGCAATTGAAAAAAGCTGAAAATTCGGTAAAATCGAGAAGTGTGAGACTTTTAGGCGTAGGGCGTGAATTGCGATCGAGAGTGACAATGTGAGAATCCCTTAGTAAGTATAGAGAAACTCTCTTTACGGGAATGCGTGCCTATTTTACACACGAATTTAATTCTTTCAAATTTAAAGTGTGTGCCTAATTTTCTTACAAGAGTTGAGCTAGGTGTGAGCTAAACAAGCCGAACGTTCTTGTGTACGTCTTAGGTAGTCGCCAACCCGCCTCGTAGTGGCACACAGAACAGCTGTGCGAGGTGTGTATTAGAGCACTCACTGCTTATAGAACTTACCTTGTAGGACCACTAGTAAACCCGTATTTGAACCATGGATTCTTTGACAACCTTTGGACTTAGGGTGACGATTCTTGGCCTTCAGCATTGATTGGTTAGGATCACCGCTTTAGTGCGTCACGAGGGTGTTGTAGTTGAGGGGGTTCGATGAGGGAGTACTTCATGCTATATTTGTGTGAGTCTTACATATCGCATGCACTTCATTTGTGATCTTCGAGGGGAATGCGAGGGTGAGTGAGAGTAGGCTTGCGCACTTCGGTGTGGCGGTGTTCCATGGCATTACAACATGGACACAAGTGAGGAGAGCCGTGAGTGTGTACATCTAATGCACACAAAACTTGGGTTGGGGGAATTTAATTGGTGGATCGTGCTAGGTACCGGATCTTACTCATCATGGTGTAGGAGGTTTGGTTGGATTAGGCACGAGACAGACATTTGATCGACTACTTGAGAGGGGACAGGATTACATTCGAGTGTGGGGGTGTCGACATTTGACTTCGGACATCGAGATTGCGTTTGCGACGACTCCATCCCCACACATGTTTTTTTTATGTTAGCGGCTTTGTTGGTTACACCGAGGATTTTATTGAGATAGGGAGAGACATTGATTTGTGATTTATACGTGTTAATTTGGATATTGTCTCTCCTTACGATTATATGTTAGCTTGGCACTTGGAAGACCACTCGTGAAGGATATTGAAGGAGTTATGCAGGATTTTGAGAGATTTAAAAAAAAAAAAAAAAAAAAAAAAATTCAGAAAATCAGAAAAAAAAAAGAGAAAAGAGAGAAAAAAAAAAGGAGAGATGAATAAAGGAAGAATGAGAAGTTTGTGGAAGAACGAGTGGAGAAGCGACTAGTTCACGAACGGGAAATTTTGGCTTATACATCATTCATGACAATAGCCGCGGAGATCGTAATTGTACCGGGGTGTGAGGGGATCGAGGGCCGGAGATGGTGAGTTTCGGGCTTGGTTTCCATCATTGTTGTGAGGGTGTGTGAGTTATGGTATTTGTGAGAATGTGACGCTTTAGGACTTGTATTTAATTCTTATCCTATTTGTCCCTAAAGCCTCATCATTTTAAACCCGTTAGCGGATTAGGAGCTCGGACCTTGAACGTGGCTTAGCCTAGCGTAGCCTTTTATTTTGTGGCACACATGAAAAGGTATTGCATTCTTGTACTTAGTAAAGTTAGGTTCTCTATACTAGCTAGGGGGAATTCATGTTGACGAATTTGATTTCGAATCATTCCTTGTGTCTAGATTTCTCATCGCTTCGTGTGAATCGGTTTAGGCTAATGGAGATTGCCCAATCTCACAAAAGAAAAAGAAAAAAAATTGTATTTCAATACTTGCATTGTGAATATTGCATTTGCATATAGGTGCATTGTGTATAATCGAGTCGTGTCGACTAGTAAAGAGGGTGGTTGGTGAATGGTTCTACTCGGATTAGTATGCAAGAGTTCTTGGTATTGTATGCAATGGGAGGTGATAGTATGCAATTGGCGTAGGGAAGTATGCAATGAGTAATTGGTTGAGTATGCAAAGTTGGATGGATTGCGGAAAAGCGAAAGAAGCTTTGACTTGAGAGAGATGGAATTGACTTGGGAGATTTGCTCGGGACGAGCAAAAGGTAGTGTGGGGGTAGTTGATAACTCCGTTTTCGGAGTTATTTTATGCCTTTTATTTCTACGTTTTGCGTGCTTATAATGGAGAATTTGTCGTCTTTTGAGTAAATTGAGCGTAAATGTGAAAATACGAGTTCATGTGCAATACTTGTTAAATCCGGGCGTTTCTTTAGATTTTTGAGCTTTTTATTGTGATATGATCGCGGGTTGTGTTTTCGTGTTGTGGTTCGCAGGAAAACAGGGCTTGGAGGATCGTGCGGGATTTGGAAGCGAACTTCGGAAACAAGGAACTCAAAGACAAGTCAAAAGGAAGGAGAAAGTCAAAGGAAAGTCAAAGGAAAGTCAAAGAAAGTCAGAGGAAGGTCAAGGGAAGAAAGAATGGAAGAAGAAAGTCAAAGAATGGAAGAGGAAAGTCAAAGGAGGCAAAAAGAGGGCTGGACACAGTTGTCTTCGTGCGAAGACATTTGTCTTCGTGCGAAGACATTATACTTAGCCAAAATTTAGCATTCCAAAATCCTCTTCGCAAACACACTTGCAGTATCTCAATGAGAAGGCCTTCGCACGAAGAGGCAGAAGTCTTCGTACGAAGACTCTTCGTGCGAAGACAACTGTCTTCGTGCGAAGAGGTCGTGGGACAGAGCAGATTTTTTGGGGCTTTTCCGTATTATTTCCAAACTTTGTAATATTATTATGGGAACGTATTTAAGACTTTTAGGTCGTCTTTTTCAGTAGTTTTTGAAGATTAGAGACATCTTTGGAGATCAAGAAGCCTTGGAGAGAGCTTAGGAGCTTTTGGATCATTCGTTTGAATTCTAAACTCTCGTTTTTCTTGATTTTTATGTTTAAACTCATTATAATCGTCGTTTTGATTATGAATATGAGTAGCTAAACACCTTTTGCTGGGAATTCTCGTTTGGTGTAGCTAGGGTTTGATCTCAAGTTGACGTTTTGATGATTGTAATGCATGCTTTAGCTTAATCTCTCGTGTTTATTCACTATTATGGATTATTTGCGTTCTTAATCTTATTATCTTTGCGAGTAGCTAACGTAGAGATAGAATCAATTAGTTTCACGTGGTAACTCCGTGATAACTAGTCGGTAAATTGAATAATCCACCTAGTCGTATCAATGTTTGGTAACTCGGCATCGTTAACTAGGATCGTTAAAGTAGAATTATAATCTTAATGCATATTTAAACCTAAATTAGGCTTGGTAACTCGGTTTAGTTTAGTTTAAGTATAATGGATTTGCTTGGTAACTCGGTAAGTTCAACGTTGCATGATTAATAGTGAATAATACGTGGTTGTTTTACAAATCAAAACATAAACTTAGATCAACCTAGTGAACCTAGAGAATTCCCGGTGCTTTTCTCTTATTGACAAAAACCTCCAATTATTCATTCTTTATTAATCGTGAATTATTTTCACTTGGTTAATTGAGAATATTGCATTTATTTTCTTAGAATTAGATAAAAACACACTTGCGACTTGCCCACATAAGGTTTAGAATAATAATTAGTTTAAGCAAAGTCCCTTGGGTTCGACAACCCGGATTTCCGGTTTATTACTACACACGACGGCTGTGCACTTGCAGTTGGAACGTGTCAGGTGGGCACTACGATTGTCGGCTTATGTCCCCTCTGGGACGACTAGAAGTTCTCAAACAATGCCTGACATGTCTTTTTGGTTGTTGTGCGCATCTAGGCGCTCAGTCAGTTCAGTCAACCGCTGAGTAAGCTCAGAATTTGTCAGTTGCTCACCCATGACGTTATGTCTTCGATTCCCTCTTGGATTTCTAAACAACTGCTTCGGAATTCTCGAGTGGGGACGCAAGTTCTATAGAGTTCATGTGCATGCACTGAAAACCTAAAACACGATTGAAACACAATCAGAAATCACAGAGATAATAAACCAAAAAATAAAATGAGTAAATTAAACTAATTAGTAAACTAAGACTAGTAACCGTAACCTTCCCCGTCAACGGCGCCAAAAACTTGACGCACCTTTATTACGCGTACAACGCAAGTATACGGTCAAGTAATATAATTAATGGAGTGTTTGAGGACTCCGAGTTATCAAACCCAAGGGAAATGCACTTACTATTCTAAACTTTAACAGTTAAATCTAATTCACTAAGTAACCGGTAAAAATGTTGTGTGATTTAAAGTTTTTCACCCACAATCAAGTGACTAATATTCAAGACTAATAATGTAAAAGAAATAGCTTAGATGTGATCAAGATGGAGAAAACTAGGCAATTTTTAGATCACATAGGGTAGTTAATGGTTCCGGATTCAGTGATCTAACACGATAATTATGTTGTTTAGCTATGCTGGGTAATGGCACTGACAATCACCTAACAGTCTCTTTTCGTTCTACACATCGGTATCATCATGTCCCTCTCAGTCCACTCTTGCTAACGACAAGTTATAGTAGGCTAACGATGAGCACGGTAACAGTGTCTTTCGGTCGACCACTACACGAACTTACCACTATCTACTACCAAATTTACCCTCTTCTAGCAACTCCTACTCAACTCACCTAATGGTCTGATTGATTCGGGAATGCAATTGTACACTCATCCCAACTAGGGTAGAGTTTCTCTCAGATACACACTAGCTAAATAAACAAGTCCAGGTCATGACTCCTTCCTTGCCAAGTGCAACAACCCCCTTATCCGGCTCGAACAAGACCGGGAGGGCGATGCTAAAAGTAATTGCGGAAATCAAAAGCATAACATCCCAACTTATTTATTTATTACACAATATTAAACATCACAAAAGTATATAGATATTACACAAGCGTTTTCAAAACTACTACATTATTCTTAGCTAGCTACACTACATTCTACTCGTGACGATGTCCTTCTATGTGAGTCTCGTACCCGGCTACCCCTTAGTCTTCAGCTCCTATACCTGCGGTGGGAAGGAAACAGGAACCGCAGTTTTCAAAGTCAGGATGGAAATACTGAGTAAGCAACACCCAAGCTCGTAAAACAGAAGATGAAGCATAACTTTTCTTTTCACGATGAATATAGAGAGGAAGTAAATCATAAAAATGTAAACTTGAAGAGTAAAGCAGGAACTCAAATATAAACTTCTCTTTATTTTAATCTCATTTCTCAACTTCCAAACGGGGAGAATTAGTCTCAATCCCTTTCTTCTTTTCTTTTATCAATATCCAGATCTCATAGAAAATTGTAACTTTGTTGATACGAGGAAGAATCTACTATTCTTTCACTAGCAACCATGACCTTAACTGCCGGCAGCCCCCTAAGACTTCTCGCGGCCAGAGAGGTGAGTACATGGAGCGACCCGGCAGGTTGCGACCAGGTTAAAAGTATACAGGCCGAGTGACCGAAGTCAACACGAAAATAATAATCACAGGCCGAGTGAACAAAGGTCAACCCGACAATAATAAGCTTATCCCGCACAACTCTTTCCACTTTACGTTATTACGCATTATTATTATTTGTGTGACTGTATAAAAGTAAAATCAACATCTTTAAAATGCAAGGAAATCATAATCAGGTAAACAAATAATACAGACATTTTGAGACAAGTATTAAAAATATATAACGACACGAAAGGAGCTTGGCACGCAAGGCTTGGCATGTTCACTTACCTTAAACGATAGCACGTTCTGAATGCTATAGCCGTAGTCTTCGCCTACAAAACCGTCACCTACAAAGTGTAGCTGCTAAATCAACACAAATCCAAATAAAATACTACAAGTCCTAACAAGCACCCTTTTCATTTTAGTTCAACTTAAACCCCTTAAATAAAACCCCAACGCTCATTTCTTAGCTATTTTTCTAAACAACGCGACTATTTATAAGTGACTAATAGATTTTATATTTCTAAAAGTGGCTATTTATTTAGAGAAGTTATTTTATATAAAAGACATGATATGATAGTGAGAATGAAAACTAGTATATATTTATGAAAAATAATAATTATTATTACTATAACGATTAAACAATGGGATAAGGTGGGTGGCTCTGGTTGTGGCTGACGGAGCTTCTCGCCGGAATATATGGTGGAACGGCGGCGAAGATGGTTGCGGACTTGCGGCTACTGTAGCCACTGCTGCTGATTTCATTTTGATTTCTGGTCGGAACAAAGAGAGAGAGAGAAGAAGAGAGATTGCCCCCAAGAGGAGGAGATGGGAAGCAGAGATTAAGATGGGTCTTCCTCGTTGGCTTCCCGACGGGAGGGGCGGTGGTGACCGACCTTCTGGTAGCCGCTGCTGCAGCCACTTAGCTGTTGTTGCTTCGTTCTACCTATGGCCAGAATCAGAGAATGAGAGGGAGAGAGGAAGGGGTGATAGAGAGTTATAGAGCAGAGGACTTGGTGTTCTTCTCGGTGGTGGTTTTTCCGCCGGAAAAGTGGCGGTGATGGTGGCTTTGGCTACTGGTTCCGCTGCTCCTGCTGCCGCTGCTAAGTCTCAGAGAAAGGCAAGACACGGAGGGGAAGAGAGAATAAGGGTGATGGAGGTGGTGGGTTGTGGTGGGGTCTGTGTTGATGAGGAGGTGGCTGGAAGCTGCTATTTATAACCAAGCTTTCTTGGACAAGTCATCTTCTCAAAAGTTGATGGTGACTGAGGCCATGGAGAGTCGGTGAAGAGAACTCCCAAAGCTAAAAGCTTGGAGAAGAAGATGAAGTTTGGAGAAAAGTCTAAGGTGTGGGTGGAGTACCAAGAGAAAAGTGATTGGGTGTAGCCTACTCACACTTCTTCGTGGTGGTCGGACACGCGTTATCAACTTAAAACTAAATAAACTCTCACGTATTAATCCAAGACATCTAATATAATATTTTCTATAATCTCGCACAAATAATACTTATAAATTGCCCAAATATTATCTTGCAACTAAATTTTTATTTAGCTTATGAAATTACCGTTTTACCCTTTCTAATTGGACGGGGTATTACACCAAGATTGAAGCACATCATACAATTGTCTAGCTAAGACACATTATCTTTAAGCATGATTTATTTCACAAACTAGAACTACGGGTATTAATCCTACGTCTTCACTCTACCGTGTCAAAAGCAAAGTTCAACAAGTTTAACTAAATAGTTCTTCATTCAAAAGCTAAATCATTGTGCATGAAAGTTCATCTAAATCTGGAAAAACATCAAATCATAAATCATAGACTCTCCATAGACGACTAGGTAGGAGTTTAGCTACTCATAACTAACGAAATCATTGTGAAATATTCCATACAAGAGATAAAAGAGGAAAATAGCTTCAACACTAAGCGAGTTATGGCATTGATCCTAGCTCCTCTCCTTGCTCCTAGATGCTCTCCTCAGCTCTCCATGTCTTTTCCAACTTGTTCTATGCTGTCATCTGCCGTCCTTTGTTGCCTAAGTCGAAGTAATTAAGTCCAAGTCTTGATATTTGTAAAATAACCCCAGAAATCTGCTCCAGCTTCAGAGGCTTTCGTGCGAATGCCCGAACATTTCGTGCGAGAGGCATTCGTGCAAATTGTCTTTCTATTCGTGCGAAGGGGTCTGCAGAATTCTTCTTGAATCTTCACTTCTTGGTTCGCGAGTATCTTTCCTTGCGCTTCCTACCTTCCGAAGCTCACGTCCCTGATCCAATACGCTCCTTAAGCCATGTTTCCTATCAAAGACAACAAACACTATACCAAATGATTAAATCCATCAATTAAGCATAAATAAAGCATATAAGACGTACAAGTATTGGAATTAAGCATATGACGCAACAAGTGATAAGCATGCGTTCTCTCATTAACAATAGGCTCTGAACCCACCCAAAAACCTCTCAAATATGTGGCAAATGCTAAGTAAATATAGCTTTTAAAAGGCGCTATCAGCTGGGTTAAGGACGGGCTGAAGGAGAGCACGTCGAGGGCGGGCTGTGCACCCGTGTGGAGCGGGCCCGGGTACGAGCGTGTGCAGGGTGGAGAAACTAGACCCGTGTGTGCCACGGCTCAGTTTGAGTTAGGCGGGCCGTGCACAGGTTGACGGTGGAGGGGGGGCGTTTTTGTGCGG
Organism: Linanthus parryae; assembly: GCA_023055425.1. Classification (NCBI taxonomy): domain Eukaryota; kingdom Viridiplantae; phylum Streptophyta; class Magnoliopsida; order Ericales; family Polemoniaceae; genus Linanthus; species Linanthus parryae. Next base: position 163,632,518 of record JALGPY010000002.1, on the reverse strand, counting down.
GTCGAACCAGCCCGGGGGCGTACCGGGTCGGGCCGGGTAGTCTTCCGAGAAATGACGATCGATGCGTGCCACGGGTTGGGTACCCTTTTAAGCGGGCCGTGCACGAGCTGAGGGTGGAGGGGTCCGTGTGTGGGCCGGTTTTACCCTTGTTGGGCGCGGACCGCGCCGTTTTGACACACGGGTCAACAAGGGCTGCAACCCTAGAGTCGATTGACATCCTCCACATCGAAACTAGTCAGCTCATATTTTCCTCAAACCTGTTTTATCTCTTTCCTGTGGGAGGATGCACCGGTGGGAGATGCTCTGAAGAAAGAGTGAAACAACAAAAAGGTTAAAATCTTTGAAGATATCAAAGAGGGGTTTATCAAAAGCATCGGTAATTCCCCCCCTCTGTTTGCAAGTAAATCAGCAAACACGATTAACCAACACCCACGAATCGCATACCCATTTCAGATACGCATCAATCTGACCTCGTATCACTCTAATGGCGTCCTCTGTTTTACAAACACCCACACTACTCACACTCCATTCTCGTTCCAGAGCAATTACCCATCTCAAGCTCTCACCCAACAGAATTGGCCTCCCTTTGTTCCCCACCAAGGGTTTATTCTCGAATCCCAACCCATCATTTCTTACATTTCAATCGATTCCTCATCTGGGTCATCGTATTTCTACTTCAACAAGAGTTTCTTCAGATGGGTCCGTCGATTCGATCGAAGAAGAGTTACAGAAATGGTCGGTCGACCGTGAACGGCCTGTGAAATTTGTGGTTTTGGCCTTGATTTGGGCGTCTTTGTCCCTTGCTTGGTTTGCTGCTTCTGGGGATGCGAATGCTGCCTCTGTAGCTGCTTCTGACTCCATTAGAGCCTCCAGCTTTGGTCTCAAGGTTGCCAATGGCTTGCGTGGGTTGGGATGGGCTGATGAAGCTGTTGTTTTCGCTCTAGCTACTCTTCCTATTATTGAGCTTCGTGGGGCTATTCCTGTTGGGTACTGGTTGCAGCTCAAGCCAACTGTTCTCACTGTCCTTTCAGTTCTTGGGTGAGTCTCAATCTCCTCTGGTTTCATATACATATGGGTTGTTAGAAGTTTTCAATGAATTATATTTGTGGGTTCGTTCACTGGATTGTTGAAATGTGTTTTATGTTGCCAATGACCTATATGCATGTAATTCACTGAAATGTTGAAAATGATGTTATGTTTTCATGAGCTATATCTATGTGTTCACTGGATTATTGATGGGTTTTATGTTGTGAATAAGCTATATCTATATGTTTACTGAATTATTGAAATGGAGTTCTATACTTCTATATTGTCAATGAGCTATATATCTGTGTGTTTGCTGAATTATTGAAATTGGTTTTATCTTTTATGCTGTCAGTGAGCTCTATGTATGTGTTAGTGAGCTATACCTGTTCACTGAGTTGTTGAAGAGGGTTTTAAGATGTCGACGAGCTATATGCATATGTTCGCTGAATTTTTGAAATGAATTTGATTCTTGATGACATTTTGTTGATCTCTTTTCTTTTCCTTGCTCATTGATTTGGTTGAGTATGTTGTCTACTCTTGATACGGTATCGCGATGGTCAAAGAAAGCTACCCGTCAGATCCCCGTTGTTGATTTGGTAAAAGTTGTGGATAAGTTCAACCATCTTACATATTATTGGCTGGACATAAGTTGGGGATATGCATTCACTCTATAACAATATTTATTCTCTGATATGTTTCAATTAGTTTTTTTTTTTTTTTTTTTTTTTGGTAGAAAAAGGAGTACAAAACAAAACTACAAAACACTTCTAATTTTCCCTATCCCATTTTTGTCATCCTCAACAAGAGAATCACAGAAACTGGGGGGAATTGCAAGAAAAAACCTATCACACAAACTACTAGCACAAGACTTAGCTAGAAAATTAGCTACACTATTGGCTTCTCTCCATATTTTGACCACCTTACTATCAGTGAGGGTCATCAATCTTCGAATTTCCAGAACCAAGTTCCAGAATGGGTACTCAACAGTACCATGTTGCAGAAGATCAGCAGCCTCTTGACAGTCAGTCTCCAACACAACTCCAGAATAGGCCTTCAAATGAATAATTTGCAACCCCTCCAAAATAGCCCATAATTCACCATTCAAAACTGATGCAGTACCAATACATTTCTGGGCTCCCCATAGCCAATCACCTTCATGATTTCTGCAAACAATCCCAACTGCATAACCCTGACCAGACAGCAATTGACCACAATCCACATTGATTTTTAACTTCTGCACATTAGGCCTTTCCCAGCACACCCATTTTGGGGAACTATGAACCACAGAAATATCCTTGCTGAGCAGAATGGTAACATTATCCACAGCTCTCCAAATATAATCAACCATATGAACAGGAGTGTGAAAATTTACCTCATGGAGCTTTTTGTTGTGCCAAAACCAGAAGAGAGATACAGTAGTAGTAAACACCAACTCCCAAGAAAATTTCCCATTCACACTCCAATTATGGTGACTCAAATTCAAATCCACCCATCTGCTAGCTGGAGCATGAAAAAACACTTCCCAAAATTCAGGTTTCAAGAGCTGTTTCCATATAGGAGCCACCCAACTACAATCTCTTACAGCATGCACAGAAGATTCAACACCATGATTACAAATAAGACAACAGCTACTAACAGGAATACCTCTTTTGGCTTTGAGAAGCTGTGTACATAACCTGTCATGCTTGAGCATCCATAAGAAGGATTTATGTCTTTGATACCCCTTCACTTTCCAAATTTTCTTCCAGCAGCCAGAGGAGGAGGGAGATCCATCATTCTTACACAAGAATTTATAAGCTGAAGCAACTGTATATTTGCCAGAAGCAGCCTCCAACCAGACAAGAGTGTCTTTGGCATCATCCTGCTCTTCCACATTAACTGTCACCAGCAACTCTAGAATCCCCGCAGGCAGCCATTCCTCCAAGAGCTCCAACCTCCAGCCACCATTACCAGACCAATAATAACTCACAGGCCACATAAGCTCCATATCATCAACTTCTTTAAGAGCCAAATCACACAATTTAAAATTTCCCAGCCACTTATCCAACCAAAACATGGTACTCTGACCATTCCTGACATTCACCCCACACCCTTCTTTAAGGGCTTTAACTGCACCATAAATATTCCTCCAAACTCTGGAATGTGAAGATTTAACAGTCTTCCCTCCATATTTCTGTTCAAAAATCCTAGCACACAAGGAATTGCAATCATTCTTGATCTTCCACCCATGCTTTCCTAACATAGCAAGATTGAAGAGAGCCAAATTTTTAAATCCTAGCCCCCCTTCCTCTTTAGGGAGCTGAAGAGTCTCCCATCCAATTAGAGCCATCTTTGCCTTCTCATCAGTACCACCCCAAATAAACCTTTTGCAGACCTTATCAATCTCTTGGAGAACAGATTTAGGAATCAAAGTGGTCTGCATTGCATATGAAGGTAGAGCCTGCAAAACAGTTTGAGAAAGCACCACTCTACCCATAAAGGACAACTGCACAGCTTTCCAACATGAGAGCTTCTTTCTCACCTTATCCACCAAAAATTGAAAGTCAGCAGAGGTAACTCTCTTATGGAAAAGTGGCATTCCCAAATGCAGTCCAAGATCCTCAGTAAGAGCAATGCCAAGAGTGTTGCTGAGCTCTCTAGCTTTAATTCTAGGCACACATTTAGAGACAAACAGACTGGACTTCTCCAAGCTGATAGATTGACCAGTTTCAGAGCAAAAGTCTTCTAACACCTGCTGCATAACCAAGACCTGCTTTTCAGTGGCCACCCCAAACAAGATGAGATCATCAGCAAAAAATAAATGAGATACAGCCAGCCCTCCTCTAGCACATTTAACACCCTTCCATAACCCAGATTGCACAGCCTCTTCAATTTTTTGAGCCAAAATTTCCATAGTTAGGAGAAAAAGATAAGGAGAAATGGGATCTCCTTGTCTTAAACCCCTAGTTGGCTTAAACTCCCTTTGCTTTTCTCCATTCCATAAAACTCTAAATTGGGAAGAAGAAACAGCATCCATGATTAACTCCACCCAGTTAGAAGGAAATCCCATCTGCTGGATCACACTTCTCAAAACAGACCACCTAGCCTTATCATAGGCTTTAGCTAGATCAATTTTTACAGCTAAGCCACCCTTCCTACTCTTCATTTGCTGCATACTAAATAACACCTCTTGAGCAACAAGAATATTCTCACCTGTCCCTCTTCCAGGTAAGAAACTGAATTGATTTGGGTGAACCAGCCTTTGAAGGATTGCCCTCATCCTATGTGTCAAAAGTTTAGTGATAATCTTCAAAGACACATTACACAAAGAGATTGGCCTCAACTGACCAAAATTAATAGGACTTGTCACTTTAGGAATCAATACTAAGAGAGTGTCATTGATCCCCTGTGGCAACTTCCCAGAACTCAAAGCAGCTCTAACCATGTTCACTAAATCAGCACCAACCACCTTCCAATGTTGCTGATAGAAATAAGGAATGAAGCCATCAGGACCTGGACTCTTAAAACTTCCCATAGCATGAATAATATGGTAAACTTCAGCTTCTGTCACCTCCCTGTTTAGACTCTGGATTTCCTCATTTGTTAAACATCCACCTTTCCATTGAACCCCAGTCAACTCAGCTTCACTACCTTCTTCACTATAAAGAGTTTGAAAATGCTGTGTGACAGCATCTTTCAGAATCATGGCATCATCACACCAACCTCTGCCCTCAATTTGCAACATTTTGATCTTACTCCTCCTTCTAGCAACAGTAGTAAGATGGAAATACCTGGAATTCCTGTCCCCCAAAAGCAGCTTACTGACCCTAGATTTTTGGAACCAAAACAATTCTTCCTGTGCAAGCACTTGATTGAGCTGAAGCTGCAAGTCTTGTTCAAGTTGAAGAAGGGAATTGGTGCCCCTCCAGGCTAGAGCTCTTTGAATCCCATCCAATCTAGCCAACAATCTTCTTTTCCTCCTAAAAATATGTCCAAACTCTTCCTTATTCCAAACTTGAAGAGCTTGAGTCAAGAATTGGATTGAATTAGCCATTCCCAGTTCAGGTTTCCAGTTCATACTCACAACCTTACCAAAACTCTCATCCACAAACCAAGCTAATTCCATTCTAAAAGGTTTCAGCTCAGAAGAAGAAATGCCACCCCCTACAAGATCAATGAGCAAGGGGTGGTGATCAGAGTTAAGCTTTGTGATATGCTTAACTATAGCATCTGGAAATAGAAGATTCCACTCACTGTTCCCATAAACTCTATCAATCCTTTGCCAAATCCTTCTCCCAACATGCTGTGAGTTAGACCAAGTGAAAGAAGGCCCAGCAAAACCCAAATCCATCAACCCACATTGATCAATATATTCCAAAAATCTCCCACATCTCTGAGAACTAACAGGTCTGCCACCTCTTTTCTCACTAGCTTCAGACACTTGATTAAAATCCCCAGCTACAAGCCAAGGCAACTGATGAGCAGCAGCCATTTGGCTCAAATAACTCCACAACTCTTCCCTATTAAGAGGGTAAGGGCTAGCATAAACTGCAGAAAACAACCAAGAAGGCTGATTCACCCTCTTAATCAAACCAGACAACACCTGATTAGTAGAAGAGAGAAGTTCAAAATCTACCACAGTACTGTCCCAGAACACCCAAATTCCTCCTGCAAAACCCTGTGCTTCCACCACCTCCACATGAGTGAAGTTAGACCTTCTACAAATTCGAGTAGAATAGGAGCTATCCACTCTAGGCTCCACAATAACCAACACATAAGGCTGATGAACTCTACATAATTCAAGAAGAGAATTCGTAGTATCAGAATTACCTATTCCTCTGCAATTCCACACTAGCATCTTCATTGGATTATTGTTGAAATTTAGGCCAGGCATCTGGCTTGCTCCGAAAAACTGTTCCAACGCTCGGACCAGCTCTCGCTGCCTCAGGGGAAGAGAGAATCTCAGCTCCGTTAGCCAAACTGGTTCGATTGGAGGAGTGAACCATTTTTGAATTGAAACTTCGATTAGATCGATCCAACTGTCCGCCGTTGTTAGCACCGGTGAATGCCACCCCTCTCCCACCTGGAGAATGACTTCGTCTTGGTGAATCTCCCTGAATCGGAGACGCTCCATGCTTTCCGGCACTCCCACGCCGATCACTCAAGGAATTTGAATCAAGAGATTGAAGTGGTTTACGCAGAATTGACCTAGGGTTCTGCTTCTGAGAGGCGATCCCTTTTCCTTTCTGCCTAAATCCACGCCACGGAGGATGCCAGGTGTCCTCTTCTGATTGGCAGCCATCCCAGAGGATGACGTCCCCGGATTAAATTCAGTACTACGCGACGCACTATGGCCTAAATCCGCCAACGCTTCAAACCTCGATCCGACGGTCAGGATATCATCCTCCAACACCGTTGACACAGTTGACCTTATCCCCCGATCAACCGCCTCTGGAACGCTGGGGTTACGATCCAACGGCTGAGACCCCGTCTTCTTCCTCTTTGGCCGTTTTTTCCGGTGATACTTCGCAATCATCCAAGGACCGAACTCCGGCCTCACAAGAGCTTCCTCAACCGTCTTCTCCGGCGGAGTTTCCTTCTCCGGACTAGCCTCAGTATGCATATCATCCACCGCCCCTGTTTTGGTATTACACGCTTCCCGTCGATGCCCAAACCTCCCACACTGGAAGCAGATTCGATCTAAACCCTCATACTCTACCAGAACCTCCATATCATTAATCAGAATCGCCGGCAAGAGACTCCGAGCTAGATCGATTTCCACACAAATTCGAGCGTACTTACCTCTGGTTGCTGCAATGGTGGCCTTATCCACCTTCACCGCCGTACCAAAAATTCCTCCTAGCTCCATGAGTGCATCTTCATCGAAGTATTCGATCGAAATTCCTCTCAATCGGATCCAAACTGGAGTCGTCTGCACCACATCCGCCATTGGATCAAAGTGAGGTGTCCATTTTCGAACCGTCACATAGTGACCTAACACCATCCATGGACCTCCAAGTAGTACTCTCTCATAGTCCTCCTTACAGTAGAATCGGACACAGAAATAGCCATTAGCGATATCAGTGAGCTCAAAACCACGAAACAATTTCCACTGAGCCATTAAACGGTCATGGAGATACGCATACTCCGGCGTCTTCCCCAAAACATTGATGATCAGCGCTCTACTCCAAGGCCGGCGAAGCCTCTGGAGGACAGATCCACTGATTTGCACGCTGATCCGGCCATCTGGTAGCTTTTCCGACGAGATACCAGACGAAACCGCCACATGACCACCAACAGGAGCCTCCTCCTCCATATAGATGCCCACCGGTTGCCGGAACAAGACTTCATTGAATTGCCGACGAGCTTCAACCTTCTCTTCCGCCGGCTCACGAACATCGGAGACGAAACGGCGCTTATAGTTGACTTGACTACAGCGTAGAGCTTCGACCACCTGGTCGTCGAGAACCACTCCGGACGGCGGAGGCTCCAGCGGAGCCCCACCTTTCTCGAGATCCACTTCCATAACCGTAAGTTGTTAGAACTGCACGCGAAAAATCAGAGAGAGAAAATTTCTAGAGAGAGAAAATTACATATCGGACTAGAATTCCCTTGTTTCAATTAGTTTTAACTTTTAGGTAATGTCTAACATTATTGTTAGACTTGGGGCAAAAAACTTAGGATAATGAATCTCAAGCTACATTGGCAGTATCAATATTTTGAGATGAATGGAGAAGATCAAGGCTCTCTAAATGTTCATTCCCTTGGGTAGAAACAAAGAGGTATTCTTTGCCCCAAATCATATATTAACAACTCTTATTCGGAGATTGGCTAAACAAGTAAATGACAAAAGCCTAAAATTCAACTTACAAGGAGATAACATCCGGTGAGATGATTTCCTTAATCCTTAGGTTGCTCGAGTTTCATGGAGGTCTTAAATGCTTTATCCATTCTCCTCTCTAGATCATTCTCTCCCAGCCTCTCGCCTTAAGCTGGCTTGGAAAAAGCCCAAGCCTGCATCATCTGACCTCTATTCATGTCCATGAAAGCCTCAGAAAGGGTGCAACTCCGTCCGTTCCAGACAAATTGTACACTTTCCTATTTGGGGATGTCCCAACTTGTTCGTCAATTTCTTTCTAAAGATCTAAAACATATAAATAGATATATTGTCCAACAAAATGTTTTCTTTGTGGTCTTGCTACATTGCACAGAAACGGGTACGGGTACGGCAAAACACGGAGACGCCGACACGCCAATTTTAGACATATGTATATATAATATACATATATGTATATATATATATATATACATATATATATATATATATACATATATATATATATATATATACATATATATATATATATATACATATATATATATACATATATATATATACATATATATATATATATATATATATATATATATATATATATATATGACAAGTTTAGTCACTACCAAGTACAAATAGATCAAAGCATAAATAAGTTCAGACACTATAGGTAGGTCTTCTATTCTTCTCTTCTATCGTCTTCGCCTCTTTGCGTTTTCTCTTTGTTTCCCAAACCCGATTTGAGTCTTTGAGATAGTGTGCGGCTAGGCTTAAGGGTCTATGTATTGAGAAGATGATACTTGATAACTAATATTTAGAATATCACAAAATGAACCCCAATAAATTTTTAAAATTCCAGACACGTGTGTCTCCATTTTAAGACCCCCCCCCCCCCCCCCCTTTTTTTTTTTTTTTTTTCTGTTTTTCGAACCGAAACGCCACCTGGCGTGTCGGCGTGTCTGAAACACGAACCGAAAAATATATGGAGTGCCGGTGCAACATAGTGGTCTTGGAAACAGAGATTTTATGGGTAGTTCGGTAAATAATTTCATAATATGTGAATCTGTCTGCATTTCCCCCTTTAAAGTTGGAGTTTGTGGGACGGAGGGAGTATTTAATTCGGTAAATTGATGAAGTCTCTACATGACTGTCTCTGGGAAGATCGTTGTATGTCCGGGAGCCAAACTTGAATTGTACTTTTCTTTCTTGCAATCTACTACCTCTGTTTCTTCTCTTTCAGCCTATTTCACTCTTTATCACTATTTATTGCGTCACTTTGATCCGGTGATTTGATTAGCAAAACGATTTGGTAATCATTGCATGGCCTTGTAGAGTAAACTTTATTCTACAACGCCATGGAAAAAAATTCAAAAAATTATATCGTTTTGCTTATCTCCGTCGTTGCTTCCTATGTCTAAAAGACTAAAAAGTATGAACTGCAGTATGTAACTGCACGTCCAATTGCCTCACCTGCATTACATCTAGGAGAGCCCACAACTGTTAAAATTTGAGCCTCATGAAAGTCTCGGTATGCTGAAAGATTTTTAATATTTTGCTGCAGGCACGGCTATGTGGTCTCTAGCAAAGTTAGCCTCAATTAACTTAAACGAAAACTAATCTAGATAAAATGTTTCTCCAGTAATTTTAATCATATAACCAATGCCCTAGTTCATGCAAAGTTTTCAAGGGATCATATACTTAACCCATCCAAAATACCTGTTCCATGACGGGGTATGCTACCATCCCTAAATGGTAAATTGGGCAGTCCAAAAAATGCTGATTTCTTTTCCCATTTCTTACCCAGTTACCTTATGAACCATGGGATAGAGTTGAAATTAACCACACAACACATAAGAATCGCGGTTTTGTGTTAGGGCTTGGTTGTTGTTGATTGGTTTAGTGGAGGTGGCCGATTGTATCTGCTAGGGTTTTAGAGGAGATGAAGACTTGGAGAAGTCGGGAAGGAGTAGAGAGGTTTGTGCTGTTTGTGTTGTAATTTTGCTGTACTTTTGGGGGCATAAACGTCTTTTACATAGTGGCATTAGACTCCTCCAGTTACAAGGGGCAGAGCGTATTAATCCCAAACCTGATTGGGCGAAGTGTTCGTGTGTCTAAACATAGGGGGTCAAAGTGTCTTTTACTCAATTGACCACACAACACATAAGAAAAAATGCAAGATCTTGGAATTATGATTTTTTAATCTTAAAAATAGTATACAGACTGTAACTTTAGTGGCCATCGAACGCTGGGAGAGGATGCAATAACTATTGGTGCGCACTGTGCAAGAGCATAAGGATGTCAAAGAAGGATAATTTTAGTTGTCTTGGGTCAATTTTATGTAGTGATGGAGAGATAGTGTAAGAATCCACGGGGTTCCACCTCAAAACCAATTGGCAATGAGGGGAGTAGCCCAGAACACTTATTAATTCTTTTTGTTCTTCTTGAATGTCCGATGTGGGACTTCTCAACACGCCCCCTCACGTGTGGCATTCTTTGGCCTACACGTGGATCATTTGTCTACGGGTGGGGTGAGCACGTGGGTTGTTAGACCATTCACGTGTGTGATACCATGTAAAAATCCATGGGGTTCCACCTCAAAAACAATTGGCAATTAGGGGAGTAGCCCAGAACACTTATTAATTCTTTTTGTTCTTTGAATGTCCGATGTGGGACTTCTCAACAGATAGACGGTGATGTTACCCATAGGTAAAAGCAGTTTGGACGAAGTGGACGAGTGCATCCGGGGTTTCATATGACCGTAGGATCTCGACTAAGTTTTACTGACCTGCTGTAGACTCGCGTTGAGGGACGGAGTGTGGCGATTAAGATACGATATCATCAATAGCCTCCAATTGTTAACAGAGTCCGATTAAATTGACGAAATTTACTGTAATACCCATCACGTGAGGTTGGGCTGTAATATCCATCTCTTGATGGGTATTACAGTGATTTTGTTAATTTAATCGAACTATGTCATCAATTGGAGGCTCATTGTCTCAAAATTAATGTGCAAGGTGTTTTTCTATGAAATTGAACGTGCTGGAGGTTTAGTGTCAAACTGCATATAGGTTTAGTGTCATTTGTCCATATTTATATAGAAATATAATTTTATATTATTAAGAAAATGTTGATAAATCCTGTGGATAAGTTTAACCATATTAATATGTTTGAGTTAGTTCCGACTTCTAAGATGTCTAACATGTTTGGACAAAGTGGAGTGCATCTGGGGTGTCCTGTAACCATCGGATCCCGCCTAAGTGTTAGAACCCTTTGTAGGACTCACTTTGGGAGACGGAATGTTGGGCGATTAAGAAAAACTATAATCAGAAAATAAGTGTAGTAGAAATGAGAATGGTAAGGTGGATGAGTGGGGTAACTAGGGAAGATAGGATACGCCTTGACACATGGAAACAATCTAGACGTTTCAGAAAACAAAAATGAGGGAGAACCGCTTTAGGTGGTTTGATCATGTGTACCATGGGCCGTTAGATCCCCCTGTCAGGAGAAGTGATGTGGTTCAGATCGAGGGTGGTAGACAAGGGAGAAGGAGACCAAAATGAACCTGGGTAGAGACTATAAGGCACGGCTTACTCACATGAATCAAGGCTAGTGGATGATGACTTGTGGAAAAATATTTTTATTTCATTATTAGCATTAACTATTCAGCCGGTAACCCTGGTGTACCATATTTTTGTATGTGGTGAATCATTTCCTCATCCGGTCTGCGAATGGAGAAGATTACTAACCTATTAAGAGCTTCTTTTTACCGAAAGGCTAAGATGTCATCAACTAACAACAACTCCCATTTGTGAAATTGAAATTTGAAGAAGAGATTTCTACGGATACAACCTCTTTTTCAGCAAAAAGATGGCACCGTATGTACACTCAAGTACTTAGCCTTTGGAAACCCTTTTCTCTATCAAAATACCCACCAACGGGATGATTCTATTGTGATATTAATACATAGATATATGCTTTGAAACCAATCAGAATGTCACTGTAATTTATTCTTGAAATCATAAAACCTATTGGAGAGCATCTAAGGACTAGATAGTTAATCCTGAAGAATGAATTGCGCTCTTTAAAGTGTTCCTAGCCATGCATCCCTTTCTGCTTCAGTAATCCTGGATTCCCACTCCATTATCATAAATTCTGTATTTCCTTACCCTTTTGAAATAAACATAGGATATCTCTCCACAGAAACATTGCGTGTTTCACTCATTTCATACCACAATCAACATTTCCTCACCTTCACGAAACTAATACACACATTTAATTGCTGCTCTTTTCCTACCATCAAGCAGATTTTAATATTTTGTTAATCTTCTTGCTTTGTAACAAGACATTTTCCTTTCTGTTTGTGTTATGACTGTAGGAATATGGTTCCTGTACCATTCATCATACTATATCTGAAGAAAGTTGCAACATTCCTTGCTGCAAAGAACCAATCCGCGGCAAAATTGCTTGACTTGTTTTTTGAAAGTGCAAAGAAAAAGGCAGGACCAATAGAGGAATTTCAATGGCTTGGGTTAATGTTGTTTGTGGCTGTGCCGTTCCCTGGAACAGGAGCATGGACCGGGGCCATCATTGCTTCAATTCTTGACATGCCATTCTGGTCTGCTGTCTCTGCTAATTTCTTTGGCGTTGTTTTGGCTGGGCTTCTGGTCAACTTGCTGGTAAACCTTGGACTAAAACATGCCATTGTAACTGGTATTATCCTCTTTATAATTTCTACATTCATGTGGAGTATCCTCAGAAAATTAAAACTATCTCTGAGCTCCTCAAATTGATATAACACTCTACAGAAAATTGCACGAACACAATTTTTTTTTTTCATTGTAGTTATCTGCTAATGTCTCATTACATTTTTGATTTTTCCATCCAAGATTTAGATGGTGCCATAACAGGATTCTATCATATGAGAAGGCATTTTCATGCATGTCTGTTGTGATTCTTCTTCCAAACTAAAGCAGAAGTTTTTTGCTAAAAACAAATTGATCCTTAGGTGAGAAATGAAGCATGATTTTTTTTTTTTTTTTTTTCTCAACAGTTGTACAGTCATGAACTTCTGTGGTGTTGAGAATTAGGGCTATTAAAAGCCTTGTCTTTTTTTTTTTTTTTTTTTTTTACTTTCTCAACAGTTGTACAGTCATGAACTTCTGTGGTGTTGAGAATTAGGGCTATTAAAAGCCTTGTCTTTTTTTTTCTTTTTTTTTTTTTTTTTTTTTTTTCAAGTCTGTATCATTGTTATTTCTTCCATCGTTGTCTTCACTGCTCTCAATTTTATAAATAACTTATCTCCATCCTGTTTGCTATAGTTTACCCACCCTATTCGCATCCTGCTTAGCTTGGTACTCTTTTAGAACTTAGACTTAAAATTTCTTAATGAACCGTCTTAAATGGTCTCTTCCATTGGAAATTTGAGATTTCTAGTATATGATGACACTTCTTGCACTATAGATCTGCTTTGTCCCTTCAATTTTCACTGTTATAAATCAACCTCATAGTTTTTACCTTCATGTCACTGCAAAGTTGGTAAATGTTCACTTTTTGGTCTCTCAGTTTTCTACCTATCCCTAGTCCATAGTGTCGGAGCAAGAAAGTCAAAATTCGTGGTGCAAAAAAAAAAAAAAGAATAAAATAATCATGTTTTCTTCTAAGGGTACTAGTGAAAATAACTCATTTCAGAACAGTAACATTTACAATGTTTATGCAGTTGATCTTTTCTGCACTTGGGTAAAAATAGTTACCTTGTCGGTCAAAGAGTATTTGCCGTATACAATGGCTGTACTGCCTGTATACTAAATGTTTATTGAGAGGTGGGAGCAGGCTGATGATAGGCAATAGGTCCTGGGATGCAGGAGTTTAGATGTTCAGAGAATCAGAGGGAAATGTGAAGATGGTGAAGTTGCAGTATTATACCATTTTGCAATCTTTTACTTCACTTGCATTCTCTTTAACAGATGATGAGAAGAAAGAGAAATGGCAAAGGTGCTGGCCTCAGGTGGGTAAAATGTAAAATTATTGAACACGAATTTGGTGTTGGAGAAAGGATGATGAACAGTTAAACAAGGGGAAGGCGTTTGGGGTTTTGGTATTTAGAAAAAAAGTATGAGAATTTTTTGGATTGAGTTAAAGAGAGGGGGAAGGATTGACTGGTTGAAGATGCCCTGGTGCTACCGTGCTGACAGTTGCCCCAACACTGCCCTTGAGGTCCTCCCACACCCATATGCCACGTTGGAGTTATCTTGTGTGTGAACTTTAAAGGCTTATTATTGTTAGTATCACGCCCTTATCTCATCGTTTGTGTTCTCACATCCCCTTATGTCTAGTAACCATTTCATTTCATCTCAACAAGAATTGAAAATCAGCCAGCATTGTGCGGTGGCTATGGACGAATTGTCCTATAGCCGCGAGAAGTACTGGAGTATCCTTAAAAGTCCACAGGGATCCTCTGTCATCGTCCTGCAACATAGACATCAAGGATAAGGGTGAATTGGGATTCAAAACATTGTCTAGTTTTAATTTAGCAATGCTTGCTACGGTTGGGTAGAAATTAATCACTGAGCCACATTCTTTTTGGACTCAGGAAATGACCAAAAAGTATGATTTTCCTGCGACACATTCTTTTTGAATTATGTGTACACATGAGTTGGTGTAAGTGTGTTGAATGACCATGCTTCTCTTTTTTGGATAAATCAATGGATAGGCAAGTTAAACTTCTGGAGATGGCGATTGTGCCAGTTTTTGATGAGGAGTTCTTGTTTAAAGTTGGCCATTACTGAGAGGACACCGGTTGGGTTGGGATATGGCTAGGCAGCAAGCTCAGCTGCTTGGTCTGGACTTGATGAAGAATTTCAGGTTGTCTGAAGATGTCATGAGAAATGATGTGAAAGTCTGGATGGCTGCTGCATTTGGAAAGTTAACTGTTGCAACTGCTTATGAAGAAAACGGAGATATACAAGTTTGGCGGAAAGATCATAAGGGTTGGAAGCACTGGAAATGCAGGGGATACGTAAGGTGAAAAACATTCTTGGGTCCTAAGACATGATAGACTAACTACTCAACAAGTGAAACTACAGAGATGTACTATCAATGACTCTTCTTGTCTCCTACGTGGGTTTAGTCGTGAACGTCTATCCATGGCGTTAGAGATTGCCACTGGGCAAAAATATTTGGGTAATTTATTTCACCTGCTCATTGGTATCGATTTTGGCATCTTCCTTTAGTGGAGTTGTTGGATTAGAATCTGCAGAAGCAACTTGGTGTTTATGGAAACTGGGACCGAAACATTTGTTTTCTCACCATGATCTCTCAAATATGGCTGTGACACAATAAGAAAACCATGACCAGACTCCAAACTTGCCTAGTGATATGCAACAGTATTTAATGTCTCAGGTAAAGAGAGTGAAAACTGGGTTGAGTTTGAAATAGGAGGATCTGCAGTTGAAGCCTAAAGTTATCTATTGGGAAAAGCCACCCATGAGAAGAGTTAACCTCAATGTTGATTGTGCTACTCCATAGGGAACTTCACTTCCATTGGCATTGTGTGTAGAGACCAAGAGGACCCTTTGATATGGGGTTACCAGAAATATTGGCAAGACAAGTGTGTTGAATAGTGAACTTTGGGATATCTTAGAAGGATTACCCAAAACAGTCTCATGTTTATTCAGTTTCACCCGTTGGGTTGCGGGTTTGAAAGAATTGTGTCAGGTTAGAAACAGTCGACTTGAACTTGATCCGTTCATTTCGTATCATTTTCGGGTCGGCGTGTTTATGACCCATTATGTCGAATCAAACCCGCTAACTTCGTGTCGCATTCGTGCCATCATGTCGATTGAGATATTGTTAAGATTATGCGTGTGGTTTTGAGAGAATGGTATGCGATGAAAACGAGAAATACCGTTAAACAGGTGGTATTTAGGTTGTGTGGGTAGACACCAACCAGACCCACTCACTCCCGTTTCACTTTCGAGTTGACCCGTTGTCGGTTCGTGTCGACCTAAATTTAAAAACGATGTGTCGCGTTCACCAAAGGTCGTTGTGTCGAGACCGATTTTGCTGGTTAAGGTGTCTATAGGGCTGGCCCACCGGCTAAACCGGCCCGACCCTGCTCCAACTATCCTAGCCCGACCCCCTCCCAACCCGAGCCCAGCCCAGCCCCATACCCCCTTACACCGCTTTGAAACTGCCCCCGATCACTTAAATCATTAGCTAGCCCAACCCGACCTTGCCACCACACACGAAGCTCGCTCCAGTTTGACCTGGCCCCTTCCGGTTTGAGCTTGGCCCACTCCAGATTGGTCCGACCCTAACAAAAAAAAGTAATACTACATATATTACGATTTATTAATATATTATTAATATATTCCTCTGCCCTTGACCCCGTGTTGTTTAGGTCGGGGACCAGTCCATGTCACATTTTAAACGCTCCACCCGACCCGGCCTCCTCTCCTCCGGGCCCCCTCCTAACCGGCCCAGCCCGGACCTTTGACACCATGAGTTGCTAGGCCTACATAAAAGCAGAAGCAGTGGCCGAAGTGGTTCAGCGTTGGTCTGACATATTGACATGCAGCGCAGGTCTGACAAATGGACATGGGCATGCACGTGGCTACCTGGTCCCAGAAAACGATTTGTGTACGTCTGACTATCGCTTGTACTGTTTCTGATTCATTGTCACACAAATATTCAACCTAGATCAAACATTGAAGTGACCACTCTACAGTGTGTATTCTGTACACCCCCGTCCACCTCCCTTCTTCAAAAGTCAGTTATCTCATCACTGACAACAAGGACGGTGCCAAATGAGAGTGTTCACTCCACTGCTCTAAAAGTTGTTTAGTATAGCCCCTCCAACATGTCTCAAAGTCGAACTTCATTGTCTCAGCTAGATGCAAATTTACTCAACGAAGGTATTGAACTTGTCTCCTCTGCGGCTGGGTGGGGGTTTTAAAATAGGAAGCGAATTGACAATAATGCCTATATATTTTATTTTAAACTGCAACAATACCAGCAATCACATCATCTTTTCAGAGCAAGTGGCTCAACTTTATTAAGGGTAATCTGATCTTTTTGATTGATTAAGATTACCCGATTTGGAAATAGAATGAAAGAGAAGAGACGTCTAAAAATAGAAAATGAAGCTAAAGAGAAGAGACGAAGTGGTATTTCACAAAAAATGATTAATCCCAGCGTCAGAATCAAAGGGTGTAAGTTATGCTTGAAGTTCAGCGCACTCAAGGGTTGAAAATGTCTTTTACCCCTTGTTGAAATGAAGAAAGACCAACCAATATTTTATGTAAGCAGCAAATTCGAAAAAATAGAAAGTCTATAACCCATGAAAATATTACCAGATTTTTGCAACGTTGAGCTAATCAAATCGTCGTGTCAAAGTGACCCGATGAATAGTGATAAAAGTCAAAACATAAAAAAGATGAAGTGTCAAAGTGACCCGATGAATAGTGATAAAGAAGATGAAGAAACGAAGGAAATACTCAAATACTAAATACTACCTCCGTTTATCCTGAATCTTTCCGTTGCACTACTTCCGGGTCACTTTGACCCGGTGATTAAGTTAGCAAAACGATTTCACATTTTTTGCATCACTGTGTTAACCAAATTACCGGTAAGTGACCTTCAAAAGTCGACTGGAAAACTCATGAGAAATAGAGGTAATAAGAGCATCTCCAACCATCATTCATTTTTCATATTAGGTGATTTTTTTTTTGAAAATTTTAGCCTCCTACATCAAATATTCATTTCTTCAATTTTTCAAAATTATGGATTTTTTTTAGCCTCCAACCATCTTTGACAAGAAAATCTCCATCTCTCCATTGTCTATTTTTTCTCCATTTTTTTAGAGGTTGCTCAATCTCAAACCATCATCTAGTTCTCCAAAAAGTTCCATTCTCTATTTTCCTTCCAATTCTGGAGAAAAATGGCGAATGGAGATTCTCCTCCATCTCATGTTCTAGTGTGTGAAAACGATTTTGTTTGAGGGATATTTTTAACTCTAATTATGTGCTTACTAGTAATTTTAAAATATAAATATTACTTATAAGGGTAAAAGACACTGACCACCCCTGGGTTTAGGCATAATACCACCCCGCTACCATGGGTTTTGGATAAAGACAGTCTGCACCTTTTTTTGGATGGAAGCCAACAGTTGACTAACAGCACGAAAGAAAAGACTATTTTACCCCTGCAATGTGACAAAATTACCTCCTATATATTACCCTCATCTCTCATTCTCAACCATTTCTAAACCTAATTCTTCTCTCTCTTACCCTCTTTCTCTCTTCTCCCTATTGCACAGCCGCCCCTATTTTTTTCTCTCTACTTCCCCAGATCTGAAACTCACACCATCCAACCACCAACGCCACCATGACCGCAACCACCACCTCCTTTTTCTCCCCCCACCAACAAGACCCAGCCGTCGCCGCCATCATCCGAGATCCGGTCGGCGACGAGGATGGCGACCTCCCAGATGTCGGATGATGGTTGAGATCCCGTCGTTTCTTTCACTCTGTGAGAGACCTCCCAGATGGCGGATGGAAGCAAACGTCCGCCGCCAAAGTGGCTGAGATTGGGAGGCTTCGGGAAAAAGCTGGGCGATGAACCCAGATCGCCGGAGAGGCGGCTTCCCTGTCGAGATCGCCGGAACCGACGGATCTAAGAAAAGTTTCTCGTTGGAGACGCTTCCTTCGCCTGTGACCGACGACACGAACGATGAGTTCGACGACATCGGCCTTCTTTTATCTTTTAGCAGTAGTTGTGTGTTGAATCGATTGGGAAGTTTCTTCTGGTAGGAAATGGGTTTTTGTGGAAATCAAATCAAATCAAGTCAAGAATGAAAGAAAGAAGGCGTTTAAATTTGAAACAACAGACTGGAAAGGAAAGGCGCATCTGTTGAGGAAAAAGATAAAAGAAGGCCAGCTGTGGGGGGTCACAGGTCCAGTTGTTGAGAGGGGTGAATTGAGTTGTTGGTCTAATTGGAGAAGATGATGATGAATTGGGGAAGATGAAGATGGGTGGGGGGAATAAGAACAGGGAGAATGCACACTGTTAAGTGTTAACTATTGGAAATCCAAGTCAGTATTATGTTTGGTATGTTCTTTGTCCTTGTGTTTTATTTTTGTTGTAGGTTTTTTAATTTGGGAAATTCAATTTATCTTAGTAGAGAGAAAAAAATATGAGGGACAGTCCATAAATCAAACTTTCCGGTATTGGTGTGTTGTAGTTGTTTTTGTTGGTGGTGAAGGTAAATGAAAATTGATTGTTGTCATAGTGGTGAACAATTCACCATTTTTGCAGAATTGGATGTGTTTTGTTGTTTTGGTTTTGTGTCCTTGTGCTTCGAGAAGAATCAGATCCGGTATTGGTGTGTTGTGTAGTTGTTTTGTGTCGATATGTTCTGCGTTTGGTTGTTTTTTGGGTCTGATGAATCTCCCTGTGTTCTTGGTGTTCTTGAACAATGAACACCAAGTTCAAGAACACCAAGAACACTAAGAACAACATAAAAACAAAATATGACACAGGGGCAATATGGTCCGAAAAAATTTAATCAACCACTTTTCTAACGGAACATAACAGAAGGGTGCTATGTGTCCACGGAATATTCCGTTAAATGGGTGCGGAGTGTCTTTATCCAAAACTCAGGGTAGCGGGGTGGTATTATGCCTAAACCCAGGGGTGGTCAGTGTCTTTTACCCTACTTATAATTATTATTAACAACAATATTAATCGACATATTAAAAATATAATATATAAATATTTTTTTACTAATTTATAAATAAAGTTAAAATATCCTTTTTATATAATTCATCCTTATTATAAAAATAAAACGAGCATATAGTCATACACACACACACACACACACAAAAAAAAAAAAAGATGAAAATTGTGAAAGATTATGTATATCTGCATTCTTAACTTTGAAATATTGTTTTTGAGTCTGGAGTTGATTTTAATGTTTCTTTATAGTTAGTGCATGTTTGGGAAGTCTATTTTTAATCAACTTTGACTAAAAACAGACTGGTTTGTTAAAAACATGTTTGGGAGACACTGTTTTTGCAGTGTTTCAAAAACAGTGAAAAAACAAGTTGTTTCTAGGAGTGAGTTTGGTAGAATGGTTTCTGGTGGAAAAACTAGTTTTTAGATTGTGGTGGAAATTTTTTGGTTTTTTTTAGAGATTCTGTTTAAACCAGTGTGTTTGGTGGTAGTTTTTAAACTAGATTAAAAACTGGAGAAATGTGTTTGGTAGTGGTTTTTAAACTAGATGATGTAGATTAAATGACAAATATACCCTCCACTTATTTTTCTTTTACAGATTCAAAACGAACAAATGCAATGTAAAAAAGTTCACGATTTTATGAGATTCAACGATTTCATGAAAGTAACAAATTGAAGAACAAATTAACACTATTATGACATCCGAAAAATCAATTTTTTTTACTTAAATTCAACAAGAAGTTGACAATTTCAAGAAATTTCAGGTACACTTGATGCCACGTTAAGTAACGGACAACAAAAAATAAAAAACTAAGGAAATAACACCACAAAATGATTGATCATAAATAATAAGAACATCGCATATAAAAGGTATCGTCCGAAATATGCGAGAATTGAGTTTTTTGGAAAAACAAATTATGGCAAAAGTATAGAAAAATATTTGTGCAACATTTTTCATTATCTCGATGACTAAAAAGTCAAAGAGCTACAAGATAACATAAACCCATGTATAACTCTTTCAATGCAAGATTGTTTAACAGATAACAGAAATTTAATCAACTAGGAAAATAACACAACAAAAATAGTTGACCCTAAATAATAAGAACATCACATAAAAGCGTGAAATGAGTTTTGTGGAAAAACTTATGAAGGAAGTATAGAAAAAATTAATAGCGGTAAAATGTCAAAGAACTACCAAAATGAGAGACAATTTTCGGTTTAATACGACTACGGTGTGAGGATAATATCGTCTTCGAGTGTCATAGAAATAAACCAAAGAAGAAACCACAAAAAGTTGGTTTTTCTCACCAAGGCAAATGTTGAAAAAAACTGGTTTAAAATCTGGTTTTTAAACCAGTCAAAACAAACACTTTAAATAAACCATTTGGTTTAAAAACCAAAAACTGAAAAAACCACTTTGCCAAACGGACCCTAGAAACACCAATTTTGGTGTTTTTTTGTTGGTTTTTCTTACTTTTGGTGGTTAAACACATTTATTCTTTTGATATGCATAAAATGACAATTATATGTCGTTAATGTATGTACAAAATAATGTTAGAGTAAATTAACACTTAAATTTAATGGTGTTGCAAAATGTGTTTTTGATTAAAAATAGTGTTTTTAAATACATACCAGAGAGTTTATTGATTTTGTTTTTAAACGTGTTTTTCCAGCATGTTTTTTTTTCCACATTTTTTCTGTTTTTAAACGGATACCAAACATCCTCTTAGCTTTTATTTTCAAACACCATCATTTTTCTTGTGATGCTTTCTTAAAAGTGTGCTGCTCTTTGAAGAATTATTAATCACTTCTTCTCACATATGATCCTTTTTGTTGTTAATTTTTTTATTCGATCTTTCAAATTCATATGTTCCTCTTTTCTTTGTAGAACTAGTGATGGTTAAAGAGATATTATTTTTGTAATGGTTGATAAGCTGTCTTTGATGCATTGTTTTTATCAGTTTTGTAACTGAGATTAGCAAATTAGCAAATTAAAATTAAACTGTCAAAATTGTCGAAACCAGTATTTTTTTTAGAGGAACGTTGGTGTAAACCATTGGAGACGACAATCTCCATCCTCTATAAGTGCAAAAATAAAGATATATGTTATTTTAAGATTATATATAGAATTGGTTGGAAGCTAAAATCTCGATCTAAATAGAAAAATGTAAGCTGAATAGTTGGAAGATGCCAATTTTTTCACCAAAAATGAAAATAGAGAATAAAATAAATGATTAGAGATGTTCTAAGACATACCCTAATCCTTTAGGCCATGTTTGGGTGTCGGATACAAGGAAATGATATGATTTGTAATCCCTTCCCCTCCAAATCCGGTGTTACCCCAAGAAACACAAAATTCTCACCCACAAAATTCTTCTCTGCCGACAAACCCAGACCGCATCACCATCACCACATGCGCCACCTCTTCTGTAACCACCATCAACGTCCGCAACCTTCTTCCCAATCCCAATTGAAACCACCAACACTGTTCTCTTTTTTAAACCCAGACCTTCTTTCCTTCCTCGCGTCCTCTGCAACCGACACCAATCGATTTCGGCTCAGAAGCTCAACTAGATAACTCCAGGATCATCGCACAATCAAACCACCTCTCCGCCAAACCCCATCCGTGATTGGCCCTTGCCGACTGCGATTCTCACAATACAACCGATACATCCCACTATTCTCATAAGGTCTCATATTTTGTTGAGATATGTTATCATTTTCAATAGCTAACTTCAAGGTGGCAATGTGGTGAAAATGACTCGGCCCGGCCCCCATATCCTCAACTCGCCTCCCGCACGGCTCCCCCAATCCCTAGCCCGCCCCAGCCCGCCTACCCCCTACTCGGCCCCCAGCCAGTCTCGGGTTTAGTTTGGCACACTTTCCAGCCCGGGCCGGCCGGCTAAAAAATAGCATTTTTTTAATATTGGCCTGGACTCGTGTGGGTTCAGATTCCCCACGCCTTGACCCGGCCCGCTATTGTGGTAAAGCTAATTAAGCCGCCATTAATGGGCGCATTAACCACACTACAACGGTCACATCCTCCGTTATATATAGGATCGTTAACGCTTCCATAAAAGGGAGACTCACCTGGACTACGCGGAAGCTCTGCCAAAATCCTGTCTCTCTCTCATACAGTGCTATTGCCTTACTCTCTCCCTACAAACAGCCTTACACTTCCTGTATTTTCTCTATCCCTACTCTTGGTGTATATTGAATTCTCTCTGCAGGATTCTCTCGTACACATTTTCCACCTGCGCGGTTACCTGGGGGTTGCTCGAAGGGAAGGTTGCTCCTTAAGATTGTTTTGCACTCACCAGACAGTAGTCGTTTGTAGCAGCCTCTTATGATGGACTGCGGCCATATTGATGGTGCCACCGCATCAAAGCCAAACTGGGGAGAAACGCAAGTAGGATCGACGTCCACCGTGATCCTCTCGTACCTCGGAGTAAGCTCGCAAACATACTCCGCAAGAGCAGGAAGAGAACCTCTTAGGCACCAGCAGGAGAATTCACGATAGTGCTCGTGGAAACGCTTTTGACCCTCGAAAAGAAGATCTTCCGAGAAAGCAACAGCCTTGGAAGGATACAATTTTGGGAACCATCGCACATTCTCAACGTGCATGGCATAAGGCCTAGCTGTAAACTCGCTGCGATCGTCGCATATCAGGCTCCAGGTATACTTAGGAAAATGAGTTCCAAACCATCTAGCAACCCTTACACTAGAAAGCTCATCCTCCGCACCAGGGACACACCACTTACTGGGCTTAGAAGGAACAGGAGCATAAGAGGGCCATCGCTCGAAGACCCACATAGTCAGGAATGCAATGTTGACATAGGTCAGCACATCGAGGCGGCTGCGGGAGTCCTTGGTTGCTACAACCAGTTGATCCAATCTGTGGTACAGGGTACCCAAGACTAGTGGCCCAAGTGCGACTCTTTGACCAAGGGTCAGTTTCACAGCAAGGGGAAGGACATGGTAGAAAACCCCATCATGGGGATGACCATCAATTAAATACCTCGATAACCAGGCGCAGAGAAAGGCACACAAAGTCAGATGGTACCCTTTCCCGTTCACGTAATTCTTCGCCTTCGGGTCCTGGCTCAGAAGTTTCTTGGTGAGGCTACTGTTCGCATAATCGCGAAAGAAGTACTGCACCCACTTGCCCCAAGTGTTCTTCGCAGATGTATCAACCAGTTGCCAGTCGGGAAGAAGCTTCGCAGATGTCCACGGGGTGGAAATTTTCTTTACCTCTGACAAGCATTCCTGCATCTTCATGTACATAGCAAGTTCTGGATCAGTCCTCAAGGGACTCAAAGGATCCACCTCACCAACAGGAGAAAGATCATACAACATGTGTACATCTTCAAGAGTGGGAGCAGCCTCGAACTCAGCAAAGTGGAATGTGTGAGTCGCAGGCGAGTAGCGCGACAGAATGTTTAGAAGCATGGACTGGTCCAGCTTCACGGCAGCACCCTTCATAGCACGGACTGCGAAATATATGCCAGCATTGTTCAAAGTGATGGCATGGTGGGTCAATACATGGTCAATCCACTCATCCATAAAGTCCAATTTCTGAACAAACGCTTGAGTGGACATTGCAGTATGCGGGAAAAACCCATTTTCAACCCCCCAATCGAACCACATCCTTGGAATCGATCAATTCAAGCATGGCTGCATTAACGGAGGGGTCAGTGTTTGTAACCCTTCAGCAGGAACGAGGGTTGGCAGGTTCTTCACCTTAACCCTAGCATGGTAAAAGTCGTTACCACCCAAATAGGGGGCTTTCCGCCATAAGGTTTGAGGAAGATCAGGTATTTCTTCGACCTCTTTAACGGGTTTGGTTCCTTTTGTCTTTGCCATTCCTGCGGAAGAGCAAGAAAAAAGGGGGGAGAAATACACATACTTTAGTTTGAATTTTAAGAATCAGTTTGAATTTCAGTTCGGTTTGAAGCAACGATGCTTTGTCAAAAGAAAGATGAACAGTTCAGTGTCCATTTTGGGGGTTTGAAAGTTCAGAATCGTTTACATTACTGGGAATTTCAGAAACCCCACATTCAAAATCTTTACAATCTGGGGATTAGATCAATTCTGAGTTTAAAGAACAAGGTCTCCTTCGCAGTTTCCAATGGATGGCATGTTTCAGATAGTCATGGTTTTGCATATCCAATACAGTTCAAAGCATATATCGATACATTAAATGGAATCGAGCAAGGCCAACCTTGTTTTGGTAAAGCTTGCTTGGATGCGCACAGTTGAAGAAGACGATTGACAAGAAAGAATTGATGATTGATTATTTGAATCTGCACTTGAAGGCTTTCGGGTATCATTCACTTTAAGAGAAAGAAGTGATGCTTTGCAACAATGGAGAGCACAGAGTATTTATCCAAAAACAATGAAGGGTTGGGTCCTTTCAGTAGTCGAATCGCAACCGTCACCATCGAATCGCAAGCTGACGTCATGCCTAAAACCCTAAAAGACCAGACGTCACTACTCTAGGTATTTTAGGTCATAATGACACGCACGGAGGCTGAATTTACGTGTATTTGAATTGGTGCGTGGCGGCGACGCGTACATTGGTTCCTGCGCATTGAAGCCTATCCGGCTATGCGTCTTCACACGCAGAAAGGGGGCTAATGTAGATAGTGCTTTCTGGACAGACATATCTTAGCCACGTGGCGATCATCCAGCACACCTAGCTGTGCCCCACACACACTGGATCACCAGCCGCGCTGATCCACGTGGGAGCTGCGAGACAGGGCCCTCGCATACCACCTCACGGGACTTGTAGGGACTTAGTGGTTTGGAGGCTAGAGTAAGTCCTGTCGCGCGCGAGCGACAAACAAGCCCGCGCGCGACCCCTATTAACTGCTTTTGAGAGATTTATGGCACGAGCTCCATAAACCCGGTCAAATCCGGTCAACCTCGTAACGGTTCCGGTATACGCGGATAACGTGCTGTAACAGTGCCTATATATGTGGACGAACGTGCCGTTGTGGTAAAGCTAATTAAGCCGCCATTAATGGGCGCATTAACCACACTACAACGGTCACATCCTCCGTTATATATAGGATCGTTAACCCTTCCATAAAAGGGAGACTCACCTGGACTACGCGGAAGCTCTGACAAAATCCTGTCTCTCTCTCATATAGTGCTATTGCCTTACTCTCTCCCTACACACAGCCTTACACTTCCTGTATCTTCTCTATCCCCTACTATTGGTTTATATTGAATTCTCTCTGCAGGATTCTCTCGTACACATTTGCCACCTGCGCGGTTACCTGGGGGTTGCTCGAAGGGAAGGTTGCTCCTTAAGATTGTTTTGCACTCACCAGACAGTAGTCGTTTGTAGCAGCCTCTTATGATGGACTGCGGCCATATTGATGGTGCCACCGCATCAAAGCCAAACTGGGGAGAAATGCGAGTAGGATCGACGTCCACCGTGATCCTCTAGTACCTAGGAGTAAGCTCGCGAACATACTCCGCAAGAGCAGGAAGAGAACCTCTTAGGCACCAGCAGAAGAATTCACGATAGCGCTCGTGGAAACGCTTTTGACCCTCGAAAAGAAGATCTTCCGAGAAAGCAACAGCCTTGGAAGGATACAATTTTGGGAACCATCGCACATTCTCAACGCGCGTGGCATAAGGCCTAGCTGTAAACTCGCTGCGATCGTCGCATATCAGGCTCCAGGTACACTTACGAAAATGAGTTCCAAACCATCTAGCAGCCCTTCCACTAGAAATCTCCTCCTCCGCACCATGGACACACCACTTACTGGGCTTAGAAGGAACATGAGCATAAGAGGGTCATCGCTCGAAGACCCACATAGTCAGGAATGCAATGTTGACATAGGTCAGCACATCGAGGCGGCCGCGGGAGTCCTTGGTTGCTACAACCAGTTGATCCAATATGTGGTACAGGGCAAGGTTACCTAGATCGTAGTTCGCTCCGGTTCGTGGTACGGGTTCGGGATCGCGGTACGCTAGGGTGACCGGATCGCGATTCGCGAGGGGTAGGCTTCTTCGGATCGCTTAGTTAAATCGAAATTCGCTTAGCCAATTTGCAGAACGATTTTTTAGATCGTTATATATATGTGTATATATATATATGTGTGTACATATACACACATGTGTGGTGTACTTCACTAAAAACAACTTAAACTATTATTTGGCTAGTTTGATTGTTTACTTTTCATTAGATTTTAGGCTAGCCTTTATTTATTATTTATTTTCCTTTTGATTTTCTAGACTACCAATGTATTATCTTTTAGTATCAACTGCTATTTTTTTTTTTATTCTCTTGTTAAAAGATCTCAAATAGATCTTATCTTTATCACTATCAGTTAAAATTTATTTTTGTTACAATTTAAAAATTCTCAAAAAATCTTAAAGGTATGATTGTAACTATAATTTTAATTTTCGATTTAATTTTTTTTTGTGGTAAACGATATGTACCAGATTTCTCTCAAATAAGATTTTTTTTTTTGACAAGTTAATATTTCTTTTGCATATTTCTCTCAAAAATAGAATAATTAATATAAGGATGTTTTAAAAAAAAACTTATAATCCCACGTTTGAAAAAAAAAACACACTTAAAAGCCCCACTAATCCTAAAATTGCTCTGATAGTCCCACGTTCCACTCGGTCAACGAGAGTCTGTTACGCTTCTCCCTTCTTCCTCTCGGCAATGCTCTCGGACCGTCGTTCTTCTTCTTACTCGGCGGCGCTTCGGGTCTCGTTGAATTTCAAGATCGGTTGATGTCTTCTTCAAAGACTGACGACGGATTGTCTCTTCAGGGTGGGCTGTGAGTGATTATTTGTTTGCGATCGATTCAGGTGAGTTCGGTAATCTGTATTTTTCTCTCTCTTTATTTTACCAGATCGCCGGAAATAGCGATCTAGATCGCGAACGACCCACGAATGGGTTCGGGCGATCTAGATCGGGGATCGTTACCTGTTTAGCGAATTTGGGTAACCTAGGTACAGGGTACCCAAGACTAGTGGCCCAAGTGCGACTCTTTGACCAAGGGTCAGTTTCACGGCAAGGGGAAGGACATGGTAGAAAACCCCATCATGGGGATGGCCATCAATTAAATACCTCGATAACCAGACGCAGAGAAAGGCACACAAAGTCAGATGGTACCCTTTCCCGTTCACGTAATTCTTCGCCTTCGCGTCCTGGCTCAGAAGTTTCTTGGTGACGCTACTGTTCGCATAATCGCGAAAGAAGTAATGCACCCACTTGCCCCAAGTGTTCTTCGCAGATGTATCAACCAGTTTCCAGTCGTGAAGAAGCTTCGCAGATGTCCACGGGGTGGAAATTTTCTTTACCTCTGACAAGCATTCCTCCATGTGCTTGTACAGAGCAAGTTCTGGATCAGTCCTCAAGGGACTCAAATGATCCACCTCACCAACAGGAGAAAGATCATACATCATGTGTACATCTTCAAGAGTGGGAGCAGCCTCAAACTCAGCAAAGTGGAATGTGTGAGTCGCAGGCGAGTAGCGCGACAGAAGGTTTAGAATCATGGACTGGTCCAGCTTCACGCCAGCACCCTTCATAGCACGGACTGCGAAATATATGCCAACATTGTTCAAAGTGATGGCATGGTGGGTCAATACATGGTCAATCCACTCATCCATAAAGTCCAATTTCTGAACAAACGCTTGAGTGGAGATTGCAGTATGCGGGAAAAACCCATTTTCAACCCCCAATCGAACCACATCCTTGGAATCGATCAATTCAAGCATGGCTGCGTTAACAGGAGGGGTCAGTGTTTGTAACCCTTCAGCAGGAACGGGGGTTGGCAGGTTCTTCACCTTAACCCTAGCATGGTAAAAGTCTTTACCACCCAAATAGGGGGCTTTCCGCCATAAGGTCTGAGGAAGATCAGGTATTTCTTCGACCTCTTTAACGGGTTTGGTTCCTTTTGTCTTTGCCATTCCTGCGGAAGAGCAAGAAAAAAGGGGGGAGAAATAAACATACTTTAGTTTGAATTTCAAGAATCAGTTTGAATTTCAGTTGGGTTTGAAGCAACAATGCTTTGTCAAAAGAAAGATGAACAGTTCAGTGTCAATTTTGGGGGTTTGAAAGTTCAGAATCGTTTACATTACTGGGAATTTCAGAAACCCCACATTCAAAATCTTTACAATCTGGGGATTAGATCAATTCTGAGTTTAAAGAACAAGGTCTCCTTCGCAGTTTCCAATGGATGGCATGTTTCAGATAGACATGGGTTTGCAGATCCAATACAGTTCAAAGCATATATAATACATTAAATGGAATCGAGCAAGGCCAACCTTGTTTTTGGTAAAGCTTGCTTGGATGCGCACAGTTGAAGAAGACGATTGACAAGAAAGAATTGATGATTGATTATTCGAATTTGCTCTTGAAGGCTTCCGGGTATCATTCACTTTAAGAGAAAGAATTGATGCTTTGCAACAATGGAGAGCACAGAGTATTTATCCAAAAACAATGAAGGGTTGTCCTTTCAGTAGTCGAATCGCAACCGTCACCGTCGAATCGCGCAATCACAAGACAAGCTGACGTCATGCCTAAAACCCTAAAAGACCAGACGACACGACTCTAGGGATTTTAGGTCATAATGACACGCACGGGGGCTGGATTTGCGTGTATTTGAATTGGTGCGTGGCGGCGACGCGTACATTGGTTCCTGCGCATTGAAGCCTATCCGGCTATGCGTCTTCACGCGCAGAAAGGGGGCTAATGTAGATAGTGCTTTCTGGACAGACATATCTTAGCCATGTGGCGATCATCCAGCACACCTATCTGTGCTCCACACACACTGGATCACCAGCTGCGCTGATCCACGTGGGGGCTGCGAGACAGGGCCCTCGCATACCACCTCACGGGACTTGTAGGGACTTAGTGGTTTGGAGGCTAGAGTAAGTCCTGTCGCGCGCGAGCGACAACCAAGCCAGCGCGACCCCTAGTAACTGCTTTTGAGAGATTTATGGCACGAGCTCCATAAACCCGGTCAAACCCGGTCAACCTCGTAACGGTTCCGGTATACGCGGATAACGTGCTGTAACGGTCCCTATATATGCGGACGAACGTGCCGTTGTGGTAAAGCTAATTAAGCCGCCATTAATGGGCGCATTAACCACACTACAACGGTCACATCCTCCGTTATATATAGGATCGTTAACCCTTTCCATAAAAAGGGAGACTCACCTGGACTACGGGGAAGCTCTGCCAAAATCCTGTCTCTCTCTCATACAGTGCTATTGCCTTACTCTCTCCCTACACACAGCCTTACACTTCCTGTATCTTCTCTATCCCCTACTCTTGGTGTATATTGAATTCTCTCTGCAGGATTCTCTCGTACACAGCACTCAAACACAGACAACCAGCTTATCATATCTGTCTTTATCCGTCAGTATTCATATCTTTGTTCCTACCCCAACATAAGTCAAATCTCTGCGTATCATATCTTCCTACAAACGAGCCCTTAGGGTAAATAATAATATAAACAATACGGACTATAAAAATTTGAAACCCTACCCTATCCAGTGTGGCAGAATTAAAAGAAAGAGATAGGTCCTCCACCACCATTGGTCCCCTCTCTTTAACATGCACCGTAGATCACCCGCCACGTAGCATTACCCATCGCCATCAGTGGCCCTAGATGGCCCACATCGTTCCTCGCTCCCGCGGTTTACGTTTGTCCTTGTTGCGTGGAGTTAAACAAGTCAATTGCTTCACCGGACACGTCACTTTTTTCCCATCTCTGCCGACCACGTGTCCATCATCTCCTGTCTACCTGGCTTGAAATCTGGTACTTCGCACATCTACCTACTACCATCTAGAACACTGTTTCACCTTGGATCGTTCTCATATGTAGTAACAGTTTTCACGGTTTTAAGTTAAGTAACATTTGAAACTGAGTACTACCTCTGTTTTTTCAGTTTCACCTTACTTCAAGTTTTGTCATTATTCATTGGATCACTTTGACCCGGTGATTTGATTAGTAAAACGATACAAGAATTTGATAATCTTTGCAAGGTTTTGTAGAATAAACTTTACTCTATACTACAATGAAAAAATATTTAAAAAATTATGTCGTTTTGCTATCTAAATTACCGAGTCAAAGTAACCCAATTACGAGTTAAAAAGTCAAAGTAAAACAATTCAGACGAAACGAAACTAGTACTTGATAATTTGTTGGGTCAATACTTATTTGTTATGCCTATTAGATTCCAAGTAGTTTAAAGTTGAAGTTGTAATGTAAAATTGAGAAAATATAACATTTCACATGGAACCAAAACCTTGGTACTATAAAGGATTCACCACCACTAAGGAACGAAAGTGTCAACATCCATGGAAGGCCAAAGCAAAAAATAAAGTCATTGCCAATCGAAGTAGACGTTGAATGAAACCGTTTAAAGAAATTTGACTGAAAAGCTACTTTTCTCTCCTTTATTTTATGTAACTTGGCAAAAGTTTGGAAGCTGATAAGTCTTCCACAACACTCAATTGGCTTACATTTCTCCAAACACAGAGGTTTAAATTATTGTTTGTTAATAATACTATGAACACTAGTAGTTTTAGAAGTTCTTAGATTCCATCGTCTCTAAGCACGAAACAATTTTACTATTCTTGTCTACATGTTCTTGAATCTATTGTAGGCTCAAATCAAATAGCGGTAACATTAGCATTAGGACGTGCTTAGGAGACAATTAAAACTTGAATTTGTTTTAGTTTTGATCTTCTTTGATGTGATACATTTGAGTTGAGATCTCAATTTTCGCATTTCCAGCTAAGAGCAAATAGTACAACTTCTTTAACATTCAATCAGCTATTTCCTTTGAATTATACTATTTTTTAGATTTTTAACTCGTACCAAACATATTCTCAGTGTATATGATGTGATATGATATGCCTTATTCGAGTGACACTAGTCATTTGGTTAAGACAAGTGTTATGATTCGGACAGAGTTTAAAGAACGATGAAAACGATAAAACACGAACAAAAAAGCACATAATGACCTAAATGAGTAATATGAGGCACATACTCAGCTTTCTTAAAACCAGCGCGCTGCTACCAAAAATAACGAGCTAGGTGTCACAGAAACTTCTTTTATTGCATTGGGGTTCCTTGTTACATCTGAAACTCGAAATACAGTGACCTAAATGTTGACAACAGAGATCAATAAGGCCAAGACCAAGAAGGTTGTCTTTCAATAGGCAAATTCCAGTTATAACAACTCAGTGGAAGGTCATTGTAACATTCATCTTCAAGCTTTGGAAAGCATGGCAACGGCAAGAAGGTCTTGGTAAGCTCATGATCGTCATCGTCTTGAGAGAAATCCGGCGATCGCTCCGGCCCGAATACGTGGGATGAATCTGCAGGCTCCAAGAAGGGAGAATGGTTTGTGCAATGGGGGCTCTCTGAATCAAACACATCACTTCTGGCTGAACTTGCATTCTCTTGCTTGAGAATTTGGTCTCCCGCTTTAGGTAAATTAGGGTTTGAAGATTCGGAATCTCGATCATCCTTCTGAGGAGGTACTTGATTGATCAAATGAGTTGAGTCACCAGTTGGGAGTTCCCTGGACTTCAATTTCTCTGAGAGAAGATGAACCTGTGCGAGAAGAAAATGGAATCAAATTTAGTTATATCTTCTTGTATATAGCGAATGCAGCTTCAAACACCTAATGCAAGCTGAGTATCGCATTGAACTGGAGTAATATATTGTAAAGTAGATTCTGCACCACTCTGCCTATAATTATTAGTCATGTACGACATTTTAGCACAGATTTATGTTACATATGATCAATAACTTCTTACGAAGGGGGGCTATTTTAGTGTAGAATGTCCTTGATGATCGTAGTTGGGTGGCCGGTTTGGCGGTCAAGAACGTCACATATTTGATTTTAACTCCTATCAACCACGAGTTTATGAGCTATGAATAACTTATTTAATTTGCATAATACCAGAAATGGAAATCAACTTTTTAGGGGGTACACGGTAACAATTTCGGCCTCTAATTTAATCTGGTACCACACTGATCACACACAACCATAACCAATTGCTGATTAGTTAAATTCTAAAAAAATCACGGAAAATCTTATATAAGATCAGGTATTCTTACGGTCACTCTTATGTGTGACGAGCATGATCATACGCACAACTAATTGATTTTGTAATTACCATATTTAGCATGCGCCCATACTAATATAGTAGCTACGGTCTTGTAACAGGAACTAGTACTTTGATCTAGGACCTCATTGATCGAACGTAATAAAACATCACAATAGCTAATATTTGAACTATATTTAGTCTGGACTAGTGCCAGTATTGCACAGGCTCCAAGCTAATATTTTCTGTATCGTTCCAATTATATCCGGCATACTTTTTTTTTGCAAGGTTATCCGGCATACTTGAAGGGACCCGAACTATATTTAGTAAAATCATGGTAAATTGCAAATAACCAAACAATATAATTTTACCTCATTTTTCAACCTCTCCTTGTCATTGACAAGACAATCGTAATCAACCTTGAGCTTATCATAGTCCCCCTTCAATGAATCATAGTCTTTCTCGAGCTGTTTGGTCTTGCATCTTGCTCGCCGGTTCTGGAACCATATCGCCACCTGCCGTGGCTGCAACCCCAGCTCTCTAGCAATCTCCGACTTCCTCTCCGGCTCAAGCTTGTTCTCTTCTTCAAAGCTCTTTTCCAGATACCGGACTTGTTCCACACCCAGCCGTCTTTTCTTCTCCGACGACTGTTGAACGGCGTCGTCCTCGGCTTCTTCCATCTCTGAACTCGGGAGGAGTTTCCGCTTTGTGGGTCTCTCTCTGACATCCTCGAAATTCGCCATGGAAGTGGCTGAGCAAGAAAGAGAGTCACCTATATGGATTGCAACTTTGTTAGGCTAAAATATAACTACTTCATCTTTCTAGAAACTGCTCATTTTATTTTTATCAAACGCACTAAAAACTGCTGCTGTTATCTGAAAGCTGTGCTAGCAGCAAAAACATTCTCATTCTAAAAAAAACAGGGGTGGGAGTGAAATTACCGTGAAATGAAGGAGTGAAATTGGGAATCCAGAGAGAGTTGATTGCGTCTGAGGAAGAAGGAAGGTGGTGGTGGTGGTTTTGGAGAGTAACGGTCATGTCGGGACCGGCGAAGAGTCTCATGTCATCCATTGATGGGTTGTTGATGATACCCCCGTTTTCTGGAGTTTGTGAAATCAGAAAGAGAAATAGAGTCTGTTTTGGGTCTCTTTAGTTTATATTTGCGGATTCTGATGGAAGAATCTGTGTATGAGAGAAGAGAGAAGAGAGAAGAGAGATTTCTTCTTTGGGAAGGAGCTTGGTGGGATTTATATATAAGCAGGCAAAGATGGAAAGGGATAACCCCAAACAATGAAAGTTTATTTTTTTTCTTTTTTCCTAATTTTTTGATCTTTTGAATTAAATATTACTTCTCTTTATTTTTCTTGTTGTGTTGGATCAAGAAAAACTATCCTCGTGATGGTGACTCTAACAGGAATCGAATGGACCACCTCCTGTAGATTCATACCAGTCCGTCCCTGCTCTTTTTTTTCATTTGACTTTTTTGACTCGTATCTAGATCACTTTGACCGAGTGATGTGGATAGTAAAATAATACGATTTTTCGATAATTTTTTCACCATATTATATAGCACATTTTACTCAACAACACCATAAAAAAATTATCAAAAAATTACATTGGTTTGCTATTCAAATCACCGGGTCAAAGTGACTTAATGAATAGTGACAAAAGTCAAATTGGGAAGAAAGAGCTGGGACATACTGGTAAGAGGTTTACTAATTGGCCGATCTATCTCGAGCAGTGCTCTTCAGTTATGTTAAATTTAGAAAGACAAATCTATTTTTAGCAGGTACGTCAATGAGGTCAAGTAGTTACAAGTGATCAGTGTCGGTCTTACGATCTAATATAACCCATGACTTCATGTTGGCATTCTTAGTCATGTTATGCTCCTTTGTATGAGTTTCTTGCTTTGACATCACTACTGAATTTAACAATTTGTACATGCAAGTATTTGATATGTCTATAACGTGACATCAGAATCTCAAATTATTTCAAGACATTCTTTATAGTTTCACATACTTTTAAGGTTTTGGTTCATGGAACGAGTTAATAGTAAAATTTTGTTTCATTCCTCTAGCAAAATCTGCTGTTCGAATCATGTTTATTTTCTATTTTGTGTTTATTGGGTGCATTCCGTACTATACAAAGTTGAATTACTTGTAGAATTTAATTAGTGGTAATCACTTATTTTTTTTTATTAGAGTAGCGATGAGTTATATGACGTACTGGTACATGATCTGCTCAAGTAAAAGAAGACCTCGAATCTATAAAACCTATGAATAGAAAGAAAGAGGAAAAGAAAGCGTGAGCATAACCGATGAGTTTGGAGGTAGTGTGTGGTCGGTCTAAAAGAGATCACAAAATTTGGAAGAAAGCTAAAAACTCTTATATCATCTATGAGAAATGTGTCACTTACATAGCTCATCATGTACAAAAGTGGTCTGGTGCAATATGTTGTTTCTACGTGTGAAGTTCAATGGATATGTATAGATGAATATCTTGTTCTTCTTTGGCTTTGCTTCTACTTTTTGGATATTAGGTTTTTCTGTTGCCTGAGTATCCACAAATACTTGCACCATACGTGGTGCAATAAGGTTTTAGGTCGACAGGTTTTAGGGGCATGGATATGTGCAAGTATCTCAATCCAGCTTCAAATTTTTACAGTCTTAATGCATGTTTGGCCACCCCGGATTTTATCAGTTTTGATTAAGTTCGGCTGTTTTAGTTTAATTTCGTTGTTTCACTATTTTGCAGTACTGATTAAAATCTGTTTTGGACCAATAATTAACAGATTATTTAATCTACGCTTTTGCAGATTCTATAACATTTTGCAGATTATAATACAAAACATATTTATAATTTTCAACTACTTTAGATTTTCAGTCAGCTTATTTTCTTCAAAATATTTCAGCTGATTATTTAGATTTTAAGTTGGTACCAAACATTTGCTTGTTATCATTCTAACGCTTTTTAATAACCGTCGTGGTCTGGTAAATTTTTCGTGAATCTCAATTATATCCACGAGGCCCTAACATTAACAGCCACGTAAATTTTCAAGACGTCCGTGGAAGGCTTCAGCATAAAAATGAGCAATCGTTTTAACTCAAACATCCAATACTAGGCCAACCCATTGGTACCATCATATATATTTTAACGTTACATAATGATTTGAGATGCAAGTAGGCCGAGTTGAGTTGACATGAATTTCCCCTCTTTTCATAACAAATTAAGATCGCACAAAAAAGAAAAGATTGATCAAGAAATATCGCCATTTAATTCCCAAGGATCAGATTGTATAATTGAATTTTATCCCATATGTTGTAACATAATTCCTGTTTCAGAGCTCCGCTACCAGTTTGTTGTAACCTGTGGGTATTCGAGCAAGAACGATGTAACGATAATCAAGAACGAGACATATATTTAACGTGGTTCACTAACGAATTCATATCGAACCCGCTAGCTACCTCCACGGCCAGAACCAGATATTTTATTGAGAAGAGAACTCGATTACAATGCACGCATTGGCCACGACGACCACTACGGCCACCCTGATCACCACGCCAGATACACACTCAAAAAGAACTCTCAAACTATTGCCCTCAACCCGTGTGTGTGTTTATTGAGAACCAAAGCCAATACTTTTATACACATGCAAGGGCGGTGGGATTGCTATCCCACACCAGCGCCTCCATTAATTCCAAATTAGTATTGGCCTTTGACTTTCCTTTATTTCCTTTGCTGACTTTGATTCAAAGTCACAACCCAACAAATCTCCACCTTGACTTGAATCAACTCAGCAACCCGAAACTGGAACCTGATGTTTCTCTTCAAACCTGAACTGATGAGTCTCCCAGAACCAAAAACGAGCACGCCTCCCTGAAAAGATGTTCAACAGTTGTATGCGAAACCCGAATCGTCAAATCGTTGCATTAACTACCATGCGTTCCTGCAACGACTGCGCCTGATGTGGTTGCACTTCCGGAAACAGAAACAAGTGCTCCACTCAGAACCAGAATCGAATACATTTACTGAGAAAGCAGGATCGAATGTATTCCAGATGCGCCCAATGGCGCAAGACAGATGCACCACGACAAGTGCCAGATGTGATTACTTACCAGACCCAATGCACCTAATCACAAGTGCCCAAACAGATTTGTCGTGCCTGATGCGCCCCGTATGCCTCAGATGCGCCAGATGCTCGCCAGAAACGGATCGCGCCAGATGTGAGCTCAGTGCGTGTCATGGTACACGCCCCAACAACAGATGCACGCCAGAACAGACTCGTGCATAATGCGCGCCAGAACCAAGATCAGATGCGCGTGCCAGAAATCTCACGCGCCAGATGCATGCTCCATGCCGTGGCTCCGACTCCAACGAGTTCCTACAACGCATGAGCCATACCAAATTCATTTCACACGCCAGATGCTCCACGCCGGGAGCCGGATTGCGCCTGAACGCCAATCACCAGAACACCAGATGCGCGTGAACTACCAGATTCGCGCCAGTACCGAATACGTGCTGGATTTGCCAGATCCCTTGCACTAGGGCTGAACACGGTTCAGGTCGGCCGGTTTTTTTGGCATTACGGCACCCGACCCGACCATATCGGGTATGGGAAACCTTGAACCGTCCCCAATCGGAGCAATAGTGAAACCCGGTGTTTTCGGGTTGATCGGGTACGGCCGGGTTCGGCCGGGTCCGGCAAAGAGAAAAACAAATCAAGCCCCAATAAAATAAGGGTAACAGAGACGTATCTAAAGAGAGGGTCAGATGATTGCGCCGGCTCTGGTTAAGCACCAGATTTCGACTCCGACCGGAACCTTACCGCCGCAGCGACTCTCTCCTCATCGTGGTCGATCTGGTTCGCTTTCTCATCGTCGTCGCAGCCGTCATCATCGCCGTCGCAACCGCTTTGTCGTCGTCGCCGGGAAGAGAAGAATAAGTCGTTGACCGAGAGGGAGGGCTGCCACACCACAATCTTTCTCTCTGTCTCTCTTCTCTCTGTGGTCGATGTGGTTTGCTTTCTCTATGCCACTTTATCTTTCATTTTTCTCTCTGTTGAAACAAATTGAAACAAAACACTCACTCTATCCTCTCTCTCTCTCCTTCTATGTGTATAATTGATGAAACTTCTTTGTGTATAATTAATAAATGGATATGTATTAACCTATTAGTTGATATATATTAATTTAGTTGATAGGTATTAATTGTTGACGGCCGGGTCGGGTTTTATCGGGTAAACCCAACCTCAACCCGCTGATCACCCAATGGTTGGCCGGGTTGGAGAGTTTAAACCCAAACCCAATCAAAATACATTCAATTTTTTGTTTTATCGGGTTGGTTCGGTTTGGGTCGGCCGGGTTGGCGGGTTTTTGCTCAGCCCTACCTTGCACGCCTAATCAGATGCGCGCCTGATTGCTCCGACAGGAGCCCGGATAGCCCCCTTCACAGGGCTTCAGATGGTGGGTGTACCTACTTCTCTCTCACGAACATATCGATCTTGATCGCCAAACCAGACATCGTTCTTGGCGGAATCTCGACACCCAACTCCCGATAGCCAGCTCCACCTGAATCTCGAAACCCTAGCTTTGAGTTCCACCAAAACGTGAAACCCTAGCTCTTGGCTCCACCCTGATCTTGGAACCAGGCTCTGATACCAATTTGTTATGATCTGGACCTAGCTTAGAACGATGATAATAACGAAGAACAAGAACACAAGTATTAACGTGGTTCACTAGTTATTAGCTAGCTACCTCCACGACCCAAACCCCGATTTTATTTGAGAGAAACTCACTCGACACAACCCTGATAACACACACATACACAAAAAATAGCACTAAAAAACTGAAATGTTTAATACTCTCTCCCCCGTGTGTACCCCCTGTTTGTGTTATGCATTAAAAACCAAAACATAGTTGCTCTTTGTACTGCCAAGACAATCAAAAAAGCCACCGCCCCTTTTGAGTTTCCTATTCAAACTAGGAAACAATTTGCTTCTTTTGATTGCCGTCATTGACTTTTCTTTGTTTCCTTTTAATTCAAGACACCAAAAAATCTCAACCTAGTCTTGAACCATCTCAGCAACCAGATCCATATGTTTCTCTCCAATAATCAACCCCAAACGTTTCTCAGCTGTATACGAAACCCCCACGTCACAAGTTGCTCCAACTTCGCCAAGCTCATGCAACGAGTGCCCCCAGTGATGCTCCAAATCCCGTCTAGTTCCTGCAATCGAACCTTATCGATGCTCCAACTACGGCCGGGTTCCTGCAATCGAAACCCATGTTTGTTTTTCCAACTCCCACTGAGCTCCTACAATAAATTGGTTTGTTGTTCCGACTCCCACCGAGTCCCTACAACAAACCCCCAACAACGTTGCTCCAATTACCACTGAATTTCTGCAAGGTTTTGCGAAATTGCTCCAATTCCCACCGAATTCCTGCAATATCGCCCCCTTGCACGTCTCACACGTGTCGTGTCCCTCTTTAGAGACTCCCCCATGCCAAATACGCCTCCTCGTCAAGAGCACGGATTCCATGCCCCCAACGGGGCTTAGAGAACTAGACCATCCGAAGTACCCTTCACCTGCAGCCGAACCTGCAGATCCTAAGTTCATCCTTCGTCCACTGGCGTTTCTTTTCTCTACCGTTTGAACAGACGTCACCGTAGCTTCCCTTGGCCGCCATCATCGCGCCGGAAATCTGACTGTCTGAACTCCCATACGCAGCCCTCTGCTGCATCCCCTCTTGCTGAGACTCAAACTCACCGGTGGTTGTATCGACCCCCTCCTCTTCAACCAATGGCAACCACATGCCTTCCTGCTTCAACAAAGCACGTACCTTGATATGCCAAAGATTAAAGTTGTTTCTCCACGTGTACTTATCGATCTTGGTTAACCCTCCGGTCATCTTCTCTGCAGCTCCTTGTCCTGATCCGTAACCCCCGAACGCGATCGCGAAACCCTAGCTATGAATTTCACGAATTGTGAAATCCTAGCTCTTTAGCTTCACCTTGATCTTGGAACACTGAAACCCAAGCTCTGATACCAGTTTGTTGTAACAGAACTCCCGTTTCAGAGCTCTGCTACCAGTTTGTTGTAACCTATGGGTATTCGAGCAAGAACGATGTAACGATAATCAAGAACGAGACGAATACTTAACGTGGTTCCTAATGAATTAGTATCGAACCCGCTAGCTACCTCCACGACCAGAACCAGATATTTTATTGAGAAGAGAACCCGATTACAATGCATGTCGTGGCCACAACGGCCGCGACGGACACCCTGATCACCACACCAGACACACACTCAAAAAAAACTCTCAAACTATTTCCCTCAACCCGTGTGTGTGTTTATTGAGAACCAAAGTCAATACTTTTATACACATTCAAGGGCGCTGGGATTGCTATCCCACACCACCGCCTCCATTACCTCCAAATTAGTATTGGCCTTTGACTTTCCTTTATTTCCTTTGCTGACTTTGATTCAAAGCCACAACCCAACACCATATCTGTTTATCTTAGTGCACACAACCATCCATTGAGCATGCCAGCCGGTTCAAAGTGGTCATTGCACAAGAAAGTCGAAACAAAAGACCACACAGAGTCCGAAAAATATCAAAATGAAAATATGAAAAGTTAAGTTCGAAGAAACATAGAAGAAAACAATTGGATGATAAGGAAGAGGGAAGATAACTCGTTGCCGGTATTGGCTGCGAGCCTTCGGAAGTCAGTTTTTGCTCGTTTCACCAAGTGAATTGCAACCGCAGTGAAATGCGTGTAATGAGTTGTCGATGCTCTCTTTACTTCCGGAGATAGAAGTTTTTTCATCAACCCAATAGGTTTCATCCTTGATCTTATAAGACATGAGCACAATAACATTTTAACTTGATCTTGTAGGATATTTGTGTGAACATTCGGAAAATGAAATCAAGATAAAATAAAAGTTCATTAAAGATGATAGAAATAAACGATGTTACAATGGTTATTTTCG
Organism: Linanthus parryae; assembly: GCA_023055425.1. Taxonomy (NCBI): domain Eukaryota; kingdom Viridiplantae; phylum Streptophyta; class Magnoliopsida; order Ericales; family Polemoniaceae; genus Linanthus; species Linanthus parryae. The sequence continues at coordinate 163,591,856 of JALGPY010000002.1, read as the reverse complement.
GTCCCAAGTCCTAAGTCCTAACGGAACCTAAACGTGAACATTATTATTTGCCTCTCGCTTCCAATTAATCTGTCCATAGCCTTCCTTTCACTCCACCAGTAGGAAATGTCCTAGATGTTCAAGCATTAATGGTTATTATAGATCCTTAGTAAATGGCCCTGGACTAAACTGCAAATTTAGCCAAACTGGTGACATGAAACTCCAAGATCTCCAGATGCAGTAGTATCCGTTGGATTGTTTGGATGTCTTCTAATCTCAGTCGTTCTTGGCTCGAGGGTACGGGCGTGAAATTCTGTTTCTTGTTAATTGGTACTACATGGTTTTGATGTTTGTTTTGTTTAGTTTACTTCCGTTACCAAAAGTGGTGATGTGGGGCACCGTAATTGGTTAACGGTGAACTACTGTTAGTCCGTTCTCTTCAAAAAGGGTTTTTATTCCCTCTTTTCTCTGTAATTGGTTTTCATTCTTTTAGTGAATCAAATTCAGAGAAATCCTCTTCGTTATCTTAGTATTTTATTCTTCATCCATGAAACCCTAGAAAGCTCCGTCTATCTGTTAATGGATTTAAATATGGTATCAGAGCCAGGTTGGCTGCTGATTTGGTGAAGCTTCACTTAACTTCTCTGTTTGAAGATCTGAAAGTTCCAATTCTACTTTTCGCGCTTTGAAATTGAGGTTCGATGGAGCGTGATTCTGCTAGTGATTCTCTTCTAGGTATGGAGATTTCTTCTCTTTATTTTCCGCACAACTCAGATGATCATGGAGTTGTGTTAGTTTCTGAGAAACTAGATAGTAGCAATTTTTATAATTGGGACAAATCGATTGTGGTGGCTCTTAGAGCTAAGAACAAGCTCGATTTTTTTGATGGCACTATTGTGGAACCTGCTGTTGGTTCGGATCTGTATTCAGTTTGGAGAAGATGTGACAGTATGGTAATGTATTGGTTGGTGAATTCAATTTCTAAGGACATTGTTAGCAGTGTAGTTTGTAGATCTACTGCTAGAGAGATATGGATGGATGTGCTAGAGAGATTTTCTCAAGGTAATTTACCTAGAACTTTTCAGTTACTCAATTTATTACTAGTCTCAAAGAGGATGGAATGTCTGTCACTCTTTATTTTACCAAGTTGAAAGGTCTCTGGGATGAGTTGTCCAGTTATAAGTCATTACATAGTTGTGATTGTGGAGCTTTAGCTCAATGTCATTGTGGAGTTGTTGACAGATGTAAATAATCTTTGGAATTGGAAAGAATTATGCAGCTCTTAATGGGATTGAACACTCAATATATGTCAGTAAGGGATCAACTGTTCTTAACAGATCCAATACCACCTCTGAATTCATTTTTTTTTCAAAGTTGTGCAACAAGAGAAGCAGATGGAGCTGCATTGTAACTTTGTTCAAACACACGAATGTTGCTGCCAATACATTTGGAATAACTTCTCATAATCAAGGTGCTCAAAAAATTGGAGTTCCAAATACAAATTCTTACAAGACTACTAGCAACACTTCATCACAAAGCTCTGGTTTCTCAAAAGGCAAGCCAATTGTGTGTCATCACTGTGGTCATGAAGTTCATATCAAGGCAAAGTGTTATAGACTTCATGGTTTTCCTCCCAACTTCAAATTCACAAAATCAAAGGTCAATTCAGCTGTGACAGAACCGAGATCTTTGGTATCTTCCGTCAGCTCACCCAATATCACTCTAAGCACTGCTCAAGCTCAACATTTATTTGCTCTTCTCGACAATCAACTCAGTTTGCATCTGTCAAAAGATCACCATGATTCAAATAATCTCCTACTCCCCATGTAGGCACTGGTTATCATGATTCTCCATTGGATTCTCCATCTAGCTCAGCAAGCTCATATCAAAGTGGTCATCCCTTTTATGGTAGGTGTTATGAGTTTATACTCTCTTCAATCAGGGATTGGTTCAGTTCTTTCTCGTCATGAAAATTGGATTGTGGATAGTGGAGCTACAGATCATATGTTCTCAAAGATGAGTTTATTTTCATACATTGTGCCAGTTCAACACACATATGTGCATTTACCAAATGGAAAGACCACTGTGGTTACTCATATGGGTACAGTGAAGTTAAGTACTTTACTTCTCTTATCTAATGTTCTCTATGTGCCAGATTTTCAATTCAACCCTGTTTCAGTTTCTCAGCTCACTCAACAACTTGGTTGTGTGTTTCAATGTAATTTGGATGAATGTCATTTCAAAAGTAGCTATGGACATATAATTGTTTCAGGTATCAGACAAGGTGGGCTTTATTTTTTCAAAAATACAAAAATGACTTCTTTGGCAGCTTCTAGTTCTCTCTGCATCAGTGATTTGTGGCACAAGAGACTTGTCCATCCTTCACTTAAGAAGTTAAAGTTGATTTCGGGTTTGATTGCTAAACCTTTCTTAATTGGATCTCTGCCACCTTGTGAGGTGTGTCCTCTTTCCAAGCAAAAGAACTATTTCCAGTTCACTATTTGATTTAGTTCATTGTGATACATGGGGACCATACAGGGTCAAGACTCATTCAGGTGTTATATTCTTTATTAATCTTGTGGAAGACTCAACTAGAACTACTTGGGTGTATCTAATGCACGATAAAAGTGATGCACCACAAATCATTCCATTTTTATAACTTGGTCTTGACACAGTTTCACACTCCAATAAAGAGATTCAGAAGTGACAATGCTCCAGAATTGGAGATGAGTGACTTCTTCACCAATAAGGGTATCATTCATGAGCACTCTTGTGTAGAAATTACTCAACAAAATTCAGTGGTGGAGAGGAAGCATTAGCATCTTCTTAATGTGGCCGTACCATTTAGATTTCAGAGTGATTTACCTCTCTTATTTTGGGGAGAATGTATTTTCACTGCTCTATTCCTCATTAACAGAACTCTTTCTGCTAAGTTGCAAGGCAAATCACCATTTCAGATGTTGTATAAAGCTGTTTCAGATTACTCATTCCTCAAGGTCTTTGGATGTTTTTGCTATGCAAGTACCCTGCATCATGGTAGAACTAAATTTGATCCCATAGCTGTGAAATGTGTGTTTACATGTTATTTTTATGGGACTAAGAATTATAGATGTTTTGGTCTCCAAGATCAATATTTATTTGTATCAAGAGATGTGATCTTTCATGAAGATATCTTTCCCTTTCAACACCAATCTTCTATTGACAATGCTGGACTCAATCAGGTTTGTTTACCTCTCTCTTGTGAAGATGACTTTATTCCACCTGTTCCTGTTTCTTCTACTGGTTCATCTTCAGGTCCTAATTATAGAGATGCTCTTCTGCAAGAAACCAATCCATCAATGTCAGTTAGGCACAGTGGCAGAACTAGATGTCAACTTGCCTATCTCAAAGACTATGTGTTATCAGCTACCCATTCATTTCTCTCAACTCTCAATGATAAATATGACTTTGGTACTGCTTTGAAATCCTGCAATGATGTTCATGCACATGTCTTTTTGGCCAATTTTTATAGTTAACTTGAACCACATAGTTACAACCAAGCTGTACAAAATGAGAATTGGGTACCTGGCTATGAATGAAGTGCTCAAGGCTTTGATTGCTAATGAAACTTGGCTTCTTACTTCTTTTCCCCTGCAAAAAAAAAGGTTGGATGAAAATGGGTATATAGAACTAAATACAAAAGTGATGGCAGCATTGATAGAGTTAAAGCCAAATTGATTGCTAAAGGGTACACACAAACTGAAGGAGTTGATTATTTTGACACTTTCTCTCCAGTTGCCAAGCTGTCTACACTTAGAATTTTGCTCAGTTTGGCCTCTCAATTCAATTGGAGATTCTAAAATTGGACATCAATAATGCCTTTCTGCATGGAGTTCTGTCAGAGGAAGTTTATATGTCTGTGCATGAAGGTTTATCTCTCACTCCAGCTCAATCTCAAATTTCTAATCTGGTTGAAAGCTGCAAAAATCCTTGCATGGTCTTAAGCAAGCTTCCAGGCAATGGTTTTGAAGTTTTCAGAAAATATGATCTCTTTTGGTTTCAAGCAATGCAGATCAGATTATACTTTGTTCATGTATCTGAGCAATGAGGACAAGACTTATCTCTTGGTTTATGTGGATGACATAGTCCTGACAGGTTCCAATCCAGCTTCTCTACATCATTTAAAAGATGTTCTCAGCTCTTATTTTAAGCTCAAATACCTAGGTGCTCTCACCTTTTACTTGGTTTTGAAGTTACTGGAACCAATTTTGGTATTTTCTTGAGCCAACAGAAGTTTGCAAATGAAATCTTGTCAAGTGCTGGTTATCTTAACTATAAGTCTTCTGCTATACCTATGGATTCTTCCATCAAGCTTAGTATGCATATTGATAACTCTCTTGATGATCAAGTTGCTGCTGGATATAGGAAGCTCATTAGTAAACTGTTGTGTACAAGAGAATCCGGCAGGGAGAACTCTGTGTACACCAAGGGCAGAGAATAGAAAATAGCACAGGAATGTTGGGTTGTGTGTAGGGAGAGAGTAAGGCAGTAGTACTGTGTGAGAGAGAGACATGATTCTGGCAGAGCTTTCGCGTATCTCCGGTCGTTCTCCCTTGTATGGAAGGGTTAACGATCTATATATAACAGAGGATGTGACCGTTGCAGTGTGGTTAATGTGCCCATCAATGGCGGCTTAATTAGCTTAACCTCAACGACACGTTCGTCCGCGTATATAGGGACCGTTACAACACGTTATCTGCGTATACCGGAACCGTTATGGGGTTGACCGGGTTTGACCGGGTTTATGGAGCTCGTGCCATAAATCTCTCAAAAGCAGTTACAAAAGGTCGCGCGCGAGCTTGGCTCGCACGCGACAGGACTTACTCTAGCCTCCAGACCACTAAGTCCCTACAAGTCCCGTGCAGCGGTATGTGAGGGCCCTGTCTCGCAGCCCCCACGTGGATCAGCGCGGCTGGTGATCCAGTGTGTGTGGAGCACAATATGGTGTGCTAGATGATTTCCACGTGGCTATGATCTGTCTGCTCAGAAAGCACTATCTACATTATCCCCCTTTCTGCGCATGAAGACTCATAGCCGGATAGACTTCCATGCGCAGGAACCAACGTACGCGTCGCCGCCACGCACCAATTCAAATATGTGCAGATTCAGCCCCCGTGCGTGCCATTATGACCTAAACCCCTAGAGTCGTGCTGTCTGGTCTTTTAGGGTTTTAGGCGTGACGTCAGCTTGTCCTGTGATTGCGCGATTCGACGGTGACGGTTGCGATTCGACTACTGAAAGGACCCAACCCCTCATTGTTTTTGGATAAATACTCTGTACTCTCCATTGTTGCAAAGCATCACTTCTTTCTCTTAAAGTGAATGATACCCGGAAGCCTTCAAGAGCAGATTCAGATAATCAATCACCATTTCTCTCTTGTCAATCGTCTTCTTCAACTGTGCGCATCCAAGCAAGCTTTACCAAAACAAGGTTGGCCTTGCTCAATTTTGTTTAATGTTCCGATATATGCTTTGAACTGTGCTGGATCTGCAAACCCATGACTCTCCGAAACATATTATCCACTGAAAACTATGAAGGAGTCCTTGCTTTTTGAATTTAGCCTTGATTTCATCCCCAGATTGAACGTAGAGTTTCTGAAATCCCCAATAATGCAAACGATTCTGAACTTCAAACCCCAAAATTGACACTGGACTGTTCATCTTTCTCCCAATAAATCTTCGTATGCCTCGCACTGAATCTTGAAATTCAAACTGAAGTATGTGTATTTCTCCCCCCTTTTGTCTTGCTTTTCCGCAGGAATGGCAAAGACAAAAGGAACCAAACCCATTAAGGAGGTCGAAGAAATACCTGATCTCCCCCAGACCTTGTGGCGAAAAGCCCCCTATCTGGGTGGCAAATATTTTTACCATGCTAGGGTTAAGGTGAAGAACCTGCCGATTCCAGTCCCTGCTGAAGAATTGCAAACGTTAACCCCTCCAGTTAACTCGACCCTGCTCGAATTGATCGATTCCGAGGACGTGGTTCGATTGGGAGTCGAAAATGGTTATTTCCCGTATACTGCGATTTCCACTCAAGCGTTTGTTCAGAAATTGGACTTCATGGATGAGTGGATTGACCATGTCCTAACCAATCATGCCATTACTCTAAACGATGCTGGCATATATTTCGCAGTCCGTGCTATGATGGGTGCTGCCGTGAAGCTGGACCAGTCCATGCTTCTAAACCTTCTTTCGCGTTACTCGCCTGCGACTCACACATTCCACTTTGCTGAGTTCGAGGCTGCTCCCACTCTTGAAGATGTGCACATGCTGTATGATCTGTCTCCCGTGGGTGAGGTGGATCCTTTGAGTCCCTTGAGAATTGATGCAGAGATTGCTTTGTACAAGCATATGGAGGAATGCTTGTCAGAGGTGAAGAAAATTTCCACCCGGTGGACTCCTACAAAACTTCTTCCTGACTGGCAGCTGGTTGACACATCTGCGAAGAACACTTGGAACAAGTGGGTGCAATATTTCTTTCGCGATTATGCGAACAGCAGTATCACCAAGAAGCTTTTGAGCCAAAACCCGAAGGCTAAAAACTATGTGAATGGCATGGGTTATCACTTGACCCTATGCGCTTTTCTCTGCGCCTGGCTGTTGAGGTATCTGATCGATGGAAATCCGCATGATGGGGTCTTCTATCATGTTCTTCCTCTTGCTGTGAAACTGGCCCTTGGTCAGAAAGTCGCACTTGGGCCCTTAGTTTTGGGCACGCCGTACCACAGGTTAGATCAGCTGGTCGTGGCAATGAAGGAATCGCGTGGTCGCCTCGACGTACTGACTTACATTAACATTGCTTTTTTGACTATGTGGGTCTTCGAGCGCTGGCCCTCTTATGCCCCAATTCCTTCTAAGCCCAGCAAATGGTGTCCCCCAGGTGCGGAGGAGGAGCGTAATAGCGGCAGGGTTGCGCGGTGGTTTGGGACTAACTTTCCCAATTGCGTTTGGAGCCTGGTATGCGACAATCGGGAAGAGTTCATATCCAGACCTTACGCCACGCACATTGATAATGTGCGATGGTTCCCAAAACTGTATCCCTCCAAGGCTGTTGCTTTCTCAGAAGAGCTCCTTTTCGAGGGCAGGGTTGCTTTTCGGCATGTACCAAAACCTTCTCGCCAAAGTTCAAGGCAAGCTGGGCTTTGGGTATCTTGTCAAAAGAGTCACCCAGATTCGCGCGGCCGTGAATTTGAAGCGCGGCTACCATAACCTCGCAGCTGAGGAGCAGAAGGTGGAGCAGCAAAAGCAGAAGGCTGAAGAGGCTGTAAAGCTCTTCCATGAAATGAACGCCAGCTACGAGCGATTGAAGCAAGAAGTGGAGCAAGTAGCAAACTTGTCACGTCAGTTTACTCCTGATGACTCCCTGGTCAAAGGCTTGTTTTGAATAATGACAAATTTGTGTCGAACAAAAATGCTAAAACATTACTGTAATGTTGCTAGGGTTTCTCCCCCCCTTTTTTTTTAAAAAAAAAAAAAGAATTTGAATGCCTGTTTTGCTCTTCCCGGGATTTGCTCGAATATCTCTGTGCATATCAATTGTGACGTCAGTTATTGATATTCTGCCTTGATTTTCGCGCTAATTGCTTATTAGATAAGCACGCTTTCCTTGGGAAGTCCATCCGTATCATGACTATCCGTCATTAATTAGGATACGCAACCGAATCGTCATAGCCTTTAGTAGGGTAATTGATTGTTGCCTCTTTTCAAGGCGTAAGTGACTGATTCTTACCCCTTTTCCAAGTTTTGCTGACTCATCTAAGCAACTGAAGAGTCTCAACAGGGTCTATATAAACCCTGCCTTGTGCTGCTTGGGTTCTTCATCCCACAATGTGGCTTGCCATGAGTCATTACGACTGTTGGCTTCAACGCTTATTTTTTGTTGATTCACAGCAGCTTCAAGTTGTGAAACCTGAGTTTGTGCTTTGTACCATAGAAATAGCTTCCAAGATCTGCTTTACAAGGCTTATTGATCTTTATAACTATCATAAAGAGGATGCAGAGAATAACTCATGTTTGCTCGAAGAATTCTCTTCTTCTATTATGTTTGCAAGTCATGCTTCCGGCCGCCTCCTGGCAAGGTGCAGAGCCGTACTGGCCTTTTTACCGGTTCATAATGAACGGTGGATTTCTCCTCTAGCTTGCCCGGAGGAGAATTTCTTGCCTCCACGTTCTTGAACTCGGGGTGGCGAGCCAATGTGCTCGTCTCCATGGAAAAGGAGCCTCTTTCCCTAGGAGTTGCTGCTTGCCTGTTCTTCACAGCCTCATACGCCGGAACAGGTGGTTCCTCAGGCACGTCTCTTGGGAAGAAGACCAGACAATGGCCTTGTCAGATCCTGAGATCTTGAACATAGGGTCGCATAGCTCTTGTAGCGTTAGTAGGCTGTCCTTTTCATAGGAGCACTCTACTTGCTACAGATCTTTGGTCGCAGATCATTGTATCGCATAGCTTCTGTTAGGACCGTTAGGTCGATCCTTTTTCAGTTAGGATTCCCCCCCTATGTGTAACTTTCGTTTGTAAGTCACTATTCAGATGAATTGTAAGCCATGTTGGTTGTGTAACTAGCTTGGTCTGAGCTTTTCGCTTGTAAGCTGCTATCTAGTCAGATAAATTGTAAGTCATTTTGACTCATAATGATAAATCGCTTTGTATGATTTGCTGTTTTTGTTACAACAAATTACAATTTCGTATGCGCGTTGGCAAATTTCGCCTCTTGCAGTGTTGTATTCACACTTTGCATTGTTGCAATGATTCGCCATCCATTAGATAGATTCGCAGATGTATTTCAGATCATTTGAGATCGCATTCGCATAGCTTTGCTATTTTTGGCAGATAGGCCTGAGAATCGCTTAAGATGGGATTCTAGTGCGGCTGCTATCTTGGCAGATAGGCCTTGGAGATCACTTAGGATCATATTTGCATGGTGCTGCTGTCACGGCGGACAGGCTTAGAGATCACTTAAGATCATATTCGCATAGGCTGCTATCGTGGAAGATAGGCTTTAAAAGATCACTTAAGATCGTATTCGCATAGGCTGCTATCACAGCGGATAGGCTTAAAGATCACTTAAGATCATATTCGCATAGGCTGCTATCATGGCAGATAGGCTTAAAAGATCACTTAAGATCGTATTCGCATAAGCTGCTATCGTGGCAGATAGGCTTTAAAAGATCACTTAAGATTGTATTCGCATAAGCTGCTATCGTGGCAGATAGGCTTTACAAGATCACTTAAGATCATATTCGCATAGGCTGCTATCGTGGCAGATAGGCTTTAAAAGATCACTTAAGATCGTATTCGCATAAGCTGCTATCGTGGCAGATAGGCTTAAAAGATCACTTAAGATCGTATTCGCATAAGCTGCTATCGTGGGAGATAGGCTTTCGCTACTGAGAAATAATGAAATAAACAAAGCAATAAAGAAAGCTGAAAGCAAGTTCTTCCCATTTGGGAGAAGTATTTTTATTATAAGATACTCTCATATGGGAGAGATGAGATTACAATTCCCTCATGTGGGAGAGAAGATGCACGCGTTATAGCAATAAAGAGCATAAAGCAGACGTTGTAATCTAACGCATATAATGAGAGAAGTTAAGGATAATACTTCTTAATCCAGCGCATGTTGACTGAGCTCGGGGTTGAGGTCGTCCCATGTAGCCTTTGTATGTTGCAGTAGCCACTATCAAAGACTTTTGTGACTTCGAAGGGTCCTTCCCAATTGGCTGCGAATTTTGGGTGAGCCGCCTCTCGCATGCAATGGTAAGACGCGCGCAGGACCAAATCGCCAACTGCGAAATCTCGACGTTCGACTGTTTTATTGTACGCACGAGCGATCCTTTCTTGGTATCGTTTATTGGTTCTTTTAGCTTGCTCCCGCTTTTCTTCTAACAGGACCAAGTCGTGGTCGCGTTGATTGTCGTATAATGCATGAAACGCCAGCCTCACGGAGTTAACTTTCACCTCGGCAGGTACTACAGCTTCAGCTCCATAGCATAAAAGAAATGGTGAGACCCCTGTGGGCGTCCTTGGAGAAGTCCGATAGGCCCACAAGGCTATGTTCAAAGAATCAGCCCATTTCTTGTGGTCATCTGCCACCATCTTGCTCAAGATCCTTAATAACGTCTTGTTGGTCGCTTCTTCTTGCCCATTCCCCTTTGGGTAGTATGGGGTAGAGCATATCTGCCTTATGTTGTACTCCGCTAGCTTTGCAGCCACCTGGCGATTAACAAAGGGGGTGCCATTGTCCGAGAGAATGGTGTTTGGAATTCCGAACCTGCATATGATGTTTTCTTGGATGAAATGGACCACGGCTAGCGCGTTTGCTGTCTTTAGTGGTATTGCTTCTACCTACTTGATGAACAGCTCGGTCGCGGTGAGAATGAAATGATTCCCATGCGAGGTTGGTCGAATGGGACCAACAAAATCCAAAGCCCATGTATGGAACGGCCACGGTGTGCCCAACGCATGTAAGTCCACAGCAGGAGCGTGCACTAGATTTCCTTTGAATTGGCACTCCTGGCACCGTCTTACTTTAGTGCGGCAATCTACTTCCATAGTGGGCCAGAAGTAACCAACCGAGAGGAGCTGTCTGCATAACTTCGCACCTCCCTGATGTTCCACTTGATGAGAAAGGTCCATCACCTCTTGTGCTTCCTTGCTGTCTAGACATCGCAGCAAGTTGCCTTCATGGCCCCTGCGCCAGAGCAGATTTTCTTGCACCACATACCGTGCTGCTTTTCTCTTTAGTTTCTCGGCTTCTTTTCTCGACTCAGGCACAATACCCTGTGTGAAAAGGTCAAAGAGTGGTTTCCTCCAATCCATATCATCGTCGGTCAGAGCAATTGATAGAGAGTCTTTAATCAGTGCGCAACTCTCGCAATTTCCTTGAATCAATGCTGCGACCGTTGACATGTCCGGCCAGTGAATCCCATACCTCTGGGCTTTCCGAAAGATTGACACCTCGCTTTCCCCGCAAGCATGTTAGTGAACCTTTTCTAACAGCGCTTGTCCCTCCTGCTCCGAGACGCATCGCATGAGTATTCCGCCAGGGCCCTTGTAGTAGAGGGTGTTGTCATGTATACAATACCCCTTCGTGAATGCCCAATTCTCGCTGCTCGTGCCTTCTGCGATGGCCCGTAAGATTGACTTTCTCCAGTCTGCATCATCCATGCTTTCATCGTCGCACGCGTTCTCTGTCAACGCCGAGGATGTTCGTACTTCAATCGAGATTCTCGCGGGACATTTATCCGCACTAACCTGGGATCCCAAGGTAGCTAAAGCATCAGCATGCCTATTGTCCGCTCTGGGTTTGTGCTCGTACTTGACGTCGCAGAACTGCTGCACCAGCTTCTGTACTGAGGTCCGGTAGGGCAATAAGTTTATTTCCTTCAAACCATACTCGCCCGAGGCTTGTTTGACGATTAGCTTGGAGTCTCCCATAACCGTCAAATTGCTTACTTCTAATGCCTTCGCTGCGCGAAGACCTGCGATGAGAGCCTCATACTCTGCTTCATTGTTAGTGACTGCGAAGTCAAGCTTTGCTGACATCTGTATGACCTCTCCGTCCGGTCTGGTCAAGACTATCCCGATGCCTCCACCTTTCCTTGTTGATGAGACATCGAAATGGAGCGTCCAATAAGGCAACTCAACTGCGTAGATTTCAGGTCCCTCCAATTCTTCTTCAATCACCGGCTCATGACTGTTATCAGGGAACTGCGCTAGCAAATCCGCCACCGCTTGCGACTTGATCGCCCGGGGTCGAACACATGTGACGTCATATTGAGAAATGGTCATATACCATTTTGCCAATCTTCCCCCATGAGTGGTGTGAGTCAGAAGATACCGTATAGGATCACTCTTTGTGACCACTACTACTTTGTGCGAAGCAAAATAGTGTCTCAACTTCTCTATTACAAAGAATAAAGCAAGGCAATGTCGTTCAATGTCCGTGTACCTTGATTCTGCTGGCTGCACTATGTGAGAAATGTAGTAGATGGGTCTTTCTTGACCCTCATACTCCTGAGCTAGGAGTGCCCCTATAGACCTCCTCGTTGACGTTAAGTACAACAAGAGTGGTGATCCGAGCTGAGGTGCGATCATTACTTTTGATGATGTCAGCAGCTCCTTTAGTTTTCCGAACGCAGCCTCGTGCTCTGTAGTCCAGTTGTATACATCATCTTTCTTGAGAAGATCGCTGAAACAGTAAGTGATTTCGGCGATCGCCGGGATGAATCTTCGCAGGTAGGATAGCTTTCCCAGGAAGGTTTTCAAGGCGCTCTGGTTATGCGGTGGCGTCATGCTAGTGATGGCTGATACTTTCGCAGGATCAGGCTCTATTCCTTGACGATGTACCACACATCCCAAGAATTTCCCCGATGTTACCCCGAATGCGCACTTCATGGGGTTCATCATTAATTGAAAGCTTCTGCATCTGTTGAACACCTTTCACAAATCCCCCAGATGGTCTGCCTCTTCCTTGGATTTGACGACTAAGTCATCCACGTAGAACTCTACTTCCTTGTGCATCATGTCATGAAACAGGGCCATCATGGCCCGCTGGTAAGTCGCACCTGCGTTTTTGAGAATAAAAGGCATGACCGTATAATTGAAAACTCCCACCGGGGTGATGAATGCGGTTTTCCGTGCATCTTCGGGGTCCATCTTGATCTGATTGTACCCACTGAAGCCGTCCATGAAGCTGAACATGCGATGACCCGCGGTTGAATCGATAAGTAGGTCGATGTTGGGGAGTGGAAAATCATCCTTGGGGCAGAAGCGATTAAGATCCCGAAAGTCCACGCAAACGCGAAGTAGCCCATTTTTCTTTACCACAGGCACAATGTTAGCCAACCATGTGGGATGGTGATTCGGCTCGATGAACTTGGCATTCAGAAGTTAGCCAACTTCCTGCTTGATCTTAATGTTAAGCTTCGGTCTAAAGCTTCTCGTGCTCTGCTTTACCGGTTTGGATCCCGGGATCACATCTAACTGGTGCATGGTGATGCTCGTATCTAGACCGGGCATTTCATCATATTCCCATGCGAACACGTCTTTGTACTCAGTCTTTCCTCTTCCTCACTTGTGAGGTCCGCACTTAGAAAGACCGGCTTCTTCTTTTCTTCGCTCGGGCTTAGGAATACCTCCTTCAGCTCCTGCTTTTGTGGCCTGGGTTTGTCCTCCATGCATTCAGGCGCCTCTTTGAGTTTCTCCTCTGGAACGCTTGGCATTAGTTTGTCTGGTTCCAAAATCTGCTCAATCTGATTGATTTGCTCAGGGATATCCCCATGCTCACGCGAGGACACCCCCACGCACCTTCATATGCGATAGCATTTCTTCCCGTTGGCGTAGAAACTCTCTATTTCCTTGCCTTCAGGATCATGTTTTGCTATCCTCTTCAGAGTATACACGTTCTTTCGCTGGTAGGCAATCCGCGGCACCTCCTCTCGCGTAGGCGGCTTTTCCTTGGCTTCCTCTCTTGTTGATAACTCTGTATTAGAGTTATATTTCTTACACAATTTGCAATCGTTTTTGTGTGATTTCCGGGTAGAATATGTTAGTTTTACACTATGAAAACTTGAGGAAATTTAGTAAATGTAGCTTTGAGCGATAACTTGTAAATCCGGGCGTTTCTCGCATTATTTTATGATATTTTGTCACGTTTGATCGCACGGGTTGTGTTTCGTGCTGTTTTGGCAGGAAACAGAGCTTGGGAGATGAAGCGGAGAGGAGAAACAAGCTTGGGAGATTAATCGGGAGCTAAAAAGATGAACAAATCGTGAAGAAACAGTGAAAATACATGAAGAGGGGAGGCAAATGCAATTTAATGAAGTTTCTGTAATGGCACTTTAACCCCCTAGATGAAAAATGGCCAAACACTTAGTGAAAATTTGGTGGCCATACGTGAGAGCAACTCACTGGAAGTGTAGGATCACAAAAGGTGATCCTACAATCACAAGATCACCCACAATACCACAATGTGATCCTAGGATCAAAAAAGGTGATCACAAGATCAAGTGCAAGACCAAATCTAGGATCAAACGTGATCCTACAACCACAATGTGATCCTATGATCAAAAACTGTGATCACAAGATCACAATACTTAAAAAAATAAAAGAACGAGGCTCTTTTATTAAGGGGACGCACGGGAAAAAAGAAAAAAAAAGAGACTCACGCAAGGAGAAGGAGAGAGGAGGCTAGGGTTCAAGAGGAGGGCTCCTCCATTGAAGATCTAAGTTTTTCTTCTTCTTCTTCCTCTCTCAATCTTTGTATGGAGAAACTTGTAAGTTTTGTTTGGTTGATTATTCTTAGCTAAATACTTTGCTAGGCATCTCTACGAGAGCCTAGGGTTTATGTAGACGGTTATTTTCCGGATTTCATACTTTGTTTCATGCGTTTGGATTTGATTCTTCAATTGAATGTTAGTTTCTTGAACTTGTTGTTGATCTTAGTCTATTGACACGATTAGGATATGATTTGATATTCAACGAAACTAGGGTTTATTTTGTGAATCAATTCATTGCTTAAAGTTAATATTCGTTCTAGTTACACGTCTTGTTCTATGCTTAATCTTTAGTATGAATGGAGTAGCTACCCGGACGTGCTAGCTAATTAGATGAGTGCACGACAGTGACTCAACCTAATTGTGTAGAGAATTTGAACACAATCCCGAATCACCGAGACCTAAAAGGAGAAGTGTTAGGATTGGCCTAGTGTGGGTAGATTCGGTAGGATTATTTAGCTGTTCTGTCAAACGGTGGGCCGACAGGACCCGTTATCGTACCAGTAGATGACCTGCTAGAACGGACCGGTAGACAACATGAGACCGAGAGGAGATTGTAGTTAACCGAGACGTAAAATGACATGAGACCGATAGGAGATTGTCAGTGCAATTACCCGGCTGAACTAGAATAGAATTTACGTGTTACATAGTTGAACCGGAATTCGTCTACAACCCTAGGTGATCTAGAGATTGCCTAGTTTCTCCATATATTTTATTAAATATAAAATAAAAATACAAACAAAATATTAGCTTAGTTGTTATTTCAATTCTAAAAATCAATCAAATCTTTCCTCCTGCACTGTACTCTAAATTAAATAACTAATTAAATAATCTCAAGCATGTCCTCGTGGGATCGATAACTCGGGGTTGAAATACCACCCCTATATTACTTGACCGTGCACTTGCGCATACGCGTTAAGAAATCGCGTCAAGTTTTTGGCGCCGTTGCCGGGGACAGCGGTAGATTATTTAGTTAGTAGTTACTTTAGAGTACTTTTATCTTAGTTTTAGTTTTATTATTTGTTATTCTATATCTCTGTGCTTCACGGGTGTCTTGTGAGTTTGTTTATCAGGAACGCAGGAAGCAAGAGACAATTTAAGTATGTGGAGCGAAGACTGTTATTCGGGTCCCCCCTACTGTTTCCACTGTCGGGGTAACCATGAAGACGAGGACGCATGCATAACTTGGTGCTACGTATGCGGAATTTGGCACGAACGTAGAGACTCATGTCGAGTACATGCCCCCCAGCTTCATCAGCACCAGGAAGACTCATCAGCGGATATGGCAGAACGGCGTAGTATTATGAATGACATGGAAGTTTGCGCCAAATTTTTGTCCATAGATGCACAATTACCAAAAGAGGATTCAGCCACAGGTAGGGAATACGTGAGGGAGATGTTGGAGAGGATAAAGAAGCGAATAGAAAAACTGTCAACAGCAGGGGAATCAAGCATTCAAGAGCCACAAGAAGAAACCGTGCCATATGACAGTGAGCCAAAAATTGAACCTTCATCATCCCCACCACAAGTGGAAGAAGAGATACCTGAGCTAAACGAAGACTGCAGTGTCCAGGAACCATTGGTGGACTCTGCCATATATGAGGACTCAGACTCTGATTCAGACTGGGGTGGACCTGTGTGCCGAAGATGGGAAGATCTGCCGTATTGCGAGCCAAAACTGCAGGCACCCTCACAACCTTGGCATGAATGGGAAGAAACCGACATTGGAAGCCTGTGGTGTGCCGACGATGAAGCTGGTGAAACACTTGTGCTCAGTGCTATTGAGGTAAAAGCCCCAACTCTTATTAATGATGAATTCTCCATATCCTATGTCACGCAAGTTTGCGACGAGCTGGAACAATTACTGTATGGGGATTCTTATGGGGAAGAATGTGATGAGAAACTTCCAATCTCTTGTTTTATGGGCGATTCTATTTATCATCCATATGCCATAGTTAAGGAGTTGGAAGTCAGCAAGTGTGGGGGTGTGGATGAATTGCATGGGTCATTTGAAGAGCATATAGCATCAAGGAAGTACTACTGGGATGATTTTATGGCCAGAGATTCATTTGAGCCCAGTGGTACTTGGTGGAAGTTTCTCAAGAAGATCAATTGCAAAATGAAAGGAGTCAGCTTCCACAATTGTCCACCTTCTTCAGAGCACAGGGGTGCACGTGAAGTTATCGAGAAGAGATGGTGGAAGAAGAAGAAGTGGAGGGATAAAACAGTCTCCACTATCCTAGAAGGTTGAGGTAACATGGTCGGGCCGTCGACCTTAAATTACAAAGCGCTGCTTGGGAGGCAACCCAATGTAGAGTAGGATGCAATTTGTTTCTGTTTTTGCTTTTAGTTCTCCATATTTGATTTTGAGGGGTGAGAGAGAGTTGCTTTAATACTTTCAATCAGTGTGCAGGGACACAGGTACAAAAGACGCTCCGGGTTCCCCTTCTTGATGCGTGTGATAGAGAATGTGAGTAGGCGCATCGGAATCCGGACGCGAGGTGAGACTTTTCCGGAAACTGTCAACGGTCCACAAGACCCCTTCTTGTTGCAGTTTCGCGGCAACGGTGCCCATGTAGGTTCGGGCACCCCAGGTACCTCTAACTCTCTATGTTCTACGTTTTGAGCGATAATTGTGTAAATCCATCGCCTGCACATTTAAGCGATGAGTCCTCTTATTATTTATCTATATTCGTTGAGGACAACGAAACGCTTAAGTGTGGGGGGGTCTGTGTACATTTTGCTAGCCATGTCGGTCCTTGCATAGCCTTGTTACATGTAGTTGTGTAGTGTTGTGAGTATTGTGTGGTTAGTGTAATGTTTTTAATATATTGTTGTATTGTGATAGGTTCAAATTTTTTCTGCATTGTTCTGCACTTTTATATTATTGAGTCCCCTACCCAAAACGTGTGTTTAATCGAGTTGGCCAAAAGCATATAGAGTCTAGGAAAATATAAAATAAAAAAAATCATAAAATTAAATTTTTAAGAAAGGGCAATCGAAGAGAGTGAATGTGGAGAGGGCTTAATGATAGAATTCCTTAGGAATATGAAAATCTGAGGTGAGGTAGACGCGAGAATCTGGAGTAGGAAGACTT
Organism: Linanthus parryae; assembly: GCA_023055425.1. Lineage (NCBI taxonomy): Eukaryota > Viridiplantae > Streptophyta > Magnoliopsida > Ericales > Polemoniaceae > Linanthus > Linanthus parryae. Next base: position 163,574,465 of record JALGPY010000002.1, on the reverse strand, counting down.
TTAGGGCTAATGCACATTAGAACTGCGAGTAGCTGCCTCTCAGACTAGTTATCCTACTAGCGCTACACCACCGTCACTTAGGTAGTCGTCAACCCTCCTCGTAGTGGCAACGGAACAGCTGTGCGAGTGATGTTTATGGGGGCCTCACGTCCCGTCTCCATCTCCTAGGTCCACTAGTTACCCCTATTGATCCGTTTACCCCTTTTATTCACAGCCTCTAGCCTAGGAAGCCTTTCATTGTGACTTTCATCACTTGTTAGAATGGTCCTTTCCTATGCGTCATGATAGAGGGAGTTGAGTTAGGGAGGTTTGATGAGGGTGAGCTGATTTGATACATATTATGTGGATTCTCTTACATGTCGTCTTTTGAGGGGATGTGAGGGTGAGTTAGAGACGGTAGCACACTTCGGTGTGGCGGTGAGTCGTGTCCCTACACCACGATCACAGGTGGAGTACCGTAGTGCGTGGTATTTCTTCCGCACGTCATGGGGTGGGGGTTGGTTGATCTTATAGGAGGTCGTGCTTATGCTTTATTTATATTCTCTATATCTTAGGTGATGAGGAGGATCGGTTGGAAAAGCACATTTACACATTGACTACTGGGTTCGTGATTTGCTTTGCATCAAGTGTGGGGGTGTCGACATCTATGTTACATCACTAATTGACACATTCCACCCCCATGTTATCTAATTCTGATATTTGATCTCCTTGGATATTACTATCGTATTGTCGGCTCCATGTGCTTAATGTTATTGTGTGGAAATGAAAAAAAAAGAAAAAAATAAAAATAAAATAGAAAGTGAAAGTGAAATTGAAATTGAAAGGGAATAAAGGAGCAAGCTTGAAATTGAAGACCGGGGAGATTAGCTATTGTTCGAGATCACTTCTTCACATTTGTGGCCGCGAGAACGGCGTTGCACCTAGATTGAGGGAATGAGGGCCGGAGTAGTGAGATTCGGTGTGGTTCCTTGGATTTTGGTGAGGGAGTGTGAGAATCGGGTTTTGTGAGTAAGATCATGACGTCTAGGACTACGCTTCTAAATATCCTATCCTACCCGTCCTAAGCCGTCAACAATTTAACCCGTGGATAAATAGCTCGGATGGTAAGTTCCAGGGATACGTTTGATGAGTGTGCGGAAGCAACGTTTTTTGTGTTCGTGCCCGTTCTGTTTAACGAAACTGGCCGCAAGTTCTACCGATCACCAAAGTTATAGAACTTCCGAGGGAATATGAGAGCCTTATGACTTGCCGGTTTACTTTTTGAGATTGCCCAATCTCTAACTAAAGAAAAAAAAAGTGTGTCGTTTCAATATTTGCATTGTGAAATAATCGAGTTGTATTGTATAGTCATGTAGATTGCATGGGTGTGTGTGTTGTTTGTGTCACATGGCTAGTGAAGTGGAATGCAATTCGGTGGATTGAAAATCATAGTGTGGGAGATGTTTTTAATTTTGCTCGGGACGCGCAAAAAGGTAGTGTGGGGGATTTGATAACTCTGTATTAGAGTTATATTTCTTACACAATTTGCAATCGTTTTTGTGTGATTTCCGGGTAGAATATGTTAGTTTTACACTATGAAAACTTGAGGAAATTTAGTAAATGTAGCTTTGAGCGATAACTTGTAAATCCGGGCGTTTCTCGCATTATTTTATGATATTTTATCACGTTTGATCGCACGGGTTGTGTTTCGTGCTGTTTTGGCAGGAAACAGAGCTTGGGAGATGAAGCGGAGAGGAGAAACAAGCTTGGGAGATTAATCGGGAGCTAAAAAGATGAACAAATCGTGAAGAAACAGTGAAAATACATGAAGAGGGGAGGCAAATGCAATTTAATGAAGTTTCTGTAATGGCACTTTAACCCCCTAGATGAAAAATGGCCAAACACTTAGTGAAAATTTGGTGGCCATACGTGAGAGCAACTCACTGGAAGTGTAGGATCACAAAAGGTGATCCTACAATCACAAGATCACCCACAATACCACAATGTGATCCTAGGATCAAAAAAGGTGATCACAAGATCAAGTGCAAGACCAAATCTAGGATCAAACGTGATCCTACAACCACAATGTGATCCTATGATCAAAAACTGTGATCACAAGATCACAATACTTAAAAAAATAAAAGAACGAGGCTCTTTTATTAAGGGGACGCACGGGAAAAAAGAAAAAAAAAAGAGACTCACGCAAGGAGAAGGAGAGAGGAGGCTAGGGTTCAAGAGGAGGGCTCCTCCATTGAAGATCTAAGTTTTTCTTCTTCTTCTTCCTCTCTCAATCTTTGTATGGAGAAACTTGTAAGTTTTGTTTGGTTGATTATTCTTAGCTAAATACTTTGCTAGGCATCTCTACGAGAGCCTAGGGTTTATGTAGACGGTTATTTTCCGGATTTCATACTTTGTTTCATGCGTTTGGATTTGATTCTTCAATTGAATGTTAGTTTCTTGAACTTGTTGTTGATCTTAGTCTATTGACACAATTAGGATATGATTTGATATTCAACGAAACTAGGGTTTATTTTGTGAATCAATTCATTGCTTAAAGTTAATATTCGTTCTAGTTACACGTCTTGTTCTATGCTTAATCTTTAGTATGAATGGAGTAGCTACCCGGACGTGCTAGCTAATTAGATGAGTGCACGACAGTGACTCAACCTAATTGTGTAGAGAATTTGAACACAATCCCGAATCACCGAGACCTAAAAGGAGAAGTGTTAGGATTGGCCTAGTGTGGGTAGATTCGGTAGGATTATTTAGCTGTTCTGTGAAACGGTGGGCCGACAGGACCCGTTATCGTACCAGTAGATGACCTGCTAGAACGGACCGGTAGACAACATGAGACCGAGAGGAGATTGTAGTTAACCGAGACGTAAAATGACATGAGACCGATAGGAGATTGTCAGTGCAATTACCCGGCTGAACTAGAATAGAATTTACGTGTTACATAGTTGAACCGGAATTCGTCTACAACCCTAGGTGATCTAGAGATTGCCTAGTTTCTCCATATATTTTATTAAATATAAAATAAAAATACAAACAAAATATTAGCTTAGTTGTTATTTCAATTCTAAAAATCAATCAAATCTTTCCTCCTGCACTGTACTCTAAATTAAATAACTAATTAAATAATCTCAAGCATGTCCTCGTGGGATCGATAACTCGGGGTTGAAATACCACCCCTATATTACTTGACCGTGCACTTGCGCATACGCGTTAAGAAATCGCGTCACTTGTCACCATCACTCCTGCGCGTGACTGATCTTTGATGTCCTCCCAACGAGGCAAAGGAGTGGGGTTGAACGGCCCTGGTGTCTGCTCATCTGCCATCTCAGTGAACCATACCGCCTCACTGAGATGCGCTTCATCCATGTTAAAAGGATTTATCGAAGCTGGTATCTCCACAATTCTATCATTCCAGATAGCTTTCATCACTTGGTGAGCTGTTGAAGGGACAACATCAAAGCGATGAATCCAGGCCCGGCCTATAATCTTATGATACGTAGTGTTCGCATCAATGACATAGAATTTTGCTGAACACTTGATTTTGCCAATTTGGACACCCAGGCGGATCCATCCTATCGTCATTCTGGAGTCGCTTCTGAATCCCATCAGCGGGGATGGACGCTTGACGATCTTGTGCTATGGAATCCCTGCTAACTTCAGAGTGTGGAGCGAAACAATGTTAACTGCTGCTCCTCCATCAACGAACGCTCTTTTAAACTCCACACCATTGACAATTGCTGTCACATACAAAGGCTTCTGATGGCTCGCGTCTGTCTTTTTGTTGCTTGCGGAGAAGGTTATGACCTTTTATGTAGAGCGAGACGCCCTAACAACCTTTCCATTGGAGACTACGATATCCTCCTCGTAATCTTCTGCTATCCTTAGGATCGCCTTTGCCATCTCCATCCGGCACTTCTCTGAGAAGCTCATCTCATCAAAGAACCTGCTGAACCCGTGTGACCCCTTCATCCGCTCGGCGCATTCGTCCTCAGTGTCTATATTGTAATCCTCGTCGTTGTGGATATCGGCAATGATGGGTAGGCCATCCTCTGCAAGCTCTTCAAGGTCCACAATCGAGATCATGGCGACCTCTTTGCCTTTCGGCTCTTGCTACGCATGGGCAGGGAGTGGATTGTTTCGCACATCCTGCCTTTGATCGCTGACGACCAGTTCGCCATTCTTCATCTTTTGGCTTACCATGATTCTGAGCTTTTTGCAATCAGCTGTGGGATGAATGAACTTTCCGTGACATTCGCACCACTTCGGGTCTCTCACCATTTCCCTGGAGGGTGCCTTTTCGAGCGACGGCAGGATACCGTCCTTACGCCATTGTCTGCACAGGTCGCTCGCTTCCTCTACCGAGCATGGCAGGGGCGGCGCATCAAAGTTCACTACCTTCGGCTGCTTTTGGGGCGAGATTGTATTTACCTCAGCCTCACGTCCCCTCTTGTAGCTGAATCTCCCAATTTTGAAAGTGGTCCCGCCCGAGGATCTCTCAGGGGCGTTCCTCTTTTTCTGCCTCTCCACTATAGGCTCGATATTCTTCGTGCATTCGATTAGCTTCGAAAACGTAGGTGTTTGCAGGTTGATAAGCATACCTTTGTACTCGTCTCGCATGCATTGCAGGCATATCTCCACAAGTCTGCTTTCGAGTATCACATCTTTGCATTCCAAGGACTTGGCCCTGAACTTCTTGATGAATGTTATTCCATCCTCCTCGCGCTTCTGGTACATCCGCGAGAGATGAATCATCGTCACATTTTCCTCCATCTGGAAGAACTTGGTGTAAAACTTGTGGACCATGTTGTACGAGGTCTTCACGGATCCGGCTTCCAACGTCCTGTACCACTTGTAGGCCACGCTCCCCAAGGATTTCTGGAACTCGCGCATCAGCAGCTTAGAATCAGCCCCATACGGCCCCATTACATCGATGAAGCGCATGACATGCTCATGGGCGTTCCCATTAACATCTTCGAACTTGTCCCATTTAGGAGCCTTGTACCCAGCAGGGTTAGGCATGAGATAGATCTCTCGTGGAATAGGCGGATCGTTGTCGAGCTTTGGAATGATGGTATCCGCGAACGATTGGTGAGCCAGAATGGTGTCTATGCGCCGTTGCAGCGACGTCATACACTCCGGAGCACTTTCCTCGGCAGCGGGAGGAGGGGTTGCCGCAGGCGGAGGTGACACATATGTCGCAGGAGGGCTAGGAACATATTGTGAATTCACGTTACCCCAGATTGCCGTTGGAGGAGGCAAGGGATACTGTGAGGCCGGAATAGGTACCAAAGTTGGAGGCTGAGGAGCGTGAGTAACAAGAGGCAACATTTGAGCTGTTGACCCATGAATTGAGGGTAGCTGCACAGTTGCCAGTGGAGTTTGCAGATTAGGATTGGGTGGTGTGGTTGACACTCCCAATCCTTGAGTGGTGGAGGCTCCTCCTCCCTGAGAGACGGTGATGGCTGGTGTAGGGTTTGGAGCGAGAGTCCCTAGGACGGCCATTATCCGTTCTAGCTGCACAGATTGAGCCTTGAGAGCCTTCGCCTGATTCTGGATGGTGGCGTCCAAGGCTTCTAGCGTCGGAGCTTCACCGGTGGCTGTAGGAGTGCGGCGGGTCTCCTCACCCGAGGTGGTCTCCGTGGAAGGCGACATGTTACTGACATCATCCTCATGAGACATGGTTGCTTGCAATGGTAAGTTCACGTCGGGTTCACCAAAATGTGTACAAGAGAATTCGGCAGGGAGAACTTTGTGTACACCAAGGGCAGAGAATAGAAAATAGCACAGGGAATGTTGGGTTGTGTGTAGGGAGAGAGTAAGGCAGTAGTACTGGGTGAGAGAGAGACAGGATTCTGGCAGAGCTTTCGCGTATCTCGGGTCGTTCTCCCTTGTACGGAAGGGTTAACGATCTATATATAACAGAGAATGTGACCGTTTCAGTGTGGTTAATGCGCCCATCAATGGCGGCTTAATTAGCTTAACCACAACGGCACGTTCGTCCGCGTATATAGGGACCGTTACAGCACGTTATCCGCGTATACCGGAACCGTTATGGGGTTGACCGGGTTTGACCGGTTTGACCGGGTTTATGGAGCTCGTGCCATAAATCTCTCAAAAGAAGTTACTAAAGGTCGCGCGCGAGCTTGGCTCGCACGCGACAGGACTTACTCTAGCCTCCAGACCACTAAGTCCCTACAAGTCCCGTGCACCGGTATGTGAGGGCCGTGTCTCGCAGCCCCCACGTGGATCAGCGCGGCTGGTGATCCAGTGTGTGTGGAGCACAATATGGTGTGCTAGATGATTGCCACATGGCTATGATCTGTCTGCTCAGAAAGCACTATCTACAACTGTTATATCTTTGCAACTCAAGATCTGATCTTTGTTTTGATGTTCACAAACTTAGACAGTCTGTTAGTCATCCCACTGATCATCATTTGTCAGCTGCACACCATGTTCTCAGATATCTCCAAGGGACATTTCATCAAGTGCTCTTATTTCCTTCACAATCTACAATTACAATAACTCGGATAGCAGAAGGTCCATTTCTAGTTTTTTAGTTTTTCTTGGTAACTGTTTGGTCACTTGGAAATCCAAGAGACAAACAGTGGTGGCAAAGAGCTCACCTGAGGCAGAATATAGATATTGTTAGCTGTCTCTTGTGAACTCAAGTGGTTAGAGTCCCTTCTTGCAGAGCTTCAATTTCAGCTGAGGTCTACACTTGTGATCTATTGTGATATTTCTTCTGCATTTGAAATTGCGGCTAATCCCATTCTGCATGAGATGACTGAACATATTGAATTAGACTATCACCTTATCAGAGACAAAGTGCAGTCAGGTGAGGTAGAACTCAAGCACATCTCTAGCCAGCTGCAGCTTGCTGACTTTCTCACCAAACCACTAGCATCTCATCAGATCTCTTTCTCTCCTTTTCAAGTTGGGTGTCATTCTGCATTTCACCCAACTAGAGGGGCCGTATTAGAGATTCTTAGTAAATGGCCCTGGACTAAACTGCAAAGTTAGCCAAAATGCTGACATGAAACTCCAAGATCTATAGATGCAGCAGTATCCGTTGGATTGTTTAAATGTCTTCTAATCTCAGCCGTTCCTAGCTTGAGGGGGCGGGCGTGAAAATTATGTTTCTTGTTTAATTGGTACTACGTCGTTTTGATGTTCGTTTTGTTTAGTTTACTTCCGTTACCAATAGTGGTGATTTGGGGCACCATGATTGGTTAGCGGTGAACTACTGTTAGTCCGTTCTCTTCAAAAATGGTTTTTATTCCCTCTTTTATCTGTAATTGGTTTTCATTATTTTAGTGAATCAAATTCATAGAAATCCTCTTCTGGTTATCTTGCTCTCGTATTGTCTTCTTCATCCATGAAACCCTAGAAAGCTTCGTCTATCTATTAATGGATTTCAATAATGGTTGTATCGAGCTAATTGAATTTGGCTTCCTCCCATGTCTTCAAAACATTGACATCGATATTCTAATATTTCTCCAAGGTGTAATGTTGCTAACTCTTACTATATCCAAGGCTTTATGAAAAAACAAGAAACTTCAAATCTTCAATACATCAACATACAACTTCGACAAAGTTAGTGATCCCGATTGTCAACTTAAATAACGTTATGAGTGAGAAGTCATAAACTATCCTTCTGATAATTAAAGACTTATTCATGTGGGAGAGATTTGGATGCGGGAGAGAATGATTCGCTTAATGCTTTTAAATTAATAAGAGTGTTCACTTAGCATATTTTTCTGATAATTCCATGAACTATAGAATTAGCGCTCAAAATTGGTGCAGAGCTTGTTCATGTTTTAGTTTGAGTTAGTTGACGGCCATCAAATTTTACTTTCGCTACACATTTTTTTGGGTTAAGGCCCATTCCTTGATAGAATCTACCGATACTTGCACGAACAAAATTTTCAAGCAACGCCACCAACACGTTCGGACTCCTCTGGACCGGACTCTCCTAGATCAAATCAACATGAGGCGACCTTTGGGAGTTGCTACCAAACGTTTATTGTCCTGGTGTAAAAATCATCGTTGCAATATAATAGTTGATACATATGGATTTGAGAAGAACGCCAAACCAAAATAAATGTCAAAATTACCCCCAAAAAATAACAAATAGACCTATATGCAAATGAAAACAATTCTCAAATACAAAGGTGGCCTGTGGGCTTGATACTTTTGAAACCAAATTCTCAAAAAGTTGGGCTAGGTTGGGTGGAAATTTTGGGCTACAAGGACGATGACGAACCTTAGATCAGCCTGTAGCTGAACAATAAATGATTTTAGGATAAATTTTGTTTTGGGAGCTGATAAATTGTACAGAGCACAAAAACGAAACACCAAACAGTTCTGAAATGCAACAGAACACGACTAAGCTAGACTTCTACGACGGATTTGTTGTGGGTTTCAGAGGAAGAAGCGGTGGCTTAGCCCTATTGTGGAAATCTAACATGCATGTTCAGGTTCTTAGTCATAATCTATACTATATACTATTTGAGAATGAGTTTTTGGGATTTTCTCCAAGGATTGCTACGTGGCATCGCTGATTAATTAATGTAAATCACGAGTTGACACTAAAACTAAAAAAGATTATAAAATGAAAATGAGTGACTTCTTCAAAAAAGAATGGTATCAAATTGAAATTTAATCCACTCAATTAGTATTTAGATTAAACGAGGTTACACAATTTAAACTAGTTGTAATTAGTATGGATATATCAAATGTGGTGTAAATTAGAAAACGTACAGTAATTGAAAAGTTAAAGTAAATGGCAGGTCAAGAGTTCTATCAATCAATTAAAAAAAAATTCTCAAAAGAAATTGTTTAAGGAAACTACATTCAATAATCAAAATAAAGCCATCAAAACTTACAAAATATTCATGCAAAAATACAAAATTAATGATTTTGTTAGAAATATTAATTAATGATTTGAAATAGAAGGATGCGCCGAAATGAAAAAGGTTTGTGTTGAGATTAAAATTTAGATAAAATGTGCATGTTTGGCGCCAACATATAGAATTGATCCGAACACTTTCTATAAAAACGTACGAGTAATAAGTAAAAGAGAAATGCTAAACATCACCCATTTTTCTTCACCCTTCAAGTTCGCCTCTTATGTTGAAGTTTTTGATTGGTGATGTGATTATAGAAATATCTTAAAATAAATACTACCAACAATCATATCTTGACACGTATGAGGTGAACATGAAGGGTGAAAAAAGGGTGAAGTATAGCGGCCCTCTAAATAAAAATGATATTAATTTGTGCTGAAAATGAAAAATGATAGTATTCTTTAGTAGTGTCAAATGAAAATTAGACGTGATTGAGTCATGAAATATTATTAGAAAGGGATTTTATAGATTTTGCTCCGGGGAGATTAAAATTTAGTTGAAATGTGCAAGTTTGGCGCACACATAGAATTGATCAGTAATTGGACACTTTGTTTAAAAAATGTAAGAGTAACAAATAAAAATGATATTAATTTGTGCTGGAAATGGAAAATGATTGTATTGATTAGTAGAGTCAAATGAAAATTAATTGGTAAATATATGCAAATGTTAGTGATTGTGTTGGGAACGGAAATGGTCTACAAAAATCAAGTAACCACTCAACATGATTGAGTAACTAAACTACTGAAAATATTTTTTTTTTAGGGAAACTGAAAATGATATAAGATATGAACTATATGAACTACATCACCGTATTACATGTTTCTTCTCTTGCACCATAAAGCTCCTTTCCCTACTCTATGTTCTTTTGTCGCATCGATGGATAAAATACAAGGGTGGAGCGAGCGTTGTAAGTTAGCTCGCTTGGAGCAAGAGAAAATTACATGAGCAAAGAGATGTCCGATGGGGTTTCTACATATATTAACATCACAAAATCTTTTACTCTCCCATTATTTTTTTGTTTATCTTTTGGAAATCTCCAAATGTTTCTACCATTTGTCTAATCTTTACCCGATTTTATGTTTGTGAAGTTCTTAGGGCCGCAGCCGAAGACATACACATGTGCGACAAAGTCATTAGTCGTCTCCGTATAGGTAAATTTACTATTGACGAGTTCTTTTAAATGGGTCTCTATTCCTATACTTTTGTAGAAGTTAAGCTCCTGGAAGTATATGCCTGCCACTATTTGGTGATTAAGATTTCTTTATCATCGATCTAAAATTTCTTGGTTTCAATTTTATTTCATCTTCGTTATTATACAATTGATTGTCAGTCAGTTAAGCCTAATGATTTTTTCTTCAATTGTCGCTCTTAATGCATGTTCGTTTCTTTGGTGGCATAGGGGTTGATCGCATCACGAGCATGCTTCTTTGCTAGGATCCACAGTTCAACACAAAAGTATGTGTTATACGTCTATATGATCTCTTAGGTGTATGATTTCTATTTTTCTATATGATACCGTTACATGTTCTTTTTCTATACGTTTAAATAATTTTCCATAATGATTCTATATGTTTCACATCTAAATCGTTAAAATCAAATAATTTGGTGCAGTGTTCACTGAAACAAAAATTCGTCATCCAATGTGGTTTTTTTTCAAAATGAAAAGTTGGAGATTTATAATTGAAGACATGTTTTTAGTTTAGGATCTCACTGAAATTGAAATGTCAAATATGAAATCCAAATATACATATCATACGACTATTGAAACTCTATGAGATCATAAAATATCATAAACAAAACAAACTTAATAATTGTCTTCAACTATGTCTGTATATGATGCATGTTACCGTGCATCGCACGGGTTTAAAGTTAGTTTTTTACTATATAGAAGCGATAGTAAAAAAGAGATGACGATATCTAGAGTTGGAAGTTCACAGGGTTCTATGGTGACCGAAACAGATAAGAGCAGGGTTTTCTTGGGAGTTGACAAGAGGATTAAAGCCAATACCATAAATCTCATGGTGCGTTGCCGGTGAATTTAATGCCATTACGTCATACGTCGAGAAGCATGACGGAACAAGGGGTAACTTTAATCAACTGGACCAATTTTAAAAAACGTTTGATGATGTGGGGTTACTCGACTTGGGTTTTCACTGGAGTCCTTATACATGGAGCAACAACCAAAGTGATGAAGGGAATATTCTTGAAATACTCGATCGAGTGGTAGCGAATATTGAGTGGTTGGATATCAACCAAGGAGCTAATGTCACATACCTATGCTGGCCTAATTCTGATCACGTTCCAATTTTGATGGAGTTGAAGCAACAAAGTCAAGAACATAAAAAAAAAGTTTTAGTATGAAAAGATGTGGGAATCTCATGAAGAGTTCAGGAATTTTATCAGCGAAGGATGAAATCAAGAAGAGGGTAGGGTGTTTCAAAAGTTAAGGGGGCTAAGCAAAAAATGTGTGACATGGAAGTGAAACACTTTCAGACAAGTAAAAGGTAGATGAAATATGCTTCGCGAAAGGGGGAGGTTTTTAGTTGGACAAGTTCAGGACGAAAGAGTAATCGAAGAAAAAATGGCTCTAACGAAAGAGTGTAACTCTTTACAACGCAAGGAGGAAATCATGTAGAAGTAGAGATCAAGAGTAGAGTGGCTAAAGAATGGGAAATGAACACTAGATATTTCCATCTGAAGGCTACAATCAGGAGAGCAAGAAACAATTTCCATTGCATTGAGGATAGCACGGGATTATGGCTTAAGGAAGAGAACCAAGTAAACAAAGTTTTCGAGGATTATTTAGAGGAAATTTTTAAGTCAAATAGGCCAGACATGGAGGAAATCGAGCCATTACTAGCTCCATCTGCAGAGTTCATCTCGGCTACAGACATGCAACAGTTGTATTTTTTGTACTCGGCCAAATAAGTCCGAGATTCCCTATTTCAGATGGAGTCGGATAAGGCTCCGGGCTGCAATGGGTATAACACGGGAATCTTTCAGTCCCGTTGGGCTGTAGTGGGACAGGAGCTTACAGACAAAATTCTTTAGATCTTGAATGAAGGAAAATCGATCAAGGAGTAAAATCACACCTTGATAGCACTCATTCAAGGACAAAGCAGCCAAGGAAACCAAGTGAGTATAGCCCGATTATCTTGTGCACAGTTATCTATAAAATTGTAGCTAAATATGTTGCAAATTGCCTGAAAACTGTACTTTCATATATGATATCGAATAATCAAAGTGCTTTTGTATCGCGACATTGATATTCGATAATATTCTCACGACTTCTGAAGTCAATCATTCTCTAAAGACTAGGAAGAAGGGATTATGGATTTCTTGATCTTGAAGCTCGATATGAGTAAGGCCTACCACAAGATTGAATGAAAATACCTGGAAGAAGTTCTATTTCACATGGGCTTCGGTTCGAGGTTCCGCTCTTTGGTGCTCAATTGTGTCTCGTCCGTAAATTTCGTCCCATAAAGAGGACTCGGACAGGGGTGTCCGCTCTCGCCCTATCTGTTTCTTCTATGCAACGACATGCTTTTGAGAACTTTTACCTCGGCTGTGGTAGAGGAGATATTAGCAGAGATAACAACGTCTTAGGGAGGACAAGTGGTTTCCCACTTATTTTTTGCTGGCGATTGTATGTTTTTAGGCAGGCTGACACAGAAAATATTAATGCCCTATTGCAGCTATTACAAGCTTACGAGAAGGCCTATGGTCTACAGATTAATATGGACAAGTCTGCAGTGGTATTCTCTCCAAATGTCCCTGAAAATGTGCGGAACAATATGCTCCTTGAAGCTGTCAATCCAGAATTAGGCCAACACGATCAATATCTCGGTCTCCCAACGACGATGGTCCAGAACAGAACATTTACTTTCAACAAAATCACAGACCGTGTAGGGAGAAAACTAAAATTTGCTCTTGATCTTATAAGACATCAGCACAATAAAATTTGAACTTTGATCTTGTAGGAAATTCGTGTAAATATTCAAAAGATAAAATCTAGATAAAATAAAAGCTGTTTAAAGATGATCAAAATAAATCATGTTACAATGGTTATTGTCACTCCCAAGTCCTAACAGAACCAAAACGTGAACATTATTATGGAAAAGACACCAATCGTTAGGTTGAATGTCAAATACAACGTAACAATACAAGGTTGAGCCATGGTTTGCCTATGAAAATTTTGTCCAAATTTTGTCCAAGGTCACTCCAGTCCTCATTAGAACATCTTAAAGCAACACAAAATCTTCAGGCGAACCCTCCTCGAGCAAGTGACATTGAGATTAGGAATTCTTGGCGGTGTGCATCTGCAAAGGAGAAGCTTGGCACTTGACAAGGCTGATGGCTGTGAAGCTTGACAGTTGATCGGATAAGAACGTTGGGGTTGTATGTGTGCTTCTACATTCTCATTTGTGCTAGCTATTACGTATCATTTGAACTTTCTGCTTCTTCCTAAACAAACTACCCATTGCAATGCTTTTGTGTTGGGATCTGTTTGATAACAAAATACTAAGCCCCTGTTCATATCATAATTTATTTTATTTGAAACAAAAGATATGTTCAATTCTACCGGCATGCAACGATTTTAGTTGCCCTACTGATTTCAGTTACTGTCCTCAGAATCTTCTTTTCACTCCACCACTAGAAAATGTGCTAAATGTTCAAGCATGGATGATTGTACAGAGCTAATTCAATTTAGCTTCCTCCCATATCTTGGAAACATGAACTCCTAATATTTCTCCAAGGTATAATTTTGCTAGCTCTTAATATATCTGCGGCTTTATAAAAAACATAGAGCTTCTAATCTTCAAAACATCAACATCCAACTCCTACAAAGTTTAACATGTATCTCTAACTTAAATAACATTTTCAGTGAGATATCATTAACTCTCGTACTAGTAATTAAAGACTTGGTCATGCGGGAGAGATTGGATGCGAGAGAGAATGACTCACTGAATGCTTTTGGAATGATTGCAAGAGAGAATGACTCAGTGAATGCATTTGGAATGATAAGAGTGTCCCCTTAAAAGTAGTTTTCTGTTAATCTCATACTATAGAATTAGCGATCAAAATTGGTGCAGAGCTTGTTCATGTTTTAGTTTGAGTTAGTTGACAAGTCATAAAAGTTTACTTTCGCTACACATTTTTGTAGGGTTAAGGCCCTTTCCTTGATAGTATCTATCGATACTTGCACGGACTAAATTTCTCAAAGCAACACCACCATGTTTGGACTCCTCTGAACCGGACTTTCCCACTCCGAATGTTGGGATTCAGCTACCAAACTGTGTGTTGTCCTAGTGTAAAAATCATCCTTGTAATATAATATTTTTTTCAATAATATTTTCTTTTTAAAATAATGTTATAATATACTAGTTGATCCATGTGAATTTGAGAAGAACGCCAAAAACAAAAGAGATGTGAAAAATCCCAAAACAACTCACAAACAGACTTGGATGCAAATGAAAACAATTGTCTCTAGGGCTCATCATTGGTCGGGCTTGGGTGATTGGGGAAGGCCCAATTGAGCTTTTAAGGTTTTTTATTGGACGACCATTTCCCGTCTACCAGCTCAGCCGGATAAACATCGGCCAAGATCACAGTATCCATGCGTGGTCCATAACTTGGCCGGGTTCAAATACAAAGGTGGCCCGTGGGCTTGATATTTTAGAACCAATTCTCAAATAGTTAGGCTAACTTGGGTGAATAATATGGGCTACAAGGCCGATGACCATCCTTATCTTACAGAGAACTAAAGGAAACACCAGACATTTAAAAAAAAAAAATACACAATTATTTTTGATTTACACCGTTGGGCTTGTACTAGGCTAGGTATACCTGGACCACGTCCACCTTTTAAAACTGCAAACCTAAACCCTGTCTAGAATCTAAGATCAAGACTGACAATTTATTTGAAAAAAAGTTTACACAGGTAGTATGTCCCAAACCACTTCATTCCAAAAGCATTCAATGATTATTCCAAAAGCATATGTTAAGGGAATTGATTCTTACACCGGTATTTTTTGTTGGTTACACCGGATTTTACTTGTCGTGACAATATTGTCCTTTTCTAATAAATTAGTAATATTTTCTTAATTTATTGCATAATCATTTATTGTAGGTAAGTTTACAAATCAAATAAACTCTAATTTTGGGCCATTATTGTTTGATATTCTTTCAGTGAATGATTTCTTATTGGTATCGGCACCATACTTTTGTTTGAACGGAACTCTCCATCTTCATACTCCAGGTTTGTTCTTTCTTCATTCTTTTCTCTTGTTTATTTTTTTTATAGAAAATGGTGACCAACTTTGTTTTTGTCGTTTTATGAAACTGAAGCTCTGTATTGGTTTCAACCCAACAAATTGAAAACCCGTGGCAATATTCATGTAAAACAAATATGTAAGTTTAAGGTTGTATACCGATTTATTCAAAGCTTCAAGTCTTTGTTTTATTAGAAATTGGAGACCATTATCACAGTCCACTCTAAAAATTTGTTTAATACCAATGGTAAAATTGATCACGTGGATATTTTTGTTCTCTCGCAACAAGAACAATCTGCTAGCTTCAAGTTACGAAAGTTGATTTATAGATTTATTTTAGCTCTAAAGTTTTTCTTATAACTCATATTTTATTTATGTGATGTAGATTGGCTAGTAAGAAAATGAGCAATGAAGAGCCAGTTGAAAGGGTTGTTCACGAATCATGTGAAGCAATTCAACAAGGAGTGAGTGCTGACAACAAAGAAAATTGTAAGCTAGGGGAACTTAACTGGAAATTTCAAGCACGAGAGGATCTCATAAGTGTACTCAAAGAGTTCTTTGCAATGCAAGGATACGCTATCTCGATTGAACATTCTACCAAAGATAAGTGCATCCATTTCGGTTGCGATAGAGGTGGTCGCTACCGAAATAATTGGCAATGCAAGGATACACTATCTCGACGGAAGAGACTTTTTCTGAGGAGATTGACGTAAATGTGGCGCTTGGCTCACCGAATAGTACATTTTATGGGTGGTAAGTGAAGTAAATGGGTACAAGTTTGTTACATTTTCGCACAATAATCATTTAGCGACGCATATTGATTTTTATTTCTGGTATCGATGCAGAGGCTCGAAGAATTTTCTCTATGTATGACGCTGTCGAGAGAGATCATAAAGTAGTTTTTTTTTTGAAAATAAAATGTTTCATAGAAACTAGCCAAACGGCGAAGAGTCGTTCTCAAATACAGTGACTGCCCAGCTGGGCGTGCTAGTATAGAGACAAGGGGAAGGAGTCTGCAGTGATCTTTGTGTAAAAAGATGTGCAGCCCCATTTCCCAAACGACCGACAAAAGAAAGGATAACTTCTCTAAACTCGTGCTTCATATTCCTACACTTCCGCAATTCCTCAGCAATCGCAGGGCAAACCTCGCTAAATGTTCTGTTCCTTATTGTGGCTGTAAGCAGATTAATAGCTAGTTGACTATCAGACTCCATAATGAACCTCCGCCCCTTAGCGTCCTTTGCCAATTGTAAGCCTTCGTTGATGGCTTTAATCTCGAGTAGGAGAACAGAACTGTGTGTAGCAGTTCTTATGTGTTTGCCGGCAACAAAGGCCCCCTCGGAATCCCGCATGACGCAGCCTAGACCTGCCCTGTCCCGCTCCGCCGATCTCGCCGCATCACAATTGATCTTCAACCAATCCTCAGGCGGTTTGGACCACCAGGAAGAGGGTGCTTGAACAAAACCTCGACTAGGATCCTTTTTATTTTGTTCCTGACCTCGAAAGAAACTCAGATGGTCACGAATCTTTGTCAAAACCTGAACCTGTGTTTGCTCCTCGCCTCTGAACCGTGCTGAATTTCGCGCGTACCATTGATACCAAGCCCCTACTGCCCATGTTTCTCGAAAGTCATTGTCTTCCTTTGTAAAAATCTGCTCGATCCAGTCCTTCACACTCGCTAGACGTTGATTAACCGCTTCTTCACCTAAGAGTTCCTTCCAGATGGCCGTAGCAAACTCGCATTCCACAAACAAATGTGACTCAGTTTCCGGATGTGAGTGACAGAGACAGCAGGTTGTATCAATAGAGATACCTCTTCTTCGCACCTTGGTCGCCACAGGGAGATAATTCTTCCAAAGCCTCCAGCTGGTATACATAACCTTCTTCGGCATCTTTAGCTTCCAAATGTTTTCCAGCCACTTCCTATTTAAACCCCCCGACCCTTCAACCCGTTCCTCCCCCTGTTGTTTCTGAATTTTGTAACCCGAAGCCACAGTATAGCACCCAGTCTCGGAGTGTAACCAGAAAAGGCTTTCACTTGACTCCTCTTGCGGAAGAGGTATCTTCATGATCTCCAGGACGTCTAACTCCCAAAAATGAGTGCTAAGCCTCCGTTCATCCCAAGCACCATTATGAATAAAATCTAAAACTCTGAGGGTTACCACTTCTGGAGAAGGGGTGATAACCTTGAAAGAATACGGTCACGGGAGCCACTGATCCTTAAAAGGATTAATTCTCAAGCCGTCTCCTACCTTCCAGCAAATCCCCTGTTTTAGGAGATCCCTTACTTTCAATAGCCCTTTAAAAGCATAAGAAGCAGCGTTTGTTTGTTCAACTTCCAATATAGATGACCCTCTGAAATACTTATGCTCTAGAATCCGGGCAAGAAGTGAGTTCGGGTATTGCAATAACCGCCAGGCTTGCTTGGCAAGCATAGCCAAATTGAAACTCTGCATATCACGAAAACATAGGCCTCCCTTTTGTTTGTCGTCTTTTAGATCATCCCATTTGAGCCAATGAACTTTCTTTTTGTCCTCCGAATCCCCCCACCAAAAGTCTCTGATCAAACCCTCGATGTCTTCACAAACTTTCTTTGGCAATAGAAAACAACTCATCGCATAGTTTGGGATCGCTTGAGCTATCGCCTTGATAAGAGTCTCCTTCCCTGCAACAGAAAGAGTCTTCTCCTTCCACCCCTTCAGATTCACACTTATCCTCTCAATAATACGCTGAAAATTGGCTTGCTTCTGTCTCCCAAACGAGGAAGGCAGCCCCAAATAACTATCGTGTTGCTGCACTCGCTGAACACCAAGAAGACCTGTAAAACATTGTTGGTCAAGATTGCTAACATTGTTAGAAAAAAGGACCGCCGATTTGTGAAAATTAAGTGATTGACCGGATGCCTTCTCATATGATTGGAACAATTGTAGTAAGGAAACAAGCTCATTAGTTATAGCTTTGGTGAAAATTAAACTGTCGTCCGCGAAGAAAAGGTGTGACACTACCGGCCCTCCTCTTGAGGCAGCGAGGCCCGACAAGGAGCCTTCTTGGACCATCCGAGTCAGACTTCTAGATAAAGTTTCGCTCACTAACAGGAACAAATAAGGGGATAGAGGGCATCCCTGTCGCAGCCCTATCTCGGGTTTAATATGACCTTCCGTTATTCCATTCACAATTAAACTATACGTGGCCGTAGTAACACAATTCATAACCACATTGATCCATTTGAATACGAAGCCCATTCGTTCCATCACTTCCCTCAGAAAATCCCACTCGACCCTGTCATATGCTTTGCTCATGTCGAGCTTTAACGCAACACTCCCAACCCTTCCTTTTTGCTTCTTCATAGTATGTAACAGTTCAAAAGCCGCCAATATATTATCACTAATCAGCCGCCCGGGAACAAAAGCGCTCTAATTGTCCGAAATTAAATTGGGAAGAACCTCTTTCAAACGATTAGCAAGTGTTTTTGTGATTATCTTATAAATCGTAGAGAAAAGGGAAATAGGTCTCAAATCACCAACTTTGCGTACCTGTTTCACCTTCGGGATCAAAGCAATGAGAGTATGGTTGCAGAAACTCACATCTCCACCCTCATTCAGTACCTTTAAGCAAATATCCGTTACTTCCTTTCCAACCGTTGGCCAAAATCTTTGGTAAAAAAGAGGGGGGGAACCTTCCGGCCCCGGGGCTTTCTCGGGGGCCATACCTTTGAGAGCACACAGAATTTCGTCGGTCGTAAATTCTTCGTCGAGCTTTGAGCGGTCAGTTGCATTGAGTATCTCCTCTACCGGCTCTAGAATCGATTCCATCTCTGCCCGTTGCGGGTCAGTGCTAATAAAAATGTCTTTGAAATACTCCTCAAGCGTTTGTAAAATCTCCGAATCATCTTCGGTCCAGACCCCTTCTTTCGATTCAATACCTCTGATCGTGTTTCTCGCGCGTCTAATGCTGGCTTTCCGATGGAAATATTTGGTGTTGTTGTCGTCATGTTTGAGCCATAACATGCGCGACCTTTGTCTCCAAATTACTTCTTCGTCTGCTAGAAGTTTAAGAATTTCATCCATGTACTCTTTTGCTTCCAAAATAACCTCACGAGTCTGCTATAAAGTCCCAAGGACTTCCAACTTCTTTCTCAAGTGATGAAGCTTGCGTTTGGAACTCCCAAAGGTGACAGAACTCCACCTGGTCAGTTTCTCGGACACTATCCCAAGCCGCTCGGGCACACTGTCAGCTATCTTCCATGCTTCTTCAACCACCTTCCCACACTCATCTTTCCGCAGCCAAACAGATTCAAAATGGAAACGACAGCCTCAATTGTTTTGACCAGCTTTCTTCGAGTCAAACAGTAACTCTAACGGGACATGATCCGAGGTCTCGGAAACAAGATGATTAACTCGTCCGCGACCGAACTTGTTGATCCATCTGTCATTGGCAAGAACGCGATCAATCCTTTCACGAATTGAATTCTCGTCTGGCTTGTTATTTGCCCACATGTACTGATTCCCCACAAACCCCAAATCTCGTAACTCAAGCCGATCCAAAACCTTCCGAAAAGCTTCCGTTTGTCTGAACGTAACCGCACGACCTCCTTCCTTCTCATTAGCAGATGTTATTGCGTTGAAATCTCCCAAAATACACCAAGATTGGTTTCTGGGATTCAAACGTCTCAATAACTTCAACGAATGTCGTCGTATCTACGATCCGGGTCACCATAAAAACCCGTGAGAACCCAATTGTCAGTAGAACCAAGCCAACAAGCCCAACCACTAATATGAAATCTCGAGTAGTTAATCAGAGAGAAAGAGATATCTCCTGACCACAATAGACTCAAACTACCTCTGCGCCATCGCAATCGATGTGAAAGACATTTGCATGACCAAGTTTGATACGGATCGCTTCCATCTCGTTTGCATACATCCTGGTTTCCAAAAGAAAAACAACTGTGGGAGTGCGCCTCCTAACAAGATCGCACAAAGAAAGAACGTTTTGGGGATTCCCAAGCCCCCGAACGTTCCAACTTAGAAGACTCATTGTGCATGGCAGTGTGCAGTGCTGCTGAGCAGACACTGCCAAACTCGCGTGTTGGGTTTTTTCGGCGCCCACCTCCTTTGTTGGAATCTAAAATTCAGAAACCGGTTTGTTACTATTTCCTTTGTTGTTCGTATCTCGTGAACTATCCCCGCTGTTTTCTCGGGCCCTAGGGATCTTTGGGTCCGAGCCTCCTCTCGAAAGAGGACTGGTATTTTCACCGGTGTTGTCGATGGTCTTCCTCTTCCCTTTCGGTTTCCTTGGCGTGATCGGGTTATTCTGGCTTGTTCTTGCTGCATCCCTTCTCTTCTTTGGATTACTGACTATGGAGGCTGCCTTTCCTTTGTCTTTGCCGGGAGTTCCCTCCTTTACACGCTCAGAACTGCTTGACCCCAGAGGGTTTTCATGAATTTTGATTCCCACACTGCTTTTCGCGTCCTCCTTATCCTTGTTGCCTTCAACCTTCATCTCTGAATTAGAGGAAAGCATATCGGACTCTGACTCTGAGTCTTCAAACTCTGAATGTATCTCATCCCCCTTCTCTACATGTCCTTCCTCTTCCCCTGGAATTGAGTCCTCCCGCGTTTTTGTATTAACTCTCTTCCTCGGTGGTGGCCTATAAGTCAGCCAGTCACCATAGCCGGGATTTGAAAACTGTCTCTTTTCAACTTCCATTGTCTTGCAATCGTTGCTATGGTGATCTAGCTTCCCGCACCACGAACATATGTTAGGGATACGTTCATACCTGTAGTCGATCCAAACTTTTGAGTCCATTATCTTGATGTATCCTCCCCGTCGCAACGGTTTATCAACTGGAAGTCGTACCCGAAAACGCATATAATCACCAAGTTCCCCCGCCATAATTCTCTTTTCGGCGTCAATAACTTCTCCCATCTTACTTGCTTCCTTCTTTGCATTGTCTTCTTTTAGGAGGAAGACTGGTAGATTGAGCAAGTGAGCCCAGACATCGAAAGTTTCAAAGCGAGCATCTTCCACTTTCCTTCGCACATCCCACGTCTGGAGGAGTAAGATGTTGCCGTCGAAAACCCACGACCCTCCCGTCAAAACCCTATCTCTCGCCTCCCTGCTTGGAAAGCTGAACACAAATCGGTTTAGTTTTGGTTCGGCTATTGTGACTTTGTCTCCCTCCATCCATATACGCTTGAATAGAAGTTTCATCATCCAAGTGTTCACTGGTCTTGGCATCAGAAACTTCCCTATCAAACTATTTTCGAAGGGCTTCAGTGCTTACAAACAATACTCTTGATCGAATTTCACCACGTCCTCTTCCTCTTCTGCTGTATACGGTGTTCCGAAAGGTTGATCTTCCCCCCCGAGAGACCGAAACCCTTGCAGTAGGTTCGCCGATAGCCATCGCCGATCTAGGGTTTCGGAGAGAATTCGAGAAGAAACGAAAGAAATCGCCTTTCTGTTAGCTCCGATGTTTTCGGAGAAACTAGGTCAAAACTTTTAAGAAGAAGCTACTAGATCATAAAGTAGTTTGAAATTCCTTTTTAAATGATTCAAAATTATGTAATCTTTACTTACATCTCTAATTTCGTATTATGAGATGTGTTTTTTACAACAAGATCACAATGTAATCATTTTGTGGCAAAACTATTATGCGACATTTGTTATTTCTGTGTGTCACTTTTTATGAAGGAATTGTTTTCTATGAAAGTGGGTTCAGATTTATTTTTTGCAATATTGATGAATTTGATTTTATTTTTGCCCAAAACATACAATAAGAAGGAATTGTTCAATTACATCAGTGCATCCATGCATCCTATTACTCCAAACAATGCAACAGAAGAACACCATTAGGAGTATATAATACAGATGCAACTATATGCACAATGGTCATGCATTTTCCTTTTATTAATGTAAAACTTTACATTTTATGAGTAAAGAAATACATTATGGTCTGGAGTAATAAATGATAAAGTGGAAATTGCATTACAAATTGTCAAACAATAATGGCCCGAAATTAGAGTTTATTTGATTTGTAAACTTACCTATAATAAATAATTATGCAATAAATGAAGAAAATATTACTAATTGATTAAAAAAGGGCAATAATGTCACACCGGTCAATTCCCTATGTTAATCTATTCTATAAAACAATATGGTTTGACTTTGAAATGTCTTTTTAGTATTTGCATTAAATTAACCTCAATCCTTAGATCTCACTTATCACCCACTTAACAACCCACTACTTAACTACCCACTACTTAAAAATTTACCTTCTCTCTCAGATTAATATACGTAACTTATAAAAAGTGTGTAAGATATGATTTGATGGATATCATATAAAATTACCGGGGACGCCATTTTCATATTCTCTTCCAGCAAAATCGATTCTGAAACGTGTTTTTTGGATAGTGCCCTCGGACACGGGCAATCCCCTGGTTCACTACGGGATGAATCAATTTCCATGAGTGCAATAACGAAATAGCATGCTGCGTATTTGTTCCGGAATCTCGGATGCCAAGACATAATTTCGTAATTTATATAATGATCTAGCACTACCAAATCTAAAAATTAAAGACTATGTGGATTCAAAAAATGTGAAATCATCAGATGAGATATTCATTTCAAAATAGGATCACAAATTGCAGCATATCTTGCAACATTTTCGTTACCCTTCACCAAACACAGGACTACATAGTAGAATTGCACACGAAGTGCAAACTAAATCCGTTGCTTATTGGAGCGGTCCTATGGCAGTACAATTGTCTGCCTCTGCAAAATTAACATTATGTTTGGAGTAATGTTGTCAAAAGTTACAGCCACCATGTTCTAAAAGAACAATTTTCCCTCCTAAGCCATTAGTTTTAAAGATACATTGTTGAATGATTTTCTCCAATGTCTTCAATGTAAGAAGTCGTTTTATTAAAAACCTTATAACATTATGTATCTAAATAAATATTAATCAAAGACTTTTGCTGAGAAACTCTGGATAATGGCTATTCTTAAGCTATGAAGTCATGCACAAGAGCATGACCAAGTGAATACTTTTGAAATGATAGCTCGAGATTCTAAGGTGAGATTTATTTTCTGTAATTGATCAAATCTTTTCGTTCTTAGTCAAATATGCAGTCATAGCTCCTCATTTTCCATGTTTTTACAAAGATACCGAATATACCATAGAAAGATGATAGTTGCCAAAGTAATTAACTAAATTTGAAGAAATTTATTTATGCAATTATCGCTTTCATGCCCAAATCACCTGTCACGTTCCTCAACTATCACATTCCTTTATTGGACGACAACAACATAAATTTGGGCCTCGCACAGAAATGGCAAAACAACTTGAAATGCTTCTTATGGAAACTGGCTGGCCTGGACAGTGCTAATTTATGCCCATCAATAATGACAAAGAAAATGTTACAATGGCTAAATACTGTTAACAAAAGGATATTTAAACATTTTGAATGTTTTCGCAAAAAGGTAAGTGGAGCCACTCAAGTTTGACATCAATGGACACATTGGCACACCTAGACATGTATATCGTTGTAAATAGGGATGTCAACGAGTCGGATCTGAATAAAATCTACCTATATTTGAATCCGCACGTGAATGATTGGATTCATGTTCGATTAGGATATGATAGGATCTTAAGAGACTCGGATCAGAAGCGGAATAGGATCAAATAAAAGCACAACTAAATATAGAAAAATACAAAAAAAAGGCAGCACCCAAAAGAAAAAAATTCATACATCCTATTTTACTAACACCAAACTAAACAAACTCAGGTCCACCCAAATATATGTAAAACCATTCAAAAGTTTAAAACACTTAAGGGTATTTTGGTAAAGTATATATATATTTGGCTCTAATTAGGTCGAGTATCCATAGAATATCTTGCTATATCTAGAACTGTATTCGGATCCGATTGGATTATATTTTAAATATCCATATTCAATCCAGTTTAAACTGTCTCGAGTTCTTACTTGATCCATTCGGATTCAATTTCTCGGGTTTTGAATTGGATCGAGCCGCATTGGCATCCTTAACAGTAGGCCGTATGAGTACAATCACGATTCATAACTTTCAAGTTTTCCTCAACCAAAATCAATAACCTTAAGAACTCGCTGAAGTATCCTAATACACCATCCGAGCTATTTCGAGAGATAAAAATGTTGACGGCTTGGGGACGACAAAATAAATATCTGGATAGTGGCGTTGTCCTAATGTCGTGATAAAAAACTTACAGTATGCCATTTCACAACCCCTCACCAAGTTATGGCTAAATAATGATGGTCTCTTCAGAATCCACCTTACTCCTCCATAATCCTACGTATACCCACTGCTCTGTGATCAACCATGTGATGATACGTCTGAAACAATCATTGAACGTTCCTCATCGATCTCAAGAGTTGAAACACTTACTCTAACATCTACTAACTGAACAATGTAAACCACTTAAATAAACTACTAAATAAGTAAAGCTTCCTATATCGTTGTGTTTTATTTTGTATAAAAGGGGCGTACAATATTTATAATAACAAATTTCTACTGAGAAACTGAAAAATAAACAATCTTTGCGGAATGACTTAAAGATAAAATCCTAATAATCGAGTGGCATAAAGGAAAAACTGAGGGGTGGAGTAAAATTTGAAAAAGGGGTGTCCATGTCGACACCTCACACTCGTCTCGTGCTGTAGGTAGAATGATAGATAAGTATGTGTCCAACCCTCCTAACATCCGTATTCTGAAAGATGGGAAAAAATCCGATACATCCACCAATCAAATCCTTCTTTTTCACCCCTGAACCCATGTGCTATAGATGAAGCACGACAACACTCCTACCCATGTGATCACGGGTACATACAGTCGTAATCACCTCCGCAGTTTCATGCAGATTTTTCTTCTCTCACTCCCCCTCACTCATCCCTCTAAAACTGAATGGAGTACAAATCCATGTAGAATCTTTGTATGTGAAATGATGCGTTCAATGAAGATCCTCCCCCAAAACTACTCCTCGACCACGACGCGCAGGAATGGTTAGTCTGCTCTAATGATGGAGCTTCCGAATAATTCATAAGTTCAATGGACATGGAGATTGATTCCTATGATAGAGCCTACACCGTGAGGGCCCCAAAAAAATCCTTCGTGCAGCTGTTATGTGTGTTCACATGAAGATGGGTGAAAAATACTCCTCTACCTAAAGACGTCGATCTTGCACTGTCGGATACAATAATCAACATTGTGTCTCAAAGCATTTTTTAGAATTAATCTCAGACCTAAAATACTCCCCTTGACATGTTCTTGGAGAATTGGCCTCACTGTAGGGTTCATGCACTAAGTTGGTACTTTATAGAACTCTCTCCAGCATTTGTGCTTCTAGGTAATTGCCCTTTCTCTAAAACAATTTTTTTTTCCTTTGTTATTATATTCGATTTTACATTCTAGCAACTACTCTAAACTATTCTAAATGCAAGTTTATTAACAATAAAAGGTGGGTTGACTCAAAATAAATAAAAATGCTGACTCGAAAAGAAGAGTAAAGCTAAAAATGAAAAGACTTAAACAAAATTATAGAACTAAATGAATTTTAAACTAATTTATATGTTGACATGGATTCAAGACTCACACCCCCCACACTGAAGGCTTACTATGCCCTCATGGCATGTAACTAACTAGCCAGAAGTACATGCGTCATCATTGTGTGACTAGTAGTCGGATGATCGGCTAGAACGAAACTCAGAAAATGAAAAGG
This sequence comes from Linanthus parryae, assembly GCA_023055425.1. Lineage (NCBI taxonomy): Eukaryota > Viridiplantae > Streptophyta > Magnoliopsida > Ericales > Polemoniaceae > Linanthus > Linanthus parryae. The sequence goes on along the minus strand of JALGPY010000002.1, from coordinate 163,548,540 downwards.
ATTGATCACGCAATGGCAGAAGGGCATGCTGGGTGGATGAGTGGAGATCTTCGGTGCAACAACCCCCTTATCCGGCTCGGGACAAGACCAGGAGGGCGATGCTTAATAGAAGTGGCGGAGATCAAAAGCAATACAAACCACAACATAAATAATATTAAACATTAAACTTGAAGTCTCATACAAAATATGCTTATTATTACACAATAACTTAACAAAACTAGAAACTAATTATGACATTATTAGTCTAGGTGAGTCTCCCGCTCCTTCTATTCCTTAAGTTCCAGCTCCTAGACCTGCGGTGGGAAGAAAACAACAGGAACCGCAGTTTTCAAAGTCAGCAATAACTACTGAGTGAGATACACCTTAGCATGTAAAACAGGAAAGATAATATAAACTGCTGAGACACAAGTTAAATAAAGTAAAAGTGACAGAGAATAAGTAAAACTTTATCAGAGTTTGCAACGGTAAAAGCAACAGTGATATTCAAATCATGGATGACAATATCAAATGCTGTAAACATCTCAATTAAGTCCTTCATAAGTGCCATTCTCCGATTAGAATACAAATCCATTTATCTGCTTTCAAATATAGAATCAAAGAATCCAGTTATTAAGCACAGTACCGGAAACAGTAATGGCCAACAAAGGGCCTCCTTATTGACAATGGCCAACAAAGGGCCTCCTCAATGGCCAACAAAGGGCCTCCCAAATAACAATGGCCAACAAAGGGCCTCCTTCATAACAATGATCTGGTACGTGCGGTGTTCCACTTTACGTTATTAGCGAATTATTATTCCGTGAGAGTTTCCGAGAACAGTATTTACAAGTCAAAGTTTGACAGGAAGAAACACATAACAATATAATTTGAGACAAGTATAAAATCACGTTCGACAAATGTAATCCACAAATATATATTTTGAGACAGAAAGTAAAGTTAAAGTATGACATGAATGAAGCCAGGCACGCTAGGCTAAGCATGTAATCTCACCATATTCAACAGCAATTATCACATACGGCTCATACGGATGATCGAAGTCCTTGTCTGCTAACCTGTCGTCCACAATTACCAAATTCTATAGTCACAACGACAATATTTCTAAATAAAGAAAGGTTCGTCTAAGTTGGTTGCTAAGTTCAGCTCTCAGCATCCCCAATAAAACCCGTTTTTATGTCATATACCTATAAATAATAAAATAACTATTTTCAAAATTAATTTGATATTAAATAACCGAAGCAATATTTATTTTAAGTAAACAATAATATTACTAGTTCTAGTAAGAAAGAGCAATTGTTATATTTAGAAAGAATTATTTTGGCTAAAAAGACTATTTTTGAATACGACAATATTAATTTCAAACAAGTATTCTTGTTGGTAAAAAGTTCAATAAATATTTAAATCTTACTAATTGTTTAGGTAAAACAAATGCGACATTTTTTTTTGAATCAATATTTATATGAAACAATATTTATATACTTACAAATATTCTTATTAACTTATTTTTAAGAAAATATTTTATTACTACTACAAACTTATTTTATTACATGTGTTTGCTTTATTTTCTTAAATATGATTTAGAGAAAATTGTAAATAGCTTTAAATAAATCAACCAGCCCCCCCCCCTAATAGTTTCAGTATGAGACATTAACAGTCCCCTAAGTTTCTGAAAGGCAAAACAACCCCCCTAACATAAAACCAACGACACACTCTCACTTCTCTTGTTCAAGACACAAATTAAAGTCTCAAAAACATGATTTTGACAAATAGAAACAACTCGTAGGAGAGTATAGAGCGTACCCATGCCAAAATTCGAGGGAAATGGCGGAGAAATGTAGCGGGCGGAGTCGCCGGAAAGCGGCGGCGTTGGTGGAGTTTTACCGGGCTTTCCCCGGTCAGTTTTGAGTGCGGCCAGGGGCTCCTGAAGCTTGGTCGGGCCTTTTAGGGGCGGTAGAGACCGAATAGAAGGGCTGGTAACCTCTGACTTGAGTTACCCAAACTCTCGCCGAAAAATATGGGGTAACGGCGGCGACGGTGGTCTTCTCCAACCTCTGTTGCTACTGCCTCTGTTTCATTTCTTCATCTACTTTCTGGGCTGGTCAGATAGCGGGATCGAGAGAGAAGGTCGTCGGTGAAGAGAAGGAAAAACTGTGGTGGCCTTCGTGGTTTCTTCCATCGGGAATAGTGGCGGCAGTGGGTGGCTTCGCCACTGTTTGCTGCTGCTGCTGCTTCCTACTGCTTCGGTTGGGAAAGAACAAGACAGAGAGTGAGAGGGAGAGGGACAGAGAGGATGAGGCAGAGGTGGGGGTGATGTGGGTTTCGATGGTTAAGGTGATGGTTGTTTGCCGAAGTAAGAGAGAGAGAGAGCTGCAAGGGAGTGCTGGTGGCGGCTGATGGTTGTGTGGAGGAAGGAGGCAGGGGGTGTGGGTTTATATGGAGTGGAGCTCGGTCATGGAGGTGGTAGTGAGGGCGGTGAAAGAGAGGGGTGAACTTGGTGGCGGTGATCGAGTTGGAGGGCGGTGATGGGTTTCTTTTCCGTAAAGAGAAAGGAAGATGAAGAACAAAAATTAAAAGAGTTTTCAATTTATTAAATAGGTGATAAAGAGAGAGGATTGGGTGTGGCATATGTATGGGCTATTGCGGTGGTCGCCACCGCGAGATCGTATAGAAATTAAAATAAATTGCGCAAAAAAATTAAAATGTTCACACGAGCTTCCGGTCTAATAAAATTTCTGAAAAATACCCAAATCACCACTCTCAACCCAACACGGAATTAACGGGTCAAATTACTAAATTACCCCTAAGAAAAATACGGAGTATTACATTCGGAGTGCTCTCTGAATATGTGGTTTGCACGGGCTTCCCGAGAAATGTATAAACGTCTGGCGCGCACTTCCCTGTTAGGGCTCCTAACTGGTCTATTAACTACTCAAAACAAGGATAATGAATGGGCGGGTTTGGGTGGGAATAAAACTTGTCTGGAGAAAGTGGCACCTTACAATTGGATCATCGTCCTCGTGGTCCTCGTGCGCTTCATCACCAGGAATGATTGGTGGTGGATCGGGTCCTTATCTAATTCTCCTATCTGTCTCAGCCACAAACATATGCCACTTTATTTTGAGGGGAGGTTTAATTGTCATTTGGCTCTAGTCTGTTAGGTTATTGGTAAAGAGATGACGAGAGATGAAATGAGGAATTTCAAAAGCTTGCAGTTGGACTGCAAGTGACTAATCAGAGCTTGGCTATGAATTGTGGGAATGCCAATTCCTTAATTTTTCATGCGACAATAAACAATGGTAAACTCTTGAATGTTAAGGGTGGTATAATATTTACTTGGTAAAATATTGTGTTTGACGAAGGTCTCCGACCATCTTGCCTCGACGTTCAAATTAACCTTTATAATATTTTGATACTTGGGGCCTTCAGTATGTGCGGGCTCCCAGGTAAACCCCAAAGTCTCCTCGTCTAGTGCGTCATATAGCTCGATAAACTTGCGAAGAGTACCGGCTGGGAAGTGATTACCAAATTAGTTAGCAAAATCCGTCTGGCTAATGTCAACATTCCTGTCTCTCTCACAGGAACGACTCCCTCGTATAGGCTATCTCTATGGAAAGTACCATAGGCCATAAACTCACGTACCGCCTGTGGAGCTGCACGGTTATGGGAAATCTGTAACATAGTCACAAAATAAGGTAAAGTCATCCTCTAACAAAGTTCAATAAGCATTCATCAGTGAGTCTCCGCTCCTCTCTCTTGGTACAAACTAGCACGCCCTAGTTGTTTGACTTCAGAAAGGTATTTGATATGATGGTTTGGGTATCTTATTCCGTCAACCTCATCTAGGCCATAAAGTTCTTTAGAGTACCCAGATGAGCCACCTCAACCAATCTTAATTTGGGAAGATGAAGTTCCGGTGCGATTGGATCTCCTCCTAGAAGTCATGATTTCAGCCTCAAAAGTGAATGTCTAACTAAAAATTTGCAATAAAAACTCTATTCCACAAAGCGATCAAGCTGTTCCTTATTTATCAACTAAAAATTAACACCACTGATCAATATATATTGGAAGTAAACGGGATGAAGGAAATAGAATGCCTTGCATTTGGAGTATTTCTTACAAGTGCTTATCGAAAAATAGCATCCAAAACTCAATTTTCTGGGTCGCGTTCCGGGTGATGGGTTTTGTTTGTGAAGTTGTCCCCATTCTCTTTAATTCTTCACATTTTTCTAAATTGAGTCTCCTTGTGCCTCAAAATTAAACTTTCTAGTTGAAAGTGTTCTTCACGATTTCTCTACGGTTGATTGTTGTTGGTGGTGATTGATTGTTTAAGAGTGATGCTTGAAACGAGTTGAGCCTTTTGGTTGGTTGCTCGCTCGATTTTGTGAAGTAATGGAGAAATAAGAAAATTTTTCTTGAGTTCTTTAATAATGGGGGAGTGTTGTTGATGAAGAAGTGCAAAGGGACCCCCAGTCCGTACGTGTATGTGTTGGGATCGGCTTCCCACGGTGGGGCTCGGGCTCGCTGCAGCGGGCTGGGTTCCAATTATTTTTGTATCGCCTCAGTGGGCTCATGTCCGCCGATGCGAAAAAAATATGTTTTCAACTAGCCGTGGTGGCTGGTGGACGCCGCAGTGGGGTGATTGCCGCCACAGTGGCGCTTTGTTGTGCGTTCCGGTACCTCTCCTTCGCCGCAATGGCGTAATGACCGTCGTGTTGGAATATTTACACTTTTGTTTGGCCGTCGTGGGAGGATTCTTGCCTTGGTGAAATGCTTTCTCGAGATCTAAAAAATCTTCTTTCCATGGTGGCTGATAACTCTGGAATGGAGTTATATATTCTATTGGTATTCTATCGTTTTGAGAGAAAAATGGAGAATTTAGCGTCATTCCAAGTCAGTTTGGGTATAGTTTGAGAGTTTGAGCATTGCATGTGTTGAATGTGAAGTCCTTTAGTTTTACTACATCATTTATTGCGATATTTATCATATTTTGTCACATTTGATCTTCGCGGGGTGTTCATGTTGTGTTTTTCAGGAACGGAGCACGCGAGGAACAAGTGGAAGAGTGGGAACGAACTTCGGAAGTGAACGCAAGCTCAAGAGTTGAGAAAGAAAGCGAGTGATGATAGTTCGAGTGCGAGAGAAGCAAAGGAGATGAAGTGACGAGACTTGAAGCACGTGGAGAGCTCATAATGGAGGATCGAGTGATGATACAAGGCTCGGGAAGTGATTGGAAGGCATGCGCGACAAGACGGAAGAAGAAAAAAATTTGGCCAAGTATCAACTAGGTCGCACGACCTAGTCCATAGGTCGCACGACCAAGTTGGAGAATGCAGAATTTTTAAGTAGGTCACACGACCTACTAACTAGGTCGCACGACCTAGTCCACAGGTCGCACGACCTACTTCGTGCGTAGAATTTTCTGAAAACGCTTGGGGTTATTTTGTAATTACATCTAAGTTGTTCTAAACGCTTGAGAAACGTATTAGACTTGGTTAGGGCTTGTTTTTGGCCAGTTAGACATTGTTTTGGACGATCTTGGAGCTAGAGAACGATCGTGTGCTTGGAGATTCTTCGTTTGCCTTCTAAACTACTTCTTTTTCTTTAGATTTTGTTTATGATCATCAAACTCGTTATTGTGATCATGTGTAGTAGTAGCTAAACCCTTTACTGCTGTGGATTCTCGTTTGGTGTCTAGGGTTTGATATGAACAACTCGTTTTGAGGTTGTGATTCACGTTTTTGCTTAATTAATGCGTTTTTTCCTATTATAAAGCGTTTATGTGTTTATCTTTATCTTTCTTGCGCCTAGCTAACGTAGGATTGATCATGATTAGTGCTCACGTGGTAAATCCGTGAGGATTAGTCGGTAAATTGAGCGCTTCACTTAGTCGTATCATTACTTAGTAACTCGATAGTGTTAACTAGGATCATTGAAGTAGAATAACGGACGTTAATGCATGTTAAAATTGAAAAAGCTTGATAACGCGGTTTGAATTGATTCTAGGTATAGACAACTTGTTTGGTACTTTGACAAGTTATATTTTGCTTGATTAATATGAGATGACGTGTTAGTGTTTCATAAATTAAAACGCGGTTCATATTATCCCTAGTGATCCTAGAGAGAATTCCCGGTATGTTTCCTCATATTAGTATCGTTATAAATCACTCTTCGTTAATCGTGAACTATTCCACTCGGTTAATTGAGAATATTGTTCTTTTCATTTTAGTAGAATTAGATAAACAAACAAACGCGCTTTGCCCGCAAAAGGTTAAGAAACATTAATTAATTTACAAGAAGTCTATTGGGTTCGACAACCCAGTTTTCCGGATTTTATTACTACATCGACAACTGTATTTGCAGTTTTAGCATGTCAGTGGCATTTCTCCCACCATGGTATTGGATTTTTTTTTTGAATTTTCCACATTTGTCCAATAATTTTGACCCTTTATTTTAATGTGAATTCTTCACCATTCTTGCGTTTCTAAAATTTAAATGGGCGGCCTGATCCCAAAACTCGAGGAATCAGCTCCCAAAGTGGGTCAAAGGCATCGTAATGCATGGGGGTCGATCACACTCCATTCGTTGAAAAAGATGCTCATTCTTGAAGATCCCCAAGCTTTCCCGGGCTCACTCGTGGTCTAATGCGTAGCTTGCACATTCAGGGTAAATCATCAATTCTTTTGTGTTGGTCTATGCAACCAGTCTCTTTGAATTTAAAGTGTTGCTGCAATAGTTACCCAAACTGTTGCAACAGAATTCCTAAAAATCCTCAACAGATTCTGGACTCTTCAACAACTCTTTTCCAACAATCTCCATCTGCAAGCTTGAGACAAGTTTTGAACAAATTCCACGGAAATAGCAAAGCTCTAGTGACCTGTTTGGCACTCTTGCATTCAGGAACTTCAGGCTAAGAACTATGAGCATTTCCAAAGCTTTGAAAAGCTTTGAACTATGTTTCCTGCAAAACAAAGTTAGACACAAACTAGAATAATATTCAAGGTGATCATGCATTAAGATAGTTAACCAAATCTCCTGCAAAACAGAACTTTTGCAATCACAAATAATTTTGTCAAGAAGAATTTGTCTTTCATGACATAATAAGACATAGTTTAAAATCAGGAGATAAACTCCCCCTCTGTTCAAGCTTGGGGTATACGGATATTCAAATCTTTGGAACCAGTTTCAAAACTTTGAATCAAGAATCTGACTTTACATCTTCAGTGAGTTGCTCCCATGTAATGATAGAATGGCTAGGTAAAGTCATAGACCATTCCCTAGCTGTGCCTGTAAGTGAAAAAAGGAAACATCATGGCTATCATAATAGATTCGTCCGTTGGGCAACATTCATCGTTTAACATATTTGAGTAAGTATTGCCAAGTGTGTATTAGAATTTTTGGTCGGCCTCCATCTGAATTGATAATCCTCCTGAACCATGTTCATTAGAGAACCTTTAATAGAAAACGGTGTTCAGAATATGTGCCATATCGGGGTTCAGAATAGGTGACTGATAGCTTGCTTCAGTCGGCCTGGAGTTGTCAACCATTGGAGCTTCCAGCTCCTGTGCTTGCGCTTGCAACACTTGTTGCGCTAAGATGAGAATGAGTGTACTAGAAGATGTTCATAAATCTTCTTACTACACATAACTTCAATCTCAGATTGGTTAGAAGACAAGAAAATAGAGGAGCAGATCTTTTGGTTAAGCTAGCTGAGAAAGGTTTAGCTAGCTTAGTGGTCACAGAAAACATCCCTCTAGATCTTCATATCCTGTTAGTTTCTGAAGAACCAAAGGAAATGGGTTATTTATGTTTCTTTAGCTGTAGCTGTTTGTACTCTTTTTTGTATTCTCTGGTCTTGATTGTTAATAAAATTCCTAGCTTTTGAACAAAAAAAGAAAAAACATATTATAATGGTAAAGAATGTTATTTTATTAGATTTTTTTATTGTTTATTTTCTAAGATTTAACCGTCAATGATGCTATAATGTGACAAGATTGAGCGTTAGTACAAGGAATGTGGTTGATAATGACAAGAATACATAACGTGTTCCTTGTAAAATCTTACCTAAATGTACTGCAAAATTAGGCGCAACTATGCCTAATTACACATGTGTTTGGAGGGAACTATCTTCTGATTAAGAAAATAGATATTGCACATTGCTGTCACATTCATCGACTATTTTCTGTGCGGCATTTTATTTTATTTTATTTTATTTATTCCACACCATTGCTTTTTTGACCAACCCATTTGTTGAAAGCTTAACGCGAACGATGCGGTGTTACGCCGAGTATAATGGATGATGGAAGAAAACCGGACTTGAGGCACGATGAACGTTTTCTTTAAGGGATAAATCACCCCCACTATGCTGCCCGGTTCTGGCGATTCCCCTCCAGGATACAACAAGTCGCGTCGGTTCTACAGCCAGCAATCTGCAGAAGTTCTCTAGAATTCTCTGTGAAACTGTGATTGAAACTAATGTGGGAATCTGCTGGGTGTTTGGGTTATTTATAGTTCACGAAAGAACATGAATGAAGGGATGTGTTTGTTCATAACAGTTGTGACTGTTTATAACAACACATCCTTTCACCAACCGAAAAATAACCGCCATAACAACCTGAAAAATAAAACGAAAAACAGTTATTATTTAATTAACTCACGCCATACGCGCATGTGCCACGTCGCCTAAGCGCCTAAGTGCGCCTACAAAAGCGCCACATTGCGCCTTGCGCGCGCGCGTGTGCAAGTTGTAGAGGATAACCACTCTATATGGTAACTCAATTAAATGTCATTAATGGGTTTCCATATATAAAGTGCATAATAACTCTATTTTCTAAGATGTGGGACAAATTTTCCCAAGACTTTTACAAGCTATCTTCAACAGTCGAGATATGTTTTTGTATTCCAAATATTACATATAAGAAAACTATTAAGATATGTTTCCATAACTTACATGTCAAAACTTCTATTTTTTGGATTCCTCTCGACCGTAAAATACAACTACTAGTCTTATAGTAATGTTAAACATGTTATCAAACAGACTTTTGAGAGTTTATTTAAAAATAGACTATTTGAGAGATATAATTTATATTCATCCAAATTTAATACACTAGGGACTCGTTTGGGTAGAGGATAAGGAGGGAGCATAAGATAAGTTATGCCCTCTCTTTTTTTATCAAGTGTTTGGGTGCTGGATAAGAGAGAGGATAAGTTATGTTGCCTTATCCTGATGGAGCTTTTAATGAACAAATTTTATACTCCCAACATGGAGGTATAAGCTCGGTTAAGAAAATATAGCATATTATGATGCTAATAGTTTGACAAAAATACCCCCACAAACTATCTAATTTCCTACCCTTGTCCCCAAACCCTATCAGCTATTACACCGTTTCACGTCCCTGCTTTATTTTGGAGGAGGTCCTCATGATTTTGATAAATATTATTTTGGGGTTGCATAACTTTATTTGAGTATGTATGGTTGAGATAAATATGAAAGACTTTTACCGTACTTGCTGAAATTTCGTGGGTTTAATTTAACTTGTTTATTGTAGGTTTTGTAACATCATGCCAATATGCCAATAAGTACTATATAGTACTACATCCGTTTCTTCTCTAATGCACCAGTTTGACTTTTACCACTATTCACTAGATCACTTTGACCCGATGATTTGGGTAGCAAAATTATGCAGTTTTTTGATACATTTTTTTTTGGTGTTATAGAGTAATAGTTGTTCTATAACACGGTGAAAAAAAGATCACAAATTGCATCATTTTGCTATCCGGATCACCCGGTCAAAGTGACCAAATACGAGTCAAAAAGTCAAAACCGTGCCTTAGAGAAGAAACTGAGGTAGTAATTTATACTTCATATTTTGCTATGGCCATGTTGTATCCATGAATATTTGTTATGTTTGCATGTTACTACAAGCTTATTTTTGGCGTATTAATATACATTTTGACTACGTCACTATTGTGTAGAAAAAAAGAGTATTGAAATATAAACATAAATAGTGATACATTTTGTATACATTTTCCCTCAGTAATTTGAAATATACAATCTTTTATCAAAATAATAGCACTGAGGGTATGATAGTCATTTTGGCACATATCCTGCTTCATATCCTGCATCATATCCGGCAGCACCCAAACACAGACAGCCAACATATCTTATCAGGGCTTATCAGACAGCATTCATATCCTTACTCATATCCCAGCATAAGCCGTATCCCTACATACCATATCCTCTACCCAAACGAAGCCTAGGAATACGTGGATTCATATAGTCAGCATACATCTACAAATATGAATTAGTCTCCATTATCGATCTATTTTTGCCTGAAGAAATTTAAAGTTGCAGTGATACAAACTCTTGATCGCGGCCATGTTGTCTTCTTCTAGCCCTCATTCTAAGAACTTCCCATTCCTTTTGCCTCTAACAAAAGTTGCACACGTGTGATCATTACTATTTCTCTTGTTAATTTGTAGTCTCGATGATACATGATTAAATCATATAAGCACATAAGTTGTGACAAATATGAGTTGGAAATTTGGTTCTACAAGCATCCATACCCAAACCCCCACACACACGAAAAAGACTTGAATCTCTATCTGACTCACCACCTGGTAGGTCTGTGTTAAGTAATAAAAGGAGTGTTAATTACGTTATTACCACAGAGTTGGAGGGCAGAGCTAAATTTTTATAAGAAAAAATGGTCAAAATGGTCAATGGTTCATTGAACTTAATACATTCGGCTTGCACGTTTTGTATATTTCTGCTTTATGGCCATGTGCTACTCGGCTACTCGCCCTCTGGGGAACTTCGGCATCATCAAATTAAATAATGAAAATGCACTCCAGGAGAGTCGAACATGAAAATGCACTCCAGGAGAGTCGAACCAGGATCTCCTCCTTGAGCATCTCCAAATACTAGCAGTGCTACACAAAATATTGCTGTTATCTTACACAAGGAAACTTTCATGATATAAGTAACTGTTGGAGGAAAAAATGGACACGATGACATATTACTAAAAACAAGGTTTCAACAAAAAGCTCTAACTGATAAAAAAAAAACAAAGAACTCTAACGGCACATATGAACCAAACCTGCCAAAGCTTAACATACAAGTAACACGGCATGAGCACTTATTAATTAATTATTCAATTTCGCACATCATCTTCTGTGTACTTCCAACCATTAGTTCATCACTCTTTTTCTGTCCTTACTAGTAGTAGTATTTTGTGCTTAGCCTGTTGGATGTCTTCCCCATGCCCCCTCATTTATATCCACATTAGACGTCGCAATTTTCTTCACAAAAACGAAGGCATTTTGTTTTGAGTGGCTTACTCATGCCGGTGGTGGTGGCCTAGTCTTTTGAATACTTGTGATACATACTACCTCCGTTTCTTCTCTATCACACCGTATTGACTTTTGTCACTATTCATTGGGTCACTTTGACCCGATAATTTGTGTAGCAAAACAATGCAATTTTTTGATAATTTTTTCATTGTGATGTAGAGTAAAAGTAGCTCTATAACACGGTGATTTTTTTTTCAAAAAATCGCATCGTTTTGCTATCCAAATCACCCGGTCAAACTGACTCAAATACGAGTCAAAAAGTCAAACCGGTGTGATAGAGAAGAAACGGAGGTAGTACTACTTTACAAAGAGACGAAGATGCTAGTAGCACTTAGGGACTATGTTTTTCACCTAGGCCCTCATTTTCACTTTAAAGAAAATAATAATGCATTCTAATAAACTTGAAATCACATTGTGACAATTTAGATTGATTTTTTCCAATGTCCTAAACGCTAGTGACTTGTTTTCATATCAAAATTGAGAAATGCTAAGGAAACTCTTTTTCTACACTCTTTTTGGAAACTCTCCACTATAATGCGCCATGTGTCCCTATTTTCTCTCATCAAAATTACATCCCTAACTAATACTAGTAGGAGAGAGATTTTTCTAACCAAAATAAATCCCTAATTAATATGAGAGAGGTGGCGAGTGATTCTCACGTCCCTTATATCATCTCATAATCGGATATATATATATATATATATATATATATATATATATATATATATATATTATTTATTTCACCACATTTGTAAATGTAATTATTTTGTTTGGAAGATGAATGTAATTTTTGGATAACTCTAAAAAAATATCATATAATTTTCGAATTATTTTATCAATTAAATTGGGCTGCGATTTAAGTTCTTCAACTTATGTTCTTAAAATTATGGATGAAGGGTGAAAAGGGGGAGGGAATAAGCAGTTTTGCTATTGTTGATTTCTCTTATCAAATAAGGTAATATAATTTTTTGAGTGTGATCCATAAATTATATTTACAAGTGTGGTGAAAAAAAACAATCTCCCATTATAGGATGCACATTAATTTTTTATATATTATATGAGTATATTGAGAAATATTCAAATATTATATTTACAAATGTGGTGAAAAAAGAAAAAAAACAAAAACAAAAAGAAACCATCCTTGATCGCGGGGAAATGGTCATCACTAACAATCTCTTCTTTCTCCTATTTAGCAATCTCTCTCATATTAGTTATAGATGTAATTTTGGAGAGAGAAAATAAGAAAATGTGGTACATTTCAGCGCAGAGTTGTTGAAAATATAAAAAGAGAGTTTCCTCAGTATTTCTCATCAAAATTACATACCTGACATACATGTCATAAGTCAATGTTCACCGAAGACCATGACTTTTTTTTGAGGAATAAATATTTTAATAAATTGCAAAACTAAATACAATTCACTGAAATTGCCCAGAGGACAGCTAGAAGCCACTTAGGCGGTTCATTAACCCAGATCTCGGGGCTTTCCAAGTTCAAAGCACGCTTTGAAAGATAGTCAGCTGACCGGTTGGATTTTCTTGGGACTACACTCCACTTTACTGCTTTGAATGTTCTAGCGAGCTCTTCCGTCTTCTGCATCATTTCTATCAATATTGTTCTTGTGTTCTCTGGTTCCTTTCTCTCTCTAGCCAGGTTGAACAACTCCTTTGCGTCTCCCTCAATGATGATGTACTCGATCTGAGCTTCCACCACTGCTTCTAGCCCTTTTACAAGGGCTTGGCTTCAATCTCCATCGCGTTTGATCCCCATGCAATCGGCGTCGCACCAGCAACCACCAAATCTCTATGATGATTCTGAATAACGAAGCCTGACCGTGATCTTCTCTGTCTGTACGACCAAGCTCTGTCACAGTTTAATTTGGCCCAGTTTTGAAGGGGAGGGCACCAGATCTCCGACTCTGAGGGGTCCTGGTTGGATATGCTGGGTGTGCTTTGATGGGTTTTCAAACTGTGGAATTGATCCACAAGAAGATCAGGTGGGAGATGGGAGTTCTCGAAGCGAGATTTGTTTTGGTGGTTCCACAGGATCCACAGACCCAAGCTTAGATCGATCTGATATGTTCTTGTCCCGTATTGGAAGGTATGTTGAATTAGGCCTCTGATTCCTCTCTTCTGGGTTTCTAGAAAAGCTTCTTTTTTGATACTAATCCAGAAGTCTTGGGCTTGTTGGCAAAAGATGAAAATGTGATCCACTGATTCGATGTGAAATTGACACAATTTACAGTCGAGAACTATGTCTTTAATCCCTCTTTTGATCAAATTGTCAGTGGTTGCCACCGTATTATTGAAGATTCTCCAAACAACATATATCATCTTCTTCGGCACTTGAGTTTTCCAGAGAGCTTTGAGCCAATTATGGCTATTGGTGGTGGATGATGGACTTGTGTTACTCTGATCCTCCATTGTCATTTCTCTGGCAAGATTGTAGCCAGATTTGACTGTGTAGATCCCCTTTTCTTCTTTCTGCCATATCCATGAGTCTCGTGTGGGTTCGGCTGGGATTGTAATTCGCAGAATGTCTTGTACATCTGATAACTCCACATTAGGAGTTATATTATTTATGATCCATGACCTTTTTGCGAGCGTTTCGGTGTATTTATGGGAGAAAGTGACCAAATCCGAGTTGTTTTGAGCATACATGACTTATTGAGCTTTATTTCGTAATCCGGGCGTTTTTCATATGATTTATATATTGTTTATCGTATGTGATCTTCCGGGTTGTTTAGTGTTGTGTATCTCAGGTAAACGATGTGCAATGGAGCTTATGAGAAGCTTGGATATGCTTGGAATGGAGCTAGATGAAGAGTGGAAAAGGAGGCGCACAAACGAAGAGAAGTTGGAAAAGTCACACAGGACCAGCCTGCACTCTTTTCGATGCCCAGGAAAATCTACAAGGAATTTGAAGCAAGGATTGCTGCATTGGAAAGTAGACATCCGTAGCTTTCCAACGGTATATGGTAGGCCCGAAGACGAGTTCGTATGAGGGAGATACAACCCGCGCAAAATCAGCAAAGAATTCTGGCCGGGAATTACAAAGTAGAGGGGCTGAAGTGCAATTTCGGCATAGTTTCATTAAAAAGCGTGCCCAGCTGGTAGAAAACGGGGAAAACGACCTAAGAACAAATTATTCACGCATATATGAAGTCTTGGGAGCTAGGGAAGAAGGGAGAACAAGCTTGGAGCAAGGATCATCAACTACATTGAAGATTTTAGCGTTTGATCTTCGTTTCTTCATCTTTTCTTCATGAACTTCATTATTTTGGATATGTTGAACAATATTATGTCTAGCTAAACTTCTTAAAGCTAGGTGATTGATGAGAAACTAGGGTTTGTTGGATGATTTTCCGGATTTTGGACTTGATGCACGCTTTTGCTTAATTCTATGAACGTTCTTGTTAGTTTATCTATTCTTGTACTCAATTCTTAGTGTTCTTGGCTTGATCACCCGTAGAATGCTACTTGTTGATAGAATTGCACGAAAGTGAATTCTTTGAGACGTGTTAAAGAATAGGTATATAATCTTGTAGTTTCTTGAGACCGAGAGGAGATAGAAACGTGATTAATCGTGTGAGGGTAGTTTCGATTGATTGTGTTAGAACTTAGTGAATTCGGTGGACCGATAGGACCCGGTGAACGAAGCCTAACAAATTAATTAGATTGTAGTAGTAGACGGAGGTGGACCGAGAGGACCCGAAATCTATTATTTACACAAATTCACGTGAGATCGAGAGAAGATCGTGATGAGCATTACCCGATATAACTAGAATGTGAGTAGAGTGTTTCATGCATAATTCCGGAAATCGTTAACAACCCTAGGGACATCAATTGCCTAGTCCTTTCTCATTAATCATAGTCAATCTCAATTTATTTCCGTTTAAAAGTGAAAAACCCTACAAAATAATTTAATTACTTGTTATTTAATTTACGTCGCTTGTTTGTGGGCGACAACGTTCCAACTTAAAACAACTTTTTACCGGCTACTTAGATATCGTAAAGTTAATTTCTAGTTAGCTAGTAATCGTAAATTCCCTTGGGTTCGATATTCGGAGTCGTAAAATACTCCATATACTACTTGACCGTATACTTGCGTTTAAGCGCGTAAAGAATTCGCGTCAAGTTTTTGGCGCCGTTGTCGGGGACTTTAACGGTTTATTAGTTTAGTAGAAATTGAATTAGGATATCTCTTTTATTTTTTGTTTAATTAGCTATTTGTTTTCTCACTTGTATTTGATTATACTTTCAGGTCGTCAGTGTATGCCCAGGATCCCTAGAGAACTTGTGCCCCCACTTGAAGACCCGGAACAGTTATTCAGAGATCAGAGGAGAAGACAGAAACAGAGCAAGATGGGTGATCAATTGACCTACGCGCAACTCAATGAGAAAATGGAAGAGTTGGCGAAACAGTTGAATGATCGCAACACTCAGACACCATACAACAAGTCTGGGCAGGCTATTGTGGAGAAATTCCAGACGTCCATGTATGGACACAATCCGGCAATTGTAGTGCCAGACATACAGGCTGAGCATTTTGATCTCAAGCCAGCTACGATCCAGACATTCACCAATCAGTTCCAGTTTTATGGGAACAAGGATGAGGATCCCAACGATTTCATTGGGAAGTTCAATGCGTATATCAAGACTGTGAAGTATAAGAACGTGACTCCTGAGGCATTGAAACTTATTCTATTTCCCTATTGTTTGAAAGGTGCAGCTGAGAAGTGGCTTGAGTCGAGAGCTCCGGATTCAATAACTACATGGGCTCAATGTGTGGATGAATTCATGGCAAAGTTTTACCCAGTTCAGCGGGTTATTCAGTTACAAGGTGATATCCTTGGCTTTCAGCAGCAGGCCCATGAGACCTTGGTAGAGGCATGGGATAGATTTATGCATTTGATCAGGAAGTGCCCAAATCACGATTTTGGGGACTACAAAATTTTGCAGGTCTTCTACCATGGCTTAGAACGCCATAACCAGGAGTTAGTTAACAGGGAAGCTGGAGGAAATTTCATGTATTCAGTTGACAAAGAAGGAGCATTTGCACTTATGAAACAGCTAGCCAAGCAGGATACGCAGTTTTATGATTCTAGAAGACTTTCGGCATTGCCTGAGGCGAAAGACAATGAGTGGAAGGATGGGATCAGCAAGATGGTGTCAGACTTGGCCAAGCATGTTTATAAGGACAAGAAGACAGTAGCAAGTGTTGAGGAGCCAGAATATGATGCAGCAATGGTACACATGGCAAATGAGGATTTGAACTATGTGCGGGCACACGGACAGAGGCAGAACTGGAATCAAGGGAACTACAGGCCAGGCACTAGAGATCATCCAGGATTCAGGTATGGGGATCAGTCTGGAGCGACATATGCACCGGGGTTCCAGCATAGACCACAGGTTTCGCAGGCTCCACCAGCAGCTGATGCAACACCAAGTTCAGAAATCTCTGTGTTGACAAAGGCATTGGCGCAATTGAGTGAAAACATGAATACTATGACCACCAATCTGAACAACATGTCCACGCAGGTTACTGCTGTGTCTGCGGATTTACAGGCTACGAAGACTTCTCTTCGTTCTCTTGAGGTACATGTGGGTCAGATTGCTACTCAGCTCTCATCTAGAGCTCCAGGTTCTTTGCCTTCCAACACGGAAGAAAATCCTCGTCAAATTAATGTAATCACTACTCGAAGCGGGGTTGCATTGAAAGATCCGCCATATCCCACTCATGCTAGAGCCGATGCTTCTAAGGCTAAAGAGCATGAGATATTTGATGATGATACTAATGTCATGATCCCCCAATCAAAGGGCGCGACGGATGAGGAGGCGGTGAAAGACAAGGATGA
The DNA here is from genome assembly GCA_023055425.1 of Linanthus parryae. Classification (NCBI taxonomy): domain Eukaryota; kingdom Viridiplantae; phylum Streptophyta; class Magnoliopsida; order Ericales; family Polemoniaceae; genus Linanthus; species Linanthus parryae. The sequence goes on along the minus strand of JALGPY010000002.1, from coordinate 163,531,342 downwards.
GGTACGTACTGATACTACTGTTTCTAACGCAGTTCCATATCCTTTGAGAACGAGAAAGAGGGATGATTCTAGAGATTTTTAGAGGTTTATTGATATATTCAAGAAGGTGGAGATTAACATTCCTTTTGCAGAGGCTATCTCTAAAATGCCTACATATGCCAAGTTTCTCAAGGATATTCTTTCAGGAAAGAGACGCATGAGTGATTTTGCACAGGTGAATTTGACTGCTGAGACTTCTGAATGCGTCAGGAATGGATTGCCTAAGAAGAAGAAAGACCCTGGGAGCTTTGTGATACCAGTTACTCTTGGTGATTCTCTCACTATGACTGCATTGTGCGATTTGGGGGCAAGCATCAATTTGATGCCCTTGTCCGTATTCCGGAAGCTAGGTGTGAGGGAGCCTCGTCCCACCCGAGTTACCTTGCAGATGGCTGACAGGTCGATCCGTAGAGCATATGGGGTGATTGACGACATTTTGGTCAAAGTTGGCACTCTTATCTTTCCTGCAGATTTTGTCATCTTAGACATAGAGGTTGGTGAAGTACCTCTCATTCTTGGCAGGCCCTTCCTAGCTACAGGAGAGGCTATTATTTATCTGAAGAGTGGAAAGCTATCTATGCAGATCAATGATGAAAAAGTGGTCTTCGATGTGTTCAAGGCAATGAAAATGCCTTCATGTTATAACTATGAAGATTGCTTTAGCGTAGAGATCTTTGATGATGAAATGGGAGATGAGGAAGCTAAATTGATGTGGGAGGAAATTGATGGAATGTACAAGGATGAAGATCACAGCCCTCCCATGGATTTGTGTCACATGAGCAGCTGGACCAAGCTGGATTTATATGAGCAAGGGGAGCAGAAACTAGCTCTTGTTCCTTCACTCAAGTCACCACCCGTGCTTGAGTTGAAGCCATTGCCTAGCCATCTCAGGTATGCTTTTCTTGGTGTTGATAACACATTGCCCGTAATTGTTTCTTCTGTTTTATCTCAGGCACAGGAGGAGCAGCTTTTGGATGTGCTAAGGAAGCATAAGGGAGCAATTGGATGGACTATCGCAGATATAAAGGGGATCAGCCCCGTCTATTGCCAGCACAAGATCCGGGTAGAAGAAGGAAAGAAGCCAGTGATCCAAGCACAGCGGAGATTGAATCCGCATATGAAAGAAGTGGTGAGAAAAGAGGTCATGAAGTGGCTAGAGGCTGGTATTATTTTTTCGATCTCAGACAGCACTTGGACTAGCCCGGTCCAGTGTGTGCCTAAGAAAGGAGGAATGACTGTGGTAGAGAACGACAAGCATGAGCAGATTTCTCAACGGACAGTTACTGGATGGCGTGTGTGCATCGATTACAGGAAGCTGAATGAAGCCACGCTCAAGGATCACTTTCCGTTACCGTTTATTGATCAGATGCTTGATCGATTGGCTCACCACGAGTACTACTGCTTCTTGGATGGATATTCAGGCTACAACCAGATAGCCATTGCTCCAGAAGACCAGGAGAAGACCACTTTTACATGCCCCTATGGCACATTTGCGTTCCGCCGCATGCCATTTGGGTTATGTAATGCACCGGCTACTTTCCAGCGGTTTATGATGGCCATCTTCTCAGACATGATTGAGAGGAATTTAGAGGTCTTCATGGACGACTTCTCCTTATTTGGTGACAGTTTTGAGGACTGCCTACATCATCTCGGCCGAGTCTTGGTTCGTTGTGAAGACACTAATCTCGTGCTGAATTGGGAGAAGTGCCACTTCATGGTCACAGAGGGGATAGTTCTTGGTCACAAGATTTCACGCAGAGGGTTGGAGGTTGATCAAGCGAAGGTAGAGACAATCAAGCAACTTCCTTATCCGACTTCAGTGAAGGGGGTCAGAAGCTTCTTGGGACATGCAGGTTTCTATCGCAGGTTTATCAAGGACTTCTCGAAGATCTGCAAGCCTTTGTGTGAGTTTCTAGGGAAAGATGTCCCGTTTTTGTTTGATGAAGCGTGCAAGAAGGCCTTCGAATTTTTTAAAGAACAGCTCACCTCTGCTCCTATCATCACAACTCCGGATTGGAGTTTGCCATTTGAGCTCATGTGCGATGCCAGTGATTTCGCCATTGGAGCAGTATTGGGGCAAAGGAAGGAAAATGTATGCCATGTTATTTATTATGCTAGTAGAGTTCTTAATGAGGCTCAACTAAACTATGGCACTACTGAGAAGGAGCTTTTAGCTGTGATTTTTGCTCTTGACAAATTCCGGCCTTATCTTGTGGGATCGAAAGTGATTGTCTTTACAGATCATTCAGCGCTGAAATATCTTCTTGATAAGAAGGATGCCAAGCCAAGATTGTTGCGGTGGGTTCTTTTGATGCAGGAATTTAATGTTGAGATCCGCGACAAGAAGGGTGTTGAGAATGTGGTAGCGAACCACCTCTCAAGACTCGAGAATGGAACGGTAGAGAAGGTGCCGATTCAAGAGAAATTTCCGGACGAGAGCTTGATGTCTTTGGGGGATACTGAGCCTTGGTATTGGGCAATTGCTAACTATCTCACCAATGGGAAGATTCCGGAAGAGTGGAGAGTGCAGCAGAAGAAGCGGTTCTTATATGTGGTGAAGCAGTACTTTTGGGAGGATCCATATATATTCAAGATGGGAGCTGACAACATCATTCGGAAGTGTGTGCCTACTCATGAGATCTATGATGTGATAAAGCAATGTCATGCAGCGCCTAGTGGAGGCCATTTCAGCGGTCCTCGCACCGCCATGAAGGTACTACAATCCGGTTTCTTTTGGCCTACTATATTTGAAGATTGTCATGATTGGGTTGCAGGATGTGATAGTTGCCAAAGAACGGGTAACATCTCCAAGCGAGATGAGATGCCAATGTCTGAATGGCTTGAGGTGGAGCCATTCGATGTTTGGGGCATAGACTTCATGGGTCCGTTCCCTCCTGCGTATGGTAATCTCTACATCCTCCTTGCTGTTGATTATGTGACGAAATGGGTTGAAGCAATTGCGTGCCCCAAGAATGATGCAGCGACTGTAGAGAAGTTTCTGAAGAAGCATATCTTCACTCGGTTTGGCACACCAAGGGCAATGGTGAGTGATGAAGGTTCACACTTCATAAACCGAGTGTTTGCCAGAGTCTTGAAGACGTACGGGGTGTCTATCCATAAGGTTTCCCTACCTTATCACCCCCAAACTAATGGGCAAGCTGAAGTTTCGAACAGGGAGATTAAGGGGATTCTTCAGAAAACCGTCAACACCGGACGCAAGGATTGGGCTGTGAAGCTGGATGACGCATTGTGGGCATACCGCACCGCATGGAAGACGCCATTGAACATGTCTCCGTTCCAGCTTGTCTTCGGTAAGGCGTGTCATCTTCCCGTTGAGTTAGAGCACAAGGTTTATTGGGCGATCAAGCGGTTGAACATGGATCCTGAGTTAGCAGGACAAGCAAGGAAGATGAAGCTTCTTGAACTTGAGGAATGGAGATTACAGGCCTATGATAGTTCCCGAATTTATAAGGAGAAGACGAAGAGATGGCACGACAGTCGTCTCAAACCGAAGGAACTTCGTGTGGGACAAAAGGTTTTGTTATTCAACTCACGCATGAAGCTCTTTCCGGGAAAGCTTCGTTCGAGATGGTCCGGGCCGTTCCGGATCCACCAAATCTATCCTTGGGGTGCGGTTGAGTTAGAAGATCTACATACGAATGAGTGTTTCCGCGTCAACGGAAGCAGAGTGAAACCGTACTTGGAATCCGCGCCAATTCCGGCCAAAGTGGATGTTATCTACTTTGACGAGTCGTGATCTTATTGAGGTAACTGGGTCGGGCCGTCGACCGTAAATTACAAAGCGCTTGTTGGGAGGCAACCCAACGTATTTTATGCATTAGTGTAGAGAGTGTGTTTTATATACTGTTGTGTGCGTTTTTAACTTCGTTTTGTTATCTGAGGGGTGAGAGAGCGAGAATTTGACATTTGAATTGAGTCTCCGCAGGATTACAGGTTATTACGCGATTCGGATTCCCCTTCTTGATGCACGTAGACTCGCATGGAAATGCGCGCATCGGAGTTCGGACGTAAGAGAAAGGCAGAATTTGAACGAGAAAGACATGATCACGACGAGATTTCCGAGGATGTGGGAAGCGTGTCACGAAAAATTGGCTCAAGAACAAAAAGAGGGACATGGAATTCAAGCTAAGGATCCTCGAGGATCAAGCAAAGGAAACAGATCAAAAAAAAAAGTAGCAGTTCCAGCCCCAAACTGGTCTTATGATCAGCCAACTGGTCGTAAGACCACTTTTTACTTAGTCAAAATGTGAAAAACTAGCAAAACCAGGCTTCTGCTGGTCGCAGGACCAGTACTAGTGGTCGTACGACCATGATGGGCGCGGGCGAAATTTTGACATTAACAGGGGGTATTTTTGGTATTTCGTGTAAAGTCTGAAGACAAAATTCGTGAGGAAGCTATTCTTCCCCTTCAGACGATGAACAACATTCAAACACAGTGAAACTCTCAAATTTTTGCCAGAAATCGAAGACCCAGTGCAATTGAAAGCAAATCAGCGGGTTTTTTTTTTCTGGCATTCTCAGCGTGATCAAGAGTTGAAGAGGATTGCGGCGTGTTGGGTTGGAGTATCACGAGGCAGACCACTCCCAAAGAGCCGCCGACCATCGGCGTCGGCCATAACCTCCGACTGCAGCCAAAAATCCGGCCAATCGGGGAGGGTTTTCTTCGCAATCACAGCGCCACCACGATTCCGGCGTCAGGTCGCGGTGGTTCACAGCGCCATCAGGAGGCAGAGCACCTCCCAGCCGCCCATCCTTCTGCCTTCGTCCAGAACCTCTCAAGTCGGTGAAATTGCAAGCTTCTTGGTGGGTTTTGCCATCAACACCATCATCGTTAATTGCTGGTATCTTTGGTGATTGGGGCTGAAATCGCACTGAATTGAAGACGAACCCACCTAGGGTTCTTCGAAGAAAAGTTCAAAATTGTGAAGAAGGGTGGCAATTCAGCTTTCACGGAAGAAGGAAGAAGGACGCAGACACTTTGGGGAGTTCAGTGACGCAAGCAATTTCAAATTTTTCAGGAAAAAATTTCGACGGTCGATTTTCGGCCCTTCTTGTCGAATTTTTTGTGGAACAGGCACCCGTCACAGGTCAATTCTTACTCTCTCTCTCGTTACAATTTGGCATCTAGGCACAAGTAGGTTGCATTTTTTTTGAAAAATTGATTCATAGCCCTTGTACTACTTGTCAATTTGGAGCTGCTGCTTAGTTTTAGGCGTGAATTGTCCAACAGTACTTGCTTACGTGTTTAGTCCGTGCTCACACTTCTTGCCACGTGCACTTAGTTGTGTATTTGTGAACTATGAGTAAGAGATTGCGTTTAACTAGTGGTGACCTAGATTATGCACCTGACGATGAGGGGGATAGTGAGCACGAGATGGTCATAGGTGGAGATAGCGGCGATTTCACATACGAGGTCCCGCTATCTCCGGAAAGGGAAGAGTTAAAGAGACCTTTACCGAGTGGGTTCCCTACCATTGACAAAGGGAGGCTTAGGAAGACGCTAGAATTGAAAGTTGGCATAGAGCCAACCCCTCAGTTGTTCTGTAACTTCCGTTTCATATCGGCGGATGCTCATTTTGCGTATGAATTTAATACTCGCATTTCGAGAAATGCAAATGCAGAGAGACTCTTCCCAATGGATGGTGTACCCTCGGATTTAGAGGATGTGGCGAAGAGAGAGAATTTTGCGGGTTGGATGCGCTTGATTGATGGTAAGGCAAGTACGGCCCTTACCAAGGAGATTTGTGTTAACTCCTTTTACTATGACTCTGCGGAGGGTCGCCATCTCCGTGATCAGCGACTGATTTATGTGAGGCGGAAGTGGATTCTCTTTTCTCCCGAGACCATAGGGGCGGCTCTTCAATGGCCGCCACTGACTCAGAAGTGCCAATTCGAAGTTTACCTTAAGAAAGACCCCAGAGAGTTGTTTGATGAAGTTCACCAGTTTTGTTGCAAGGGTGTGAAAGGTGCTGAGTGGATTAGGAAAGGGAGTCTTAGGCGGTGGAAGATTAAGATAGGGTTTATTCTTCCTGAGGCGCGGTGGCTGGTTGAGATCGTAGAGTCGTGGGTCGAGGGCTTGTCTCCTCAGAACTTTGTGTCCTTTGATACTTGTTTGATGGCTTTGTGCTTATCGAAGGGTGATCGCATTGATATCCCTAAGAGACTATACCTTTCTTTCCTATCTAGGGGGACGGACGACAACAGAAAGGCCGCGGGATACGGGTATCTTTTGAAACACCTTGTTGAGAGTGCGACTGTGAAAGTGGATCACGATGAGTGGGATCTAGTAGCAAAAACCGAGAGAAAATATAAGATGATACCGGATCCTTTGAAGAAGAAGAAAAAGAGTGTCGTTGAGGAGGGTCCTAGTTCTAGAGCCGGTCGTGCCAGTTCTTCTGAGTCTGAGCTAGCTCGGGAGATGAGACTCACCAGAGATATGATAGCGGCTTCCTCTACGATGAGGGACCGACAGTATACGCATGTGCGCCACGGCATGCGTCAGTTGGGTGAGGGGTTACGACGGATGGGTTTGCGTCAGGATAGGCAAGACCGGAGGATTTAGGAGATAGCGATTGCGTGTGGGGTTCTAGATGAGCCGGCACCCGGACCGGAGCTTGATTTCACCTATGCCTCGAGTGACTACTCAGGAGACCAGGGTGGTGAGGAGTCCGAGTAGATTCACCGCCCCTCGCATTAGAATTGCCGAGTCCTCTTGATTGATCTCCAAATTCGTTGAGGGCAACGAAGCAGTCTAGTGTGGGGGGGGGATTTTTAGTCTTAACTAGCCAGTCCGTGTCTGCATTAACTTGTCACATATAGATTGTTAGTTTGTATTGTGTCATATTTGTGGTCCATGTCGTGTCTATTTATAGTGGCGTATTGTGATGTTATTAGCTCTCTATATATGTGTTAGTTGTTTAATTTTTGTTGCACGTTTACTTAATTGAGTCCACCTACCTGAATCGAGTCAATTTCGAGTCTTCTTTCGTGTTTGGCCTTGCATTTAGAGTTAGGATTTATATATATAAAAAAAAAAAAAGAAAAAAAATCAAAAAAAAAAAAAATAAAAAAGATAAAATCTTGAGAAAAGGGCAATCGAAAGAGGCTAAAGTTTGATAAATTGCGAAGTGTGAGGATTTTAGGCGTAGAGCATGATTTGCGACCGAGAGTGACGACGTGAGTCCCCCCTAGTAGGTATAGAGAGACTTTCTTTACGGGAGTGCCTACCTATTTCTAACACTTACGTGATTTTCAAACTCAAAGTGTGTGCCTATTTTCTTACAAGAGCTGAGCTAGGTGTGAGCTAAACAAGCCGAACATCCATGTGTACGTCTTAGGTAGTCGCCAACCCGCCTCGTAGTGGCACACGAAACAGCTGTGCGAGGACGTGTATTAGAGCACTCACTGCTTTTAGAACTCACCTTGTAGGACCATTAGACGCCCCAATTTGAGCCTTGGATTCTTGTTAGCCTTCGGACCTAGGGTGACGATTCTTGACCTTCATCACAAATTGATTAGAATCACCACTTTAGTGCGTCACGAGGGGGTTATGTAGTCGAGGGGGTTCGATGAGGGAGTGATTATACAATTCGTTGAGTTCTACATCTTATCTATGAGGGGATGCGAGGGTGAGTGAGTAGGCTTGCGCACTTCGGTGTGGCGGTGTTCCATGCCACTACATCATGGACACAGTTGTGGAGAGCCGTGAGTGCGTGAATCTAATACGCACGGAATTAGGTTGGGTGAACTTAATTGGTGGATCGTGCTAGGTACCGGTTTTGATTACTTTGGTGTAGGAGGATCGGTTGGATTAGGCACGAGATACATTCATCTTCGGGACTATTTGAGAGGGGATATGGTTACATTTGAGTGTGGGGGTGTCGACTTTTGACTCCGGACATTGAGTGTGAGCTTGCGACGAATCCACTCCCACACATGTACTTCATTGATTTTGCGGCTTGGATTTGACATGGACTTTGATTGAGTTAGGAGGAGAGGATACTTTCTGGGATATTCATTCATCGATTTACGTGTTTTATTCTCCTAGCATATGTGATTGTTATTTGAAGACCACTCGGATATTATTGTTGCATTGTGATGGTATTTTGAGAGAATTATAGAAAAAAAAAAAGAAAAAAAAACAGAAAATAAAAAAAAAATGAGAGAAAAAAAAGAAAAAGGAGAGATGAAATAAAGTTGAATTGGAGTTGAATTGAAACGAGTGGTGGAGCTACTTTGACGACAATGGTTCACGTTTCATGCACGACGAACGACGATGGCCACGGAGATCACTAGTGTACCGGGGTTTGAGGGAATTGAGGGCCGGAGGTGGTGAGCTGTGGGTTTTGGTTTCTATCATCGTGGTGAGGGTGTGTGAGATGTGGGATTTGATGTGAGAATGTGACGCTTAGGACTTGATTTCGACGAGGTTATCTATATGTCCCTAAGCCTCATCATGTGAAAACCATTAGCGGATTAGGAGCTCGGACCTTGGATGTGGCTTTGCCTAGCGTAGTCTCTTATTTCGTGGCACACACGAAGAGGTAGCGTACTCTTGTACTTAGTAAAGTTAGACTTTCTATACTAACTAGGGGAGAGTCTCGTTGTCGAGTTTAGTTTCAACTCATGCTTTGTTCCTAGGATTCTCATCACTTCATGATACCCGATTTAAGCCAATGGAGATTGCCCGATCTCAACCAAAATATAAAAAGTGTGTTTTGTATATATATGTTTGTGTAGGATTGAGTCGTAGTTTGCATTTGCATCATATTGTTGCATTGTTGAGTCTTGTGTCGTTATTGAGTCGGCTAGTTAGGATTTGTATGCAACGGTGTTTCTAGTAAGTATGCAATTCTCGACTCGTATCACTTGTGGGGATGTGTTTCATTGGAGATGTTTTGGTTGGATTGTGGCCGGATTTTGGTTGTACTTTGATTGGATTGCTCGGGACGTGCAATAGGTTAGTGTGGGGTTGTTTGATAACTCCACATTAGGAGTTATATTGTTTATGATCCATGACCTTTTTGCGAGCGTTTCGGTGTATTTATGGGAGAAAGTGACCAAATCCGAGTTGTTTTGAGCATACATGACTTATTGAGCTTTATTTCGTAATCCGGGCGTTTTTCATATGATTTATATATTGTTTATCGCATGTGATCTTCCGGGTTGTTTAGTGTTGTGTATCTCAGGTAAACGAGGTGCAATGGAGCTTATGAGAAGCTTGGATATGCTTGGAATGGAGCTAGATGAAGAGAGGAAAAGGAGGCGCACAAACGAGGAGAAGTTGGAAAAGTCACACAGGACCAGCCTCCACTCTTTTCAATGCCCAGGAAAATCTACAAGGAATTTTAAAGCAAGGCTTGCGGCATTGGAAAGTAGACATCCGTAGCTTTCCAACGGTATATGGTAGGCCCGAATACGAGTTCGTATGAGGGAGATACAGCCCGCGCAAAATCAGCAAAGAATTCTGGCCGGGAATTACAAAGTAGAGGGGCTGAAGTGCAATTTCGGCATAGTTTCATTAAAAAGCGTGCCCAGCTGGTAGAAAACGGGGAAAACGACCTAAGAACAAATTATTCACGCATCTATGAAGTCTTGGGAGCTAGGGAAGAAGGGAGAACAAGCTTGGAGCAAGGATCATCAACTACATTGAAGATTTTAGCGTTTGATCTTCGTTTCTTCATCTTTTCGTCATGAACTTCATTTTTTTGGATATGTTGAACAATATTATGTCTAGCTAAACTTCTTAAAGCTAGGTGATTGATGAGAAACTAAGGTTTGTTGGATGATTTTCCGGATTTCGGACTTGATGCACGCTTTTGCTTAATTCTATGAACGTTCTTGTTAGTTTATCTATTCTTGTACTCAATTCTTAGTGTTCTTGGCTTGATCACCCGTAGAATGCTACTTGTTGATAGAATTGCACGAAAGTGAATTCTTTGAGATGTGTTAAAGAATAGGTAGATAATCTTGTAGTTTCTTGAGACCGAGAGGAGATAGAAACGTGATTAATCGTGTGTGGGTAGTTTCGATTGATTGTGTTAGAACTTAGTGAATTCGGTGGACCGATAGGACCCGATGAACGAAGCCTAACAAATTAATTAGATTGTAGTAGTAGACGGAGGTGGATCGAGAGGACCCGAAATCTATTATTTACACAAATTCACGTGAGATCGAGAGAAGATCATGATGAGCATTACCCGATATAACTACAATGTGAGTAGAGTGTTTCATGCATAATTCCGGAAATCGTTAACAACCCTAGGGACATCAATTGCCTAGTCCTTTCTCATTAATCGTAGTCAATCTCAATTTATTTCCGTTTAAAAGTGAAAAACCCTACAAAAATATTTAATTACTTGTTATTTAATTTACGTCGCTTGTTTGTGGGCGACAACGTTCCAACTTAAAACAACTTTTTACCGGCTACTTAGATATCATAAAGTTAATTTCTAGTTAGCTAGTAATCGTAAATTCCCTTGGGTTCGATATTCGGAGTCGTAAAATACTCCATATACTACTTGACCGTATACTTGCGTTTAAGCGCGTAAAGAATTCGCGTCAACATCGACCTCCCACAATACTTCTCTGAGCTTTGTTACATTCCAGGTCTTTGAGTCCTGGTTTATGAAATCACTGGCTTTCACCATGCTTCCTTCCGGGGATGGGGTGATAGTCTTCACAATGTTCTCTCTAGGGATCCAAGGATCTGCAAAAATTTTTATTGTACTACCATCGCCCACTTTCTTTAACATTCCTCTCTTGAGAAGCTTCCTCCCAAACAGTAGACTTCTCCAAGCAAAGGATGGTTGGCTGCCAATCTTTGCTTGGAGAAAGTCTTTATCGTGAAAGTACTTTGCTTTAAAGATCCTAGTAGTCAAGCTTTGGGGGGTTTTGCAATAAGCGCCAGCATTGCTTTGCCAAAGGGCTCTGTTGAAGTCATGTATGTCTTTGAAACCTATCCCTCCCTGTTCCTTGGTTAGTTTCATTCTGTCCCATGCTATCCAATGAATGCCTCTACCTGTGTTGTTGCTCCAGAAGAAGTCTCTCATAATATGTTCAATTCTGTGGCAGGTGTGGACTGGTAGCTGGAAGCACCCCATCGCAAAATTGGGGATTGCTTGGACAATCGCTTTCAGGAGTATTTCTTTTCCCGCCGAAGTTAAGTACTTTTCTTTCCACCCTTTCACTTTGTTTAGTATTCTTTCTAGAATGTAATTGAATGTAACCTTCTTACTTCGCCCCACTATCGCAGGCAAGCCCATGTACCTCTCGTGTTCATTGACTTCTGGCACTCCACAAAGGGAGCTGATGGCTTGTTTCTCACTTGTGGGCATATTGGAGGAATATAGGGCAGCGGATTTGTCAAAATTTATCTTTTGTCTCGATGCGTTTTTCATCTTTTGCGACAACTTGTAATAAGTTTGTAACATCCGTAGGTGTAGATTTTGTAAAGAATATACTGTCGTCCGCAAAGAAAAGGTGTGACACAACAGGGCCACTCCTTGAGGCTTCCACACCTCTTACTGCCCGACTAGCAACTGCTGCACTGATGGATCTGGAGAGCCCCTCACTGCACAACATAAACAGGTACGGCGACAAGGGGCAGCCTTGTCTAAGGCCCCTCTGAGGTATGATTTCTCCCAGAATTTCCCCATTCAGAACAAACGAATATTTCACAGAACTGATGCACTTCCACACTAGATCCACAAATTTGATACTGAACCCCATCTTGATCATGATACGACGAAGGTAACTCCATTCGACACGGTCGTATGCTTTCGACATATTCACTTTTAACGCGATTTGACCACTCTTTCCTTTCACTCTTGTCTTCATCGAGTGAATTACCTCAAAAGCAGCAAGTATATTATCTGTTATTTACCTCTTTGGAACAAAAGCACTTTGGGATTCATCTATCACATCATTGAGCCCCAATTTCAGGCGGTTAGCAATCGCCTTAGCAATTATTTTGTAGATAACTGTACAGAGGCTAATCGGCCTAAAGTCACTAGGCACTTGTGGCTGTTTCACCTTTGGTATTAGCGTAATAAGTGTCTTATTGAGATCACCTAAATCACCATCACCATTTAAAATATCCAGACATAAAGCAATAATCTCATTGCCGATAATTGACCAATATTTCTGGTAAAAAAGGGGCGGAAAGCCATCGATACCTGGTGACTTTAATGGATGCATTGATTTTGGTTGTACTTATTCTCTGAAGTCATGCACAACACCATGACTAAGCGAATACTTTCTAGTTGACAAGAGTCTCATTTTTCCAAATATCTTTCTCTCTCTCTCTCTCTCTTACCTTTTTTTATTGTTTCAATTGATCTAATTTGTGTGTTCGTTTGCTGTGTTGGTTTCTTATGCATAAAATATTTTTTTGTGGTTTTTTCCTTACACTTATTTACAATTTTTACATTTAAATTCTTTTTATTCATGTATTAGAGAGACGGATAATTTAAAATATTTTAATGGTTTTTTTTCCTAAAAGAAAAAACACTTCAATGGTTTTACATTCCACCAATGTTAAGGGTTCCCCTCCTAAGTGTTTTCACATATTTTAGTTAGTATTTTATGCACGCGCCTCGCACGTGTAATCTTTTTAGGGTCAATTAGTGATTAACCACTTTTAGTTTGGGGTAACAATCCATGTACCAATGCAAATTCGAAATCATCTTATTACTACCTCCAGGTGCAAATTGTAAACAATTAACAACTGGTAAACTTCCATCCAAATTGTTCCGTTAGTTAACAATTTTGTAGGGGTAAATGAGTCCAACCATTAAAATATGAACACGAAGAACACAGCCCGTCTACCGCCGCAGCACCACCGATGCCGCCACTAGGGGTGATCAAAAACCCGAGCGACCCGCCCAAACCGGCCGACCCAAGCCGAATCTACCCAATATATAAAGAGGATTGGGTTAGACGATTGATTTCGGGTTCATAAAATTTCAACCCGTCCATTATTGATTGATTATGGGTATTAATATAATTTGGCCGTTTAGCCCCAAACCGCCCCGCCCAACATAACATTCACTTATATATATATATATATATATATATATATATATATATATATATATTATATAATTGGTTATTACGATAAATATGTTGGATTACAACTCTATAGCTACATATATAGAGTTGTAATCCAACATATTTATCGTAATAACCAATTATATAATGATTTAATATAACATAATAATATGTGATGGCAATAGTGATATCTTCATGCACAAAAAATCATCAATAAGCCTTTCATCATATCGACATCTAATATGCAAATCACCCTTAAGTATTTTCTTTTTTCATTTTCTTTAGTTGTCGGATACCCCCAAAAAGTCCCATAAACATTAATATTAAGCCGCTTAAAAGAAACATATTGTTCTAGTAGAAATTATTTTGAATATTATCTAAGCGAGTAAGACTTTTTAATCAATGTTCATTCATCGTTTGCTTATTGTTCTATATTTTTTTAATATATACCCGCCAAAACCGAGCCGAATCGAACCGACCCAAAATAGTCGGTTAGGTTTGGGTTTAGCGATTACTTGTGTATGTTTGGGTAGCGATTTTTTCAACTCGAGAGGTTGTGTTGGGGGAGAAATTTACATTTTACCAGCCCAAACCGCCCCGCGAACACCTCTAGCCGCCACCATAAAACCAGAATTCCGATGATCACTACCCAGTACCCACCACCACCGCTGCAGCTACCATCAGTGCTACTGGAAGATCCTAATTCCGATACCCATCACCACTACTCATACTATAATCGGAAACAAATTTCTTGAATTCAAATAAAAATCTTAGAAATTGAAACCAAAACACCCACAACCCAAATTCAAAACTCCACGATACTATGCTAAAAATAACTCCGTGATAGCGAAATTGGAACACCCAAGAGAAAGACAGATCTACCTATGGACTTCTAAAATACCAAGCTGATCGGAACACAAAATTTCTTAATTCAACTCAAAACCCAGAACCCATCTCAACCCCACTCGAATCTATCCCCCAACAAAACATACAAACCCATTCCAACAAACCGAGAAGGTGAGACACAGAGAGGAGAGGGAGAGACGGAGTGAGAGGCCCCTGAATCAGAGAGGAAGAAAGAGAGAATTTAGATCTAGCCACTTTCGGGTCATCGAGACGAGAGAGGTGGGGAGTTGTTGGAGGTCTGTGACGATCGTTCTTCCTCCTCCTCGATCGTGCTCTTCTTCTGCTTGTTCTCTCTTCCTCCCCCATCATCCTCTTCATATGCGAGTTATTTTTTCGATCGAAAGTTGCCCGCTTTCTTCTTCTTATCTTCTTATTGTTTCTTTTTTGTTTTCTTTTCTAGTTTTCTTTTATGTTTTCTTTTTTGCTTGTTACTTTGAAGTATTTTTGTGATTTTGTATGCGTGGACAATTTTACCCTTGTGTCAGTTACTCGTTTAACGGAATTTTGTCCCATTTGTTAATCGTTTGCAATCAGCAACTGGGGGTGATAATAAAAGTATTTCGAAAGTTAGGGTGGGATATGGATTATACCCTCAAATTGGAAATGGTTTTCTTAAAATGAGAACAAATTTGCATTGATTCACAGTAATCTGATTCGAAATTACATCGTGATTCGCAAACCAATTTGGATGACATCCCATCCATATTTTCTAGAACTTCTAATCGTCTCCAGTTTGCACTCCCTGATGCGCCAACGTATTAACCTTCCTGGAGCACCATCCAATTTTCACGCGTTGAAAAGACCGTAGCAAACATCGACATTCATCTAGCAAAAGGCCACAGGGGGTTTGGTCTAGCTGCATACCTGACTGAAAGTGTGTAATGTAGACTAAATACAGGACCTTAATACTCTAGAAGGGGGGGGGGGGGGGTTGAAAAGAGTATGGAAACTTTTTGCAAAACTCAGAACTTAACAGATTAGCTTTGTGTGAGACTCAAATCTCAAGGCCTTGAGATTTTAGAAAACTGTCTGAAACTTTCAAAGGCAAAATAGAAAGCTTGATCTTATAAGACATCAGCACAATAAAATTTGAACTTTGATCTTGTAGGACATTCGTGTAAATATTCAAAAAATAAAATCTAGATAAAATAAAAGCTGGTTAAAGATGATAGAAATAAATCATGGTACAATGGTTATTGTCACTCCCAAGTCCTAACAGAACCAAAAAGTGAACATTATTATGAAAAAGACACTAATCGTTAGGTTGAATGTCAAACACAACGTAACAATACAAGGTTGAGCCATGGTTTGCCTATGAAAATTTCGTCCAAATTTCGTCCAAGGTCACTCCAGTCCTCATTAGAACATCTTAAAGCAACACAAAATCTTCAGGCGAACCCTCCTCGAGCAAGTGACATTGAGATTAGGAATTCTTGGCGGTGTGCATCTGCAAAGGAGAAGCTTGGCACTTGACAAGGCTGATGGCTGTGAAGCTTGACAGTTGATCGGATAAGAACGTTGGGGTTGTATGTGTGCTTCTACATTCTCATTTGTGCTAGCTATTACGTATCATTTGAACTTTCTGCTTCTTCCTAAACAAACTACCCATTGCAATGCTTTTGTGTTGGGATCTGTTTGATAACAAAATACTAAGCCCCTGTTCATATCATAATTTATTTTATTTGAAACAAAAGATATGTTCAATTCTACCGGCATGCAACGATTTTAGTTGCCCTACTGATTTCAGTTACTGTCCTCCAAATCTTCTTTTCACTCCACCACTAGAAAATGTGCTAAATGTTCAAGCATGGATGATTGTACAGAGCTAATTCAATTTAGCTTCCTCCCATATCTTGGAAACATGAACTCCTAATATTTCTCCAAGGTATAATTTTGCTAGCTCTTAATATATCTGCGGCTTTATAAAAAACATAGAGCTTCTAATCTTCAAAACATCAACATCCAACTCCTACAAAGTTTAACATGTATCTCTAACTTAAATAACATTTTCAGTGAGATATCATTAACTCTCGTACTAGTAATTAAAGACTTGGTCATGCGGGAGAGATTGGATGCGAGAGAGAATGACTCACTGAATGCTTTTGGAATGATTGCAAGAGAGAATGACTCAGTGAATGCATTTGGAATGATAAGAGTGTCCCCTTAAAAGTAGTTTTCTGTTAATCTCATACTATAGAATTAGCGATCAAAATTGGTGCAGAGCTTGTTCATGTTTTAGTTTGAGTTAGTTGACAAGTCATAAAAGTTTACTTTCGCTACACATTTTTGTAGGGTTAAGGCCCTTTCCTTGATAGTATCTATCGATACTTGCACGGACTAAATTTCTCAAAGCAACACCACCATGTTTGGACTCCTCTGAACCGGACTTTCCCACTCCGAATGTTGGGATTCAGCTACCAAACTGTGTGTTGTCCTAGTGTAAAAATCATCCTTGTAATATAATATTTTTTTCAATAATATTTTCTTTTTAAAATAATGTTATAATATACTAGTTGATCCATGTGAATTTGAGAAGAACGCCAAAAACAAAAGAGATGTGAAAAATCCCAAAACAACTCACAAACAGACTTGGATGCAAATGAAAACAATTGTCTCTAGGGCTCATCATTGGTCGGGCTTGGGTGATTGGGGAAGGCCCAATTGAGCTTTTAAGGTTTTTTATTGGACGACCATTTCCCGTCTACCAGCTCAGCCGGATAAACATCGGCCAAGATCACAGTATCCATGCGTGGTCCATAACTTGGCCGGGTTCAAATACAAAGGTGGCCCGTGGGCTTGTAGCTGGACAGCAAATGGTTTTATGATAAATTTGGTTTTGGGAGCTGATAAATCTTACAGAGAACTAAAGCAAACACCAGACATTTTAAAAAAAAAAAACACAATTATTTTTATTTACACCGTTGGGTTTGTACTAGGGCTAGGTACACCTGGACCACGTCCACCTTTTAAAACTGCAAACCTAAACCCAGCCCAGTCCACCGATCACGTAACACAGCCAAGCCCAAGTGCATCTAAACGCTCCTACTCTGTGCCCAGCTTTGCTAAATAAATAAATAAAACCTGTGTCTAGAATCTAGATCAAGACTGACAATTTATTTGAAAAAAAGTTTACACAGGTAGTATGTCCCAAACCACTTCATTCAGCTTCCGCTCATCATGATCTTTAAACTCCTCAGTCATCACTCACTTTTCATCTATTGAAAAAAAATTAACTCACTAAAATATTGTCCGTTCTCGAGGGTACTACCCAAACAAAATAAGAAATTCAAAATAAACTCTCAAAGGTTTTAGTTTTCGAAGGTGATTCTTACATTAGTTAAAAAAGCTGCTTGCACTATCAGGGGATGATCCAGAATTTTGGCTAGTGGGGGCTAGAATGAAAAACTAAATGAAAAAAACTATATTATAAATTTTAGAAAGTTAAGTGAGAGCTACTACGTATGATGTAATTTCTGTGGGAGTTAAACAACAAATACTAAGAAAATAATAATAAAAATACAAAATTTGAAAAGTTGAGTGGGAGGCTAGAAAGACCATAATACCTTTATAGTGTACGATAATACCATTTAACTTTAAAATGATTTTTCAAATATGGTGAAAATACCTAATAGATTAATCTATTCTATAAAACAGTATGGTTTGACTTTGAAATGTCTTTTTAGCATTTGCATTAAATTAACCCCAATCCGTAAATCTCACTTATCACTACTTAACTACTCACTAATTGAAAATTTACCTTCTCTCTCAGATCAATTTACGTAATTTATCAAAAGTGTAAGAACATAATTTGATGAATATCATATAAAATTACCGTGGATGCCATTTTCATATTCTCTTCTAGCAAAATCAATTCTGAAACGTGCTTTTTGGGTAGTGCCCTCGGACACGGGCAATCCCCTGATTCATTATAAAGTTCGTCACCTCTGTATAAACTATACATTAATCCTAGCTACGGGATGAATCAATTTCCATAACTGAGTGCAATAACGAAATAGCATGCTGCCTATTTGTTTCAGAATCTCGGATGCCAAGACATAATTTCGTACATTATATAATGATCTAGCACTACCAAATCTAAAAATTAAAGACTATGTGGATTCAAAAAATGTGGAATCATAAGATGAGATATTCATTTCAAAATAGCGTCACAAATTGCAGCATATCTTGCAACATTTTCGTTACCCTTCACCAAACACAGGACTACATAGTAGAATTGCACACGAAGTGCAAACTAAATCCGTTGCTTATTGGAGCGGTCCTATGGCAGTACAATTGTCTGCCTCTGCAAAATTAACATTATGTTTCTCGAAAAGCTGTGATGCTGGACAAATGTTGTCAAAAGTTACAGCCACCATGTTCTAAAAGAACAGTTTTCCCTCCTAAGCCATTAGTTTTAAAGATACATTGTTGAATGATTTTCTCCAATGTCTTCAATGTAAGAAGTCTGTTTTATTAAAAACCTTACAACATTATGTATGTAAATAAATATTAATAAAAGACCTTTGCTGAGAAACTCTGGATAATGGCTATTCTTAAGCTATGAAGTCGCACAAGAGCATGACCAAGTGAATACTTTTGAAATGATAAAGAGGCTCGAGATTCTAAGGTGAGATTTATTTTCTGTAATTGATCAAATCTTTTCGTTCTTAGTCAAATACGCAGTCATAGCTCCTCATTTTCCATGTATTTACAAAGATACCGAATATACCATAGAAAGATGATAGTTGCCAAAGTAACTAAATTAGAAGAAATTTATTTATGCAATTATCTCTTTCATGCCCAAAATCACCTGTCACGTTCCTCAACAATCACATTCCTTTATAGGACGACAACAACATCAATTGGGCCTCGCACAGAAATGTCAAAACAACTTGAAATGCTTCTTATGGAAACTGGCTGGCCTGGACAGGGCTAATTTATGCCCATCAATTGGGCTTCAGTCTGATAACAGACTCAACTGTATAATGACAGAGAAAATGTTATAATGGCTAAATACTGTTAACAAAATGATATTTAAACATTTTGAATGTTTTCGCAAAAAGGAAAGGAGAAATTAAAATAGAGCAAATACAGTTGAAATAAGTAGAGACACTCAAGTTTGAAATCAATGGACACATTGGCACACGTAGACATGTATATCGTTGTAAAACTAAATAGGGAAGTCAACGAGTCGGATCTGGATAAAATCTACCTATATTTGAATCCGCACATGAATGATTGGATTCATGTTCGATCAGGATCTGATAGGATCTTAAGAGACTCGGATCAGAAGCGGAATATGATCAATTAAAAGCACAACTAAATATAGAAAATTACAAAAAAAAGGCAGCACCCAAAAGAAAAAAAATTCATACATCCTATTTTACTAACAGCAAACTAAACAAACTCAGGTCCACCCAAATATATGTAAAACCATTCAAAAGTTTAAAACACTTGAGGGTATTTTGGTAAAGTATATATATTTGGCTCTAATTAGGTCGAGTATCTATAGAATATCTTGCTATATCTAGAATTGTATTCGGATCCGATTGGATTATATTTTTAAATATCCATATTCAATCCATTTTAAAATGTCTCGAGTTCTTACTTGATCCATTCAGATTCAATTTCTCGGGTTTTGAATTGGATCGAGCTGCATTGGCATCCTTAATAGTAGGCCATATGAGTACAATCACGATTCATAACTTTCAAGTTTTCCTCAACCAAAATCAATAACCTTAAGAACTCGCTGAAGTATCCTAATTCACCATCCGAGCTATTTCGAGAGATAAAAATGTTGACGGCTTGGGGACGACAAAATAAATAACTGGATAGTGGCGTTGTCCTAACGTCGTAATAAAAAACTTACAGTATGCCTTTCTCACAACCCTCACAAAGTTATGGCTAAATAATGATGGTCTCCTCAGAATCCACCTTACTCCTCCATAATCCGGCGTATAACCACTGCTCTGTGATCAACCATGTGATGGATCGTCTGAAACAATCATTGAACGTTCCTCATCAATCTCAAGAGTTCAAAAACTTACTCTAACATCTACTAACTGAACAATGTAAACCACTTAAATAAACTACTAAATAAATAAAGCTTCCTATATCGTTGTGTTTTATTTTGTAAAAGGGGCGTACAATCTTTATAATAACTAAATTTCTACTGAGAAACAGAAAAATAAACAATCTCTACGGAATAAACTTAAAGATAAAATCCTAATAATCGAGTGGCATAACGGAAAAACTGCGGGGGTGGAGTAAAATTTGCAAAAGGGATCAAGTGTCCATGTCGACACCCCACACTCGTCTCGTGGTGTAAGTAGAATGATAGATAAGTATGTGTCCAACCCTCCTAACATCCGTATTCTGAAAGATGGGAAAAAATCCGACACATCCACCAATTAACTCCTTCTTTTTCACCCATGAACCCATTTGCTATAGATGAAGCACGACAACACTCCTACTCATGTGATCACGGGTACGTACTGTCGATCCACCACCATCTTGCCTCGACGTTCAAATTACCCTTTATAATATTTTGATACTTGGGGCCTTCACTATGTGCGGGCTCCTAGGTAAACCCCAAAGTCTCCTCCTCTAGTGCGTCATATAGCTCAATAAACTTGCGAAGAGTACCGGCTGGGAAGTGATTACCAAATTAGTTAGCAAAATGTCAACATTCCTGTCTCTCTCACAGGAACGACTCCCTCGCATAGGCTATCTCTATGGAAAGTACCATAGGCCATAAACTCACGTACCGCCTGTGGAGTTGCACGGTTATGGGAAATCTCTAACATAGTCACAAAATAAGGTAAATTCATCCTCTAACAAATTTCAATAAGCATTCATCGATGAGTCTCTGTTCCTCTCTCTTGGTACAAACTACCACGCCCTAGTTGTTTGACTTCAGAAAGGTATTTGATACGATGGTTTGGGTATCTTATTCCTTCAACCTCTTCTAGGTCATAAATTTCTTTAGAGTACCCAGATGAGCCACCTCGACCAATCCTAATT
Organism: Linanthus parryae; assembly: GCA_023055425.1. Classification (NCBI taxonomy): domain Eukaryota; kingdom Viridiplantae; phylum Streptophyta; class Magnoliopsida; order Ericales; family Polemoniaceae; genus Linanthus; species Linanthus parryae. The sequence continues at coordinate 163,510,303 of JALGPY010000002.1, read as the reverse complement.
TGGGAAGATGAAGTTCCAGTGCGATTGGATCTCTTCCTAGAAGTCATGATTTCTGCCTCAAAAGTGAATATCTAACTAAATATTTTCAATAAAAACTCTATTCCTCAAAGCTATCAAGCTATTCCTTATTTATAAACTAACAATTAACACCACTGATCAATATATATCGGAAATAAACGCGATTAAGGAAATAGAATGCCTTGCATTTGGAGTATTTCTTACAAGTGTTTATCGAAAAATAGCATCCAAAACTCAATTTTCCGGGTCGCGATTCCGGGTGATGGGTTTTGTTTGTGAAGTTGTCCCTGTTCTCTTTAATTATTCACATTTTTCTCAACTGAGTCTCCTTGTGCCTCAAAATTAAACTCTCTAGTTGAAAGTGTTCTTCACGATTTCTCTGCGGTTGATTGTTGTTCGTGGTGATTGATTGTTTAAGAGTGATGCTTGAAACCAGCTGAGCATTTTGGTTGGTAGCTCGCTCGATTTGGTGAACTAATGGAGAATTTATAAAATTTTGCTTGAGTTCTTTAATAATGGGGGAGTGTTGTGGATGAAGAAGTGCAAAGGGACCCCCAGTCCGTCCGTGTTTGTGTTGGGCTCGGCTTGCCACGGTGGGGCTCGGGCTCGCTGCAGCGGGCTGGGTTCCAAATATTTTTGTGTCGCCTCAGTGGGCTCATGTCCGCCGATGCGAAAAAAAATTATGTTTTCAACTCGCCATGGTGGGTGGTGGACGCTGCAGTGGGGTGATTGCCGCCACAGTGGCGCGTTGTTGTGCGTTCCGGTATCTATCCTACGCCGCAATGGCGTAATGACCGTCGTGTTGGAATATTTACACTTTTGTTTTGCCGTCGTGGGAGGATTCTTGCCATGGTGAAATGCTTTCTCGAGATCTCAAAAATCTTCTTCCCATGGTGGCTGATAACGATAGAATGGAGTTATATATTCAATTGGTATTCTATCGTTTTGCGAGAAAAATGGAGAATTTAGCGTCATTCCAAGTCGGTTTGGGTATAGTTTGAGATTTTGAGCATTGCATGTGTTGAATGTGAAGTCCTTTAGTTTTCCTACATCATTTATTGCGATATTTATCATATTTTGTCACATTTGATCTTCGCAGGGTGTTCGTGTTGTGTTTTTCAGAAACGGAGCATGCGAGGAACAAGTGGAAGAGTGGGAATGAACTTCGGAAGTGAACGCAAGCTCAAGAGTTGAGAAAGAAAGCGAGTGATGATGATTCGAGTGCGAGAGAAGCACGGGAGATGACGTGACGAGCCTTGAAGCACGTGGAGAGCTCATAATGGAGGATCGAGTGATGATACAAGGCTCGGGAAGTGATTGGAAGGCGTGCGCGACAAGACGGAAGAAGAAGAAAATTTGGCCAAGTATCAACTAGGTCGCACGACCTAGTCCATAGGTCGCACGACCTAGTTGGAGAGTGCAGAATTTTTAAGTAGATCGCACGACCTACTAACTAGGTCGCACGACCTAGTCCACAGGTCGCACGACCTAGTATGTAGGTCGCACGACCTACTTCGTGCGCATAATTTTTTGAAACGCTTGGGGTTGTTTTGTAATTACATTCTAAGTTGTTCTAAACACTTGGGAAACGTATTAGACTTGGTTAGGGCTTGTTTTTGGCGAGTTAGACATTGTTTTGGACGAGCTTGGAGCTAGAGAACGATCGTGTGCTTGGAGATTCTTCGTTTGCCTTCTAAACTTCTTCTTTTTCTTTAGATTTTGTTTATGATCATCAAAGTCGTTATTATGATCATGTGTAGTAGTAGCTAAACCCTTTATTGCTGGATTCTCATTTGGTATCTAGGGTTTGATATGAACAACTCGTTTTGAGGTTGTGATTCACGTTTTTGCTTAATTAATGCGTTCTTCTTCTATTATGAAGCGTTTATGTGTTGATCTTTATCTTTCTTGCGCCTAGATAACGTAGGATTGATCATGATTAGTGCTCACGTGGTAAATCCGTGAGGATTAGTCGGTAAATTGAGCGCTTCACTTAGTTGTATCATTACTTAGTAACTCGGTAGTCTTAACTAGGATCATTGAAGTAGAATAACGGACGTTAATGCATGCTTAAAATTGAATCAAGCTTGGTAACGCGGTTTGAATTGATTCTAAGTATAGACAACTTGTTTGGTAACTTGGAAAGTTATATTTTGCTTGATTAATAGGAGAAGACGTGTTAGTGTTTCATAAATCAAAACGCGGATCATATTATCCCTAGTGATCATAGAGAGAATTCCCGATATTTTTCATCATATTAGTATCGTTATAAATCACTCTTCGTTAATCGTGAACTATTCCACTATGTTAATTGAGAATATTGCTCTTTTCATTTTAGTAGAATTAGATAAATAAACAAACGCGCTTTTCCCGTAAAAGGTTAAGAAACATTAATTAATACAAGAAGTCTCTTGGGTTCGACAACCCAGTTTTCCGGATTTTATTACTACATCGACAACTGTACACTTGCAGTTGGAGCGTGTCAGTGGCCTTTCTCTCACCATGGTATTTGATTTTTTTTTGAATTGTCCACATTTGTCCAATAATCTTGACCCTTTATTTTAATGTGAATTCTTCACAATTCTTGCGTTTCTCAAATTTAAAAGGACGGTGTGATCCCGAAATTCGAGGAATCAGCTCCCCAAGTGGGTCAAAGGCATCGTAATGCATGGGGGTCGATCACACTACATTCGTTGAAAAAGTTGCTCATTCTTGAAGATACCCAAGCTTTCCCGGGCTCACTCGCGGTCTAATGCATAGCTTGCACATTCTGGGTAAATCATCAATTCTAAACTTCTTTCCCTACAATCAGAACATGAATGCTACCTTCTTGGTCTCACTAGTAGCATCTAATTAAAAATATAGAAGTTCAAATTGAAGAACAACCTAAACTAAGGAATTGAAATAACAAGATCTCGAAAAACATAACTAACTAAAAACTAGAAGACATAAAAGCAATAGAAGAAACGTTGGGTTTCCTCCCAACTAGCTTCCTCCTTATACGTTTTAGTTCTAATTTTGTGACATACTTCATGTATCTCATTTTTTATTTCCACGATTAGTATCAATGGACGTGTTATTGTTTGAAATCTTCAACAATAAGTATCATTGTTTGGATTGATCCAACTAAAATTAGGATGTTTTCTATTTTTGCGTTGATAGGTGTTTCCCCATTGACTCTGCTTCTCATGCTGCCCCAAATATTTCATATCTTCAACTACTGCTTGCTTGATCTCAGTATCCAACCATTGCTGCTCAATAGTCTTAACTTGCTCAGGAATATTGAGGTTGATAGTCTAAAATTATGTGGTGCGTGATGCAATCAGAAAATTGATTGACTCTAATTGCTTTTCCACTATAGTGTCACTAGTTGGTTTCTTATGTCGGCGAACTACTAATCTAGCTGTCTGACACCTTGCGACATTATCATGAATTTTCTTAGCCTCTAGTGGACCGAGACCCATAAAATTACCTTTTGTCAATTGATCGAGCTCTTTTCCTGTGTGTCTTTCGAGTTCACTGTAAAAAGTGTTAAGGATCTTGAAAATTGGCTCCCCATGGTTGGGAATCCTCCTCAAAATAAGATTGAACTTCTCCTAAGCTTCCCACAAAGTCTGATCATCACCTTGTTGAAAGTTGTGAAGCTCATACATGTTCTCTACCACTTGAGATGGTGTAGGATACTTTCTCAAAAACTCTTCATAAGTGTGTAAGTAGGTACTAAGACAAGATCAAATATACTCTAGAAGGGGGGGGGGGTGAATAGAGTATGACAAGTTTTGCTAAAATTGTAGGTTTGAAAATAACTAGAGAAGTTTTGAAGTTTTTCAAAGCTTTGAAAGCAGTTTCAAAGCTTTGAACCTAAACTGACAGTTTAAAAAGGCTTCTGAGAATTTTCAAGGCTTTGAAATGTCCTGTGTTGAGACAGTTTTGCAGCAAGCAAAGTACTGAAATGTAAAGAGCAAGACACACGTATTTGTTACGACGTTCGGCCTCCAAAAGGCCTACTCTCCGCCTGAAGGATCTAATACCTCTAGGATTTCAGTAACTTCTTATTTATCACTAGGTAAGCCCTAGATATCATGCCTAAGAGAATTGTCTTACTCTTATACTAGCATGTGTCTTTCTGCTAACGTATATAGTACAACTTCAAATACTTTGATACAATAAGATTATATGTTGTTTCTCTTTAACAACTCAACCAGAACAGATTATTGAAGATATAAAATTCTAATGAATAAACAGTTTACGCACAAGTAGAAGAACACTGTGAAGACTATGAAGCTAGAAAGCTTGGAAGTGCTCTTCTGAGTGTGGAATGGATTGAATGATGAATTGATCTGCTTCTTTTTTGCTCTCTACATTCGAATGTCTATCTATTTCTTTGTATCTCCGTGTTTAGTTCTTTACATTCAGTCTCTTTGAATTTAAGGTGTTGCTGCAATAGTTACCAAAATTGTTGCAACATAATCCCTAAAATCCTCAACAGATTCTGGACTCTTCAACAGCTCTTTTCCAACGGATATGAGCTTGATTTTCTCCACTGATTTTCAGCACGATCTGCATCTGCAAGCTTCAAGTTTTGAAAAAATCCCATAAAAATAGGAAGACTTTAGTGACCTGTTTGGCACTCTTGCATTCATGAATTTTAGGCTAAGAACTCTGAGCATTTTTGAAGCTTTTCGAAGCTTTGAATTATGTTTTCTGCAAAACAAAGTTAGACACAAACTAGAAACATATTCAAGGTGATACTGCAAGCAGATAGTTATCAAATCTCATGCAAGCAGAACTTTAGCGATCACATATAATTTTGTCAAGATGAATTTGTCTTTCATCACACAATAAGACATGACTTAGAATCATGATATAAACTCCCCCTCATTTCAAACTTGGGGTATAAGGATTTTCAAAGCTTTGAACCCAATTTCAAAACAATGAATCAAGAATCTGACTTAACAATCTCCCCCTTGATGAAAGACAAAACTGATGTTTTGTTTAGATTGTGTATCTACATTGGAATAGCCATTAGCAACATAGCAGATAACAATTATCAAATTTAAACTTCATCAAATTAAACACCAAATAGTAAACCAAGAAAATAATCAAAACATGCTGCTGATCACAAAACTTCCTAAAAAAAACAACCAATCCACATGCATCCATACCAGCAGTACCAACCTCCACAAAAGTCTAATTTTCTCTCCCTTTTTGACTTCCATCAAAATAGGTAGAAAAAATGCGGGATCTTAGTATAAAATGTTTTAAAAAATGAAAGATAATAGAGTTTTAAAAAGAGAATCTCCAAGGCTTTGAAATGTTCAGGAAGAGAAGGAAAGATTTCAAGGGTTGGAGTTTGATCATCATCATCTGTCTCAGATCCTTAGAATCTTCTTCAGCATCATCTCCTTCAGCATCCCCTACATTCTCTTAATCACCTTCCTCATCCACTGCTTTTCCTTTGTCTGCAAAATCTTCCTCCTTTTCTTTCTCAACCTTTTCTTGTTCAGCATCCACCTCAGCACCTTCATCTTCTTGAATTCAGTACACAGCTCAAATTGACCCATTTTCAGTTCATCCAGTTCATTTGCAATAAGCATTCAACTTCTGTAAGACCTGAGACTGATCTAGAGAGGTAGAAGGTAAAGCTAAAGGCGAGGTTAAGGCTTTTGGCTTAGAGAACTTCTTGGATTTCAGTTCACTCTCATAAAGCTCTGAGTAGAATTTCCATTCTCCCTTAGAAGTCTGCACAAATCCAATCCTTTGAAAAGATGATTCATTCACCATTCAAAAACCAGCATAAATCTTCTCTTCATTACCAACATGAATATCAAAGTGTTTGAAGAAGAGAGGAATGAGATTGGCATAGAGTAAAGCATGGTTTCTATTTTTGGTACTACAGTATAGCATGTGCTCCATCACAATGCTAGCCAAATCAATCTCAAAACTATACATCACCAAATACATCAAATACAGAGCCCTATTAGTGATCAAATCCTTTGAATTCTCCCCAGGCACCACACACCTCATCAAGATAGTGAATATAATGTTGTCTTCAACAGTCAAGACAGAACGTGTCAACTCTTTAGAGGTTGAGGGTGTATTAGGTAGAAAGAAATCCACTTTAGCAACCTAATTGCCTCCTTCTTACTTAGAAGACTATCAACCCCACAAACTTCAGGACAGCCTAAAACATTAGAAAATACCCCATGATCCAACATAATATCTATACCATCAACCTTAGAAGATAAAATCTACTCTTTTCCAAGAAATTGTTGAAGGTTAAGATAAAACATTCTAGTCAGCCTAGGGTATGCCTCTTCAGAAGGATTCATGATTTTCCAAATTGAAGTCTCTTCAACCTTCTAATGCACTCTAAATCCATATTTTCAAGCATATTATTGCAAATAATACTGCAGAATGCTACCGCGGTTGATGCATAGCCATCTAACCAAAGCCTTGTGATTTAAAATTGATAAACCGATGCTTTGATATAGAATACTTACCGAAATAGATTTCTTCTCCCCTTTGGTCTTTTCTGATTTCTGAACCGCCTTCTCCTTAACAGCTATTAGATCTTTGCCCATCTTCTTTGGACTGGCTTTCTGAACACATTTTCCTTTGTCAGATTTAGCCTTCTGATATGATTTTCCCTTGCTAGGGCTAACTTTCTCCACACCCTTAACCTTCTTACTCTTCTTCTTTGAAGGAGGAGATGGAAAATACATGCTCTCAGTTTTAAAACTGGAACCTACATCCTGAATCTCCTCTTCATGAAATACCCCCAAATCATACGGCCGGCCGAACCCTACATTTTGAAAGGTGCCTCCGCGCGAGGAGCTAAACCCCATTGGGAACAGAGGAGGATCGCCGGTTCACAGTTAGTACAGTCATCGATAATCCACAACATAATTTATTACAAATTTAAGATAACATAGTGATGGCGTCTGAAAGGATAATAGTACATTGTTCAGTAAAATGAAACTACTGAGTGAAATACTAGCTATTTGCAGCACGAGTCCCTAGTAGTTGTGTCGTGAACGTCCCCCTCCTTGATTGATAACCTGCTGTTTTAAAATGGCAAAAGCCGCCACAGTTTTATAGAAAATGATCAGCAAACGGTTCCCAGAGCACATAAACATATTATGAGGCATATGAAAGGAATAACAAGTTCGCTAATAAATATCAGATATATGTGGGAATAACCTTTTTGTTGTTTGATTTGTCAAACTTCTTGACGATTTCAAATTTCGTATTTCGAACCCAAAGATATGGACCATCTTGGGAAATCACAGTTAAAAGTACTTTGTAATATTTCCACAACTCCTCGCTTTAAATCTCAAGATGATAGTATTCTCTTCTCAATGATAAGATAATCGAGTCCAGGAGTTCATTTTACCAAATAGTTGATACGGGGCGTGACCATATCCAATCCACTACCACTATCTCATAATGTTCAAAAGCATAGCCATAACCATAACTCAATCACAGGAGGTTCGCATCATAGCGCCTCATAACCATATAATAACCAATCACAATCTATCTGAAAAGTATCGTAACAGAGATGTGGCACAAACCCACGCACAACAGCTTCCACTTTACGTCATTACGACTTTTTCTTCCAAGATATTACAAGATGTAAATCGGGAGCTCCATGTAAAGCGGTGTGGCACATTTTCATAACATTTGGTATATGAGAAATATTAGATTTGAGCAATATGTGAGCGGTGTGCTCCTTTTGATAATTATGGCCCGTGAACTAGGTAATCAGAGCCTACTATGATAGTCGTGTTCGATTGTTACTTCATTTCGTAATAGAATTTCAATGATTTTGTAGTGAGGTCTTTCGGATTCTTATTTTGGATTTCGATTATCATCTTTCATGTGATACTTCGAAGTAGAATATTTCAAAAACAAGTAAATATTTCACATAAAGCACGTATTGTAGTATTTCACAAATAATGCACCCGAAAGAAAGAAAGACATGCAACGCTAGGCATATTAACTTACCTCAAATCCAAACGTCAAATAGCTCGAGTCATTGTTTATGAAATCGTCGCCTACATGTTCACACTCTCAACTAATTTATTTGCTCTAATAATGAAAACAAACTATTGTAATATATTCTAGCTCCCTATATTTGCTTCTCGAGGGAAAATATTAATTTTAATTTATTTTTGAACTCAAAAATATTTTCTTCTATAATTGTTACAAAATATTTACCCCAGAAATCTAGTTGTTAATTATAAATTAGAGAAAACTAAGTTTATTAATGAAACTGAAACTGTAAACTGCATCAAGTACCCCAAAATTTTAGGAAAAGTCAACGGCACCCCCTTAAGTTTTTGGAAAGACAACATAACCCACCAAAATACTTCCTAAAAATTACAATTCAGGCCCCAACCAAGAACACTCAAACATGCTGATCAAAACATGGATTCAAGGCCCTAAGACACAATTTTTATTACTGAAGACAACTAAGGAGGATATTTTGAGCATTCCAAGTATCACGAGAAACGGTAGAAAAACGAGGCGGGTCGAGCTCGCCCTCGGTGGCGCTCGACGGTGATGGCCTACGGGGCTTCTCTGATTGTTCTTGGCTTTGGTTGAGGCCTCCTCAAGCTCGGTCGAACCTCCATGATGCGATTGGAGTTGGTTTGGAGGGGTGGGTCGCCTTGGTTGCGTTGCTCGAACTTTTTGCCGGAAAGTATAAAGTCTCGCCGACATTTCATGTTTTTCCGGTCAAGGCAGCTGATGTTGCCTCTTTTCTTGCATCGTGCTCTTCTTCTGGTCCCGAGGAGGAGAGAAGGACAAAGAGACAAGAGAAAACAGAGGGGTGGTGGTAGTCTCGGGTGGCTTCTCCCGACAGTGACAGTGGAGGTGGTGGCTGGCTGTGGCTTCCAGCTGCTCCATTTGCTGCCTTCTGCTGGTGATGCTCGACAGAGAAGGAAAGGCATTGGTGGAGGTGGGCTAGATAAAGAGAGGGCAGGGGCGGTGGTGATGGTGTTGGTGGCGTCGGGGGGTGGTGTTGCCGAAGGAGAAGGAGAAGAAGAAGAAATAAATAGAGAGGGGGAAAGAAGTACGGGGAGAGAGAGAGAATGAGAGGGAGAGAGAGATATTGGGTGTTGGAAAACAAAATTTTTGGCAGATGTGTTGGAGGATGGGGAAAAAAATTATATTTTATTATTATTAATATTATAATTATTACTATTTATCTTCTAGGCTTTTTAGCTTTTGTCAATTACAACTATCACCCCCTAATAACTAATTTATATCATCTAAATTACAACAACCTCCCCACTAGCCATATATTTCGGAGATAAACATTTAAACTTTACGAAAAAGGCGTCAATTATACTTAGAAAAAGACGGGGTGTTACACTTCAGGGCTAGCTATTCCCTTTCGAGCTTGGATCTTCTTCCTCATGTTGTCTGCCCACAGGTTGAATCGAATTCTCTGAGATCTTCTTGAGTCCATTCGGAGAGGGCTAGGGTTTAGATAGAGAGAGGTGGGAGAGAGGGAAAAGATATTCTAGTAGAGTTGGAGTGGAAGAAGGAAACTGAATAAAATCAATCTCTTGAAAGGAGATTCTTAATTTGAAATTCCAAAATGTGTCCATAACGGATTGAAAACAATTAAATATTGAAAAGTAATGCCGAGAAATTATCTATAGAGATAACATTCAGCACAAATTGATCCATTATAACTTTCATGTAGTATGCAGATTCATATTCAAGGCTTTGAAAAGATTTTCAAGGCCTTGAAAAACTGTTTTACTTCAGACAAATTTTCAAAGATTTGAAAAAGGTTTCAAGGCTTTGAAAAATAATTAATATACCTGATACTCCCCCGACATCAATGCATCCTTTTTCAACATACCAAGTTCCAATCTTAATGCTGCAAATCTATCCTCAAGCAATGCCTTAGTAAAAATATCAACAATTTTCTTAGTAGGCACAAAAGATAAGGTCACATCACCTTTCTCCACATGATTTATAATGAAGTTATGTCTAACATCAATGTGTTTGGTCCTTGAATGTTGTACTGGATTTTTTGTAATGGAGATTGCACTAGTGTTGTCACACTTTATATGAATGTCTTTGAAACAAATACAAGATCTCTCATTTGTTGAGAAATCCATAGTACTTGTGAGCAACAAGCTCCTGCTGGAATATATACAGCTTCTGTTGTTGCGAGTGCTACTGAGCTTTGCTCCTTTGAATGTCAGCTTATCAATGATGAGCCTAAGAATTGAAAACATCCTGAAGTGCTTTTTCAATCCACTTTGTATCCTACAAAATTAGCATCTGAATAGCCACAAAAAATAAATTAGACATCTTTGGATACCAAAGACATAAGTCTTTATACCATTGAGATACTGAAGATACTTTTGACAGCCTCTAAGTGAGAATCGTTTGGATCAGCCTGAAATCTAGCACACATAAAAACACTGAGCATAATATATGGCCTAATAGTAGTGAGATAAAGTAGTGAGCCAATCATACCTAAGAATTCATTTTGGTTCACACTCTTACCATTCTGATCTTTGTCTAAGGATAGAGTAGAACTCATAGGAGTTTTGGCAACCTCGGATTGAGACATATTTTACTTGTTCAGTAAATCATTGGTATACTTGTTCTGATGTAGGAAAATTCCTTTCTTCATTTGATGAACATGAAGTCCAAGAAAGAAATTCAACTCTCGCATTAAGCTCATTGCAAACTCCATGCGCATAAGACTTGAGAATTCCTTGGATATAGCATCATTAGTAACACCAAATAAGATATCATTAACATAAACTTGTATTACTAAGATATCTTTCTACTGTATTTTGATAAACAATGTTTTATCAACCAAACCTCTTTTGAAGCCATTTTGAAGGAGATACTTAGACAGTCTTTCATACCAATCCCTTGGAGCTCGTTTAAGGCCACAAAGATCTTTATGAAGTTTGAAAACATGATAAGGGAAATCATCATTTTCATAATGATGAAAATGTTGAAAATTCCAACATTTTCAATCCACTTTGTATCCTGAAACTGTTGCGAGTGCTACTGAGCTTTGCTCCTTTGAGTGCCAGCTTATCAAGGATGAGCCTAAGAATTGACAACATCGTGAAGTGATTTTTCAATCCACTTTGTATCCTACAAAATTAGCACCTGAATAGCCACAAAAAAGAAATGAGACCTCTTTGGATACCAAATACCTAAGTATTTATACCATTGAGATACTGAAGATACTTTTGACAGCCACTAAGTGAGAATCCTTTGGATCAACTTGAAATCTAGCACACATACAAACACTGAACATAATATATGGCCTAATATTAGTGAGATAAAGTAGTGAGCCAACCATACCTCTGAAATCCTTTTGGTTCACACTCTTACCATTCTGATCTTTGTCTAAGGTTAGCGTAGATCTCATAGGAGTTTTAGCAACCTCGGATTGAGACATATTGTACTTGTTCAGTAAATCATTGGTATACTTGTTCTGGTGTAGGAAAATTCCTTTCTTCATTTGATGAACATGAAGTCCAAGAAAGAAATTCAACTCTCGCATTAAACTCATTGCAAACTCCATGAACATAAGACTTGAGAACTCCTTAAATATAGCATCATTAGTAACACCAAATAAGATATCATTAACATAAACTTGTATTACTAAGATATCTTTCTACTGTATTTTGATAAACAATGTTTTATCAACCAAACCTCTTTTGAAGCCATTTTGAAGGAGATCTTAGACAGTCTTTCATACAAATCCCTTGGAGCTCGTTTAAGGCCACAAAGATCTTTATGAAGTTTGAAAACATGATAAGGGAAATCATCATTTTCATAATGATGAAAATGTTGAAAATGCCAACATTTTCAATCAACTTTGTATCCTGAAACTGTTGCGAGTGCTACTGAGCTTTGCTCCTTTGAGTGCCAGCTTATCAAGGATGAGCCTAAGAATTGACAACATCGTGAAGTGATTTTTCAATCCACTTTGTATCCTACAAAATTAGCATCTGAATAGCCACAAAAAAGAAATGAGACCTCTTTGGATACCAAATACCTAAGTATTTATACCATTGAGATACTGAAGATACTTTTGACAGCCACTAAGTGAGAATTCTTTGGATCAACTTGAAATCTAGCACACATACAAACACTGAACATAATATATGGCCTAATATTAGTGAGATAAAGTAGTGAGCCAATCATACCTCTGAAATCCTTTTGGTTCACACTCTTTTCATTCCGATCTTTGTCTAAGGTTAGAGTAGAACTCATAAGAGTTTTAGAAACCTTGGATTGAGACATATTGTACTTTTTCAGTAAATCCTTGGTATACTTGTTCTGATGTAGAAAAATTCATTTCTTCATTTGATGAACATGAAGTCCAAGAAAGAAATTCAGCTCTCCCATTAAGCTCATTTCAAACTCCCTGCACATAAGACTTGAGAACTCCTTGGATATAGCATCATTAGTAGCACCAAATAAGATATCATCAACATAAACTTGTACTACTAAGATATCTTTCTCATGTATTTTGATAAAAAATGTTTTATCAACCAAACCTCTTTTGAAACCATTTTGAAGGAGATACTTAGACAGTCTTTATACCAATCCCTTGGAGCTTTTTTAAGGCCACAAAGAGCTTTATCAAGTTTGAAAACATGATAAGGGAAATCATCATTTTCAAAACCAGGAGGTTGAGCAACATAAACTTCTTCTTGCAAATATCCATTTAGGAAAGCACATTTTACATGCATTTGAAACATTTTAATGTTCTTGTAAGAACCAAATGCAAGTAACATTCTAATGGCTTCTAACCTGGCTACACGAGAAGAAGTCTCCTTATAGTCAATACCTCCGCATTGATTGTAGTCCCGAGCCACATGTCTGGCTTTATTTTTGATTAACTTGCCATTTTCATTCAGATTATTTCTGAATACCCACCTTGTTCCAAGCACAGACTGGTTCTTGGGAGCTGGAACCAAATTCTACACTTTGTTCCTCTCAAACTCATTAAAATCACTTTGAATAGCAATAACCTAGTCTGCTTCTTGTAATGCCTCTTTCACATTTTTTGGTTCTACAAGAGAAACAAAGGCATTACAAGCACACATATTCTTTATTTGAGATCTAGTCTTTGTACTAGTAGTTGGATCAAAAATGACGTTATCCACTGGAAGGGGTGATGAATATCTGAACTTTTTCCTTTGAGTCCATGGTTATGGTTCACCTGGAAGTTTTTCAAGGCTTTGAGAAGTTGAGGCAGTGGTTGATCCACTTTTTATTCCTTGAGATCCTGTTTCAAGGCTTTGAGATTCATTTTCAAGGATTTGAAAATTCTTTTTGTGTTCCTGCAGGCCATATTTACTACCATTCTTTGTATCAGCTTCATCATCTGAATCATGCTTGTTCAAATTCAAATCTGCAAAACCTCCACTCAAATAACCATCATTGCTTTCATAAAAGATAACATGAATACTTTTCACAACAAATTTGGCTCTCTTATTAAGACCTATGTAGGCTTTTCTTGTCAAATAGTAACGAAGAAATTTTTTTGTGGCATCAAACTTCCCAAGATTATCTTTACCATTGTTATGAGCAAATCAAGTGCTGCCAAAAAGGTTTAATATAAGAAATATTTGGCTTTCTACCTTTAAACAGTTCATAGGGGGTTTTCTTCAAAATATGTCTAACCAAGCACCTGTTCAAAATATAGTTGGCAGTATTGACAGCTTCTGCCCAGAAATATTTTGGCAAATGATTTTTCCAAAGCATTGTCCTAGATATATCCTCAAGAGTTTTGTTTTTTCCTTTCAACTACTCCATTCTGTTGAGGAGTTCTAGAAGCTGAAAATTGTGAGAAATTCCATGCTTAGCACATAAAAAATCAAATTCTCTACCATGATCACTCCTAATAGAAGCAATAAGTAGGTTTTAGAAGTCTGTAACTCCTTACAAAACTTTCAAAATTCAGACAAGGCGTCAGAGTTTTCTCTTAAGAACATAACCCAAGTAAATCTAGAGAAATCATCATCAACAACTAGCATGTATTGCTTACCCTTTGTTGTTCTTGACTCTCATAGGACAACACAAATCCATATGAAGCAGTTCAATAGGTCTATAATTACTTACAAAGTTCTTTGGCTTAAAAGAGCTCCTTGTCTGCTTACCTTGAGCACAAGCCTTGCATACCTCTTCATCCTTGAATTTATGGATAGAAATCCCCTGACTAAGTATTTTGAAAATAGTTTATTCAGGGTGTGTATGCTAATATGACCAAGCTTCATGTGCCAAAGCTTTGAATCCTCTTTCAAATCTTTGAGACACTTCAAAATTTTTCCTGCAAAATGGTTAGTACTCAAAGAATAGACATTGTTTGACCTAGGACCTGTGAGAATGCAATCACAATTTTTTTCATCTTGCACCACACATTTATCTTTATCAAATATTACCTTGTTGCCTTTTTCACGAAGTTGAGAAACACTAAGTAAATTAAACTTCAAACCATCAACTAAATAGACATCAGAAATAGAACATGCAGAATCACTACCAATTTTACCAATGCCAACAATATTGAACTTCTATTTGTCACCAAGTGTGATTGTTCTTCTAGTTCAGAAAATAAAGAACTCTTACCACTCATGTGTATGGAACAACCATTGTCCATAATTCACTTCTGATCCTTATTCTTGGTGACAACCTGCATATACCAATAAATTCCTTACCCAGCTTTTAGACTAGGTGTTATAATTGGAATCATACTCAGGATCAACCATGTTAGGAGGTCTGATCCCTTTTGGAACCCAAATTTGCCTTAGTAGTCCCTCAAGATGAAATGGAAAAGTATTCCTCATGATGTGAGGTTCTGATGTTCTAATAGGACAAGTCAATTTAACATGACCAAGTTTTCCATAATAAAATTACTTAGGAGAATGTTTACTACTAGCTTTCACAAGTCTGGTATTGTTTTTTCTAGGAAAATATGGGTTGTATCCAATACCATGATGAATTAGACGAACATGTTAGTGATTATTCATGTTAGTGATCCTTCAGTATGATGAATTAGACGAACATAAGATCATACTGATGTTTTAGAAAAACAAAGTTGTCATTAAAAAAAGAGTTTTCTTCTACAACTTCTTTGACCAGAGTTTTCAAGGCTTTGAAAGTAGTTTCCAAGGCTTTGAAATCTCCGTCAGACTTTGCCTGAGAAACTTCAAGAGTTTTGTTTTGACAAACCAAATCCAAATTTTTTTTTGCTTGCTCATGAACCTTTACCTTCAAAGAATTTATCTCATTTCTGTAACTCTCTTCATTCATGAGCATGCTTTTCATGATCTTAAACAATACATCAGAAGAACTAGACATTAAAAGTTTCACCATTACCTCAATGTGTTTGTATGATCTTTCCTTCTCATCATGCTCAGGCATAAGACACAAGTTAGCTTGATCTTCTTCTAAATCTGAGTCACTAGTGGAATCAGAATCACTCCAGGATGCAACCAAGGCTTTCTTCCTTTTGTCCTTGTCCTTTTTTGGTTAATGCTGATTTTTCTTATGAAGGCAATCTCTTACGAAATGATCTGCATCTCCACACTCAAAGAAGTTTAGTCCTTTAGGTTCATTTAAACGGGAGGATGACTTATATTTGTAGTCCTTGCTGTTTGATGATCCAGATCTCTCTCTGCTATAGTCCTTATTTCCAAAGTTTTTCTTCATCTTGAGAATTCTGGTCAAGGCTTTGGAAATCAGTGCAAAAGGATCTTCATCATCTTCTTCCTTTTCAAGGCTTTGAATCTGCTCACTCTCTTTAGCTTTGAGTGCCTGATTCTTGACACTTTCATAGAGTTCTCCATCCACTTCATTCATAGAAATTTCATGAATGAGGAGCTTTCCTTGTAAGTCATGTAGTTGAAGAGTACATAAATCTTGAGCCTCTTCAATTTGTGTTATCTTTGGCTCCCATTTGGCTTTAGGAAGGCTTTGCAGTATCTTCCCGACTTTCTCTTCATTTGAATATGATTTTCCCAAGGATTCCAGGTTGCTGACTATATCACCAAAACTCTTGAATATGTCCTTGATTGACTCATCAACATTCATCTTGAATAGCTCATACTGCCGCAAGAAGATATTAAACTTAGTCTGCTTGACTTGGTTGGTTCCTTCAAATGTCATTACTAATTTGTCCCATATTTCTTTTGCACTCTTACAAGTGGAGACCCCGTTAAACTTATACACATTTAAGGAACAATAGAGTAAGTTCATAGCTCTATAATTCTTAGAAACCTTCTCGAATTAAGTAGTAGAAAGAGAGTCTTCTGATTTGAGATTTTTTATCCCCTATTTTTCTGTATAGAAGGTGTGGGGTCCATTCTGAATGATAGACTGTAGCTCCATCTATTGATCTATGATGTACATCTTCATCAGAGATCTCCTGTGCACAAATTTATCTCCACAAAACAGAGGAGGCCTTTTTGCTGATCTTCCCCGTGAGAAACCACCTTCACCGACATTACTCATGATCACAAGATTGTTAGATTTAAAAGTAATACAGGATCTGATACCAATTGAAGTGTGTAAGTAGGTACTAAGACAGGATAAAATATACTCTAGAAGGGGGGTGGGCATAGTTGCGAATACTGTTCCGGTCCCTGTTCCGTTTTGCTCTTGGGAACGAAACGATCCCGGATCCGGACGGAACAACGATCCATTTCGGATTTACCGCAGTTGTACTATATTATATATATATATACAATATACATGATATGTATTTTAATAACAATTTCTTATACATTTTATTAATTACAACATAATTTCTAAATACGACTAATTTGTTAATGAAATGACTCATCAATAACACATCACATATTATGAAAACAAATGTTTTTATGTAGTTATTGAATTACAGTCAGAAAAATAGAACAATATAATTAGTTGGTAAGAGATTAAAACATTTGTACTTAATAAGTTAATGTAAAATTTAAGTATAAAAGTCAATAAATTTTGCACATTTTATACAAGAGTTAATTATGTCATTATAATTGGTTGTGCTAAATAAAATAAAAAGAAGGTTACATATTTGATAAAATGAATACAGTAATTTATAAGTTATATATTACGCCGTAAAAGATAGAACAACAAAAGGATGATGGCCTAGCAGTAAGATGTTGCCTTAAAGAGGTGGAGGTCTTGGGTTCGACTCTTTCCACCGGCTGTTTAATTCTGACAATTATTAATGGTACCAGAACGGAACACAGTGGCACCGGCCGAAACATGCCGAAAGACCCGAATCTTTCCGGATCGGGGTGGATCAGACCGAAATTTGGACCGGTACGAATGCACCCCTGATCATTCATGTTTTGCTTATGAAACGGACCGTTCCGGCCGTTCCGGCCGTTCCAGATTGGAACGGAACGAGATTAACAACTATGGGGGAGGGGAATAGAGTATGGAAACTTTTGCTAAAATATTAGTTGTGAAAATAAGCATATAAGTTTTGAAGTTTTTCAAATCTTTGAAAGCAGTTTCGAAGCTTTGAACTGAAACTGACAGTTTAAAAAGGCTTCTGAAAATTTTCAAGGTTTTGAAAAGCCTTTCAAAGCTTTGAAAATGTCACGTGTTGAAACAGTTTTGTAAACAAGTAAAGTTCTGAAATGTAAAAATCAAGACAGAAGTAGTTGTTACGATATTCGGCCTCCAAAAGGCCTATTCTCTGCTTGATGTGTCTAATCCCTCTAAGATTTCAATAAATTCTTATTTATCACTAGTTAAGCCCTACGTCTAAGGCCTAAGAGAATTGCCTTACTCTTATACCAGCCTGTGGTTTTCTGCTAACCTATCTAGTAAAAATTCAACTACTTGATACAATAAGATTCTATGTTGTTCCTCTTGAACAACTCAACGAGAAAACATTATAGAAGATATAGAATTCTAAGGAATAAATAGTTTAAGCACAAGCAGAAGAAAATTATGAAGACTATGAAGCTGGAAAGCTTGGAAGTGTTCTTCTGAGTCTAGAATGGATTAAATGATGAATGATATGCTTCTTTGTTTCTCTCTCAATCCGAATGTCTTTCTATGTCTCTGCATCTTTGTGTGTTGGTCTATGCAACCAGTCTCTTTGAATTTAAAGTGTTGCTGCAATAGTTACCCAAATTGTTGCAACAGAATTCCTAAAAATCCTCAACAGATTCTGGACTCTTCAACAACTCTTTTCCAACAATCTGCATCTGCACGCTTGAGACAATTTTTGAACAAATTCCACAAAAATAGCAAAGCTCTAATGACCTGTTTAGCACTCTTGCATTCAGGAATTTCAGGCTAAGAACTGTGAGCATTTCCAAAGATTTGAAAAGCTTTGAACTATGTTTCCTGCAAAACAAAGTTTGACACAAAATAGAAAAATATTCAAGATGATAATGCAATCAGATAGTTAATCAAATCTCCTGCAAAAGAGAACTTTGCAATCTCGGATAATTTTGTCAAGAAGAATTTGTCTTTCATGACATAATAAGACATAGTTTAAAATCAGGAGATAAACTCCCCCTCAGTTCAAGCTTGGGGTATAAAGATTTTCAAAGCTTTGAAACCAGTTTCAAAACTTTGAATCAAGAATCTGACTTTACATCTTCAGTGAGTTGCTCCCATGTAGTGATAGAATGGCTAGGTAAAGTCATAGACCATTCCCTAGCTGTGCCTGTAAGTGAAAAAAGGAAACATCATGGCTATCACAATAGATTCGTCCGTTGGGCGAACATTCATCGTTTAGCATATTTGAGTAAGTATCGCGAAGTGTGCATTATAATTTTTGGTCGGCCTCCATCTGAATTGATAATCCTTGTGAACCATGTTCGTTAGAGAACCTTTAATAGAAAACGGTGTTCAGAATATGTGCCATATTGAGGTATAGAATAGGTGACTGATAGCTTGCTTCAGTCGGCCAGAAGTTGTCAACCATTGGAGCTTCCAGCTCCTGTGCTTGCGCTTGCACCACTTGTTGCGCTAATATGAGAATGAGTGTACTTGAAGATATTCATAAATCTTACTACACATAACTTCAATCTCAGATTGGTTAGAAGACAAGAAAATAGAGGAGCAGATCTTTTGGTTAAGCTAGCTGAGAAAGGTTTAGCTAGCTTAGTGGTCACAGAAAACATCCCTCTAGATCTTCATCTCCTGTTAGTTTCTGAAGAACCAAAGGAAATAGGTTATTTATGTTTCTTTAGCTGTAGCTGTTTCTACTCTTTTTTGTATTCTCGGGTCTTGATTGTTAATAAATTCATTGCTTTTGAAAAAAAAAAAAAAGAAAAAAACCTATTATAGTGGTAAAGAATGTTATTTTATTAAATATTTTTTAATTGTTTATTTGATCACTTCTAAGATTTGACCGTCACTGATGCTATAATGTGACAAGATTGAGCGTTAGTACAAGGAATGTGGTTAATAATGACAAGAATATATAACTTGTTGCATGTAAAATCTTACCTAAATGTACTGCAAAATTAGGCGCAGCTATGCCTAATTACACATGTGTTTGGAGGGAACTATCTTCTGATTAAGAAAATAGATATTGCACATTGCTGTCACATTCATCGACTATTTTCTGTGCGGCATTTTATTTTATTTTACTTTTATTTATTCCACACAATTGCTTTTTTGACCAACCCATTTGTTGAAAGCTAAACGCGAACGATGCGGTCGAGATATGTTTTTGTATTCCAAAATTACATATAAGAAAACTATTAAGATATGTTTCCATAACAATTAGAAGCATTTTTTTGGCGATTACTCTGTCATTCTTCAACCAGTATACCTTTGCGGTTCTACCATGCTTACATGTCAAAACTTCTACTTTTTGGATTCCTCTCGATCGTAAAATACAACTACTAGTCTTATAGTAATGTTAAACATGTTATCAAACAGACTTATGAGAGTTTATTTAAAATAGACTATTTGAGAGATATAATCCATATTTTTCCAAATTTAATACCCTAGGAATACGTGGATTCATATAGTCAGCATACCTCTACAAATATGAATTAGTCTCCATTATCGATCTATTTTTGCCTGAAGAAATTTAAAGTTGCAGTGATACAAAAATCTTGATCGCGGCCATGTTGTCTTCTTCTAGCCCTCATTCTAAGAATTGCCCATTCCTTTTGCATCTAACAAAAGTTGCACACGTGTGATCATTACTATTTCTCTTGTTAATTTGTAGTCTCGTTGATACATGATTAAATCATATAAGCACATAAGTTGTGACAAATATGACTTGGAAATTTGGTTCTACAAGCATCCATACCCAAACCCCCCCACACACACGAAAAAGACTTGAATCTCTATCTGACTCACCACCTGGTAGGTCTGTTCAGTAATAAAAGGAGTGTTAATTACGTTATTACTACAGAGTTGGAGGGCAGAGCTAAAATTTTATAAGAAAAATGGTCAATGGTTCATCGAACTTCATACATTCGGCTTGCACGTTTTGTATATTTCTGCTTTATGGCCATGCGCTACTCGGCTACTCGCCCTCTGGGGAACTTTGGCATCATCAAATTAAATAATGAAAATGCACTCCAGGAGAGTCGAACAATCCTTGAATTGCATCTCCAAATACTAGCAGTGCTACACAAAATATTGCTATTATCTTACACAAGGAAACTTTCATGATATAAGTAACTGTTGGAGGAAAAAATGGACACGATGACCTCTATTCTATAAATTGTTTAACTAACTTATGACTTTTCAGCCGTTAAATTAAATCAACTTCATCTCCACTATTAGATCTCACATACTTGTTACATTTCTAAGTACCAACTCTCGTTGGACATGCCTAACTATTCACTCTGTTTGGACTTCTATATTATAAATTAGGACGGTTGACTTTAAAATATCTTTTAAGCCGTTAGATCTAATTAATCCCAGCCCTTAGATCTCCCCAACTATAGCTGAAATATTCTGACTTTCTCTTCTCTCACACGATGAAATACTCTTCAATTTCTCTACTCTCTCTCTCACACGATCGGATTTTGAGCGTAATGGACTGGTACACATCGGCGCTCTCTCTTCGGAACTGACGGCGACTCTCACTTCGGGGAGAAGCCCAGAACGAGAAGGGAAGAGGAGGCGACCCAACTACTAGCGGCTCGCCAACACCATAGCCGTCGCCGCCTGACTTCTTCAGGAGTCGACCACTTGCTTGGATTCTCCCCGCCTCCATCACTTCTTCCTTTTCTGCGGCTAATCCACAGATACAAATTTCCTACTTTGCTTTCTTCAGTTCTTCTCTTGATCTCTTTTTGATAAATAGGGTTTCATTTGGGATGGCTATTTGGTACAGGGTCTAAGTTTTTCTCTGATCGGCTCTTTCTTCTCCTTTCTGCATCGCTCCTGTTTCCCCATGTAGGTATTTCATTCTCCTTCTCCATCACTTTCATCCGTTAGAACTTAATCTATTTGGTTGCTTGGGTGAACAGAAATTGGGGTTTTTTTTGTACAACATCGGGTGTGTAGAATTGGGAATTTTTTTGTAGGACATTGGGTGTGTAGATGGAACGGAGGGTTAAATTGGGTCTGCGGAATGCAAGGGTTGAATTGGTTGTCTATTTTGGTGGTTGCTGAATGTTTATTGTTGTGCTAATGGTGCATTGCAGATGGTGCGTTGAGGTACTGCAAGGGCTAATGGTGTTTTCTCCCACCCATAAAGCTATGCCACTTCTCCATTACCACCACCACTGATTCAGAACCCCTTACAAGGAGTTCCGGTCTCTAACACTTCCAACTCCTGTTCAAAACTACCACCACCGTCTGGAAACTGTACACCTATATCAAGTATTCAAGTCCACTAAGGATTTCTTTCGTCAATTTTCTTCGTTTTATTTAGCTTTCGTTTGTCCTGAATTAAGAATTTATTTAGCTTTCATATTATTTAGCTTTCATTCGGTCCGTGTCAATCCTTCTCTATCAGTACATCATCCGAGTAAGCAAAGTTGGTTGTTTATTTTTTCAAAGAGGCCTTTTTGAATTTTTTCAAGCTCTGTGTTGGCTGTTTATTTTAGACCAGCTCAACAGGTAATCCCTCTTTCTCTCTAAATTCCAAGATCTCTACCTTTTCTCTGTCTTTCTCCTTCACATCTTGATAGTCCAGTGCACCTCTCCTGCTCCTCTCTCGGACACGTAGATCTGACCCCGATCCCTCTTGCAGTTGTTTACAATGTCGTTCATCAGGTATTCTCCCCCTATTAGTTATGAAAGTGAAACAATGTCTGTAATTGAAGCAAAATTCGAAAACAGATGAATATTTCTTAATTTCTTTACAGATTTGTAAACTTTGTGGTTCATATCTTGCTTGCTTAGTTTGTCGGCTACCTATTTGAGCATTTGAGCATCTTTTTGCTCGAGTTATTGAAGCAATGAGGCATTAGGAAAACTCACTAAGGGTTGCCACGTCTTCCAATTTTTTTTTTCTGATTGTAATCTTTTTTGTACTTTGAATACAAAAGCCATTTTTAAAAATGAGTTGAAGTAATCTTTTTTGTACTTTGAATACAAAAGCCATTTTTAAAAATGAGTTGAAGTCGTTGTAACATGTTCTGTTTCAAGATCATGGCATCTCATACTATAAACTTTGCATCTTTTGTGTTAGACTTCCAGGATTAAGTTGATTAAGTTTCCACTTCTGTAAGTTCTCAATTTTGGATATGTTGGAACAAGTGAAATGTTCTCTCACATATTTTTGGGTAGTGCCATCACACAGATCCCTCTTTCTCTCTAAATTCCAAAAAAGTATCGCCTTCGCATCACTCCCTCTCAAAATCAGTGGTTTCGCCCGGTTCGAACAACCTACTGGTACAGGTACGTCTCCTATCTTCTCTTCTTCTTCTTCGTCTTCTTCATTGTGTTCATCGTGTGTCGATTGGGGTTTTCAGGGTTCTCTGCCTCCGCCCACGATTTCAGCTTTTCCCTCTCGGAATCACCGGTTTCGCTCCAGGTACGTCTTCTGTCTCTCTCTGAATGTGTGACTGATATTTTGATTTGTTTGGCTTCTGAAATTAGATACTGGAAGCGAAATTTTGATTTTTTTATGTATTTGCGTAGGGATATGCGCCGATCTGCTTGGAGCTTGAAATTTCTACATCAGGCGTCTGTATATTCAGGTATTTTGATTGCACTTCATTTGTTCTCAAGTTTTATCTTCTCATTGTTGGGTTTTTTTCGTATTTTCTGGGTGAATTCTGCAAGGCCGTGTTGTACATATTCCATTCCTGGACTGTGCTCCATTTTGTTGAAAACTATGGGCGCTTCTTTCAGATTTTAAGGTCAATTTGAGTGGTTTTGGAGTTTACATGTTGAGTAAAATGTGAACTACAACATCTTTGAATCCCCCTAATTGTTCTCTGATTTCCCCCCTTTCATGTTCCAGAGTTATTATTATTTTTCTGGTGAAATGTTCAAAATGTTATTTTTGATTTCTTCTTTTATGAAATGAACTTTTTTCTGTATAACTTAATTACTGCTGTCTGCTTCATATCCCTTCTTATTTCTAATTCGATCTTCATCGCGTCGTTCCAGGACTCCGACGGCCGCCCATCTTTCTGCTTAGATTCATTGCTCAGGTTAATCTATTCTTCTTCTTTATTTTTTCTACGTTCTTTGTTACAAATCTGTTGGGTATTTGGATTTTTGATTCTTGCTCAGTGTGGCATTAGTGTTGTTGCTGGTGAAAATTTGCTTCTCTTATTTCTCGAATCGCGTATTTGCTGTTTATTTGCGAGCGACGCCTCAAGTTTGTTTTCCATCACATGAACTTTGTCTTCGATTTCTCTGATTTCGTAATCATCGATTATTTCCACCCCCTGAAATGTTAATTGTAAGCTTTGACTTTAGGCCTGACTATAAAGTACTTAACATTTGACAAAAGGTTGTTTATATTGTCGCATAGCTATCTTTGTGATCTTATTGGAGTTCATATATATGAATATTTGTTGGTTCAGTTAATTATTTTGGTATAGCACCTTAGGATTCGATAACCTGACTTTTAACTGGCAGAATTCAAGTGCCACGGATCAGTTCGAGCCTATAAAAATATTCGTAACGTTTTTACAGTTGGATCTTCATGAAGCGATGTTTTACGCAACGAAAGAGTTGTTGGACCTTCCCTTGGAAACCAAAAAGAAAAAGACGTATAAAACAACTTCCCAGGGCCATGTAGGTCAATAGTCTGTTGTATCTTTGAAGGACATGTGCAACCACTTTTGAAGGGACTCAAGGTTTCACCAGCCTAATGTGGCCTCCTCAGAACAATTTCTTCTGGTACTGTAAGTTTGTTTTACATTCTTGAATGCATATTGCGTACTACTTGATTAGGACAATTTTCAAGTATATTCTTGAATGCATATTTCTTACTACCTGATTAGGATATAGAAACATGAAAATGGTGCTACAACATCACCTCAAGCTGACTCTTCTATTTGAAATCTATTCTGAATTAACTGCCATGTCATGTGTACGTATGAAAGGGTAAAATCACATTGGTCTTATCGTGTTTCTATTTTTCATGTCAACTAAAGTTTTTTCAAGTCTTGCTTTTGAAGGGATTCAAGGTTCCAATTTCAAGTCTTATCGTGTTTCTATTTTTCATGTTTCAAATTTACGTTCAGTATATCAAATGTAGAGTGAAGCCCAAAACAGAGATTGTTCCAATTTTATTTGGTACTTAAGAAGTTAGTTTGATAGTTCTGTACTTCTGTATCAACATGGTATTATAAATCAAATGGATTTTGTGTGTAGGTGGTGGGAGAAGAGGGTACTAGCATGTTCAAAACTATGGCATGATAGCTGGCAATCAAAGAGGCAAGAATAGAAAGACCGGATTCAGAAGTTCTGTTTGATAACTTTTTATTCTCAAATCATGGATACAACTTATTGATGTACAAGTTTGTGTTTGTAATTGATAAAATTTGTAAATTATAAATGTGTTATGAAAAAATGAATGAGTCGAGTGAAGCCAAAAACAGATTTGCATTCACTCTGGTGTAATCAGATATGGTATTCCATATTATGTGTTTCAATTGTGAATGACAAGCTGAAACTAGATTCGAACTTATATTGTGGTTCGGATTTCGTTAGGTTTGTTTGGGATAGTGCCCTCGGGCACGGGCAATACCCTAGTCTCTAACTAATAGGAGAGAGATTTTTCTCACCAATAAAAAATTTTTAACTAATAGAAGATAGGTTGTGAGTGATTCCTACTTCCATTATAATGCTCACCCCATACTTGGAAGTTTTTTTTTTCCCACCACATTTGTAAATATAATTTTCGGATAACACATCTAAATTCATTTAGAAAAAGAAACACCTCTAAATTCAAAAACTATCTAATCTAAGGATAGTGCCCTCGGGCACGGGCAATACTCTAGTCTATATTATAAAATAACAGTTTAACTAACTTATAACTTTTCAGCCGTTAGATTAAAACAAACTCATCCCCACCATTAGATCTCACCTACTTATTACATCTCTAACTACCCACTCTCCTTGGACATCCCTAACTACCCACTCTCATTGGACATCCCTAACTAATAGGAGAGAACTTGTGAGTGATTCCCACGCTCCATTATAATGCTCATCCCATATTTTTTTTTTTAATTTTTTTTACCATATTCGTAAATATAATTTTTTGATAACATCTCTAAAGTCATTTAAAAAAAAGCCTCTAAATTAAAAAAACTATCTAATGGGATAGTGCTCTGGGGCACTGACAATAGTCTAGTATTACTAAAAACAAAGTTTCACCAAAATGCTCTAACTGATTAAAAAAAAAAACACACACACACACACACAAAGAACTCTAACGGCACATATGAACCAAACCTGCCAAAGCTTAACATACAAGTAAGAGCATCTCCAACCATGTCGCATTTCCCCCTCCCCCACCTCCCCCTCCCCCAAACTACTACTCATCTTCAACCATTCCCCTCCCCCCACCTAATTAAGTTTATTTTTAAAATATATTTAATGATTTAAAATAAATTATTTGATAAAAATAATATGAAATAATATTAATATAAAAATATACTCACAAAAATTATAAAATAATAATAATAATAATAATAATAGCAATAATAAAAATAAAAATAATAAATTTGGCATATTTTTAACCATGTTTTCAAAATATATATATATATAATTGCTAATTATAAAAAAATAAGAAGATATATCAAATTAACAACAAAATAAAATGACGATAATTTTTCGTAAATATTTTGTTCAATTATCAAAAAAATACATTTATATTTTTATAATAAAAATAATAATTAAAATATATTAATCATAATTAAAAATGCATATTATAATAATAAAATAGTAGTAAGTGTAATTAACATATCCCTAAATTGGATTAATTAGCTATAATGGTGGGGGGAGGGGGAGGGGGATGTTAGGGGGGAAATGCACCCTAACCATCCCCCACCCATGCCTAAATTCTCCCCCCACCTTCCCCCTCCCCCTCCCCCTCCCCCCTCATGGTTGGACATGGTCCGTATTTTTATACGGTTTTGCCCCTCCCCCTCCCCCCTCATGGTTGGAGATGCTCTTAATTAGGAGTGTTAAAAGGTTGCAATTGGTCAAACACCATATAAGCAATTGGGACCCTAAGCAATTTCTCTTCAACTGAGTTGACATGTGGATAGAGGGTAAAAGACACTCTCACCCCCCTCTAGTTCAATTGAAGGACACTTTCACCCCTTCTGATTTGGAAAAAGACACTTTCACACATGCAGTTTGTCAAACTTTAAATAACTCATTAAAAATTTTGGGGCCACTTTAGGAATGATGTGACCGTATTAGAAACTGTTGTGTGAAAATTATTGTGTAAAAATTGTTGTGAATTTATATAAAAATTACGGTGAAAATTGAAATAACAATTTTGTGTTTGTTAATATCAACACTGAAACTTTTGTGAGAGATAAAGTGACAAAAATACATGACATATATGTTCTGTAAAAATAAATATTATAAATTTTAAAAATCGCAAGGTTAAAATCTTTTGTCAAAAAATTGATCAAAATCTAGTTTCGGAAAAGCATGACCCCCTTATTTCAAAAAGTTGTTGTGAGACAACAGAAAGTGTCGGAAAAGTAAAAAAATAAAATATTTTACCAGACACACTAAAGCGGTCGCTACTGTCGGAAAGAAAATATGTTGATAGCAGAAGCATCACCAAATTGAGTCTTTCACTCTCGGCTTATGACACTGGTGGTGTGGGAGTGTGGTCTGTGAAAATAATTTTGGGGATAACTTTACCCCTTCTCTCATATCATGAATAAATTATTATTCCCCTAGATAACTGCTATATCTTGCATTTTAAGATGGTACATTTGTATCAAAAAATATTTTTACTGTCACCATCCAACTCCAGATTAAAAGTGTCACATTAAGGAATGTAAAGTTCTTGGAATTTGGCTCACTAAAGAGGTGGAAGTATTATTTTCCAAACTAGAAGGGGTGAAAGTGTCCTTGGGTCAAACTAAATTAGGTGAGAGATAACTAGGATAAAAGACAGTCTCACATCCTCTAGCTTAACTTATTTAAAATATTTAAATAAGTTAGATATTGTTTTATCCTTGGTTAAACCCTTCAAATTTGTGTACCCTACTTAAACTTGGCTTTGATTGATAACTAGTTTCTTAATTTGTGAAAGTTAAGTGGGGATAGGACATGTTTGCATGCATTGTATGTATTGGCTATGTGTTAATTATGATAAATATGTAATTGTGAGATTAGAGTTCGTAGCTGGCGAGTTTGTTCAAGACCCGTATTACGAATACTCGGATATTCCTGTCGTGTGCACTGCTCTACTCATGTTCCGGCAAGTTCTTATGCGGAATATATTAACTGTCAAAAGTGATTTTGTGTGCATTACTTCCAAAGATATGAATATTCTATATCATGATATTCGGAATATTACTCGAACAGTTATGAAGCATGATTCATGAAAACTAATATTTTTTAGATACACCGCTTTGGAAGCATATTATTACTCATGGACATGTCCACACCCAAGAAAACTTTCTCCTCATAGCACCCCTTCTCCATTCCCCTTCCCTCATGGAATTGGAATTGAACAATATTTTTATACAATTTTCCCCTCCCCTCCCCCTCCCCCATGAAGTTGGAGATACTGCTCTAGTTTTCAATGTGTTGTGATATATTTCTCTATGCTCATACTTTTTTATCCATCTCTCTTCCTGAAAACGATCATCAATGAGTGTGAGACTTGTAGATCAAAGGGCATCGGATATGTGATAGGATGAAAAGGCGATATGTCATTGAGGCAATGAACGGCAAGGACTTTGATGACTGCAACATCACCGTCAACAACGCTTAGTCCCGTGGTAGCGCGGTGGTGGAGGCGGCTACGACAGAAGCAGTTGCGGATACGTTGGACGTTGTATACTGTAGAGCATGATTTTTCAATTGAGTTTGGGTTTTCGAATTAATTTTGCTGTTGGATTTGGAGTGTTGATTTGTTTAGATTTTTGGGGAATTAATGGGTGCCAGTTGAACTTTGATTCGGAAAAAGTTGTGGGCTCTGTGACAGATGGGTTGATTTTGAGGGCTATGGCAGAACCACAGTTTGTTGTATTTGGATTCGGTGGTAGTTAAGGTGTTCTTTGGGTCACGTGGATGTAGGGCTGTAAACAAACCAAGCCGTTCGTGAACAACTCATGTTCGGTTTAGTAAAAATTCGTTCATGTTTGATTCGACTAATTAATCAAACAAACTCAAACAAGAAAATGTGTTCGTTTGCTAAACGAGCCGAACAAGGAGTTCGTTCATTAGTGTTCGCGAACAAATTATAATAGTATAAAGTGTGTGTATATATAGTTAGAAATAATTAAATTATTTTCTCTTCTTTATGGGTAATTTCTTAATTAATCAGTCCTAATCAACGTAGAAGATGTATTTTAACATAAGTTCGACATCTCAATTAGGATTCCAAAAGGTAGTTCTTTAATTTATAATACCATAAATATTTACTATTTATGAATAAAACTGGATGATTTGATCTTTTCATTAGAACAAATAAATCATATATCTATAGTAATGCATTTTATGTTATTTGTTTCCTTAATATAATCATGCTATCTTAAGTAATAGTAGTACATGGTTAGGGATGGCAATATGGTCCGATCCGATCTGAGATCCGAGCGATCCGGGCTGAATGGATCCGATCCGAATCCAATCCAATTGAAAATGGATTGGATTTGGATCTGGAAAGCCAGAACCGATCAGATTTGGATTTGAATTTGGATCTAAGGGCAGATCCACCGGGTTCCGACCCGATCCGATCCGACGTATATGTTTGCTTTACAAATATATTCATATTAGCTCCCTACTTTCACTCCCAAGAAGAATACAATAGTAATTCCAACCTACAAAGCTATTTTTGTTGTGTTTTAGACTTCATAACTTGCGAACATGCCTTAGCGTATGAAATAATGTTTATTTTTTATGTTACTTTTTGTATTTAATTTCAAACCTAAGTCGGATCCGATTCGAATCCGATCTGACCACGTACTACATGGATGTACGGATCGGATTTGGATCAGCTAGATGAAACCCGATCCAATCTGATCCGAATCCGGTGACGATCCGAACGGATCTGGATCGGATCTGGATCCCATTTCTCCTAGTCGGATCTGGATCGGATCTAGCCTGATCCGACCCGGATCTGACCCGTTGCCATCCCTATACATGGTATTTTAGTTCAACAATTATATATGGTAAAATACAAGTTCGTTGAGCCGAATTCGAGCCCGTAAACGAGCTAGTTAAACGAGCCACGAGCCGAACAACGAACAACTCGAGCCCTAAACGAGTCAAACTCAAACAAGATTTTTCTGTTGGACTCGAGTTCGCGTTCGACTCGTTTAGCAGCCAAGTTAAATGAGTCAAACTCAAACAAGCGATATTCGGTTCGCCTCGTTTACAACCCTACGTGGATGTGGGTTTTTTTTTCAAAAGGATGTGGGCATACAAGAGGTCGCTTATGGTGGCTGGAATATGATTTTATTGCAGAGATTGTCACGTTAATGTGCGATAGTTGGTTGCAGTCATAGAGATGGTGGTAATAGTTGTGGAGATGGGATATATTCATGGTGTTCGTATTAGTATGAAGTTCACCATCTTACCCTCCCAAAATATGAAATACATGCTATATGAATATCCGTAACGGGCTAACAATATACTATTTTTACCAGAGTAGAATTGCAAATGGGAGTTACAATCATACTATTTCCGTATACAGTGGATATGCGGTATGCAATCAAGCATTTTTCTCTAAGGTAGGAACTCCGACTGCGAACTATACCAGATATGTAAACAAACGTGAGAAAGTCGTGTTCACATAGTTTTTTCTTTTTTTAAAATAAACTTGTCGACAGAGTTAGTTAAGAAGGCTACCCAGATTTTGAAGTCAAAACCTCAAAACAAAGGTCCAAAAGTCTACCGGACGAACTCAACTAAATAAGAAATTATAACTGTAATGACATTTATTTTGACATTTGATTGTCGAAGTTCAACTGCAAAGAAAAAACAACCATTTCCAACTATCCTGGTACGGTCATCAATGCCATGTAGGGACCGGGACCACACTTACAAGTGCGGCATTTCCATATGGAATGCATTATTAGTTTGCGTTTGCCTTGAGACTTGAATGTGATACAGAATTCAGAGTGTAACGTTAACATGTCTGTCTAACAATACGAATAATCAATTGTCAGAATTGCCTACTTGTGACGACGCCCTTGCCCCTGCTCTATCTCGTCGCTGGATAATAGCAATGAAATACCAAATGGAGGAAATTGCTTATTCGGCTATCCCACGCTATCCACTAAACAATGGATCGACATTGCTAAATCAGTAAATCACTGCCCACTTTGGCCACTAAATAACATAGAGATCTCAGGAAGATCAAAAGTATTCCACAGATACCACTCTCCTCCTTCCTTCTTAGAAGGAGAAAAGGAAGCTGATGATGATGAAGAAGAAGTTCCCAATTCTGTTAAATTCGGTTGGGCTCTCCCCTGTTCTTGCTGCATTCCAAGACCAACATTAACTTCTTCCTTATTTTCAGACCGAACTCGAAGTTTCAAGCATTCGGGTATCCCATTAAACGCGTAAAGCGAAGCCGAGTAATTCCTCTCGTACCTCCTCCTTTTCATAGCCTCCGCAAGCATCCCAGACTCTTCTTCTCCGACGTAACTATCTTCTACTATTGGCTCCACCATCTCTTCTGCAATCTCAAATGGCGATAAATCAAAGCAAGGTTGTGCAGCATTGTCCAAAAACTTCAAGTCCACAACACCCACATCACAGTCCTTGTCTTCTTCTTCTTCTTCTTCCCTCTTCCTCTCATTTTCACTCTCTCCGCTTCCAATGCCATCATTCAACAACTGCTCCACACTGGTCCAGCTCTCACCAAGAGCCTCGAATTCTCTTAACCCACCGAAATCGTTTCCAGAATCACCACTCGGAGTGAAGAACCTGCTATAATCAGAGTTGGATTCACTTCGAGTTATGGAATTGGGGATTTCAAAGAAGTCATCGAACAGGGTACTCTGTACTTCCCCTGTTTCATGACTCTGTTTTTCAGGATGAAGAGAAGAAGAATCATCCATCACAGCATTGGCATTGCTTCTACATTTGAGCCTGTGGAGGAGGAGGTTGGTGATCTTCGTAGGAAGAGCTGGTTTCAAGTTAGAAGGCGAGGAACACGGCCAGAAGTTTGTGCGAGTGTTGGTGCCGCGGAGCAAGCAAGCGGCCTCGTCGTAGGCCCGTGCAGCTTCCTCCGCGGTATCGAATGTGCCTAACCATACCCTTATTTTTCGTATGGTGTCCTTGATCTCAGCCACCCAGCGGCCTAACGGTCGCTGGCAGACCCCAACGTACCGCTTACGAGCGCGTTGGGGTCCGACGACTTGAGCACTAGGAGGCTCATTCATCATCACCATCTCATGCCACCCCCCGTCTCCTTCTCCTACATGGATTTCACTCTCTTCTTCTCCCTCAAATTTTCTCTTCCTCACCATTTTTTTTTTGAGAAATGAAACGTTCCATAGATTAATTCAGAACCATTACATCAGTTGCATATTTAAGAATACAGTCTTTTAACCATCTATGCACATTTTGACTTGAAAAACTGATTGAAATGTCATCCTCTCTCGCATGTGTGGCCAGCAGATGAGCTGCACTGTTTGATGCTCTGGGTCTAAACTCAACCGAAAATTGTTCAAATGTGTTTCCCAACTTTGCGATAGTTTCAACAATAGCTCCCACTTCGGTCAGATCTTCATCTCTGCTTCCTCTTCTGGCTTTTGAGATTTGCTCAACAATTACCTTGGCGTCTCCTTCTAGGGAAACTAGAATGTTTCGAAATTCAGAGCATATACGAACAGCTTCTAAGGCGGCTAGGGCTTCAATGCATTTTGAAGAAGATCCACATCTCAGTGATACCGCTGCTCCTCTCACAATTGACCCTTCTGAATCTCTGATGACCACTCCAATCCCAGCTTTCTTTGTGTTCTTGCACCAAGCACCATCGAAATTTGCCTTCAACCATCCCAGTTGGGGCTTTTTCCACTTTGAAAGAACACCATCATGGATGCCTGCAACAGTCCTTCGGTTTGTAAGACAGCTGAATTCCTCAATTGAAAAGGCGATTTCCTTGCAGATACGGTCTGGATCATAACTTTTATTGCGGAAAATGGTGCTATTTCTGGTTCTCCACAGCCACCAAACAGTGACCGCAAAAGGGATTAGCTCAGTTGGATTTAGCACCTCGAGCCAGTGTAAAGCCCAAGTTGGAAAACTACCGCACTGTTTTGAGAGAAAAACGCCATGTTCGACATTCTTCCACACCTCCTGAGCAACTGGACACGAGAAGAACACATGGGAAACGGATTCCCCTCTGTGTCCGCAAGCACAGCAATGATTTTGAACCTCAATCGTCCTTCTTTTGAGATTGTCAATAGTTGGGATGCCATTGTGTACACTCCGCCATAAGTGGTGTTGAACTTTGGTTGGAACTTTTATCTTCCATATCTTGCTAAAGCCTTCCGAGGACAGATTCGATGGGCCTTCCGTAATCTCACTTTCTTTGATTCTACAAGCTTGTTGGTACCCCGATCGTACCGTATAGTGCCCCAACTCCGAGTAGTGCCATATAAGCTTGTCTTCTAAAGCATTGATCATGAGAGGGATGCGCAACACTTCTGCTATATCTACTGCTGCAAGATGCTCTTCGAGAGCTTGAACGTTCCATGTCCTATCCTCTTTGATAAACCTAGAAACTTTTAAGTCTTGAGAAGCTGGTTGAACAAAAAAATTTAACGACGGTTCCCGTGGTATCCACTTATCCGAAGCACGGATATTGTTTCCATTACCCACTCTCCATCGTAAACCCGAATCAAGCAACTTCCTCCCGACAAGAATACTCCTCCAAGCATATGACGGGGAATTCCCAAGATCAGCATACATGAAATCCTTGTGTCTAAAATACTTCGCCTTTAGTACCCTACTTAGTAAAGAGTTCGGATACCTGAGGATTCGCCAACTTTGCTTGGCCAACATAGAATCATTAAAGAGTTTAAGGTCTTTGAAAGCTAGTCCTCCACGATCTTTTTGCCTCTGAATACTCTCCCATTTCACCCAGTTTATCCCTCGTTTATTTTCTGCATTACTCCACCAAAATTGACGGATCAATTGCTCCATGCGGTCGCAGGTACTATCGGGTAACTTGAAGCAAGACATAGCATATGTGGGCAACGCTTGAGCGATAGCCCGAATTAAAACTTCTTTTCCTCCCATAGAAAGGGTTTTCTCCTTCCAGCCTTTTAGTTTCGAGACTAGTCTTTCAATCAAATGCGCAAAAGTAATAGCCTTCTTCCTTCCCATAGTAGTAGGTAATCCAAGGTACTTGTCGTACTGATCAACTTCGCCAACACCGCAGAGATCCATAATCTCCTGTTTGGCTGCATCCGGAGTATTAGTAGAAAAAACTATAGCTGACTTTGCCAGATTCAGCTCATGTCCTGAGGCTCTCCCATAGCGGCTTATGATCTCCATGAGACTTGAAACACTATCCCTGTTAGCCTGTGTAAAGAAAAGACTTTCATCAGCGAAAAATAAGTGGGAGACCACTGGTCCTCCCCTAGAGGCTGTTACACCCCCCAACATCTCATCTTCGACTGCCGCGGTAACAGGTCTAGATAATAGCTCACTACAAAGGAGGAAAAGATAGGGAGAGAGAGGACATCCCTGTCTTAACCCCCTTTCTGGAATGACATGACCCATAATGGTACCATTTCTGACAAAACTATATGATACCGTGGATACACAGTTCATGACTGAGGCACTGAATCGTTGGCCGAAACCCATATGGAACATGGTCTCCTTGAGAAACTTCCAGTTACGTTTTGGTTTTGTCTCCGTCTCATTGTTTTCTTTTACTAAATTCGGCTATCCCACTAACTGATTGTGACATAATTTTCCTTCAATTTTTATTTCTACGGTTTGGAGAAACCAAGATCAAAATTTTAACTCCCAACTAAAAATTTCGGCGACCAAGTCAGATTTAGTGCGTGTTTGGGAAAGCCAATTTAATCTAGTTGGATAAAAATCTGTGCATTTAATTTAATCTTATGTTTTTGGGGTGAAAATCTGTGGATTATTTAATATCCATTAATGTTGGTTTTCTTTCAATTTAATTTACGGTTTTCCGAAAGAATTTTCAGCAAACATACTCAGGTTATTCTCAAATCTCAACTGATTATTTAAACTGTCACTAGTAGTTGATACCAGACAGGTACTAACTCCAAATTTATTCTTCTTCCTCTAAATTTAACTTGTTACCATCGCATCACCTTATTTGCGACATATTTCAAGCCAAATAATTAAGAAATTTGCCACACCTGACAAGCAAATACTCAAATATCAAATTATGCATAATGCTCACCTCTATAGACTTTGTACATCATGACAGACTTATATCCGGTATTATCTACTTATTAATACTGGACATAAGTCACCATGTATGCAAACAATTCTCATATCTACTGTAACTCCTCTCCTAGATTACTTAAATTTAGTTACTCAAATTCAAGGTCATATAATAGGATACTGTAACTAATAGGAGAGAACTTGTGAGTGATTCTCACGCTCCATTATAATGCTCATTCCATATTTTTTTTAATTTTTTTTTACCATATTCGTAAATATAATTTTTTGATAACATCTCTAAATTTATTTTAAAAAAACATCTAAATTAAAAAACTATCTAATGGGATAGTGCTCAGGGGCACTGACAATACTCTAGTATTACTAAAAACAAAGTTTCACCAAAATGCTCTAACTGCAAAAAAAAAAAAAAAAAAAAAAAAAAAAAGAGAACTCTAACGGCACATATGAACCAAACCTGCGAAAGCTTAACATACAAGTAACACGGCATGAGCACTTATTAATTAATTATTTAATTTCGCACATCATCTTCTCTGTACTTCCAACCATTAGTTCATCACGCTTTTTTGTCCTTACTAGCAGTAGTATTTTGATCTTAGCCTGTTGGATGTCTTCCCCATGCCCCCTCGTTTATATCCACATTAGACGTCGCAATTTTCTTCACAAAAACGAAGGCATTTTGTTTTGAGTGGCTTACTCATGCCGGTGGTGGTGGCCTAGTCTTTTGAATATTTGTGATACATATGGTACTTTACAAAGAGACAAAGATGCTAGTAGCACTTAGGGACTATGTTTTACACCTAGGCCCTCATTTTCACTTTATAAAGAAAATAATAATGCATTCTAAAGTTGAAATCACATTGTGACATTTTAGATTGATTTTTTCCAATGTCCTAAACGCTAGTGACTTGTTTTCCTATCAAAATTGAGAAATGCTTAGGCCAACTCCAATGGTGGAGGTCCACCACCTTACCCCACTGTTTAATTTCTTAATATTCACAAAACTGCTATTTATCCTTCAACAGTGGAGGTATCCCCTATCCCCTCCACCCACTATCATTTATTATTTTATTCAACTACTCAATTTCATTATTATTTTATAATTTTTATAATCCATTAATTAGATATATTCTTTATTCATATATAATTATTAATTCAAAATAACTAAATTAGTTTTTAATACAGTAATTAAGAAACATATTAATATTTAAAAACTTTGAACTTTTTTTATTTATAACAAGTAAGTAATAGAAGATTGCTATTAACAAGTAATAGAAGATTGTTATTACTATTAATATGTATAAGATATGAATTACTAAAATATTTTTTTGATATTATCATATTAGTGATTAAAAGATTATTACTAACTCCAATTTCTCCAGCCCCTTCCTTTTTTTTTTGATAATTATATTGGGTAATTCCTTTTGTTTTGAAAAATTACATGAATATTTTCATCAATTCTCCTTCATTTTCGTTTATTTTGTGGCAAAAAAAAATATTTTGCTCTATCTTCTCCTAACTTTTCTCAATCAGTTACTATCTTGAATACAAAAAAAAAAAAAAATATGAAAAAAATAAATCAAGATATAAAAAACTTCGAAAGTTTAAATGGGATGCAGGAAAAAGAAAATAAAAATTCCTCCATCTTCTCCTAATTTTTCTCCTAATATTGCTCTCCTACTACTATTGTTCAACAACTCGCTATTAAAAGGAAAAAAAAAGTAAAGAAATAAAACAGAAACAGAAGAGGAGAGAAAGCAGGAAGCTTCCCCACGACCGACGATGCACTCCAACGGCGGCGCAAGCCGCCCCCAATAGCCCTGATTAACCGGTCTCCCTACCACCGCCACCTTCCCGTTGGGTTTGCTAGTCAAGCCCCCAAGCTCCTTCCCCACTACCATTGGAGTTGGTCTTAGGAAACTCTCTTTCTACACTCTCTTTGGAAACTCTCCACTATAATGCGCCATGTGTCCCTATTTTCTCTCAACAAAATTACATCCCTAACTAATACTAATAGGAGAGAGATTTTCTAACCAAAACAAATCCCTAATTAATAGGAGAGAAGTGGCGAGTGATTCTCACGTCCCTTATATCATCTCATAATCAGATATATATATATATATATGTATATATATATGTATATATATATATATTTATTTATTTCACCACATTTATAAATGTAATTATTTGTTTAGAAGATGAATGTAATTTTTGGATAACTCTAAAAAAAATATCATATAATTTTCTGATTATTTTATCAATTAAGTTGAGCTGGGATTTAAGTTCTTAAATTTATGTTCTTAATATTATGGATAAAAGGTGAAAAAGGGGAAGGAATAAGCAGTTTTGCTATTGTTAATTTCTCTTATCAAATAAGGTAATATAATTTTTTGAGAGTGATCCATAAATTATATTTACAAATGTGGTGAAAAAAAAAAACAATCTCCCATTATGAGATGCACATTAATTTTTAGGCTTAATTACTTAATGCATACCCCCCAGTATACGGAAACTAACACATTGCAACCCCCATTTTTAGAATAAGCTTATTGCATCCCCCTGTTGCAATAAATCATACTTGTTGAAACTGGTAAAAAGAAACTGTCCAATATTTAACGGAGTACTCCGTTAGTTGAAAAACATATCCTTTTTACCGAGGGTAAAACAGTACAGTACCTAAAAATATGAATACCACCTTAAGAAGCCCAAATTCCGGCCACACAATGCAAATTCCGGCCGCACAAATGCAGATTCCGGCGAACTTAACCCACATCCCGGCGAACCATTCTTGTCTCCCTCATTCATAATCCTATCCTCACCCATTCCAATCTATTCAGCTCAAGAGCAACCGATCGAAGGCATCCAAGGCAACCCTCCCCATTCTCTTTTTCCTCAAGCCTAATCCTTGCGATAAACAGCCAAAATTACCCAGTACCGACGACCAATCAGCACTCCCACGACCCCAAATCCCAAATCACAACACCATCTGTACTCTTCAGAATGAACTGCGAAAGTACAGCAACAATCAAAACATAGAGGGAAGAAGTAAATTAAAATGGGAGATTTCACATTGCAAGAAAATAACCCCCTAATTGAAGATTTGTACTCTTCAGAACGAGTTGAAATCGGCCGGAGAAGAATCTGGACGGGAGAGAAACGAGACCAACAACGTTGGCGGCTCCGATTGTTTCCTGTCGGTTGCTACTATTGATGCGTTCTTTGCGCAGATTCAAAGGAAAGAGAGAGATGAGAGGGAGGAGAAAGAGAGCAGGGCATGAAAGAGAAGCGAGGAATCGGGTGTGAGAGATTGCAAGGGATGAGATCGTGGAACAACTGATGATCTTCTTCCCCTTCTTCTCATCCAACCTCTTTTTTTTTTTTTTTTTTTTTTTTTTTTGAAATACTTCTCATCCAACTTTTTTTTGAACACACTTCTCATCCAACTTTATCCTCCTCTTAAGACATTTTCACCTTTTTATTTTTGATATAAATTTATTATTTTTATATTTACAGATATACCCTCCCTTAGTGGATGGTGTTTGGATGGATTTTTTTACCAGTTTCAACAAGTAGGTTTTCTTGCAACTGGGGGATGCAATAAGCCTATTCTGAAAATGGGGGTTGCAATG
This sequence comes from Linanthus parryae, assembly GCA_023055425.1. Taxonomy (NCBI): domain Eukaryota; kingdom Viridiplantae; phylum Streptophyta; class Magnoliopsida; order Ericales; family Polemoniaceae; genus Linanthus; species Linanthus parryae. The sequence goes on along the minus strand of JALGPY010000002.1, from coordinate 163,471,640 downwards.
TGTTAGTTTCCGTATATTGGGGGATATGCATTAAGTAATTAAGCCTAATTTTTATATATATTATATATGTGTATATTGAGAAATATTCATATATTATATTTAAAATTGTGGTGAAAAAAATAAAAAGAACAAAAACAAAAAGAAACCATCCCTGATCGTGGGGAAATGGTAATCACTAACAATCTCTTCTTTCTCATATTTAGCAATCTCTCTCATATTAGTTATAGATGTAATTTTGGAGAGAGAAAATTAGAACATGTAGCACATTTCTGAGTAGGTTTTTTGAAAGTATAGAAAGAGAGTTTCCTTAACATTTCTCATCAAAATTACATACATGACATACATGTCGTAATTCAATGTTCACCGAAGACCATGACTGAAAACTCGGATGTTGGTTGTACTTATTCTATGAAGTCATGCACAATACCATGACTAAGCTAATACTTTCTAGATGACAAGAGTCTCATTTTTCCAAAGATCGTTTCTCTCTCTCTCTCACTTATTTTTTCTATCGAGTCAATTGATCTAATTTGTGTGTTTGTTGGTTGTGTTGGTTTCTTATGCATAAAATATTTTTTTGTGGTTTTTTCCTTACACTTATTTACAATTTTTACATTTAAATTATTTTTATTATTGTATTAGAGAGATGGATAATTTAAAATATTTTAATGGTTTCTTTTTTCTAAAAAAAAATACTTCAATGGTTTTACATTCCACCAATGTCAAGGGTTCCACTCCTAAGTATTTTCACATATTTTAGTTATTATTTTATGCACGCGCCTTGCACGTGTAATCTTTTTAGGGTCAATTACTGATTAACCACTTTCTGTTTGGGGTAATAATCAATGTACCAATCCAATTTCAAAATCATCTTATTACTACCTCCAGTTGCAAATTGTAAACAATTAACAATTGGTAAACTTCCATCCAAATTTTTCCGTTAGTTCACGATTTTGTAGGGGTAAATGAGTCCAACCATGAAAAATATGAACACGAAGAACACAGCCCGTCTACCGCCGCAGCACCGCCGATGCCGCCACTACGGGTGTTCAAAAACCCGAGCGACCCGCCCAAACCGGCCGACCCAAGCCGAACCTACCCAATATATAAAGACGATTGGGTTAAACGATTGATTTCGGGTTCATAAAATTTCAACCCGCCCATTATCGATTGGTTCTGGGTATTAATATAATTCGGCCGTTTAGCCCCAAACCGCCCCGCCCAACATAACATTCTCTTTTTTTATATATATTTGTAGCTATAGAGTTGTAATCCAACATATTTATCGTAATAACCAATTATATAATGATATAATATAACATAATAATATGTGATGGCAATAGTGATATCTTCGTGCACAAAAAATCATCAATAAGCCTTTCATCATGTCGACATCTAATATGCAAATCACCCTTAAGTATTTTCCTTTTTCATTTTCTTAAGTTGCCGGATACCCCAAAAATGTCCCATAAGCATTAATATTAAGTCGCTTGAAAGAAACATATTGTTCTAGTAGAAAATATTTTGAATATTATCTAAGCGAGTAAGACTTTTTAATCAATGTTCATTCATCGTTTGTTCTTTGTTCTATATTTTTTTAATAAATACCCGCCAAAACCGAGCTGAATCGAACCGACCCAAAATAGTCGGTTAGGTTTGGGTGTAGCGATTACTTGGGTATGTTTGGGTAGCGAGTTTTTCAACTCGAGAGGCTGTGTTAGGGGAGAAATTTACATTTTACCAGCCCAAATCGCCCCGCGAACACCCCTAGCCGCCACAATAAAACCATAATTCTGACGATCACTACCTAGTGCCCACCACACGCTGCAGCGACCATCACTGCTACTCGAAGATCCTAATTCCGATACCCATCACCACTACTCATACTATAATCGGAAACAAATTTATTTGAATTCAAATAAAAATCTTAGAAATTGAAACCAAAACACCCACAACCCAAATTCAAAACTCCACGATACTATGCTAAAAATAATTCCGTGATACCGAAATTGGATCACCCAAGAAAAAGAACAGATCTACCTATCGATTTCTAAATTACTAAACTGATCGGAACACAAAATTTCATAATTCAACTCAAAACCCAGAACCCATCTCAACCCCACTCGAATCTATCCCCCAACAAAACATACAAACCCATTCCAACAAACTGAGAAGGTGAGACACAGAGAGGAGAGAGAGACAGAGTGAGAGGCCCCTGAATCAGAAAGGGGGAGAGAGAATTTAGATCTAGCCTCTTTCAGGTCATCGAGACGAGAGAGGTGGGGAGTTGTTGGAGGTCTGTGACGATCGTTCTTCCTCCTCCTCGACCGTTCTCTTCTTCTACTTGTTCTCTCTTCCTCCCCCATCATCCTCTTCATAGGCGAGTTATTTTTTCGATCGAAAGTTTCCCGCTTTCTTCTTCTTCCCTTCTTATTGTATCTTTTTTATTTTATTTTCTAGTTTTCTTTTATGTTTTATTTTTTGCATGTTACTTTGAAGTATTTTTGTGATTTTGTATGCACGGACAATTTTACCCTTGTGTCAGTTACTAGTTTAATGGAATTTTTTCCCAGTTGTTACTCGTTTGCAATCAGCAACTGGGGGTGATAATAAAAGTATTTCGAAACTTAGGGTGGGACATGGATTATACCCTCAAATTGGAAATGGTTTTTTTTGAAAAGAGAACAAATTTGCATTGATTCACAGTAATCTGATTCGAAATTACATCATGATTCGCAAACCAATTTGGATGACATCCCATCCATATTTTCTAGAACTTCTAATCGTCTCCTGTTTGCACTCCCTGATGCGCCAACATATTAACCTTCCTGGAGCACCATCCAATTTTCACGCGTTGAAAAGACCGTAGCAAACATCGACATTCATCTAGAAAAAGGCCACAGGGGGTTCGGTCTAGCTGCATACCTGACTTCAGATGGTTAATGAGACTCAGAAAATCGGCATCGACCTCAACATTCTGGATACCCAACTGGAGCGTTAAAAGGAGTCCTTCACGCATCACAACAGCTTCAACTATCTTAGCCGAACCCAATCCGTTGAGAGGTCCATCCATGGTTGCGACATAGCTGCCATTGTCATCACACAGAACCACTCCCATCCCACTCGTGCGGTCCGTATCAACCCATGTCGCATCAGTATTAAGTTTTTCAAAGCCCTCTACCGGTACCGCCCAGGAAGTAAAAGCAGAGAGTTGCTGGGTATGATCACCATTCGGCTGAAGCGGCAGCACACCCACCACCGAGCCCTGTTTGGGAGTGGATTGTTGCCGGGCTACCTGTAAATCACAGGTGGCGTCAGTGATTCTATATACTTTGGAGATGATGTCCAAGGCCGATTGACAAGTTGATTAAAAAATATCACATTCCGACTTCGCCAAATCACCCAAATTCCAATAACAAGGAGCTGCGATTTTGGTTTATCCAGAGTATGAAGACTTGTCATAATCCAATCACGTACATGTTGAAAACTACTATGCAACGATTCGCGGCCCAACAAAGCATTCCAAACCGGTTGTACCTTTTTCCAATGCATGAAGATATGAGATTCCGATTGATCGCCCTTACCACACCAATAGCGCAAAGTAGCAATACCCATTCCTCTGTTTGCAAGATTGACTTTCGTTGGTAGTGAGGAGTGATAAGCTCTCCAAGTTGTAAATATTGATCTTGGTGAAACCTTCAAATGACAAAGCATGTTAATAGGTAATTGACCCATATTTTTATTTGCGAAAGTATACTTCAATGGAAGAAAAATAATACGGTAAGAAATAGTTCATACATTGCATATTTCGCGTGAGATTCCAATAATTATAAAAGAACAACTTTAAGAATTTCCGCAAAATAAATCAGGTAACACAATACTAATTTACAAGCATGCATTTCACCTGCTCTTCAGAGAGAGAGAGAGAGACATAAGCGAATTTCTTTCGTTTAAGGAGATATAACTTTTAAATCATTCTTGAAAGGAACCGACTTTTACTAATTGAAAAAATGTACCAACTTAAGTCGTAGAGCATTGTGAGCACAACAGACCGTTCACATAGTTCGATCCTTGCTAGTATAGAGTAGGAATACCGAAGTCTTGAAGTTTTTGATTTAATTTTTTCCCAAGTCTCCAACCTTGTGTTTTCTACAATTCTTGTATCAGTATTATCGAGCACAAGCGAAGTTAAACTCACTAAATGTGCCCACATGCTTATACAACCTCAAAGATTAAAGTGGAAGGAATTCGGAAATCAATAAGTATCATATAAGAAGGTAGGAAATGAAAAAGACTATATGGGACTCGATGTATGATAGATTCAACATATCACTTACGCCATTTGAAATCAATACAAGCAAAGTTTTTTGATCAAGAAAAGACTTCCATGACATGTTAGTCAAAATAGTAAGGATATGAAGATATATAGAATAAAACAAACAACTGACTGATAAGGTAAAAGTTGAAGAGTCCGATGTTGTATTTAAACAACTAAGGTAGTGTATTCGGTAATCTTTTAACCCCAAAGTTATATTTCTAGTTAATTCGTATATTATGTCTAATAAAAGACATACGTGTTGGCTCATCTTGTATAAGGTTGAAGACTTATTGTCCTTCAACCTGAAGACAGTTGTAAGTGATATCTATGTATTCAATAGTAAGGAAGATTCTAATTTCAATGATGGTTTGATCAAAGCAAGACATTTTGAAAGTTTCATTAAAATGCATAAATTAATAAACTTGTTTGAAGTTCTTCTAAAATGAGGAACCAAAACAATCTCAACAACAAACCACTATGAAGATTTGTGGGGCTGGATACTACACGAGAGTAGCAATGCCATGTACCCTCTCACAAAAAAGATGTTACTTTGACGCTACACAAAACAACAAACCTTAAAGGGAAGAACATTTATTTTTAATTTTTAAAGGCAATGCGGAGAGTCATATATTCAAAGGAAGAGTTATAGATATAGAAGAACATAAACACAAATTCACTAGTGCACACTCAATCGAGTGACTAATTCTCATCCTGAAAAATTTATTATCGTGAGAAATGCAACATTTGGGTTGTAATAACAATTCAATGACCTAAGCTGGTAATCGATTCTCGACTTGGATCATGCTCTAATGTAATCTGTCTTCAAATGGATATCTAGAGAACATATGTACATTTCAAATTTTTTGCCTTCCACAAACGTGGAAGTATGAATTATGTACTATACATATGCGCAATGTCGAAGAAGACTGTATCAACATGTAAATTTCATAAAAGTAACAAAATACCTATATAGCAGACACAAAATCAGTTTCGTATGGTTCGTACCTAGATAAGTTGAACTTGAATGACAAGATCAATCATTATTTTTAATTTGAATGTGTCTTCCCTTTGATGATCTCGGAAAATTAAAATAGAGTGAACGCATGTTCTCCTTAACCACGTAGATGAATGTAGATTCTGGTGAAAGTAGATATTACCTTCGTAAAAGCTAGAAATTAGACTATATTGAAGCCAGATAGAAGAATTTTCAAATGATGGAAAGGTTTTGGTGCTCAATAATATGTCACTGCAACAATACATGCTTTTAGCGACTAGTTTCATTCCGAAAACTTGGATTCCAGTCGTTGATATCAGTACAAACAATCTTTAATTCATGTTTGTCTTCTGAATTGTGGTATTTCAAATTTTTAAAGACACACTATAGTTGGGTCGTTGGAGACCGAAAAATTCATCCAAAATGCAAAATTATATACGAAGTACAAAATTGTCGTCAATGGAACTAAACACAATTTACGAACACTTTTGGCGGCAAATTTCAACTATCGCTAAACATTTGGGGAGGGAAATGAAATCACACGAAAAAATTAAAGTCACTACCAACACTACAACAAATCCTGCTAACAGCGACCAGTTTCAGTCCGACAACCAGGATTCCTGTCGTTGATAGCAGTATAAATAATTGTTTTTTTTTCTGTTTGTCGTCTGGCTATTCGTCTTTCGGATTTTTAAAGACCAACTGTGATTCTGTCGTGGGAACATGACAAGTCATCCGAAATTCAAAATTATCAACGACGTGCAGTAATGTCGGTAATAGACCTAAACACAAATTTGACCAAACTTTTGGACGGCAAATTAAAATTTCATCAAACACTTGTGGTGAAGACAAAATTTTACCAAATTTTCACTTCACCTATTAACATTTTGGGTGGGTATCAAAAAATTCACTTAAAATTTTGCGAGAAAATTAGGAATTCACTGAAACTTCGAGCCAAAAACAAATCCAACTTTACCTAAAAACTAATCGTCAATGTCCTTCATTGCGATCTGAAGCTAAAGTTCATGCATACCCATCCCAACATTTCTCTACCTCTCTCTGAGATACAAATCCCTATCATAACCACACTCTACTTGCCCAAGTTATCTTAGAATGCGAATGTATATATTGACGTAAAATCTTTAACGCGTTATGAACAAGCGTAGAATCATGTAGTAGAGTGGAGTACTTTTGTAACTCCCGGTTTTCAAACCCACGTGGACAGGTTGAAATACCCTGTTTTTCATTGTAGGATCTTTTGGGGGGGGGGGGGGGGGGGAGTTCCGTTAATTAATTGGAAGTTGGAGAATTTCTAGAGAAGTGGTATAAACTTAGTTTGGACTAAATTGAATTAGTTTAGTTTCCAATGGTATTTTTCAGAAAACCCTAGAGTCATTTTCCTACTCCTATTCTTTTCCCTCTTCTTCTCTTTTTCTTCTTTCTTCTCTTTTTCTTCTCCTATTAGTTCCCTATCTCTCTCACTCTCTCGCGATCTCTCTCTCCCCCTCTCTCTCTATCTCTCTCTCTCCTGTGCTCTCGGGTCCGACGCCGCCTGCGACCATGCCGCCTCCTTGCTCTCTCTTTCTCTTTGTATTGGTAAGGGCTATATCTTATTCTCTTAATCTCTTGATCTCAAAGTCTCTAATTTCTAGTTCTATACGATGATCACAATCAAGGATTCTTACCCAAGTTATTGTGTTGTGACGTTTGATTTTCAGTTACGCCGTTGAGATCACCGTCATGATCTTGTTACCGGCATGTATCAAAACCGTAGTTCAATTCTTCATATTAATATATTAACTTTAAGTTTTGTATTGTTCGTCCAATCATTCATGAAGTTGTAGGACCGATAATCAATTGTTGATATTCATTATGGTCATAGGTTATGGGCAAAACTCTATTTATGGAGGGGATATTTAATTAATTGTTTTGGGTGATTTAGTATGCTTAGTATGTGGGTAACTTGATTTGAAGTGGGTAATACTTTGAAGTTATATTGAAGATGGGATCATTAACTTTAGCTGTTAGGTTATGTATAAAAGCTGGATTTTGGTATTAACGTTGGGTAAAATTGTTGTGTTTGTCAAAATTTATGACTAGTAAGTTTAAAAAGAGCGTAACTTATTTCCGGGAAGCGGCATTCGAATCCGTTTGATGCTGGACTTATTTTTCCGAATATTTTGGATCTAATGAGACTATGTTTAGCTTGAGATATGTTTGGGAAGTTTGAGTAATAAATTAGTGAAGTTATGTAGGTTATGTGCATATTAGTTTATGATATTTTGGAACGACTTTGAGTTCTGATTTGGAGCATGGATTAAGTGGTGATATAGAGACGTTAAAGCCAAACTTTGTAAAATAATTATCTTGTCATTTAAGCATTGTTTATCAATTTGTAGTATTATGTTTTGGTTAGTGCGTTATTAATTGTAGGAGACGTTTTCGTTGACAAAGGATACGTCGAGTATTACTGGAAATTAATTTGCTTTTGCTTGTGAAATAAGTTGAGTTGATATGGAAATTGTTAAGCCTTATCTTCTTTCGTGTCTACACTAGTGTATTATATATGTCTCAAAATGTGTTTTATGTTTACATGCTTTACTTGAAGTTGATTTTTTTACTTGAGGTATTATTTTGAGCAATCACATAGAAAATATATTAATTCTTAATGACGTAAAGTTGAAATAGTTGTACGAAGATCAATAACGTTACATATGTGTCGTTTGGCCTTTGGTCACTCGACTTGTTTTTATGGTCGTGCTGGCTTCGGACACCCGTATTTTTATAATATTTTGTCGTTAATGAGCCCTGAGTCGCTCCTAGTACTCACCTCTCTGACCGCGCGTAGTCTTTGGGGAGGGGGGGGGGGTGGTGTTCACACTTGAGGTCTATGTTGCTAGTTTGTACAGATGTTGGTTACTCATCTGCGTGCAGCAAAGTACAACATAATATTTGTTGAAGGATATATTTCTTTTCTTGAAAAAGGATAATAAGAGATTCTGAAAGGTAACATATTTTGCAAGTATAAAGGAAGGAAAAGAAGTGTTCATTAACTTGAGAAGTTCATGGATTTATTCTATTTCAAATACTCTTACTATTTCTTTTGAAGGAATGCTTTTCCTGCATATTCGTGTTTACATACTTGAGTATATCTCAGTCAGTATTTGTTGCCGTTTTTTAAACTGTTGTGTTTTTGTTTTCTTTCCACAATGCAGGTTCCGGTGATGGATGCATGATCTAGATTGGGAACGTTCACTTTATTTTGATTAATATAATCACTCAACAATTAGACATTTACTTTAGTTTAGTAATGTTTTATGCCCGGTTTTGTTTAATTGGATGTTGAATAATCTATATTAACTTTTCTAATCAATTATGGATTGCTAATTATTTTGATGTTCGCCTTTAAATGTCCTTGCACTGTGGGAGTAATTCCCGAGTGCGGAGTGGCACCTTTCGAATTCTCTGGGGTTGGAATTTGGGGATGTTACAGGTCGTATCAGAGCAAGTCTGTCCAAAAAGAAATTTAAAACGTGTAGGGTAACTAAAATGAATATATGAAAATTAATAAAATTTGACAAGCCACTGAAAACTGGGTAGTTTAAGCCTGTGACTGCGAAGTATGTAATTGTATAAGAAATCAGCCTTAGGACATCCCGTTAGAAGTCAGCTTTAGAGTAACCTTCTGTTTGATGCCTAACAAAATATCCTTTACCTCTTGTATATATGGAAGCCAATTTAGTGAATCCGACCGAAGAATATTTTCAGCTTCACCACCCAACAAGAACGCATTTCTTGGAGAGGATGCCAATTTTGGAATTCATTGAGGAAGTCGTGGGGAGATGTAACTATTGCACTTTTACCTATGTTAGAGGATTTTCATTGTCAACCGTCAAATTCAGAGTCACTGCATTGTGGAGTCTTTATCTCGTGTGGAACCATGCATTTCGATTAAGAGGAAATTCAATGACCTATACTACAAGAAATATTTCTTTTTATGGGCACTATCTGATAGCAATTGCAGATCACCCTTGAAAAAAATAATTTGCGACGGTATATTTCCCTCTCATGGCATCGCAAAACTATGGTGGCAAAGAATTTTTTTGTGACTTAACGTCGCAAATAATGTTTTTTTTAAATAAAACGGTACTCTTAAAACGTACCGTCACAACGAATGTATTCATGAGAGCTATATCCCGCCACAAAAAAATATGGATCACCGCACATGTAAATTTTAACATTGGGGATGGCACGTCGCAAAATAGGGTTTATCCTTACTGTGATAGTTATGTTCCGTCGTAAAAAATATACAACGTCGCGATTATCATTCTTGTGATGAATCCCTTTTATTAGAAATTCAAGAATTTTGTTTCAATTAGCCATATTTTTCGAAGCCCAAGTCATCGCAACTAGTTTCGTTCTTACCGTATCAAATCTTTCAAAAATAAATATCATATCAAAAAAAAAAATTAACAGTAAGAGTGTCAAAGTATTATAAGAGCACTGAATCTCCAAATTACCTCAAATTCATATAACATACATGAATTGAGTCAGTGCAAGATACTAATAGTTTCGTAACTAACTGTTCAAGGCACTATCAACTTCTAGTTAATATGAACGTCGTTCCAATTATGGAAAAAATGCAGCTTCTTATATGAACCTCAAATAATGTCAGTTTCTCCATTGTCATGCTCACCCAGATCTTTATGAAACCTGCAAATAGTGATCAATATCAATGTTAATTTTCTAATAACTCATGATAAAAAAATATATAATTCAATTAAACTGATGAAAAAATAGCAATGAATCTGAGGTGAGAAACATGGACGTACCAAAATGTGAACAATTAAGAGTGAATGATTTAGAAATCCAAATCAGTACATAAGAAAGTATTGTTCAGTTACAAATTTCTACTACTATGTTCTTAACCATTGGGAAATGAGAGTACAAACCTGTACATAAGAAAGAATAAATAAAATTCTTTAGAGATAAAAATCTGAACCTGCATCATCCACTTTGTCCCATATGAGAGTTGCAATAAGATTCAATCGAGAATTCAGGAAATCAATCACCGAATTGACATTTGAGAAGATGTTAATGCTGAATAACTTTAGTTCTGCTAGCAGACACTTAACCTTTCTCACAGCACTGACTTCTAAGACATTGGCAGCCTATACTTGGAACTAGAATACTATCATCTGGTATCTCTCCATGACTAAGTGACACAAAAACAAAATTAAAGAACCAACTAAATAATAAAGTAGCCATAATAAATTCGATAATTTCTAATCTCAAACAACAAACTTAGCCTCCCTCACATTTGAACCATCATGTACCCTCAAAAATTATGTTGATGGTATCAAGTTAAAGTTAAGTGCTTAGAACTATAGATGATCCACTCTACATAACATACTAGAGGGCCTCTGTATTGTCTTCGCCTTAGGCTCAGAATATGTAAATATGCATTAGCATTGTATCAGGAAGGATATTCTCATAATCCATTCTACAGTTGAGACCGGTAACATTATAGTTGAATTAATTTAATAATCAATATTCCGAAATCAGGATGACATGGCTTTTTCTAAGGGAGAATTAAGCTAAAATATGAGGAGCTATTTGGACTGCACTTAGGTTAATACAAGCAATATATCAGGCATCATATGATTCTCCAGTCATTACCTGAAGTACATCTAGATGAGAAGTCACTTAAACGTGACATAGAGTAAGCAAGGGATGCCAATGGCTGAATATTCCCCAACATGCCAACAATTTATTTTCTCCAACATATTTATATAACCTTGCAACTTATCGCACAAAATCAGTGGTACTGGAACTCATTTGTAGACATTAAAGATAGATTAAGCTATTCCAACTTTGAAGTTTGAATTGGAGATCACTACAAAAACTGTGTGAAGTCAAATAAAAGGTCGGTTGAGTACATAGAATTTAAGAAAAAAAATTTCAAATCACAATCAGTGAGCATATAATTAACATACAAACAAGTATTCAATAATCAAAAGCCCATCTTCTTACTTTGAAAGCCCTAAAAAAATCTAGTAAGACTATGATTACCAAAATTTGATGTGCAAATCGAGCAAATATACCAATTTCGAGATACAAACTAATAAGAAAAACATCAAATATGAACTCAACAACAAAAAGTAACCAAAAATCAACTATATTAAGAAAAATTGACTGATTTTTCAGACAAGAATAGGATGACCTGGAAGAGATGGTTTAAATAATACGGAGAAGTAAAGATCCCCTTTTTCTATTGAAAAGATAGGGGTCACGACGGCGAAAACCAGGAAGAATGACTTCATCCTGATGGCGGCTATGGATAGAGCTGTTTTTCGGTTCGGTTTAACCGGCTCGGTTCAAACCGAACCGATTAAACCGAAAAATACGAACCGAGAACCGAACTGGGAACCTTTGGACCAAAACCGGACCCGCACACGGTAACATACGGTCCCGGTTCGGTTGCCCATATTCCGAAACCGGAGCCGAGACGGAACCGGAACCGGTTTGGAATCGGAGCGGCACCGACCCGGAACCGAACCCGAACCGGTGTCCAACGACCAAATTTTTTCAAAAATCTATACGTTTATGAGTTTTCACATCGGCTCAGAGGCCGCTTGGCTTGGCCAGTGACCGTTTTTTGCTCAGTTTTTTTACTTTTTGGTTATTACAATTACCCCCCCACCCTCCCTTCAACTTCTATAAATACCCAACCCACTTCCACCATTTTTCTCACACTTCCTCATCAAACAGTCTCCATGTTTCTTACACTTCTTCATTCAAAATTTATCCTACACTCTCCAACTTATTCATCTTTCCTTACTAAAATCATCAAACACTCTCAAATTTCCTCAATTCCTCATACTTCCTTGGTTCTCGACGGCGAATTTCCTCCTCAATTGTGATGATTTGAAGGACCAAGCAACGCATCCTACTCGTTCCTCCTCCATCTTCCACGTTCCTCCTCCAAGATTTATTCTTGGGGTTTGTAAGTTTTATTTTTAGTTTTGCATTATATTGTGTTAGCTTGTTATTCGTTACTTATTTGCTAAACTTAGTTTTTTTTATCCAATCTTTCTACAAAAAAATGGCTTCCTTCCATAACGTAGACATGAATCTTAGTGACGTTGAAGAAGTAGTTGGCGTAGGTGCCGCGAATGATTTTGAATTAGAGGAAAATGATATGACATGAGGTGCGTTTAAAAGAACTCGTAAGGGTAGTCAAAGAAGAAAAGTTTGGGATCATATGAAAAAAAATACCCGATGGTATAGATGCCAAAGATAAACCAAAATTTAAGGCCGCTTGCAATCATTGTAAAAATCATTTGTATATCATCAAACCGGTGGATTAGGATTAATGATAAAACATTTACAAAGTGCACACGGACTTTTGCAAGATACACCTGCCTTAGGTGACCCGTTGGTCCAAACCCAACTAGGATATGACGCACACGTTAATGTAGTTACTTTTATGTACGATGAACCTAGGGAACGAAAAGCATTATCTCATTATATCACCGCTACCGAAAAACCTCTTAATATGGCCGACGACGAAGAGTTTGACAAATTGATTACTACCGCGTTTTGTCCGAGTTATAACCATATAGGTTGAAATGCTACTAGGAATGATATAATTTCTCTATATAGTGAGAGGAAAGCAAAAATTATGCAAAATTTTTTAAATTCTAGTTTTACAATTGCTTGCACATCCAATATGTGGACCGGTCGAAATAATAAAGGGTATATTTGTGTCACCGCGCACTACACTGATCCAAGTTGGACTTTACAAAAACGTGTTATTGAATTTCGAGAAGTTCCATATCCTCACAACGGTGTAAACATGGGAGAAACTATAGTCGATGTTTTTAACGAGTGGGGTATTAGTGAACGAATTACATCAATGACTTTTGAAAATACATCGGCATGTGATAGTGCGCTAAACCATATGCAAACTTTGATACAAACACCCTTTCACGAATCTATTTCACATGTGCGTTGTGTATGTCACATTATCAATTTAATTTTACAAGATCGTTTGAAAGAACTATTTAATTACATTAATCCTATTCGTAACGCTATTATCTATATTGCGTCTTCACCCCGTCGAACCAAACAATTTTTTAATATTTGTGTTCAAAACTGAAAGTGTGTGTATGCAGTTGTATAAGCAGCTAAGATACTCTAGAAGGGGGGGAGTTGAACAGAGTATGCCAACTTTTTGAAAACCTTGCTAGAATGATGAGAAACTTATGCAAACAATGAATTTCAAGGCCTTGAACACAAGTTCAAGCCTTTGAAGTAGATGCAGAAAGAAGAGAGCAAGTATGCCCTTTTCAAGGCCTTGAAAGTAAGTTCAAACCCTTGAAAAATAAACAGTTTTTGTATGCTGCAAAGCTCTGAAAGAAAATGAACTGAAAATGCACAAAACAAGTGATTTATAGAGTTCAGTCCACTTGGACCTACGTCTCTACCTCAGGGATTAGATCCCGGCAGGATTTTCAACTCAATTCTTATTAATCAAAATCTAAGCCCTAGAACTCAAGCACAGAGAGTTCCCTTACTCTGTTACAGCTTGTGGTTTTCCTAACCTGTCTAGTACCTGATCTAGCTAACTGATTAATTAAGAATTATCTATTGTTCACTTTGAACAATCCTTGAGAATGAATGTAGAAATAATACAGAAATGATCTACCAATATAGATCTATACAGAAGATCACTTAAGAGTAGAAAACTGCAGTGAAATGCAGTGAACTTCTGTGAATGGATTGGAAGAGATGAAGAACTTCTTTGATGCTTGTCAATCCAGAATACTTTCTCTGTATTTGTCCGTTGAGTGTTGTGTCTTGTTGCTTCGAATTTGAGCTCTATAAATACTTCAAACAGCTCTGCAAATCTCCCCATATTTTCAGCAACAACCTTCCTATTTTGTAAGCAACAGAGTTTGACGACATTGAATTCTTCTCCAACGGTTGAATGATCACAATATTCAGAGATATTGTTGTAATATTTCATTTAACCACCATGAGAAGCTATCTTACACGTCTGATTGATCATAGGATCAACGTATTCAAGTGTTTCCAAATCCGCAGCAATTCAGTTTAGGAAATAATCCTGCAAAACTTAGAAACAAAATTTCATGCATTATCATGGTCAAACAGATGATATATTGCGATTCAAAACATGTTCATAAATTTGTATTTCATTATCCAATAACAGAGAATCAAAAATAAATCAGAGAGTTAGCAGAAAACTCCCCCTGAGAATATGCATTCAGGTCAAGCAGTTTCAAGGCTTTGAATCCAGTTTCAAGGCCTTGAAAGTAGTTAAACTATTTTCAAGCCTCTGAAGCTGATTCAAGGTTTTGAAAGCTGTTTCAAGCCCTTGAAATAGCCAAGCTATTTCAAGTCTTGAACAACCTAAGCTTTCAAACTCCCCCTTGATGAAAAAAAAACCAAATTATGTTTGATCCTTAGTATATGCAAAATAAACTGATTAGTCCACAATTTAAAAACACAGTATGTCCAAAAAGATCCAACTTATTGAAATACCAACAAAATCACATAAATAGTTCAGCAGATAAAACCAAATAATAATCCTAGAAACTATAACTGAAACCTAGAATTTTCTCACCCTTTTTGACTTTCATCAGAAAGATAAAAGATGTTGGATCAAGTGTCTGGAAAATTTTGAAAACTTAAAGAAATATTTAAAGCAGAGAGAATGTGGAAGAAAGAATAGGCAAGATCAAGGATCCTTATCATCTTCTTGATCTCCTGTTTCTTCCTCCATTTCTTCACTGTTGGTTTGAACTTCTTGAGAGATCACATCTATTTCCTCAATGAAGGAAATGATCTTTTCAATAACACTGTTGAACAGGAACATGAGTCCTTTCAAGGATTTCTTCCCATGCTTCAGTTTCTTCTTCACAGCTAACCTTTTCTGTTGAGGAGATGCAATCTTTATACTTCTTTCCTGCTTTTGATGCCTCTTGGGATGGATCTTTGTGTAGTTTCCCTTCAAGTTTTCCTTTGTTGGGCATGGCATACACACCATAAGATCTTGAAGAAGTGTCTGAGTTTGAATCTTGAATAAGGATTTCCTTTCCTTTCCTTTAACCTTAGAGACTGTCTTCTTCTTGTCTCTCTTAGGTCTTTCAATATGGATACCCTTTTGCTTATCTTGTGTAGATGCCGTAGATTGTTTCTTCCTTGCTGGAGCTTGATCTTTTCTCACTATCTTCTTGGGTGGTGAGGATTCTTCTTCTTCCTCAGTGAAGATTTTTGACACACAGTCTTCACTGATCTCTTGAACCTCTTCCACTATTGCTTTTCTCTTCTTCTCTGAGACATGTTTCGAACCTCCAGCCATCTTGATTCTGTCTGAGGCCCTTCTTGTGCTCATTAGGGTTGGGGAGAAGAAAAGACAGAGATAGAATGATACGAAATGAAGGAGAAGAGAAGAGGATAAATACTGAAAGAGTTTGAGTTTCAAAAGGAAACTAGTATCTCTTCTGATTTTCAAAAAGATTTGCACAAATCAGATAAATTTCAAACTATTATGTCGTTGGAAAATAGAATATACTAATACTATATTTGGCTAAATCAAATTTTTGAAAAGGGTAGGGGCTATATTAGGCAAATATCTACAAAGATATCACCCAATATAGAATGATCCAAGTTTATTGACTATTGATGTAACAGATTCATTTTCAAGGCTTTGAAAAGGTTTTCAAGGTCTTGAAATACCGTAACACTGCAACAAGTAAAATTCAAGGCTTTGAACTGATTTTCAAGGCTTTGAAACTCAGTTCAAACCTTTGTAAACACATACAGCTTACCTTTCTTACCTTATGCTCCCCCTAAAACCAATGCAGTCTTATTTAGCATTCCCAATTCCAATCTTAGAGCTGAGAATCTTTCACCTGCTAATGGTTTGGTGAAGATATCTGCAATTTCATGTTAGTAGCAACAAATTCAAGAACAATATCACCTTTCTCAGCATGATCTCTGATGAAGTGGTGTCTGACATCAATGTGCTTGGTTCTTGAATGTTTCACTGGATTCTTTGTAATTGAAATTGCACTAGTGTTGTCACACTTAATAGGTATGCCTCTAAAGTCAAATCCAAGGTCTCTTAGCTGTTGAGCAATCCATAGAACTTGTGAGCAACATGCTCCAGCAGCTATATATTCAACTTCAGCTGTTGATAGAGCAACTGAATTCTGTTTCTTGGAAAGCCAACTAATCAAGGATGATCCAATGAATTGACAGGTTCCATAAGTGCTTTTTCTATCAACCTTGTAGCCTGCAAAGTCAGCATCTGAAAAACCACTCAAAGAGAAGTTAGAATGTCTCTGATACCAAAGCCCCAAGTCTTTGGTACCATTGAGATATATAAATATTCTCTTCACAACAGTTAAGTTTGATTCTTTTCGATCAGCTTGAAATCTAGCACACATCCATACACTAAACATAATATCTGCTCTGCTTGATGTCAGATAGAGTAATGTTCCAGTCATTCCTCTATACTCTTTTATATTGACACTCTTACCAAATTCATCCTTGTCTAAGGATAGTGTAGAGCTCATTGGAGTCTTGGCTTCCTTACATTGAGCCATGCTATACTTATTTAGCAAGTCTCTTGTGTACTTGCTTTGACTCAGAAAGATGCCCTTCTTCAATTGATGTATTTGAAGTCATAGGAAGAAGTTTAATTCTACCATCATGCTCATCTCAAATTCCCTGCTCATAAGACTTGTGAATTCTCTACATAATTGATCATTAGTAGCTCCAAACAGTATATCTTCAACATATATATGGACTACAAGTAAATCTTTCTCATGAGTCTTAATGAAAAGAGTCTTGTCTACTAAACCTCTTTTGAAATCTTTTTCAAGTAAAAACTTTGACAGTCTTTCATACCAAGCTCTTGGAGCTTGTTTCAAACCATAAAGAGCTTTGTCAAGTTTGTAAACATGATCAGGAAATTTTTCATTTTCAAAACCAGGTGGTTGTGCAACATAAACTTCTTCATGTAAGTAGCCATTCAAGAAAGCACACTTCACATCCATTTGAAATAGTTTCATGTTCTTGTAGGATGAAAATGCAAGCAAAGTTCGAATTGCTTCTAACCTGGCAACTGGAGCAAAAGTTTCCTCATAATCAATACCTTCTTCTTGATTGTAACCTTGAGCAACTAACCTTGCTTTGTTTCTGATTACATTGCCACTTTCATCCAACTTATTTCTGAATACCCATCTAGTACCAATGACAGACTAGTTTGTTGGTGTAGGAACCAGGTTCCAAACCTTATTCCTCTCAAACTCATTGAGTTCACTTTGCATAGCTATGATCCAGTCTGCTTCTTGTAAAGCTTCCTTCACAGTTTTTGGTTCTACAAGAGAAATAAAAGCATTAAAAGCACATAAGTTCTTCAACTGTGATCTAGTTTGTGTACCAGTGGTTGGATCTGATATGATATTATCAGCTGGATGGGATGAGAGATATTTGAATCTCTTTCTTGGAGACCATGGTTCAGGTTCTCCATAGATCTTTTCTGGTCTTGAAGTAGTGGCTTTGTCACTTGAATCCTTCTGATCATCTTTTTCAAGGCTTTGAGCTGTATTTTCAAGGCCTTGAGAACTATTTTCAAGGTCTTGAAAATGTCTTATATTTTCCTCTGAGCCTTTCTTGAATCCAAGTGAATTCTCAGTCTCTTCCTCTGATTCATGCTTGTTCAAATTCAAATCTGCAAAACTTTCACTCAAATAAACATCATAGCTTTCATCAAAAATAACATGAATGCTCTCTTCAACCAGTTTGGTTCTTTTATTGTAAACTCTATAGGCTTTGCTATTCAGAGAGTAACCAAGAAATATACCTTCATCACTTCATGCATCAAACTTACCAAGATTGTCTTTTCCATTGTTATGGATAAAACAAGTACATCCAAAGGGTCTGGAGTAAGAGATGTTTGGATTCCTCCGTTTGAATAGTTCATAGGGGGTCTTCTTTAGAATAGGTCTGATCAAGCACCTGTTGAAAATATAATTTGCTGTATTCACAGATTCTGACTAGTAATGTTTTGGCAACTTGTTCTCAAGAAGCATTGTCCTTGACATATCTTCAAGAGTCCTGTTCTTTTTTTCAACAACACCATTCTGTTGAGGAGTTCTTGGAGCAGAAAGTTGTGAGAAATACCATGCTTATCACAGAATAAATCAAACTGCAAAGATTTGAAAATTCCGAGAATGCTTCAGATTTTTCTTTGAGAAACATAACCAAAGTGTATCTAGAAAAATCATCTACAAAAACTAGCATATACCTTTTACCTTTTGGAGTAGGAGTCCTCATAGGACCACAGAGATCCATATGAAGTAATTCAATTGGTCTAGTTGTACTTACAAACTTCTTTGGCTTGAAGGAGCTCCTTGTCTTCTTTCCTTGTGCACAGGATTTGCACAAATCATCCTCTTTAAACTTGGTGGATGGCAATTCTCTTACGAAGTCTTTGGAAATCAACGTGTTCAAAGTATGCAAACTGATATGACAAAGTTTCCTATGCCAAAGCTTTGAATCCTCTTTCAAGGCCTTGAGACACTTCAAACTTTCACCTGCAACTTTGTTAGTCATAAAAGTATAAACATTGTTTGATCTAGAGGCTGTGAGAATGCAATCTCCCGATTTCTCATATTCCACCACACACTTCTCTTTATCAAAGATAACTTTGTTGCCATTATCACAAAGCTGAGATACACTAAGTAAATTAAACTTCAAACCTTCAACCAGATAAACATCAGAAATAGAGTTTTCAGATTTTGCACCAAGTTTTCCAATACCAAGAATATTGCATTTTCCTTAGTCACCAAGTGTTATTGAACCTTCTGATTGCTCCTTTAATTCTGAGAATAGAGATCTCTTTCCACTCATGTGTCTTGAGCAACCACTGTCCATGAACCACTTCTGTTCTTTGTGAAAACCTGCACGCACCAATCACTGCCTTACCCAGCTGTTAGACCAAGTGTGGAATTTGGATTCATATTCAAGATCAACCATGTTAGGTGGTCTAACCCCTTTAGGAACCCAAATCTACTTAACCTGTCCTTTTTGTTGAAAAGGAAAAGTGTTCCTCATTATGTGAGGGTCTCTTCTTCTAAAAGGACAAGTCATTTTAACATGACCAGTTTTACATCAGTAAAGACAAGTAGTAGAGGTTTTGTTTCTAGCTTTCACAAATCTGGTATTGTTTCTTCTTGGAAGTTTGGTTGAATCCAATACCAGCTTTGTGAACAGATTGTGAACTTCCTCCAAGAATCAAGTTCAACTTATGTTCTGATCCCGCAAGCTTGATTTTAATTAATTCAAGGCTTTGAATTCTTTCATTCTATTTGGCTTGGAGGGATAGATTTTTGACGCCTTCTGGGAGTTCTCCATCAACTTCATTCATAGATATCTCATGTTTCAGGAGCTTCCCTTGTAGGTCATCAAGTTGTAAAGAGAAACTTTGGAAAAGTGTTTACCCAGTGAGTCAAGGTTGTTTACAATATCAGTGAATCTCTTGAACGTATCCCTGATGGACTCATATACATTCATCTTGAACAACTCATATTGTCTGAGATAAATGTTGATCTTGGTCTGCTTGACTTGACTGGTTCCTTCAAAGGTAACCACAAGTTTATCCTGGATTTCTTTAGCAGTTGTGCATCCAGAGATCCTGTTGAATTCATCTGTACTCAAAGCACAATACAGAAATTTAATATCCTTGTAGTTCTTAGAAGATTGCTCTAATTCAGAAGAGGAGAGTGAGTTTTCTGTTTTGGGAGTTCTAATCCCATCTTTCTCTGTGTAGAAAGTATGAGGTCCATTTTGGATAATGGTCCAAAGCTCTAGATCTTGATCAATGATAAACATTTTCATGAGAGCTTTCCAGTTAGCAAAATTTTCTCCACAGAATAGAAGAGGTCTGTTAGCAGCTCTTCCTTGTGAGAAACCACCATCACCTGCAGTACTCATGATCACGAGATGGTTAAATCTTATACAGTGATAAAGGCTCTGATACCAATTGAAAGTGTGAGTGTGCAGTTGTATAAGCAGCTAAGATACTCTAGAAGGGGGGGGGGGGGGGTTGAATAGAGTATGCCAACTTTTTGCAAACCTTTCTAGAAAGATGAGAAACTTATGCAAACAATGAATTTTAAGGCCTTGAACACAAGTTCAAGCCTTTAGTAGATGTAGAAAGAAGAGAGCAAGTATGCCTTTTTCAAGGCCTTGAAAATAAGTTCAAACCCTTGAAAAAAATAACAATTTTTGTATCCTGCAAAAGCTCTGAAAGAAAATGAACTGAAAATGCACAAGACAAGTGATTTATAGAGATCAGTCCACTTGGACCTACGTCTCTACCTCAGGGATTAGATCCCTGCAAGATTTTCAACTCAATTCTTATTAATCAAAAGCTAAGCCCTATAACTCAAGCACATAGAGTTCCCTTACTCTGTTACAGCTTGTGGTTTTCCCTAACCTGTCTAGTACCTGCTCTAGCTAACTGATTTACTAAGAATTCTTTATTGTTCACTTTGAAAAGTCCTTGAGAATGAATGTAGAAATAATACAAAAATTATCTACCAATATAGCTCAATACAGAAGATCACTTAAGAGTAGAAAACTGCAGTGAAATGCAGTGAACTTCTGTGAATGGATTGGAAGAGATGAAGAAATTCTTTGATGCTTGTCAATCCAGAATACATTCTTTGTATTTTCCCGTTGAGTGTTGTGTCTTGTTGCTTCGAATTTGAGCTCTATAAGTACTTCAAACAACTCTGAAAATCTCCCCCGATTTTCAGCAACAACCTTCCTATTTTGTAGGCAACAAAGTTTGACTACTTTGAATTCTTCTCCAACGGTTGAATGATCACAATCTTCAGAGATATTGTTGTAAATTTTCATTTAACCACCATGAGAAGCTGTCTTAGACGTCTGATTGATCACAGGATCAAAGTATTCAAGTCTTTCCAAATCTGCAGCAATTCAGTATAGGAAATAATCCTGCAAAACTTAGAAACAAAATTTCCTGCATTATAATGGTCAAACAGATGATATATTGCGATTCAAAACATGTTCAAAAATTTGTCTTTCATCATCCAATAACAGAGAATCAAAAATATACAAGAGAGAGAATAAATCAAATCAGAGAGTTAGCAGAAAACTCCCCCTGAGAATATGCATTCAGGTCAATCACTTTCAAGACTTTGAATCCAGTTTCAAGGCCTTGAAAATAGCCAAGCTAATTCAAGTCTTGAACAACCTGAGCTTTCAAAACCAACAAGCGAAAACGGAGATTTGGGGCCGATTGTAGGATAACATGGAATTCAACGTACTTGATGTTGAAAAGTGTTGTTGGTTACGAGCTCCTTATCACACGTTATTTAAATGAATGTAATAGTCAAATTTCTGTTTCGTCTTATGATTGGAGAGTTGGGGATACCTTAAGACAATTTCTTGAACCATTTTATACCGCAACCAATATTATTTCGGGTGTTTATTATCCTACTACGGACCATGTCGTTCCCCAACTAATGTTTGTAAGTTACGCTTTTAAAGAATATAGGGATAATATAATTTTAGGAGATGCAATTGCGCCTATGGAAGAAAAATTTCTCAAATGTTTTGAAAAAATCCCTATGAATTTTTGTTTGGAAAGTATTTTGGACCAAAGGTGTAAGGATGAAACCCTACGTTTAATGCTAGAACAAATTTCGGAACACATGAGTATCGATTATAAACAACTAGTGGTATCCCATATTTTGAAGAAGTTAAACAAACTCTTAATGTTATGTATGGAAAATATGTTGTTAAGTTTGGTATTGGTAATCAAGATTCTCAAGCATCATCGAGTGATCCGAAGGGTAAAGAAAAGGCAAAAATTGGTGATTTATTTAAGAGTAGACAAAACGCTCCCACCGGTGGGATTGCGTCTCGGAATTATTGTTGTACATTAACACTAATTATTTCTTACAACAACACGCAGAAGAAATAGAATTAGTAGATGTACTCGATTGGTGGAGAACTCGTGAAACCACCTATCCGATTGTTTCTATTATGGCACGTGATTTACTAACCTCTCTCGCTTCTACAGTCCCTTCAGAATCAACTTTCAGTGCAGGTAAACGAGTGTTGTCGGAGAAAAGGTCGCGTATAACTTCGGAGATATTGGAGGTTCTCATATGATCAAAGGATTGGAGCGATTCCAACAAACGCACACAAGACCTACACCCTTTGGACGTGGTCGTGACTGAATTATACCAAGAATTGGGAATAGGCGAGGACACTCCGCTAGGTCAAGACGAGTAGAAAAATGAAAACTATAATTTTTTCAGTTCAATAAGTTCGTAATAAACAATGTAAGTTAGAAAAAATGCAAATGATTGATAGTTGAGTGGGTGCCAACCTAGTTGGGATTTATTTAAACTATAGTGAGGCAATTTTTTTCTAACATTTTATATTTTATTTAATAATACAAGTTTTTTCATTTTTTTGATTATTGGTCTAAGTTTATGTTTTTACATTTTTTATCGCACACAACAACTCTAAAAAAACAAGGAAAAAAAATAAAATAAACTGTCAAGAACCGGTTCGGAACCGAACCGAACCGGATAATTCAACCGGTTTCGGTCCACGGTTCCGGTCCGGTTCCGGATTATCCTAATTACCGGTTCCAGTTCAACCGAACCGATATCAACTATTTAACAGGCCAACCGAACTGAGAACCGACCGGTTTTGGCTCTACCGGTTCGGTACCGGCTCGGTTCAACCGAGTAAGCAGCACTAGCTATTGATGTCAGACAATTCTCCGATGCAATAAAACATTGTCTTATCTGTCGGACAATTCTACGATGCTAAGATACACGTTGAGCATCAAAGACGTCTTTATTTAACATTCGTATCCTACCTAATACGAGTCAATAGTTTTAGGTCAACAATACATCAATAGAGAAGAATTAATCTATATGTGAATACGAAAACGTGAATCAAATTAACAAATCCGAAAACGGTGTTGTGTACAAGGAAATCCCTAGGAGAGATCCAAGTGTACACCTCAAATAGGGGATATGAACACAGAGAAGTGTAGGGTGTGAGTAGGGAGAGAGTAAGCAAAGGTAATTGTAAGAGAGAGAGAGAGAGAGAGACAGCTTAACGATGGTAAGAGAGCTTAGAAGCAGAACTTCATAACCCTTTCCATGGAGGGCTAACCTTCCTATATATAGTGAGGAAGTGACCGTTGTGGAGGGGGTTAGTTCACCATAAATGGCGGCTTAATGATAGCCCCGTAACGACACATTCGACCATATATATAGGGAGCGTTACGCACATGTCCGCAGATACCGGAGAACGTTATGAGATCGACCGGGTTTATAGGACGTGGTCATTAAGTCTCTCAAATAAGTTACAAAGGGTCGCGCGCGAGCTTGGTTGTCGTTCGCGCGCGACGGACCTTACTCTAGCCTCCAAACCACTAAGTTCTTACAAGTCCCGTGTGGTTGATACGCGAGGGCCCTGTCTCGTAGCCCCCAGTTGGATAAGCATGGGTAATGATCGGATGTGCATGGAGAAAATCTAGGTGTTCTGGATGGCCGCCACGTGGCTATGATCTGTCTATCTGGAAAGCGCCATCTACATTAGCCCCCTTTTGCGCGAATGTCACGCGCTTTGCTGTGTAGTCGCACAAAACCAGCCGTGCGTGGACCCCACGCAGATCCTCGTATCAATTTGGATAAAATTCAAATCCCTAGCCCCCCCGTTATAGCCATGATTGAGTAGGGTTTCGATACACCGTATAGCCTTTGATGAAGCGTGGTCATTGCGAAGTTAACCAGACGCCGCCCACAGATTCTCGATGTTTTTCGAGGCAAAGATAACTCAGAATGATCTGATTGGTCACCAATTTTTTTCGGTTATCGAAGCGATGCTGACTCAGAAAATGTCATAAGTCGCAACTCTTCAGTCTTGAGGGCTATTTAAACCCTTTCGCTTCTTCAATTGGAACTTTTCTACCGTCATTGCTTCCGAAATTATATGAACCAGGGAGAGAATCATCAGCAAGAAGCCGAGACCTTCAATAAAATTCTCGAAGAAGTCTCCCAAGCAGTTCAGGCGCTCAAACATCAACAAGGTTAGTGACCTTTATCCTTTGTCTTTCTTTCTGGACTCAAACTAGTACCCAATCTGGGTTTGTAATTTCTTGATTTGTTTTTTGAAATAGATGGCCATAACTAAAAGTTTGAAGGAAGCGGTTTCTCTTCCAGACGACCCAAAAGAGCTATGGTGCAAGGCCCCTTACCTAGGAGGGGAATATTTCTATCTAGCCACCATCAGAGGCACTTCAATTGACACGCCTCCTCCGAAGAATGCTTTAAAATTGACATCCGGGCATGAAAGAGACAATTGGGATCTTGCCAACGTGAACGATATTCATAGACTTGGTATCGAGGCTCGACTTTATTCTTTAACTGATCTTCTTCACCAGACCTTCAGCAAGAAGCTGGATTACATGGACGAGTGGACGACATATATTCTCACCAACTTTGAGACTGAGTTAACCCGCGCAGGGATTTATAGAGCTGTACGCGCGACGAGGGGTTTAAGCGTGAAGCTGGATAAAGACATGCTGATGAATTTGTTCTCGCGGTACTCGAAGAAAACTCACAGTTTTCACTTTGCGGCTTTTGAGGCTGGGCCAACACTCAAAGATGTCAAGGAGATTTTGGAGCATCCTTGTATGGGCTCCATAGGTCCTTTGGTTGTTTTGAGTAATGACGAAGAGCTCTTGATCTTAAATAAATGAAGAATTATATTAGCGACCTGAAGGAGAATGCTACTAGATGGATGTCGAGAAAGCATGCTCCGACATTCGTATCAGTTGCTGCGGGCGCGAAGAATCTATGGTCCAAATGGGTGACCTATTTCTACCGCGACTTCACCAATTCTAAGATTTCCCAAGAAGTGATTGGGAGGAACTCAAAGGCCCCCACTTCTCTTGAAGGTAAGGGTTTCCAATATACTCTGTGCGGCTTTCCCTGCGTATGGTTGTCACGATATCTTATCGACGGTCATCCCCACGATGGTGTGTTTCTGCCACGTTCTTTCTCTAGCGGTTCGTCTATCCCTTGGGAAGAAGTTAGCATTAGGTCCCTTGGTCCTTGGTTCTTTGTATCACCGCCTAGATATGGCGATGTCGCATATGGAGCAGCCTCAGCGGCGGGTCGACGTGGTGACGTATGCCAATGTCGCATTCCTGTCAATGTGGGTGTTCGCGCGATGGCCTTTACACGCCCATCCATTCACACGTGACCTTTTGAGACGCACATAGGTCCAAGAAGAAGCTCTATTGCCCTCGTTTGTGGCGTTAGTTAAAAACCAAGGCTATTCGTCGCTCGTTCCCCTTGATATGCGATGACGCCAACTTTTTTAATCCCAGACCATACGCTCAACAGTTGGAAAATGTTGTCTTCAGAGACACCTTGTATCCTGATCGGAGTGTAATGTACACTCGTGCGCACATCACTGAGGGATCTATCTGCTACTCCAGGTTTGTCAACTGGTGCAAGAGGGGGTACCTACACGCTTTAGGCGAAGATGGAATAGAGTGTACCAATTATCCGCTCATCAAAACTCCCTATGATCCAGTTAGGGTGAGTCCCCAGTTTGGTTTCGACGCTGTAGCCCCTTCACTGTGGTTTGACTTGTTGCGAAGGGCTTCTATAAGAGACTTTTGTACAAAGAGTGCAACGATCTGCTGGTTGCCATGCTCCCATTAACTCAGCCGTCTAAAAATAGAGTGGGGGAGGCAACTGTGGATTGGGTTGGCTTTTAGAATGCCCAAACTCGCCTGCAAGCGAGGTCTCGCCTCCAATTTCAGCCTTCGATAGCTCCTGTGATCAGAATAGGAGACTATCCTTTTAAATCCAAGGCGTCCAGGGACGCGAACCAGTACGAATTCTACTCTCCATTGGATAAAGATCACCATCTGTGCACAAAACCGGTTCTCGCAGTAAAAATTGAAGCAGTTCAGAAGGACTCCTTCAAAGCAAGAAAGGATTATGCAGACGAGTTCAACAAGGAATGTTGTCAACCTGATTTTTTATCTAAAGCTACTTGACCGAAATGTAATGACGAATTTTGCCTTCTTGTTTTACTTTAAGTGTGTTTTCAGGAGATTCCGTTCTGGTGATCGCAGCGGTGCACTCATCACTATCTTGCTTTCAAAGGACGCTGCTAAAATTGCCATCGAACCTGCTACGCCAATGGGCTAGGAGATCGAAACCAACATTTGGTATTCTCTTGCAGTTTTTATCAAATCTCTTGCAGAACAAGATGCCAACACGAAGAAAAACAAAGCTTCTGAAGAGCCTTTAACAGAGGAGAAAGTTCATAGGCCGACGAAGCGCACGTGAAGGAATCCTACCCCTCAAAAGCAGGTGGCTACCCAGAAAAGCCAGAACCCAAGGCAGACTAGCGTGGAAGACTTCATCGAGTACATTCCAGATGCCCCTTTTGTCAGGCGGGAGGGTAATAACTTTAATATTATTGTGTTGCGCCTGACCAACTAAGAATTTTGCTGATATAAGCATATTTTTAGATAGCGAGGATGGCGAAGGAGCTCCAGAGGTCCCTACTCTGGAAGATGTGATCACGGAGTCTGCGTTTATGGAAAAGCAGACTGAGGAAGAAGCAAGGTTGCGGGAAGAGCGTGATGTCGCCAGAGCCATGAAAGAGATCCTTGAAGAGCAGACTCAGCGTTCGCAATCCGTTGTGGGTCAGCTTGAAGGCGCCCAACAGGATTTCAAGGAGATTGTTGGCGACAACGATGAGGAAGGTACTATATATCTATTCGCCTTATCTCATCAGGAACTTATCTACGAAGCCCTAAAACATGGAGTGTCTAAAAGCGACATTCGTCGTTGGTTAGTGGACCAATTTGGTGAAGCGTCAGGTAAGCAATTTTCTTTAGCATTGCTATGGCTCGCCCCATTTCCTCCAAACAATAATAACAATCTATCTCGCGTGTAATCAGGGCACACGACTTTAAAAGGATTCGATGATAAACTGATTCATAGAACTTTCGCGGATATCCCATATGATTGTGGAGGTCCTTATTATCACAAGTCCCTTTTTTTTCTTTTTCTTTTTTTTTTTTCTGATATTCCAATCATGCGGACCCTTCTTTATGATTCTGATACTTTCAACTTTTTCAGAACAACCTTTGATACTGAAACGGCCTCGCCTTCGCAGTGCAATGGTTCGCGTCCCTGAGACTACTGCTAGAACCTCTGATGATGCTTTAATAAATCCAATTGAGAAACCTTCTCGCGAAGCTATTGTTACGATCGACGATGAAGCTAATGTCGATGAGGAAAGGATCGAGTTCATAGTCGAGAAAGAATAGCTTGTGCTGGAGCGGGAGCAAAATTGTTAGTCATGTTAATCAAGACTTCATTCAGGAAGATAAAATCCCTTCTACCACAAGGACGGATGAACACGATGCTCAAGAGGCCCCTGATGGGGTGAACGCCGCTGCGAGCGATATATCCCCGGTTGAAAGTGACCAGAGAGTTAGTACCGCTGCTATTCCGAGCGTTGCTCCTTCAACTACATTGCCATCCGTGACCCCTCTTGAAAATGGTCGAGCAAGTTGAGGTTGCTGATGAATATAGGACTTCAATTCCTTTGCCTCATGATGAGTCAGCTACCCAGGGAGTCATTTAGCCTGAGAATATCGCTACAACTCCCGAGACACAACATGAAGTCGCGCGCGAAAGTACGCCAGAAGCTATGGAGTCTGTACCAAGTCTGAATGAGGCGGGGAAAAGGAATGAAGATGTATCTATGTATGAACCTCATCAAGGCGGGACTGAGGTGCCGACAAGGCCCGCTCCCCCTGTACAAGATACTTCGATAGGTGTTGCGCCCTCAGAGGGTCCAAATGAAAGCTTGTCACTTCCCAGCGTAGGCATCGACTCTTCTAGCTTTGATTTGGATACACTTTTTGCTCAAAATATATGGGCAATGTGGGGCTCGCAAGTTGTTGAACCAGTTTCTGCAGAGAGATGTTATGCTATTCCTGCAGAATATTTCACGCATGAAGCCTTGAAGGGCCAGAGATCAGCAGCAACTATTGCCTCACTTCAACAGATTATTGAAGGAACTTTTAAGACGAATCCCTTTTAAGTATTCAGTGCATGATTGTTAATCACTTTGTACCTTTACTAAGTACTTTCCTTCCACCTTTTCCTGTGTAGGTATTGATCAGAATTTCCTGGAGTGGCTCATGAAGGTTCGCATATCGTACCTGACCAGGTTTGGAAGAGTTCTGGAGCTCGCGCCTAAAGACATAGGGAATCTTCTCAGAGAGATGGCTGCTCTCTTAGAGAGAGTACACAAGACGACTCCAGCAAGCACCTTAGTTGCCTGTGCTCAAAGCCTTCTTTCAAGAGCGAATAGCCTTCAACAAATCGCGGCAGGGAGATTAGACTTGGATTTCCTAGTACAATGGTTGTCCAGGATCAACAATTCTGCACAACTCAGGTCTAAATACTCCAAATATATCAAGGATAAGGCTGCTCTTAAGGCGCGTAAGGAGGTTCTTGAAAAAGCTATCAGAGAGTTTGAGGATGCTGTTAGGCATCATAAAAGAAACAAGGCTCGCTTGGATTCACTGTCCGCCAACTGCATAAAGCTATTAGCTGAAGACTCTCTTGTGAAAGATTTCTTCGAGGATTAGTATTTTAGTACTGCAATAGCTCATGTCTCTTTTGAACTATCTCTTGATTTAATCTTGTGCGCCTTTTGTGGCCGCGAGCTTTTGGATCTTGTTTCTGCTTCGCACATGAAACATTGTTTTGTTTTTTCTGATTCATTCCATCGAGCACCGTTTTTCTCGTATACTAAATGCGTTAGTGTAAGACTTGGAGCATCTCTTCTTATAAGAGCAAATGAGCCACTTAGGTTTTGCCATTTATACAAAAAAGCGCTTGATTAGAAAACTGCTATCTAGAAAGATAGGCTTTAAATCGCGTATTGCTGCTATCTGAATAAGTAGGCTTACAATCGCGCATTCTGTTAAGAATTGTTGTCTGGAAAGATAGGCTTTTGTTTTGCTACCCTTAGACGTGTAGTTTTATACTCACGTACTGTTGCTGTGGTCGCTGTAGAACCGCGCACACGTTTGCAGCAGAGATTGCGAAATCAGGCGTGAGTATCTTCATGTGGGTCCTTAAACTCTTTAATAATTTAATGACCGAGAGACCCTAGTCCCCATAAGCCATCATCATTTCCTATGGATTAATAACGTCGTAGCCTTTAACAGGGGATATTCATTACTCAGTAGGCCAAGCGCCTTCTGCATGCTTTTGCCGTTTCTCAAGGTAAACCACACAGGTCATTGATTCTTGCCTGTTTTCGAGCCGTTGCTGCCTCAGCCGAGAACTGGAGAGTCACCCTCCTGGGTTCTATATAAACCCCCTTTTTTGCAGCTGGCTTTTTATTATCCACCATTGTCGCCCCTTTGAGCTTATGAATGAGAGAGAAAGAGAGTCCCCTAGCTTGAATAATCATGCAACCCTCCTTAAGTTTTTGTTGCTTTGTATGCATCCGGTGTGCTATAGAAATGTCTCCCAAGAAATTTTTTAAGGAGACTGTTGATTTTCCCAAGCTTTCTGAAAGTTTGTAATGTAGACTAAATACATGACCAAAATACTCTAGAAGGCGGGTTGAATAGAGTATGGAAACTTTTTGCTAAATTTTTTTTTTAACTAAGTGAACATGTGAGAAACTCAAATCGTAAGGCCTTGAAATTTTAGAAAACTAGTCAGAAACTTTCTAAGGCAAACAGAAAGCTTCAAGGCCTTGAACTACTACCAGTTTTAAGCAGTTTATAAACCCTAGTTTGATTTGAGTTGCTTGCAGCAGAAAATAACAAAACTGTAAAGTAAAGAACACAAGGCAATTTACAGAGTTCAGTCCCAATGGACCTAATCTCTGCTTGAGGGATCTAATCCCACCAGGATTGGGCAAACACTTCTTATTACTCACACAGAAACAGCCCTAGATCTCCAAGCCTAAGTGAATTCCCTTACACCTATACAGCTTGTGGTTCCAAACCTATCTAGTACCAGCTACCAACTGTTGAGCTAACAAGAACCTCTTGTTGTTCACTTGAACAACCAACCACTAGTTTTTGTGAGGTTTTAGATAGACAAAAGATAAGCAGATTACCAAACAGAAGAAGAACACAGTAGAAGAATGAGCTTGTGAAGGCCTGTATGTGTTCTTCAGGAAACTGGAATGATTGATCTTATGAAAGCTGTAATTGAAGCTTGAATGTGTGTGTGTTTGAATGTCTGGTCTTCCACGATTTTTTCACACCTCTCTCAGTTCTTTGTAATCTTCTCTGTCTTTCAACATTCAAACCTGTATTTTATCCACTCTCTACAACTGAATGAGAGATTTTAGGATCTCGGTTCTCGCAAATCCTCATCCTTTCTAACTGCAATTTAAAACAGCTCTGAGTAGATATCCGTTGGTGTTTGTTGAGATTGCATTTGCACGTTAGAAAAACATGCAACAACATTAAAACACAGCAACAACAAAATCCAGAAATATAACAGCACTAAGTCTGTTTAGATTTCAAATTTCTGAATAAAAACTGGATCAAGTGAATAAACAATAATCTGAATAACTTCTGAAACATATAACTCATGATAAACTAGTTTAAGAATTATAGAAGTCATTAAACAACGATAATAATAAAGATCAAGTCATGCAAGAGAGAATCAAATTAATTATGTAAAACTGTTAACAGCTTAAGCCACATCTCAAGGCCTTGAAGCTCTGAACAAGCTTCACAGTCTTTTCAATATTAAGACCAGAAATCTTGATTCACTCTGGTCAGGATATCTGCAATTGTTTTAGATTTATAAAGGATATATAACACATATATTTGCAGCAAATCTCTGATCTTAAACATCAGATATACAACCTGCATCACAAGATTATTAGATCATACAGTATAATAAAGCTAATCTCAAAGCTTTGAAGCTCTGATCAGTATCTCAAGGCCTTGAAGCCTTAGAAATACTTTGTCTTTTTCTTTCATAACTCAAAACAGTTACTTCTCAAAACACACTTAGAAGTCTTTGAGTCAACAATCTCCCCCTTGATGAAAGAAAAAACCCATAATCTTGTGTAAATATCCCTGCAACTTCATGTAAGAATTAGATATCATCATTTGCAGAAACAGTAAACAATAATACCAGTCAAACCAAATTAACACTATTAACCAGTAATCACAGATCATCAATAATCAAACACAACTGATTAACACAAAAACTCAAAATATTATTATCTAAACTTATCTAAACACTGAAGAGTAACCACAAATAGCACATAATTTCTCCCCCTTTTTGACATTCATCAAATAAAGGTGAAGAAATGTTGGATCATTACTCAGAGTCTTTAAAAAAACTTAACAAAATAAGTTCCTACTGAATGTCAAGGCCTTGAGAACAGAAAAGAAGAAAAGAAAAAGAAAGAAAGGATCAAGGCTTTGTTTTTTTTTTTCAAATCTTCACTTCTTCTTTGATGCTTGTCCTTTCTCTGAGTCTTCTCCAACCTCTTCATCACTTTCAGCATCTTCTGCAGACTAATTCTCTTCTTGTTCAGCATCTATCTCAGTAACAACTTCCTCAATGATCCCATCCACTTTCTTGTTCTTAATTTGTACTGAATCACCCTCTGTAGTTGCATCAACACATGTGTCTTCACCAGCTTCTTCTTCATCAGTTTTCTCATATAGATCCTTTGAAGTGAGCACCACTGGAATAGGCTTCTTCTTCTTCTTCTTCAAGAAATAACCCAGCCTTTCATCTGAGTTAACATGTCATGACTAGTAGCAGAAGGAATCTTCTCCAAGTTCAAACCTTTGATGACAACATCCAGTTTGCCATTCATCGCATTCATCAAACCCTTGAACTGATTAAACTCAGAAGATAGATCAAACAACCTTTGTCTAAGATCTTCAATCTCAACCTGCTGTTCTTCAAACTTCTCAACCAACAGAGAGTAATCCTCATTTTCTTGTCCCCTTGCTGTTGTAGCCCCCTTAGGTTTAACAAAATCATTCTCCTCAAGCTCAGCTTTGGACAACTCTGAATAGAACTTCCAATGACCTTTTCCTGTCTGAACCACTCCAATCCTCTATAAAGCAGTCTCATCAATTAACCCAAAACCACCAGTTATCTTCTCCTCTCCTTTCACAGGTACCTCAAAATGCTCAAAGAAAGGAGGTAACAAGTTGGCATAGGGAAGAGGATGGTTTCTAGTTCTAGTATCACAGTAGATCATATGCTCCATAATCATTGTTGGCAAGTCAATCTCAAACCCTTGACATATCAGGTACATCAGGATAAGAACTTTGTCAGTAACCAACTCTCTTGAGTTTTACCTAGGAATAACACTTCTCATCATAATTGTAAAAAAAAAAATAGCTTCACAGTTGAGCACAGAGTGTGTCAACTGCTTGGGACCAGAGGGAACACCATCAATGAAGAACATAGCTTTGGCTTTTTCTAGACACTCCTTCCTATCAGGATGATCACCAACTTTATACTTATTAGGAATGCCCAAGACTTTGGAAAAAGTCCTATGATCTAGACTTAAGTTTATCCCAGCCACCTTAGAGGTTAACACCAATTTATATTCCCCTTCTTGAACCAAATTCAGATAAGACAGCCTAGTTAACCTAGGATAAGCTTTAGAACTAGGATTTAAAAACTTCAAAACTGCAGAATCCCTTAACTTCCTCATACTGTCTATATCCAGTTTATCTAATAACTCTTCGGAAATCATACTACAAAAAGCAACCTTAGATGATGCATACCCTTGCATTCAAACTGTCTTTACTTCTGAACTAACAAAACAATATGAAGGAAGTACATTTTTACCTTGATAACCCTTTTTGGTTGCAGCAGAAACTTGTTTAACCCTTGATTTCTTCTCAGCAGGTTTCTCCTTTTCTAGTTCTCCTTCAGTGGACTTCTTCTTGCTTTCCTTAGCAGATTTCCCCTTTTCTTCTTCACTAGCATTTTTCTTCTCTCACCCTTTCTTCTTGTATGACCTAGGTTGATCATCACCCTGAGCTTCTGTCTCCTTCTGTGGATCAATACTTGAACCTTCATCTCCCTTTTTTGTTCTGATCTTCTTTGCAGGAGGTGTCCTCATGCAAACTTTGAGTGTTTTCTGAATCCAAATAAGAGATCACAATCTTCTCCTTCTTGTTTGCCCTCTTCTTAGATCAACCAGAAGACTTTCCCTGTTGTTGAATCCTGACTGATTTGCGCTCTATTGTGGGTTTAGGGTTTTGAGAGAAGAATAAGATTGAGAGAAATAGAGAGAGAGAGAGCAGAGAGACGTAGAGAATTGAGAGAGAATGAAGAAGAAAAAGCCCTGACTTTCAGCTTAAGTAGGTTGAAAGAATGAGTTATAATAGGACTCTACTGAAATCAACATGCAAAACGAATCTTTAAAAATATTTTTGGATATTTTAGAAAATTCTCTGAGTAATTCAAATATCATACAATTATCTAAAGAGAAAACATATAATATTTGATGATCCATTTTTTTTTTAAATTACAGATGTTTCTGCAGTCTTAGAAATTTCAAATATTTGAATTTTACTTTCAAGGCTTTAGAAAGTATAATCTCAAGGCTTTGAGATTTCAACACATAAACACAAGTAAGTACTAATACTACCCCTAAACCAATGCATCCTTGTTTAACATACCCAGTTCAAGCCTTAGGGATGAAAACCTATCATCTGGCAGATGTTTAGTGAAAATATCAGCAATCTGCATAGAAGTGGAAATAAAAGATAGAACAACATCACCTTGTTTTGCATGATCTCTAAGAAAGTGATGTCTCACATCTATATGCTTGGTTCTTGAGTGCTGTACTGGATTCTTAGAGATTGAAATAGCACTTGTGTTGTCACAATGAATAGGCACATTTATGAAATTATAGCCAAGATCTGTAAGTTGTTGAGCAATCCACAACACTTGTGAAGAGCAGGCTCCAGCTGCAATGTATTCAGCTTCTGCAGTTGATAATGCTACAGAATTTTGCTTCTTAGAATGCGAACTGATCAGTGAAGATCCAAGAAATTGGCAACATCCAGAAGTACTCTTCATATCTACTTTATATCCTACAAAATCTGCATCTGAATAGCCACTCAACATAAAATTAGATCTCCTTGGATACCAAAGCCCCAAGTCTTTGGTTCCATTAAAATAACTAAAATTTCTTTTGACAATAGTTAAATGACTTTCCTTAGGATCTGCCTGAAATCTTGCACACATGCAAACACTTAACATAATATCAGGTCTACTAGCAGTTAAATACAAAAGTGATCCAATCATACTTCTATATTCCTTTTGATTTACACTTTTACCATTTGAATTCTTGTCTAATGAGAGTGATGAACTCATAGGAGTTTTAAGTACCTTGGACTGTATCATATTGTACTTGTTCAACAAGTCCTTTGTATACATTCCTTGATGTACAAATATCCCTTTCTTCATTTGTAAAATATGAAATCCAAGAAAGAAATTCATTTATCCCATTAAGCTCATCTCAAACTCCCTGCACATCAGACTATAGAACTCTTTTGAAAGAGCATCATTAGTAGCACCAAATAAAATATCATCCACATAGATCTAAACTACTAACAAATCAGTTTCATGATGTTTAATAAAAAATAGTTTTATCTACTAAACCTCTGTTGAAATTATTGTCAAGTAAAAATTTTGGAAGTCAATCATACCAAGCCCTTGGAGCTTGTTTTAAACCATCAGGAGCTTTGTCTAGTTTGTAAACATGATCAGGGAAGTTTTCATCTTCAAAACCAGGAGGTTGTGCTACAAAAACATCTTCTTGTAAATAACCATTCAGAAAAGCACATTTGACATCCATTTGATAAAGCTTTATGTGTTGTGAGATGCAAATGCAAGAAGTATTCTAATAGCTTCTAGCCTGGAAACATGAGAAAATGTATCCTCATAATCTATACCTTCTTCCTGATTTTATCCCTGTGCCACAAGTCTGGCTTTTTTCCTTACCACTTTGCCATTCTCATCAAGCTTATTTCTGAACACCCATCTGGTTCCTATAACTGATTTCTCTTTTGGTCTGGGAACCAGATTCCATACCTTGTTTCTTTCAAATTCATTCAGCTCACTTTGCATTGCAATGATCCAGTCTGCATCTTCCATTGCTTCCTTAGTATTCTTAGGCTCAATCAATGATACAAAAGCACTAAAAGCACACAAGTTCTTCAACTGTCCTCTTGTCTGAGTTCCAGTTGTTGGATCAGATATGATATTGTCAGCTGGATGATCTGCAAGATACTTAAACTTCTTCCTTGGTATACAGGAATATGTTCCTTCAAGGCTTTGAGTTCTTGAAACAGTAGAGGGAGCATCATTGAAAGTTTCAGTTTCAGTCTCAAGGCTTTGAGACTTTGACTCTGCAGAGGGTTCAAGGCCTTGAGATTCTACTGATTGATTCTGCACTTCAGTTTTGCCTTTTTCGTCTTTCACAGAATCATCTTCAGACTCATGTTTGTTCAAATTTAGATCTGCAAAACTTTCACTCAGAGAATCCTTAGTACTTTCATCGAAAAACACATGAATACTCTCTTCCACAATCTTGTTTTTCCTATTGTAAATTCTATAAGCTTTGCTAGTTTGAGAATATCCAAGAAATACACCTTCATCACTTCTAGCATCAAATTTACCAAGATTGTCTCTACCATTATTATGCACAAAACAGATACAACCAAAAGGTTTGAAATAAGAGACACTAGGCTTCCTACCTTTAAACAGTTCATAAGGAGTCTTTTCTAAAATAGGCCTAATCAAACATCTATTCAGCACATAATTGGCAGTATTAACAACTTCTGCTCACAAGAACTTTGGCAAATTATTTTCAGGTAACATGGTTCTATACATATCCTCAAGTGTCCTATTTTTCCTTTCAACTACTCCATTTTGCTGTGGAGTTCTAGGTGCAGAAAAGTTGTGTGATATGCCACGCTTTGCACAAAATAAATCAAAGTCAAGTTGATCAAACTCCCTACCATGATTACTTCTAATAGATGCAACAGGAAAAATTTTCATAGTTTGAAGCTCTTTGCACAGTCTAGAAAATTCAGATAAAGCTTCAGTTTTGTCTCTAATAAACATCACCCATGTAAATCTAGAATAATCATCTACTATAACAAGCATATACCTCCTACCTTTTGGGGTCTGAACTCTCATAGGACCACACAATTCCATATGCAACAGTTCTAAGGGTCTAGAAGTACTTACAAAGTTCTTGGGCTTGAATGAGCTTTTTGTTTGTTTACCTTGTACACATGCCTTGCAGACCTCATCATCTGAATTTTTTTGTGATTGTAATCCTCATACCAAATCATTTGAGATGAGTTTATTCAAGGTGTGTATGCTAATATGCCCAAGCTATCTATGCCAAAGCTTTGAATATTCCTTCAAGGCCTTGAGGCATTTTAACTTGTCACCTGCAACACCGTTAGTACTCACAGCATATAGATTATATGATCTAGGAGCAGTAAGTATGCAATCTCCAGACTTCTCATCTTGCACTACACATTTTTCCTTGTCAAATATAGCTTTATAACATTTATCACATAATTGAGAGATATTAAGAAGATTAGATTTAAGTCCGTCCACAAGATAAACATCTGAGATAGAGTTGGTAGAACCATTACCAATACTACCTATACCAATAATATTGCATTTTGCTTTGTCACCAAGTGTAATTGTTCCTCCAGATTTTTCTGTGAGCTCAGTAAAGAGAGATTTCTTTCCACTCATATGTGGAATAGCCACTGTCTAATATCCATTTATGATCTTTCAAGGCCTTGGTGACATCCTGCAAAAGTATATCATTGCCTCAACAGGCTGTTAGACCAAGTGCAGAACTTTGAGTCATACTCAAAAAAAGCCATGTTTGGTGGTCTGATCTTCTGAAGGGACAAGTTAATCTGATATGACCAATTTTTCCACAATAATGACATTTTGGAGAATGTTTGCTACCAGATTTGACAAAAGTAGTTTGGCTTTTCTTTGGAAAATTTGGATTATAGCCAATCCCACTTTTATGCATTGATTTCAGACTTCCTCCAAGAATGAGATTCAGATTATGTTCTGAGCCTGTAAAACAGGCTAGGACCTTTTTAGACTCTTGAAGTTTCTCAGTCAAAGAATAGATTTGTTGTTCTAAATCCTCTCAATGAGTCTTTAGATCAGCATACCTTTAAGTTAAAAGAGTGTTTTGATCAACAATCTCTTTTATCTGTGCCTTCAAGGCTTTGAACTTGTTGTCCAAGGCCTTGAAGTCCTTTTCAATTTTTGTCTTAGAAACTTCAACAATTTTGTTGACAAAAACTAGGTCCAGGTTTTCTTTTACCTGCTCATGAACCTTAATCTTTAAAGAAGAGATCTCATTTCTATAACTTTCCTCATTTAAAAACATACTCTTGAGAATTTCAGGAAGTACATCACAAGGACTAGCAAGAAGATTTTTTACCATTTCCTCAATATGTATGTCTGAGTAATTTTCTTCATCATGTTTAGCCATGAAGCACAAATTTGCTTGGTTTTCTTCTGTGTCTGAGTCACTTGATGAGTCAGAATCACTCCAAGGGGCCATCATGGCTTTCTTCCTTCTATTGTCACTGTCTTTCTTTTGAAAGTTCCTGTTTTTCTTCTTTTTTGGACAATCCCTTACTAAATGATCTACATCACCACATTCAAAACAATTAATTACTTTAGTTTTATGTGACTATGATGAAGACTTACCTTTGTAGTCCTTGCTGCTTGAAGGTCTTGATCTCTCTCTATTGTAGTCCCTGTTACCAGAGTTTCTTTTCTTTTTGAGAATCCTGGCCAAGGCCTTGGAGATCAATGCTAAAGCCTCTTCATCATCATGCTCATCTTGTGTCTCAAGGCTTTAAGATTTTTCATTGTCTTTATCCTTGAGTGCTAAGTTCTTCATGTTTTCACTCAGATCACCTTCTACATCTTTCATAGACATTTCATGAGTGAGCAGCTTCCCTTGTAGATCATCTAGCTGAAGAAGACTTAAATCTTGAACTTCCTCAATAGTCGTTGTCTTTGGCTCCCACTTGGCTTTTGGCAAGCTCCTCATAATTTTCCTGACCTTTTCCTCATTTGAAAACTTCTTTCCCAATGACTCCAGATTATTCACCACATTAGTAAATCTTTTGAACATCTCCTTGATGGTCTCATCTGAGTTCATCTTGAACAGCTCATATTGCCTTAGAAGTATGTTAATCTTGGTCGGTTTAACCTGACTTGCTCCTTCATATGTCACAACCAATTTGTCCCATACTTATTTGGCACTTTTGCAATTTGACACTCTGTTGAACTCATCTGCATTAAGAGCATAGTATAACAGATTCATAGCCTTGTAGTTTGTTGATATATTTTCCAGTTCAGTAACTGAGAGATTTTCCCCAGACTTGATGCATCTAACTCCATCTATGGTAGTGTAATACTCATGAGGACTATTTTGAACTATTAACCACAGTTCCATCTCTTGATCTATGATGAACATCTTCATCAATGCCTTCCAGTGCATGAAGTTATCACCACAGAACAATGGAGGTCTGTTTGCTGCCCTTCCTTGTGAGAATCCACCATCTCCTACATTACTTATAGTCACAAGATTTTTAGATCTATATTAGTGACCCAAGCTCTGATACCAATTGAAAGTTTGTAATGTAGACTAAATACTGGACCAAAATACTCTAGAAGGGGGGGTTGAGTAGAGTATGGAAACTTTTTGCTAATTTTTTTTAACTAATTGAACATGTGAGAAACTCAAAACTCACGGCCTTGAGATTTTAGAAAACTAGTCAGAAACTTTCTAAGGCAAACAGAAAGCTTCAAGGCCTTGAACTACCACCAGTTTTAAACACTTTATAAACCCTAGTTTGATTTGAGTTGCTTGCAGCAGAAAATAACAAAACTGCAAAGTAAAGAACACAAGGCAATTTATAGAGTTCAGTCCCAATGGACCTAATCTCTGCCTGAGGGATCTAATCCCACTAGGATTGGGCAAACACTTCTTATTACTCACACAAAAACATCCCTAGATCTCCAAGCCTAAGTGAATTCCCTTACACCTATACAGCTTGTGGTTCCAAACCTATCTAGTACCAGCTACTAACTATTGAGCTAACAAGAACCTCTTGTTGTTCACTTGAACAACCAACCACTAGTTTTTGTGAGGTTTTAGATAGACAAAAGATAAGCAGATTACAAAACAGAAGAAGAACACAGTAGAAGAATGAGCTTGTGAAGGCCTGTATGTGTTCTTCAGGAAACTGGAATGATTGATCTTCTGAAAGATGTAATTGAAGCTTGAATGTGTGTGTGTTTGTATGTCTAGTCTTCCACGAAATTTTCACACCTCTCTCAGTTCTCTGTAAGCTTCTCTGTCTTTCAAAATTCAAACAAGTCTTTTATGAACAACTGAATGAGAGATTTTAGGATCTCGGTTCCTGCAAATCATCATCCTTTCTAACTGCAGTTTAAAACAGTTGTGAGTAGATATCCGTTGTATTTTGTTGAGATTGCATTTGCACGTTTGAAAAATCTGCAACAACATTAAAACACAGTAACAACAAAATCCAAAAATATAACTGCACTAAGTCTGTTTGGATTTCCAGTTTCTGAATAAAAACTGGATCAAGTGAATAAAACAATAATCTGAATAACTTCTGAAACATATAACTCATGATAAACTAGTTTAAGACTTATAGAAGTCATTAAACAACCATAATAATAAATATTAAATCTTGCAAGATAGAATCAAATTAATTCCGTAAAACTGTCAACAGCTTAAGGCACATCTCAAGGCCTTGAAGTTCTGAACAAGCTTCACAGTCTTTTCAATATTAAGACCAGAAATCTTGATTCACTCTGATCAGGATATCTGCAATTGTTTTAGATGTATAAAGGATATATAACACAGATATTTGCAGCAAATCTCTGATATTAAAAATTAGATATACAACCTGCATCACAAGATTATTATATCATACAGTATAATAAAGCTACTCTCAAAGCTTTGAAGCTCTGATCAGTATCTCAAGGCCTTGAAGCCTTAGAAATACTTTGTCTTTGTCTTTCATCACTCAAAACAGTTACTTCTCAAAACACACTTAGAAGTCTTTGAGTCAACAATTTCGAAAGACCTGATGGAAGACGTTTTGCAATTAGTGCCTGAACCAGAGTGTGATTATTGTTACGTAGATTTCTTTTTCACAATTAGCTTCCTGCCCCATGGGATTTTCTCCCATTTTTTCTTCACGTTAGCAGCCTCCATTGCTTGAAGTTCATCTGGTCTCTCACCATGTCAGGGGCATCGACCAGAGCTCTGTTAGGACGTCAGTGATTCGTTCATAGTGATGAGTTTCTATGTAGACTTTTTGGATGTTCTTGAGAAAACTTTTGATGTATGGATTCTCTGTGTCCAAGTTTTGTTTAAATAAAAGTGTCGTTTTCTTTTGCATTTGCCTCACGAACATTGATTTCTATTTTTTTGTGTTGGCAAATTTATGCTTTGCAAGCATTTCATGTAGGTGTCATGATAGACTTGTGAACAAGCCAGTAGAGGCTCGCATGATAATGTTATCGAAGAGATAACCTCTGTTTTGGCTGCTATGTAGACAAATAGTCTTTAAATCGCGCTTGAATAGGCTTATCCTCGCAGATTGCTGCTACTTAAACAAGTAGGCTTTAATTTTCTATCTAGACAGAGAGGCTTAGTTTTCGCATGCGGCTGCTATCTAGACAAATAGGCTTTAAATCTTATTACTTCTATCAAAATATATAGGCTTATGCTCGCAGATTGCTGCTACTTAGACAAGTAGGCTTTAACTTGCACATGTTGCTATCCAGACAGATAGGCTCAGTTTTGCGCATGGATGCTATCTAGACGGATAGGCTTTATATTTTCGTATGTGGTCGCTATCTAGAAAGATAGACTTTAATTTTGGGAGCAAGTTGACTATCAGGAACAAGAAATGCAATAATAAAGCCAACAGCTGATAAAGTATCTATCATATGGGAGATTCATTATCATTAATTGAATCCTCATATGGGAGGATGTGAGCAAGGTATTTTGCAATTCAAAAGCAGAAAGAGAGTTAAGGATATTACTTCTTAAGCCATTTCATGTGGATCGGAGTAGGAGTCGTGGCAGTCCCGTGTTAGCGTAAAATAGTGCAATAGCCACTGTCAAAGAATTCTTTGACTTCAAAAGGTCCTTCCAAGTTGCCAGCGAACTTGGGATGAGCTACCTCACGCATGCAGTGATCGGAGGCTCGCAGGACTAAGTCTCCTACTGTAAGGTTCGGGTGCTGGATAGTCTTATTGTAGGCCCGCGAGATTCTCTCCTTGTTCTTGGCATTTGTCCTCTTGGCCTGCTCGTGTTTTTCTTCGAGCAAAATGAGATCATGGTCGCGCTCGTTCTGATACAGGGCACTGAAGGCTAGTCTTGCAGAATTTATTTTGACCTCAGCAGGGACCACTACTTCGGCCCCATAGCATAATAAGAACGGAGAAGTCCCTATAGGAGTCCTTGATGATGTGCGACATGCCCAAAGCGCTGTTCCGACAGAATCTGCCCACTTTTTGTGGTCATCGGCGACCATCTTACTCAGGATTCAGAGCAATTTCTTGTTTGTGGCTTCTGCTTGTCCATTTTCATTCGCATAGCTCGGTGTTGAGCACACCTGTCTCACATTATACTCCATTAGTTTTGCATCCGGATCCGGATTCTAATCCTCGGTGTGGACTAGCCATATAAACGTGAACACAATTTCATGTGAGAAGTCATCAAAGAAGATCCTAAAGGTGTTTTGATACTAATCCCATACTATTGTTATGTTGTCTCTTCCTGTGATCCTTGGAGGGTCTTGGAAGGATTAATTTACGTTTATTCCGCTGCGTATCCGTTATCAAAACCCTAGACAAATGAGTCCAGAAATCCATCCATATGGAATCTAGAGACGTGTTTCTCATTTATGTAGCCTAAACGACGATGCCAAAGATATGTAGAGTTCATATCATTATATTAAACCTTTTGGTATTAATGTTATAGATGTAATTACTATGATCAAGGATATACAATCCATTAGACAATGTAGCATTACAATAATGCATTTTATTAAAAGAAATGGAACAACATTTGTCCATTATTTTAATAGAAAAATGATTTTTGTGTCCCAACAAGAAACTGTAATAATGTTCCTACTCATAGTAGGGACATAATCGTATCTGTCTAATTCATGAATAATTCCAAAAGGTAGAGATAATTTTCTATGGCAAATTAAGCAACCCTTGCTTCATTGCCCTACGTGTAGGTGTATCTCATCCTTATCCAATTGTCTACATCTCTTGAGATCCTACTCATTTCTGTAAATGTGAGATCCTCATCTAGTATCAAATACCTACGATGATGAGATTGACAAATTGGCTTTGATAACAAAGATACATTAAGTGGAATTCACAATTTCTTTTCCTCCATGTACTTTGGGTGGTTCCTCTTTCACTACACCATGCCTTTTGGCTTTAAAGCAACTTGGCTTTTAGCAACAACTTGCTTTATACCCTTAGGGAGCCGGGAAAACCTTTTGTCCTCTCCCATTTTTGTTTAACGATCAATATGGCTTTGCCTTTGCTCTCACTTTGCTCAGAGGTTCTCAATCATACTGAATATGTTACTGT
Organism: Linanthus parryae; assembly: GCA_023055425.1. NCBI lineage: Eukaryota > Viridiplantae > Streptophyta > Magnoliopsida > Ericales > Polemoniaceae > Linanthus > Linanthus parryae. The sequence continues at coordinate 163,428,427 of JALGPY010000002.1, read as the reverse complement.
TGAACAATGCTTTAATTTTCTAATTGCATCAAATGCAATTATTGGTCCAATTGGGCGTATAATTCCTTATCCTTTATCTATCTCATAGATAAATCCAATCCTCTAAGCGTTCAATCCTATTGAAATAGCTCAGTTTCGTTTGACCTCTTACTTCACCAATCAAACATTACTAGCTTGTGTCGTCGCGTCACATCTTGATAAATCAAGTTGCCTTGCTTTGGAAAGCCCGAACTTCATTACATCTTGATCATGACGAGTGCTGAGAAAGAGAACGCAAAGTGGAGCAACACTTCAAAACTTTCATGTCTAGCCTGCTCTAGGAAAGAGTTACTTTAAATGTATGATCATATCATACACCTCCATGTTCTCATCTTGCTTCTCAAGCTCAGAGTTGATGTTAGCTAACATGAGGCAAGAGACATCCAAGGAACCATTCTTTGATGTTCCTTCCTATAGTGTGTATTTTTCTCTAGGATATACAACATTTTCCTTTTATTTGAGAACAATTCTCAATTTATACAAGTCTAGAAAACTCATTCCCTGTTAACTTGTTCTTCTCAAGGACATATCGCAGCGATAAATTCGAGTTTGTTTGTTTAATGCCATAGGTATTCAACACATAATGGATTATGCAAATATTGTGACGTTTTACTATATTTAACAAGGACTTCAATTATTAAACATAGCTCCCATTATTTTTCTCGGATTAGTAGCCCTCACCATTAATGCGGAAAATATCATATACATTCTAGTGGTATAAGATCCATATTTCACCTCCTCTTGAGCTTGCTTTGGCAAGTCACCCAATAATTGGTTATTTAGGTAGGAACTCCTTCCAATTGCATCCAATGCATCTCTTGGTTCAATTGGAAAAATAACTCCTTATTTATCTATCCCATAGATAATCCCAATTGCCTTGCCTCTAATCTTTCAAATCCTATTGAAGTAGCTTATTTGAGTTCAACCTCTTACTTCAACAAATGCACATTACTAGCTTGTGCCATGGCGCCATGTCATGATGAATCGAATCGCCTTGCTTTGGCGAGCGCGAGTTCAATACATTATGATTGTGACGAGTGTTAAGCAAGAGAAGGCAAAACGCAATATTTCGTTGATGGATCTTTCTTCTCACTATATTTGTTGATCATATCAATTGTTGATCATATCAATTGTTGATCATATCAACTAATCTACTTATTTGGATTGGGCAAGTAATAATAAAATATCCAAACTGTTTTCTAATTATCTTGTTATCTTTTTGGATGCATCAACCATACACTAAAGTAAAATAAGATAAATGAACAATAAAAAACGAGGTATGGATGTCGCCCCTAAGACTAAGATATTCCAAAGCCAATAAGAATATCTATATGCCCTAAAATAGCAAGCTCATCTCCATGGGCCACCGTCTTTAGTCCATGTGTCATAGCTTGTGGGTCTCCATTGTCTTGTGGTCTTCAGTTCTTTGATATTCTTCTCCATGCCTTTACCATATTCTATCTATCTAATTCTATCTAGCATCTACGAACTAAATAGAGTAACCTCGCAGGCGAGGGAGAAGACGACACGCAGGCCGTAAAATTAATTACGTTAATTACATCAAAAACAAAACCAACCCACAAAATTAAAACAACCACACAACTAGGGCCACATCCAACCACCATGGGATAAATCATATAATACAGTTAAAATCCAATTTTAACGCGCTGGGTCAATTTTTAGTTAAATTGGGATACTAGGGTCAAAACGGTCAAAACAGTCGCGCCAGGCAAACTTGCCGATCTGTATAGACCCACTGAAACGGTCCAACCTGGTCGAACCATCCAAACCGGACACGCCGGTCTGCTGGCCGTACAGGTCAGACCCGGTCAGGCAGGTACGGCGCGCATGAGAGGGGACGGGCTGCTCATGGCCGAACCCTAGGGGTGTTCGGCCACCTTGGCCGAACACCTTGGGGTAGAAAAATCATATTTTTCTCCTTTCTCCTTGTTCCCAGATCATCTATGTGAGACAGAAAACACCTTTTCTTCCCCAAGCATGCCCAAAATCCTAGTTTTTCACCAATTTCATAAATCATATGTATATGAAAATTATTAATTTTCACATCATATGTAAAATTAGATAATTGTCTATTGAATCATATTCAAATCCTATCATAATACGAATATCAACTTTTATGCGATAATTGACAGAACGGTGTAAACTGATAAAATAGATAACCACATAAATTCGTTATGCGCTATCGACATGTGGCTCTGATACCACTGTAGGGTTTTGATGCAAGTTACGCAGCGGAAATACAAAAATTTTATTCTTCTCAAAAGCCTCCATGAATCGCAGGTGAAGCATCATGACATGATGAAGGAGAAAAGGTTACCTCAGTCATCCTGACTGGCACGATCACTTTGCGTAGAAATAGTGTTCACGCATCTGCAGAAGTTCACTTCATAGGATCTCCAACTAAAACTCCCTCTACTTTTTGTGCTAGCAGTGTAGAAGAAGGAGGAATCACCAAAGCAGCTTGATCCAATCAAGCTTGAAGCATCAACAATGGAGGAAGAAGATGGGGAGGGCGGTTCCTCCTCTAGGAGTCGTCGGCCTCTAGGGGCGGCCTCATTCTCTCTCTTTTTCTTGTTCTCTAATTTTCATCCTTATGAAATTAGAGCTGGACTTATTCTTTCACAATTGATAACTCTTTATTAATTATAAAATTGCCCCACTACTTATTAGATCCAACAGTTTGGATTCACTTACGCTTTAGTCCAGTTTTCTATTTGGTCCAACAAAATATGCATGTTGTTGCACTTTGAACCTCGATTCCTTTAACTGTTAATTATTCCAACTAGCTAACATCTACTTCTAGTCTAATCCTTTTGGTGTGTGACCCTACATGTTCCTATTACATTGGAAGTAACAATTACAAACATTGAGCGGTGTCTAGCTACACATCAATGTTACCCAACTAATAGGAATAGTCACTATCTGACAAACCTCTGTGACTAATTTTACCGTGTTGTATCCATTTTTATCATCTATATTAGACACAAGACATGGAGTGTCACACTTGTATATCCAATCCATAGTTTCTCAATCTGTGAGTAGACTTAGATAAACAAATAAAATCATTATCTTATTCGAGCATGGTCATGCATTTCCCTAAGTCTCACTCATCGAGTGGCCGTGGATATTTACTCCTATTATGCAGGAGGAAAATACCCTCTACATAACTACCATCTCTCAGCTTGTTTCATATTGTAAGTTCACAGTTTGCTCACAGTTGGTTTCAAGGCCTTGAAAACCTCTGAACATGAACAAAGCATGATTTGAGGGGGATTTTCTACTCATGTATCTTTCTAATCTTCTGAACTTGATCTTGCTATGTTTTGTGATGACATAAATCTTCATATATGTTATAACTTGCATTAATCTTATTATTTGGTTAAGTTATTTTGCAGGAACTACTAGCTAACTCTGTGTATGCAGGTTTAGCAAGTTTCCTTATTTACTGGATTGTGTACATGACAATTAAGGTCTGCAGATTGATCCTACTATTTTGGAATGGTGTTTGGACCTTCCTTAAGCCTGGAGATGGAAGATCAAATCAAAATCCATGAGAAAATCAAGTAGCTAGCCGTTGGAATTCAGCTGTTGAGAGTCAAAGATATCAGGAGGATTTTTAGGGATTTCTGTTTGAAGGCTGCTATATATTCTGCAATTCAAATCAGCAGAAAAAGAGAAGTAATGGAGAGAGATTCACAAAAAAAGAGCATTATTGAGATTCAAAAACACTCTCACATAATTGACAAGCTACATTGAATAAGATCAAACACTCAATCAATCAGTTCCAGGTCTCAGAAGAACACTTCCAGCATCAGTGCTTTATTCTTTTAACAATGTTCTTCTCTTAAGCTTTATTTTTATATCATTTTTCTATACTAATCTATCATCTTTTATCGTGTGTTTTTCAAGAAGAACAATAGAGAATTGTTATTGTATCAGTTAGCTAGAGCAGGTACTAGATAGGTTAGGAAGAACCATAGACTGCATAGAGTAAGGAAATTCTCTGAGTTTGATATCTAGGGCTTAGCTTTTGATAAATAAGAAGTTTGTTGAAATCGTGGAGGGATTAGATGCCTCGGGTGGAGAGTAGGTCATTGAGGACCGAACTCCGTAAATATCACTGTGTTCATTTCTTTACATTTCAGTTTCTTACTTGTCTCTATAACTGCTTCAAAACAGGTTCAAATTCAAAGCTCTTTACATTTGAGTTCCTTACTTGTCTCTATAACTGCTTCAAAACAGGTTCAAGTTAAAAGCTTTGAAAGGCTTTTCAAAGCCTTGAAAAATATCAGTATACTTCAGATATCCTGTTTTGGTTTCAAAGCCTTGAAACTGAGTTCAAATCTTTGAAACTCTCTTCAGTTCTTCACACTTTGTTTTAAAACCACATCTTTGGAAAAAGTTGCCATACTCTATTCAACCCCCCTTGTAGAGTATTTTATCATGTATTTCATACCTACATACTGTCTTTCACGTATCATATCCAATTATCGTCTTTATAGTTATCCAGTTATGGTATAATGTTTGACGGTATCAAAACATGATAATTCACAACTCGAGTATCTAGTGACTTCAAGTCAAAGGATCACAACACCATTGCCACTATGAGAAGCGCTTGTGACATTCACATAACTCCCATGAGCCTTCTCATGGGCGGTCATCCAGTACGCCATTACTCCTAATGCGTACCCATGCGTTAGAATTGATATCCCCATATTAGTCTACCCACATACTAGTCTCGATGCAATATAGTCGTCCTAATTAACTGTAGTACTAGACTAGGGATATTTAAGAATATAATATTTATATTTCAAGCACTTCATTCATGTTAACATATCTCAATATCGATATTACAATCAATAGTAAGTCCATATAAATGTCACGATAAATTGATTTTCTTAGTTCCAAACCTAAAGTGGTAATTGAGGGTTACTAGGCGGTCTCTTGATGAATAAGTTAAACGTATGGAACTTTCAGGGCTAAGACACAATTGTGTGAAGGTTCCAAAGCAATGAAACCTACGGTTTCTTGTATACATGGATGGTCACAGAGATAACAGTCCAACGAATTAGAGTCCATGCACTATGCGGTCCATAAGGCATGTGGGTTGTGACATATCCTATAAGAAACTAATTTGGTACACAATAAGTCATTTTGGAATTGATTGCAGGTGCTATGTAGTCCATACCACCAACAGGTTTCCAGTAACTATGAACAATCAGCCTCAACACATTGAGTTAGATGTTAAGCAATTATGTAGTCCATAACACTTTAAGGACATGAAAATGTAGGGTTACCTAAGGTCACACTAATTAAACTATCATCCAGCCTTATATCAAATAGAAGTAGCCTTAATCAGAGGTGGTGGATCTGATTCTCATATTTGAGAAGATTGCTCATCAAATCGCTGACATCATACTCGCTGATCTTCTTTTCAAGGACTTCCTTGAGAAAAAGTAATTCGAATCGCATATAAGAATTTAGAGGCCACATCATCTTCTTGAAAACCTGCTTTCTTTCAAATCCAATTTCCGGTTCGATGTCTTCGTTGCATGTAGTTTGAATCCTTCCGCCATACGCGCGAAAATATTCTCCTTTTGCCAGTCGTGCTTCTTCACATCGGGTCATCAGGGCTACTTGATGATTCTCTTTTAAAAGGAAGTTTCCTTCAAATTTTTTCTTGATAATTTCCCATTCTTCTTTGATAGGCGAGAAGCTCTTATAATGTTGTATTCACTTTTCTGCAATGCACAGTGAATGAAGTATATTGCATCACTATTTCCCTTCAAGATCCTCCGTTGCTACTCGATGAGATATCCAATGAAGAGATCTTTCGTCTCCATCCACCTCACGCATAGGAGGTACATAACCTGTAAACACAACATCAACAAGATCCCTACCCTTACGCAATAGATAACCCTCCATTCATATCCTCCATCCTGAATAGTCAGTCCCATCAAAGATAGGAGGACGGCTATCAGTGCTGGAGACTTCTTTGAAAGAAAGATTCATGTTCTCCTGCATCTTGGATCTTTCAGTTAGGTCAATAAAATAAATATTATAAACTAAGGTAACTGGGCTCTAATACCAGTTGAAAAAAGAGGGGAGAGCACATGCACAAATTGTAAACCACACGAATACAAGTGTGTGCTCCTATACACTCTTCATTCGCGTGACCACGACATACATCAAAATACAAAAATAGTAGAGCCAATAGGGACGATTCTTTTATGAGATTCAAAATATCACGTGATAGACGAGACTAAAAAGACAATAGCTATTCTAATTAAAAGAACTATGTAAATATAAAGTAAATGCAGTAATATAGCTGAAACATAGAACTAATCTAACATTCATAACAATTATACGGAAAGTAAAAGACACAACAGTAATATAGCTTGAATCTAATCAGCTGCAGAAAGATATGATCTTGCACCTGTAGGATGGGAGACTTTAGACAAAACTAACGAATCCTAGCCTTTACATATACACAAAGAAAAATACTATTGTTGACTCTAAACGTCCCAAAATAGGTTAACAATATGAAATATAGCAGTATCAATATTAAACAGTTCAAGATAATATTTCTTGAAAAAGACACTAACTCTAGGATAGTTTTGAGTGAGAAATCTTAATGTAAGGATTTTGTGAGACGTTTATAAGGATGATACGTCCTAAAACACTGATGTGAGGCAAACCCAAACTAAGAATTAAATATAAAAAAAATTGGTTTAGTCTAAAGAAACAATAACTCGATTCTAGAAACATGTAGACTATCAGAAGAGTGTTATAGATCAACAGATGAAGATTGATCCATAGATGATAACTCTATGATTGAGTTATATTTCTTCTACGCTTTTATATCGTTTTGCGTGAATTATGGGTGAATATTATGAGATATACACTGCGAATTGGAGGAATTTGTGAACTTGAGCTGTTTGTTCTTAGTTGATAGTCCGGGCGTGTTTCGCATTAATTTGAGCTTATTTTGTCACATTTTATCGCACCGGGTATTTTTGTGTTGTGTTTTACAGAAAACAGGTACCGAAGGCTCGGAGTGTAAACGGGAACGAAATCGAACTTCGGAAACGAGTCAAAGTTCAGGAAAATGAATGAGAATGATGAAGAGAAAAAGCTTCTGTTATTTTTCAGAACAACAAAACTCCACCAAAATACCAAACTGTTTTCACCAACCAATTCCCCAACCTATATACCTTCACCAGTACCTAAACCGAGTACAATACCCCTGACTTGAACCTATTTCACCTCCACCATTTCTTAACTGTAGGAATAGATGCCCTAGAGGCAATCTAGTTTAGTATGAATTTGTATATGGCTAGAAAAATCATTTATTATTTATTGGATATTTAATATAATGAAGTCCTTAGATTTACAATCGTGTTGTTTATCTTAAATATCCCTAGTCAAGTATAATGATTAATGGGACAATCATCTATAGACTAGTATGGGGTTGGATTGATATGGAGATATCACGATCCAACACATAGGTGTGCATTACGGAATGTTGCACTGGATTGACCCATCTCCAAGAAGGCTACATACATGTTATGTTGAGTCACAAGTGCTTCTCGCGGTGCAATGGTATTGTCATCCTTAGACTTGAAGTCACTAGATATTCTAGTTGTGGATCATTGTGATCTTGGTAGCGTTAAACGCTACACCGTGACTGGGTAGTTATAAAGGCGTGTACTGGATACAATGAGAAGCAAGCTTAGAGATCGTAGTGGACGTAGAGAGGATTTGCCCCTCCCACATAACGGGAGTAGATATCCTAGGCCACTCGAGGGATAGTGCTTATAGAATGTCTGGCCAGACTCAAATAAATCAATATAGGATATTGATGTTATTTGCACGAATAAGGCTATTCCCATGGATCGAGAAACTATGGATTGGATATACGAGTGTCACTTGTATGTCTCGTGTCCAATCCGGATATAGAGGCAAAGGGATGAGACAATTACTTGTACAAAGGTTGTCAAGATGACTATTCTATTAGTTGGCTAGAATGGATGTTTTGCTAGAAACCGCTCCATATTAGCAAATAGTTGCTACCAACTAGATAGAACCTATGGGGTCACACGCTATATAGAGTTGAACTAGATTTGGGAATTAATTAATTGGATTAATTAATTAGAAGGATCACTTTGAAAAACCTTGCAAACTTAGTAGGGACTAATTTGCAAGGAAGGGACTAAATCGAATTCTAGTTGGACTAGAATAAGTCCTTTAGGTAGTTAACAAGGAGTTGTTGGACTATATAAAGGACCCTCCTTCCTTCCTTCCTCATAACTTATGCTCATTAGTGATCATAACAAGAGTGGGAGAGAACAAAGGAGAGAGAGAGAGCAAGCAACAAGGAGGCCGACCCGCCCCCTTGCCACCGCCCTCACCCCGTCGGCCAAAAAGAGGGCCGAAGCCCCTCTTTTGTCTCGTTTTGCGTGATTCCTTCACCCTCCTCTTATTCCGGGCTAGCACCAAGGAGTTTGGGAGATCTAGGATCAACTCTAGGCGTGGATCAACTATAGAGAACGTGACACTATTCGCGTTTGAAGTCATCAAGGAGAACCCAAAGGTGTGTTTATGATTTCTTACCTTTACTATCGTTATGCATCTAGACTTGTGATCCTTGGAGGGTTTTGCATGGCTATTTGTTTGATTATGCTTCCGTTGCGCGATCCATGAATCAAAACCCTACAGTGGTATCAGAGCCACAGGTCATAGAGCATAAACGTAGTTTATGTGTTACATTCTTGTTGTTTTACACCTTAATTTGATTATTTATCGCGTAAAACAAGACAAATCAAGCATGGGATGCAATTTGTCAACAATTACTCATAACAAGATCCAATTTTTGCATTGGATGCATGAATTGGTGAGTTTGAGAAATTTTAGGATCTTAGATCTAGGGTTTGGGCATCCTTGGGGAAGAAGGAGTTCTCCCAAAATAAGGAAACAACCAAACTTGGGCTCCAAGCAAGGGAGTTGTTTTGGAAACAACCCCCAAGAGGAGGTTCGCCCCCCCAAGGGACCGCCCCCTTGCTTGCCGCCCAAGCTTGGCCGCCTTAAGGGGCCGGGCGGCCCTAACTCGCGGGCCTAGCTTGCGGGTTTTGGGCCGGGCCGGCCCTAGGGCCTTGTGGTTCACTTTAATGGGCCCGGGCAATTGGATTGTTGGGCCCATGGACCGTTTTAACCCTAGAAATCCTAAAATCAATTAAAATTGACCAAGCGCGTTAAAATTGGATTTTAACTGGTTATGTGCAAATCGCATGGTGATTGGATATGGCCTTAGGATGTGGTTTGATGTGGATGTTTAATTTTGTGGTTTGGTTTTACGGCCTGCGAGCTGATCAATTAATTGTAATAATTAATTAGGGTTTTATGGCCTGCGTGCCATTTTTTTCTCAACTTGCGAGATTTATTTTATTTAGTATAGATATTAGCTAGTGCTAGATAAAGTAGATTGTTAGCCAAGATTGAAGAAAAGAAGCCCAAAGCCAAAGGAGCCACAAAAGATGGAGCATGGAGCATGGAGCATTCCACATGACTATGAAGGATGGACCAAAAGATCAAGACGCATGGAGATGTGTTTGCTTAGGGTTCATAGATAATTCCATTGGCTTGGAATTATCTTAGTCTAGAAAAGGCCATATCCACATCACGTTTAATTTCTGTTTTGTGGTTGTTTATTTATTGTCTTATTATTTGTGTGGTTGGTGTATGGTTGATGCATGCAATTAGGATAATAAGATAATTAGACAATCCGGATCTATTATTTGGAGTTGTGCCCAAACTCAAATAGATAGATTAGTTGATATTGATCAACAAAACAATTAAAAATTGAATTTAAAATCCCTCAAATTTTAAATATTGTGTTCTTGCCTTCTCGTTATTTAAACACTCATTATCATCATTATTTATCAAGTTCGTGCGTGCCAAAGCATGGCCACTTGGTTCATAATGATGGAATGCGATGGCACGTAACAATGTGCAATTGTTTAGATAAGAGGTTGAACACAACTAGGCTATTAATTTGATTAAGAAACCTAGAGGCAATCAATTGGGATTATCCATATGGATGGATAAATAAGGAGTTATTTGCTCAATTGAACAAAGAGTTGCATATGAGATGCAATTGGAATTGTTCCTACCTAAAAGTAGTCAAATTATGGGTGACTTGCCAAAGCAAGCTCATAAGGAGATGAAAAGATGGATCTTGGCCCACTAGAAAATATAAGGATATTTTCCGCATTAATATCTCGAGGGTTATTAATCCGTAGAAAAATAGTGGGAGCTATATTTAATAAACTAGCCATTATTAAATATAGTCAAAAATTCACAAATACTAAAACTTGCACATTTTCCTTTTTGTAGAATTCCAAATGGCAAACAACTCATCGAGTTCACAACATTCCCTACGATCTGTCCTTGAGAAGGACAAGCTCTCTGGAACCAACTTTCTTGATTGGTACAGAAACTTGAGAATTGTTCTCAAGCAAGAGAAAAAACTGTACGCAATAGAGGAGCATGTTCCAGAAGGTCCAGAGAACCAGACACCTGCTGCCTTAAAGGCGTATCAAAAGCGTGTTGATGACGCTAATGATGCGGCCTGCCTAATGCTTTGCACCATGACTTCTGAGCTTCAGAAGCAACACGAAAACATGAATGCTGTCGATATGATTGAACATCTAAAGCAGCTCTTCCAAGAGCAGGCGAGGGTAGAGAGGTATGAGGTCTCAAAGGCACTGTTCAAATGTCATCTAGCAGAAGGGAACCCGGTGGGACCCCATGTACTCCGAATGATCGGGTACTTGGAGAATCTCGCCCGGCTTGGGTTCCCGGTCGGCCAAGAGTTGGCAACCGATCTCGTGTTGCAATCGTTGCCTGAGAGTTATGGACAGTTCATTATGAACTATAACATGAACGAGATCGTTAAACCACTGCCAGATTTGCTCAACATGTTGAGGACGGCTGAACAGAGCATCAACAAGGGTAAGGGCAAGGCCATAATGATGGTACAGAAAGGAAAGGGCAAAAGGTTTGCCTCTTCCTCCAAGGGCAAAGGCAAGTAAGTTGCCAAGTCCAAGGAACAAGCCCTTAAGCCTGTTGGTGGCGTTGCCAAGGTCGTGACTAAGGGTGAGTGTCACTACTGCAGTCAACCTGGACACTGGAGGAGGAACTTCCCAAAATATCTGGAGGACAAGAGACTTGGAATAGTGATTCCACCACCACCAGGTACTTTTGTTGTAGATGTCAATCTAACTGTCTCTACATCATGGGTATTAGATACTGGATGTGGATCTCATATTTGTCGAAATAAGCAGGATCTAAAGAGAAGTAAAAGATTGGCTAAAGGGGAGGTAGATCTGCGCGTTGGGAATGGAGCAAAGGTTGCTGCGTTGGCCATAGGCGTGTGCGAGCTATCTCTGCCTTCAGGATTAGTTTTAGAATAACATAATTGCTATTTTGTGCCTGCTATGAGCAGAAACATTATTTCTATTTCTTGTTTGGACAAGGAAGGTTTTATTATTTCAATAAAGAACAATTGTTGTTCCTTTTTTTTGAATAATATTCACTATTTTAGTGCGCAATTATTTAATGGACTTTATGTCCTTGATCTAAGCAATCCTGTCTACAACATTAATACCAAGCGGATTAAAATAAATGATTTAAATCCTGCTTATTTATGGCACTGCCGTTTAGGCCACATAAATGAGAAACGTGTATCTAGACTCCATAAGGATGGATTACTAGACTCATTTGATTTTGAATCATATGAGACATGCGAGGCTTGTTTATTGGGAAAAATGACAAAGTCCCCTTTCAATAAGAAAGGTGAGAGGACTAGTGAGCAATTGGCGCTCATACATACCGATGTGTGTGGGCCATTTGCCACGCCTGCCAGGGGTGGTTATGTCTACTTCATTACATTTACTGATGATTACAGTAGATATGGATTTGTGTACCTTATGAGGGCAAAATCCGAATCCTTTGAAGTGTTCAAAGAATTCAAGAATGAAGTAGAGAAGCAACTTGGAAAAAGTATCAAGGCTCTACGATCGGATCGTGGAGGAGAATACTTGAGCCAAGAGTTTGACGACTATCTTAGAGAGTGTGGGATCGTGTCCCAACTCACTCCACCCGGAACGCCACAATGGAATGGCGTGTCCGAGAGGAGGAATCGAACCCTATTGGATATGGTTCGATCTATGATGTGTCAAACCGATCTTCCATTATCATTTTGGGGCTACGCTCTATTAAGTGCAGCTTTCACCATTAACCGTGTTCCATCTAAATCAGTCATGAAGACACCATATGAGATGTGGAGTGGGAGGCGTCCCACACTGTCGTTCATGAGGATTTGGGGCTGCGAAGTCTATGTAAAACGTTTACAATCAGACAAGCTAGGGCCTAAATCGGATAAGTGTAAATTTGTGGGGTACCCTAAGGAAACTAAGGGATACTACTTCTACAATCCAACCGAGAACAAAGTGTTTGTTGCTCGGACCGGCGTGTTTCTAGAAAGAGAATTTGTCTCTAAAGAAGCAAGTGGGAGGAATGTAGAACTTGAAGAAGTTCAAGAACCACAAATCACTGAACCGATTATGGAACATGAATAGGAATCACAAGCAGGTCTGGAGCCACCTGTTCAGGTAACACAAGAGCTTCGTAGATCTAGTAGAGTGCGCCAGGAACCCGAGAGGTATGGACTTCTCGTAACTGATTCCGGTGACACGATGCTCATAGATGATGAGCCTACTACCTATGAGGAGGCCATGAGTGGCCCAGACTCTCAGAAGTGGCTGGAAGCCATGAGATCCGAGATGGAATCCATGTATACCAACAAAGTATGGACTTTGGTGGAACCACCCGATGGGGCGCGGCCCATAGGGTGCAAGTGGGTCTTCAAGAAGAAGATCGACATGGATGGTAATGTGATTACCTATAAGGGCCGATTGGTGGCTAAAGGATTCAGACAGATTCATGGTATTGACTATGATGAAACCTTTTCACCAGTCGCTATGACCAAATCCATCCGAATCTTACTTGCAATTGCAGCATACTACGACTATGAGATTTGACAGATGGATGTCAAAACAGCATTCCTGTATGGGAATCTCCTCGAGGACGTGTATATGATACAGCCGGAGGGTTTTGAGGATCCAAAGCAAGCCAACAAAGTCTGTAAGTTGCAACGATCCATTTATGGATTGAAGCAAGCTTCTAGGAGTTGGAATCGACGTTTTGATAAAGTGGTCAAAGAGTTTGGCTTCATCAGAAACGAAGATGAGTCTTGTGTCTACAAGAAGGTTAGTGGGAGCTTTGTAGCTTTTCTGTTCTTGTATGTGGATGACATACTACTCATTGGAAACGACATTCCCATGCTGCAATCTGTGAAAGATTGGCTAGGAAAGTGTTTCTCAATGAAGGACTTAGGGGAAGCAGCCTATATACTCGGTATAAAGATCTATAGAGATAGATCTAAGAGGTTGCTAGGCCTAAGTCATTGTACATATATTGACAAGGTGTTGAAACGGTTCAACATGCAAGATTCCAAGAAGGGATTCTTGCCCATGTCACATGGAATCACTCTTTCGAAGAGTGGTTGTCCTTCCAATGAGATTGAGAAGGAACGCATGAGTAGGATTCCCTATGCCTCGGCCATAGGATCTATCATGTACGCCATGTTATGTACTAGACCAGATGTGTCATATGCCTTGAGTATGACAAGCTGATACCAATCCAATCCGGGTGGGAGTCACTGGATTGCTGTCAAGAACATCCTAAAGTACTTGAGAAGAACTAAGGATGCTTTCTTGATGTTTGGCGGTGAGGAAGAGTTGCGTGTAAGGGGTTACACTGATGCAAGCTTCCAAACCGACAGAGATGACTTTAGATCACAGTCGGGATATGTGTTTTTCCTGAATGGAGCAGCGGTGAGCTGGAAGAGTTCCAAGCAAGAGACGGTAGCTGATTCTACAACAGAGGCTGAGTACATTGCTGCAAATGGCGCAGCAAAGGAGGCTGTTTGGATCAGAAAGTTTGTTTCTGAACTTGGTGTGGTCCCTAGCATTGCGGATCCAGTGGAGTTGTTCTGTGACAACACTGGGGCGATCGCGCAATCAAAGGAACCCAGATCGCACCAGAAGTCCAAGCACGTGCTCAGGAAGTTTCATCTGATTCGAGATATTATCGATAGAGGAGACGTTCGGATATGCAAGATTCCTACAGATGATAATCTGTCAGACCCGCTTACGAAGCCTCTCACGCAGTGGAAGCATGAAGGGCACACTAGGAGTATGGGCATACGAGATGCGCCAGATTGGCTCTAGTGCAAGTGGGAGACTGTAGGAATAGATGCCCTAGAGGCAATCTAGTTTAGTATGAATTTGTATATGGCTAGAAAATTCATTTATTATTTATTGGATATTTAATATAATGAAGTCCTTAGATTTACAATCGTGTTGTTTATCTTAAATATCGCTAGTCAAGTATAATGATTAATGGGACAATCATCTATAGACTAGTATGGGGTTGGATTGATATGGAGATATCACGATCCAACACATAGGTGTGCATTACAGAATGTTGCACTGGATTGACCCATCTCCGAGAAGGCTACATACATGTTATGTTGAGTCACAAGTGCTTCTCGCGGTGCAATGGTATTGTCATCCTTAGACTTGAAGTCACTAGATATTCTAGTTGTGGATCATTGTGATCTTGGTAGCGTTAAACGCTACACCGTGACTGGGTAGTTATAAAGGCGTGTACTTGATACAATGAGAAGCAAGCTTAGAGATCGTAGTGGACGTAGAGAGGATTTGCCCCTCCCACATAACGGGAGTAGATATCCTAGGCCACTCGAGGGATAGTGCTTATAGAATGTCTGGCCAGACTCAAATAAATCAATATAGGATATTGATGTTATTTGCACGAATAAGGCTATTCCCATGGATCGAGAAACTATGGATTGGATATACGAGTGTGACTTGTATGTCTCGTGTCCAATCCGGATATAGAGGCAAAGGGATGATACAATTACTTGTACAAAGGTTGTCAAGATGACTATTCTATTAGTTGGCTAGAATGGATGTTTTGCTAGAAACCGCTCCATATTAGCAAATAGTTGCTACCAACTAGATAGAACCTATGGGGTCACACGCTATATAGAGTTGAAAGAGATTTGGGAATTAATTAATTGGATTAATTAATTAGAAGGATCACTTTGCAAAACCTTGCAAACTTAGTAGGGACTAATTTGCAAGGAAGGGACTAAATCGAATTCTAGTTGGACTAGAATAAGTCCTTTAGGTAGTTAACAAGGAGTTGTTGGACTATATAAAGGACCCTCCTTCCTTCCTTCCTCATAACTTATGCTCATTAGTGATCATAACAAGAGTGGGAGAGAACAAAGGAGAGAGAGAGAGCAAGCAACAAGGAGGCCGACCCGCCCCCTTGCCACCGCCCTCACCCCGTCGGCCAAAAAGAGGGCCGAAGCCCCTCTTTTGTCTCGTTTTGCGTGATTCCTTCACCCTCCTCTTATTCCGGGCTAGCACCAAGGAGTTTGGGAGATCTAGGATCAACTCTAGGCGTGGATCAACTATAGAGAACGTGACACTATTCGCGTTTGAAGTCATGAAGGAGAACCCAAAGGTGTGTTTATGATTTCTTACCTTTACTATCGTTATGCATCTAGACTTGTGATCCTTGGAGGGTTTTGCATGGCTATTTGTTTGATTATGCTTCCGTTGCGCGATCCATGAATCAAAACCCTACATTAACTACCTACAACATCTTACACCAACACAACAAACCAACAATCTGCCTATTCTTCACCAGTCAACCACAGTACCCTATATCCTTCACAAATTAAACCACCATTTCCCATCAGACCATCAACCCCACAAACCACCATTAAACTCACCTGGAAACCAAAGCAATCTGAACCTTTAACTCACCATTCTCCACCAACCCAACCACTTAACTCAACAAACTCCTCAACTCCCTGCCTTCACCATAGCAGCCTAGTAACTACCTAATCCCAGCCACAAATTCACCATCAAAACCCAGTAAACTACTTGACTTCACCGTAGACCAAACAACCTCCATAAACCTCCTTAACCACCATTAACACCTCCTAACGCCACCTTAACAGACCCAACAATCACCAGCTCTCAACCTCACATAACCACCATGAACAGACCTCTATCTTCACAAATTGCTAATCCAATCAGACCACCTAAACTACCCCTTCAACCACACAATCAGAGAACCATCGCCATCTCCATAACCTTCAACAACTCCTCCAATTAACCAGAAACAAACCCAATTACCTACAACCTATAACCACAGCCACCTATCTCCATCACCAACGACCCAATCAAACAACCCAGCCTCTTAATCACCACCGTCCAATTAAACCACCGAACAAACCCACGTGCTGAAAACCATTACCGAACCTAAATCAACCCAGCCTCCTACAACCTGGAATACACAAAATAGGGGCCTTTTACCACCAACACAGACCCAACCACGCAGCTCTTATCTGCAGCCATAGCAGCTCAAGAACCACCAAGCATCGCAAAAACAAAAAGAAGAGGAAGAAAGAAGCAAAGCAGAGAAAGAAAGGAGAAGAAATAGAGGAAGAAACAATGGAGAAAAACAAGCCCAGCAGATCGCACGATCATAATTTCTGGTAGTGCGATCAGAACCAGTTCCTTAGTAAAATTTCAGAGAAGAAAAAAAGAGAAACCACTGTAAGTCACAACCAGAGCTCGTGGTCGTGCGATCACATCCACCACCATATCCTAATCGCACAACCAGAGAGGGTGGTCGTGCGATCTCCTGATGAAGAGAAAACACACGGACGAAGAGAAAAAAGAGGTGGGGGGGCTTGGGTTCAAAACTACGTAGTTTGGTTTAATTATTTACTAAACCTAATTTTGGCGATAATGAATACATTAAAACTACAATTAATCTGAGATTATCATCTATTCAACCAACGTGAGAAGAAGGGGATAGGGAGACGACGAAGACAAGGGTTCCACCATTGAGGCTTCCTTGCGTTTGATTTCTTATACTCTTCTTATTCAATTATAATGGAGAAACTCTTGAGTATTGCTTATTTAGTTATGAGTAGCTAAGAAATTCTTGCTAGGCATCTCGATTTGAGAGCCTAGGGTTCATGTAAACGATGAGTTTTTTCCGGTTTTGATCTTTGCTTCATACTTTATTGATTCCATCTTTTGAATCCATTCTTGTTTCTTGTTTATGTTAGTAATCCTACTCGAGTGACACGATTAGGAGAGAAACTATGGTTCAAGAACTAGGGTTTCATTCAATATTTGATTCATGCTTAAAGTTAGATATATTTTAATTCAATTGTTCTTGTACTATGCTTAATACTCAGTGTTGATGGAGTAATTAACCGGAAACACTGCTTAGTTAGTGAATGCACGACAGTGATTCTAACTAAGTAGGATGAGACTTGAACATCAATCCCGTATCACTGAGACTGAGAATAGACGTGTTAGGATTGGCCAAGTGTGGGTGGATTTGGTAGGTGAGATTCGATTGTTTCGTGCAACAGTGGACCGACAGGACCTGTTGTCGTGCATGTCGTTAGCCCACTAGAACGGACCAGTAGACACAAGAGACCGATAGGAGATTATAGTCTACCCTGAAGTAGAATGACTTGAGACCGATAGGAGATAGTCAGAGCTGTTACCCAGCTTAGTTAGAATATAGTTAACGTGTTGCTCAGATAATACGGACATCGTTTACAACCCTAGGTGATCAACGAGAATGCCTAGTTCTCTCCATTTATTGATTAAGAACTCTTCTTAATTTCAGTTTACCTTTGCTCTGTCTTTACTACAGCCACTTGTTTGGGGGTGGCAACACCACAAATCAAACATTTTTTTACTCCGTTTACCTACTGAACTACATTAAATTGTTAATTATGAACTTGTTGCGAGCTTGTACTCGAGGGATCGACAACCCGAGTACTAAAAATACTCACTCTTTACTTGATCGTACGCTTGCGTAACACGTGCTAGTAACCGTGTCAATAGACTCAAATAAAAAAAGATTAGAAATACCTTGATTGAGCCTAGAAGAGTATTCAACAACTGTTAATGAAGATTCGAAGCTGAGGGAAGCTGAAACGTCGCTGCAAGGAATAGGGAAGACAAATTGGCGGCTAAGGGAAGCTGAACGATTGGCCAGTTACTCTCCCATGCTAGTTTCCGAACCTGAGAACCTCTCTCTCGTTCTTCTCACGTGTATGGGAGGCTAAACCAATGCTTCTAGCTAACGGCTTAATTTATCTCAACTCTAGCTCTATATTTATTAAAGAGATTACATAATGTCCAAGCAAGAGAGTTCTAGAGAAAATAAATTATGAATCTAGACTTATAGAAACTGATTTAGAGTCGGACTCATATTTATAGAATAATTAATAAATAATGAAAGATGTGTAATTATAAAAAAAATATAATTTCCATAAAGAAAGATCCACTTCAATTCTAAATAATGTAGATAACATAAAAAGAAAAACTTTTTTCAGAAAAAATAATTTCAATTTACATAGATATAAATTAAGATGCGTAGTATTCTTCTTTAATAATAATGAAAATATTTTCAAATAATAAAAATCAAATATCTATAAAATAAATTTGGAAAATAGAATAATAGAGAATAATAATTTTGGCTGAAAATCACAAGGAAGAGTTATTTTAATATGGCCAAATTTTCCTGGAAGTTAATCTAGCTATATTATCTTCAGATTTATAAAGCAACTCTCGACTTAATTTTAAATAGAAAATTGGCTAATTTCATAAAAGAGTTTTATTATAAAATTGCATCTTATTGTGATCAGTATCACTAAATATATTTACATAAAAGATGTATTTTATTTCTAATTAAACTCTTATTACT
Source organism: Linanthus parryae (assembly GCA_023055425.1). Lineage (NCBI taxonomy): Eukaryota > Viridiplantae > Streptophyta > Magnoliopsida > Ericales > Polemoniaceae > Linanthus > Linanthus parryae. The sequence continues at coordinate 163,409,407 of JALGPY010000002.1, read as the reverse complement.
TGGAAGACGAGAACTAGAATCTTAAAGAATCACTAAGAATAACAAAAGACTGACTAAAACTACCAAAATAGCTAGATAAAAATACAAAGAGTTTTTAAAACTCAACATGGTGCCCCACTAGTTGCGCTTTGGCCCTTTTCTCTTTTGCAACCTTGAAAATTTAGTCCAAAGACACATGGATTGATGCTACATGAATGATACTAGACCTAATAATGACTCTAAACTCTCTAGAAAATACCTGACACCCAAGGAACACAAAACTGATAATTTCTTGCTGGACTAGATTCAAGAAGTATGGGTTGCATAAAAGAATATGGGTTAGCATCACATAGTATCTAAATAAAGAGACTCGTATCATTTATAATATCCCCGTCAATACAATAATTGTATGTACTTGTTATCGTGCTTTTCTTTACAGACCAAGATTCGTAACAAAAAGTAACCATCCACGACCAACTAACGCATTCGAACAAAATATAAATCATCATTGGTTTGTGTAGAATTGATTATTGTAAAATATTATCGTAATAACAGGATTCAGGGGTGCATTTTAACAAGGACGGAAATAATTTCATTACTAAAATTAAGAATGTAAAAAGTTGAATTGCTAACAAATAGTATGGTCTTGGTATTCACATTATGTTGTTAGGTATATATTACAACAAAATATCAACACCATTTTGAAATAATTTTGTTCTCTTTTAAATTTAAGTAATAAATTTGTCTCTCATGTAGAGCCTTATTGTTCACAAAAAAAAGAGCCTCGGGGTTGATATGTAATTTCTTGAACGAATAAGGGTTCTTCGTTACTTTGCATGATACATAATTAGGACTCGTTTCGTGCACTATCTTGAATCCTAAATCTCAAAATTCATTGTCCAGACCGGGAAATGTATGGAGCTCAGACGATGAGAGCTAGTCTACTTCATGCGTGGTTCTCCTCCATCTTATTTCTTCCCTTTTTGTCTAATTATTCAGCTCAATATATTCTTTTTTGTTACTAAATTTAATTGAACGGTAATTTGATTCAAATTTGGGTTGGTTTTCATCTTCTCCACTTTGAAAATTTCGGATTCCAAAAGTTATTTATTCCTTTTTTAGAAAGACACACTACGTACTCTCATCTACAAACATATATAATTTAATGTTTTTTTTGTTAATGTTGCTTTTTGAGAAGTAAAGTTCCATTACGGGGTTTAAAGGGTAATATTTTAACATTGTGGGGCAGAATCCAGAATAAAAAATGAAAACGACAGCAAATAATAGGAAAGAACGACACAGAGCGAAGAATGGGAAGGATGGAGAATAGGAGTAGGAGTAGCAAAGAATGGAAATAAAATAAGAAGAATGTGTAGGGGTTTTGGCAATCAAACACAGCAGAAATACATAAATTTTTTTCCTAACCAAGACCCGTGTGAAGGAGCATAATAAGATGTTTAGAAGTTTACCTCAGCCGCACTGAATGGTGACGATCACGAACGCGGAAAGTGCATTGCCTCTACGGTATCAACACAAAGAGATATACAATGGAGTACCACTTTTTTGGTGCTAACCTGCTAGAGGAAGACGAATGATTTTGTCTCACAAAATTTCCCAGACTAGACGACTCCTCTAAACTCAAGCTATTCTGTATCTAATACGAATGGTGCTGAAATGCATGACAAAACTAACAATGGTTCTAGGTTATTTATAAGGATCAAAGAACTAGAATTGCTCTGTAATTCTAACAGTTAGGATTATATTAAACTTAAGTCTAAAATGTTTAATTGCTCTTTAGTATAACTAATGAGCAATTCATTCCAATTTAATTCGTTCTTGTGTGTGACCTCGTTTGTTCCTAATTACTTTGGTAGTAACCATTACAAACATTGAGAGATATCTAGCAATACATCAATATTAATGAAGTAATAAGAAGTTCGATGATATGACTAACCTCCATGAACAATGTTACTGTGTTTTATTATTCCTTTGTCAATATATCCAGATTAGACACAACACACGGATGTCACCCTTGTATATTCAATATATAGTTTCTCGATTCTTTGAGTATACTTAGAAATACATAATCTCATATTGATTCATTTGAGCACGACCATGCATTTTCCTAATTCATACTCATCGAGTGGTCATAGATATTTACTCCCATTATGTGGGAGGGAAAATCCTATCTACATCACTCACACTTTTCATCATGTTGCACGACATATCCAATCATTGACTTTATAATCATCTTGTTAAAAGATGGTGTTCGACGATATTAAAATATGTCACTCCACAGATAGTGAATGTAGTGATTTAAGTCGTAGAATAACAACAACACTTTCACTATGAGAAGCATTTATGACACTCGCATAACACCCATGCAGTGTTCTCATGACGGTTCAATCCATTATTCCATTACTCTTCATACACATGTATTACACTTAATATCTCATATCAATCTACCCACATACTAGTCTCGCTGAATTATAGTCATCCTAATTAACAATAATACTAGACTAAGGATATTTAAGAATACAAATATTATTCTAAGTACTTCATTATGTCAACATATCTCCATATAGATAACATATTGAATAAAAATCTTTATATATAATTTTCAGAATAAGATTGCCTCTAGGACGTACATCAACCGAAGGGGACAAACAGAGGAAGAGGATCCGCCTCTCCCGTTGTTTACCTTCAATGAATCTGTCATTCTATCTCTGTCGATCCGATTATCCTCTGTTACGGGGACATGGAGGCTTCCAGATATTGGAATGGGTTTTGAGGAAAGTACGATCTAGCGATGGGCTCTGGGCTAGAAAAAGTCTGATTCTTTTGTCTATTTGGGAAGCAATGATAAATCAGAGTTACTTGGAATAACTGTAGCTATATCAGTCAACCTGGCGGCATAGCTACAAATATTCTCGATCTCTTCACTCACTTCCTCTCCTGATTTGTTATTTCACAACGTAAATCCGGGTTCGAGTCAGCCAAAATATGAATTCGAACTCGCCGTATTCTGAGATTTAAGCTCGGTAAGTGGATGGAGATAAGATTTTGAAGATGAATTTCTTGTTTTATTTTTTCATTTGTAAATTTGATGCTCATCTGCCATTATCCCCCTTAAACAATGGGATTTATTAGTTAACTAATAGCTGGATTCCTTAAGTGGTGGACGTAATTTTGTTTACTTGTTTCAATTTGTATGATTTATTATAAATGAGGGATGCAATAAGGTTTTTCCTGATTTGGGTCATGCAATTTGTTAGTTTCCTTATACTGAAAATTTGGATTTATTCATTAAGTAATTGTATTTTAATCAAGCATTTGGTGTTCCTGGAGCTCGTGATTTGGACAAGTCCATATGCAAAGTGAGGAAATTGATTTAGAGATTATCCAGGTTCGCATTTTCCCTATCTTTAGCTATATTGTAATGTATGTTCGATTATTATCATGTTTTAGTAAAACATAGCATCTCGGCATTAAGTTTGATGGATTTAGTACTAGATCAGCCATGTGTTTCAGAGAATCATTATTGCATATCTTGATCTGAAATCCGTCACTTATCCTTAAACTACTTTGATATGTAAGAATTGAATTATGTTGGGAACTCTATGATTTTGTGTTACACTTGCAGTGTCATGATTAGTTCATTTTCTTTCTAACTTTATCAAGTGAGATCAATGTGGCTTACACAAGTTGTAATTTTTTCTTGGTAACCCAGTGCAGGAAACAAACCATTACAAGGAAAATATACATTAGGAAACAGACGAGAATCAAGGTGATTTTTTTTGGATGGAGCTAGCTTCAGTAAACAGCTTGAATTTTAGATATGGCCATTTTTTTAATTGACTCATGAAATCAACTCTTGATAAGTTTCTACTTTATTTGAGAGATATTGTTCGAGTGAGCAGACGATCAGTAAGTAAGCGTTCAAGCGTACACTTAAATTTTTTGATTAGTTAGGTGTCAATTTTCGTTGTTAACTTTGTTGTCATATTCTCATTCTGTTCATAGGGAGCCAAATGGGATGACAGAGGGATACACTGTCATATTGCAGTTTAGGTAAGTCTCGTGGGGTTACTTACTATGTTCTTTTATACTTTAGTAAAAATAAAAAATAACTAACAGTTGGGTCATATCACGGTCCCCTGGCATGAATTCGGTGATGTCAATATTGTCAATCGAGGTGTATGCTTATAAATCTTAAGTAGTGTATTACGTCGAATTTGATAACATCTGAAGTGTGTAACTAGATACTTAGACATGATCAAATATACTCTAGAAGGGGGTGAAAAGAGTATAGAAACTTTCGCTAAAATGGTGGTTTTAAAAAATAAACAGAAAGTTTGAGAAGTGTTTCAAAGCTTTGAAATCAGTTTCAAAGCTTTAAACTGAAAATAGAGAGTTTAAAACCTCTGAATATTTTGAAGGCTTTGAAAGGCTTTTAGAACCTTTGAAAGTTTCCAATTCTGGGACAGTCTGCAAGCAAGTAAATTAATACAATGTAAAGAGCAAGACACAACAAGTATTTGTTACTATTTTCGACCTCCAAAAGGCCTACTCTCTGCCTGAGGGATCTGATCCCTCTAGAATTTCAACAACTTCTTATTTATAACTAGTTAAGCCCAAGATCTCAGCCTACGAGAATTGCCTTATTCTTATACCAGCCTCTGGTTCTCTTTAACCTACCTAGTTACGGCTTCAACTACTTGATACAATAAGATTCTCTGTTGTTCCTCTTGAAAAAATCAACCAGAACAGATTATAGAAGATATTGAATACTAATGAATAAGCAGATTAGGCACAAGTAGATGGACACTTAGAATACTATGAAGCTTAAAGATTGGAAGTGTTCTTCTGAGTCTGGAATGGATTGAATGATGATTTGATCTACTTGCTTGTTGCTCTATCAATCCGAATGTGTTTCGTTGTCTCTCTATCTTAGTGTTATGTCCTCTCCCACATAGCTCCAGTCTTGTTTGAATTTAAAGAGTTTCTCCAAAGATTACCAAAACTGTAGCAAAAGAATCCCTAAAAATCCTCAACAGATTATGGATTATTCAATAGCTCTTTTCGAATGGATACATGCTTGATTTTCTCCACTGATTGTGAGCATAATCTACAACTGCAACTTTTAGATAAATATAGAACAAATCCCATAAGAATAGCAAAGCTTGAGAGTCCTGTTTGGTACTTCTCTATTCAGGGATCTCAGGCTAAGAACTCTGAGTGTTTCCAAAGCTATGAAAGCTTCTCAAAGCTTTGAACCTGCAAACACAAAGTTAGAATAATTTATGCTAACATTAAACATGTTTAGATCATGAATACTGTTTGGTTATCCTGAATTAAGATAATTAAGAAAATATCCTGCAAAACATAACTTTAGCAAACGCAGATAATTTGTCTTTCATCACACACAGAAGTATAGCTCAAGACATAGGAGACAAACTCCCCCTCAGTTCAACAGTTGTCTTCTGAGAGTTTTCAAGGCTTTTAAATCAATTCAAGACTTTGAAACAAGAGTTGAGTTAGCAATCTCCCCCTTGATGAAAGACAAAAAAATAACCTATTAGACTGTATATCTGCACTAAAAATCAAAGTCATTAGCAATATAGCAGATACTGTCATATGAAATCAAAGTTAAACACCAGAAAAAAAATACCAAACAGTAGAACTAAATACTAAACAGAAATTCTAAACTAAAAACTTAATATCCTAAGAAATAAGTAAACACATACATCCACCTTAGCCAGCATACCACATCAGCCAGCATTTATCCACATCACAGTCTAATTTTTCTCCCCATTTTTGACTTTCATCAAAAGAGGTAGAAAAAATGTTGGATCTGAGTTCAATTTTTTTTTTAAATATTAAAAAATAAAAATAAAAAGGAGAATCTCCAATGCATTGAAAAAGGCAGAGAGAAGAGGCAAGAGTCCAAGGGTTTGAAGTCTGATCATCATCATCTGTCTCATACCCTTCATCATCTTCTTCATCATCATCTCATTCAACATCCCCTTCTTTATCTTGTTCACCTTCATCATTGTTCACGATAAAATCCCAAGTATACGATTATCGTTTTAAGTAATATTCGGGTAAGACCGGAGTCGACTCCACAAGGATAGGAGGGTTAGACAATGACTTACTATACTAGCAATAGAAAGTAAACTAAGCAACTAAGTAAATCAGTAAAACAAAATTTCTCAATGGCTTTAAAGCTATCCAAGCTATCAAATCCACAACATAAGTGATGGAGAAAGTTGAGGAGTCAATTAAGAAGCAAAGGAAACGACTACTAGTACTACTAGTACTACGATTCAAGAGAGTGTTGATAGTAAAGTAAAGTTTGGTCAATTGATTTTGCTATAGAACTTGCAAGTGAATTTCAACACCCAAAATATGTATCAATTGAAGAAACATGGATTCTACAGTAAAAGATGGATTGTCTAGCTCATGAATTCAATAGTGAAACCCAAAATCGAGTTATGTCATGCATCAATGATATGTACTCATCTAAGTGAGTCCACATAAAATATCAAGCCACAATTCGGATTTGTCTTTCGACACAAGAATTCAATGAATTCGACTTCCAAAATTGTGTAACTTGAAGAATAAATTGAAAACCTCACAACAAGCCATCAAACTTCATCAATTAGCGCAAGAAATGAACTAGCTACTCATGTTATTGAGTTGAAGAAGAGATTTCACCGGCATATTCAAATATGATTCCTTATATTTCAAGCTCAAAACTCAAGAATACACAAGTTAATCTCTATATTCAACTCCAAAACACAAGATCATGCTTCAAATTGAAGAGCAAAACAACCTAGCTTGAATCAAAACTACACCAAACCAATTGAGAGAAGCTACTAGCACTCACTAATGTTACTGCTACAGTAACCAAATTTCAAAAACAAAGGAGTACTACCAGAAGAAATAGAGCGTCGATTTTCACAAGAACATACCATAAAAAGAATCATATCCAACTCCTCTCTCCCTCTATTCCTTTTCCAACAATTCTTGGCCCTTAGTTAGCTCAATAGAGAGCTCAGGGACTCAATAAATAACCCAGAAATTGGTGAATCAGAGAGAGAGAGAGAGAGGAGACTTGAAACCCCGTCTGAGACTATAGAACCGAATGTGTGTAGAGAAGGATGAAATTTTTTTCGAACTCGACTTATATGGATGTTGAAGATGGATTCCGTAGCCTCCAGGGAGTTATCTCAGCCCTCCAATTGATATGAATGCCTCTCAATCGTCGATTTGCAACCTCCTCCTTAGAACCCTAGATTTTGGGCATTTCTTCTAGAACCGTTCTTGAGACGATTTGCGGACTTGGCTAGGTAGATATTGGTCGTGGGAGTAATTTGGGACCGATTTGAGCCAATTTGATTGATATTTTAGGCTGGGGTGAAGCTTGGAATGAACTCGGTCGAAGCTTCCATGGAAGCTATTGGGTTATGTTCGTGATTACCGTCGGGGAGAGAGAAAGAGGGACGCGTCTGGTTGTTTCTTTGCTGGAAATTGCAATTTTGCCCCCTGACATTGTTGGGGGCTTTAAAATGGCCCCCGAATTTCTTCATAGCAGCCCTTTAGAACTTGAGAAAATGTCACTTAGCACCCCCCCCCCATTCCGTTAGGATGTCTTCAAATAAGCCCCTTGATGTAACTTTAGCCTCTCAAATCTTCAATTAAGTCTTCTAACTTCTTCTTCATGTCTCTTGGCCCTCCAAATCTCCTTAATTATTCATTCAAGCTCCTCCTAGCTTGTCTCTAGTGTTCCCAAGCATGTTTTCGCCTACAAAATAATCGAAAACACCAAAACTACAAGAACCAGCATAAATCTAGAATCAGGGATATAATACATAAATTACACATAAAATCAAGTTATAAAGTGTTCAATAGCCTACTAAAACATGCAATTTCGATTCATCAACACCCCCCCCCCCATTAGCCTTTTGCTCGTCCTCGAGCAAAAAGAGCGATAAGATTAGTAAACTAGTGAAGAACCAATCATGAGAGACACACACTCAACTAGACAAGGCTTCACTCAATTCTAAACATAAACTCAAATATTTACAAACTCACACGCACATTATCTATCATAAGTGAGTACACAATGAAATAAAATCCTAAAAATTACTACCTAATTTTATTTTATTTTGGTGGGGGGGGGGGGGAAGGAGAATGCACAAATGTTTTCTCAAATAAATTCTCAAAGTCCACAAAAATTAAGAAAGAGCCTATGAACGTCTAAGCATATACTCTTACAAATGTGGGCGGTGTTTTGTAGAAGTTGACTCATGCGAACCACAAAGCTTGTTAATTATGTCCAATTCGCAAGAAAGTATGCCTTCAAAAATAAGGATCACATGAACTAGCCATTCTCATACATATTCAAAAGCACCCATGTAGGATGGACCTCCAAAGCTTTGAACAATAATGAGTTTTTAGAAGGGGGATATGATTGTAGGCTTGTATGATCATTTTGTCGATTTTTTTGGGAGGTTGTGCAATTTTCATCATTTCATTTATTTATTTATTGAGATTTATAGCATTAACATTTTTTTTCTACATGTTTCCACCTCCAATCCAAGGCTCTCCAAGACCCACAACAAAATGGAGGAATGTACAAGCGAGTGGGTTTTTTAAGCTAAGCCAAGGGAACTATCTAGGTGGTGACGTAACATTTATCCCCGTACACCCCTCTATTTCTTAGACATCGCATGGGGTGTCATTGGTAACCACCACTCCAATGGGCTACAAGTTTTCACCGCAAATACAATTAGAATAAAATCCTTCTTGTAGAGTTTCAAATAGCTTTAGAAAATGCACAATTTCCCAAAAGTAGTAAGACGTCAAAGTTTATGTGATCAACTTAGCTTGAAGGACTTAAAAATGAAGCGTAAATATAGTTTGCCGCTTTGTGAGAACGCATGACATCGCGGAATGTGGAATCTTGGTGTAAATATATTGAGTATAAACAAATAATTCCTTATAAAATAAAGAAAAAAGAACATGGACTAAGAGATTTGATTATTCAAAAACATTTAGCTTCTTAAAATTCCCCCTTTTCACTTTTTTCATTTTTTTCATTTTTTTTATTTTTCATTTTTCATATTCATGTTTTTTTTTCTTTCTTTCTTTAAAAAAAAGAGAGACTCAAGTAGAACTTTCTAAGACTCAATAAATCTATCAAGGAAGAAATTAAAATCTAGACTCAAGATGAAAGGTTAAAATAAATAAAACTAATAAAACAAAGAAAAAAAATATATGGTTGACACGAGAAAAGAGTGATGCTTCTCATGAAAGGTTCTCACAATTTTTTAATAATTCTTTTTTTCAATTTTAATTTTTCAATTTTTATGATTTGTTTTTCAAATTTTTCATTTTTCTTTTTTTATTTTTCAACATAATGTAAGCTACAATAGAGAAAAATAAAGTGCAAGTAACCAACTAATTAAATTTAGAATTCACTCTCCACATCTAAAATGTCATATTGTCCTCAATGTGTGAAAACAATGGAAGAGCATACAAATTCATATAAGAGACAAGGGATAGACGGACCACATTTTCGCGTCTTTGGTCACCAAGCGCAAGTCCTCTCCCAAGAGCAGCCTACAAAATGGTAGTTGAAAGAAAAAAAAATGCAAGAAATAGAGATAAACTAATTATTTTATTTAATACTAGGGAGGTGGAACAAAGAAATTATGCTATCCCACCCCCAATCCTGGAAATTTCCTTTCATTCCATGCCCCTACTTCCTTCTTAGAAAAGTACTTCTCCCTCAAAAAGTTTGATTCATCAATTAAAATAGAAAGGAGAAGTAGGGACAACACACAAAAGATGAATAAGAGATGCAAGCAAAATCTAACATTTAAGCTAGAGCATGTGGTTATGTCATGCATCATCTTAAGAAAAGGGTTTGAAATCCTCGAATGACATGAATCATAGAATGAGTTTTCATAAGTTGTCAATTTTTCACTTGAAACCACAATTTGAGAGATCGGGTCAACTTGTGAATCCTCAATTGCATTACTTTTAAGCATGACACATGGATTTAGGTATGTGGCTTCACAAGTGGGAGTTAAGATAATTTAAAAATATGAAGCCACATCCAAAACCTTAGACAAATCTTCCACAATTATAGAATCCAAGTGAGCGTTCAAGCAAAATTCAATTTCGTCACATATACGAGTATAGCTCCCTGGATCTTCATTAGGCATATTAATACTAACCGGATTACCTCTCGACAAAATTTTGATTTCGTCACAATCAAGATCGAAGGAACTCTGGTAAGTATTAGGATCTTCTAGAGCACAAGACAAGACTACATTCTCTTCTTTAGTGGTAGCATCAAATTCGACCTCTAACTCATCACATGAGTGGTTTCCATTTTGTGACTCCTCCTCACATGCGTCACTATGTGAGTCATCCAGAATGGCTTCACTCATGTCATGGGTTGAAGAGTCATCATAAAAAATATCAATCTCACTACCAATGTCACTATCACATGCTTCTTTAGAATGTGCAAATGAAAAATGATACAATCACCTATCCTAGTAGCAATAACTCCATCATCAAACACATCATCAAAATTTTGGTCATGAGTAGGCTCGTGATGTGTGTGAATAGGAATTAGAGACTCTTGTGATGGTGAGTCTTGTGAATATGAGAATTCCACTCTATCAATCAAGAGACAATGATTTTCCTACTTCTCTAAATGATTCTTCAAGTTCACTTTGTGATTCTCTTAGTTCTCTTAGTGAATCTCTCAGTTCTTTTATCATTTCATTATTATTTTGAATAATTTTTTGAATTTTCTCATATAGAGAATCACTTATAGGCGTATTTAGCTCATCATTCACAAGTGATTCCCTCTCGAAATGATTAACTCCTCTTGATTTACACATCATATCATTATATTGATAAGTGCAAGAATCATGAGAGTTCAAAAACATTTAAGTGTTTGAGGGAGGTAATTGTTCACAAGAAGCATGAGATGTGTAATCTAGTGTCCTAATATCATGCCAAGAATGATCATTCTAAAGAAAATAATCATCGTTTTTAATAGCACGTTAAAGTTTGGCAAGCAATGATTCCCTAGAATGATTTTCATGACCAGTAAATGCGTAGTAGTAAGGATATGAAGGAACGTTAGGCCTCTCACCAAGTCCAAAATGTTCATGAGACATATTTTCAAGCAAGTAGATGAGAGGTACTTGATGAATGAAGAGGCCCTCTAGAATCTCACAAGCTTAACTAACCACAAGCAACTAGAGAGAATGTTAAGAAGAGAAGAAAAAAATACTACCAACTAACTAAGTAGAGCAAATCAAATCTAATGCCTAGTCTCTCCCTGGAAACGGCGACAAAACTTGTTCGCGATAAAATCCCAAGTATAGGATTATCATTTTAAGTAATACCCGGATCGGAGTTGAATCCACAAGGAGAGTAGTGTTAGCCAATGAATTACTATACTAGCAATAGAAAGTAAACTAAGAAACTAAGTAAAACAGTTAAAGAAAATTTCTCAATGGCTTTAAAGCTAGCCAAGCTATCAAATCCACCACATAAGTGATGGAGCAAGTTGATGATTCAAGTAAGAAGCAAAGGAAACGACTACTAATACTACTAGTACTACGATTCAAGAGAGTCTTGATAGTAAAGTAAAGTTGGGTCAATTGATTTTTCTAGAGAACTTGCAAGTGAGTTTCAACGCCCACAATTTGTATCAATTGAAGAAACATGGATTCTAAAGCAAAACATGGATTTTCTAGCTCATGAATTCCAGAGTGAAACCCAAATCGAGTTATCTCAAGCATCAAGGATATGTACTCATCTAAGTGAGTCCACATACAAGATCAAGCAACAATTCGGATTTTTCTTTCGACAAAAGAATTCAATGAATTCGTCATCCAAACTTGTGAAGCTTGAAGAATAATTGAAAACATCATAACAAGCCATCCGATTTCATCAATTAATCCAAGAAATGAACTCACTACTCATGTTATTGAGTTGAAGAAGAGATTTCACCAACATATTCAAATAAGATTCCATATATTTCAAGCTCAAAACTCAAGAATACACAAGTTAATATCTATATTCAACCATAAACACAAGATTATGCTTCAAATTGAAGCGCAAAAAAACCTAGCTGGAATCAATACTACACCAAACCAATTGAAAACAGCTACTGGAACTCACTAATGTTGCTGCAAAAGTAACCAAATGTAAAAAATAGAGGATTACTACCAGCGGAAATAGAGCGTCGATTTTCACAAAAAGCAGCCCACAAAATGAATCAAATCCAACTCCTCTCTCCCTCTCTTCCTTTTACAACAATTCTTGGCCCTTAGTTAGCTCAATAGAGAGCTCAAGGACCCAAGAATGAACCCAGAAATGGGTGAATGAGAGAGAGAGAGAGAGAGAGAGAGGAGACTTGAAAACCCGTCTAAGACTGTAGAACCGAAGGTGTGTGGAGAAGGCTGAAAATTTCTTCAAATTCGACTTATATAGATGTTGTAGATGGATTTCCAAGGAGTTATATCAGCACTCTAATTGATCTGAATGCCTCTCAATCGTCGATTTGCAGCCACCTCTTAAGAACCCTAAATTTTGGGTGTTTCTTCTACAACCGTTCTTGAGACGTTTTGAGGGTATGGCTAGGTAGATATTGGTCTTAGGAGTAATTTGGGACCGGTTTGAGACAATTTGGTTGAGATTTGAGGCCGGGTTGAAGCTTGGAATGAGCTCGGTCGAAGCTTCCATGGAATCTATTGGGTTTTGTTCGTGACTACCGTCGGGGAGAGAGAAAGAGGGACGCGTCTGGTTGTGTTCTTTGCTGGAAATTGCAATTTTTCCCCTTGACATTTTTCGGGGCTTTAAAATGGCCCTCGGCTGTTAAAAACTCTTCATATCAGCCCTTTATAACTTGAGAAAATATCACTTAGCACCCCCATTCTGTTAGGATGACTACAAATAAGCCCCTTGATGTAACTTTAGCCTCTCAAATCTTTAATTTCAGTCCCTAACTTCTTCTTCATGTCTCTTGGCCCTCCAAATCTTCTTAATTCTTCATTCAAGCTCCTGCTACCTTGTCTCTTATGTTCTCAAGCATGTTTCGTCTACAAAATAATCAAAAACACCAAAACTACAAGAATAGAGCATCAATCTAGAATTAGGGATAAAATAAATAAATTATGCATAAAAGCAAGTTATCAGGTGTTCAATAACATACTAAAACATGCAATTTCGATTTATCAACACTCATCGAATTCTCTTCCTTTTTCTGTAGCCACTTCCTCTTTTTTCGTATCTCAATATGTTCTTGTTCGACATTCACCTCAACACCTTCATCTTCTTCCTCAAACAGTTCTTCAGAAGCTATAATTTATTGAATAACTTTCTTCTTCTGCTTCTTTTCTTTCAGAACATCTCCAATGACCACTCCTGAGTCAATGTTACGAGCTTTCCCTATTCCCTTTCCTCCAACATCTTCTTCTTTAGTAGAATACTCATCAAAGAGTTCTCTGGTAGAATCTGAATTCTTAGAACCCTTTTGAACATGTGCAGTTTCTTCTTGTACGTCCATCAAGTTTAAAGTATTGAAAACTTTGGAGATCTTGTCATTCAAAGAGGAAACCAGGTACTTCATCTTCTTGAATTCAGTATACAGCTCAAACTATCTCAATTTCATTTCATCCAGTTCATTTTCAATAGCATCCAAATTTATTAGGACTTCTGGTTCTACCTAAACCTAACCCAAATAAAGCTAATAATAATTAACACCACTAAATAACTATTATTGCACTACTGTCCATATTCTCAAAAATAATAATTCTAGCTCTTGTTATTAAAACTTATTATCTCCCCCTATTAAGATTACAGATACCGTTAATTAAACTAATCACTGACTAATTCATTTAATCTAGCTCTTTCCAATTTTTTGATTCTCACCACTTAACTTATTTGACATGTCCGAAATATTAAGTAATCTATCAGCAGGGTTTGACATAGTCAAAACCCATAAGCTTCATCACAGGTATATCATCAATACATAACTGGGACATGGATTCCTTCGATACATCAATTTACACCATGAAGTCAGTGGTATACCCCAACTCATCGAGGTTATACACTCCATAGGAATCTCATTCACTTGACATGTCAAAGCAATAACTACTAAATACGTGTGCACATTGACTATCTAATGATTAAGATCATAAATAATCATAATAACCATGAGACGCTTCTTGTCTCATTATGTCATTAGAAAGATAATGATTTCAACTTGGTCCTTTCAAATACACAAAGTATACTAGCACATTGAGTTGAAAGAACAATATGAACTACATTGTTTCATGAAACCAAGACAGACATACTAAAATAATGAGCTACGACCGCTCCCATGATTTTTCTAATTCCATCTAACCTTCATTACACAAGAATCGAAGATATGACCCTCTGTGTGTAAACTAGAGTCTAAATACCATATCTTCTATTATGTGGAATAATAGACAACTATGTATAATAATAACATAATGCAAAAACCATTTGTCAATTCTCATAATTGTCAATTTCAAATAATTAAAAAAAGCACGAATTTTAGTATTCAATCCATCAATTAAACATCAAATTTACCTTTCTACAGAGTGTTCTTAAGGAAATTGTTTTTATGGGCCCATCACAAGGATTTAAAAATCCAAATTTCAAGATTGTGTTTTCAAGTTGCAGAAGATCATATATAAACTCAACAAGCTGCTCAAGCTTGGTTAGAACCCGTCACTAATTACTTATTTCTCCCGGATTTTTTTGCCTCTAGTGCCTACTCGTCCTTATTTCTTAAAAATAAGAAGCATAAATGCAGTCTTGTAACTTGAATTTGATGGTATTTTATTAACTGGTAGTTACACTTGTTTCATTAATCCACTTGTACACCAATTTAAAATTGAAATTTCTATGGCTAATCTTGGATTCCTCTCATATTTATAGGGTTCGGAAATTAAACATGCTACTCCCAACAGATTTATTCACCAGTCTAAGCACATGTCCGAGTTACTTTCACGTTCCAATGTGTCTCCCTGTAAACCTCCTCCTAACACTATCTACGCAGGTATATAATTGTACATTTTGAATGGTAAGAAACTAGTTGGTCCAACACCTTGTCGAAAACTATTGTGTGCTTTATAATATATAACATTTAGTAGGCCCGATATTTTCTTTTATGTTAATCACTTATGTCAATTTATGCACACATCCATTTAATCACACCTTATTGGAGCTAAGCATTTCTTACAGCGCACCAAAACCCACAGCTTTTTCTACCAAAAGAGGTATATGCCTAGAAATACATCCTCGGATACATATTGGGCCAAAAAAAATCATTGAACGGCGAAGAACCACCAGAATTATATTTTTTTCTCGGTCCAAAACCCATTCATTGGGTTCCCAAAAAGGAACCCACCTTTGCTCGATCCTCCAAAGAGGTCCAATACTGTGCCCTAGCTTCAGCAGCCGTCGAAGTGGCATGTTACAATTTTATTTCGTGACCTTCACCTTTAATTTTTGGAAAACACGTTCTTTGGTGCGCCAACTTGTTTGCGGTTGAAATGAAAGCAAAGCCGATTGTGCGTGCCCATACCAAACATATCAAAATCTAATACCACTATATTCATAAAAACGTACTAGCTGGTGACTTCTGTGTTTTAAATGTTAACAACTCTGGCGAATTGGTGGACATAGTCACCATATGCTTATCTACAAATCATTTCCAATAGTTAAAGTCAAATTGAAGGTTCTTCCACCATCATCAATTTGAGGGGTAGTATTAGAGAGCCTAATGCTTGAAGCTTGAAAATAACTGTGTGAAGAAGAAAAGCTCAAAAACCTATACGGCCAGTGTAACTCCGACCTACTACATTGTTTGACTAAACTTCAAGCCAAAAAAAACTGCAAAGGACCTACGTGCAATTATTAACTGATCTCCAGTAGTAACCGTCCGAGATCATGACTGATAAGACGGCTCAGATCATGAAACCCTAATATGAAAGCTATCTTCGCCTCATTCCATTCACAGTCTTCGTTCATCTATGTTTATAACGAAACCAAATCAGGTTTATTACGCAAGATGTTTGGGAAAAATGTACAGACAATATGGAGGATTATCTTAACGTCGACATATTAACATCTAACTATAACTTCCTTTGTAATGACTTCCATTAAGTTACCAAATAGACAACAGAAAGCTGGTAGTGCTACAAAGTAACATAATTAGAATAAATATATTTATTCAATGATCTATAATTCACAATCAATATATCTTGATCTTTTATATGCTCTTGCATGACCTTATAATATAATCTGTCTGCATTTTTTTCGTTACCGCTAGATTCAGGGTACCCTATTAGGACGAAAAAAGAACATAGGTATATATCAATAATTTTCATACACTGTTTATTTCAGATACGATATACTGAAGATCACTGACGGAGCTAGAAATCCAAAACAACCATGGACAATAAAGATAATGGTGCTTTGAATTGAGAGCAAAGCAAGACTTCAATTATGACAATGAAGTAAATAATTTTGACAACTGTCTAATCACAAAAATTAGCACATTCTATACTACTATCTGTCTCCTTTAGTTTCGTAGCTGACTTGAATACTATCTAACATATGTAGTTATATTACATGACATCTTCATAATTACTTCATAATCTACTCACTATTTTATTCCGAATTCCACATGTGCATACGAGGAGGGAGTCTTCGTGTTCGAAGAGATGAAATACACTGACTTCAAGGTTCAAGATCCAAGTTATTTTTTCATTTCCTCCTTTTCATTATATCTGAATGAGAAATCTCGATTAAGAAAATTATAATTGATATATGATTAGAAAAATATCAATTACCCTAAGACATGTCGCCGCCTTCACCGAACTAGAAGGTACATGTGCTAACATATGTGTTTTCCTGGATTAGAGGAAACTGTAAATTTCTTGATTATATTTCTTTTGAGCGATATTATCGAGAGGCACATGCACATTCTCCTATTGTGAATGGTTTTCAGGGTGAGTGCCTGTTTGGTATCGCCGATTTTAATCTATCTTTAATAAAATTAGTCTATTTTTCAATTTAATTTGTTATGACTACAAATTAAAAGGTGATAATCTACATATTAAAGTAATATTTGTAAAATTGTAGAATCTCTAAAATTGGGGATTACAAAAAAAAATTAATTTTGATATTTTTTTACATTAGCATGATCACAGTTCAAATTTTGATAAATGGATCAAGTTAATGATCTATAATTTTAGCTACTACCAAACAAATTGTGATTTTTAGTTCAGCTGGCTTTTTCACCCAAATTATTTTAAGCTGATTTTTCATATTTTCAACTGATACCAAATAGGGCCTGAGTTTTAACTGGTGACTTCACCACACATTTCTACCGCAATCTTAGTGATTTGGTTTTTCTATCTTTTATTGGAAGATTTCCGAAGTGGTAGAGTCGGTCATGAGAATTCCATATTTTTCCATACATGGCTAATATAAACGTGTTGGCCACGGATGTAATCGACCGAGGTAAATGGTGAGTCTTGGCCGATTACCTTGCCGTTAATAGTACTATTTTCCACACTCAGACCTCCAAATATAAAACACCTGCTGGCATAGGGCCACATTTCTGGTAGTGAAGCCACTTAATATTGAGCTCCATTATTTCACCAAATAATAGTTTCTCCGGTAAGGCATAAAGTTTAACTTGTTTCACTGGAACAATGATCAAATTGCTACGGTGATTTAAAAAAATAAATTTGATAACAACAAAGATGGATTAAAGTATTAAACAACCATCTGGAAAGAATTAAACATTAATCTCTATATAAGGGTTATTAAATGTTTAACTTCTTTCTAATAAGCAAGTGATTACTGCAACAATTGAGGGCAAAGCAACAATTTTATACTATGAAAATATAGTCAATGGTTTGTCTCACTAATCATAATAATTAACACATAAAATGATCTGTAACTATCAACTTCATAGAACTGGCTTGCACGTTTATCTCCATTATTGTGTAATTATGCTTTACTGACATCATCGCAGTATCTTAATTTTTTTTTTTTCCTTAACTTAGGGAGGAGTCACTCATTTTTTTCCTTAACTTAAATGATATTCCTTCATTTACAAATATTTAAATATAGATTCTCTTCCTATGTTCGAAAACAAATCCATCGTAAGCTATAGCCTGGTCTTACGTTAGGAGGCTAAGTAGTATTTGAATGATTATGACAAAGAAACATAAACGTCGGTGATATGGACTAAAATTCCAAAGATAAGCGTTTTATTTAGACTTGACTTTTATTTGCCATTATAGTGTGCCTTTTCAGTTAAGCAAATATAACTAGTCTTTTTTACCAGATTCGTAATCCTCCTTGATCTTTTTCTCGTGTTTCTATCCCCCTCCCCTTACGTCCCCACAATCTTTTACCAGTTGGGAGCTTATACATTCTAATAACATATGGGATTTATACCATCATACTTTCGTCTTAGTTTCTCTAATATATGAATTATATTGGACATAAAAAATAGCTACATATGTTCTTATGGCTAAACAAAATATCCTCTGGCCTTGATACGGGGATGAAGAGCCCTTAGTACTTCACTGCATTTATTTTGGAGTCTACATGCATGTTTCATCATTAGTTTACCATGAGATTATTTTTATTTTATTTTTTTGCAAATAGATAAGAAAAAGAGTTGATTACACTATTCTAATGGTCTCATGTAAATTCCTACTAAGAGAGCTAGCACTCATTGCAAAACACTTGTTCGTTATATTCGTTATATTGACAAAAAGCTTCAATGTGAATATTGTCAGTCTAGATTGAGTTCCGACAAGGCGACAAGTAGAAAGTGATGGATTTGCTTTTTCTAGTCGTCAGACATTTAATTTCAGAGCAACCTCACCAAGTCGACAAGTGTAACTAACTAGTTAGTTATATATATCTTCCTTCCTTCTAGAGCTCAATATGAACAACTATCCAAAAAAGGAAAGAGACCCATCAAATATATTCTGATTGCAGACCTTGTTAATTTCTTTGTGAATCAGTACTTCCATCTAAAGTAAGAGAGCAAAAAGTGGATCATGACTTGAAGTATATAGAGCCTAAGATATTGGTATAGAATAAAAGTGGGTTTCAACATATATTCTTTCTACAAAGATGTTTTACTATCTACTACAAGGGTGTGTGGAGGGCATAAGAACTTTTCTTCTTCATGGACCTAAGTGTTCCAAGTGACACCAAAGTATATCCTTTTTTTCTTGGGTGAAGGGCTTTTTTCTATTTGCTACATACCAAATTCCGAATTTGTCAATTTATCTTAATACTACCTTCTTCTTCTCCCCAAGTGTTTTTGTGCCTTTCATCCACTGCAAAGGATGCCTTCTATTTGCCACAGTATAATCCCTGGCCTATACATTCCATTCTGCCTTTTCCTTAGTGCTATTTTATGTGTGAGCAAGGGACATAGTACTTCTATGTAATATGTTCAGTTTTATCATATAACACTCTGGTAAACAACCAAGTTCGTAATTTATTGAACTTTCATTTGCTTCAAAATCTTTAACAAGCCTTCTTCGGTGCAATTAAGTTCGTTAATCTGACACTTACGATACACTGGAAAGGGAAAATGGCAAACGCGAGGACTCTTGAAGATGACTTCGTCTCCTTAGGATTGCGCCTGTAACCTATTCATTTAATTTAGGAAGCTCTAGATGTTGCTTAGAAATATAAAAGCGGGCCCGATGTGACCATATAGAGCATCGAGTAGAAACAATATTTTTTGTTTCATATATATACGGTTCATTAGTTAAGTATAGTGAAAGCTACTCGAGGACAACCATGACAACCTACTGTGGACATTTTGTATAATTTACAAAGTTCATTAGATTATCCCAGCTAACAACTTTTAGATGAAGATTAGTTTTCCTAATAACGTGGTATTTAATTACTTATAAGATCAATGGCCTAATTATTTTTCCTAAAAGGTATTGACCTGGCTCGGATCAACGGTGATAAAAATAGACCTAAAGCTAAATTTCAGACACTTTCATCTTAAATTACGATACATACATAACATACATACATACATACTAAATTCTACATGTCTCGACTGCTAATGAACAGTTCTGCGTCGTCTCCATTACATAAAAACCTTCAATTTCCTGGCTACAATGATCATGGTGTGCTCTTGATAAACATGTCGCCGGTGGTAATTGTACTTAAAGACACGATTTGAAGAAAAAGAAATTTAACTGCTTGATTACATAGCATCTATTCTATAAAATAGAATTTTTGACTTTATTTCAGCCTTTAGATTGAATCAATTCCAGCCATTACATCTCACCTACTTTAGGTCATGAATTTTGAAAAGAAAAATCAAACACAAAACCCTTGAAAATTAAACACACGGTCGGGTAAAGAGAGAGAGAGAGAGAGAGAGAGAGAGAGTTTTTATGAAAAATTGTTTGGGTACATTGGGTGCTTCATAAGAGAAGGAAATTTTACTATTATGTTTTTTGGAGTATGATTCTCAAAAAAATCAAAATAATAAAAATTAGTTATAAAAATTATATTACAGATCAAGTTTAGGAAATTATAATAATAATTAGGAAACATAAACTAATAAGTCCTATAAAATTAGGGGTATTACACAATATCCGGGTATGAGAATCATATAATACGATTTCTTTTGGGTAGTGGTCTCGGCCACGAGTCATCCTCTAGTTACCATATAACTTTAGCTTCTCAACACATTAATTAAAATTTAGGTCAAGCTTTTTTCTTTTCTTTTTTTGAAATATTTCAGGAAGATTTATTTAATTATTTATTTTTTCAAATTTTAAAAGAGATGAGTTTTGGTGGTTAGAACGAGAAGTTGAGAAGTCATGAAATGGAACTGATTCTTCAGTTATTTGTAGTTGAAGAGCATCATCATCCATGTTACAATCAAAAGTATTATAAAAGAGGATAAATGCATTTTTGAGGATAAAATGCATAAATCATTAATACATGATCATGACCTCTTAATTCATCAACTATGATATGGCAGCTTGTCTTGTCAAAATATAGCGACATTTCCTTAGCCATGGGTTCCTTTCTCATTGGTTATTCCTCCAACATATATTTAGTCAAAGCCTCTATCTTAACACTCTCCACTAGGGTTTGGTTGCTTGAATGCCACAAGTTCAACTACGTGTACACGCATTCTAATTCTCTCCTTATTTACTTTGTATTTAATGCAAATAATAAGTATTGTATGATTCACTATTTCATACTCTTTCCGTCCCAACTAATTCTTGAAAACTGTAATTGGGTATTATATGGGCTAGCTATTTGATTAACAAAAGAAAGTAAGAGTCTGATAGTTTGTGTATGGCCTTGTTGAGTAAACTTTACACTACAAAACCATGCAAAAATTATCAAATTCTTATCTTATTTTGCTAATAAAATCGTTAGGCCCGTATAATACCCAATTACTGTTTTCAAGAATTGGCTGATACGGAGGGTGTATGTGCAGCTATCGCTTTTTAACCCGTTATTAAAAAGGTCCACTCCTCCAAGAAAAGTTCTGAGACTTCACCCAAACATCAATGAACTAGAAGATTATTATAGATTGTGCACTCTACTAATGTAGTACAATAATGTCTTTAATGACATTGCTATTAATTAATACCAGTCCGTCCCAACTCTTTCTTCCCATCTATTTTTTTACTCGTATCTGGGTCACTTTGATCGGGTGATTTGGATAGCAAAATAATACGATTTTTTGATAATTTTTTCACCATATTATAGAGAAACTTTTACTCTACAACACCATAAAAAAATTATCAAAAAATTACATCGGTTTTCTATTTAAATTACCGGGTCAAATTAACTCATTGAATAGTGACAAAAGTTAAATTGAGAAGAAAGAGCTGGGACAGACTGGTACTGTAATGGAAGGACAATCCTGGAGAACGCAAGCATGGGCGGAGCCATGTTGTGGAGGGATGTAGTCCTTTTGTTTTAAAATTATGATTTCACTATACATTTTGCGACATATTTGTTTTAAACCCACAAAAATTATACAATAACATCCACTAAATATATTTATTCCTTACAATTTTCCCACACTAGAATTTAGCTCTCTGTGTACACAAAATTTTTCTGGTGGATTATTCATAAACTTACTTTGGCCGACTAATTTAGTTAAAATATTATTCGGAAATATGTTAATGTTTATATAATATTTTACTGTTTTCTTAACACAATAATATTATTAAAAAATAGTAAAATTATTAATTAAATTATTAGCTAAATTAATCAGTCAATCTGAGCTAACTAATGTCAACTAAGAATTTCCTGGCGAAACGAAGGAAGTATGATAGATCACAATATCTGTCTAATTTGTGTTCGTTTAGGCTGCACCACTAATACAACCTAGTTTCATTAATGCTTATTTTTTATTTTTTATTTTGAGAAATTGTTTTGTTGTCTACCGGGATTGAACCCGAGACCTTATGCAGGGACTTCCAACACTCTAACATTTGAGCTACCACCCTAGCTGCATCAATGCTTAATTTAGGACTTTGGTTGTAGGGTAATGTTCATGATCTAGAATTTGTAATGGCTTTCTAGGATTAGTTTGAATTTAAGGTTTTAAATATAGGGTTCTGGTTAGTACAACGTATAATTCTTCATTTCAAATCATATGATGTTGTCATATGTGATAAACTTCACATTTTTTGTTGTGTGTTCTTTCTCTGTGACTTTTCTATTCTGTGTGTTGTTTTCTGGATGTCTTATAGATTATAGAACAATCCTTCAATTTTAGTGTCTTTCAGAGATGGTTTCCTGTTTCTCAACTGGCGCTAAACATGCCAAAAGTGCTTTATCTTGCATACCATACACATGACATATTTCCCGAAGTGGAGAGAGAGAGAGAGATCAGGTGTTGACTGAAGGGATGATCTACCCACTCATCCGAGTCCATATCCGTGCATGATCATACCAAACAAACACAACTAGGAGCATTGGTCACAATTTCAACCCTATGATACGAGAGTGAGACAAGCAGCACAAAGAAAGAATTTTAAAGTATTAAATCACGACCATTCATATTTCCACATCACTCACACAACACGATCAACCTCTAAATTCATACTCATCTTCCTTTCTCCTTTAAGATATAAAGTCCGCGGACTTGCCACTTTCTACTTTGAGTAGTGGTTTTGTAGGGTAGCTTAGCTTCAAGAAGAAACAAGCAAATAGGAAAAGGAGAAAAGTTTAGAAAACCTTTTCATTTCCTAAAATTAATTTGGAATATCATTTCCTTGAAAGAGTTTGTAGTTCATCAAAGCGCCTGATTTAGTTATATGTGGAAAGACGCAAAAAGGAAGAAGAGAAAAGTAGTACACTACACAGACGACCATCTCCAATGAATCTAAGAATAACTTTAATTACCGATGTATCAAAAAAAAAAAAAAAAAAAAAAAAAAAAAATCTAAGAATAACCCTACTATCAAAGGGAACGAGTAAGCTATCTTGTTAATTAAATTAGTATAAATGATGCATTGAATGACTTACACTGATTTAAATAATTTAAACCCTGAATTACGTCAAATTTTGAGAAGAACAAAAGACAAAACCAGGTTAGGTATGTGCATTTCCTATGAGTGTAGACAATATCAAGATTAACAAAATATAGGGAATTATAGTTGCAGTTTCCTACTAAGAGTTTATTGATGAAATAAATACTGTCAAATCTCCACGCTGAATCGAACAGATTTGTCCAAAACATAGCAGGTGCAGCTGCTTTTTTCGATATCTTGCTCAAAACCTCGCTTCTAATCAAAGCAATTTGCATAACAAGCAAACAAAAAGCGAGACATCTTCACATTTTGTTTACCTATGCCCATGATAGGAGCAAATAGACTCACACTCTTTTGATGCAACTTGATGCATGATTTGTTCAATCAAACGGCTAGAAAATGTGTTTTAACACACTTGGTTGTGTTTAATCGTGAACCACCCTATGGCTGCTCTTGTGATAAGTCACTGCTAAGTTTTAAAGGAACATGTTGCAACGCGTGTATTGTGACCTACGGGGTTTTAAAGAATCACTCCTCACCAACAAACCTTAACTCAACAATCTGGCTCTGACAACACTTGTTAGAAAACAAGAGCGGAAGCGATGAACCACTTGTTAGGAATTTAGAAGAAACGATGAAACAAAAGAACAAGATAAAGAATCAACACAAGCAATTAATGTGGTTCACCAGTTTTGAGGCTAGCTACATCCACGGCCAAAACAAACCAATTTATTGATGAGAGACCAATACACTCAACCACACTCAACCACACTTGTCAATAGAAGAGTCATACACTCATATATAGGCATATACTGACTTGTTCCCAAAGCATCGTCCAAACGTTGCCAAAACGAACAAGAAAAATTCCAAAAACTGTTAAGACCTAGTCCAGGTCGCACGACCTACACAACCAGGCCGCACGATCTCAGCAGGTCACCCCATGTCTCAAGATCTCCCCACGCAGGTCACACGACCTTCGCAGTTTCCCGAATGCTGCAATTCTAATTCTTTGCCTCCTTTGCTTGTTACTTTGTCAATCCAATCTAGGGTTTTGATTCACCCAATTCATAACAATAGCCATATTATTGATCACTTAATCTATTTAAAATTTTCCTATCAAGCATGAATCAAAAAATCAGCTCTGCTTAACTCGTACTCAAAGCATATTTCACTCTCTTCTAATTGGTGAAAGTGGATCCGCTTAGCTCAAGCATGTGTCCTCCATTCTTTCAATGAATCACATTCATCAAAACAAAGTGCTTCATAACGAAAATAACGAAAATACGAGAGAACAAGTGATCTATGGTAAACGAGCAAAATCATTCTAACAATAGTCAAATTAATCACTACGCACTACATCATTAATAAGAGAATTATTCTTACGGAGTAACAATTGATCCTTACATCACTAAGATTGATTATATGACAAAGTTACCCTTCCAACATTATGTCAACCTCCACGTTTAAGATGTAAATTAGGTTTTCAAATTTCAAGAACCATAATGTCATCTTACTAGGCAATTTCATTACTTTCTTTTAACTTGGGAATTTCCCGTGCCCGAGGGCACTTTTCCAAATTAATTAGATGGGCATATTTTCTACTATTTGATCGACTTACGTGTGTGAGTCATTTCACAATAGGTTAAGATAGAGAAATGAATAGACCTACTGTCATATAGCAGCAAAACAAAACAAACACAACTACTTTTTGTCAAACGCCACTTAGTTGTAGCATTTAAAAAGATAAACATATGCAAATACTACTTATAAATTAATTATATGGTCAAGAGAACTATATTGTTGCCGTCCTAATATGTTATATAGATTAAAAGATAACTCATGCCATTAGGTCACTACCAAACGAACACGGAAGAAGTTCACAACAAAAGAAAATTTAAAAGCTTCGTATTTTAATTTTTGTAGGTGTTCTAAAACTCGAGTAACAATATATTGTGATATTTTTAAAATAGTACCCCATACTCTATAATTAGTTGTGCCACTAAAAAAATTAGAATTGACTTGGGCAGCTAAAATTTCTCTAAAAAAAATAGAGTGGCTTGGCTTGGGTAGTGAACATTTTCTCAACATTTGTAGGGTCCTAAATTTGTGAAAACTCTAAAATTATGGTGTCATACCCTAACTCTCACTCTCCTAAAACCTTTATTGTTCATAAAGAGAATAACCACAACATATCACAATGTGGCATAAAAATGTCAAAACCTCCAAGATTCAGCATTTTCATAACTACCAACTATGTAGTTCCCAAAAAAGATAATCATTGAAATATACTTTTTTGGTGTATTAAAAATGTTTTTCACTTGTTTTTCAAAAATATTTATGTAAGTAGGTATCATCTAACACTCATGATTTATTTCATCCAAATGTCCAAAAGCCATTTCAGGGTTTTTTGAAAATTGAATCGTCCTAATTAATTTGTTATATAGATATTCAAATTCATTTATTTCTTAGTTAATCTGTGTTGAAAGATAAAAATTATATATACATGATTTTGTTCGGGCCCAAAAGATATATACTATTGTTTTTGTCAAAACTCCTACTGTTAGCTTAATGAATAATTTTTTTGTAAATGCACTTTATTTCAGAGACTGGAAAAATGAATTTGACACATCCCAAGAGCAACGGACTATGACTTCCACTTTCTCAATGGAGATGTGATACGGCTACAGTGGAGGTCGGCGACGCTATAAGTGATGATGACGAGGGTCATGAGGTTACGTACGACGAACCCAACGTGTGACCCAAGCGCAACGTTGGTCTTCCGATGTATTTGCAGGACTACGTGCACCCGAAGGTTATACGTTAGTCGTGTCATTTTATTTAACAATGAGTTATAACATTTATTTTTATCCGAAATTTCTTTACGGTTCTTTACTCAGATTATGACTAAGGTCGAACTATCAGGGTCTAGAAAGTCATAAAAGGATGTAAATTCTCCAAAAAAACATCAATAAGAAAATTTCCAAACCTAACTCCTCTCTCTCTCTCTCTCTTTACAATGCCTTGTGTGGCCATTGTTACCGGCTTGGTAACAAGTGGTGCTTTCATCAATTCGTGGCCGGTCCTTCCTTGGTCGCCACGATCTTCGAACTATCCGCACCTCAACGAGCATCAATTTTGTGGAAAACGAGGGCACCCCATCGGCGGCCCAGCCGCTCTTATCACATACGGACTTCATCAAAGTCGTTAAATCTGCAACAGGATGTCAGCGCAAGGGACAAGCGTTGGGAGGCTGAGCATCTCGCACGCGCTAAGAAATTCGAGAGAGAATTCGCCGCCATCAATGACTCTATTATGCAGCTTAGTCACCGGATCTCCAATCCGCCAACCCTAGCACCGTTTCCTCCAACCCTCCACCAAGCCACACCCACAAACCAACAGTCCGTTTGAAAACAGCCACCATCGTGCACCAGTTCCAACCACGGCTTTAACAATAACCCTCGTATGCCCATCGACTCGCCGCACTTTAACGGTGATGATCCGGTCGGATGGATATTTTGCGTACATAAATATTTCGATTATTCCTGACCGGCTGATAGCTATCGGGCCAAGGAGAATGTCTCTGCCAGCGCCCACGGGTTACGGAGCATGAGTTCACACTAGGGGTGCAAGTTCAAACCGAAAAACTGCAAACTGATTCGAATCGAGCTAAACCGGACCGAAATAAACCGAAACGAGAACAAACCGTTCAAAAGACAAACCGAATCGGTTAAAACGTAATAAACCGTTTAAACTGTGTTTCATAGAATTGATATACCCAAAACATAGTATTATTATTTTTTCATGTAAAATTTTCAAGCTGCATCCATATTATGTAGTGCTTGCTTGAGGGGTTTTTTTTTTTTTGTATAACATTCTTATAATATCAAGTAAACGGCTGTAGATTCGATTAATTAAACTTTACTCCCAAATAATTTGAAAAACTATATAATTTTTTACATTTTTTAGCTTACATATATAATTTTAAGTTTCACTTGGTACTAATATGCAAACCACCGGTATTAACCGGACCGAACTGCCTAAAACCAAGACCGAGGCGAAACCGAACCCAGACTAAACCGAACCGTGGAGGTTCGGATTTTTTTCCCTCAAACCGGACCGAACCGAACCTTTGCATCCGTAGTTCACGCATAAGGGGTTGTTTGAGACCTGACCGAAACAAGGATACCAAAAATGACTCGTCAACTCCCGAAATCTTGATTAATACCGTTTTGAAACTCCATCTGATACGCGAGTACCGTTGTTTGTTTCTGCAACTTTGATAGCATGCGCACGTGGCCGTTGTGTGATTGGACTGATGATAACAGAACCGCTCTGACGCTGGGTGATCGATAAGCATGGCCAGGATCTGCAGACGCTCTGTCTTGAGGACAAGCTGGTTTGGTCTCTTGGTCAGACGGGGCCTCGCCGTCGTGGAAGCCGGTTCAGGACATTCTTGATGCTTTCCCAGATTTACAGCTTTAGGACAAACTGGTTTTCGAGAGCGGGGAAGTTGATACGGCTACAGTGGAGGTCGGCGATGCTATAAGTGATGATGAGGAGTCTCATGAGGCTACGGATGACAACCCAACGTGCAACGCAGGGGCAAGGTTGGTCCTCCGACGTATTTGCAGGACTACGTACGTGCAGCCGCCGAAGGTTATATGTTAGTCATGTCATTTTATTTAGCAATGAGTTGTAATATTTATTTCATTTTATCTGGAGTTTCGCTACAGTTCTTTATTCGGATTAGGACTAGGGTCGAACTGTCAGGATCTAAAAAGTCATAAAAGGGTGTAAATAAATTTCCAACCCTAACTCCTTTCTCTCTCTCTTTCCCATTCGGAAGTGCCTTGTGTGGCCATTGTTACCGGCTTGGTAACAAGATGTTCATCTAACTCATCTTTCTGAAAAATAAGGAAAGCCAACTTATTGGAGAGTATGATGGTTTTCTTAAGGTCCCGAGAATACCTTATAAATTTGGCAAATATAAGAGCCTTCTCATAGGCTTTTTTTTTTTCTTTTCCTTTTTTGCTTATTTTCATTTGTAATTGAAAAACTAGTATATCAAGTAGAATAAATTACAACTTAATCCCAAAACTATATTTCAGTATTACTATTATCTACCATTTCAATTTGCTTTTTTTTTTTTTAGAATTTTTTTTCATTAGCCGGGTTCGAAGTCGTGACCTCATGCAGGGGCTTCCAACGCTCTACCACTTGAGCTACCACCCTAGCTGCATCAATTTGCTTTCATATCGTCCTTTTCATCGGACACATTATTTTTTCTCCATTATAACATGCATGGCTAATTTTCAATGGACCTATTATCCATCTAAAACATCCCTGCTGACCTCCTTATTTCTCTTTGCAACATTCATAGCTTGCTATATACAAAAATCAACATATTACACCAGAAATTTGTTAATTCTTCATTGTCAAAACCAATTAATATCTAAGAGTTATCCCCACCTACCAATATACAAAATATTTTAATCAATTTTACTATCCTAATATAATATATTTTCAATTACGATGCAAAACTAAGCAAAAGAGAAATAAATTTAACTAATTTAGTTGACGAGAACATCATCAGTACAATTTAGACTCTGAACTTTTCAGTAAGTTGTATCAATAATATTTATCTTTTTTGTTTTAACACGGGTTAATCCATAAATAAATAAATTAGAATATTTTAAAAATAATGAAAATTTCTAGTTAGATGAAATTGGGATTATTGAAAATTGAAAACCTAAGATACTAGTTAAATGTGAGAGTTGATGGTGGAAGGGTAATTGTCATATGGTAAACATGATTAGTAATTGGTTTTTAAGGATCAATATCTGCTTTGTAAGAACAAACTCTTTTTAAATAAATATTAAGACGTAAAAAAATGTTGTGAGAAGGCCAAACATGTTTCCTTGTAAAACATTACAAGTTCAAAATATAATGTTTAAAGTTATGGTCACACACGGGATCCCTTACACCTACTTTAGTGTGTAGCATTCATACGCTCTGGTTGATTGAAACCATGTTGTGAATAAATGTATCTCATGCATATCGAATCAATTCAATTTAAAAGCACTTTCGAAAAATGAATTGGCTTGCCTAGTGAACTAATTCCTAATGTGGTGAAGCAAAAATTTATAAAGGAAATGTTGAACATTTAAAGACAATCAACAACTAAAAATAGTTATCAAAATAATAAATGTGTCTATATTTACTTATAAAATTATGACAATTTAAAATGTTCCTTAAGAAAATTCAGAAGGGTTATAAAGCACTTTTTTTCATCTAGCAAAAGATGTAATATTTTGGATATTACCTTCTTTCTAATCTCATAGGCTAATTAATCACTGCAATGCAAGTGGGTCCTATAGAGTGGTAGAGATAAATTCTTCCATATCTCATACACTAATCCAGTTCAGTAAACAATTAAATTAATTACTTAAGATGTGAAAGAATTGTGACTCAAAGCATATCTGTCATGCCAAACCTGGGATGGTAGGTTCTCTTAGCCCTCTGAATTTAATGAGTAATGCTATACATCCCATTTGGGATGTATTTGGGACAAATGTTTTGGGACATATAGCATTACTCGAATTTAATACACAAGCAATTTAAAATGACGGGGTGTACTCTAAAATAACTTGGATAACCACTAAGATCGAAAGAATTGGCCAAAAGGCAGTGGAGATGTTTTCCACTGCCGAGAAGCACCAACAATTAAAGAGTTGGGGTTTTAAGGGTAATAAATGTAATTATACTAATTAATTCTCCGAAAATCTTTTTTTACTTAACGAAAATTCCAAAAAAAAAAAGAAAAACTTCTCTCTCCCTTCCCTTCTGTTAAACACAATGACGAACCCAGACAACCTTCGTCGTGTCTTCTTCTTCATCACAGGCAAGATCGTCGTGTCTTCTTCTTCTTCACAGACGCGTCTTCTTCGTCTCAGGCGAAGAACCCAGATTTCTTCGTCTCCGGCGAAGAACCCAGATTTCTTCGTCTCCGGCGAAGAACCCAGAAATTGTTTGAAATTGATACTTTTTGCATGTTTTGAAACTATTTCTATGAAATTGGTATGAAATTGAAGAGCAAACACCAAAATTGGTATGAAATCTAAGAACAAACACCAAAATTGGTATGAAATTGAAGAACTAACTTCAAAATTCTTGATTTTTGACAAGGAATTGTCGACTGTGGACATTGGGAAGTCGACAAAAAAGGCAAAAAATAATGCCCTCTGTCCATGTTCTATGTGTACCCCCTATCTTGGCTGTCGACAATCGACATGTGTAAGTCGACTAAACAGCCAAAAAATGATGATTTCTGTCCTTGCTGTCTTTGAAATTAAAGCACCCAGACAATACCTTAGAAAATGATAAATTCATTAAATTAAAGAATCCAAGACCAACAAATTCATGAACTTTAAGAATTCAGCAATAAAAACAACTAATTAAAAACTATGAACTCTAAAAAGAAACTATTAATTCATCCTTCGTCGATCATATGCTAGCTAGCTGCACGTACTCCTTCCACGGGCGGTTACTGCATGCACCAACAAAACAAGATAGATATATGTATATATTAATTTCATGAATTTATAAATATAGCACGTATGTACGTATCTGTAAGGGAAACACATACCTTAGAAAACGGTAAATTCATATCGTACGCATTCGTCATCAGATCCACCATATAACGTGGGAACAAACCAATGATTTGACTCTCAATGTACTCCCCGTCGAGCCAGTCATTATCATCTGGGAGATTAAGGTAGTTGTCGCAGGGCTTCCGAAGATGTTCATATGCGTTCCTAACGAACAAGTAAAATGACACTGTGGTGTCATCATAGCCTTTAGTGCACTTTGAAAATATCAGTTTCTGTTTCTTCCGTAAACTCTTATAGCACAGTACGCGATAGAGGGGTGGCCATGGGGTGCCTTACCTGTAGGGATTATGTCTCTCCACTCCCTTGTTGAATGACCCATAGTGCCTGCAAGGGGGTTAGTCTTCTTCATGCAATCTTCCCAGCTAGCCTGTCCATTACTAGGGGGATTATACTTCTGTGCTTGGTATCTGCACACTCGTAACAATTTTTCCATCCTCTCCTCCCCAGACCACATTGACGAATGGTCAACGCAAATTGGCAGATATTTCATAACCCGGCCAGAATCGTGGTGGTTCAGAGTGTCGTGCAAATCTTGTACGTCAGCTGGATAGGTTTCACCCTTCAGAATATGCTTGAATATGGTATGGATCAACCCTGTAATTCCTGGCGGACCCCGCATGGAAGAAGCATCGTCAGTCTTCAGGTTCACTGCCAATATTGTACATGCAAAGTCAATTTCTTTTTCTACATGAGGATCATGACGGACGTCCCAGCTGCCCTTTTGGCGCTTGAATATGAAGTTTTCAGGGTTATTTAGTGCTCGTTGCAGTTGTTCGTCCCAGCCTGCACTGCATTGTACGTATTCACTGAGAATTGCTCTAATCATTCCTCTAGTATGTGCAGACAGCTTGTTTCCGTACGTCCGACTACCGTGATCTATTTTATATGCGATTCACTCAGCCAAATCAAAATCGTAACCCCGATTATATGAAAATATCTTCTTGTCTCGGTCAACCAATTTAACTTCATCGGTCTCCTGCTTGGCTTCAACCAATTTAACTTCATCCGTCTCCTGCTTCTCTTCAACCAATTTAACTTCAACGGTCTCCTGCTGGGCTTCAACCAATTTAAATTCAATGGTCTCCTGCTGGGCTTCAACCAATTTAACTTCATCAGTCTCCTGCTGGGCTACTTCTGGAACCGTGTTGTTCTTTCCCTTCTTCTTCTCTTTCTTATTGTTTATCTTCTTATCATCTATATCATCTATGTGGCTACGTACTTCATCGATCTCCGTGTTCGTCCAAGTTACGATAGGGCGCTTCTTTCTTTCGCGACGGGCCTTCATTTTATTGAATTCCACTCTACGACTTTCTTCCACATATGCCTCCATTATTTGCCACCACCTACATAGAACAAAATATAGAGAAGGGTTTATAATGTTCTCAACGTGTGAAGGAAAAACAACATGCAAATACTGCATCTGTTTTGCTATATAATACCTCTATTTTTACTCAACGTGTGAAGGAAAAAAACATGCAAACCCTAATTTTTCTCTACTGTTATTCTCCTAGTCGTGGGTTTATTGTTGCATTCTTCTCCCTAATAAACCTCCCTAATAAGCTAGGGTTTATTGCAGATGAGGAATTCGCTTTATTCATTGAACCCTAATATGATTCAACCCTCAATATGGTTTGAACCCTCAAAAACTGAGTCACTAAGAAAACCTAGATATGGTTTGAACCCTAAATATACTAACTGGGTCAAAAAAGTTCAGAAATCACGGTAGAAACAGTGAGTTTTGAGGGAGGGTTGTTGAATAAAAAATTCAGAAATCACCGGCACCAAAGCAACTGCAGAGAGAGTCAACCGTGGAGCCTCATTCATGAGCTTGCACCATGTATCAACTCCAGCGAGTTGTGAGGGAGTAACAGAGGCTAACGTACATCCGTGGACAACCGTATGAGTGAGTTGTGAGGGAGGAGCCCTAATACTTAATCAACATACATCAACATGCATCAACATTCATCGATCACAAAGCATGCATATTGTAATATTACATACCTGCCGTTGCAAGCCATTAGGATTGGCCATATCGAGTTTGTGTGCTTGCCGTTGGAGAAGAGACGAGTTTGTGTGCTTGCCGTTGGAGAAGAGACGGAGGACAAGACTACGGTTTGCATGCAGTTAGGGTTTAAAGATCGGAATTTTTTAATGCATGCGCGAATATATATATATATATATATATATATATATATATATATATATATATATATATATATATATATATATATATATATATACACGTATGGGCCAAACCGTGGTGTTGGAGGCGGTTGGCCCGGTGGGCATAATTTTGTAGTTTTTGTCGACCTACATGTCGACGGTCGACGTCTACACGTCTATGGTCAACTCCGGAAAAAACACGTCTACGGTAGACCCCTACACGTCGACAGTCGTCCCGTATATGTCGACAGTCGATGTATACGAGTCGACAGTAGACAAGCTATGTCGACCGTCGATGTGATCTAGTCGACCGTAGACATGATAAGTCGACAGAATGACCAAAACGTGACAAAATCGTGAAACTAACAAATAAAACATCAATCCAACTTCACGAATAGTCTTACAAACATATTAAACATCCATATAACGTCACCATTAGTCTTACAAACAAATTAAACCATTAACTTCACTACGGTTTGAGATTCGGACAGTCTCTCAATGTCGTGTTCACTATACAACTCTCCAACGCTTTCCCCACCACTCCATGACTATATCAATGTAAAGAGACAGTAGGGGAGTTGGAAACACGTACCGAGCTCTTTTCATTGCAGCATCAAATGAAACCGCCCCATAATCTCCCGGATTAGCCTGTCGTAACTTATACCGACACGGATGGCAAAACCCTTTTGGCACCATAGTGTTTTGTCCAACGTACGTATACATGCCATCATCACATATCCATTCCATACGTACCGAGCTCTTTTCATTGCAGCATCGAATGAAACCGCCCCATAATCTCCCGGATTAGCCTGTCGTAACTTATACCGACACGGATGGCAAAACCCTTTTGGCACCATAGTGTTTTGTCCAACGTACGTATACATGCCATCATCACATCTCCATTCACCATAGCATGATAGGACAGCCCTGGAGTCTTGTAGACAAGTCTGAAATTATATAAAATTAAACATAGTTAGGGTCCAAGGTCAACAAAATCAATTTTAAGGATGATTCAATTGTGTCGACCTATATAGGTCGACAGCCGACCTAAACATAACGACGGTTGACCTAGACAGGTAGACAATCGACCAAGAGAAGTCAATCATCGATCTACCTAAGTCGACTGTCGACGTGAATAGGTCGACAGACAATTCTGGCATGTCGACCGTGAATGTCGACTATCGACTGGTTCAGGTCTGCTGTGGACTTAGTGAAGTCGACTGCCGACTCCACTAGGTCGATTATCGGGCTCTTCAATTCAAACCGGAAGGGTAACTAACCGAGGGTATTTTGGTACTTCAAGTTAAAATAGGGGTAGATACATAAGGGTATTTCTGTACTTTCATCAATAAGTGAGTTAGTTACATATGTTGGTGCTTTGTTGCAATGGGTTATATACCCTGTGCTTTGTTACAATTCTTTTGCGATTAACTGCGTATGGGCAATATAGCCCCTACTAAGATATTAAAAATATTAATTACTTCCCGTTCCATTTGTCTCTCCCTAGCAAGTGACAACTGACAAGTGTATTTGTAATAAGTTATAGTCTATTTATTTCCATTGTTAAACAGCCCACGTATTATGTGCGTAGGAGTTTATGAATGTACCGTATCGCAGCTAACACTATCTCCGTTGTTTTAGATTGTCTTACTTTGACTTCTCAACTCGTAACTGGGTCACTTTGACTCGGTGATTTAGATAGCAAAACAATATATTCTTTTGACAATTTTCCTATGTTGTTGTAGAGTAAATTTTACTCTACAAGTCCATGCAAAGATTATCAAATTCTAATATATTTTTGTTAGTCAAATCCCGGATCAAAGTGAACAGTGAATAGTGACAAAAAGTGAAGTTGATTGAAAAATAAGAAACAAAGGTAGTATGGTACATAACAAGGAATATTATGTGTCAACACTTTTTCTTTTGTATCATTTTATATTATTGTCCGTGTGGAGTTCTTTGTTTAAAATATTTTTTAAATAATTAAAATAACACGTACGTGGTAAAGAAGATGTCATATACAACAGGTCTCACAAATAATTTGACCT
Source organism: Linanthus parryae (assembly GCA_023055425.1). NCBI lineage: Eukaryota > Viridiplantae > Streptophyta > Magnoliopsida > Ericales > Polemoniaceae > Linanthus > Linanthus parryae. The sequence continues at coordinate 163,373,902 of JALGPY010000002.1, read as the reverse complement.
ATAGTTTGAAATACCGTACCGGACGTCGTTTTGATTTTTACTGGAATGAAACATTTCGGTATTGATATTTGTCGGTGATTCTTTTCGGACTACTTTCTTAAATTATATAATTTTTCAAAAGTTTTAAATTTTTTAAAATGACCCTAATTTTTAGTATTATTTTTTGTAAAATAACCCGTAAAACATGTATATGTGTCTAAATTTTCCATATTTTGTATAATAAAATAAATCCGTTAGGCGTTTTTCCTCCAAAAAATGTCAATATCATAACCATTCAATCTTAAGAAATGTCTCAAGACATTTTGATCCGTTGATTAACGGATCTTTTTTGTTAAACATAAATTTGTAAAAAGGTTTGTTAAGTTACAGCTAATAATAAGGATAATATACTTTCATATATGGATGTAAGTAAAATCGAATAAACCTGTTAAACCGACCGAACCAAACCGATTGTCATGGTTTTGGACGGTTTTAAATTTAACCGGTTTACAAATGGTTCAAGTTTTTCACAATCCGGTCAAATCGGTTCGATTTCGGTTTGTTAACTAGTTATACCGAATGAACCAAACCGAACCGTTGCGTACACAATATAGTTCTATTATAGCAAAATTGTATAAAGTATATGTAATAATCTATAGAAGTGTATTCCAAGTAGATAGTTTAGTAAACTAAAATGATCTGAATGATGTTAGTTTTCTCTATTTTCTCATGTCTTAGTTTTTCTCAATCTGAAACCACAATTTTTTGAGTTCTACATGTTTATTTAATTTATGTATTGGTTAAAATTTGAATTGTACTATTGACATACTACTATAATCATTTCAATGTAAAAGTGATTACGCGAACCGGCCGAACCGAACCGAACCAAACCAAACCGTATTGCGTTCGTGCATAGTTTCAAACGGTTTGGTTTAAAAATTAGCAAACTCATATATTCGGTTTGGTTTATAGTTTTTTCACAAACCGCACCAAACCGAACCGTTTACACCCCTACTTTCATACGAATCTTGATCGATAATTTCCTCTCTGTTTATCCTTCTTTGTATCCTTACTATGGTTGGTCCATGTCATATTTTATTCAATTTGATTCGATCTGAAACAATTAAATTGAATAAAAAAATACAACACGAACCAATCATAATAAGGATACAGAGAAAGATACAAAAAAATGATACAGATGATCCGGATTCCGTATTACTTATTCGAACATAATTTCATTATTTATCTTTTTTTTCGAACCCAAGTCCAACAGGTTAGGACAATAGTGTCACAATCATCTGAACTGGGCCAGACCGGGTCATTATTTATATTTTTGTACACAAAAGATATATTTTTTTATTAAATAATTAAGTATATATCAAAAATGAATTCGTAATTAGAATAGTAGTTAAAGTAGTGTTCACTTTAAACTTTTGATTTATTACAAAAATGAAATATAGGTCGACTTCTTTTTTTTTTTAATTTATATAGCTATATTGGTAGTGCGCTACGGGCACACGTCATTCTAGTCCACAATAAAAATGCCCGTATTCACATATGAAAATCACCAAACTTCGATTGTTTAAGTTCTCCATTTCTTGAACTACTAAATAATACGAAATCGGGATTTCAAAATCCCAATGGCTTAAAACGCTAGAACTGAAAACGGTAAAATATAGTACAATGAGTGAACGAAATGAAAACTACGTAGAGAACTATTTGTCTTGAAGATCAATGTAAATTAGTGATTTTTTTTACTTTATATGAAGGGCCCGAAACTTGTTTAAATTACAAAATGAACCGCAATCGAAATGCACCCAATATTCACTAATTGTTCGAAACACCCCGAAACATCTGAAATCATCCTAAACACACCGGTACGCACTGCATTTCAGCCAATATGTACCGCTACTTGTTATACTTTGTTTTAAGACCGAAACAGTACAAATAAGCCGAAACGGACTGAAACAAAACAGAATTTAAAACTATGATTTGACCTATATAAATAATTAAATGTGTTATTGGAAAGATACACTAGCTAGCCTAGATTATTATTAAATGGACAATTAGAGAAGAATTAAAAGGTAAATTTAACTTGACAAAATTAGGATGGTAGGTTCTCTTAACCCTCTCAATTCAATTTCTAGGAATTCAAAATGAGAGGAGCTCTTTAGTATCACCCTAATCTCACCCCTTCTCTAATACCACACTTTCAGAAGCATTGTGGGAGCTCTTTAGTATCTCACCATTACCAAACTTGATATTCAGTTTGCAGTTAATGCACTGTGTTAGCATATGCATGCCCCTTCTTAATATGAACCATGTTGCTATGAAAAAAGAGTGAGTACAGTAAGGGAACTCTTGATTTAGGCTTGCTCTCACTTCCGGTTTCTTTCAGCTCCCAACTTATACAGAAGTTGACTGGACACGTGATAGTGTTGACAGGAAATTGTTGGTTTTGGATGCCCTAGAGGCAATCTGTTTAGTATGAACTTTATTTTCTAGAATAAATCATTGTATTATTTATGAATATATTTAATATAATGAAGTCATTAGATTACAATTGTGTTGTTCATCTTAAATATCCATAGTCTATTATATTGATTAACATGACGATCAACTATAGACTAGTATTTTGGTAGATTGATATGGAGATATCAAGTCTAACACATGGGTATGCATTATTAGTAATGATATACTGGATAAACCCACCACGAGTTGTGAAATATCATGTTTTGATATTATCAAACGTTACACCGTAACTGGGTAACTATTAAGATAGCTATCGGGCATGATAGGAAGCAAGCTTAGAGATGGCAGTGATGTAGATGGTATTTGTCCCTCCTACATAATGGGAGTAAATATCCACGACCACTTGAGGGGTAGAGCTTAGGGTGTAACACCCCCGAAACCGCCAAGCCGGAAGCCCGGAAAGGCCGACCCGGTAGCCCAGGGATGTCACTCCGTACCCGAGATTAAACCCGGATACAAGGAGATTTTATAACAGAATATCCAAACCAAATCCATAAAAATAATTAATTAAAACTTGTCTCGCCACAAACACGGGCACTATTCCAATCTAAAATTCAACTACTAAATAAAACAAGTCTAGATGTGAAATTTAAATTTACTAAAGTGATGTGTCTCGATTTCCCCCAAGCCATGCTTCCACCTAAACCTGTGGTGCAGAAACAAAAAGAAACACCACAGTTTCCAAAGTCAGCTGAAAATACTGAGTAAGCAACACCCAAGCATGTAAACAGATTACGAAGCAGTAAAAACGACACATAAGTTTGAAGAGGAAAGTATTTGAGTAAGAGTATAAGTCTGAGATAAGAATTCACAAATCTTTTCCTTTATCACTTCACTTGTGGGGAAACATTCCCAAACTCTTTTCACTTTAGTATCTCCATTGGGGAAACATTCCCAAACTTCCTCATTTGTCCAATCGGGACTTCCAATTCTCAATCATAAAGGTCCATCATTCAGAAAATATATATTACCATGTTGACTCGGGGAAGATCTACTAATAACTGGCTACCAGACCATAAGTGTCGACACCCCTCTAAGACTTCTTGCGGCCAGAGAGGTAAGTACTGGAGCGAACTCGGGGCGGTTGCGACCGAGCAAAATAAAATAAAGTGGGTCGAGAGACGTAGTCCACATCGACCAAAGCTCAAAATATTGATCCCCGGTACAACTATTCCACTTTACGTCTTTACGTCTTATTATCAATTCATGTGATAGTTGTGATAGAATCACCTTTGTAAAAACAGTAAACTTTCTCAGATAAACAGTTCAAGTAGATATTCCAATTTTGAGACAATAAATCACAAAAGCAGTTTAGACACGAAAGGAGATATGGGCGCTAGGCCTGGCATGTTTACTTACCTCAACAAATAGCAATTACAGCAAATCAATCGTAGTATTTGAATTATCCTTCGTCGGAGAATTCGTTTCCTACAATTCGATAATATCTAATCAATTATCGCTAACACACAAATACAAACAAGTCCTATATGCAATGCACGTGTAATCCCCCTTATTATTTCCCCAACTTTAATAACAATAATTCTATTGTTAAAACGTGATTTATAGAACTATTGTTTACTAACATAAACATAGCTTATAATATTTTCTAATCTAAATTCCTCTTTTATTACTATAAAACATAACCCAATAATATTATTTTCTTTTTCAAAATATTAACTCTTAAATAAGAAAATAAACTTCCTAAATAAATAATTCTCAAGTGTTTTAATAAGGCTTTCAAACCCTCAAAACTTCTCTTCCAAATTTTGAGTGTAGAGTAGTAAAAATAATAGTTGCTAGATATGAGACTCGAACCCCAAATCAACACAATACTAACAGACAACTTTAACCACTGGGCCACTGCCCATACTTGTGTTTTCTACCCAGATAATATTAATATAACTTTAACTGTTAACTAATGGTCATAAAAAAAATAAAAGAAAGAAAAGAATAATAAGAACAAAGAGATTAGACGGGTTTTGTTACCCGAACAGTGACGAGGACGACGACGATGGTGACGATGGGTGGTGGCGACGCCGGTGACGGAGGCGGCGACCGGCGACGGGGTGAACGGCGGCGGCGAAGGCTCGGCCGGACCTGGGTTCGCTCGTCGGATTCGGCTCCGGCTGGGTTTGCTCGACGCGAAACAGAGCAGCGAGATTGAGAGAGAGTAAGAGCGAGAGAGAGAGAGATTGGTGGTGGGTTTTGATGTGAGTTTCGTTTCTGGGTTTGAGGGGGTTTAAATAGGGTGAGAGGTGAGAAATCCGGCAAGGATTAGGAGTTCATCGGAGAATTCTTCGATTCCGAATTGGGTCACGATTTCGGGAAAAATTGGTTTCTTGGTGCTAAAGAATCGATCTATGTCGAATAGGGAGTTTATTGGGACGGAAATTGAAAGATTTGGAGTAGAATTTGGTGTTGGTGGGTGTTTGGGTTGAAGAAGGAGAAGAACACATCTCCTGTTACTACCAGGAGATGAAGAAGATGATATTTATGGGTTAAAGACACTTTCACCCCCCTTAGTTAGTTAAAAGACACTTTTTACCCACCAGAATTATATTAACTGCACTATTTAAGTTACGAAAAAGACACTAAAACCCCCTAAAGCTTAAAACAATAGAAAGTAACTTTTAAATAATTAAACTAATACCCAAAGCTTATACTAACATTATTTTTACACATAATATGGTTATAAAATACCCGTTTTAATAAACTAAAACTTAATATTTGTTAAAAATACCCGTTTCTAAATAACGGGGTATTTCATCCTTCCCCCCTTAAAGAAAACTTCGTCCTCGAAGTTTAAACCAAATTCTAAACAACATTAAGGTATGAGTCTCCACTCTAGGGTATAACTACCAATGACTACTAAATGCAAAACTAATGTCATGTACGATATGCAATATGCTATAAGGGTAACTTAAAATAACGTATCTAAAAATCAAAGGATTACATCCTCTCCCCCTTAGAGGAGTGACGTCCTCGGAACTCAAAATATCTCGTCAAAGCGGTGAGGACGCTTCTTCCTCATACCATCCCTCGCTTCAACTTGGTAACGATACTTCAATGAAAAAGAAAACTCAAATATTATTTGATAGGCTATCCCAAATAGAATTCCAAAAATTCCACTTTCCTAAAAACTTGAAGATAGGTTCTAAAATAATTTCTAATATTCGAAGAAACTAAAAGACACGAGTCTCAAAAACGCTTCCTAGGCGAGGGTGGGCGGGAAACCACTATCGTCCATGCTAATTCTTTAATCTATCACTTCTCCTGGGTCCTGCTCATCACCGCAATCCGCGCAACATTCTCATTTTGTGCTGTGGTTGTTGTTGTACCAGTTCCCTCGTTGTTGTTGGCATTAGCTGGAGCGTTGTTGGTTCCCCCACTCGACGGTGAACGACACTCATAAGCGCGATGACCCCTCTTTCCACAGTTATTTCAAGTGACTAAGTTTCCTGCACAATCTGTTCCGGGATGGTTCTTGTTGCATCGTTTGCAATAGTGGCGTCGAGGTGGTTCATCTCCATTGTTCTGCTTGTTACCACGGTATTGGCGTTGGTTACTTCCTCCATTGTTCGACTTGAACTTCTTGTCTTGCCCCTCATTGTTGTTTCGGCCCTGATTGCTACCATTACCTCCAACATTCTCAATCTTGCGCTTTCCACGATTCTCGTCTTGCATCTCTTGGATACGCCAAACAGATGCAGCTCTATCATACACCTCTTGGAGAGTATCATAGGTTCTGCACATTAAGTCTTTCTGCAGATGGAGTTGCAGACCTGACATAAACTTCCTAACCTTTGTTGCCTCATCAGGCATAAGGGTTCCTGAGAATCGGGCTAATTCCATGAACTTCTTGAAGTACTCCGTTACAGAATCACTTCCCTGCTTCAAGTTCACAAACTCTATGTATTTCTGATCCTGGATATGAGATGGATAGAAGCGAGTGCGAAGAGCAGTCTGAAGAGCTTCCCAATTGAAGTTGGGTTGAGCCAAGAAAGCTTGACGTGAGTTCCTCCACCATATGTTTGCATCATTTTTCAGGTAGAACGCCGCGCAAACTACCTTGCGGTTGTCAGGGCACTCAACCAATTCAAGGATTTTGTCCATCTCATCTATCCAGTCTTCCAGCTCCACTGGATCCTCATTGCCAGTGAAACTTCCAGGCTTCATGTCAGACACCTTCTTTGCCCAGTTGGCTGCATTATGATCTCCATTGTTCATATTCTGAGCCATCTGAGTAAATTGGGCAAAGAATTGCTCCATGCTGTTGTTGTTGTTTGGGGCTGCCATTGGGACTTGACTACTTCTCCTGGTGTAGTATTGGTGTGATCTATTAGCCATAATCCTAAACTATAACCTATTGTATCATTCATACAATACCCTAAAGTATAAATAAATAAATAAAATGCAATACATAGCATATAGTGAGCAGCTAATCAAGTAATATAACACATTGATCATCAAACAATTAGTTTCACATGCATTTGTACACAAGCCTAATTTCTAAATATTTAAACACATAATAAACCTATCCAATACTACCCAAACTCCCAAAGGCTTGTCAAATTTTAAATTTTTTACCTATGTCCATTTTAAATTTCCCTACAGGTTTTAATTTCCTTTTGGATAACCAGGCTCTAATACCAACTGTAACACCCCCGAAACCGCCAAGCCGGAAGCCCGGAAAGGCCGACCCGGTAGCCCAGGGATGTCACTCCGTACCCGAGATTAAACCCAGATACAAGGAGATTTTATAACAGAATATCCAAACCAAATCCATAAAAATAATTAATTAAAACTTGTCTCGCCACAAACACGGGCACTATTCCAATCTAAAATTCAACTACTAAATAAAACAAGTCTAGATGTGAAATTTAAATTTACTAAAGTGATGTGTCTCGATTTCCCCCAAGCCATGCTTCCACCTAAACCTGTGGTGCAGAAACAAAAAGAAACACCACAGTTTCCAAAGTCAGCTGAAAATACTGAGTAAGCAACACCCAAGCATGTAAACAGATTACGAAGCAGTAAAAACGACACATAAGTTTGAAGAGGAAAGTATTTGAGTAAGAGTATAAGTCTGAGATAAGAATTCACAAATCTTTTCCTTTATCACTTCACTTGTGGGGAAACATTCCCAAACTCTTTTCACTTTAGTATCTCCATTGGGGAAACATTCCCAAACTTCCTCATTTGTCCAATCGGGACTTCCAATTCTCAATCATAAAGGTCCATCATTCAGAAAACATATATTACCATGTTGACACGGGGAAGATCTACTAATAACTGGCTACCAGACCATAAGTGTCGACACCCCTCTAAGACTTCTTGCGGCCAGAGAGGTAAGTACTGGAGCGAACTCGGGGCGGTTGCGACCGAGCAAAATAAAATAAAGTGGGTCGAGAGACGTATTCCACATCGACCAAAGCTCAAAATATTGATCCCCGGTACAACTATTCCACTTTACGTCTTTACGTCTTATTATCAATTCATGTGATAGTTGTGATAGAATCACCTTTGTAAAAACAGTAAACTTTCTCAAATAAACAGTTCAAGTAGATATTCCAATTTTGAGACAATAAATCACAAAAGCAGTTTAGACACGAAAGGAGATATGGGCGCTAGGCCTGGCATGTTTACTTACCTCAACAAGTAGCAATCACAGCAAATCAATCGTAGTATTTGAATTATCCTTCGTCGGAGAATTCGTTTCCTACAATTCGATAATATCTAATCAATTATCGCTAACACACAAATACAAACAAGTCCTATATGCAATGCACGTGTAATCCCCCTTATTATTTCCCCAACTTTAATAACAATAATTCTATTGTTAAAACGTGATTTATAGAACTATTGTTTACTAACATAAACATAGCTTATAATATTTTCTAATCTAAATTCCTCTTTTATTACTATAAAACATAACCCAATAATATTATTTTCTTTTTCAAAATATTAACTCTTAAATAAGAAAATAAACTTCCTAAATAAATAATTCTCAAGTGTTTTAATAAGGCTTTCAAACCCTCAAAACTTCTCTTCCAAATTTTGAGTGTAGAGTAGTAAAAATAATAGTTGCTAGATATGAGACTCGAACCCCAAACCAACACAATACTAACAGACAACTTTAACCACTGGGCCACTGCCCATACTTGTGTTTTCTACCCAGATAATATTAATATAACTTTAACTGTTAACTAATGGTCATAAAAAAATAAAAGAAAGAAAAGAATAATAAGAACAAAGAGAACAGACGGGTTTTGTTACTTGAACAGTGACGAGGACGACGACGATGGTGACGATGGGTGGTGGCGACGCCGGTGACGGAGGCGGCGACCGGCGACGGGGTGAACGGCGGCGGCGAAGGCTCGGCCGGACCTGGGTTCGCTCGTCGGATTCGGCTCCGGCTGGGTTTGCTCGACGCGAAACAGAGCAGCGAGATTGAGAGAGAGTAAGAGCGAGAGAGAGAGAGATTGGTGGTGGGTTTTGATGTGAGTTTCGTTTCTGGGTTTGAGGGGGTTTAAATAGGGTGAGAGGTGAGAAATCCGGCAAGGATTAGGAGTTCATCGGAGAATTCTTCGATTCCGAATTGGGTCACGATTTCGGGAAAAATTGGTTTCTTGGTGCTAAAGAATCGATCTATGTCGAATAGGGAGTGTATTGGGACGGAAATTGAAAGATTTGGAGTAGAATTTGGTGTTGGTGGGTGTTTGGGTTGAAGAAGGAGAAGAACACATCTCCTGTTACTACCAGGAGATGAAGAAGATGATATTTATGGGTTAAAGACACTTTCACCCCCCTTAGTTAGTTAAAAGACACTTTTTACCCACCAGAATTATATTAACTGCACTATTTAAGTTACGAAAAAGACACTAAAACCCCCTAAAGCTTAAAACAATAGAAAGTAACTTTTAAATAATTAAACTAATACCCAAAGCTTATACTAACATTATTTTTACACATAATATGGTTATAAAATACCCGTTTTAATAAACTAAAACTTAATATTTGTTAAAAATACCCGTTTCTAAATAACGGGGTATTTCATAGGGAATGTCTGGCCAGACTCAGATAAATCAGTATGTAGATATTGATGTTATCTGCATTGATAAGCCTATTCCCAGGATCGAGAAACTATGGCTTGGATATAGGAGTGTGAAAATTATGTCTCGTGTCCAATCCGGATATGGAGAGAAAGGGATAACACAACACGGTAACATTGGGCACAAGGTACTGACTATATATATTAGTTGGGTGGCATATATGTGTTACTAGACACCGCTCTATGTCTGTAATAGTTACTACCAACTAATTAGAAACCTATGGGGTCACACACCATATGCATTAAACTGGATATGGATATTAATTAGTTGGACTAATTAATAAAGGGATCATAACGCAACCACAAGCAAAGTTAGTGGGACTAGTTTGCAAGTGGACTAATCCATGTAGGGATATGATTAGTATTGGGGAAATTATGTAGTTTATACAGAGTTATTAACTATATAAAGGAACGCTAGCTTTTTATTTTGTATAAAGACAAGTCACTATTGAGAGAACATAACAAAGCAAGGAGAAAGACAAGGACATGATCGGCCCCCTTAGTCCGTCCGCCTCTTTGACCATCGGCCACCCTTTGTGCCGCAGTGGTTGCTCCGTTTTTCGTGATCTCTTCCCTCATTTGTCCGTTGCTAGCACTACACGTTTAGAAGGATTCCTGTCAAAGATCCACGGTGTGGGTACTCGTAGAGACGAAGACACAATTCTTCGTAGTGTTCACACAAACTAAGATACACATGTGTGTACCCTAATCATGTTATGATTGCTTGACTATGATCTTTGGAGGGGTTTGAGCAGGATTTTTTTTTTATTATTCATGTAGGGCTTTGAACATGGAATCGCAGTGGAAGAAGATAATTATTCCGTTCAAATCCCTCCAAGGATCACAAGTCAAGAACACATAACGATAGTAAAGGATTAATATGTGTTTACCTTTGGGTTCTCCTTTGATGACTTCAAACGCGAATAATGTCACGTTCTCTATGGTTGATCCACGCCTAGGATAGAGAATTGGACCTTCACAACCTTCTTTTGCTAGCTAGAACAGAGGAAGGAGACGAAGAAATCACGCAACAAGAACCACAAAGGAGGGTTCGGCCTCCTTGTGTGGCCGACGGCTTTGGGGCGGCGGGTAAGGGGGTTCGGCCCTCTTACTTTCTTGCTCTCAACTCTTTTTTCTCCTCTCAATATGTTTTATGAATAACATGTATTGAGAGGGAAGGAAGGAGTTCATTTATATAGTCCAACTACTCCTAGTTGTTTCCATAAAGGGCCCAATACTAAACATATCCATATATGGACTAGTATTATTTGCTAATTAGTCCTACTAAGTTAGCAACTTGTTGCAATATGATCCTTTTAATTAATCTCTATTAATTAAGTCTCTTGTCCAATTATATCCATATGGCGTGTGACCCCATAGGTTTCTACTTAATTGGTAGTAAATATTTACATACATGGAGCGGTGTCTAGCAACACATCCATGCCACCCAATTAATAGAAATAGTCATATTTGACAAAACCTTGTGATCTTATTATCGCATCCCTTTGTCTCATTATCCGGATTGGACGCGAGACATACAAGTCACACTCGTATATCCAATCCATATTTCTCGATCCTGGGAATAGCCCTATCCATGCATATGACATCAATATCCCCATATTGATTCATATGAGTTTGGCCAGACATTCCATAGGCGCCATCCCTCGAGTGGCCTCGGATAACTACTCCCGTTATGTGAGAGATACAAATCCTATCTACATCACTCACCATCTCTAAGCTTACTTCCTATTGTGCCCAACATACGCTTTTATAATTACCCAGTTACGGAGTAGCGTTTGACGTTGTCAAAGCATAATATTCCACAACTAGAGGATCTAGTGACTTCAAGTCTAAGGATGATAATATCCTATCACCGTGAGAAGCGCTTGTGACTTTACATAACTTGTATGTAGCCTTCTCGGATTTGGGTCAATCCAGTATGTCATTACTCCTAATACATACCCATGTGTTGGATCGTGATATCTCCATATCAATCCAACCCCATACTAGTCTATAGATGATCGTCCTATTAATCATTATATTTGACTAGGGATATTTAAGATAAAAAAAACGATTTGTAAATCTAAGGACTTCATTATATCAAATATCTCCATAAATAATACAATGATTATTCTAGCCAATTCATACTAAAATTAGATTGCCTCTAGGGCATCTATTCCAAAAGTCTCCCACTTGCACTAGAGCCAATCTGGTGCATCGCGTATGCCAATCACCCTAGTGTGCTCTTCATGCTTGCGCTGAACAAGCGGCTTTGTGAATGGATCTACCAGATTATCATTTGTAGGAATCTTGCATATCTTCACATCTCCTCTATCGATAATATCTCGAATAAGATGGAACTTCCGGTGTACGTGTTTGGATTGCTGGTGTGATCTAGGTTCCTTAGATTGAGCGATCGCGCCTGTGTTGTCACAATACAACGCTGTGGCATCCCCAATGATAGGAACTACACCAAGATCATAAACAAACTTTCTAATCCAAACAACTTCTTTTGCTGCACCACTTGCAGCAATATACTCAGCCTATGTTGTAGAATCAGCAACCGTCTCTTGCTTGGAACTCTTCCAGCTCACAGCTCCTCCATTCAGGCAATACACAAATCCGGACTGCGATCTGAAATCATCTCTGTCGGTTTGGAAGCTTGCATCCGTGTAACCAGTTACACGCAACTCTTCCTTACCTCAAAATATCAAGAAAGCATCCTTAGTTCTTCTCAAGTACTTGAGGATGTTCTTGACTACTATCCAGTGACTCTCACCCGGATTATACTGATATCTGCTCGCCATACTCAACATGTATGATACGTCCGGTCTAGTACATAACATGGGGTACATGATAGATCCTATGGCCGAGGCATAGGGGATCTTACTCATGTGGTCCATCTCAATCTTATTGGATGGACAATCACTCTTCGAAAGAGTAATTCCATGAGACATGGGCAACAATCCCTTCTTGGAATCTTCCATGTTGAACCGTTTCAACACCTTGTCTATATATGTACTTTGAATTAGGCCTAGCAACCTCTTATATCTATCCCTGTAGATCTTTCTACCGAGTATATAGGCTGCTTCCCCTAAGTCTTTCATCGAGAAACACTTTCCTAGCCAATCCTTAACTGATTGTAGCATAGGAATGTCGTTTCCAATGAGTAGTATGTCATCCACATACAAGACCATGAATGCAACTGAGCTCCCACTAACCTTCTTGTACAAAAAAGATTCATCTTCGTTCTTGATGAATTCAAACTCTTTGACAGCTTCATCAAAACGTCGCTTCCAACTCCTAGAAGCTTGCTTCAATCCATAAATGGATCGTTGAAGCTCACAAACTTTATTTGCATGCTATGGATCTACAAAACCTTATGGTTGTGTCATGTACACATCCTCAAGAAAATTCCCATAAAGGAATGCTGTTTTGACATCCATCTGCCAAATCTCATAGTCATAGTAAGCTGCAATCGCAAGTACGATTCAGATGGATTTGGTCATAGCGACTGGGGAAAAAGTTTCATCATAGTCTATACCATGAATCTGTCTGAATCCTTTAGCCACCAATCGGCCCTTATAGATAACTACATTACCATCCATGTCAGTCTTCTTCTTGAAGAGCCACTTGCACCCAATGGGGCGTACCCCTTGTGGTGGTTCCACCAAAGTCCATACTTGGTTTGTGTACATGGATTCCATCTCGAATCTCATGCTTTTAGCCAGTTCTGAGAGTCCGGCCCTTGCATGGCCTCTCCATAGGTAGTAGGCTCATATCCTATGAGCATTGTGTCACCAGTTTTCGTCACGAGAAGTCCATACCTCTCTGGCTCCTGGCGCATTCTACTCGACCTACGAAGCTCTTGTGTTACTTGAACAGGTTGCTCCACAACCTGTTGTGGTTCCTGTTCATGTTCCATAACCGAATCAGTAGTTTGTGGTTCTTGAACTTCTTCAAGTTCTACAGTCCGCCCACTTGCTTCTTTAGAGACAAATTCTCTTTCTAGAAACACGCCGGTACGAGCAACAAACACTTTGTTATCGGTAGATTGTAGAAGTAATAACCCTTAGTTTACTTAGGGTATCCCACAAATTTACACTTATCCGATTTCGGCCCGAGTTTGTCTGGCTGTAAACGTTTTACATAAGCATCGCAGCCCCATATCCTCATAAACGACATTGTGGGACGTATCCCACTCCACATCTCATGTGGTATCTTCATGACGGATTTGGATGGAACACGGTTAATGGTGAAAGCTGCACACATTAAAGCATACCCCCAAAAAGATAACGGAAGATCTGTTTGACACATCATAGATCTCACCATGTCCAACAAGTTCGATTCCTCCTCTCGGATACACCATTCCATTGTGGCGTTCCGGGTGGAGTGAGTTGGGATAATATACCACACTCTCTAAGATAATCATCAAACTCTTGGCTTAAGTACTCACCTCCTCGATCTGATCGTAGAGCTTTGATACTTTTGCGAAGTTGCTTCTCTACTTCATTCTTAAATTCCTTGAATTTATCAAAAGATTCGGATTTAGCCTTCATAAGGTATACAAATCCATATCTACTGAAATCATCAGTGAATGTAATGAAGTAGACATAACCACCTCTGGCAGGTGTAGCAAACAACCCACACACATCAGTATGTATGAGTGCTAATTGCTCACTAGTCCTTTCACCTTTCTTGTTGAAAGGGGACTTTGTCATCTTTCCTAACAAACAAGCCTCACATGTCTCATATGATTCAAAATCAAATGAGTCTAGGAATCCATCCTTATGGAGTCTAGATACACGTTTCTCATTTATATGGCCTAGACGACAATGCCATAGATAAGCAGGATTTAAATCATTCATTTTAATCCTCTTAGTATTTATGTTATAGATTAGATAGCTTAGATCAAGGATATATAATCCATTAAATAATTGCGCACTACAATTGTGAATACTATCAAAATAAATGGAACAACAATTGTTCTTTATTGAAATAGTGAAACTTTTCTTGTCCAAACAAGATACGGAAATAATGTTCTTACTCATAGCAGGAACATAAAAGCAGTTATCTAATTCTAATACTAATCCAGAAGGCAGAGGAAGCCTATACACGCCTATAGCCAATGCAGCAACTCTTGCTCCATTCCCAACGCGCAAGTTCACCTCTCCTTTTGCTAATGTTCTACTTCTACTTAGATCCTGCATATTTCGACAAATATGAGATCCACATCCAGTATCCAATACCCAAGATGAAGAAGTAGTTAAATTAACATCTATAACAACAATACCTGGTGGTTGTGGGATCACTATCCCAAGCCTTTTATCCTCCGAATACTTTGGGCAAAATTTCTCTTCCAGTGTCCAGGATGACTGCAGTAGTGACAATCACCCTTGATAACGCCTTTGGCCACGCCACCAGCAGGTTTAAGAGCATTGTCCTTACGTTTAGAAACTGCCTTGCCTTTACCCTTGGCGGTAGAGGCAAACCTTTTACCCTTTCCTTTCTGCACCATCATTATGGCCTTGCCCTTTCCCTTGTTGATGGATTGTTCAGCTGTCCTCAACATATTGAGTAGCTCTGGCAGAGGCTTGGTGATCTCATTCATGTTATAGTTCATGATGAACTGTTCGTAACTATCTGGCAACGATTGCAGAATGAGATCTGTGGCCAACTCTTGACCAATCGGGAACCCTAGGCGATCGAGATTCTCAAGATACCCGATCATCCGCAACACATGTGGTCCTACTGGGTTCCCTTCTGCCAGGTGACCCTTGAACAATGCCCGAGAAACTTCATACCGTTCAACCCTTGCCTGCTCTTGAAAGAGCTGCTTCAAGTGTTCGATCATATCGACTGCATTCATGTTCTCATGTTGCTTCTGATGCTCAGGAGTCATGGTGCAAAGCATAAGGCATGCCGCATCATTAGAATCGTCAACACATTTCTGATACGCCTTTAGGGCTGCTGGGGTATTTTTCTCTGGACCCTCTGGAACTTCTTCTTCTAGTGTGTACAGTTTTTTTTTTCTTATTTAAGAACAATTCTTAAATTTCTGTACCAGTCCAGAAAGTTGGTTCCAGAAAGCTTATCCTTCTTAAGAACAGCCCGTAGGGAGTGTGATGAATTCGATGAATTGTTTGCCATTGGAATTCTACAAAAACGAGAAATATACAAGATTTTAGTATGATTTAACTATACTCAATAATGGCTAGATTATTATATATAGCTCCCACTATTTTTCTCGGATTAATAACCCACCATATTAATGAGGAAAATATCCTTATATTTCTAGTGGGCCAAGATCCATATTTTGCCTTTTCCGAGCTTGCTTTGGCAAGTCACCCGGAATTGGTTATTTAGGTAGGAACCATTCCAATCACATCATATGTAACTCTTGGTTCAATTGGGAAAATAATCATTATTTATTCATCCCCATGAATAATCCCAATTGTATTACTGTAGGTTCTTTTAATCTTATTAAATCTATCCAGTTGTGTCCAACCTCTTACTTAAACAATTGCACATTGTTACGTGTCGTCGCATCTAATCACGGTAAACCTTGTTTCCATGCTTTGGCACGCACAATCATGGGATATAGTGATCATGATGAGTGTCTAAATAACGAGAAGGCATAAACACAATATTTTGATTGAGGGATTTGCCTTTCAGTTTTAATTTGTATTGTTGATCCATATCAACATGATCTATATGTTTGAGTTTTGGGCAAAACTCCAAATCATAGATCTGAGTTGTCTAATTATCTTATTATCCTAATCACATGCATCAACCATACACCAATCACAAAATAATAATACAATAAAATAAACAACCACAACAAAAATAAATGTGATGTGGATATGGCCTTTCTAGACTAAGATATTCCCAAGCCAATGAGAATATCTATGAACCCTAAAATAGATCACATCCCCATGCACCTCCATCTTTTGGTCCATCCTTCATAGTTTTGTGGAATGCTCCATGTTCCATCTCCATGGCTCCAATGTCTTTGGGCTTCTTTTGTTCAATCTTGGCTAACAATATATTTTATCTAGCTACTCCTATACCAAATAAAATAAATCTTACAAGTTGAGAAAAAGACGACTCGCAGGCCGTAAACTTTAATTAATTATTACATTAATTGATCAGCTCGCAGGCTGTAAAACAAACCACAAAATAAATATTCACACACAAAGCACAACCTAGGGCCATATCCAATCACCATGTGAATAACACATAAACAGTTAAAACCAATTTTTAACGCGCTTGTTCAATTTTAATTGTTTTGGACAAAGTAGGGTCAAAAAAATTCCAAAAAGACTTCCCAAATCCCTATTGGATCACACACGGCCCTAGGGCCAGGCCAAGCCCAAGCCGCCGGTCACCCCGGTCACGCCTAGGCCCGGCCGGCCCTTAAGCCATGCGTGGCTTGGGCGGCAAGGAATAGGGGGCGGTCCCCAAGGGGGGCCGAACCCTTTATGGGAGTTGTTTCCAAAAACAACTCCTTCCTTGTTGCCCAATCCAAGTTGTTTCCATGTTTGAAAAACCCTTTTTCAAAACATGTGCCCAAACCCTAATCTTCAAACCAAAAAACTCACTAATTTGTTGCATCCAATGCACAATTAGATCTTGTTAGATTGAATCTCCATTCAAATGCATCTATTATGCTTAATTTGTCGTTTTACGCGATAAACATGAATTTAAAGTGTTAAAACAACAAAATCGTAACACATAAACTAGGTTATGCTCTACAACCTGTGGCTCTGATACCACTGTAGGGTTTTGAACATGAAATCACAGCGGAAGAAGATAATTATTCCGTTCAAATCCCTCCAAGGACCACAAGTCAAGAACACATAACGATAGTAAAGGATTAATATGTGTTTACCTTTGGGTTCTCCTTTAATGACTTCAAACGCGAATAATGTCACGTTCTCTACGGTTGATCCACGCCTAGGATAGAGAATTGGACCTTCACAACCTTCTTGTGCTAGCTAGAACAGAGGAAGGAGACGAAGAAATCACGCAACAAGAACCACAAAGGAGGGTTCGGCCTCCTTGTGCGGCCGACGGCTTTGGGGCGGCGGGTAAGGGGGTTCGGCCCTCTTACTTGCTTGATCTCAACTCTTTTTTCTCCTCTCAATATGTGTTATGAATAACATGTATTGAGAGGGAAGGAAGGAGTTCCTTTATATAGTCCACCTACTCATAGTTGTTTCCATAAAGGGCCCAATACTAATCATATCCATATATGGACTAGTATTATTTGCTAATTAGTCCTACTAAGTTAGCAACTTGTTGCAATATGATCCTTTTAATTAATCTCTATTAATTAAGTCTCTTGTCCAATTATATCCATATGGCGTGTGACCCCATAGGTTTCTACTTAATTGGTAGTAACTATTTACATACATGGAGCGGTGTCTAGCAACACATCCATGCCACCCAATTAATAGAAATAATCATCTTTGACAAAACCTTGTGATCTTATTATCGCATCCCTTTGTCTCATTATCCGGATTGGACACGAGACATACAAGTCACACTCGTATATCCAATCCATGTTTCTCGATCCTGGGAATAGCCCTATCCATTCATATGATATCAATATCCCCATATTGATTCATATGAGTCTGGCCAGACATTCCATAGGCGCCATTCCTCGAGTGGCCTTGGATAACTACTCCCGTTATGTGGGAGGGACAAATCCTAAAAACATCAGTCACCATCTCTAAGCTTGCTTCCAATTGTGCTCAACATACGCTTTTATAACTACCCAGTTACGGAGTAGCGTTTGATGTTGTCAAAGCATAATATTCCACAACTAGAGGATCTAGTGACTTCAAGTCTAAGGATGATAATATCCTATCACCGCGAGAAGCGCTTGTGACTTTACATAACTTGTATGTAGCCTTCTCGGATTTGGGTAAATCCAGTATGTCATTACTCCTAATATATACCCATGTGTTGGATCGTGATATCTCCATATCAATCCAACCCCATAATAGTCTATAGATGATCGTCCTATTAATAATTATATTTGACTAGAGATATTTAAGATAAACAACACGATTTTTAAATCTATGAACTTCATTATATTAAATATCTCATAAATAATACAATGATTATTCTAGCCAATTCATACTAAAATTAGATTGCCTCTAGGGTATCTATTCCAACAATTCCGCTGTGTAATCTGCATCAAAACAAGACAGTGGTATCAGAGCCACATGTCGTAGCGCATAACATGGTATTATGTGTTACTGTTTTTCAGTTTTTACACCGTATATGTTATTTTACGTGAAAACTGAAATTGGCATATAGAAGCAATATGAATGTGATTTAATAGGGATTGGGCAAATTATTATCGTTGTATAAAATTAACCAATTCTGGGCACATATGATGTGTCAATTGGGTTCTTGGAAAACAAGGGTTCATGGGCACAAAATTGGGGAGAAGGAGTTTTTCCCAACTATGGAAACAACTAAGCTTGGGCAACAAGACAAGGAATTGTTTTGGATAACAACTCCATCGGAGGTTCGCCCCCCCCCCCCCCCCCCCAGGGACTGCCCCCTTGCCTTGGAGCCCAAGATAGGGCACAGCCAAGGGCTCAGGCCGCCCTAGCGTGCGGCTTTTCCGTGCGTGGGGCTAGGCCTTCCGGCCCAAGGCCGTGTGTTGGTCTTTTGGGTGGTTCGGCCATGATGATGGTGGACCTCTTGGACCGTTTCTGACCCTATTAACAACTAAAATTGAATAAGCTCGTTAAAATTTGGTTTTAACTGTATCATGTGCTTTGTTGCATGGTGGATAGATATGGCATAGGTTTTGGATGTTTACTTTGTGGTTTGGTTTACGACCTGCAAGCTGATCAAATTAATGTAATAATTAATTTTACGGCATGCGTGCTGATCATCTTCTCAACATGCGAGGTTTTATTTATTTATTTAGATGCTAGCTAGAATTAGATAATTAGATGATAATCAAGAGCACAGAGAAGAAGACCGAAGAACCAAGGAGCCACAAATATGATGGACGACTCGCACACCTAGGACGCGCGTGTTAGAATAGATGCCCAATCTAGTTTAGTATGAATTTATTTGTGGCTAGAAAATTCATTTATTATTTATTGGATATTTAATATAATGAAGTCCTTAGATTTACAATTGTGTTGTTTATCTTAAATATCCCTAGTCCAGTATAATGATTAATGGGACAATAATCTTTAGACTGGTATGGGGTTGGATTGGTATGGAGATATCATGATCCAACACATAGGTGTGCATTAAGGGAAATGATGCACTGGATTGACCCATCTCCGAAAAGGCTACATACACGTTATGTTAAGTCACAAGCGCTTCTCGTGGTGCAACGGTATTGTCATCCTTAGACTTGAAGTCGCTAGATATTCTAGTTATAAAGGCGTGTATCGGATACAATAAGAAGCAAGCTTAGAGATCGTAGTGGACGTAGATAGAATTTGTCCCTCCCACATAACGGGAGCAAATATCCTAGGCCACTCGAGGGATAGTGCTTATAGAATGTCTGGCCAGACTCAAATAAATCAATATGGGATATTGATGTTATTTGCACGAATAAGGCTATTCCCATGGATCGAGAAACTGTGGATTGGATATACGAGTGCGACTTGTATGTCTCGTTTTCAATCCGGATATAGAGACAAAGAGATGAGACAATTACTTGTACAAGGTTGTCAAGATGACTATTCTATTAGTTGGCTAGAATGGATGTTTTGCTAGAAACCGCTCCATATTAGCAAATTGTTGCTACCAACTAGATAGAACCTATGGGGTCACACACTATATAGAGTTGAACTAGATTTGGGAATTAATTAATAGGATTAATTAATTAGAAGGATCACTCTGCAATACCTTGCAAACTTAGTAGGGACTAATTTGCAAGGAAGGGACTAAATTGAATTCAAGTAGGACTAGAATAGGTCCTTTAGGTAGTTGGCAAGGATTTGTTGGACTATATAAAGGACACTCCTTCCTTCCTTCCCATACTTATGACCTTATTGATCATAACTTTAGTGGGAGAGAACAAAAAGGAGAGAGCAAGCAAGCAAAAGGAGCCGCCGCCCGTCCCCGTCGACCCACAAGGAGGCCGAAACCTCCTTGTTTCGGTCTCGTTTTGCGTGATTCTTCTTCCTCTTCCTCTTTCTGGGCTAGCACCAAGGATTGGAAGATCTAGAAATCAACTCTAGGCGTGGACCAACTATAGAGAACGTGACACAATTCGCGTTTGAAGTCATCAAAGAAGAACCCTAAGGTGTGTTAATTGATTTCTTCCTTTACCATCGTTATGTCTCTTGACTTGTGATCCTTGGAGGGTTTAGCATGGTTTATTTTTGTTTCCGTTGCGCATCCATGAATCAAAACCCTACAGTGGTATCTGAGCCACAGGTCGTAGAGCATAAACGTGGTTTATGTGTTACGTTTGATAGTTTTACACCTTAAAATTGTTGTTTATCGCGTAAAACAAGACAAATCAAGCATATGATGCAATTTGTCAATAATCTATCATAACAAGATCTAGTTTTTGCATTGGATGCATGAATTAGTGAGTTTGAGAAATTTAAGGATCTTAGATCTAGGGTTTGGGCATCATTTGGGAAGAAGGAGTTCTTCCCAAACAAGGAAACAACCAAACTTGGGCACCAAGCAAGGGAGTTGTTTTGGAAACAACTCCCAAAGGAGGTTCGCCCCCCCCCCCCTAGGGGACCACCCCTCCTTACTTGCCGCCCGAGCAAGGCTCGGCCTAGGGGCCAGGGCAGCCCTATCCCGCGGCCTAGCCGCGTGGGCTAGGGGCCGGCCGGCCCATGGCCTTTTCGGTTCTCTTTTGGGCCCTGGCAATTGGACCGTTATAACCCTAGAATATCCTAAAATCAATTAAAATTGACCAAGCGCGTTAAAATTGGATTTTAACTGTTTATGTGCAAATCGCATGGTGATTGGATATGGCCTTAGGATGTGGATTATTGTGGATGTTTAATTTTTGTGGTATGGTTTACGGCCTGCGACCTGATCAATTAATTGTAATAATTAATTAGGGTTTTATGGCCTGCGAGCCATTTTTTTCTCAACTTGTGAGATTTATTTTATTTAGTATAGTTGTTAGCTAGTGCTAGATAAAGTAGATTGTTAGCCAAGATTGAAGAAAAGAAGCCCAAAGCCAAAGGAAGCCACAAAAAATGGAGCATAGAGCATTCCACATGACTATGAATGATGGACCAAAAGATCAAGACGCATGGAGACGTGTTTGCTTTTAGGGTTCATAGAAAATTCCATTGGCTTGGAATTTTCTTAGTCTAGAAAAAGGCCATATTCACATCACGTTTTATTTTGTTTTGTAGTTGTTTAATTTATTGTCTTATTATTTTGTGGTTGGTGTATGAATGATGCATGCAATTAGGATAATAAGATAATGAGACAACCCGGATCTATTATTTGGAGTTGTGCCCAAACTCAAATAGATAGATTAGTTGATATTGATCAACAAAACAATTAAAATTGAATTTTAAAATCCCTCAAAATTCAAATATTGTGTTCTTGCCTTCTCGTTATTTAAACACTCATTATCATCATGATTTATCAAGTTCGTGCGTGCCAAAGCATGTCGACTTGGTTCATAATGATGGAATGCGATGGCACAAGCTAGTAATGTGCAATTGTTTAAATAAGAGGTTGAACACAACTAGGCTATTAATATGATTAAGAAACCTAGAGGCAATCAATTGGGATTATCCATATAGATGGATAAATAAGGAGTCATTTGCCCAATTTAACCAAGAGTTGTATAAGTGATGCAATTGGAATGGTTCCTACCTAAAGTAGTCAAATTATGGGTGACTTGTCAAAGCAGGCTCATAAGGAGATGTAACATGGATCTTGGCGCACTAGAAAATATAAAGATATTTTCCGCATTAATATCTTGAGGGTTATTAATCCGTAGAAAAATAGTGGGAGCTATATTTAATAAACTAGCCATTATTGAATATAGTCAAAATTCACAAATACTAAAACTTGCGTATTTTCCTTTTGTAGAATTCCAAATGGCAAACAACTCATCGAGTTCACAACATTCCCTACGATCTGTCCTTGAGAAGGACAAGCTCTCTGTAACCAACTTCCTTGATTGGTACAGAAACTTGAGAATCGTTCTCAAGCAAGAGAAGAAACTGTACGCAATAGAGGAGCATGTTCCAGCATGTCCAGAGAACCAAACACCTGCAGCCCTAAAGGCGTATCAAAAGCGTGTTGATGACGCTAATAATGCGGCCTGACTTATGCTATGCACTATGACTTCTGAGCTTCAGAAGCAACACGAAAACATGAATGATGTCGATATGATCGAGCATCTGAAGCAGCTCTTCCAAGAGCAGGCAAGGGTTGAGAGGTATGAGGTCTCTAATGCACTGTTCAAGTGTCATCTGGCAGAAGGGAACCCGGTGGGACCCCATGTACTCCGTATGATCGGGTACTTGGAGAATCTCGCCCGAATGGGGTTCCCAGTTGGCCAAGAGTTGGCAACCGATCTCGTGTTGCAATCGTTGCCCAAGAGTTATGGACAGTTCATCATGGACTATAACATGAACGAGATCGTAAAACCACTTCCAGATTTGCTCAATATGTTGAGGACAGCTGAACAGAGCATCAACAAGGATAAGGGCAAGTCCATTATGATAGTGCAGAAAGGAAAGGGCAAAAGGTTTGCCTCATCCTCCAAGGGCAAAGGCAAGTCAGTTTCCAAGTCCAAGGAACCTGCCCTTAAGCCTGTTGGTGGCATTGCCAAAGGTGTGACTAAAGGTGAATGTCACTACTGCAGTCAGCCTGGACACTGGAGGAGGAACTGCCCAAAATATCTGGAGGACAAGAGACTTGGAATAGTGATTCCACCACCAGCAGGTATTTTTGTTGTAGATGTCAATTTAACTGTCTCTACATCATGGTTGTTAGATACTGGATGTGGATCTCACATTCGTCGAAATGTGCAGGATCTAAAGAGAAGTAGAAGATTGGCTAAAGGGGAGATAGATTTGCGCGTTGGGAATGGAGCAAAAGTTTCTGCGTTGGCCGTGGGCGTGTGCGAGCTATCTCTGCCTTTAGGATTAGTTTTAGAATTAAATAATTGCTATTTTGTGCCTGCTATGAGCAGAAAAATTATTTCTATTTCTTGTTTGGACAAAGAAGGTTTTATTATTTCAATAAAGAACAATTGTTGTTCCTTTTATTTGAATAATATTCACTATTTTAGTGCGCAATTATTTAATGGACTGTATGTCCTAGATCTAAGCAATCCTGTCTACAACATTAATACCAAGCGGATTAAAATAAATGATTTAAATCCTGCTTCTTTATGACAAAGTCCCCTTTCAAAAAGAAAGGTGAGAGGATTAGTGAGCAATTGGCGCTCATACATACTGATGTGTGTTGGCCATTTGCCACACCTTCCAGGGGTGGTTATGTCTACTTCATTACATTTACTGATGACTACAGTAGATATGGATTTTTGTACCTTATGAGGGCCAAATCCGAATCCTTTGAAGTGTTCAAAGAATTCAAGAATGAAGTAGAGAAGCAACTTGGCAAAAGTATCAAGGCTCTACGATCGGATCGTGGAGGAGAATACTTGAGCCAAGAGTTTGAAGACTATCTTAGAGAGTGTTGGATCGTGTCCCAACTCACTCCATCCGGAACGCCACAATGGAATGGCGTGTCTGAGAGGAGGAATCGAACCCTATTGGATATGGTGCGATCTATGATGTGTCAAACCGATCTTCCATTATCATTTTGGGGCCACGCTCTATTAAGTGCAGCTTTCACCATTAACCGTGTTCCATCTAAATCAGTCATGAAGACACGATATGAGATGTGGAGCGGGAGGCGTCCCACACTGTCGTTCATGAGGATTTGGGGCTGCGATGTCTATGTATGTTTACAATCAGACAAGCTAGGGCCAAATTCGGATAAGTGTAAGTTTGTGGGGTACCCTAAGGAAACTAAGGGTTACTACTTCTACAATTCAGCCGAGAACAAAGTGTTTGTTGCTCGGACCGGCGTGTTTCTAGAAATAGAGTTTCTCTCTAAAGAAGCAAATGGGAGGACTGTAGAACTTGAAAAGATTCAAGAAACTCAAATCACTGAACCGATTATGGAACATGAACAGGAACTACAAGCAGTTGTGGAGCAGCCTGTTCAGGTAACACAAGAGCTTCGTAGATCTAGTAGAGTGCGCCAGGAACCCGAGAGGTATGGACTTCTCGTGACCGATTCCGGTGACACAATGCTCATAGATGATGAGCCTACTACCTATGAAGAGGCCATAAAAGGCCCAGACTCTCAGAAGTGGCTAGAAGCCATGAGATCCGAGATGGAATCCATGTCTACCAACAAAGTATGGACTTTGGTGGAACCACCCGTAGGGGCGCGGTCCATAGGGTGCAAGTGGGTCTTCAAGAAGAAGATCGACATGGATGGTAATGTGATTACCTATAAGGGCCGATTGGTGGCTAAAGGAGTCAGACAAATTCATGGTCTTGACTATGATGAAACCTTTTCACCAGTCGCTATGACCAAATCCATCCGAATCCTACTTGCGATTGCAGCATACCATGACTATGAGATTTGGTAGATGGATGTCAAAACAGCATTCCTTTATGGGAATCTCCTCGAGGACGTGTATATGATACAGCCGGAGGGTTTTGAGGATCCAAAGCAAGCCAACAAAGTCGGTAAGCTGCAACGATCCATTTATGGATTGAAGCAAGCTTCCAGGAGTTGGAATCGACGTTTTGATGAAGTAGTCAAAGAGTTTGGCTTCATCAGAAACGAAAATGAGTCATGTGTCTACAAGAAGGTTAGTGGGAGCTCTGTAGCTTTTCTGGTCTTGTATGTGGATGACATACTACTCATTGGAAACGACGTTCCCATGCTGCAATCTGTTAAAGATTGGCTAGGGAAGTTTTTCTCAATGAAGGACTTAGGGGAAGTAGCCTATATACTCGGTATAAAGATCTATAGAGATAGATCTAAGAGACTGCTAGGCCTAAGTCAAAGTACATATATTGACAAGGTGTTGAAGCGGTTCAACATGAAAGATTCCAAGAAGGGATTCTTGCCCATGTCACATGGAATCACTCTTTCGAAGAGTGGTTGTCCTTCCAATGATATTGAGAGGGAACGCATGAGTAGAATCTCCTATGCCTCGACCATAGGATCTATCATGTACGCCATGTTATGTACTAGACCATATGTGTCATATGCCTTGAGTATGACAAGAAGATACCAATCCAATCCGGGTGAGAGTCACTGGATTGCAGTCAAGAACATCCTAAAGTACTTGAGAAGAACTAAGAATGCTTTCTTGATATTTGGTGGTGAGGAAGAATTGCGTGTAAGGGGTTACACTGATGCAAGCTTCCAAACCGACAGAGATGACTTTAGATCACAGTCGGGATATGTGTTTTGCCTGAATGGAGCAGCGGTGAGCTGGAAGAGTTCCCAGCAAGAGACGGTGGCTGATTCTACAACAGAGGCTGAGTACATTGCTGCAAATGGGGCAGCAAAGGAAGCTGTTTGGATCAGAAAGTTTGTTTCTGAACTTGGTGTGGTTCCTAGCATTGCGGATCCAGTTGAGTTGTACTGTGACAACACTGGGGCGATCGCGCAATCGAAGGAACCCAGGTCGCACCAGAAATCCAAGCACGTGCTCAGGAAGTTTCATCTGATTCGAGATATTATCGATAGAGGAGACGTTCAGATATGCAAGATTCCTACAGATGATAATTTGTCAGACCCGCTTACAAAGCCGCTCACGCAGTGGAAGCATGAAGGGCACACTAGGAGTATGGGCATACGAGATGCGCCAGATTGGCTCTAGTGCAAGTGGGAGACTGTTGGAATAGATGCCCTAGAGCCAATCTAGTTTAGTATGAATTTATTTGTGGCTAGAAAATTGATTTATTATTTATTGGATATTTAATATAATGAAGTCCTTAGATTTACAATTGTGTTGTTTATCTTAAATATCCCTAGTCCATTATAATGATTAATGGGACAATAATCTATAGACTAGTATGGGGTTGGATTGGTATGGAGATATCATGATCCAACACATAGGTGTGCATTAAGGGCAATGACGCACTGGATTGACCCATCTCCGAGAAGGCTACATACACGTTATGTTAAGTCACAAGCGCTTCTCGTGGTGCAATGGTATTGTCATCCTTAGACTTGAAGTCGCTAGATATTCTAGTTGTGGATTATTGTGATTTTGGTAGCGTTAAACGCTACACCATAACTGGGTAGTTATAAAGGCTTGTACCGGATACAATAAGAAGCAAGCTTAGAGATCGTAGTGGACGTAGATAGAATTTTTCCCTCCCACATAACGGGAGCAAATATCCTAGGCCACTCGAGGGATAGTGCTTATAGAATGTCTGGCCAGACTCAAATAAATCAATATGGGATATTGATGTTATTTGCACGAATAAGGCTCTCCCATGGATCGAGAAACTGTGGATTGGATATACGAGTGTGACTTGTATGCCTCGTGTTCAATCCGGATATAGAGACAAAGGATGAGACAATTACTTGTACAAGGTTGTCAAGATGACTATTCTATTAGTTGGCTAGAATGGATGTTTTGCTAGAAACCGCTCCATATTAGCAAATTGTTGCTACCAACTAGATAGAACCTATGGGGTCACACGCTATATAGAGTTGAACTAGATTTGGGAATTAATTAATAGGATTAATTAATTAGAAGGATCACTTTTAAATACCTTGCAAACTTAGTAGGGACTAATTTGCAAGGAAGGGACTAAATTGAATTCTAGTAGGACTAGAATAGGTCCTTTAGGTAGTTGGCAAGGATTTTTTGGACTATATGAAGGACACTCCTTCCTTCCTTCCCATACTTATGACCTTATTGATCATAAATTGAGTGGGAGAGAACAAAAAGGAGAGAGAAAGCAAGCAAAAGGAGCCGCCGCCCCCCTTGCTCGCCGCCCGTCCCCGTCGGCCCACAAGGAGGCCGAAACCTCCTTGTTTCGGTCTCGTTTTGCGTGATTCTTCTTCCTCTTCCTCTTTCCGGGCTAGCACCAAGGATTGGAAGATCTAGAAATCAACTCTAGGCGTGGATCAACTATAGAGAACGTGACACAATTCGCGTTTGAAGTTATCAAAGGAGAACCCTAAGGTATGTTAATTGATTTCTTCCTTTACCATCGTTATGTCTCTTGACTTGTGATCCTTGGAGGGTTTTGCATGGTTTATTTTTGTTTCCGTTGCGCATCCATGAATCAAAACCCTACAGCGCGACTATGGTGGAGGCACATGGATATGAGCTTGTCACTTCAAGGCATATAGATATTATCACTGGCTTGGTAATATCTTAGTCTTAGGGGCCATATCCATTCCACGTTAATTTTTATTTTGTGGATTTTTATTATTTCAATCTTGTTATTTATTTTGGTGTATGGTTGATGCATGCAAAACTTGACAAGATAATAATAAACAGGAATGGTCTTTTATTGTGGTTTGCCCAATCCAAATAAGTAGATCTTGTTGATGGGATCAACCAAACAAATTACGTAATGAAATTTAAATCCCTCAAAAGAAATATTACGTTTTGCCTTCTCTTATTTTGACACCCTTCATGATCATGGTTTATTAATTTCGGGCTTGCCAAAGTATGGCGATTTTAATGTACCATGGTGTGATGTGGCGAAACAAGCAATTAATGTGTGGTTGTCGAAATAAGAGGTTAAATGTAACTAAGTAGTTTCTATTGAATTGATGACTTAGAGGTATGGAAATTGGCATTATCTATGTGATAGATAAATAAGGAGTTATTTGCCCGGTTGAGCCAAGAGTTACAAAATGATGCAATTGGAAGGATGTTCCTACCTAAATAACTAATTGTTGGGTGACTTGCAAAAGCAAGCTCAAGAAGAAGTGAAATATGGATCTTGAACCCACTAGAAAATATATGATATCTTCCAAATTAATGGTGTGAGGGCTATAAATCCGAGAAAAATAGTGGGAGCTTTACTTGATAATCTAGCAATTATTGAATGTAGTTAATTGTTCTAAATACTAAAATTGCATTTCTCATTTTATAGAATTACAATGGAAAACAACAATCAAACATCGACACCATCCATGCGTTCTGTCCTTGAGAAGGGCAAGTTTTTAGGGAACAACTTCCTAGACTGGTACAGAAACTTAAGGATTGTATTTAAGCAAGAAAAGAAGTCGTACATCTTAGATGCACCTTTTCCAGCGCCACCAGCTGACGATGCAGTCGAGGCTGTCGTAAGCGCACATCAAAATATTGTGGACCACAATAATGATGTGACCTGTCTCATGTTGTGCACCATGAGCTCTGAGATTCAGAAGCAACATGAGAACATGTAGGCATACGATATGATGGTCAATAACAGGAAGAGCAAATCAGTTGCATCTACCTCCAAAGGAAAGAGCAAGAAAGTTGCGAAATCCAAGAAAACTGGCTTGAAGCCCGGTGGAGGCGTGGCTAAGGGTGAATGTAAATACTGTAGTCAACCTAGACACTGGAAGAGGAACTGCCCCAAGTATCAGGAGGACAAAAGCCGTTGGAATAGTGATTCCATCACCACCAGGTATTTTCTTTTATAGATGTCAATCTTTCTATGTCTTCATCTTGGGAATTGGATACTGGATGTGGATCTCACATTTCTCGAAATGTGCATGATTTAAAAATAAGTAGAAGATTGGCAAAAGGAGAGATAGACTTGCGCGTCGGGAATGGAGCAAGAGTTGCTTCATTAGCTATAGGTGTGTATGAGTTATCTCTGCCTACAGGGCTTATTTTAGAATTAGAAAATTGCTGTCATGTGCCTGCTATGATCAGAAACATTATTTCTATTTCTTGTTTGGACGAGAAATGTTTTAATATTTCAATAAAGAACAATAGTTGTTCCATTTATTTTGATAGTATCCACTATTATAGTGGGAATTTTTCTAATGGATTGTATATCCGTTATCTAAGTAATCTCATCTATAACATTAATAATAAGAGGATTAAAATTAATGAATTGAATCCCACTTATCTATGCCAATGTCGTTTAGGCCGTATAAATTAGAAACGCATATCTAAATTCCATAAGGATGGAGACTCATTTGATTATGAATCATATGAGACATGTGAATCTTGTTTGATGGGAAAAAAACAAAGTCCCCTTTCAAGAAGAAAGATGAGAGAACTAGTGAGTTATTGGCACTCATACATACCGATGTATGTGGACTGTTTCCCACGCTTGCCAGAGGTGGTTACGTCTACTTCATTACATTTACTGATGATTTCAGTAGATGTGGATTTGTGTACCTTATGAAGGCCAAATTATAATCCTTTGAATTGTTCAAAGAATTCGAGAATGAAGTATAGAAGCAACTTGGCAAAAGTATCAAGGCTCTACGATCAGATTGTGGAGGAGAATACTCAAGCCAAGAGTTTGACGACTATCTTAGAGAGTGTGGGATCTTTTCCCAACTCACTCCACCCGGAACACCACAATGAAATGGCGTGTCCGAGAGGAGGAATCGCACCTTGTTGGACATGATGCGGTCTATGATGTGTCAAACAGACTTTCCGACATCATTTTGGGGACATTCTCTAATGACAGCTTCTTTTACCATTAACCGTGATCCATCCAAATCGGTCATGAAGACACCATATAAGATATGGACTAGGAGGCGTCCCATAGTGTCGTTTATGAAGATTTTGGGTTGCGACGTCTATGTAAAACGTTTACAGAGTGACAATCTTGGACCCAAATCAGGCAAGTGTAAGTTGATATCCTAAGGAAACTAAAGGATATTACTTCTACAACCCAACCGAGAACAAAGTGTTTGTTGCTTGGAATGACGTGTCCTAGAAACAGAGTTCATCTCTAAAGGAGCCAGTGGGAGGACTGTAGAACTTGAAGAAATTCAAGAACCACAAAACACTGATTTGACAATGGAACATGAACAGGAGCCACAAATGGTTATGGAGCAACCGATTCAAGTAACACAAGAACTCCGTAGGTCGAGTAGGGTACGTCATGAGACGGAGAGGTATGGACTTCTTGTTACTGATCCCGGTGACATATTATTCATATGAGATGAGCCTACTACTTATGGAGAGGCCATGAAAGGGCCAGGCTCAAAGAAGTGGCTTGAGGCTATGAGATCCGAAATGGAATCCATGTATTCCAACCAAGTATGGACTTTGGTGTAGCCACCCGATGGGGTTCGGCCCATAGGGTAAAAGTGGGTCTTCAAGAAGACTGACATGGATGGCAATGTAGTTTCCTATAAGGGTCGACTGGTGGCTAAAGGATTCAGGAAGATTCATGGTATTGACTATGATGAAATCTTTTCCCCAGTCGCGATGACCAAGTTCATTCGAATCCTACTTGCGATTGCAGCTTACTACGACTATGAGATTTGGCAGATGGATGTCAAAACAGCGTTTTTGTATGAAAACCTCCTCGAGGATGTGCATATGACACAACCTGAGGGTTTTGATTTCAGAGCACGCAAATAAAGTCTGTAAGATAAAACAATCCATTTATGGATTGAAGCAAGCTTTTAGGAGTTGGAATCGACGTTTGATGACGCGGTCTAAGATTTGGCTTCATCAAGAACGATGATGAGCATTGTGTTTACAAGAAGGTTAGTGTGATTTCTGTTGTGTTTCTGTTCTTGTATGTGGATGGCATACTACTCATTTGAAACGACATCCCTATGTTGCAATCTGTCGAAAATTGGCTAGGAAAGTGTTTCGCAATGAAGGACTTAGTGGATGTAGCTTATATACTGGGTATCAAGATCTATAGGGATAGATCAAGGAAGCTGCTCGGCCTAAGCCAAAGTACATATATAGAAAAGTTGTTGAAGCGGTTCAACATGCAAGAATCAAAGAAAGAATTCTTGCTCATGTCGCATGGAATCACCCTTTCGAAGGATGATTGTCCTTCCAATCAGATTGAGAAGGACTGCATGAGTAAGATTCCATATGCGTCGGCTATAGGATCTATCATGTATGCCATGTTGTGTACTAGACCAGATGTGTCGTACGCGTTAAGTATGGCAAGCAGATATTAGTCTAATCCGGGTGAGAGTCACTGGATTGTTGTCAAGAACATTATTAAGTACTTGAGAAGAACGAAGGATGTGTTCTTGATATTTGGAGGTAAGTAAGAGCTAAGTGTAATTGGTTACACTGGTGCAAGCTTCCAAACTGACAAAGACGACTATAGATCGTAGTCGGGTTATGTGTTTTGCCTAAATGGAGGAGTTGTGAGCTAGAAAAGTTCCGAGCAAGAGACAGTTGCTGATTCTACAACTGAAGCTGAGTACATTGCTGCTTCAGGCGCAGCAAAGGAGGCTGTTTGGATAAAGAAGTTTATCACTGAGCTCGGTGTGGTTCCTAGCATTGTGGATCCCATTACGTTCTATTGCGACAATACCGGGGTGATTGCACAAGCCAAGGAACCCAGGTCACACCAGAGGACAAATGATGTACTTAGGAGATTCCATCTAGTTTGAGAGATATTCGATCGAGAAGATGTGAAGATATGCAAGATTCCAACAGATGATAATCTGTCAGATCCTCTCACAAAGCCGTTGGTTCAGCCAAAGCATGAAGGGCACACTAGGGCTATAGGCATACGTGATGCACCAGATTGGCTCTAGGGCACGTGGGAGAATGTTGGTTTTGGATGCCCTAGAGGCAATCTGTTTAGTATGAACTTTATTGGGTAGAATAAATCATTGTATTATTTATGGGGATATTTAATATAATGAAGTCCTTAGATTACAATTGTGTTGTTTATCTTAAATATCCCTAGTCCATTATATTGATTAACATGACGATCAACTATAGACTAGTATGTCGGTAGATTGATGTGGTGATATCAATTCTAACTCATGGGTATGGATTAGGAGTAATGACATACTGGATAGACCCACCACGAGAAGGCTACATTAGATTATGTCAATGTCACAAGCGCTTCTCGTAGTGCTAATTGTTTTGTTATCCTTAGACTTGAAGTCACTGGATACTCTAGTTGTGAAATATCATGTTTTGATATTATCAAACGTTACACCGTAACTGGGTAACTATAAAGATAGCTATCGGGCATGATAGGAAGCAAGCTTAGAGATGGCAGTGATGTAGATAGGATTTGTCCCTCATACATAATGGGAGTAAATATCTACGCCCACTCGAGGGGTAGAGCTTATAGAATGTCTGGCCAGACTCAGATAAATCAATATGGAGATAATGATGTTATCTGCACGGATAAGCGTATTCCCAGGATCGAGAAACTATGAATTGGATATACGAGTGTGACAATTATGTCTCGTGTCCAATCCGAATATGGAGACAAAGGGATAACACGATGCGGTAACATTAGGCACAAGGTTTGTCGGGATCAATGACTATTTCTATTAGTTGGGTGCATAGATGTGTTGCTAGACACCGCTCTATGTCTGTAATAGTTACTACCAACTAAGTAGAAACGTATGGGGTCACACATCATATCAATTAAACTGGATATGGGTATTAATTAGTTGAACTAATTAATAAAAGGATCATAACGCAACCACAAGTAAAGTTAGTGGGACTAGTTTGCAAGTGGACTAATCCATATAAGGACATGATTAGTATTGCGGTAATTATGTAGTTAATAAAGAGTTATTAACTATATAAAGGAACTCTAGCTTGTTATTTTCTAAAAATACAATTCATTATTGAGAGAACATAACAAGCAAGGAGAGAGACAAGTAGATGATCGCCCCTCTTAGTTCGTCCGTCCCTTTGACCATCGGCCACCCCTTGTGCCACGGTGGTTGCTCCGTTTTGCGTGATCTCTCCCCTCCATCTTCCGTTGCTAGCACTACACGTGGGAGAAGGATTACAGCCAAAGATCCAAGATGTGGATACTCGTAGAAACGAAGACACAATTCTTCGTAGTGTTCACACAAATTAAGGTACACATGTTTCTACCCTAATAATGTTGTGATTGCTTGCCTGTGATCTTTAGAGGGGTTTGAGCATGATTAAATTTTTGTTATTCCGCTGCGTAACTTGCTTCAAAACCCCACAGA
The DNA here is from genome assembly GCA_023055425.1 of Linanthus parryae. Taxonomy (NCBI): domain Eukaryota; kingdom Viridiplantae; phylum Streptophyta; class Magnoliopsida; order Ericales; family Polemoniaceae; genus Linanthus; species Linanthus parryae. The sequence continues at coordinate 163,340,118 of JALGPY010000002.1, read as the reverse complement.
AATCCACTACTAGGTTTTGTGTGTTTTTAGGGGTCAACTTAGTGTCATGGAGCTCCAAGAAACAGACCACAGTGGCAAGGTCATCCACTAAAGTAGAGTACTCGGGGCTGTCACTACCTCAAACTTCAAGTAGTTGCAGTATGCTCTGTATGATCAACACATTTTATCTTGTACGCCTCCACTCTTATGGTGTGACAACTTGTCAGCACTGGCATTGGCTGAAAATCCAGTGTTCCCTGCCAGAACAAAACATATTGAGATAGATTTCCACTTTGTGAAGGAGTTGGTGGTGTCCAAGAAGCTGCAAGTAGCTCACAATTCTTCAATTGATCAGCTAGCTGATATGTTTACAAAGGCCCTGGACAAGTTTCAGTTCAATAATTTGGTTTGCAAGTTGAATTTGTCTTTTGACTAGTTCAACTTGACGGAGGCGGATAAGAATAGTATTGCAAAATAGATAGAACGGGGGTTGTTGATGTAGTAGGTAGAAGAACAGGGGTTAAGTAGTAATTTACAAAAGTAGCTAACCGAGCTTACTCTGTTAGCTATAAGAGGTGTTTTGGCCTCTCTAATAAGATGACGACGCATTTAGCTTTCTTCTTCTTCATTCTCTATGTCCTCTCTTCTGAAATGGAGTTTGTCTTCATAAAGCATTTTCGAAAATTGAATTGGCTTGCCTAGTGAACTAATTCCTAATGTGGTGAAGCAAGAACTTATAAAGGAAATGTTGAACATTTAAAGACATCTAACAACTAAAATTAGGTCTCGAAAAAATAAATTGTGTCTAAATATACATATAAAATAACGACAGTTTAAAGTTTTCTGTAAGAAAATTCGGAAGGGCTGAAATACAAATAGCCCTTTTTCTTCTTCATCTAGCAAACATGGATATGACATTCTTTCTAATCTCATTAAAAAGAAAAAGTGGAGGCCTATAGAGTGGTACAGATAAATTCTTCCTCATCTCATACACTAATCCAGTTCAGTAAACAATTAAATTGATAACTTGAGATATAAAAGAAAGATACTTAAAAGTATATCTATCATGTCAAAACTGGGATTTTCTAAAAAAAAAATATGTCGAAACTGGGATAGTGCGTTCTCTTAACCCTCTGAATTTAATACACAAGTAATTCAAATTGAGGGGATGTACCCTAATATAACTTAGATTACCACTCAGTTATTAAAAACATTAATTACTTTCCGTTCCATTTGTCTCTCCCGAGCAAGTGACAAGTGTGTTTGTAATAAATTATATATTCTATTTATTTTCACTGCTAAACAGAACCTCATGCAGGAGATTCAAACGGTCTACCAAACTAGCAACAATTTGTATTTATACACAACGAGAAATGTTATGTGTTATCACTTTTTCTTCTAACCATTTTAAATCATTGTCCAAGTGAGTTCTTTTTTGTAAAATATTTTTTAAATAAATATAGTTTAAACATACGTGGAAAAGAATATATGATTTACAACATCCCTCATAAATAATTTAACCGATATAAATAAATAAATAAATAAGCTATTAGAAAGGCACACTAGCTAGCGTAGATAATTATTATACGGAATAAGAGAAGAAAGAAAAAGTAAATCTAACATGCCAAAATTATGATGGTAGGTTCTCTCAAGTCTAAACCATCTTTTTCTCAAAAAAAAAAAAAAAAAAAAAGTCTAAACCATTTAAATTTAATTTAATTTCGAGCAATTCAAACTGTGGGGATGTACCCCCAACTAATCTAATTTAAATTTGGATCACTACTTAAAGATTAAACATTAGTAATATTTTCATTCCATTTGTCTCTTTCTAGCAAGTGACTGGTGTATTTGTAATAAGTTATATACATAAAGAAATATGTTATGTGTCATCATCTTACCCCTACCAATATATACAACTGTCTAAATTTTTAAAGGAACATTATTTATTATTATTACATGTGTACTGATAAAAAGTTATTTCGTATACCATTTTAATTTTTAGTATATAATGGTATGCCACCTAACATTTATATGGTGTTAAAATATCAAGATTTATCTCAGGTGAAAAGAAAGATTAATACAACGTAATTGCTAATTAACATGATAATAAGATGATAAAATAAGGATGAAAGATGATTCTAGCCCTCCAAAACAAAGAAGTGTGATATACCCACATATTTTTATTCTCTTTTGTTCGGGCTCTTTTTTCCTCTCTTTCTTTCTTTCTTTTCGGTAAATAAATGAATAATGAATAAGTAAAATATGATTCTTAAGTAGGATTTGATTTCTTGAACTTAAATCACCACCTCCATGGCCCTCTTGCGGCAAGGTTTTTTTCACCAACATCTAATTTATTAAGTTTTTGTAAGCAACTAAAAAGTCTAAAATTCTATGCTAAAAAAAATACTCAAATTCTTTTACAAAAAAAAAGGGCTAAAATTTTATCTCTCCCCCTTCTTTCTCTAGAAAAGAGGGCAGATTGAGTGCTCAAACACACAAGAACAGCACTCTCATACAATTATTTTAAAGTAATAAAATATGGAAAATAAAGCCCCCCCAACAGGTGCTAGCAGTATTTATAAAGAGAGTTCTCAAAGATTAAAGTCATTTTCTCTTCAGGGTCTAGACCTCTCTTCTTCAACACAAGACTTCTCTCTCTCTGTCTCTCTCTCTCCTTCAAAAGTCTTTCCCACCAGTGATCACAGACTAACCCAATTCAGAAAAGAGAGAAGCAATGGTGGGTACCTCTTTTCATGCTTTAATTTCCCCAAATGCATCTCCTTTTGTCTCTCTCCTCTGTAAAAGCTCTGTTTTTTTTTTTCTTTTCTTGACATCTCTCTCTCTCTCTCTCTCTCCCTTTGACTTTTGCAGGAAGTGATTGAGCAGCAGAATCTGGAGACATGGGAAGGGTATACAGATTGGAAGAACCGGCCGGCGATCAGAGGCCGCCACGGTGGCATGTTCGCCGCCTCTTTCGTTCTTGGTATGGATTCTGCTCTGCTCTACTTTTGAGATTTCTACTTGATTTGGGATTAGATTCGCCTAGAGTTTGCTTTTTCATTGTATGTGTGTGTGTGTTTTGATCTTTTGTTTTTTTCTTCTAGTGGTGGAGGTGTTGGAGAATCTGGCGTTTCTGGCAAATGCGAGCAATCTGGTGCTGTACATGGAGGACTACATGCATTTCTCGGGTGCGAAATCAGCGAACACGGTGACGAATTTCATGGGAACCTCTTTCCTCCTTGCCCTCCTCGGTGGTTTTCTCTCAGATGCTTTCTTCTCCACTTATCTTATCTACCTCATAAGTGCTGCTGTTGAGTTTCTGGTACTCTCTCTCTCTCTCTCTCTCTCTCTCTCTCTCTGTTTTCCCATAAACATGATTGGAACTATTTTGAAGTTAGTGATGAATTTTGTTTGGAGACGCTGTGTTTTTTATCTCTTTTTTTCTTTCCTTTTTTTTTGGGATATGGGGTTTGAATAGAGAGGGGGAGATTGAGAGGGATGTTAAACTTTGGGGGGTTTTATGAGATTATTTTGGGGGTTAATATGAAAGGCTATTAGAAGTTCTAATGATCACATTCAAAAAGTGAAGGGGCCCTTCCAAAAGGGAGAAGGAGGGTCATGGGATTCACAAATTAGCTTGGAAGAGTCATTCCATAATGGTGCATGATGAGAAAGAAGAAAGAGATGGAGATGTACAGTAGAAGGACACAGTTATTTGATAAATTAAATTCTTGCATGTATTACTTATTTCTCTCTTTGCACACATATATATATTCATTGAACACAACAAATTATTTGGTAAATGTTTGGGACCATGTTTTTATACATATACATGTCGATTTGATTTTTTTTTTTTTTTTTTTTTATTTTTTGAGAAATACATGTCTACTTTGATGTTTTCTTGTCTTTTTAAATAGAGAATAATTATTTTGGAAAATCTGAATTTAGTACTTTTACTTTTAACTGTTTTTTCTGTTTTCAAACTGGTACCTAATTAAAGCGGTACCTAACATGCTTTTAGTGTTGAGAACTTGGGAATGCACATTCATTTCCGTGTAATTGCTTGAATGCCTGCAATACTCCACTCACTTTGAATATAAATTTGGTTTACTATACAACGGATATATTAATATTCTAACACCGATGCAATGTGTGTTTGGTTGAGGAACAGAAGTCAGGAACTTATGTCACGTTATGTCACATATTGGCATATAAATACAATGTCGCGTCTTAAATTATTGTGCAGACAACCAAAATGCGGTTAAATGTTACACCTAATGCCAGAACTCATGGTTGGTAGTTTCTTGATCGGATTAACTTAAACTAATGCTTCATTCATATTTTAGTAGCATAACATATCTGAATTTTTCTTTGAATTTTAAGTTTTCTATTCTACAAAATGCTTATGACGTATCTGATCTTATCTTATTCAACAAACAAAGAACGAACCTTAAATTTTCTTTTTCAAGTTGTACGATTGGTTGAAAAGCTTCGCAAAAGTCAGAGAGCCCATGGCTGGAAAATCATCATAATTTTGTCTGATATTTCCATGATTATAAATTTTATTTCTCACAATTATTTTTTTATTATAACAATTTTTATTACACCCTTGGGATGGGGGCTGTCTTAATTGGGTCCCACATTCATTAAAACGCATGCAACGTATGAAGGCTTGTTTTCTTTCAGCCAAACAAAACCTTCCCTTTCTCAAACTTCATCTGAAAACCTCCCTCCCTCCTCTGAATTCTGACACTTCTTTGTTTCGGTAACATTAACGTTTTTGTCTCTTTGGGTTAAGACCATAAATGTCAACCAATCGGATCTTGATTTACCGGCCACCTGGACCTCGTTTTATGTGCCACGTAACATGTGCAATTGTTGGTCAATCATGTGGGTTATTGCCACGTGTCCCAACACAAAATACTTGGTGAAGTCTAAGTCCTTTGTGGGGGGATAGCTTCATTGATGTCCATTTATTTTTCTTGTGGTGTGCGAAATTTTATCTTCCTAGGATTTTTTGTCGTTGAATGACATATAAAGTAGAAAAATACGACGTGGGAGTATGTAGACACTATATTTTGCATTGGATAAACTTCATTATAGTGTAACAATCTGCATACAAATCAGAGAAGAATATCAGTTTGATTATTTTTTTTCCAGTTGATTGACTTGTAACCGAGAAGGCCAATAAGCAACTTGCATTTGCATATTCCTAACACACAGAATTCGAGATTTCTTCACAGATACCCAAAATTTTAAGTATGCATGACTAACGAACTCACGAACTCAGTTACATCTAAAATGGGACTTCATTTGAATCCATGGATGTTACACTTTACATCAAGGGTAAGATAAAAATGGAATAATATTGACAGGGTGACAATAGCAAGCTGCATTTGCAAATGTAACGTGAAATAACACGTGTGTGGTTATCAACTAAATAGAATCTTAATGGGTTTATTTTAGTGTGATAATAAGCCCCTAAAAGAATTCCACTTGTGAAATATAAAGTAGCCTTTCTAGCACATTTTATAGTATTTAGTGATAATAGATAAATACTGATTCTAATAAACAAAAGGATGATACGTAAATACTCGCCAATTTGTACTTAAATATGGCCAAGTTGACAACAACTTGTGGGTTAAGGGACCCAATAGTTTTAGAGTGTCCTATGAAAATAGCTTTTCTCGATTAAAAAGTGAAGCATGGCTAAAGCTGGTCTTGTGGTGGATATTGAAGCTTTTGACTATTCTCTTGAGTAGTCAAGACTTACGTTGAGTCATTTCTGTTTATATCGCATGTGTCTTGTATGATAGTATAATGAATTCAGTACTTACATAACTGAGTTCACTGGTTTTCACAGGGCTTGATCATACTCACAATCCAAGCTCGGTCGCCCTCGTTGAAGCCACCGGCTTGCGCGTTGAGATCCCCCGACTGTCAGGAAGTAAGTGGCGGGAAAGCTGCAATGTTGTTCATAGGCCTTTATCTCGTGGCTCTCGGTGTGGGAGGCATAAAAGGGTCGCTACCATCGCATGGAGCTGAGCAATTCGATGAGAGCAACCCGAAGGGAAGGAAGCTAAGGTCGACCTTCTTCAACTACTTTGTCTTCAGTCTTTCGTGTGGCGGTCTCATTGCAGTCACATTGGTGGTTTGGGTGGAGGACAACAAGGGTTGGCAATGGGGTTTCGCCCTCGCAACACTAGCAATCTTTCTCACAATCCCTATCTTTCTCGCGGGTTCCACATTTTACCGGAACAAGATACCTAGCGGAAGCCCCCTTACCACTATAAGCAAGGTAACACTGCTGAATCTACTAAAATATTTTGAATTATAATATGGGCCGCACCAAATAGCTGTAGATACCTGCAGTTATATCTACCATAATATGTATTGTTCCAAAAATGTCATAATAGTTTTCATGTTGCGGGTCTAATGGAGCTTGACATTCCTTACATTCTTCATTTGTCCCAAAAGAATAATTCTAAACGGGCAGAACTTTAGACAAAATTTTAGACAAAATTTCCAATTTTAGTGATTTTGAATAGATGCCAATATTCTTTTAAGGGGTTAGCATTTCAATGGTAGGGTTTAGTTTGACTATATTAGGAAATTATGTCTAAAATTTTGTTCATATAGCATTACTCATCCCAAAAAGACCGTAAATGCTTTGACTTTTCTTCATGCAATTTTGAGTAGGTAATTTGACTGTATTATGTTGAATTTAAACAGGTTGTAGTAGCTTCGACGTTGAACTCTTGTCTAAACAGAAGCCCGAGCAACGCGATCGCGACCATGGCTGCGAGTCCTCCTCTAAACCCAATCATTAAGGACGAAGACGAAGCACCAACCAACAAAACCGCTGCTCCGGCCGAAGTGCCAACCGATAGCTTAAAATTTCTCAACCGCGCGATCACAAACAAGCCGGTCCACGGAGCGCTCGATTGCTCGATACAACAAGTGGAAGAAGTCAAGATTGTGTTGAAAATCCTACCCATCTTTGCCTGCACCATCATACTCAATTGCTGTCTGGCTCAACTCTCCACGTTCTCCGTCCAACAAGCGGCCACCATGAACACATACCTAGGCAACTTGAAAGTACCGCCAGCTTCCTTACCAGTTTTCCCAGTCGTCTTCATCATGATCCTCGCCCCTGTCTATGACCATTTCATCATCCCATTCGCGAGGAAAGTGACCAAATCAGAAATGGGCATATCCCATTTACAAAGAATTGGTATCGGATTGTTCCTATCGGTTATAGCAATGGGAACAGCCGCGCTAGTGGAAGTGAAGCGCAAGAAAGTGGCATCTTCCCACTTGGGGATGCTGAAACCAACTGAGCCACTCCCAATATCGTTCTTCTGGATTGCTTTCCAGTACTTGTTCCTTGGTTCAGCTGATCTCTTCACTCTAGCTGGTTTATTGGAGTTCTTCTTCACGGAAGCGCCTTCTAGTATGAGGTCATTGGCGACTGCACTTTCATGGGCATCGCTCGCAGTTGGATATTATCTCAGCTCTGTGATTGTGTCGATTGTGAACAGCGTGACGGGGAATTCTAATCATAAACCGTGGCTATCAGGTAGTAGCTTAAATGTTTATCATCTCAACAGGTTCTATTGGCTGTTGTGTGTGCTCAGTTTGTTGAACTTCTTGAACTACCTCTTCTGGGCTAAGAGGTACAAGTACAGATCAAAGGGTGGTGACAGGTGATGGAGGTTTGGGAAATCTGAACTGTTTGTTCAGCTGGGCATTTTAACAAACAGTTGGTTGGCGAAAAAACTCCGTAAACATGTGTCAAATTTTGCTCCCCGGCCAAAGATGATGGCACATGTTTGGATAAAATGAATACATAGTGCATTTTCTGTTCTTTTCTTTTCTTTTTTCTAGGCCGTTGTTTTAAACAACTTCTGGTTCTCTTTTATGTAAGATGCTGCGACTTCGTTTTCTCACCATTGAAGAAAATTAATGAAATAAAAGAAAAGAAATTTGACTTTCAGTTGAAGCAATGGTTTTGACTTCTGATGTTGAATGTGTTTGGTGCAACTGTGAAAGTGTAGTGGGACTAAGAACATGCTAATGAGGGGGGTATAAAGGAATCGCAGTCATTAGTGGTTTCAAGAAATTAAAAGTCAGTATAAGTAAAATCTAGGGTCTTTATTGTTATTATTATTCTAACAAGGACTGAAGTGATCGTATATGGTGGTATAGGGGTTTTTGCATAGATACTCAATAGTCAGAGGTATATAAGCCTCTCTTACTCTAATTAGAGTTCATAATGTTGTTATTGAAAGGTTTTTCGTATTCTTCCAGCTCTCGCTGGAGTCTTATCCCCGTAATCTTTCATACCGCTTCTACTTAGTTGAACCCTTCAGTGGTTCTTTTATCTCAGATTCACCTTTTGGTTCCATTCATTTAGAGAGTAGTAACTATGTTCAGACAGGGCCGGCCTTAAAGCTAGGCAGCCGAAGAGGCCGCCTTAGGCCCCGGGCCGCCAGGCCCTGTGTTATAATTGTATTTTTTTTTTAAAGTAATTACAGTTCAGTTAATTTCACATGTTAATTTAAAATTTTGAAAAACAGTTTATATTAGTGTGGTGGTAATTAATATTTTTGCCACAAGTTTGACTCGGGTTCTATCTCGTTAATGGCGTATCTGAATTTTAGTATTTACTTATAAAAAAAATTTATGTTTTGTTTTTCGAAAAAGTAATAATAATAATAATAATAATAATAAAGTTGAAAAACATTAATCAAAGCTAACCTAATTCTAACTATTAAATGTCTAAAAGTGTTTTTTTAGATAAACTCTTCTACGTGTAAAATTTTTCTTCCTAGGGGCCCCAAGTTTATTACTCACTTTAGGCCCCACGTATCTTGGCTGGCCCGATGTTATGTGGATGCATCAATTGGCCCTATTTTCCCACTAGAGCGTTATTTGTGTACCTCGATGGCTTTGCGCCTAAGCCTTCGGAGTTCCTACCGTCGACTACTGGTTCTAGCCCCTCCTCGACTCCAAACCTAGAATACGCTGCATGTGCTCTTCAAGATCAAGTTGTCTTAAGGGCTCTTCAATCGACTATTTAGATTGAAGCTCTTTCTCAGGAAGTTAGGGTAAGTGACTCTCGATCTGCCTGCTTAACCCCAGAACGAATCTCTCTCTCTCTCTCTCTCTCTCTTATATTTTACAGCTTAAATCCGATCTTCAAACTGTAAGGAAGGTGAGTAAGTCTATCGATGCTATATATAGAAGATTATAACTATATGTGATATATTACCTGTGGCGTATGTGTTTATTGATGATGAGGATTTTCAGTTATATACCTTAAATAGTTTGCACTCTGAATATAATGCCTTTAGATCGCCATTCGGGCCAGATCTAACCCTAATTATCTAGAGAAATTATTTTTATGCTTGAAGCTGAAGAAAATATGATTGAGTTTAAGAACTCCTTAACTAAATCTATTGTTTCCACACTTTTAATCAAAAAGTTAAAGTTCCGATTATGGGAGATTAATACTCGTGGTCGATGATGATCAAATTTTAACAGGGGAAACCCTAAAAGGGGCTACAATAGCATAGGAGCCCAAAGTAAAAGTTTTAGACGACGACGACACTCAATTTGGTACTATTTTCCATCTCATTTTTGTAGGATTTTTCTTCGTTTTAGAGCATTTTCCCTTATTATTGACCGATTTAGTGTAATTTCACATTTGTTGTAATATGAGAGCGCTTTAGTGTTATCACATAATTTTGTGGTTAAAATACATTACTTTATGTAAATTTCCTTCCACAATATAATTTCGGGTATGTGTTCATACTTTTTAGAAATACAGGCGGAGGAAAAGAGCATAACCGAGTCTGTGAAAGCATGAAAACGAGCTTTGGAAATCATAAGAGGAGAAAAGTGAATGGAGCTAGAAGGTAAGGAGCAAACGATTGAGCCAAGGAGAAGAAGAAAGAAGCATTATGGAGCCAAAACATGGCCACCATGTTGAGTACCACGCCACGATAGTGGGCGAATTTAGAGTGCAAAACAAAATAGATCATCTCACTATGGCGAGAAAAAAAGCCCACCACGACGACAGGAGTAGCAGCGCACAAATCAAGCAAGAGGAATGCTACAACCAGGACAAGCCAAAGCCACCATGTCGGCAGCACACGCGCGTTGCACAAAGAGTGAAACAACCTAGGATCTCGGTTCAGGGATAAAGAGACAATAGATAACCAAAAGTAGAAATATATTTACGAAGATTACAATTTATCTAATAAATACAACAATCTTTGAGAATATAAGTTTACAAAATTAATGGGTTTGACATAAGCTATTTGATATAATCTTACGCTCGGCGACCTCTTCTCGTTCCGCGTTCCCATCCCGACACGCACTAAACTGTGGTGGCTTTAAAATAATAAACGTAGGCACCATAGTTTGAAACAATCAGTAAAAACTGTGTAAATACACAGTATGACATGTAAAACAATGAGTCGCACACAAGCATAAGTTGTAATGAATCAAGAGATTTAAAAGAATTATAAGTAATAGAGTTGGAAAAAATGTGGAACAATTAAAATCGCGTAGTAAGTATCTTTCAACTTCAAAACATCAATAAACCACGAGTATTCAAGTAAATCTTAAACAAGTAAAATATCAATAGTAAACAAACTGTTTTGCACTGATAACGGTATTAAGTCACGAGTAGTCAATTCTTTTCAACTCATTTCATTCGATTAGGGCATATTCAGAGCCACAAACAACATCAATAGAGTAGTTAACTTTCTTTCAAGTCTAATTAACCGTTAAGTTTAGCTGAGGCATGTCCGGAGCCACAAGGAGGATTGATGCAGATAGAGGAATCACAAAGTGATCATAAATGCATCCTTCTAGAATCTATGAAACCCTATTTCACCCAAGCTTAAAGGGAGCCCATACGTCAATCCCCGCTGACAATTCATAGCTAAAAAGGCCTTAAAAGTGTCCGTACCAATATACCGTAGTGAGCCTTACAAGTATAAGTAGCACTCTATAGCTTTACAAACCCATTGGCTGCAATACCTTGGTACATTTTGACTTGCCGGGGGCGGATTTATGAACATCAAAGTTATATCATGTAATACGAAACATTGCTTCAATGGCTGTAGCAATAAGTAATTGGAAGATCGCTTGCCGGCTCCGGCCGCAACCATAAATAACACAAATATGTACATCATTCTAAATATATTATAAGTGCTTTAATTCTTATATTTACCATAACCAAATAAGATTTCACGAGTAATTTTCAAGAGTTCTCACAAAGAATTCATGAATATCCAAACAACTTTCGAGTATAAATCATTCTTTCATACTTCTTCAATCAACAAAATATTTATTTGAGAAATTACACAAATACTCAAATTTTGATAATTACGGGTTGCACATATGTACTTACCATTGAGATATAACACAACCAAAAGAAATAAAGTAAGTCAAGCACTTCAACCACAACCACTCTCCTACGAGGTCAATGTCTACAATCACACGTATAATGTACTCATTACCAATTTACATTTTCATAATTCAATGCAACCCTACATTCCACATAGTCCTATATGTAAAAGAAATCACATATAATGATGTTCACTTATCAAAATAATTCCAACAAAATACTTAAAAATTCAAAAAGTCAGGTTTTCTATAAAATGTGAAACTACAATTCTAGGCAGAATTGTAGCTCTAATTTTAGAGCTCTATTTACCATATCAAATTCATAAAATTATGAAACTCCTTTACAAGATAGATAAATGTGTCTACTTTATGAAACTTGAAGAATCTTACCAATAGCTATTATATAGAAAATAAATAAATAGTATTGTACATAGACAAGTCCGGAAGCGAATCTCAACTTTGAAGGACCATTACTACTGCTTAGATAATAGCAATAATGCTCATATTCTCCAGAATTAATACTCAATGTGTCTAGTAACAAAAAAAGAAATATTAGGTGCCAAAGGTTTCTGAAAATAGATTTTTTAATAAAATTGGCAAGACTGGTCCAGAAACAGAGTTTCAGAAAACATGCAAATTAAGATGAGCATATCTCCCTAAAAAAATGGTTATGGAGTTAATTTTTTTTTAAATGATCCTCTCTGAGTTTAGATTTCAAAGTATGCATGATTTAAAAATTTCACAGATACAAATTTGGAGATAATCCATGTTTTTCACAAACTGTTCAGATTGTATCAACGTACAACTTTTTCCAATAATCAACAAGAATGGTTCTAGTAGTACATGCAATCTAAGAGGACTTTATTTTCAATCAAATGATATCATTTTAAACATGAAATAAGATTTTTACATGATCTTGACACAAATTATCACAATGTACTTGACATTCAAATGCAACTACCAAGAAATTCACAAAGTGCATGTGGGTTCTAGTTTATTTCATGAAGTAATCTAAATTTTTAAGTCAAACATGTGATCTAACCATATAAATGATGATTCAAGCACGAAATGAAGAAATCTAAGATGACATTTTATCAATAAAATTTAAATATGGACATGCAAGCATCAATGCAAGACTAGAAGAAACTTTACCCTAAGACTGTGAGGAAAAGAGTCGAATTTGCCTTTAATTATTGAGTAGGATGGTGGAAGAACTTCATACCAAGCTTGGACTCAATTTTTTCATGCTTGGGAGACTATAATATGAAGTTTTGATGAAGATATGTGGAGGAGAAGCTCCAAAAATAGGAATGGAGTTTGAAGAAAGATGAGAGTTTGTATGAGTGTTCTTGATGAGAATGAGGTGAAAAGAAAATGAAAGTGGAAGAGATAGAGTGAGGGAGTTGATGGAGATGTTGGTGGTGGAGGCTGGTGGTGGAGAATCCCACAAAGGATGTAGATAAAAAAAATTTTAGCTGGTAGTGGATGTACATACAACATGGGTGTTTGACTTGGTTGAGTGGAGGGAGGGTTGAAGGGAAATTTAAAGTCTCCTAACAAATTAGTTGGGGTAGAAATTGGAGTAACAAGAAAATGAGGGTTAACATGCAAATAACAAAAGTTGAATTGCTAGTTGAGATAGAAAAAATGTAAAATTGATAAATGAGAGGTTCTTTTATGTAGAAACTAAAAGTTGAGGGTTAAATTTACGGTTTCTAATTACTAGGTAACACATAAAAACTATTTTTTATAAATTAAAAATCAACCAAACAAATTACAAATAATATACTATGTACATATATGTCGAAACCTATTTTTTTGAAACCACAAAATATCTCAAAATAAATTTATAGATTATCATAAATGTGAAATGACGCCCTTGTACTTTAAAATAAAAAATAAGTCAATAATAACTTTGAAATATGAATATCTTAGAGTTCTTAAATTTTTAATTCTAAAATTACCTAATAACCCCCAATTAAAATACGGGGTATTACAAAGAGGGGAACAAAGTGTATTTTTTAGAAAGTTTTAAGAAATCTTCTTTTTTCTTTAGTTTCTTTTCACATTAAAAGAAACCCTAGAATCCATTATTGACTATCCACTGATTTCCTTAGTACCGAGTGATGAAGCCATAGTTCGTAAGAAGTTCGTCAGTTTGAAGATTGAAGATTGGAGCAACTTTTATAAAAGACGATTGAGCCTATTGACTTATCCACCGGAGACATCAATAGTTTTCTATATCTTCCTCTGTTGGAATTGTGCCCTAGAGGCAATCAATTAATTGTGACATTTATGGATTTACGTCGATATAGAGATATGTTAACATGAATGAAGTCCTTAGAATATGAGTGTTATATTCTTAAATATCCCTAGTCGATTATAATGATTAATAGGACAATCATATATAGACTAGTATGGGGTTGGATTGATATGGAGATATCATGATCCAACACATGGGTATGCATTAGGAGTAATGGCATACTGGATTGACCCATCTCCGAGAAGGCTACATACACGTTATGTTGAGTCACAAGCGCTTCTCGCGGTGCAATGGTATTGTCATCCTTAGACTTGAAGTCACTAGATCTTCTAGTTGTGGATTATTGTGATCTTGGTAGCGTTAAACGCTACACCGTAACTGGGTAGTTATAATGGCGTGTACTGGACACAATAAGAAGCAAGCTTAGAGATCGTAGTGGACGTAGATAGAATTTGTCCCTCCCACATAACGGGAGAAAATATCCTAGGCCACTCGAGGGATAGTGCTTATAAAATGTCTGGCCAGACTCAAATAAATCAATATGGGATATTGATGTTATTTGCACGAATAAGGCTATTCCCAGGATCGAGAAACTATGGATTGGATATACGAGTGTGACTTGTATGTCTCGTGTCCAATCCGGATATTGAGACAAAGGGATGAGGCAATTACTTGTACAAGGTTTGTCATGATGACTATTCTATTTGTTGGCTAGAATGGATGTCTTGCTAGAGGCCGCTCCATATTAGTAAATAGTTACTACCAACTAAATAGAACCTATGGGGTCACACGCCATATAGAGGTGAACTAGACTTGGGAAATAATTAATTAATATGATTAATTAATTAGAAGGATCAAATCGCAATAACTTGCTAACTTAGTAGGACTAATATGCAAGTTGGACTAATCCATGTATATACATGATTAGGATTTGCCAAGGTGGCCTAATTCATGTAGATACATGATTAGGATTAATTTGCAAATAGAACTAATCCATGTATTGACATGATAAGGACTATTTTGCAAAAGGGACTAATCCGAACTTGAGTAGGATTATGAGGGGTTCTTTATGTAGTAGGACAAGGAGTTGTTGGACTATATAAAGAACACTCCTAGCTTATTTTTCTCTCTACACACATACACATCTATTTGATAGAAGTAAGGAGAGAACAAAGCAAGGAGAGAGCAAGTCCCATAGAGGGCCGAACCCCCTTTATGGGACCGCCCCTACCCGTCGGCCTACATGGTGGTGCCGCCCACCTTGGCTTCCCTCGTTTTGCGTGATTCTTCTTCCTCTTCCTCTTTCCGGGCTAGCACCAAGGATTGGAAGATCTAGATCTCACCTCTAGGCGTGGATCAACCGTAGAGACGTGACACTATTCGCGTTTGAAGTCATCAAAGGAGAACCCAAAGGTGTGTTATGATTTCTTACCCTTACCATCGTTATGTCTCTTGACTTGTGATCCTTGGAGGGTTTTGCATGGTTTATGATTGTTTGTGTTTCCGTTGCGCATCCATGAATCAAAACCCTACAGTGGTATCAGAGCCACAGGTCGTAGAGCATAAACGTGGTTTATGTGTTACGTTTTAGTTGTTTTACACCTTAAATTGATTGTTTATTGCGTAAAACAAGACAAATCAAGCATGAGATGCAATTTGTCAATAATCTATCATAACAAGATCTAATTTTTGCATTGGATGCATGAATTAGTGAGTTTGAGAAATTTTAGGATCTTAGATCTAGGGTTTGGGCATCCATGGGGAAGAAGGAGTTCTTTCCATACAAGGAAACAACCAAACTTGGGCACCAAGCAAGAGAGTTGTTTTGGAAACAACTCCCAAAGGAGGTTCGGCCGCCCTAGGGGACCGCCCCTCCTTGCTTGCCGCCCAAGGAAGGCCGCCCTAGGGGCCGGGGCAGCCCTAGCCCGCGGCCTAGCCGCGTGGGCTAGGGGCCGGCCGGCCCTAGGGCCTTGCGGTTCACCTTTTTGGGCCCGGGCAATTGGATTGTTGGGCCCATGGACCGTTTTAACCCTAGAAATCCTAAAATTAATTAAAATTGACCAAGCGCGTTAAAATTGGATTTTAACTGTTTATGTGCAATTCGCATGGTGATTGGATATGGCCTTAGGATGTGGTTTGATGTGGATGTTTAATTTTGTGGTTTGGTTTTTACGGCCTGCGAGCTGATCAATTAATTGTAATAATTAATTAGGGTTTTATGGCCTGCGTGCCATTTTTTTTCTCAACTTGTGAGATTTATTTTATTTAGTATAGAAGTTAGCTAGTGCTAGATAAAAGTAGATTGTTAGCCAAGATTGAAGAAAAGAAGCCCAAAGCCAAAGGAGCCACAAAAAAAATAGAACATGGAGCATGGAGCATTCCACATGACTATGAAGGATGGACCAAAAGGATCAAGACGCATGGAGATGTGTTTGTTTTAGAGTTCATAGATAATTCCATTGGCTTGGAATTATCTTAGTCTAGAAAAGGCCATATCCACATCACGTTTAATTTTTGTTTTGTGGTTGTTTACTTTATTGTCTTATTATTGTGTGGTTGGTGTATGGATGATGCATGCAATTAGGATAATAAGATAATTAGACAACCCGGATCTATTATTTGGAGTTGTGCCCAAACTCAAATAGTTAGATTAGTTGATTTTGATCAACAAAACAATTAAAATTGAATTTAAATTCCCCCAAAATTCAAATATTGTGTTCTTGCCTTCTCGTTGTTTAAACACTCATGATCATCATTATTTATCAAGTTCGTGCGTGCCAAAGCAGGGCGACTTGGTTCATAATGATGGAATGCGATGGAACGTAACAATGTGCAATTGTTTAAATAAGAGGTTGAACACAACTAGACTATTAATGTGATTAAGAAACCTAGAGGCAATCAATTGGGATTATCCATAAGGATGGATAAATAAGGAGTTATTTGCCCAATTGAACCAAGAGTTGCATAAGGGATGCAATTGAAATTGTTCCTACCTAAAGTAGTCAAATTATGGGTGACTTGCCAAAGCAAGCTCATAAGGAGATGAAACATGGATCTTGGCCCACTAGAAAATATAAGGATATTTTCCGCATTAATATCTTGAGGGTTATTAATCCGTAGTAAAATAGTGGGAGCTATGTTTAACAATTTAAATCCTTGTTAAATATAGTTAAACGTCACAAACTTTGCATAATCCTTTGGTGTTAAATACCCATGGCATTAAACAAATAAAACGCGACTTTATCTTTTTCTAGACTGGTATTAAATTGAGAATTGTTCTCAGATAAAAGGAAATTGTTGTACCTCGTAGAACATAAAGTTCTCTTCCTACCAACTACCAAAAACACACTAAAACCTATGAAAAGAACACCAAAGAATGGTTCTTTGGTTATGACTTGCCTCATGCTAGCCGCCATGAACTCTGAGCTTTGGAAGCAAGAAGAGAAACATGGAGAAGTATGATATGATCATACATTGAAAAAAGCTCTTTCAAAAGAACGAGCTAGACATGAGAGGTTTGAAGTGTTGCTCCACTTTGCGTTATGCAAATAAGCTAATTCAATATGATTGAAACATTAGTGAATGGGCATTATCTATGAGATAGAGAATAAACAGTTATTCACTCAAGTGGACCAAGAATTGCATTGGATGCAATTATAGTTTTGGTTTAAAATTGATTTACTCAATATGATTGAAAAATCACTAAACAAAACACTCATAATGGGCATGGGCAAAGCTGTTAATGGTTAACAGCATGGGTAAGGGCAAATAGTTTGCGCTAAACCCATGGGTATAAAGCAAGCCTGTTGCTAAAACCAAGTTGCCTTGGAATCCCATAGGTGGTGTAGAGGAAGAGAGGCTACCCAAAGTACCTGGAAGTAAGTAATAAAGGAGTTATGAATTCCAATATAGGTATTTTGTTATAGAAATCAATGTGTCTATCTCATCATCATAAGTATATGATACTAGATGAGGATCTCACATTTATAGAAATGTGGAGGATCTCAAGAGACGAAGACAATTGGATAAGGAAGAAATAATCCTACACGTGGGGCTATGAAGCAAAGGGTTGCTGAATAAGCCGTAGGAAATTATTTCTACCTTTAAGAAATTGTTCATGAATTAGACAAAAACGATCATATCCTAGCTATGAGTAGGAACATTATCAAAGTTTCTTGTTTGGACAAGAAAGCTCCTTATCATAATAAAGGACAAATGTTGTCCCATTTATTATGATATGCATTATTGTAATGCAATTTTGTCTAAGTGGATTCTATATCCATGATCATGATAATTTCATCTATAAAATTAATACCCATAGGTTTGCATATAATGATATGAACTTCGCTTATCTTTAGCGTTATTGTTTAGGCCTCATAAATAAGAGATACATATCTAGAACTCCATGCGGATGGATTTCTGGAACTCATTTGATTATTGAATCATATGAGACATGTAAGACTTATTAGGCAAAGATATGATCTTTTGGGAATCATACATATTGATGTATGAAGGCCGCTAAGCACAAATGCTAAAGATGGTTTTCAGTACTTCATCATGTTTACTGATAGGATCAGAGAAATATGGATTTGTGTATCTTATGAAGAAACAAATCAGAATCCTTTGAATTGTTCAAAGAATTCAGGAATGAAGTAGAGAACCAGCTTGGCAAAAGTATTTAGGCTCTACGATTGGATCATAGAGGAAAGTACTTGAGCCAAGAGTTTGACAAGAATCCATGGGAGTGTTGGATATGATCCAAAACTCGCTCCACCTAGCACGCCACATGGGTTTGGCGTGTCTAAGAGGAGATTTCGAACCTTGTAGGACACGGTTCGGTCCATGATGAGTCAAACAGAACTTCCAGTTTACTTTTGGGGCTATGTTCTAATTACAGCAAATTTCGCCCTTAACCTTGTTCCATCAAAAACGAAATATGAATAACGCCATATGAGATATGGACTAGGAAGTGTCCTAGTATGTCATTCATAAAGATTTGGGGTTATGAAGTTTATGTAAAATAAAAAAATAAAAAATAAAAAAATAAAAATAAAAAAAAGGTTTACAAATAAACTTGAACCCAAGTCGGATAAATGTCTTGAGGGATATCCTGAAAAGGATATTATTTCTACAACCCAATCAAGAACAAACTTTGTTGCTCGAACCACAATGTTTCTAAGGTAGAGATTGTCTCTAAAAGAAACAGTGGGAGGACAGTAGAACTTGAAGGAGTTCAAGAACCACAATAGAACATTGATCCTATTGATGGAACATGAGCAGGATCACAAGGTGTTGTGGAGTAACCTACTCAGATAACACAAGAACCTCGTAGGTAAGGTAGGATATATCGAGGGACTAGAGAAATAAGGATTTCTCATAACCCCTGATATATTGCTCATTAAGATGAGCCTACAACCTATGAGATGGTCACGTGTGGCCATACTCTCAGAAATGGCTAGAAGCCATGAGATACGATATGGAATCCATGTATACCAACAAAGTATAGACTTTGATGGAACCACCTGAAGGGTAGGACCCATAGTGCAAGTGGGTTATGAAGAAACCAACATGGATGGTAATATGATTACCTTTAAGGGAAAATTGGTAACAAAGGGATTTTCATGAGAGCTCATAGTATAGACTATGACAAAATCTTTCCCCAATTTTGATGCTTAAATCTATTTGCATCTTGCTTGTAGCTATCTATTTATAGATTTGATCAAGATTCTAGGAGTTGGACTCTTCAAATTTATGATGTAATCAAAGGATTTTGGTTCCATCAAAATTGAAGATGAGACTTGTGTCTACAAGAAGGTTAGTGGGAGCACAGTTATTTTTCTGGTCCTGTATGTGGAGACATACTTAATCATTAGGAATGTTGCCCCTACTTGGCAGTCTTACGTAGATTGACTAGGGAGTTGACTTTCTAATGGTAGACTTAAGCGAAGCAACTTGTGAAGATCTATTGAGGTAGACCAAGATGGTTGTATAGCTTAGGTCATAGTACATAAATTGACAAAAGTGTTGAAATGGTTCAACGTGAAAAGAATATTGATTCTTACCCATGTCACATGGAATTAGTCTTTGGAAGGCTAATTGTCTTACCAATTAGATTGGGAATGGACCGTATGAATTAGATTCACGAGATACGCCATGAAATGTACTAGGCCAGACGTGTCATAAAGCATGACACAAAGATACCAGTCATATCCGGGTGAGAGTCACTGGATAAAATATCAAGATTATCCTTTAGTACTTGAAGAGCACTAAGGATGGATTATTGATAAATAGATAATATGAAGAGTTTGCTGTAAGGGGTTACAGTGATGCGAACTTCAAATCTGACAAAGAAGATTTCAGATTATAAGTCAAGTTTTGAGTTTTGCCTTAGTGGGAGCGACTGTGAGCTGGAAAGGTTCCAGGCAAGATTCAGTCACTGATTCTAACATAGAGGACTGAGTAAATTAGTGCATAAAGATGCATTTATTCAGAATATTCAATCTCAATCAAATAGTTGATAGAAGAGATGTGAATATTTGCAAGGTGCCAGCATATGTCTCGCCCCTGCGCAGCGGAAGCGTGGAGGGCCGCGCCAGATCAATAGGCATATGATGCAGGAGATTGACTCTAGTGCAAGTGGGAGACTGTTGGAATTGTGCCCTAGAGGCAATCAATTAATTGTGACATTTATGGATTTACGATTCATTATGTTATCGATATAGAGATATGTTAACATGAATGAAGTCCTTAGAATATAGGTGTTATATTCTTAAATATCCCTAGTCGATTATAATGATTAATAGGACAATCATCTATAGACTAGTATGGGGTTGGATTGATATGGAGATATCATGATCCAACACATGGGTATGCATTAGGAGTAATGGCATACTGGATTGACCCATATCCGAGAAGGCTACATACACGTTATGTTGAGTCACAAGCGCTTCTCGCGGTGCAATGGTATTGTCATCCTTAGACTTGAAGTCACTAGATATTCTAGTTGTGGATTATTGTGGTCTTGGTAGCGTTAAACGCTACACCGTAACTGGGTAGTTATAAAGACGTGTACTGGATACAATAAGAAGCAAGCTTAGACATCGTAGTGGACGTAGATAGAATTTGTCCCTCCCACATAACGGGAGAAAATATCCTAGGCCACTCGAGGGATAGTGCTTATAAAATGTCTGGCCAGACTCAAATAAATCAATATGGGATATTGATGTTATTTGCACGAATAAGGCTATTCCCAGGATCGAGAAACTATGGATTAGATATACGAGTGTGACTTGTATGTCTTGTGTCCAATCCGGATATTGAGACAAAGGGATGAGACAATTACTTGCACAAGGTTTGTCATGATGACTATTCTATTTGTTGGCTAGAATGGATGTCTTGCTAGAGGCCGCTCCATATTAGTAAATAGTTACTACCAACTAAATAGAACCTATGGGGTCACACGCCATATAGAGGTAAACTAGACTTGGGAAATAATTAATTAATATGATTAATTAATTAGAAGGATCAAATCGCAATAACTTGCTAACTTAGTAGGACTAATATGCAAGTTGGACTAATCCATGTATAGACATGATTAGGATTTGCCAAGGTGGCCTAATTCATGTATAGACATGATTAGGATTAATTTGCAAATAGAACTAATCCATGTATTGACATGATAAGGACTACTTTGCAAAAGGGACTAATCCGAACTTGAGTAGGATTATGAGGGGTTCTTTATGTAGTAGGACAAGGAGTTGTTGGACTATATAAAGAACACTCCTAGCTTATTTTTCTCTCTACACACATACACATCTATTTGATAGAAGTAAGGAGAGAACAAAGCAAGGAGAGAGCAAGTCCCATAGAGGGCCGAACCCCCTTTATGGGACCGCCCCTACCCGTCGGCCTACATGGTGGTGCCGCCCACCTTGGCTTCCCTCGTTTTGCGTGATTCTTCTTCCTCTTCCTCTTTCTGGGCTAGCACCAAGGATTGGAAGATCTAGATCTCACCTCTAGGCGTGGATCAACCGTAGAGACGTGACACTATTCGCGTTTGAAGTCATCAAAGGAGAACCCAAAGGTGTGTTATGATTTCTTACCCTTACCATCGTTATGTCTCTTGACTTGTGATCCTTGGAGGGTTTTGCATGGTTTATGATTGTTTGTGTTTCCGTTGCGCATCCATGAATCAAAACCCTACATCCTCTATCTAATTTCTACCATTATTTCATCTATGGATCGTGTGTATTTTTTTCAATCATGAGTTGCTAAACTCATCAGATTGAGGCCTGATTTTGGTGACCTGGACATGCCTTTTTTATGTAGTTGATTGATTTTCAGCATTCGTACTGTGCTAGATTAAATATTTATGAATTCATGTTCTTGAGTTGCGATCATACAATTGATAAATGTATTTTATTTATCCTACGAACCAAGTGGTAGTTGGTGAAGCAGATTGAGAACCCTCGGTAGCCGCCGTAATCGCGCGCGTAATAATAATTGGTAAATAAAATCAAAGAACTAGCATGATGTCAATAGGAATCTTAAGCGTTCATAAAATTGTTATTGATGTTGGAAATTTTCCCTAAAGGAAATCTATTTCTTGTGACATTTATGGATTTACGATTCATTATGTTATCGATATGGAGATGTTTTAACATGAATGAAGTCCTTAGAATATAAATTTTATATTCTTAAATACCCCTAATCAATTATACTGATTAATTGGACGATCAACTATAGACTAGTATGTGGTTGGATTGATATGTAGATATCACGATCCAACACATGGGTATGCATTAGGAGTAATAGCAAAAATGACTCACCCACGACGAGAAGGCTACATACGGGTTATGAAAAGTCACATGTGCTTCTCGTAGTGTCAAGTGTATTGTTATCCTCAGAATTGAAGGCACCAGATCCTCTAGTTGTGGAATATTGTGTTTTGATATCGTCAAAGGATACACCGTAACTAGGTAGTAATAAAGGCGTTAATCGGACACATAAGTAATCAAGCTTAGAGATATGTAGATATAATTTATCCCTCACATAACGGGAGAAAATATCCATGGGCCACTCGAGGGATGGTGCTTATAAAATGTCTGGCCAGACTCACATAAATCAATATAGGATATTGATGTTATCTGAATAAGACTATTCCAAGGATTGAGAAACTATGGATTGGATATACGAGTGTGAATTGTATGTCTCCTGTCCAATCCGGATATAGAGACAAAGGGACGAGACAATTCTTGCACAAGGTTTGTCAAAGTGATGAATATTCCTATTAGTTTGGTGGCATGGATGTGTTGCTAGATACCGCTCCATGTTAGTAAATTGTTACTACCAACTAAGTAGGAACCTATGAGGTCACACTCCATATGGATCAAACTAGACTTGGGAATTAATTAATATGACTAATTAAACAGAAAGATCAAAAGGCAACCACTTATAAACTTAGTGCATGTTTGGTAAGTCCGATTTTAATCCATTTTGATTAAAATCGGCCAATTTAATTTAATTTCGTTTGCTTCACCATTTTGCAATACCGATTAAAATCTGTTTTGGGCCAATAATCTGTAGATTATTTAATCTCCAATTTTGCAGATTCTCTCACATTCTGTAGATTTTAATCTCATCCCAAACATCTTCACAATTTTCAACTACTTTAAATTTTCAGCCAGCTTATTTTCTCCAAAACATTTCAGCTGATTATTCAGATTTTAAGTTGGTACCAAACAGGCTCTTAGTAGGTCCAATTTGCAAGATGGACTAATCCATGTATAGACATGATTAAGACTAGTTTGCAAAGGGAACTAATCCATGTAAGGACATGATTAGGAGAGGGACTAATATGCAGTTAACAAGGAGTTGCTGGACTATATGTATGAGCACTCCTAGCTTACTCTTTGCAAGAGTGTCATAATGTTTATAAAACTAGGAGAGAAAAATCAAGGAGAGAGAGCAAGAAAAGGTCTAGGCCGAAACCTAGATCCCATCCGCCCCTCTACCTGTCGGCCAAAGAGTAAGAGGCTGAAGCTCTTCTTTGGTCTCCTTTGTGTGATTCTTCAACTTCCTTCTTCCACCGGCTGCTAGCACACGACATGGAGGAATCTAGAGCTCGATCCTAGGATTGGAATAGCCATAGAGACGTGAATACTTTTTCACGAGTGAAGTCATCACAGGAGACAAACAAGGTAAATCGTTACTTGAACCTTCACTATCATTATGATGTCTCTTCATGTGATCCTTGGTGGGTCTTGTGCGGATCTTACTTGTTTAATTCCGCTGAGTAATTCGTTACAAAACCCAACAATTGAATCATATGAATAAAGTTCCACCATGTCCACGAATTCCAAAGATGCATCCTAATCACCGTTATTTTATTTTTTAATTCAGTTAATTTAATTTTATGTTTTTTTACTTTTATGCAAGTAGTTTTAGTAAACAAACAAACCAAAATTCCCATCATTATAATTTAGTTAAACTTCAACCTCTCGTCCCGTGGGTTCGATACAAACCTGATACTTATCATGAAAATTTGGTACAACAGACACCGTGCACTTGCGGTTAAAACAACATTATTAAAATACTGCACACCTACTACTGACCAAACCAATTTTTTGTCGACGTTTCCGAGGACTGGCAATTTGTAGTTTACTTGTTTACAGGCAGTTTTACTTTTTCTGTTATTTTTCATTTTTTTTGTTCTCATTCTTCCTTTGAGAATCTATTGTTCAGGTACATTTGGAGTTGTATGAACCGCGACACACGCGAGCTCATACCATCGGTGGAGGATCTTGAGTCACTGTTTCGTAAAAGAGGTCAAGAGTTGAAGTAGATAATTGCTACTATGGTTAATGCAGTAACTTAGGCAGACGGGTTGAGAACCAAGTTAGCATCCAAACGCGGTCTTCGCGAGAAGAATCAAGAAGCTATGGAGGAGTTCAAAGTTATGGTTGAATATCTCAATGCTAGGTTGGTGCAACAACCACCGCTAGGACCACCACATGTGGATCTCGCAATTTAGTGCGACAGGTGGCGCAAGTACAAGAGCGGGAAGCCCCAATGGTTTACAATTTCAGGCCGACTGAGGCAAGTTATCAGTCACCAATTTTGAATCCGAACATGGTACAACCAAGTTCTATAAAGTGTTATTTAACGAACATGGTTCAGAAGGATTATCAGCTCAGTGGGAAGTTGACCGAAAATCCCAATACACACTTGGCGATACTTACTCAAATTTTGTAGACTATGAACGTTCGCCGAACGGACGAATCCATGGTGAAACTCATGATGTTCCCTTTTCCACTAACATGCAACGCTAGGGAATGGTTTATGACCTTACCTAGCCATTCTATCACTACATGGGAGCAACTCATTGAGGAGTTTCTGAGGAAGTATCATCCGCCATCTCGATTATTAGAGCTTATGGACGAGCTTCAAAACTTAAAAAAAATTGATGATCAGACTTTAGGGGAAGCTTGGGAGAAGTCCAATCTTATTATGAGGAGAACTCAAAACCATGGGGAGCCAATGTTCAAGATCTTGAACACATTTGATGGTGCACTCGACAGATACATATCAAAGAAACTCGACCAATTGGCAAGAGGTAACTTTATGGATCTTGATCCGCTTGAATCTATGACGATTCTTGATAATGTTTCTAGACGACATACGACTAGATCATTGGTTCGCTAACATCAAAAGCCAGCTAGTGACACAACAATGGTTAATCAATTAGAGTCTATAAAAATCACAGATTGCATCACTCACCACAGCTTTTTCAGACTATCAATCTCAATGCAACAGAGCAGGTAAAAACTAATGAACAACAATGGTTCGATAGTGAGATCAAGGAAGCATCAGCTAGAGATGTTAACTATTTGGCCGCAATAGCGTCAATGGAGAAACACCTATCAACCAAAAAATAGACAACAACCTAAATTTAGTTGGAGCAATCCAAACAATGAGACTGAAGCGCCTGGAAAATATTCATAAAGAGTTCAACCACAATCACAATAACTAGCGCAGATTTCCGACATGCTGAGTCTTTTGTTAAAGATTAATATCAAGCTAGACAAGCTTGAAAGTGAAATGGTAGCAACTAAAATCGGTGAAGACGCATGAGTTCCTAATCGGGAAAATAGCTAATCAAACAACAGTTAGAGAACCCGGTGCGCTGCCACACACTACTACCATTCCACATGAGAGCGCGAAAGCCATTGACATTGTATTTGAAGAGGCTTGCCAGAAACTGAATATTAATTTCCGAGTGATAATTCAATTCATCTGAATTAATGTGGTGTATAGAATCAGAGAGAGTTATACTCTGAAAATGATGAAAGACATGATTAGTTGTAGAGACATGTTCAAATCTCTAAAGCTTTGAAGTTTACAATATTTATATACTTGCTGACAGATTTCTGTGTTGCAGGACTTGCATTTGAATAAAAGCTTGATTATAGACTTTACACCGTCTCTTACAAATATTCTTGATCTTATGCTGCTAGACAGGTATATAGATTGGTATGTCTTAAGGCCTCATTTGGGTAAATTATAAGGAACGGGGACAAGGATAAAATTGTACCTCCTGCTCCTTATCCTGTGTTTGGGTGCAGGATAAGGAGTAGGTATAAAACTGATTTCCTTATTCCTTATGTACAATTCTCAATTTTTTTGCCTACAACCTTGTACCACCTAGGGGGTGGTATAAGGTAGGATAAGGGGAGGAGGGTACAAGAAGGTGTTATGGAATGACAACATTGCCCCCTATACACACACGTACACAAAGACATTTATATATATATGTATATATATGTATATATATATATATTATGTATGTACATATACACATGTAATATATTGTGTATAATATACACATATATAATATATGAATATGTATATATATATATGTATATATATATTATGTATGTACATATACACATGTAACATACTCTGTATATACACATATATAATATATGAATATGTATATGTATATATATGTGTGTGTGTGTGTGTGTGTGTGTGTGTGTGTGTGTGTGTGTGTGTGTGTGTGTGTGTGTGTGTGTGTGTGTAACATATTTGTAGCCATGCAAAATGTATACATATATCTTTCATAAATGTGTATATATGCTCACACACACATATGTGTATAAATATATATATGTATATACATAAATGTATATATAATTGTGTGTACACACATATACATTTATGTATATACACATATACATAATATACACATATATGTGTATATTTATGTTTATTTATGTATATATTTACATTTATGTACATAAATGTGCATATATGTGAGTGTGTAAACACATATACACACATATACATATATGTGTGTGTGTGTGTGTGTGTGTGTGTGTGTGTGTGTGTGTGTGTGTGTGTGTGTGTGTGTGTGTGTGTGTGTGTGTGAGTGTGTGTGTGTAAATATGTAAGCAGAACCATGAGAATTAGGATTTCATGACACAGCAACACATATGATGCAAGGAATAATAGAATTACATCACGACATCATGAGCTAATATTTATAATTATCTCTACTCTAATATTGTCACATTTAACATGTCAAAATGTGTGTAATATTATTTTTTGTTTACAATCTACAGTGGACGAAAAAATCATTTTAAATGAAAGTTTTAAACAAGCAGGACTATGTGGTCATTTACACACATATCTCTACAGGTTATCCTATCTCATATCTTGGTCTAACCAATCACTCATAACCTGTACAATTTTATCATGTCTTGTACCAGTACAATCATATCCTACCTCTTATAACAGTACATCTCTTATCCCCATCATTTCTGTACCTTACCCAAACAAGGCCTAAGGATCACTGGATGATGGACAAAGCTTTTAAGGTGGCCAAAGCTCCAAAGCTTTGGAGGATGTTTTAGATTCTTGCTTATGGTATACTAGCTAACAAATCTTTGTTGCAGGGTGACATATCAGGCTGTGTGATTGTTTATTGACTTGTTCTAACTTATATTCTCAATATTTATTATTATTAGGATATATTTATATAACTTTTATACTCAGAGAATAGCTATGCTTATTGGTTTAACATTGTCTGGAAAACAGGTCACTATATTCATGCTATTTAATCTGGATTGTGTCTTAAATTGTGTTCAAGTTTTGCAAGGCTAGATTTTTGATCAAATATGGATGATCAATTCAAGAGATCCGTTTGAATATAGATGTTAGGTTGTTGAGCTTTTGCAAGAGTTGGTTCCTAAAATCTCTCAAGTTTATGCTATCAGTTTGTTATAAATAGGGTTTGAATTTCAAGCAATAATAAGAAATTATTGACAAAGATTATTACTTGAGAAAGAAGAGAGAATATACACTGGAGATCAACCAATAACTCTTCCACAATTCAACCATATTGAGATCTCAATATGGTTGAATTGTTGAAGAGTAGGCCCATTGGTGGTTGAACCTCGTAAAAAATCACTATGTTCATTTTCTTTACATTGCTGCATTTCATTCGCTTTACAAAACAGATCAACACAAAGTTTATCCAAAGCTTTGGAGAATTTCTTACATCAAATCTTTGAAGCTTCAAACATTTAAAAACAGTTTCAAACTACTACGGTATTTGTCCAAATATTTAAAAATATATTATACATCTGTGTTATGTTTTAAAATCCAATTTTAGCAAAATATTACATACTCTATTCCACCCCCTTCTAGAGTATCATGATCTTGTATTTTACCTGCATTACACACTTTCAATTGGTATCAGAGCTTGGGTCACAGTAAATATCTAATAATCTTGTGACAATGAGTAATGTAGGTAAAGGTGGACTCACAGAGAAGAGCATCCAACAAACCTCCACTTTTTTTGGGGTGAAAACTGTGTACATTGCAAAGCATTGATGAAAAAGTTCATCATAGATCAGGACATGGAGATATGGTCAATCACTCAAAATGGTCCCTATATATACTCTGCTACTGCAGATGTGATCAAAAAACGGTCAAGACTGAAGATGATCTTTAAGTTACTAAATTGGAGAAGGTGTTAAAGAACTATAAAGATATGAAGTTACTATATTGTGATCTTAGTGCAGATGAGTTCAACAGGATATCCAACTGCAAAAGTGCCAAGGAGATTTGGGACAAATTGGTTGTGACATATGAAGGAACCTGCCAGGTTAAGAAAATCAAAATCAACATTCTACGAAGGCAATATGAGCAATTCAAGATGAATTTTGAGGAATCCATAAAGGACGCGTTCAAAAGGTTCGGAGACATTGTGAATAATCTAGAGTCATTGGGGAAAGAATTCTCCAATGAAGAAAAATTCAGAAAGATTCTAACAAGTCTTCCAAAAGCCAAGTGGGAACCAAAAACCACTGAAATTGAGGAAGTTCAGGATTCGGGCCTTCTGAAGCTAGATGATATGCAAGGAAAACTGCTCACTCATGAGATTTTTTTTTCCCTTTTTTAGGTAATCACTCATGATATTTCTATGAAGGAAGTGGATAGTGATATGAGTGACAATATCAAGAACCTGAAATTCAAGGAAATAGACAGTGAGAAATTCCAAAGCCTTGAACATGAAGATTGACATTCCTTATTTACAGAGAATCATAAAACGTAATATTATTCATAAACCCGAAATAGTGGCTGCTATGACATGTCATAAATATTTGTTTTTGACATTATTTTTTTTTATATTGTGTGTAGAAAACAAAATGAACTTGTTAATATTTATCCATGAGTAAACTTTTGTGGTTGTGGGCATCAGGGGTGTAAGTGTATCTACAGATATATAATTTTCTTTATTTTTATTGGATTGGGTAACCTTGTAATTATGAGAAAAGTGGGGGTTTGCTAAAAATAGACTTTCTTGTGTGTATCAAAATTTACCCCATCAAGCCACGTCTAGCTTAGGAAGATGGGTCTGGTGACTAATCTCAATAGCAGCTTTTAAACTATCAATTTTTTTCAATTATCTTCTTGGTTATGATTCATTTCTTCTCACATTTTATGATTGCTTGCTATGTGAGCAAAAGAAGAGTACCTCCCAAACCTTGAGTGACAAAGATCAAGCTCTTGTAAGGCATGGGTTTCTTTACTCTTGGTCTATTTAATTACTTGACAAGTGAAAGAATAGTAAGAATACTTTTGTTGTTGCATGGACAAGTCTCTGCTGGACTTGGGTATTAGAATAGAGAAATATTTCGACTTCGACATGGCAGTTCAAGGTGGTCGATTTGTTCAAGTTAATTGTTTGATTAATACATCGTCTCGTCGGCTTTGTTTTAGGTAGGGGAAATATAATTTTTAAATCTCCTACAGTTACAGTCTATATCTGTTTACTGGTTGATTGATTTTATAGCTTCGCATCTGTCTATTGATTATCCGGTGATTGATAAATCACGCTGTTTGTGTATTTGGTGCCGCATGCTAATGTGTAATAACTGGCTGTTGTGTTAAGTAGATTTTAGATTTCTACGCCAGTGGTTAGGCGGTACCTGCTGAGCTGTTTGGCTCACCCCTCTATTTTACAGGTTGAGCAGGATTGGACCAAATTGCGGGGTTAATTGCTAAAAAGTGGATTGTTTAGCTAAAATAGTTGTTTTTAGCTGTTTTTAGTAATTTGTTGTAAATTATTATTTGACCAGATATTTATTGAAAATTGTCATTTTGACGAATTGGTGTAACTTTTTAGTAATATCAGTCACGTACCGGTATTTCAGAAATATCATTAAAAGTGTTGTTTCGGAGGTCTGTGTGTCCTGCTGGTTGAGTTTTGGACGTCTGAAAGTGTCAGACGGGTTGACTGTAAACAATGATTTTTATCGTAAATCGGTAATCTATTATTAAAATTGTGACCGGGTCGTCACAAAGATGATGATGAGGAGGAAGAGGAAGCTTTAGCCTTTATCTTTAAATCTTTGACTAGAATCCTGAAAATGAAGAAAAACTTTGGAAACAAGGACTACAGCAAGACAAGTTCATATCCTGAAGTAGCAAGGATCATAGAGGTAAGTTTTCTTCACTTTCACATAAACCTAAATGACTTGACTGCTTTGAATGTGGAGATGCAGATCACCTGGTGAGGGATTGTCCACAAAAGAAGAAAAAGATAAATTTTCCTAAGAAGGAAAATGACAACAGAAGGAATAAAGCTATGGTTGCCTCATGGTGTAATTCTTATTCATCAAGTGATTCATATTCAAATGAAAAATCAATCTCTTTCTAATGGCTAAGAATGAAGAAGGAAACAGCTCAGACAGACACATTGAGGAAATGGTAAACAAATTACTTGCTAGCCCTTCTGACGTTTTACCTGAAATCATCAAAATCATGTATTCCAATGAGTAAAAGTTACATGAATGATATTGAATCTTATAAGGAAAAAGTTCATGAGCAAGCAAAGGAAAATTTAAATTTAGTTTTTCTCAATAAGACTCTTGAAGTATCCCAATCAAAAATTGACAGCGACTTCAAAACTTTGGACAGCAAGTTCAAGGCCTTAAATGCATAGGTCGAGGAAGTTGTTAATCAAAATACTCTTTTAACGGATAAGTTGGTTGATTTGAAACATCATTCAAATAATTTAGAACAACAAAAACTTCATTGACTGAGAAACTTCAAGAATCAAGAAATTTTTCATCAAGATTTGCAGGCTCAGAACACAACCTTAATCTCATGCTTGGGGGAAGTCTGCATTATGTACACAAAAGTGGAATTGGTTACAACCCAAATTTTCAAAAAATGAGCCAAACCACCTTTGTGAAATCAGGAAACAAGCATTCTCCAGTATGTTTTTACTATGGAAAGTTTGGTCATGTTAAGCTAACTTGTCCCTTTAGAAGGACAAATTCTCACATAATGAGGATATACATATCCTCATCAGCTTAAGGTACAAGTGAGGCATATTTGGGTTCCTAAAGGAGTCAGACCACCTAATATGGTTGATTCTGAATATGAATCCAAGGTCTGCACTTCTAACTGCTTGTTGAGGAATTGATTGAATTTTGCAGGCTGTCGCCAAGGCTAAGGATCAAAAGTTGATTATGGACAGTGGTTGCTCCAGGAATATGAGTGGAAAGAAATATCTATTCACATAACTTAAAGAGCAATCTGGAGGAACAATCACACTTGGTGAAAAGGCAAAATGCAAATATTTTGGCATAGGTAGTATTGGTAATGAAACTGCTAGTTCTATTTCTGATGTTTATCTTGTGGAAGGTTTGAAGTTTAATTTTCTTAGTATCTCTCAATTATGTGATAAGTGTAATAAAGTAATTTTTTACAAGGAGAAATGTGTGGTGCAAGATGAGAAATCTGGAAATTGCATACTCACTGCTCCAATGTCATACAATGTTTATACTATGAGTACTAACAAAGTTGCAGGAGAAAGTCGTAAGCGTCACAAAAATTTAAAGGATGACTCAAAGTTTTGGCATAGAAATCTTGAGAATATAAGCATGCACACAATGAAAAAGCTTATCTAAAATGAATTGGTAAGAGGATTATCATATATGAAATTTAAGGATGATGAGATATGCTATGCAAGACATGTACCCAAGGTAAACAGACAAGAAGTTCATTCAAGCCAAAGAACTTTTAAGTACTACTAGACCCTTAAAGATGCTGCATATGGACTTATGTCGTCCTATGAGAGTTCAAACACCCAAAGGTAAGAGGTTTGTGCTTGTTGTGGTGGATGATTACTTTAGATTTACTTGGGTTATGTTTATTCGAGAAAAATCTGAAGCACTAAATGAATTTTCAAAACTTTGCAAATAGCTTCAAAATTTGAATTGCTTCTGTTATGAGTGATCATGGTAGAGAATTTGATCAAGTTGACTTTAATTTATTTTGTGCACATCATGACGTCTCACACAAATTTTCTGTACATAGAACTCCTTAGCAAAATGGAATAGTTGAGAGGAAGAATATGACACTTGAAGATATGTTTAGAACCATGCTTATTGGAAGTCATTTGCCAAAATGTATTTGGGCAGAAGCTGTTAACATTGACAACTTTGTGCTTAATAGATGCTTGCTTAGGCCTATTTTAAAGAAAACTCTCCAAATGAACTTTTCAACGGAAGAAAGCCAAGTGTTTCTTATTTCAACCTTTTGGTTGTACCTGTTACATGCATAATAATGGCAAGGATAATCTTTGTAAATTTCATGATAGAAGTGATGAAAGTGTATTTCTTGGTTATTCTCAATCTAGCAAAGCAGATAGAGTTTTCAATAAAAGAATCAAAGTTGTGGAAGAAAGCATTCATGTGATTTTTTGATGAAATCAATGATGGTTCCTTGAGTGAAGGTTTTGCAGTACTCAGTCTAAATAAGTATGAAGAAGATGATTATATTGAGATAGAGATCAGAAGCAAAACCAACCTACAGGAACAGCCAAGATGATATCCTGTACCAAATTCTCAAATCCTTGAGACTGGACTTCACAGATCACAAAGTGCTCCCGCCACTACTTCAACATCTCAATGCTTTGAAGAACATTCAGAACCTCATTGTGAATCTAGACTTCTTTCATGTCATACAACAGAGAATATCATCTCAGATCCAAACACTGGTACATAGACCAGAGGACAGTTGTAGAACATTTGTTCCTTCAATGCCTTTGTATCACTTGTAGAAGCTAAGAATTCAAAGGAGGCATGACAAGAAGCAGATTGGATCATTGCAATGCAGAATGAGCTGAATAAATTTGAGAGAAACAAGGTATGGAACTTGGTTCCTAGGAAAAATACTTAGTTAGTAATTGGAACCAGGTGGGTGTTCAGAAACAAGCTTGATGGAATGGTAAGATTGTCAGGAACAAAGCGAGACTTGTGGCACAGGGGTGTAATCAAGAAGAAGGTATTGATTATGAGGAGACATTCGATACTGTTTCCAGTTGAGAAGCTATTATAATGGATGTCAAATGTGCTTTCTCAAATGGATGTAAAATGTGCTTTACTAAATGGCTATTTACAAGAATAGGTATATGTTGCTCAACCTCCTGGTTTTGAAGATGAAAATTTCCCTGATCATGTTTACAGACTTGACAAATCTCTCTATGGCCTCAAACAAGCACCACGGGCTTGACATGACAGACTTTCTAAATATTTGCTTGAAAATAATTTTAAGAGAGGCCTAGTAGAAAAAACTCTCTTTATTAAGACTCGTGAAAAGGACATCGTAGTAGTACATATGATATTTTTTTATTGCTACTAAGGATTTTCTATCAAAAGAGTTTTCTAGTATAATGTGAAGGGAATTTGAGATGAGCTTGATGGGAGAATTAAATTTCTGTATCCGATTTCACGTACATCAAATGAAAAAAGAAATATATGTGGATGAAGAAAAATATACCAAGGATTTGCTGAATAAGTATGACATGTCTGAGTCCAAGGTAGCCAAGACTCTCATGAGTTCTTCATTATCCTTAGACAATGATACAAATGGTAAGAGTGTGAATCAAGAGTACATAGGTATGATTGGTTCACTATTATATTTGACTGCTAGTAGACCATATATCATGTTTAGTGTCTTTATGTGCGGAAGATTTCAAGCCGATCCTAAGGAATGTTGCTTAGTTGCTGTCAAAAGAAGTTTTAGATATCTGAATGGTACCAAAGACTTGGGGTTTAGTATCCAAAAATTTCTAATATAACTTTGAGTGTTTATTCTGACGCATACTTTGCAGGATAAAAAGTTGGCAGAAAGACCACTTCAGGGTGTTGCAAAACCCTTGGCTCATCACTGATAAGCTGGCATTTAAAGAAGAAAAACTTAGTAGCCTTGTCAATTGCAGAAGCTGAATACATAGCGGCTGGAGCTTGTTGCTCACAAGTGCTGTGGATTGCTCAACAGATGAGAGACGTTGGCTATGAATTCAGAGAAGTGCCTATGTAATGTGACAACACAAGTGCCAATTCAATCAAAAAGAATCCTATGCATCACTCCAGAACTAAACACATTGATGTAAGAAACAATTTCATAAGAGATCATGTGGAGAAAGGAGATGTCTCTATCTACTGCTATGCAGATTGCAAATATTTTCACTAAACCATTGCAAGATGAGAGGTTTGCAGCTCTAAGGCTTGACTTGGGCATGCTAAACAAGGATGCATTGGTTTAGGGGGATTATTAGATTATACGTGTTGTTTGTGTGAAATTCTCAGAGCCTTGAAAAATATTTTCCCAAGCCTTGGAAGTATTCTTCGAATATTTGATTTTTTTTTTTTTTTTTTTTTTTTTTTTTTTTTTTTATTGTTATGCAGTTCACCAAAGCTTTGGACCTCTACTTCAAAGTTTTGGAGAATAATTCTTCTGATTTTATTCATTAATTGGATCAAATAATATTTGGCATTATCTTAATATATATTTAAAAAATATTGTATTGTTCAGAGATTTTCTTAAAACGATCTTAAAATATCATTTTCTGGTACGTTTTAGATAACTTTAAAAATAGTCATTTCTCGTCTAAGTTTAAACTCTTTTCATACTTTTAAGAAAATCACTACATGCATTCTCTTCTATCTCGCTCAATCTTTATCTCCATATCTCTCTCTCCCTCTCTCACTCTCTCTCGCTCTTTCTCCAATCTCTCTTATCTCTTCAAACCCTAAACCCTAATGGAGCGAATATCACAAAGAATTAAGATACAGAGTCAAGGTTCTTTAATGTAGAAGATGAGAAAAGAAATTGAAAGGCAGAGATCACTATATCAAATTTAGATTCTGAGAAAACTACGAGCATGCAAGAGTCTTCTCTTCATGTAAAGAAGATTAGAAAGGAGAATGATGTGCAGGAAATAGGAGCTGGTTCTATCAAGGAACAGGGAGAAAGTAAGAAAGATCAGGGAGACATCAAGAAGAAAGTGTGTAAAAAGAAGAACAAGCTAGAAGAAGAAAAGAGGGGTTATCAGACAACATAGAACAAGACAACGGTCAAACACAGTGCTGTGAAGACTAAGGGAAAAGGGGTTTCTAGCTATGGTAAGAAGTTACTGCCTGATTCATGGTTTATCAATTCTAAAGTTAATAGTATTTGGATGGATGGTTATGCTTCAACTAAGATAGCATATTGCATTATGATTTTTAAGGATTTTTTGGATAAATTTGATTTAGACTGCATTATAAAGCTTAGAGATTCATCTATTTGGAAGATCCTAAACCCTACTTCTGTAACATATCCTACGTTAACTAGACTATTTTATCTAAAATTTGAGCAAGAAGAGGGTGATAGTTATTTTACTTCTGGGGTGACTGGTGTTGACATGAGACTAGATCATAAAATTGTTGCCAAGGTTTTAGGGGTTCCAAGGAAGTATGAGGTTGATAAACACCCTGACAGGAAGGAGTGTTTAGAGAAATCCAAAGTTGAATTCTTTCAAGAGGGTACTCCATCTGGATCAAAATAATTAACACATTTTGTGTTAAATTGTGAGGCTAAAATTTTATTCTCTATTATAATGAGGTATGTAGTGACTAGAGAACATTCTAAACAATTGGTTACTAATAGGGTGTTGATCTTGATGTATTTGATGTGTCAAGGATTTGAGAATGATTTGCGTAGTGTGGTGATGGAAGACATGGTTTATTGTGGTACTAGGACCAGAAACCACTCTTTACCCTATGCAAACATGTTACCTATATTCTTTGAGCATTTTTAAGTACCTAATAAGGAGGAGGAAAAGATTACAAGTTGTATTGGATTAGTTTATGATAATTCTCTCCAAAGGATTGGAGTAGTGCAAACTGGAAAGGGAAGCGGGAAGTTTTATTCTGAACTATCTCCTAATGAGCTTAAAGAGAAGAATTTTGACAAACCCAAAGATGCAACCAAACCAAAGCTTCAACCAACCTGGACTTTTCTCAGATCATAAAAAATGATAGACAATCTGGAAGATGGAATTGAGGATCTAAGGCATGGTTAGTTTACCTTATGCAAAGAAGTTGGGAAGTTCAAGTTTAAGATGTATTCAATGGAAGCAAAGCTAGATATGATCATCAAAGGGATGAATCTGGATAAAGTACTATCTGCTGAGAGTGAGGATGAAGACAGCATTGATTCAAATATGGTCATTGGGGAAGCAACAAAGCTGAGACGGAAGAAGAAAGTACCAGTAGTTGTCACTTCAAAGGAGCTGTTTGAGTCAAGTGATGGTGAAGATACTGATAATAAGGAGGTTGCTGGTGATGAAGAAGCTTCAGGTGATGTGGAATCAGAAGCGGAGGAAAAAAAGAAGCTTTAGATAATGAGGAATCAGCAGGAGAAGAACAAGAAGAAGCTGAGACAGACAAGGAAAAGGACAAGATGAAGATCAAGGACAAAGGAGGGAAGAAGAAAGCTAAGAAGGATTCTGATGCACGAGACACAGTCTCAAAGCCTTGAACCCCTCTTTCTTTCTATCTATTTCTTTCTTCTGTCTCTAATCCTTTGAGTTTTTGAAATTCAATTAAAGTTTGTAAGAATTTAAAAGACTCTGAACAAGATCAAACATTCCTCAAACTCTTTTGTTGAAGGGGAAGAGAATTTGTGGTTTATGTGGTCTTATTTGTTTTATTTTGGTGATGTAATACTTTGGAAATTAGTATCTTAGTCTTTGTTTATCTATGTTCTAAGTGTTATAATTTATTGTTTAATATGTCTATCTGTTGGATTCTAAATGCTATTGAGTTGCAAGTAAGATAAGATAGGAAGAATATTTGTTTGTCTTTCATCAATGGGGAGATTGATAATTCAGCCCTTCTGAATAAATGTTTTGTATAAACTCAGGGGGATTTATACTTTGAAGATGATGAAAGACATGTTCAAAGCTCCATAGCTTTGAAGTTTACAATATTTATATACTTGCTGACAGATTTCTGTGTTTCCGGACTTGCATTTGAATAAAATCTTGATTATTGAGTTATACTTTCTCTTACAAGTATTCTTGAGCTTATATTGCTAGAAAAGTATACAGATTGGTATGTCTTACGTATCACTGGATGATGGCCAAAGCTTTGAAGGTGGCCAAAGCTTCAAAGCTTTGGAGGATGTTCTGGATTCTTGCTTATGGTATACTGGCTAACAAATCTTTGTTGACATATCAGGTTATGTGATTGTTTATTGACTTGTTCTAGATCATATTATCAACATTGATTGTTATTTGGATATATTTATATAATGTTTATGCTCAGAGAATAGCTATGCTTATTGGTTTAATCTGGATTGTGTCTTAACTTGTGTTCAAGTTTTGCTAGTCTAGACTTTGATCAAATCTGGATGATCAAGTCAAGAGAGCCATTTAAATATAGCTTTTAGGTTGTTTATTTTTTGCAGGAGTTAATCTCTCAAGTTGTTGCTTCCAATTTGTTATAAACAGAGTTTAAATTTCAAGAACTAACAAGAAGTGATTGACATAGATTATTACCTGAAAAAAGAAGAGAGGATTTACACAGGAGATCAACCAACAACTCTTCAGCCATTCAAATAGACTCATAGCTCAACATTGGACAAGATCATTCATCTCAAACATTCCAGATTTCTAAGAACACTTCAAGCTTCATTTCTTATTACGTTTTATGTGTTCTTCATATTTGTGCATAATCTCTGTATTCATTAAGTTTCTACGCATCACTAAGTTTAGTAGTTGAAGTTGTTCAAGTGAACAACAAGAGGTTCATATTGTTTCATTAGATTGTATCTGAAACTAGATAGGTTTGGAACCAGAAGCAGTATAGGTGTAAAAGAATTCACTTAGGCATGAGATCTAGGGCTAGGCCCGTGATTAATAAGAAGGTGTAGAAATCCTCGAGGGATAGTATCTCTCAGGAGGAGAGTAGGCCCTTTAGTGGCTAAAATTAGTAAAAAATCACTGTGTTCATTTGCATTACATTGCTACATTTCATTCCCTTTACA
This sequence comes from Linanthus parryae, assembly GCA_023055425.1. Lineage (NCBI taxonomy): Eukaryota > Viridiplantae > Streptophyta > Magnoliopsida > Ericales > Polemoniaceae > Linanthus > Linanthus parryae. The sequence continues at coordinate 163,301,561 of JALGPY010000002.1, read as the reverse complement.
AAACTGATCAACACAGAGTTTTTCCAAAGCTTTGGAGAAGTTCTTACTTCAAAGCTTTGAAGCTTCAAAAATTTTCGAACTCTTTCAAACTACTATTGTGTTTGTCTAAAGCTGTGATATTCTATTAAACCTCCGTGTTAAGTTCTAAAATTCTATTTTTAGCAAAAGATTGCATACTCTATTCAACCCCACCTTCTAGAGTATCTTGATCCTGTATTTTATCTGCATTACACACTTTCAGCGAGATCCCATGGTAAAGATTCAAGTGGTTGAAGAAAACAAGACTTCAAGCAAAAAAGAGGACATTACCACATCTATTACAAGTATGGAAGCCATGATCCCCCAATCAAATGGCATGGCACATCAAAGACGTAATCGTCTATGTATGATCTCTAAAATCACCAGTGAGGCGATTAAAATTTCTCCTTAACCATCACGAATTAAGAGAGGGGGTTTAGAATCTTTATGGGAAATGTGTTGATATATTTAAACAACTCAGTATTGTCATTCCGTTAGCGAAATCCCTCACTCATCTGCCTACATATAAGAAATTTTTGAAGAAAGTGATTTGGGGCAAGGAAAAATTAGATGATACTACGAATGTAAAATTGACTGAAACTTCTAGTGCAGTAATTCAAAGGATAATTACTAAGTTGAGAGACCCAAGTAGTGTCATAGCTTCATGCCATGTAGGTGGTGAAGCCACTACTAGAGCTTTTATGTGATTTAGGAGAAAGTGTATGAATTATGCCATCATCCATGTTTAAACACATAGGCTTAGGTGAGCCTAAACCTTCCAGTGTAAGCTTACAACTTGCTGATCAGTCAACCATACAGTCGCATGTATGATTGAGAACCTACTAGTCAAAGTAGGTGGTTTTGTTTTTCCAGGTGATTTTATCATAGTTAATGCAAACAAACACCGAGAGGTGCCTCTCATCTTTGGGAGGCCATTATTAAAAACTATCAGAGTTAGTGCACATATAGAAATCGACGAGCTTACAATTAAGGCCTTAGAAGAAGAAGTGACTCTGAAGGCATTTGACGGTTCGAGTAATAGAGGAAAATCATGTTGGGTTTTGACGTAGGTAACGCAACGGAATAACAAAAATTTAATCCTACTCAAAGCCCACAAAGGGTCACTGGAAGAGACATCATAACATGATAAGGGACATAGTAACTGTGTACCTTTTCGTTTGGGAGATCACACGAAAATGATGTCCTCGTCTCTACGGTTGATCCACGTCTACAGGTGAGATCTAGATTCTTCTTTCTCAAGCTCTAGCTTGGACCAGAGTAAGAGGGAAGAACGAATCAAGCAACAAGGGGCAAAGGAGGGGTTCGGCCCTCCTATTTGGCGCCGACGGGAAGGGGACGGACGGGCTTAGGGGCGGCGGCCTCTAAGCTTTGTCTTGCTCACTCTCTTTTGCTCTCTCCCACTCTCTTGTGTTATGTCTAATAACATTAAGTGGGAAGGAAGCTAGAGCCTCCTTTATATAGTCCAACAATTCCTTGTTAACTACATAAATGTCCTTCCTAGTTCTACATGAACTTGGATTAGTCCATTCCTTGCATATTAGTCCTACTAAGTTTGCAAGGTGTTTCACAATGATCCTTATTATTAATTAATCATATTAATTAATTCCAAATCAAGCTCTAATTTATTTGATGTGTGACCTCATAGGTTTCTACTTAGTTGGTAGTAACTCATTACTACCATGGAGCGGTGTCTAGAAACACATCAATGCCACCCAACTAATAGAAATAGTCAGTGATCCCGAAAAACCTTTTGTGCCCAATATCTCATATTGCACTATCCGTTTGTCTCCATATCCGGATTGGACGCGAGACATAAATAGTCACACTCGTATATCCAATCCATAGTTCCTCGATCATGGGAATATGATTATGCAAGTAGATAACATCAATGTCTCCATATTGATTTATCTGATTCTGGCCAGACATTCAATAAGCCTCATCCCTCGAGTGGCCGTGGATATTTTCTCCCATTATGTGGGAGGGACAAATCCTCTCTACATCACTACGATCTCTAAGCTTGCTTCCTATTATGCCCGATAACTACCTTTATAATTACCCAGTTACGGTGTAACATTTCATAACATCAAAGCACGATATTTCACAACTAGAGTATCTAGTGACTTCAAGTCTAAGGATTACAATTATATTAGCACTACGAGAAGCGATTGTGACTAAACATAATCTAATGTATCCATCTCGTTGTGAGTCAATCCAGTATGCCATTACTCTTAATGCATACCCATGTGTTGGAATTGATATCTCCATATCAATCTACACACATACTAGTCTATATTTGATCATTCTATTAATCAATATAGTGGACTAGGGATATTTAAGATAAACAACACATTGTATCTAAGGACTTCATTACATTAAATATCACAATATATATTAAATGAATATTCTAGCCAATAAAAATGTTCATACTAAATATTAGATTTCCTCTAGGGCATCTATTCCAACAGTCTCCCACTTGCACTAGAGCCAATCTGGCGCATCTTGTATGCCTATAGATCTGGCGTGCCCTTCATGCTTTCGTTGCGCAAGAGGTTTTGTGAGAGGATCAGAAATATTGTCATCCGTTGGAATCTTGCACATCTTCACATCTCCTCGATCGATCTTATCACGAATAAGATGTAATCTCCTAAGTATATGCTTTCATTTTATGGTGTGATCTCGGTTCCTTGGCTTGTGCGATTGCCCCGGAGTTGTCACAGTACAACTCTATGGGATCCACGATGCTAGGGACCACACCGAGCTCAGTGATAAACTTCTTTATCCAAACTGCCTATTTTTGCTACTTTCGTAGCAGCAATGTACTAAGCTTCTGTTGTAGAATCAGCAACTGTCCCTTGCTTGGAACTCTTCTAGCTCACAGCTCCTCCATTCAGGCAAAACACGTGTCCAGACTGCGATCTGTAGTCATCTTTGTCGGTTTGGAAGCTTGCATTAGTGTAACCCATTACACTTAGCTCTTCCTTACCTCCAAATACCAAGAATGCATACTTAGTTCTTCTCAAGTACTTTAGGATGTTCTTGACAGCAATTCAGTGACTCTCACCCGGATTGGATTGATATCTGCTCACCATACTCAACACGTATGATACGTCTGGTCTAGTACACAACATGGCGTACATGATGGATCCTATGGCCGAAGCATAGGGTATCCTACTCATGCGGTCCTTCTCAATCTCATTGGAGGGACAATCATTCACAGAAATAGTGACTCCATGCGACATGGGAAAGAATACCATCTTGGAATCTTGCATGTTGAACCTCTTCAACACCTTGTCTATATATGTAATTTGACATAGGCCGAGCAGCTTTCTAGATCTATCCCTATAGATCTTTATACCAAGTATATATGATACGTCTCCTAATTCCTTCATTGCAAAACACTTTCTTAGCCAATCTTTAACAGATTGCAAAGTAGGAATGTCGTTCCCAATGATTAGTATGTCATCCACATACAAGACTAGAAATACTACAGAGCTCCCACTAACCTTCATGTAAACACAAGGCTCATCTTCATTCTTGATGAAGCCAAACTCTTTGAACGCGTCATCAAAACATCGATTCCAACTCCTAGAAGCTTGCTTTAATCCATAAATGGATCTTTTCAGCTACAGACTTTATTGGCATTCTATGGATCCTCAAAACCCTCCGGTTGTGTCATGTACACATCCTCGAGGAGGTTCCCATAAAGGAACGTTGTCTTGACACACATCTGCCAAATCTCATAGTCGTAGTATGCTGCAATAGCAAGTAGGATTCGAATGGATTTAGTCATGGCGACTGGTGAAAAGGTCTCATCATAGTCAATACCATGAATCTGTCTATACCCTTTGGCTATCAATCTCCCCTTATAGGCAACTACCTTCCCATCCATGTCGGTCTTCTTATTGTAGACCCACTTGCACGCTATGGGTCGAGCCCTTTCGGGTGGTTCCACCAAAGTCCATACTTTGTTGGTGTACATGGAATCCACTTTTTTGGTGTACATGGAATCCACTTCTTAGGTTTCAGGCTCATCATCCATGAGTGGTACGTCATCAGGGTCAGTCACGAGAAGTCCGTACCTCTCTGACTCATGACGCACTCTACCTGATCTACGGAGTTCCTGTGTTACTTGAACAGGTTCTTCCACAACTGCTTGCGGTTCCGGTTCATGTTCCATCATCGGTTCAGTGATTGTGGTTCTTGAATTTCTTCAAGTTCTACAGCCCTGCCACTTGCTTCTTTAGAGACAAACTCTCTTTCTAGAAACACGTCGTTCCGAGCAATAAACACTTTGTTCTCGGTGGGATTGTAGAAATAATATCCTTTAGTTTCCTTAGGATATCCCACAAATTTACACTTATTCGCTTTGGGCCCGAGCTTGTCTATTTGTAAACGTTTTACATAAACGTTGCAGCCTCGAATCTCCATAAACGACACTATGGGACGCTTCCCAGTCCATATCTCATATGGTGTCATCATGATTGATTTGGATGGAACACAGTTAATGGTAAAAGCTGCCGTCATTAGAGCATGTCCCCATAATGATTTCGGAAGATCTGTTTGAGACATCATAGATCGCACCATATCTATTAGTGTGCGTTCCTCCTCTCGGACACGCCATTCCATTATGGCATTCCGGGTGGAGTTAGATGGGATACTGTCCCACACTCTCTAAGATAATCATAAAACTCTTGGCTTAAGTATTCTCCTCCACGATCCGATCATAGAGCCTTAATAATTTTACCAAGTTGCTTCTCTACTTCATTCTTGAATTCCTTGGACAATTCAAAGGAATCGGATTTGGCCTTCATAAGGTATACAAATCCATATCTACTGAAATCATCAGTGAACTTAATGAAGTAGGTGTAACCACCTCTGGCAGGCTTGGGGAACGGCCCGCATACATCAGTATGTATGAGTGCCAATAACTCACTAGTCCTCTCACCTTTCTTATTGAGAGGGGACTTTGTCATTTTTCATCTCTCATATGATTCTAAATAAAATGAGTCTAGAAGTCCATCCTTATGGAGTCTAGATATGCGTTTCTCATTTATATGGCATAAACGACAATGCCATAGATATGTAGGATTTAAATCATTAGTTTTAATCCTTTTAGTATATATGTTATAGATTGGACTATTCAGATCAAGGATATCCAATCCATTAGACAAATGCGCACTACAATAGTGCATACTATCAAAATAAATGGAGCAACATTTGTCCTTTATTGAAATAGAAAAACCATTCTCGTCCAAACAAGAAACCGAAATAATGTTTCTGCTCATAGCAGGCACATAAAAGCAATTGTCTAATTCTAAAATAAGACCAGAAGGCGAACATAGTTCATAAACGCCTACAGCTAATACATCAACTTTTTCTCCATTCCCGACGCGCAGATCTATCTCCCCTTTAGCCAATCTTCTACTTCTTTTCAAATCCTGCACATTTCGACAAATGTGAGAACCACATCCAGTATCCAATACCCAAGATGAAGAAATAGAAAGATTGACGTCTATAACATAAATACCTGGTGGTGGTGGAATCACTATTCCAAGCTTCTTATCCTCCACATATTTAGGGAAATTCCTCCTCCAGTGACCCGGCTGGCTGCAGTAGTGACATTCACCTTTAGCCACGCCTCCACTAGGCTTTAGGGCTTCCTTGGATTTCGCAACTTTCTCGCGCTTTCCTTTGGAAGTAGAGGCAACTCCTTTTCCCTTCTTCCTATGCACCATCATTATGGCCTTGCCCTTGCCTTTGTTGACGCTCTGTTCCGCTGTCTTTAGCATGTTCAACAAGTCTGGCAGAGTCTTACTGATCTCATTCATATTATAGTTCATGATGAGCTGATTATAACTGTCAGGTAACGATTGCAAGACAAGATCAGTTGGAAAATCTTGGCCTTGTGGGAATCCCAGTATCTCAAGGTTCTCTATGTACCCGATCATTCGGAGTACATGAGGCCCTACTGGATTCCCTCTGCAAGACTACTCTTGAATAATGCTTTAGACACCTCATAGCGCTCATGCCTTGCCTGTTCCTGAAGAAATTGTTTCAAGTGTATGATCATATCATAGGCTTCCATAATCTCATGCTGCTTCTGAAGCTCAGGAGTCATGGTGCAAAGCATGAGGCAAGTCACGTCATTAAAATCATTAATATGTTTCTGACGTGCCCTCACATCCGCTAGAACAGACTAATCTTGTGGTGGGGCTGGAATTGGAGTGTCCAAGACGTACAACTTCTTTTCTTGCTTAAGGATAATCCTTAAGTTTGTGTACCAGTCAAGGAAATTCGTTCCAGAAAGTTTATCCTTCTCAAGGACAGATCGTAGGGATGAAGTCGATGCGTTGTTGTTTGCCATTTAAAATTCTACAAAACGAGAAATGTGCAATTTTAGTATTTTGAACAATTTAAATATATTCAACAATGGCTAGATCATCAAATATAGCTCCCAATATTTTTTTCGGATTAATAGCCCTCACCATTAATGCGAAAAATATCATTATATTTTCTAGTAGGTCCAAGATCCATTTTTCACTTCTTCTTGACCTTGCTTTGGCAAGTCACCCAAGAATAGGTTATTTAGGTAGGAACCATTCCAATTGCATCCCAATGCAACTCTTGGTCCAATTAGGTGAATAACTCTTTATTCATTATCCCATGGATAACGCCTAATTGTCATGCCTCTAGGCTCATCAATCCAATTGAGTCTTACCCAGTTGCGTCCAACCTCTTGCTTCAACATACACACATTAATAGCTTGTGTCGTCCTCAACACATCATGGTAAATTAAAATCGCCTTGCTTTGGTAATCCCGAGTTTGAATAAACCTTGATCATGAAGGTTGTTTTGGCAGTAGAAGGCAAAACGCAATATTTAATTGAGGGATTTAATTTTCTTAATTTGTTTGGTTGATCTAATCAACATGATCTACTTATTTGGATTGGGCTATCCATAATAAAAGACCATCCTTGTTTATCATTATCTTGTTAACGTTTTGCTAGTATCGCCATACCCACAAAAATAAATAACAAGACGTAAATAATAAACATCCACAAAATAAAAAATAAAAAAATGGCATGGATATGGACCCTAGACTAAGATATTATCAAGCCAATGATAATATCCAATTGGCCTAAAGTGACAAGCTCATCTCCATGTGCTCCACCATAGCCGCGCGCCTAGGGGGTGTCTTCTTTGTGTTTTGGCTCCTTTGGTTCTCCGGTCTTCTTCTTCATGCTCTTGGCTATAATCTAAATATTTGTAATTCTAGCCTAACATCTAGAAAAATAAATAATAAAAGCCTCACATATTGAGGAGAAAAGATGACTCGCAGGCCGTAAAACTTAATTAATTATTACAATTATTTGATCAGCTCGCAGGCCGTAAACCAAACCACAAAGCAATAAACATCCACAACCTAGGCCATATCCATCCACCGTGCAACAAAGCACATAATACAATTAAAACCAAGTTTTAACGCGCTTGTTCAATTTTAATTGAATTGGGTAATTAGGGTTACAACGGTCCAAGGGGTCCAACCTAAGCGTAGGCCGAACCCCAAGGACCGCCGCCCACCACTTGGGCTCGGCCTAAGGCCGGCCGCCCTATGTGACCCGCGACCTTGCTTGGCGCGCAAGGGAGGGGGGCGGACGGCTAGGGTTTCGGCCCTAGCCTCCTTCCCTTCTTCCTTGTTTCCCAAGCATGGTTGTTTCCTTTATGGATGTTTCCATAAAATTATTTCCATAATTGAAAACCCCTTTTCAACTATGTGCCCATGAACCCTAATTTTTCAAGAACCCAATAATTCACATCCTATGTGATTAAACTCACCAATTCTAAAATCCAATGTTAAATTAGATCTTGTTTATGTTGAATCAAATTCAGTTTGCATCTACTATGCCAATTATTTTCAGTTTTTGCGTAATAATAACAATACGGTGTATAAACTGAAATAGAAACACATAAAATCATGTTATGCACTACAACCTGGCTCTGATACCACTGTTGGGTTTTGACGTAAGTAACGCAGCGGAATAACAAAAATTTAATCCTACTCAAAGCCCACCAAGGATCACAGGAAGAGACATCATAACATGATCAAGGACATAGTAATTGTGTACCTTTTGGTTTGGGAGATCACGCGAAGAATGATGTCCTCGTCTCTACGGTTGATCCACGTCTAGAGGTGAGATCTAGATTCTTAATTATCAAGTGCTAGCTTGGAAAGGAGGAAGAGGGAAGAAAGAATCAAGCAACAAGGGACAAAGGAGGGGTTCGGCCCTCCACTTTGGCGCTTACGGGAAGGGGGCGGACGGGCTTAGGGGCGACGACCTCTAAGCTTTGTCTTGCTCTCTCTTTTGCTCTGTCCCACTCTCTTGTGTTATATCTAATAACATTAAGTGGGAAGAAAGCTAGAGCCTCCTTTATATAGTCCAAAAACTCCTTGTTAACTACATAAAGGTCCTTCCTAGTTCTACATGAACTTGGATTAGTCCCTTCCTTGAATATTAGTCCTACTAAGTTTGCAAGGTGTTTCACAATGATCCTTCTTATTAATTAATCATATTAATTAATCCCAAATCTAGTTCTACTCAATTGGACATGTGACCCCATAGGTTTCTACATAGTTGGTAGTAACTCATTACTAACATGGAGCGGTGTCTAGCAACACATCCATGCCACCAAACTAATAGAAATAGTCAGTGATCCCGACAAACCTTTTGTGCCCAATATCTCATATTGCACTATCCCTTTGTCTCCGTATCCGAATTAGACATGAGACATAGATAGTCACACTCGTATATCCAATCCGTAGTTCCTCCATCCTGGGAATATGCTTATGCAAGTAGATAACATCAATATCTCCATATTGATTTATCTGATTCTGGCCAGACATTCAATAAGCCTCATCCCTCGAGTGGCCGTGTATATTTGCTCCCATTATGTGAGAGGGACAAATCCTCTCTATATCACTACGATCTCTAAGCTTGCTTCCTATCATGCCCGATAACTACCTTTATAATTACCCAGTTACGGTGTAACGTTTGATAACATCAAAGCACGATATTTCACAACTAGGGTATCTAGTGACTTCAAGTCTAAGGATTGCAATTATATTAGTACTACGACAAGCGATTGTGACTTAACATAATCTAATGTATCCTTCTCGTTGTGGCTCAATCCAGTATGCCATTACTCCTAATGCATACCCATGTGTTAGACTTGATATCTCCATGTCAATCAACACACATACTAGTCTATATTTGATCATCATATTAATCTATACAGTGTACTAGGGATATTTAAGATAAACAACACATTGTATCTATGGACTTCATTATATTAAATGTCACAGTATATAATAAATAAATATTCTAGCCAATAACAATGTTCATACTAAATATTAGATTCCCTGTAGGGAATCTATTCCAACAAATCAGCCATGATCAAGTTAAGGACAAGCAGTGCGCCAAAAGTTAAAGAAAAGGTAGAACCGAAGTCGGGACTTGCATCAATATTTGAGGTTGAAACACATCCAGTGATACCAATCGTGGACAGAAAAATTTAAATACACGAAGTGTCACAAAATTAGAACTAAAAAGTATAAAGAGGAAGCTAGCCACGCTAGACCTTCCTAATTTTTCGATGAAGTAATTGGGTCAGGCCATCGACCTTAAATCACAAGCGCTTGTTCGGAGGCAACCCAACGTTTATTTTATCGTTAATTTATTTTAAGTTTTCTAGTTAGTTCAATTTTTTTTTTTTAATTTACGTCATTTCAATTATTTGGTTAGTTGGTTTTCAATTCAAACTCCTTGATACTTAAATAGATGCTACTAATGCGATTGAGAAGGAAGCGTTCGTGTTTTTATTGTAGGAAAAAGGGCGTACGATTGATGATCGATCCCGAATGCGCAAGCCACACATTAGACCGTAAAGAAACCCGACAAGGTTTGGATATTTTCAAGAGCAAGCGAATTTCAACATATGGGGAGTGTGGTATGTAGGGTATTGATACGGATTATGCAGCGGAAAAACAAAAAACCATTTCCGTTCAAGACTCGCAGGACAAGTGATCACAACGTGGTAAGGGTATAATCGATGTGTACCTTCTTTGTCTGAAAGATCGCTCAACGTAGAATGCTATCCTTGTCTCTATGAATATCCACGACTAGAATTTCACCAGATTCCTTCGAACGTCTATGTTCTAGAAGCAGGAGGAAGTGGAATATCACACACAACGAGGACCAAAGAGGCCGCACCTCTTTGTGGCCGACGGGTAGGGGCGAGCGGACGGGGGGCGGGGGGGCTCGGCCTCCTTGTCTTGCTCTCTCCTTTCTTTGTTCTCTCACTCAATAATGATACAATTATGAGAAAGTAAGCTAGGAGTTCCCTTATATAGTTAATAACTCCTTATGAAATACATATTAGCCCCAATACTAATCATGTCCATACACGGATTAGTAACTTTGCAAATTATTCCTACTAAGTTCGCTTGTGGTTGCGTATTGATCCTTCTATTTAATTAATACTTCTAATTAATTCCCAAGTCTAGCTTAATCCATAGGGCATGTGACCTCATAGGTTTCTACTTAGTTGGTAGTAAAAATTACTAACATAGAGCGGTGTCTAGCGAAACATCTATGTCACCCAACTTATAGAATTAGCCAGTTATCCGACAAACCTTGTGAACAATGTTATCGTATTGTATCATCCATTTGTCTCTATATCCGTATAGGACAGGAGACATACAAGTCAAACTCGTAATAGTTTCTCGATCCTGCGAATAGGCGTATCCATGCAGATAACATCAATATCCCATATTAAATTTTCTGACCGGCCAGACATTCTATAAGCACTACCCCTCGAGTGGTCGTGGATATTTGCTCCCGTTATGCGTGAGGAACAAATCCTCTCTACATCACTACCATCTCTAAGCTTGATTCCTATTATGTACGATAACCGCCTTTATTTCCACCACGTCACGACGCAGCGTTTGACGATATCAAAACATAATACTCCACAACTCGAGTATCTAGTGACTTCAAGTCTAATACCATTGTCACTACGAGAAGCACTAGTGACTTTCACATAACTTGTATGTATCCTTCTCGTGGTGGGTCATTCCAATATGCCATTACCCCTAATGCATACCCATGTGCTAGACTTGATATCCCCATATCAATCAACCCACATACTAGTCTACAGCTGATCGGCCTATTAATCAATATAAACGACTAGGGATATTTAAGACAAACAAAAATCGTAATCTAAGGACTTCATTACATTAAATATCTCCATAAATAATAAAATGATTATTCTAGCCAAAATAATGTTATACTAAATAAGATTGCCTCTAGGGCATCTATTCCTATAGTCTCCCACTTGCACTAGAGCAAATCGGGTGCATCTCCTATGCCTATAAATTTAGTGGGCCTTTCATGCTTGCACTGAACAAGTGATTTCGTAAGTGGATGTGACATATTTTCATCTGTAGGAATCTTGCATATCTTCACATCTGCTCTATCTATGATCTCTCTAATAAGATGGAATTTCCTGAGTACGTGCTTAGATTTCTAGTTTGACATGGGTTCCTTGGATTGTGCGATCTCCCCAGTTCACAATACAACTCAATTGGATCCACAATACTAGGAACCACGCCAAGCTTAGTAATGAAATTCCTAATCAAAACAACCTCCTTTGCTGCACCCGATGCAGCAATATACTCAGCTTCAATTGTAGAATTAGTAACTGTCTCTTTGCATGGAACTCTTCCAGCTCACAGCTCCTCCATTAGGTAAAAAACAAATCCCGACTGCGATCTGAAATCATCTCTGTCGGTTCGGAAGCTTGCATCAGTGTAAACCTTTACACTTAGCTATTCCTCCCCTCAATATATCAATAATGCATCCTTAGTTCTTGTAAAGTACTTAAGGATATTCTTGACAGCAATCCAGTGAATCTCACCCGGATTCGACAGCTATTTCTTGTAAAGCTATGAATCTCTTATATTTTGCTTTGAGTACAGTGAGTTCAACAGGATTTCAGGTTGCAAGACTGCCAAGGACATCTGAAATAAGCTTGTGGTGACCTTTGAGGGAACCAGCCAAGTCAAGCAAACCATGATCAACATATATCTCAGGCAATATGAGCTATTCAAGATGAATGGATATTATTCAATCAGAAACATGTTCAAGAGGTTCACTGACATTGTCAACAATCTTGATTCACTGGGAAAACACATTTCTAATGAAGAAAATGTTAGAAAGATTCTGAGGAGTCTTCAAAAGGCAAAATGGGAACCAAAGACTACTGCTATTGAGGAAGCTCAAGATCTCTCTTTACTTCAACTTGATGACCTACAAGAAAGCTCCTTACACTTGAAATATCCATGAATAAAGTTGATGGAGAACTACCAGAAGGTGTCAAGAACCTAGATATCGAGGAAAAGGAGAATTAGCCATTTCAAATCCTTGAAACTGAAGATGATGATGATGAATATACATTTGCTTTGATTTCCAAAACTTTACCATAATTCTTAAAATGAAGAAGAACTTTGGAAACAAGGACTTCAGTAGATATAGACACAGATCCTCAAGTAGCAAAGACTACAAAGTTAAATCTTCTTCACATGGTAATAAGCCTAAATTCATGAATTGCTTTGAATGTGGTGATGTAGGACACTTGATCATAGATTGTTCACACAAAAAGAGCAAGAAATTTTAGAAGAAAATCATGATAGAAGAAAGAATGCTATGATATCTTTCTGGAGTGATTCAGAAACCTCAAGTGACTCTGAATCTGGAGAAGAACATGCCAACCAATGCTTTTACGGCCAAGCATGATGAACGTTTTGAAAAGAACACTGAGGTAATGGAAACTGCTTAATTTCAAAACCAACAGAAGCCCTCTCTGATTATCTTAGAACAATGTTTTTAAATGAAGAGGACTTTCTGAAAGAGATTAGAGTTTTGAAAGAAAAAGTTCATGATCAAGCAAAAGAAAACTTGCATCTTGTTTGCCTGAATCATAATCTTGAATTCTCTCAGAAGAAAACTGACAGTGATTTCAAGGCCTTGAAAACTAGTTTCAAATCCTTGAAAACACAAGTCAAAGAAGTAGTAACTGAAAACTCTCTATTGAGTGACAACATTGTTAATCTAAAACATCAAGTTGATGATTAGATAAACAAAAGACTATTCTAAGTGAAAACTTTAAGAATCGAAATCAGTCAAAGCAAAACTTGCAGGCTCAGAACACAACTTAAACTTTATTCTTGGAGGTAGCTTAAAGTCTGTTCACAAAACTGGTATTGGATACAATCCAAATTTTCCAAAAAATAACAATACCAGATTTGTGAATGCTGGAAGCAAAACATCTCCTAAATGTCATTACTGCAATAAGATTGGTCATGTTAAAATGACTTGTCGTTTTAGAAGAAGAGACCCTCACATAATGAGGAATAATTTTCCATTTCAACTCAAGGACAAGTTAGACAGATTTGGGTTCCTAGAGGGGTTATACCACATAACATGGTTGACCCTGAATATGAATCTAAATTCAGCACTTGGTCTAACATCTGGGTAAGGTAGTGAATGGTGTTTGCAGGTTGTCACCAAGATCAAAGAATGTTTATACTTTTCAAACTAACATCAAATCTGGCAATTGCATCCTCACTGCCTCTAACAAAGTTGCAGGAGAAAACTTGAAGTGTCTGAAGGCCTTGAAAAATATTCAAAGCTTTGGCAAAAAAAATTGGGACACATTAGCTTCCATACCTTGAACAAGTTGGTTTCCAAGAACTTAGTAAGAGGTCTACCCTCTATCAAGTTCAAAGATGAAGAAGTCTGCAACGCATGTTCACAAGGCAAGCAAACTACAAGCTCATTCAAACAAAAGAACTTTGTAAGTACTACTAGACCCATTGAATTACTGCATATGGATCTCTGTGGTACTATGAGAACTCCATTTCCAAAGGGTAAGAAGTACATGCTTGTTTTTGTAGATGATTTTTCTAGATATACTTGGGTTATGTTTCTTAGAGAAAAATATGAAGCTCTCACTGAATTTTCAAAGCTTTGTAGAGAACTTAAAACACTGAAAAACCTACCTATTGCTTCAATCAGAAGTGATCATGGTAGAGAGTTTGATCAATTAGAGTTTGCTGTATTCTGTTCTAAGCATGGTATCTCTCACAACTTTTCTTCTCCTAGAACTCCTCTACAGAATGGAGTTGTTGAAAGAAAGAACCGAACTCTGGAAGATATGTTAATAACAATGCTTGAAATAAGTTGCCAAAGTATTATGGGGCAGAAGCTGTGAATACAATAAACTATATTCTCAACAGGTGCTTGATCAGACCTATTCTGAAGAAGACTCTCTATGTGCTGTTCAAAGGAAGAAAGCCAAACATTTCGTACTTCAAGCCATTTGGTTGTACTTGTTTTGTCCACAATAATGGTAAGGAAAATCTTTGTAAGTTTGATGCAAGAAGTGATGAAGGTATATTTATTGGTTATTCACAGACAAGCAAAGCCTATAGAATTTATAATAAGATAACCAAGCTTGTTGAAGAAAGCATTCATGTTATATTTGATGAAAGTTATGATCGTTCTTTTAGTGATGGTTTTATAGATCTTAATCTGAACAAGCTTGATTAAGATACTGCAGAAGAATCCTCAAAAGTATCCAAGGAAATGTCACAGGAACAAAGCAGGCATTTTCAAGGCCTTGAAACAGAATCTCCTGAGAAGACAGCTGAACAAGATACTGTTTCAGGTTCTTAGAGATTTGAAAAACAAACTGGAGAGATTGAACCTTGGACACCAGGTTCTAAGATATTTCTGATCCAACCACATGTACACAAACTAGATAACAGTTGAAAAATCTTTGCGTTTTTAATGCTTTTATTTCTCTTGTAGAACCTAAAACTTTAAAGGAAGCATTACAAGAAGCAGACTGGATTATAGCTATGCAAAGTGAACACAATGAGTTTGAAAGGAACAGAGTTTGGAATTTAGTTCCTCCTCCAAGAAATCAGTCTGTTATTGGCACCAGATGGGTATTTAGAAACAAGTTAGATGAGAATGGAAAGGTAATCATGAACAAAGCTAGATTGGTAGCTCAAGGCTACAATCAAGAAGATGGTATTTACTATGAAGAAACATTTGCTCTTGTTTCCAGGTTAGAAGCAATTAGAATTCTACTTGCATTTTCATCTCACAAGAACATGAAACTCTTTCAAATGGATGTGAAGTGTGCATTTTTAAATTGTTACTTGCAAGAAGAATTTTATTTTTCTCAACCTCCAGGTTTTGGAAATGACAAGTTTCCAGATCATGTTTACAAACTAGACAAGGCTCTTATGGTTTAAAACATGCTCCATGAGCATGGTATGAAATATTGTCAAAGTTCCTACTTAAAAATGATTTCAAAAGAGGATTAGTAGATAAGACCATTTTCATTTAGAATAATGAGAAATACATGCTTGTAGTTCAAATTTAGGTTGATGATATCTTGTTTGGAGCTACTAATGATCTTCTGTGCAAGGAATTCTCAAGTCTTATGAGCAGGGAATTTGAAATGAGCTTGATGGGAGAATTGAACTTCTTTCTTCGTCTTCAAATTCATCAGATGAAGAAAGGCATATCCCTACATCAAAGTAAGTACACAAGGTACTTGCTAAGCAAGTATAATATGTCTCAGTCCAAAGAGATAAATACCTCCTTGAGTTCTACACTATCTTTAGAAAAAAATGAATCTTATAAGAGTGTGAATGTGAAAGAGTATAGAGGTATGATTGGATCATTACTCTACCTCACATCTAGTAGACCAGATATCATGTTTAGTGTATGCATGTGTCCTAGATTTCAAGCTGATCCTAAAGAATCACATGTGACTGCAGTTAAGAGAATATTTAAATATCTCAATGGTACCAAAGACTTAGGGCTTTAGTATCCTAAACAATATAACTTCTCTTTGTGTGGCTATTCAGATGCTCACTTTGCAGGATATAAAGTTGATAGAAAGAATACATCAGGATGTTGTCAATTTCTTGGATCATCCTTAATCAGCTGGCATTCAAAGAAGCAAAACTCAGTTGCACTATCAACAACAGAAGCTGAAAACATAGCAGTTGGAGCTTGCTGTTCACAAGTGTTATGGATATCAGAACAAATGAGAGACCTTGTATTTGAATTCAAAGATATACCTATCATGTGTGACAACACAAGTGCAATATCAATTACAAAGAATCCAGTTCAGCTTTCAAGAAAAAAGGATATTGACGTTAGACATCACTTCATCGGAGATCATGCTGAAAAAGGTGATATTGTTCTTGAATTTGTTTCTACTAACTTGCAATATGCAGATATCTTCACTAAACCATTGCCAGATGAAAGATTCTCAGCCTTAAGATTGGAATTGGGCATGCTAAATAAAGAAGCATTGGTTTAGGGTGAATCATGTAAGTATTATGTGTTTCAAAGGTTTGAACTAATTTTTAAAGCCTTGGAAATATTTTCAAAGCTTTGAGTATATGTACTTTCATCATATAGCTTTTCAAGGCCTTGAAACCATTGCCAAATCCTTGCAAATAAGATTGTATGCTAGTTAGTCAATAATTTGGATCTTTCAATGTTGGGTGTTATCTTTTTAGATAATTGCTCAATGTTTTCCCTCAATTTTTCAAATATCCTCTTTAGCCAAAGTAGTATTGTATCTTGTATTTCCAACGGCACACACAAAATTTGAATCCTTTTTGACTCAGCAGATCTTCAAAGATCAGAAAGAATAATTAGTGTCCTTTTGAAACTGAAACTCTCTTCTACTTATCTTCTTCTCTCTTTCTGTCCTTCGTATCTTCCTACCTCTCTCTTCTTCTCCCCAAACCCTAATGATCACTAGGAGAGCCTATGACATAATCAAGATGGCTGGTGGTTCAAAGGCTGGCAAAGAGAAGAAAAGAAAGGCCACTCTGGAAGTGGTTCAGACCATCAGTGGAGATTCCAGTTCAAAGACTGCTATTGCATAAGACATTGAACCTCATCCTCCCAAGAAGAAGGATAAGAAATGTGAGACACCAGTGTCCAGCAAGAAGAAGAAGAAGAAGAAGAAGAAGAAAGTGGAGTCTGCTCAAGTAAAACAGGAAGGGATTCAGATTGGTAGCCCTAAGAAGGTAGAAAAAGGAAGACTGATATAACATACAAGGGAAAAGAAAAAGAGAATATCTACATTCAAGTCTCAGATTCAGATGCAACTTCAAGTTCTTATGAAATCTATTCACTTTCAAGGAAGGACAAAAAGAAAAAAGAACTTCAAGAAGATGTGTCAGGATCCAGCATGGAGTCAGAAAGAAAGAGTCAGAATAAAAATTCTTCTTTGATTAAGAAAAGGTCTTTTGTCAAGAAGAAAATGAAACATGGAAGAAAAGCTTTGGAAGGGTTAACCTTCCTATTCAACAGTGTGATCAAGACCATAAGCTCAATCATTGAGGATGTTGATGTGTCTTAACAGGAAGAAGAACATGTTGATGATGATGAGGGAAATAGTCAGGAAGAAGATGCTGAGCAGCAAGGAGATGAAGACCTTACCCCTTAACTCTTCCCTACTCTTTCTTCTCCTTTTCAAGGCCTTGAAATCCTTTTCAAAGTCTTGAAAATTTAATCTTTTCAAATAGTCTTTTTAAATTCTTTCCAAAAATTTGATCCATATTTTTTCTCCTTTTTTGATGAAAGTCAAAAAGGGGGAGAAATTTAGGGTATTTTATGTTTACTTTAGAGATCTGGTTTTGGTCAGTAGGATTATCTGAAACTTTGTTGTTTTCAGTTGGCTTAATAAGTTGGATCTTTTGGACATTATGTGTTGACATTATATGTTATGATTTATACTCCTATGTGCTAATGAGTATTTTTTGCAGAATCACAGTATCAAACAGATTGACAGATTGTGGTTTTTTCTTTCTTCAAGCGGGAGATTATAAGTTCAATGCAGGTTCAAGACTTGAAATAGCTTGTCTATTTCAAGGCCTTGAAATAGCTTTCGAATCCTTGAAACTGACTGAGCTTTATATGCATGAACTTAGGGGGAGTTTCTTTACTTGATTCAACTCCTA
Source organism: Linanthus parryae (assembly GCA_023055425.1). Taxonomy (NCBI): domain Eukaryota; kingdom Viridiplantae; phylum Streptophyta; class Magnoliopsida; order Ericales; family Polemoniaceae; genus Linanthus; species Linanthus parryae. The sequence goes on along the minus strand of JALGPY010000002.1, from coordinate 163,283,404 downwards.
AACCCATGTGCATGATTAGCTGATACTTGATGATGAAAGGCAAAGTATTTTGACTCAGTTTACAGCATCTAATATCATCTGTTTAATTGAGTTTTGCAGGGATATTGTGTTTCCTATTTTATAGGAATCTGTTTCCTAACCTATGCTTTGCAGAAAAGGAAACTGTTTGATAATTTGATTTTTTGATCAATATTCTTTGTTTAAAAGCTTCCCAACATATCACCAGCAAGATCAAATCAGTATCCTTGAAGATACTGAAATACTACCGTTGGAGCAAGCTGTTAGAGAGTCAAGACTTGAATCTAGTTTTCAGGAAAGTTTGTTGAGAAGATTTTGAAGATCTTCAATTCAAACTGGGTGTTTAAAAGGAGAATTGCTGAAGGAATTCGATGAAAACAACACAGAAAAATTCACAGAGACACTCAAAACATTCAAGTATTGACAAGAAACAAATAAGCAGATTCATCTCTCTCAATCCAAGCATCAGAAGAACACTGCATACTCACTGCAGATTCATTTATAGTGTTCTTCTCTTCTGAACTTCATTCGTATATCAATTTCATACTAATTCTAGTTCTCATTCTCAAGGATTGTTCAATGTGAACAATACAAAATTCTTATTTAATCATATAGCTAGAGGAGGTACTAGATAGGTTAGTGAGAACCACAAGCTGTAACAGAGTAAGGCATCTCACTGTGCTTGAGATCTAGGGCTTATCTGTGGATTAATAAGAATTGTGTTGAAAATCCTAGAGGGATAAGATCCATGAGGTAGAGACGTAGGTCCAAGTGGACTGAACTCTATATATCTCGTTTCTCTTGAATTTAATTTTCAGTTCCATACTTAGAATGTGTGCAACATTCAAACAATTTCACTTCAAGGGTTTGAAACTCATTTCAAGGCCTTGAAATAGACTTATTCTTTGCATAACTCTAACTGTTTTCATTCCAAGGGATTGAAATTCATCTCAAGGCCTTGAATCACCTTACAAATCTTTTGAAACCACTACTCTTACATTGTTTAGCGAAATTTTGCGTACTCTATTCAACCCCCCCTTCTAGAGTATTGATCCTGTATTTCTACCTACTGTACACCCCTTCACATCAAACGCATCTGGTCTAGTAAATAACATAGGGTACATGATAGATCCTATGGCTGAAGCATCAGGAATTCTACTCATGCAGTTCTTCTCAAGCTCATTGGAAGGAAAATCATCCTTCGAAAGGGTGATCCCATGCGACATGAGCAAGAATCCTCTCTTCGAGTCTTGCATGTTGAAACATCTCGACACCTTGTCTATCCCTACAGATCTTGATACCAAGTATATAATTTTCATCCCCTAAGTCTTTCACTGAGAAACACTTCCCGAGCCGATCTTTACAGATGGCAAGGTAGGAATGTCGTTTCCAATGAGTAGTATGTCATCCACATACAAGACCAGAAACACAACAGAGCTCCCACTAACCTTCTTGTAAAAACAAGGCTCATCTTCATTCTTGATGAAGTCAAACTCTTTGGCCACATCATCAAAACTTAGATTCCAACTCCTAGAAGCTTGCTCTAACCCATAAATGGATTGCTGAAACTTACACACTTTATGTGCATGCTCTGGATTCTCAAAACCCTATAGCTGTGTCATGTACACATCCTCAAGGAGGTTTCCATACAGAAATGCTGTTTTGACATTCATTTGCCAAATCTCATAATCGTGATAAGCTGCAATAGCAAGTAAGATATGAATGGATTTGGTCATCGCGACTGGGAAAAGATTTCATCATAGTCAATACCATGAATCTGTCTGAATCCTTTTGCCACCAATCGGCCCTTAAAGGCAATCACATTGCCATCCATGTCAGTCTTTTTCTTGAAGACCCACTTGCACCCTCTGGTCCGAGCCTCTTAGGATGGTTCCACCAAAGTTCATACTTTGTTGGTGTACATGGATTCCATTTCGGATCTCATGGCCTCAAGCCAATTTCGAGAGTCTGGCCCTTTCATGGCATCTCCATAGGTAATAGGCTCATCATCCACGAGTAATGCGTCACTGGGCTCAGTAACGAGAAGTTCGTACCTCTCTGGCTCGTGACAAACCCTACTCGACCCACGAAGTTCTTTTATTACTTGAACAGGTTCCTCCACAACATCTTGCAGTTCATGTTCATGTTCCATTGAGGATTAGTGTTTTGTGGTTCTTAAACTTATTCAAGTTCTATTGCCCTACCACTGGCTTCTTAAGAGACAAAGTCTCTTTCTAGAAACACACCAGTCCAGGCAACAAACACTTTTTTCTCGGTTGGATTGTAGAAGTAATATCCCTTCGTTTCCTTAGGGTATCCCACAAACTTACACTCATCCAAATTTGGTCCGAGCTTGTCTGTTTGTAAACGCTCTACATAGATGTCGCAACCCCAATCTTCATAAAAGACACTGTGGGACGCCTGCCACTCCACATCTCATATGGAGTCTTCATGTCAGATTTGGATGGGACACGGTTAAGGGTAAAAGCTGCACATGATAGAGTGTGTCCCCAAAACAATAATGGAAGTTGGGTTTGACACATCATAGATCTAACCATGTCCAACATAGTTCAATTCCCCTCTCGGACACGCCATTCCACTGTGGCTTTTCGATGGAGTGAGTTTGGAATAGATCCCACACTCTCTAAGGTATTCATCAAACTCGTGGCTCAAGTATTCTCCTCCACGATCCGATCGTAGAGCCGTAAGACTCATGCCAAGCTGCTTCTCTACTTCATTCTTGAGTTATTTGAACTTTTCAAAGGATTCAGATTTGGCTTTCGTAAGTACACAAATCCATATCTACTGAATTCATCAGTAAATGTAATGAAATAAATATAACCACGACTGGCAGGCGTGGAAAATGCCCACATACATTAGTAGGCACGAGATCCAATTGCTCACTAGTCCTCTCACCTTTCTTCTTGAAAGGGGACTTTGTCATGTTTCCTAATGAACAAGACTCACATGTCTCATATGTTTCATAATCAAATGAGTCTACAAATCCATCCTTATGAAGTCTAGAGATGCAATTTTCGTTTACGTTTCCTAAACGACAATGCCATAAATAATTGAGATTTAAATAATTAGTTTTAATCCTCTTAGTATTAATGTTATAGACGAAGTTATCTAGATTAAGGATATATAACCTATTAGACAATAAATCATTACAATAATGCAAAACATCAAAATAAATGGAGCAATATTTGTCCTTTATTTAAATAAAGAAACTTGTCTTGTCCAAACAAGAAACATAAATAATGTTTCTGCTCATAGCAGGTACAAAATAACAATTTGTCTAATTCTAAGATAAGTCCTGAAGTTAAAGATAACTCATACATGCCTACGGCTAATGTAGCAACTCTTGCTCAATTCCCCACGTGCAAGTCTATCTCCCTTTTATCTAGTCGTTTGCGTCTCCTTAGATCTTGCACATTTCCACAAATGTGAATCCACAATCAGTATCCAATACCCAAGATGAAGAGACAAGCAGATTAACATCTATAACAAAAATACCTGGTGGTGGTGGAATCACTATTCCAATCCTTTTATCTTCCAGATATTTTGGGCAGTTCTTTTTCTAGTGACCTGGCTGATTGTAGTAGTGACACTCACCCTAAGTCACGCCCCCAGAGGGGTTTAAGGCAGTTTCCTTGGATTTTGCTATTGTGTTTTGTAACGGAGCACGCATCAGAATTAAAAAAAACAAGATCCTTACAAGACCCACCAAGGATCACAGGAAGAGACAACATAATGATAGTGAAGGTTCAAGTAACAATTACCTTGGTTGTCTCCCGTGATGACTTCAAATGCAAAATTGTGTTTGCATCTCTATAGCTAGCCCACGCCTAGGATAAAGAACTAGATTCCTGCGCACCTTGTGCTAGCAATTGGTGGAAGAAGGAGGAAGAATAACGCAACGAAGCACAAAGGCCGTGTGCCTCCTTGAGGCCCACGGCAATGGGGGGGGGGGGGGTCAGTTCGGCCCTAGTTTTGCTTTCTCTCCTTTCTTTCTTTATCACTCAATGTGTTATGAGAATTAGTTGAGAAATAAGCTTGGAGTGTCATTTATATAGTCCAACAACTCCTTGTTAACTACATAAAGGCCCCTCTCCTAATGCTACCCATACACGGATTATTCCAACTTGCAATTTAGTCTTTGCAAGTAGTTGCGTATTGATCATTCTATTAATTAATCATATTAATTAATTTCCAAGTTTAGTTTTATCCTTATGGTGTGTGACCCCATAGGTTTCTACTTAGTTGGTATTAACATCATTAACATGGAGCGGTGTCTAGCAACACATCCATTGCATCCAACTAATGGAAATAGTCATTACCTTGACAAACCTTGTGCAAGTATTGTCTCATCCCTTTGTCTCTACATCTTGATTTGACATGAGACATACAAGTCACACTCGTATATTCAATACATAGTTTCTCGAACCTGGTAATAGTCATATCCATGCAGATAATATAAATATCCGATATTGATTTATCTAAGTCTGGCCAGACATTCTATAAGCACCATCTCTCGAGGGGCTCATGGATATTTTCTCCCGTTATGTGGGAGGGAAAAATTCTATCTACATCACTACCATCTTTAATGTTGTTTCCTTATTGTGTTCGATTAATGCCTTTATTACTACCCAGTTACGGTGTAGCGTTTGACGATGTCAAAACACAATATTCCACAACTAGAGGATTTAGTGATTTCAAGTCTAGGGATGAAAATACCGTTGTCACTACGAGAATCACTCTTGAATTTACATAACATGTATGTAGCCTTCTCTTCATGGGTCAATCCAGTATGCTATTACTCCTAATGCATAACCATGTGTTGGATAGTGATATGTCCATATCAATCCAACCCCATACTAGTCTATAATTGATCGTTCACTTAATCATTATAATTGACTAGGGATATATAAGATAAACAAACACATTTGTAATATAATGACTTCATTATATTAAATATCTCCATAAATAATACAATGAATGTTTCTAGCCAAAAACATTGTTCATACTAAAAAGGTTGCCTACTTGCACTAGAGCTAATCTGGTTCATCTCGTATGCCCATAGATCTAATGTGCCCTTCATGCTTGCGCTGAACAAGCGGCTTCGTAAGTGGATCTGACAGGTTCTCATCTGTAGGAATCTTGCATATCTTCACATTTCCTCTATCGATGATATCTCGAATAAGATGGAACTTCCTGAGTACATGTTTGGATTTCTGGTGTGAGCTGGGTTCCTTTGATTGTGCGATCTCTCTAGTGTTGTCACAATACAACTCTATTGGATCCAGAATACTATGAACCACACGAAGCTCAGTAATGAACTTCCTAATCAAAACAACTTCCTTTGCTGCGCCAGTCGCAACGATGTACTCAGCCTCCGTTGTAGAATCAGCAACCGTCTCTTAATTTGGAACTTTTCCAGATCACAGCTCCTCTATTCAGGCGATACACGAATCCCGACTGCGATCTGAAATCATCTATGTCGGTTTGGAAGCTTGCATCAGTGTAACCCCTTACATGCAACTCTTCCTCTTCTCCATAGATCAAGAACACATCCTTAGTTCTTCTCAAGTACTTCAAGATGTTCTTGACTGCTATCCAGTGACTCTCACCCGGATTAGACTGATATCTGTTTGTCATACTCAACGTGTATGACACATCTGGTCTAGTACATAACATGGCGTACATGATAGATCCTATGATCGAGGCATAGGGTACCCCACTCATGCAGTCCTTCTGGATATCATTAGAAGGAAAATCATTCTTCCAAAGAGTGATTCCATTGGAAATGGGAAAGAATCCTTTCTTTAAATCTTCCATGTTGAACCGATTCAACACCTCGTCTATATATGTACTTTGACTTAGGCCTAGAAGATTCCTCGATCTATCTCTATAGATCTTGATACCTAGTATATAAGCTTGTTCCCCTAAGTCTTTCATTGAAAAACACTTTCCTAGATAATCTTTTACAGATTGCTGCATGAGAATGTTGTTTCCAGTGAGTAGTATGTCATCCACATACAAGACCGGAAAAGCAACAGAGCTCCCACTAACCTTCTTGTAGACACAAGACTCATCTTCGTTTTTTATGAAGTCAAAATCTTTGACTACTTCATCAAAACGTCGATTCCAACTTCTAGAAGTTTTTTCAATCCATAAACGGACCGCTGCAGCTTACAGACTTTATTTGCATGCTTTGGATCCACAAAACCCTCAGGCTGTGTCATATACATATCCTTGAGGAGTTTTCCATACAGAAATGCTGTTTTAACATCCATGTGCCAAATCTCATAGTCGTAGTAAGCTGCAATTGCAAGTAGGATTCAGATAGATTTGGTCATTTCGACTGGTGAAAAGGTGTCATCATAGTCTATACCATGAATCTGTCTGAATCCCTTTTCCACCAGTTGACCCATATAGGTAATCACATTACCATCCATGTCGGTCTTCTTCTTGAAGACCCACTCGCACCCTATGGGCCGCACCCCTTGGGGTGGTTCCACCAAAGTCCATACTATGTTGGTATACATGGATTCCATCTCGGATTCCATGGCTTTACGCCACTTCTGTTAGTCTGGCCCTTTCATGGCCTCTCCATAGGTAGTAGGCTCATCATCTATGAGCAACTCGTCGCCAGACTCAGTCACGAGAAGTCCATACCTCTCTGACTCCTGGCGCACTCTACTTGACCTATGAAGCTCTTGGGTTACTTGAACAGGTTCCTCCACAGCATCTTGTGGTTCATGTTCCATAGTAGGATCATTGGTTTGTGGTTCTTGAATTTCTTCAAGTTCTGCAGTCCTCCAACTTGCTTCTTTAGAGACAAATTCTCTTTGTAGAAACACGCCAAACCGAGAAACAAACACTTTGTTCTTATCTTGATTGTAGAAGTAATATCCCTCAATTTCCTTAGGGTATCCCACAAACTTACACTTCTCCAACTTAGGTCCGAGCTCGTCCGTTTGTAAACATTTTACATAGACGTCGCAGCCCTAAATCTTCATGAACGACACTGTGAGACGCCTCCCACTCCACATCTCATACGAAGTCTTCATGACCGATTTCGATGGAACAGGGTTAATGGTGAAAGCTGCAAATAATAGATCGTGGCCCCAAAATGATAATGGAAGATCGGTTTGACAAATCATAGATTGAACCACGTCTAACAGTGTTCGATTATTCCTCTCGGATACGCCATTCCATTGTGGTGTTCCGGGTGGAGTGAGTTGGGATATTATCCCACACTCTCAAAGATATTCATCAAACTCTTGGCTCAAGTATTCTCACTAGTCATTTCACCTTTCTTATTGAAAGGGGACTTTGTCATTTTTCTCAATAAACATGCCTCACATGTCTCATATGATTTTAAATCAAATTAGTCTAGAATCAATCCTTATGGAGTCTCGATACACGTTTCTCATTTATGTGGCCTGAACGAGAATGCCATACATAAGCAGGATTTAAATCATTCATTTAATTCTCTTGGTATTTATGTTAGACATGATTATTTAGATCAAGGATATATAATCCATTAAATAATTGTGCCCCATAATAGTGAATACTATAAAAATAAATGGAGCAACAATTGTCCTTTATTGAAATGGTAAAACATTCGTTTCAAAACAAGAAATAGAAATAATGTTGCTGCTCATAGCAGACACAAAATAGCAATTATTTATTTGTAAAACTAATCCCGAGGACAGAGACAACCCGTACACGCCTACGGCTAATGCAGGAACTCGTGCTCCATTCCCAACGCGGATGTCTATCTCCCCTTTAGCCAATCTCCTACTTCTCTTTAGATCCTGCACATTTCGACAAATGTGAGATCCACATCCAGTATCCAATACCAATGATGAAGAGAAAGTTATATTGACATCTACAACAAAAATACCTAGTGGTGGTGGAATAACTATTTCAAGTTTTTTATCCTCCATATACTTTGGGCAGTTCCTCTTCCAGTGTCAGGCAGACTACAGTAGTGACAATTAACCTTCTTCATTCCCTGGCTACGCCACCAACCGATTTAAGGACAACATCCTTGGGTTTGGAAACTGCCTTGCCTTTCCCTTTGGAGGTAGAAGAAAACCTTTTTCCTTTACCTTTGTGCACCATCATTATGGTCTTGCCCTTTCCCTTTTTGATGCTTTGTTCAACTGCCCTCAGCATATTGAGTAGTTATGGTAGAGGTTTCACAATCTCGTTCATGTTATAGTTCATAATGAACTGTCCATAACTCAAGCAACGATTGCAAAACGAGATATGCGACCAACTCTTGGCCCACCGAAAACCGTATTCGTTCAAGATTCTCCAATTACCCGATCATTCGGAGTACATGAGGTCCCAGCGGGTTTCCTTATGACAGATGACATTTGAAAAATTCCGTGGAAACTTCATACCTCTGAACCCTTGCCTAGCCCATGCGGCCAAGCCGCTAGCTAGGTCGCCTTGTCCCCTTGGTCGTAGCTTTCTTGGCGCGCAAGGAGGGGGGCGGACGACCCTAGGGTTGTTTCCTTCATTGCTTCCCTTGTGTGCTTGTTTTCAATTAAGAAAAGCCCCTTTTCTTTAATCTTGCCCAAACCCTAGTATTTCAAAACCCAAAAAGACACATCATATGTGGACGAAGTTCACTAATTTTTACACGATATGTAAATTAGCTCATTATCTACTGAATCATATTAATTTTTCACTATTATACCAATTTCAGTTTTACGCGAAAAATAACATTTATGGTGTAAAACTGACAGAAAAGTAAAACATAAAACCACGTTATGCGCTACGATATGTGGCTCTGATACCACTATAGGGTTTTGATACGGATTAGGCATCAGAAAAATAATAAATATATTCCGTTCAAGACCCTCCATGAATCGCATGACAAGCCATCACAACGTGGTAAGGGTAGAACCGTTGTGTACCTTGTTTATCTTAAACATAACTCCACGTAGAATGCTATCCACGTGTCTGCGAATAACAACGCTTAGGATTGAACCAGATTCCTTCCAACGTCTATTTTCTAGCAACAGGAAGAAAGAGGAAGAAGAAGATCAATCACAAAGAGGACCAAAGAGGTCGCGCCACTTTGTGGCCGACGGGTAGGGGCGAGCGGACGAGGGGGGGGGGGGCTTCGGCCTCCTTGTCTTGCTCTTTTCTTGCTTTGTTCTCTCACTCAATAACGATACACTTGCGAGAAAATAATCTAGGAGTGCCCTTATATGGTTAATAACTCCTTATTATCTACATATTATCCCCAATACTAATCCTGCCCATACACGGATTTGTCCACTTTGCAAATCAGTCATCCTAAGTTCACTTGTGTTTGCGTATTGATCCTTCTATTTAATTAGTCCTACTAATTAATTCGCTAGTATAGTTTAATCCATAGGGCGTGTGACCCCATAAGTTTCTACTTAGTTGGTCGTAACAGTTTCTAACATTGAGCGGTGTCTAGCAACACATCTGTGTCACCCAACTAATAGAAATAGTCAGTGATCCGACAAACCTTGTGACCAAAGTTACCGTATTGTATCATCCCTATGTATTTATATCCGGATTGGACACGAGACATACAAGTCCCACTCGTATATCAAATCCATAGTTTCTCGATCCTGGGAATAAGCCTATCCATGGAGATAACATCAATATCCCATATTCATTTATCTCAGTTTGGCCAGACATTCTATAAGAACTACCCCTCGAGTGGCGGTGGATATTTGTTCCCGTTATGTGTGAGGGACATTTCCTCTCTACATCACTACCATCTCTAAGCTTGCTTCCTATTATCTCCGATAAACGCATTTATTGCCACCAAGTCTTGGTGCGGCGTTTGGCGATATCAAAACATAATACTCCACAATTAGAGTATCTAGTGACTTCAAGTCTAAGGACCACAATACCATTGTCACCACGAGAAGCACTTGTGACATTCACGTAACTTGTATGTAGCCTTCTCGTGGTGGGTCAATCTAGTATGACATTACCCCTATTGCATACCCATGTGCTAGACTTCATATCCCCATATCAATCTACCCACATACTAGTCTATAGTTGATATTCCTATTAATCAATATAAACGACTAGGGATATTTAAGATAAACAACAATTTTAATCTAAGGACTTCATTGTATTAAATATCTCCATAAATAATACAATGATTATTCTAGCCAAAATAATGTTCATACTAAATAAGATTGCCTGTAGGGAATCTATTCCAACACGACCTCTATGCATTACGATGTATTTGACCCGCTTGGAAAACTCATTCCACCAGTTTGAGGATCACACCTGCCATTTAAAAAATTTAGAGAAGCAAAAATGGTGAGGAATTCACATCAAACAAAGGCATGAGACTATTGAAAAGCATAAAAGAGTGGCAAAATTGCCAACAACATCGTGGGTTAGTAAGCCACCATGGCAAGAAGTTTTTCTTTACTCTCCAAAAATCGCCCCACCGCGGCGAGAGTCATCCCACCACGACGAGGAGGCCTTCATATATTCATAATCGAAATTTAAAAAAATGAAATCTAGATCATCGTGGCGAGCACATTCCCCATGATGGCTTAGCGCGACCTAACGTAGAATTTGATGTAATTATAAAAAAACATCTATTTTCTTCTAATGCATATACATCTTTGGGTCTTGAAGATTTTATTCAATTATTAGAGATTTCTCCAACCAGCCCAAAGTATGCCAATTCTTTGTGGATCAGTGAATATCAGCTTACCTAAAGAACGGCCCATAAAAATACTCATAGAATTTCCCACAACATTTTTCTCTTCCATTTTATTAGATCACACACCATATTTTTCATACATCGCCAAAAAGGAGAAAGTCAAATTGAAAAATTATTTAAAGAAAGTGCGTTTAGATATATGCATCTCATTTGGAACAAGGCAAAGAAACGAAAAAGCAGCAAAGTTCGAAACAAGAAAAAGGAAATAAACAACACACCCATAGAGGGCACAATCGCTCCTAATCAGGTTCATAGAATCCATCTGTTCCATATTAGTGGGAACATTGTCCAAAAGCACAAAGGTTTCCTGTTGGTCTCTTCCACTTTTAAATTGGCGTTCTCGAGGCCATTTTTCTCTCTCAGGATGTAAGAGATGTTGAAATTGTCTAATATGCCTCATGTAGCCTTTAATTCATTGACTTTTCTCATCTCGAAGGACACTGTCATGTTTTTTGGTGATTTAGCTCCTAGCTAATTGTTGGAAGAAGCCGCGAGGCAATTGGTGAAGCGAGGAATCAAGAACGAAGCCGAAATTGGGTTTTGTGTTCTTGTTCGTGTGAATAAATATTGTATTTGTGCGAACAGTCTTCGTGCGAAGACAATTTTCTTCGGGCGAAGACACTAGGCTGGGCGGTTTTGTTGTTTCCTTGTTCGAGTTTGGAATGTTTTGACCGTTTTTTTGTGCACAACTCAGTATCCTAGGCCTATATAAGGACCTAGGGTCGAGACTAACATTGTGTGGGGAGTGTGGTGCATTTTAATTGAGTTCTTATCAATAAATTGGTTCGTTTTGGTTGTGCATGTAGCTAGCCTCAAAACTAGCGAACCACGTAAAATTCTCGTGTCGTTTCACTTGTTCTTCGTCTTATTACTCTTATTGGTTACAAACATGTGGTATCGTGCTTCCACATCATTTTCAAACAAGTGGTATCAGAGTCTGGTTGTTGTGTTAGGTTTTGTTGGTGAGGAGTGATGACGAATTGGTTTGGGATGAAAATATATTGTTTTGATGAGAATTTTGTTTATACACCCACCAAGTTCCCTGTTGTGGGAGCTATCGGGTTCCTTGTTGAGGGAAATATCAGGTTTCTTATTCGGGGAGCTATCCGTTTCTTTGTCATGGAGCATCAGACGCACATTCTAGCGCTAATATGGTGATTCACGTGCAATCGGCGTTCCAGGGCAATTGGGCTTCCGGCGTGGAGCATTGGTAACATGGATCTTGTTCTGGTCGCTAGGAGGATTAACGTCAAGGTGGAGATGACTCGAATAAATCGGCGAATTTGGCTCGTGGCATGGAGAAATTGACACGTCCTTTTGGCACGCAATTGATTAGAAGAGCGTTATTGAGCACGGATTGTTGATTGCATGTTGTTGGGAATGTATTGATTGACAGGGTTTTATTGTGCACGCATTGATTGTTGGCACGTTATTGAGCATGTTTCGTTTTGCGACTTGGTCCGGTAAGTATTGGTGGTGCGATTGGCATGACTTGTTTGATATGCGCTTTTGTATTTAAGTGTCATTGTAACGACGTAGGGGAGATGCATTGTGTCATGGTGCATTAGAGTGCGTTGATTGAGACAAAAAAGTCTATGCGTTTGTTGAGACGCAAAGACGCGCTTGTTGTGGCACATAGTCGATTTATTCCAATACCGCAAATTTGGGAATACATACTATCAGTTTATTGATTGATCCACTACTAGAAATCTTAATAAATACCACACTTTATTTGTAGCATTGAACGAATGCGATATTTGATACTCTAAAGCAGCATTATTATTAATGCTGCAAAGTA